>CM074187.1:20998754-22357087 GCA_037179385.1 Holothuria scabra | reverse complement strand
GGAGGTAGTACTTCCACGGCTGGAGTGCATGTAACTGTAAACATAATAGACCATACTCGACACGCTTGTCAGTGACGTAATTGCCAAGTCTCTATAGGCTTAAAGGCCCAAACCTCTCACCCCAAACTACAATTTTGGTACGTGCTTACCAAAATTCTCAATTGGCTCAGCTCTTTGATTGAGAGCTAATCCACACAGTGCAGAGTACCAAAGCTTATGTTACTCAGCATGAACGGTACTGAAAGTGTTGTGATTATATTAATTGAGATTTTCTATACTCACCTTGAAGCAATTAACTGAGATTGTATCTTGATGAGGATGAATTTCAGACAATTGTGAGAGGGGCTTAAGTAAGAGGGTTGGGAGAATCGGTACTGTTTGGGGTGAGAGAACTGGGCCTTTAAGATATGCAATTGTTGTGAAATTAAGCCTGCATATTTTCAATCTGTCGATTATTCTGAACAAATTATTCGCCGACACTGTGAGCCGTATTTGTAGATGTTTCCAAATCTTTAGAGCCTTTATAAAGTGTAAAAAATTTTCATTGACTTTCAATTCTTTCCTTTTTCTTAGGTTCAACATCAGCAACCTTTACCACAGCAACATGTAGTGGTAAGTAAAATGGGGAAAATTTTCGTATGAAAGAATGCCTCCAGCTACATACGTCATCACAGGCTGATAGGGAACGTGGGTTCGACGCTATCCCCAGAATTGCAAACATTACCGCATATGCCGTGGTAATGTTGTGGTCCTTCCACATTCCGAATGACACTTCTTTTTGCAATTTGACAAAGTACTGAAGGGACTTGATTGCTTTCAGAAGGGGGAAGGAGCATGTATTCGCACATTGCAATTTTTTTTTATCTTTTTGGGGATAATGATTTGAAAGGAGGGGGTGGTGGTTTAGCTGCCCATGGCCCCTTGGTTAAAAACGTGTAAAGTGGTGTTAGAAGACACTTCATTAAAGCGACTGATTGAGTTGGTTCATGAAATTCAACAATTTTTTTTCCAAAGCTGTTAAGTTTACTTCACACAGCAATAACAAATAGTCAAACTTAGTCAATCCCCGTCTCCTTCGAAGAAACAAATAGGCCTAACTGTTTTATAAGTGAGTACGGTTCACTTCGGTTTTCAAAATTTTGTGACCAGACACTTTTTTAAATTATCCACAAGACCGTTACAAGTCAGAACAACAAAATTGAAAATTTGAACTCTTTTTTAGTAACTGTCGGATATAAAACGACTTATTTTGTTAACTTAAGATTTTCATGGGGTAGTGACCCTTTCACGCTTTCATTAAATTATTGATAACAACTTAGTAAGTCCCTTTTAGAGGTGAAATGTAATGATCAAAGCTTCTCATTGACAGAGCTGTGTTGTCGGTTGCTGATTTCTTGTCGTCACCATGACTAAATTTTCAAAATTTCTTTCACAGTCACGTAGGCGTAGCCTAAATTCATTAGTCCGTTACCAATGAGTTATTTTTGGTTTTTTCATTCTTAAGAACTACAAGAGGTTAACTCTCGAGTTGGTTGTTTCGAAGTCTACTAATGAAATAAAGGATGTTATCACGGGAATCGTTAATGATTGCAGGGATACGAGTTCATCCTACCTTTGAGAATAATTAAATCTTAAATTCGTGATTTCAGCATGTAGACGAATCCGCCCAGCGCTTGTGTTTAGTGATTGTAGGCAGCCATTAGTGAGCCCATCAGCCTTAATCGTCTTCATTTATTTGCAACATGAATTTCAAACCCTGTCAAATTCAGTGCAATTGAGGGAATCAAGATACAATTTAGTGTACAACCATCCATGATACAGGTAAGCAAGGAAATCAAAAGATTAAAAGCCTGACCCCAGTTATGGCCGACTGAAATCAAACCATCACTAGCTGTCGGGATGCGTCTGTAAAAGTAAGCCTATGTTAGTAAAAAGCACGAGAACGATGTAATGAAGGAAATTGTGAGATTAGAAAGAACTTATTTTATCATATAGACTCTTGAAAATTTAGATAAATTACATGATGCTCGGGCTAAACGTGATTATTTTTTAAAACATAATAATTAACTTCGAGGGATAATTTTTCGTTCCAAGTAAAGCCGGGGTATATTGTTAACCAAGAGAACTACTGAGTATTTCTTAAAGACATTCTCCGAAGACAGAATTCGTTTACTTCAGAAGATGCAGAAAAGTTTTCTCTTTCAAAAAATGAAAAATACATCTCAATAACACATTGCGTGTGGAAGATGCTAATGTATAAAGAAATGCAATTTTCCCTTATGATTCATTGCATTATGGGAAATCTGTGATATCAGCGCTTCATATTAATTTAACATTACATCCAATATATCTATAATATTGACGCCGCTGAAGGGAATGTTAAACAGCATTGTTTGTTCTATGTAAGACTCATAATGTAGTTTACCACTAGATCTACATGAAAAGGTATTCATACATTCCAACAGTATTAAGAAAAACAAAAGGAATTTGACGCAATGTGCCAATAACAAAACTACTGTGGCTTTGTTGGAAAGTGGAGGTCACCTGCATGTGTTTGTAATGATAGATTTCCATCCATTATTTCCAATTTCTAGAGGCGTAACACAAAGGTATCTGTCTCATAAGTTAGTGTATTTTTTGTGTGTGCTGAAATTTTGGCCCTAAATAGTTAACAACGTTACAGATAATATTTAAATGCGCATGGTTTAATATGCTAATGATACATGCCTTTTTCTAGACGGTGGTGAAAATAACTGATTTCAATTTGCAGATTTTTTTAATTTTCTTGAACGTAGCTCTGGATTATATGTAAATTACGATAAAACTAGTGTGTTTCCTCTACAGGGCCGTCAAAGGATAGAAAACTCGTTTCATGGATAACTATTTCTTCAATTACTCTACTGGTCCAATCATGGTTTGGGGAATAATTATCAGGAGATGGATGATAATTTATGTCGTTGCAATTTATGTCAATTTTATACAAAATCTGTCACGTTTAAAATCGATTTTTAACTTGTTGTCACAGAGTGATCTTACTTCTCTTGGGAGCATTAATTTGATTTGAACGTTTACTTCATCTCAACTAGTTTACGTCTTTCAAGTTTCACCAAGCTCACCTATGCATTTTGTCAAAAATGAAGAGCCTATTCCGTACAAGTTTATTTGCTCTGGGAAGTCGGACAAAGTTCGGCGTATTACAATGATACATTCTATACAGGAAAAAGGGGGGGGGGGGGGATTAATTCAAAATATAGGCCTACAAGGGCCATGATACGTTGATGAAAGCGATGTCCAGTTTGGTAATCGCTTTTATCATAGTACTTTTAACTTTTTAGCTCTCAAAATAAGTTTAAATTATTATTTATATGTATTATCGTTATTAATACTTATTTATCGTTCCCTCTTTTACATTATGGTATTAAGCATGATATTCCAACCGAGTGGAAACGAAACTTCACAATGTTTTATCGCACAAGACAAATGATCATTCCATGTAATACGGAGACACGCCTCTTATTTCTAGATATATTCACAAAATTTCAAATACACGTGTTTCACTGCCGCCAAAGGCAATCATAAAGACAGTGAAAAACTGATTTTAATTTCAATGACGAGCAATAACACACAACTTCACCTGTCTGTTGAGGAGGGTAACTTGCAGTATTTCCAATTTGGTTTCACTCATAGGATACTGTTCACAAACAATTATTTATACAGAAACTATTATTTACACAGAAGTAGCATAGAGGAAAACCGAAATGAACTTTCTGTGACCGAAGGTTAAAGAAAATTTTGGCCATCTCCTCTGGGATTTCAAATATGCCTCCATATTTATTTTTTGACACTGAACATGCTGTAATAGGAAGGCAATTTTTTCTAGAGCTGATTCTTCTGTTGGTCAGCATCCTTACAATTCTCTCATTTTCCATCCTAAGTATTCTATTTTCAACAAAAAATCTTGAAAAGATTCTCGTCATAAATTTTAAATTTTCTTTGCAAGTGCAAAAACATTTACAATTTCTTTTGACACATTAAAAGTGCTTTTAGCATGAACCTTTTTTCTTTATGAGTAAGATTTGATCTTGTCGCTGCTGGCGTATGCAACGGGCTTCCTATGCCCTGTCTCTCGGCTGATGTGGAGTCACTGAAAGTGTTTGGTTATAGAATTCTATGGTAGAGTGTTTGAGAGCTTGGTTTAGTCACGTCGGTCACCGACTACGGTACCGTACCTGATTCTCAACTCTGCCGCATTTTGGGATATTTTTCTCCGGCGGCCCTACACAGCCACTCAAATTGGTGTGGGAACTCCTTAGGTAACTTTTGGTGAACACTTATTTGTTATATACTGATGAAGTAGGGGTGGTGGATCCTGCTATTTCCCTTTTACTAATCGGTTTGATTTTACTATAAAAGCCCACGTTTACAATTTACAGTAATTTTTATGATCTGTATAAAGCGTTTACTTTTTGTAACTTGTAAGAACCAATGGTCCACTTTCTGGATGATGACTTTTTTTTTAAATGTCTGAAATTACCATTTGAATTGATCTTTGATGAATTACAGTAACCCATGTAAAGTACATATCTAAAACCAATTGTAATTAAAGACAGTTATGATTGTACCAATAATGAAACTTTATAAACGATGGTAGCCAGAGAAAGAGAAAAGAGGTTTCCTCTTGAATAAAAGTTGTTGAAATTTGTTATTTCATAATATTATTTATGCATGACAGAGCATGGGGGTATCATTTCGGATATTTGTAATTTTCCAGGTTCAACAACATCAACCCGCTCCTACGCAACATGTCGTGGTGAGTATAGATCTTGATATATTTCTCTAAAGTTCCGCTAACTCCGATCCGTTTAAAAGTAATATAAGTCGCCACGCACTACTTATTTTGAAGCAACAGCTATTAATCTCACAATTTTCTTCCTATTTTTCTTCAAAGTATCTTTCATTATGTTCTGATGTTTGGGGGCTTCAATGTTGTACATTCATGGTTACCAGTAAGCGGTTACTCGTGGTAAATTTCACAACTGAGAACCGACTGCATGGTCAAGTGGTTAGAGCATCCGACTAGGTCTGTAGTTCGAGCCCTGGCCGGGTCATGTGTAAGGCGCGTAGCCAGTATTGTGTCATGGGGAGGGTTTTAATGTCATGGGGGTGGGGGTGGGGCACAATATGGGGGAAAAGTCTAAGGACAGAGAGAAAAAGCCATTATTTTCGGGTTTTTTTTTTTTTGAATTGGAAGGTTGGGTCATGGGGGGTTAGGTCAAACCCCCAAAACCCTCCCCGTGGCTACGCCACTGGCCAGGGACTTTAAAATAAAACCTACTGCCGTTGCGCTTCGGCACAGCGTAAGCAATGGAGTAGGAACCACTTGACAACTGAGGAAGAAAATATAGTAACATGATCCTCGATAGTCAAGTATGAAAAGGGAGTAACTTTCTGTTTCTTACAAAATCCCGTTGATAGTTTAAAAAAACACTAAAGACAGGAAAAGAATAAGGTTTATTAAATATTTTCTAGAAAAAAAACGAGTTTCAACAAACCAAAACCATATGCTCAATATACACGTTTTGTGATAATTTATTCTTTTCGTGATTCAAAGGGACTGCCACAAAGCGTCTTAGACGCTTCTGAAAGACAAACGAGGCGGACCCCAGCGCCCTGCCTCTGCTGTGTACGTGACATTCTGAAACTAATTTCTTTTTCGGTATCAGTGTGAGAGAGATTCTGCATTTCAATCACGGAACTACAAGGAGGACTAGTGCCGTCTGCAGCAAGAATTGCCCGAAAAGTTCACTGAAAGTTGTGTCTCCATCTTATACCCTCCCTGATTTCAACTTAAAAGAACTCACTACAGAACAAGGAACGCCAAGCAGTTTTTTTAAATTTATTGAATTAATAGGAAGTCCTGTTGAAATGGAAAATAAAATACGTGGACTTCTGGTTTGTTGACCGCCAAGTAGGGCTAGGTTTATTTAAAATAAGGGAGTTAATGTCAACTTTTGTTGAAATGAAAGATGTTGACGCAGACTTCAGGATATGGGTTCTTGACCGGCAAGCAAGTTTGTAAAAATTCGGTGTTAATAGCAACTCCTGTTGAAATGAAAAATAAAAGAATGCTTTAGAATACGGGTTGCTGCACTTATATCACCACGTTTTCTCTTCACCCCACTCCTTTTGTATAGGTTCAACAACCAGGTCAGCAAAGAGTTGTCCAAACGAAACAGAGGCGGCCTCCACCACGTACACAGCCAAGGTCAGTAAATTTAAAAAGTAAAAAAATGTAAAAAAATGTAAAAGTAAAAACGACAAGTTGGGGGTTATTTCTAAATGTTTTGGGATGTAATCCCCCCCCCTTTTATTTAACGTCTTATGGTGTCTTTGTTTTCTCCTTTAAGGTCGTGCTGTGGATTGTGTTGAAGAGTCATAGTTGCAATACAGACTGGCTTCTCAGAGGGCCAATGAATCAATAAATCCTTTACGTTCGGTCGGTTCGAGCAATCGTGTGAGAAGAACATTTCATCCACCTCTTATGTCAGGGGCAGCTCTAGAGGAAGATGGGCTGGGGTCAAAGGGAGACATTGTCCATCATTGACCAATGAGAGTGAAGGTCTGCCAAAAAAAATGAACCCGGTTTTGTACAGGACAGTAGTTGAGAATATGTAACTTTTAAGGCGAATTCCATGTTAACATACAATTTAACACAATATATAAATATATATGTATAATATATGTGTGTATTTTTTTTGTGGGGAAGGGGGGGGGGGGTGGTGCAGTATAAATAGACCATGTTGCCTAAGTGACCATGTTGGGGCCTACAAAGAAAATTGAAATGCTTATGCAAAAATAAAAAGTTTACTTCGGTAATGCTCGTTTCCATCAGATCCTTCTCCCTTGCAAGACGGTACTTTGGAGGTATGAATGAAATAAAATAGCACGAACTAACTAGTTCTATTTATACATGCTCAAGAAACTGCACAATAAACTGGGGTGGGGCAAACAACAATTTCATGACTTAGGACCCCTGGACCCTTGAAGCTATGAGGCTCTAGTATATCTCTGGGCCAAATATTAAGCTTCAGCATAGTTATTAGTGTATTTCATATTTCAGGTTCATAATCATCTGATGCAAAGCTTTCAATATATTACTCTTTACAAAAATTGGTGTTATTATCATTTGGAAAGAGGCACTATTTAAAAGCTAATAACAAGTACCGGCAAACATGACCTTGACTTCATGTTTTACATATGGGCCTAGGCTAATGTGAAACCTATGTAAAAACAAGCAACCAACAGTGAGTGAATGTTGCTGGCTGGTACAGTTCTGGAGACAGGAATAGCATATGCAAGCAACTACATCAAAATCCTCTGCGTGATGACTGCACAGTGTAGCAGTTTTGGTACGAGGCCATAGCGATGTAATGGTGTTAGCACAGAAATAGACACCACATGGTGGTTCTGCAGTGAACTGTTTCTATGACATGGAAGTTAAATGAAGATATGTTAATAAAGTTTGGGAATGGTTCAACCTGTTCAGAGGATTATTTGTGGATTGCTTGGCCTGGAAAACTTCTGTCAGGCCACTTTAATTGACAGCTGAGAGGGTGTGCAGAAGGGGGGGGGGGGGTTTTGGCTGGGGGAGGGAAAGGGAAAAGAAAAGCAAAAGTGAGGAAAGGAAAGGTTTAATATCAGATCAATTTCAGTTATTATGGTTGATGATGCTGAAATATTGAGAAATGTTAATTTCACATTAATTATGAAAGAGTTATTTCTGTCAAACTTTTTAATAAAACTTACTGGTATTGTAAATAATGCAAAGCCCAAAAATAAAAATGTACAGAAATTCCATTTTGTAGACTTTTTTATTACAGCAAGTGGCACACAAAGGTATCACGTGACTGAAACACTGGAGGGTGCACACAGACAACATGTACACTATAATACTTGTCATTTCCACAGATATACTGCAAAATATTGCTTTGTCTGTTCTATCCACAAAGTTTTCTAGAAAAATTTAAATCTTTGACTGGCAATGCAAGCACAGATGTTCACACACTAACATATCTACACACATCATACTGACAGTTTGATCCAAGGTTTGTTCACTTCATCCCCCATTTTCCCCTTTCCCGAAACCCTCCACTCAAATGTCAACTGTAATCAATAGGATAACATATGGCACATGCCTATTTCAATCATATCATATACAGGTGGAACACCTAGATGGGCCAATCACAAAGTTCATACTACTAAACACACCCTGCTAGATAGATGCAAATATAACAGTTTATCACTTATGTGGTCTGCTATAGAGTAAAATCAATCAAATATAATACTGTGCAATCAAACCACAAATTCTCCCCTTAAAATGATAAAAATGTGACCTTGAACAGACATGAAGCTGAAAAGGTAGCTGACATAACCAACCAACCCTGCTAAATTGTGAACCTTTCAATTTTCCCCAGTAGGAGAACAGAAAATATTATGCTACTACCTAAGCTAATAGACACAGAAGCAAAATTATGAGAAAAAAGTGCAGTGCAGAAAAGTAAAATTCTAGAGAAATACCCGAATAAAAACCATTTTTTTGAAAAGCTGAGCAGAAGTTTTGACTAAACCAATAGAGAGCTAAAGGGATCACCAGACCTGCAGTGCTCAAGTTATAGTGGACAGAAACGGCTTGTAACCAAATCACATAAATTGACATTAAAATGGGCATGGCATTCTTCAGCTTTAAATAATTTCCATTTAAAGTTCCTTAATATCCAACCTGAATTCACATTAATTGACATTTAATTGGCATGGCTTATTTCAGCTTTAAACAATTTTCATTTTAAGTTCCTGAAAATCAAACCTGAATTCACTTCCTTCTCTCACTCTAAACAACCACAAAAAAAATTGCACTGCAAATAAAAGGAATGGGATTTATATCACGATAATACCATTTGCTAATAAAATTTGATTCGTTAAGAAGCCAGTCGGGCAATTTGATAAATGTTACATCATTTAGACATAAAATAATTGGAAAGGTGGATTTCAAGTCTGGTGGCACTGCAACTATTCTCCCCTCCCACCCCCAGGTTACTTCACTACCCTGCTTTTGGATATCCCACTGTTCTTTTGAAGCAGATTTTGAGGAACCATCTTTAGATTGCATAAACCACTTCTGGCAGGAAAAGCAAACAATACTTCACCCACTCACTCTGAATCAAACAGACATGATTTAGAAGAAGAGGGTAGCAGTTTTAATTCATGATCTTTCTAGTATCTAGTAGGTATCAAGTTAATTGTACGCCACTTGATAATAGAGGGCAGCATTACTTCAATGACTTTGTCAGGTTGTCCGAGATGGCATTCAGGAAGTCCATGGTGTTAAGGTATTGGTCAGGTTTTACACTGCAAATGAAAGAAAAATATTGAAGTATTTTTATGTAAAAAAATTTTCTCCTTGGCCTTTTGTTTTTGAAATATATTTTTGGGAAAAAGTCATACATTCCTGTTGGAAATAAGCAAACTGTCCCAACATTAAACCATTTTTGTGACCACTAAGAAGTCACAAAAAAACGATATCTAGTTGGATCTTCTTATAGCACTGAACGCGAGCAAAGCACCAGCCACGAAGAAGCTGGGTTGTAGATACCTGCCAGTGCAATTATCTTTGACAAACTGGTATGAGGAGACCCATATTGCACCATTAAACTTGTTAGAACACAATTATATAGATGCTACCATCAATTATTTCTCTCATCAAGTATCAAGATCAACACAAACAGTCTGAACATTTGGAATCTGAACATAACCATTCATACTGAAATCATCACACACATCATGTAAATTCAGGTGTTTGTGCTTATGTTTCTAGCTGGCATTGTTTCAATAGAAAATGCATGTGTTTATGTTAGAAGTGTCATGTTTTAACACTTGCCTGATTGCATGCAGAGTATACGAATTGTGAAAACAGTGTAGGCACACCTAAACAACTCTTTTGACAACCAGCAGTGACTGCATTTATTTGTAGACACTGAATGAGTCTTTAGGTGTCAATACAAATAGCCATCTTATTTTTCCCTGATTTTGACTATACTTCACATGCTTTCAACACTGAAAATGATGCAACATATATTAAAACTAAAGCAAAATAAGGAATATGTAGATGTTGCTGGACGTAATTGCTGAGCTTGCCCAGTTGATACATTCTGAACATAATATATTCCTTTACATTGAACACCCTTCTTGTTAATGACAAAATACTTACTTTTTAAGACCATAGATACAACCAGCAAGATCTTTAGTCATGAGACCACTGTCAACTGTGTCCACGCAAACCTGTTCCAAGGTGTGGCAGAATTTCTTGAGGTCCTCATTGTTGTCCAGTTTAGCCCTGTGTTCCAACCCCCGGGTCCAAGCGAAGATACTGGCAACTGGGTTGGTACTGGTTGGATTGCCCTAAGATTAAAAATGTTGGAAACATTTGCATACACTTTAAAACTTGGGGTCCACTTCACTAAGATGTGTCACTTTGTGCATTCAGGCCAAGGGACAAACAACAAATTCTGATCTTATTACAATCTAATTTTTGTGAGTTTTTTATCAAAACGTTGTCCATTTCTGGTTGGAGAGAACAACAAATTTGCCAATCTGTGTAATTAAATTTATGCTAATTTTTTTGTGACATCCCATCGACAGACAGCTTTTCTTTTACTATGAGTGTCCCATAAAAGCTATATGTTGGTATGATGTCACTAAAAATCAGTTGACATTCTATTTTCGAAGACCTGTGGTGCAAATCACATATTTACACAAGTTGGCAAATTTTGAATCTTTACCACCAAAGATGGAGATTTTAATAAGACTCACAAGAAATAGGATTGGAATCAAATCTGAATTCACTGCAGTGTAATGTGACTACATGTTATACTGTGTAAGAACCTTCTTAAGTAGTATGACTTGAAACAAAATACAAAAAAGTCACAGCCAAAATGAACAAAAATGGCTTTTGGTCTGTGTTATTCCAATGGGACGCTTTCGAGGGGCGCATCTCGGCCATAAGGAAGGGAACAAACCGTTGCTGTTGGTCATTTCAATCCTGGAGTAGTACTCACAAAATAACCTTCCTCTGCTGAGTAACCTTTGCAGCATAATGCAGTGAGGTACATATTATCCAATTGATATTGAATATCATATCTTCAGTCAATCATATTGATGGTTACTGTTAGAACTATGTTATGTACCAACAAAGGAAAACAGAATTCAGCATGCACTAGCTCATTAGGAACAACTGGAAAGCTTCCACAAAATTGCACACAATGTTGAAGCAGGTTTTAGTTTATGAATACTGAGCAAGATAAAATGTATAAGACTCCAGAGCAATGTTTTGATCACGTTTGAATTCAGAATATGCTCATACATGCACACCTTACACATAGCATTAACTCTGTTTCAACTTATTCACTTTCACTTTTTAATCACTAAACATTTATTTAACTGGACCTAATATTTGGAATTCCTTATCACCTGAAATTCCAAGCCGTCACTCTTTGAAAATTCCTAAAAGACTTCCTAATGATTACAAACATAGCTGTTTTTTTTCTTTGTAGACTGCATTTTTTTCCTTTTTCTTTTCATTGTGAAACATGGTCACTATGTTTCTGCTATTGTAATTTACTGGGAAAGAGCTCCCCTCAAAGTCATTTTTATAATTGATCTAATAGCTGTATATATTTGTTATTGTATGAAACAATAGACTCAAATGTTGTTGAAATCAAAATCAATACTTTTATATCCTACCCAGTTCTTTAAGAGGCTCATTGAGGTGATATTGATAACTTTACGAGAGTCTCAAAGGGTCATTACCACCTAACAATGCTTACAGTTAGCATAACAAGTCCAGTTGCAAGTCCAGAAGCCACAGAAAACACTAAAATTTTTAATTTTCTTGTGTCATGACTTGTAACGGTTTTGTACATAATTTAAAAAAGTGTCTGGTCACGAATTTTTGAAAACGGACTTGAACCTGTGAGCACTCACTCATAAAACCGTTATTTGTATGTAGGGTATAGGGATTGTCTAAGATAGACCATTTGTCATTGGTATGTGAAGAAAACTCAATAGTTTTGGAAAAATTTGTTGAATTTCATGAATCAACTCAATGAGCCACTTTAAAGATTGTTTGAAGTGACAGTAAGGACATTAATAATAATAATCTTATATAGCGCTAAATCCAATTGCTCAAAAGCATAGTTCAAAGCGCTTTACAAAAACAACATAAAAATTACACTAGTCAGTAACAAAGATGCCTATACACCACCCCACACCCCCCTCCCAACAGAAACTGGCCCAAACTTAAGTCAATTTCCTATGTCTTTCAGCTTTCAATGGTGCTAGTCACTGTAGTGTTCTGTGCTCATTTCTCAATTCTTTAACATTTGTTTAATCGGCATAGTGCATCATGAAGGTCTTTTTTGTCATTTTGTCAGTGGAAGCTTGCACCAGGCTTTTTTATTAGGGCCAAGCAGAATGGGTATATTGTCCATACTGGTGCCAGTTGGGTTTTGAATGGGCTGAGCACTTCAGAGCACTTTAGATTTTGGGTAGTTCTGCTTATGTTCAAACTGATGATTGGGTGGGTTTGGAAATCAATGCCCAGACTGATGTGGACCTTTGGTCTGCAGGTAAATATTGTTTTAATCTCTCACCTTTTGGTGTTCCCTGTAATGTCTGGTTACAGTACCATGGGCCGCCTCAGCTTCAACTGTTTTGCCATCTGGACACACCAAGACGCTGGTCATTAGGCCAAGTGAACCATAGCCTACATAAAGACAAACAAAGAGCAGTATTGATCAACTGAATACAAGGTTGCAGTTAGATTAAAGGGTATTTTATTTTACAATGAATGTTTAGAAACAACTTTTATTGTAAGCTTGTACAACGTGAGGGTATAAGCACTTTCTCAGCATACTTACAAAGATCAGGGTTATAAATGCAGGTAATAATTCATTGCATGCCTTTGTAACTACGTACACCACCTACTGACATTGACTGTGTTGACTCAATCCCACCATAGGCATTGCATCATTTGAAATGTTGCAAGCTTGGGTGAACAAATTACTCTTGAGCAACCAACAACCGAATTTCTATCGGGGGGAAACTTATTTGTTGAAAAGAAGGCTACCATACTGCTTTATTTTTGATAACTTATACCACATCAATAAATATTAGTTCTAAAATATTTCTTGCAAAACAAACACAATATTTCCCTTTAAGCCAAAAATGGGCAATAGTGAACATATTCATCAGCTTATATAACTTAATTTATCTTAAAGATATATTGAAAAAGTGTGTGCTATAAAACATCTGATTCATTACAGCTAGGAAAAGAGACAAAAAACCAGTAACAGACTTTTAAAATCACATTAGAGATTAGCAGGAACTTTTCAAATTTGTCACAGAAATCAGGCAAATGTAATTAGTAAGGCACACTGATTGTCTGATTAAATACGCAAATAAAGATTGTTGTACCATATGCAGTTCAATGATATGCAAAGCACAATGGACTTAGATGATGCAACAGACAGCCAACACATTCTGTTCTCATTTTACTGGGTATACAGAATATTGGTTAGATAGCGTCGCAAAGCTATAATACTGGCATTATGCAGCAGCACTATTTTTGTATTTTTGTATGAGTTGCTAAAAGGAAAAAAATGAATGGAACTTTATCAGGTAATTGTAATTGTAAATAACACTTAGTATAGTGCACTTCACAACCAAAGGTTTTCTGAGGCACTTTACATAAAAATAGAAATCTACTATGTATTAAATGCTTCATTAAATAGGTGGGTTTTTAATTTAGCCTTAAAAATTGTTAAACTTGAACTACGTTCGATGCTGTATGGCAAGACATTCCACAACTTAGGACCATGCGCAGGGAAAGACCTGTCAGCAAATGTGGAGTTCCGTGTGAAGGGCACAGTAAGGTGTTGAATCTTTGTCACATGATTGTAATCTGAAGTTTGATTTAGTTACTCCATGTAGGTATGTATGTGTTTTTGGTGAAGAGAACTATTAAGTAGTGTCAGCAAGTAAAAATTACATCAAGTTTGGTAGAGAGTTCACTACAAAAGGTAAACAAAGGAAAAGTTCTATTATAAAAGTCTACATACAACATGTACAGGAGTCATGGTTAAAATTGTTGTTGGGGCTACTTTTGTGAAAAAGCCTAGAATTAGAGCAGAGTCTGTGTGCTCTAACAAGGTCTTCAGGTTCAGTACAAAAGATTCCTCTTATGAGCACTGGAGTATTATGAGGGAATATGAGAGATTGTCCCTAGGGTATCTACAAAGTAAACCATATTTGGGGATGCTTACATACTAATTTCATTACACCTGAACAAAGGAAAAAACTGGATCCCTTCAAAAACTGAAAAAAAAATTACAAGATATGACCAAGCCAAATTAGGAAAAATTCAAGCCCTAGTTCAAAAGTAGCAATCACACACATGTAAAACAAATTTCTCTTGTCTTCCTATGAACTTCCAAAACCAAGACTTGTAGTTTTTAACACCTTAGTTTTTTACAGTTTTTGAAAATTGAACATACAGTTACATCATTTCTTCAGGCCATGGCAAGCAAGCTTATCACATCTAACAAGCATTCACATTACATGGTACCTTGAGCCACTACATCTGACTGCACGTCTCCATCATAATTTTTGCAAGCCCATACAAACTCTCCCGAGGATTTCAATGCCTGAGCTACCATGTCATCGATGAGCCTGTGTTCATACCAGATTCCTTTCTCTTCAAATTTGGTCTTGTACTCACTAAAATAAAATAAAAGAAAAAAAAAGAACTTTGACATTAAAGTATAAAACAAGTCTTAGAAATTTGTACCTACGCTACAAATTGCACAAAAATGAATCCATATTGCTTCATTTTCTCCTTTACAAGGTATTCATGAGGTGAAGTAGAATTGACAGTATTTATTCAATCAATTAAAAATGGTTCATTTTACAATAGCTGTGATATCACTCTTGTTCTACTTAAGATTACCATCTTTGTATTTCTTGGGTTTTTTTTGGAAAGCCACTGCACTAAGTGATAAAATGTAGGTGAATTGACTGCACAATCCTTCCTCTGCATTTAGGTATGCACGAAAGACAATATAAAAACATAAATACTGTACTGCAGGCATATTCTACAACCCCCAGTCAACAGCAGGACAGATGCTGTCTAAATGAATGATTTGATTTACATGTTAATGTTACGCTTTCAATCAAGGAAATTATATAGGTCCCAGAAATTTTTGACATAGAGGTTATTTTGAATTGAGACTGTTGGAATGATACTGCAAGTACTTGTTATGAATTAACTTTTGAGGGCCAGACTGCAAAAAAAAATTAACAGAGAAACTAAAGTAAGCATGACCAGGAAACTGCAGCACTATGTTGTATCGACATCAAGTGCACAGTAGTATGAATATAGTAGTATCTGCATTTCTACAGTGTACCTAGTACTGTCAAGTAGTATGCGGAAATAATATGTGTGTTGTTTCCCAAGCACACTCAGTAACATCCCATTCAAAAATTAACCTTTCTTTCCAGCCCTGTCAACAATTGATTTTCAGTCAATCAATAAAAGAGTTGGTCAATAGTTAGTATAAGCATGATGGATATGCACAGATTTTGGAATACAACAGATTGGTTTAATATGCAGAAAGCAGCTCTACCAGATGTGACATGCTAAAGGTTAAGAGTAAAAAGACAATACTGATGTGACAGTCTTGAATGGATAATCAAATTTACAAAATTAAGTACTTCCACTTGAATGGTGTAACAATATCCTTACAACAAAATTGTAAGGGAATTCCTGTGTTGCATGTACAATGCATATTTCCTGAGCAAAGTGGAGCTAATAAAGTTTTAACACATTGCCTCCGATGTAACCTGATGGTCTTCTAACTTGACCTTTCCCCATTTCCCCATGTGCAATTATACCATTCATGGTAATGACTGTACTGTTGATATAACTGTTGATATAGCGCATGTGCAGGAACAAATGTATACATGTCAAGTTTTTAGCATTAAATGCTTGTGTGTCTTACAGGGTTGTAGCTAGCCAAGTTTGAATTCTGGGAAATTGCCTGGTCTAAGGAAAGTGTCTCACCCTATCCCCTATGGCATCTTACCCATTTTTCAGTTAATTTTTTTCATTTTTTAACTTTTTTTTCTTAAAGAATTAAATTTGGGGCTAGTTTAAGGTCTTATTAAACAGATTGGTGGTGGGTGGGGTGAGTTGCCTTTGTCTGGAGTGCTGGGTTAGAATAGCAACTGTTGGGTGCAGCTGCCCAGGACCACCCACCCACCTTAGCTACAATCCTGGTGTCTAACTTTTCATTGCAATGACACTCTGTGTGCACCTTTTTCCATTTTTATCCACCATTAGGCAAAGATATCATTTGTTTGCAAATACGAATCATTCAGAGCATGAAACATTGGTAAAAATTGGTTGTCCTTGGGACAAGTGGATAATAAAATCTAACTGCCCCTCTAAATTTTTGGTTGTCACAACATAAAATAATATAACTTTCATTTAGGTAGGTTTGGTTTCATTTAAAGTTGTGCAAACTCAAAGTGTAGTTGAACCATATGGGAGTTGCATATGTGTATATTTTGATAGAAACCTGTTAAGTTTCAACATGCAGCTGGCTGACATGAAGTGTTTAGACAAGTACAGGTGTATGTGGAGGTAAATATTAGTTGTCGCTGTCTAAAATCACTTGTCTGGGACAAGTAAACAACAGCTTAATTTCAGCTCTTATGAATAAATCTATATTTTCATACCTCATACTTTTATGATATAAGTTTGTTCAAGCAAGGAAAATGATGTAATCTTTGAAGAAATCTATTTTCCAAACTTGAGCTTTCAATTCCATATTGAAAATGTAAAATGGAGGTTATCACAATTTACCTATCATAAATTTCTTGGAAAATATCCTTGAATCTTCCATCATAACGTTTGAGAATGGTGTTCTTTGTACTCATGTAGAGCGGCCATCCCTTCATGAGAGAGTATTGCATGCAACTGTGAGCAAAGCCTTGAATAGACTGCAAGAAGAAGAAGATAGAGACACAGAACATCAGCATTAAAATCATTGTATTGTGTGTAGTCAGGTGCAAAGAAATCGATGTTTTACGGTTTATGTATATTCCTTTAAGACAAATGATGACAGATTTCCCATAAATGAATTAAAGGTTTGATGGATAATTCACTATGATTGTCTGTGAATTACTGGTGGATTAATATGGTGAAAGAAAAGTAGTCAACGAGGTAAGGTGGGGAAGAAGGCTGTGGAGCCAATTCTGAAGTGCGGGGGCTAATCTTTGAAGCAGCCCAATATGTCCAATAAAATAAATGCAGTTTAAGGTGGCCCAAAAAGCAGTTTAAGGCCGCCAAAAATGCCTACAGCAAAAAAAGTGGGGAGGGGGGGGGGAGGGCTAAAGTCCCCCTAGCCCCCAGGCTTTGATAAAGTCATTTTTTATTACTTGTCCATCGTCCTAGGGATTCCCAAAGTCTACTTGTCCGCATGAATATGCACTGAGTCCATATCTAATTATCTAGTACTAGCCATTGAATTCCTATGTGAAGAAGACTTCTGTGCTGCTTGCCTGGGGGGCTACAATACTGAGCAGTTCACTTGTCCCAGTCATTTTTTACTTGTCCCGGCCTGTCGGGCCGGGGATTTGTTGAAGCCTGTTTGGGACAAATGATGACAGATTTCCTACAAATAAATCAAAGGTTTGATGAATGATTCATTATGGTTCTCTGTGAAACACTGATAGATTAACATGGTGAAAGAAAAGTAGCGAACGAGGTGAGTGGGGGGGGTAGCGTAAAAATATTTTCTTCAGCTGGTACCTGAAGAAAAATACTTCATGATACATTGCATCACCATAGTGTCCATGAAAATTTGTGGGTTTTAAACAGTATTTAGATATACTCAAGTCTCAATAATAGACCCCAAAAAGAGCTTTTCTGTTATGCGATACACAGATTGTGAATGTTGAATCATTTAAAAATTTAAAACTTCAGTCCAACAATTTGTTTATGAGCTAGTAGTTGAAAACTGCCTTTAATAAAAACTGTATTTCTTCCAAAAACTGTCTACGGTTTCCATTGCCTATCATTCTGCATGTATGTATATTGATTTTTAACATTGGTACACTTCATTTAATTCAATTATTTCAACTGTACTCAAACCATGCATAGAGTGGTCATGTTTAAATGAATTGAGTAACTTCAGATAAAAAAACCATATTCATGACAGTGGCGTAGCCACTGGGGTGGTTAGAACCCCCCATGACCCAACCTTCCTATGCAAAAAACACCTAAAATAGCTTTTTTTACCCTCCATCCTTAGACTTTTCCTTCAAGTTGCACCCCTCCCCCATGACACGATCTTGGCTATGCAACCGATTCATGACAAATGTGAATGAAAGGTTGAAGGAAAACCAAAGAAGTTCTTAAAAGTTTACGTATGATCTCCTTACAAAATAACACACTAGAAAATATTCTGTACAAACAAAAGCAATATTAGCTTTTCACGCTAAAATTGCTCTCTTCTTTATTACTTACTTATTGTTGCAGCAAACTGACATTCCTCTGGGTACCAACTGAATTATCCCCTACTTTACACCAGCATGCAATTTATCTTTTATCAAATTTTCTGCAAACCAGCAAAAGTTAGTAATAAATGATAAGCATGATTGCCACATAATGTGCACTGAACTGAACTTTACACAGTTAAGGGACGCCACTGAAATTCTCTTATGCGTTTCGATGCATTTCCGATGCATACCGACGCAAACACAAAGGGTCCCGTCGGCGATGCGTTGGCGTCGCAAATGCATCCAGATTAGGCACTCTACACAGCCTCTGCACTGTATGCAGTGAAACGGGGAGCATTGTGTACGTAATCACTGCGAAGCGATGCATCGGCATTAAAGGATTATAGGCTAATCAGCTTACCACGAACAATAGCGCTTGTACCAGGGGAAAGGCTTTCTGAAGTATCGAAAATACCACTGCAATTCTATCGCAAAAAATGGTCAGGTGTGATCTGATCAACTCTGAGAAAAAGCTTGAGGCTTAATTTGTCTCGAATTTTCAAACCGTCGTAGAAACTCAAGGCACTGCAAATGACACAGTATAGATAGGCATAACGTTAGTAGCCATAGTTTTGGCCTACGGAATGTTAGCCTATATAATACAGTAAACATAGCGTGTCGTGTAACTCCCGTAGAATTCCGAATAATGCAAGTTTGAAGCTTTTTTTTTTAACCAATTGTGCCGCGTTCCCCGGCCGTCCGCAATTTCACACGCTATCCAAAACCGTACAAAAATTCGAACGCTAAATTGTGATGGAAATTCGCACAATTGTTCCCACTTTTTGCGGTCAGTTTTTACCGTGCGAAAGCGCGATGTTCAACCGTAGACAAATGGCTCTTAAAAATTAAAAAAAGTCGGAAAATAAACGGTCAAATTTGATCTAAAAATGTTTTGTGTGGTGTTCTGTCTATTTCTCTTTCCATTTCTACATTAAAGACGAATGTCTTTTGGAATACCAATGATTGCCATAGGCCAATATGCCACACTTCAGTAACAGTCTGAAACTTCGCTAAAAAAGATTAGACCTTCTCTTGTCGAATATCATGACAATTTTAGGAGTACAAGTGGTTAAACTGTTTGTAGAGTGTCATGTCAAGAAAAATGTAAACTGCATGGCAATCAACAAAAATATAAATCAATCCCACGCACCTTCGCTTTGAAACGAAAAAAAAATTGAGCACCGAAGCCCCAAGGACTCATGGCCGTTTGTGGACAAACTTTCCAGCCTTTCCTACGTTTTTAAGCGGATATCTTTTTGGTTTTTTCTTTCAAGTACCAAGCGTATGTTCCAGGGTCCCATCGATATGCTTAACGAACTCGAACTGTAAACCTATCTAATTATCCCCGTCCATCGAATATAAAACTCAGATTTATTTTCCGAACTATACAACTCGTTGATCGACATGATCAAACTCCGAAACTGCAGCTTACAGTTACACTTACAATTGAGAGGGGCAACAAATTGATAGCAGTTGGGATTTATAAGGTTGAATGCAATACAGTTGTGGGCGGGGCTAGAGGTGAGAAGGTTGGGAGAACTGGAACTGTTTGGAGTGCTGAATAACTGCCTTTAAATTTCTTTTTTTTGTGAAAAATCTTATAAAATTTTCAGTCCTAATGTCAGACATTTTACAAATACTTCATTTAAAATTCAAAACGGAGTCTTACCATTTCTGCAGACCAGAAGAAAAACTTTTTGTGTTCAAATGTGAAAAACACTGATAATAATCCCGTCAGATTCCACAACGGCGTACTTTGTTCCGATCCATGACTTAATTTCACTGTACTCCTTGTCTATGGGCCTAAAACTCATTCGCAATATACCCCCTACATTTCACCCCCGCCCGTGACCCACACCATTCTCCGTCCCACAAAAAGGACATGCGTTCAGCTTTTGCCGAAAATTTGTTGCAATATAGAAAACTTTCCATGGTTTGAGGCGTTGTGCACTGTCTGACTGAAATGCATGTTTTGACACGTTTTATTTGCCCCAGCCTTGTAGAGAGCGAAGTACAATTCTGTGGGTAAATCTATGTACGTATGCAGGCTAACGTTAGTGGGCCGTCGAGTGTGTGCAGTACAGTGCATACAATTATTACTAGTTTTCAACGAGGTATGCAAATGAGTTGGCTGGGGGTCATGAGCATGCTATATGCTACGTTTGCCGGCCTTTTCTCAGAAGAGTATCAAAATACTGTATGTGCAATGCACGTTACAAAACGGAAAATGACCTCGTGCATAAGAACTGTGATCGTTGTTGATTTCGTGAATATTGACGAATAATTTAAGACACTAGAATTGTTGGGTTGGTTCTTCATCACAAAGCAAAATGAGCCCGTGTTTTGTATGAAATACTAGGATTCGTCTACCAACACTTAAATTGTTTGGGAAAAATAACAATCTAAACAAAATTTCTTTATCTTGTGAGCACCAAAATAACGCCATTTTCTCACGTTGATGGAGAAATTTTGTTTCCGACAAGAATTTGAAGGGTATCCCAACCTCAACAGCAGGGTTTATGGATGAACCTACGTTGGACTCCGACTTTCCTTATAAGGCCACGATAGCGTGGGTGTCGGCAAATGAGCATGCATGACATGACATGATTTAATGATCTAAAAAATAAGCGTTAGTAATACAGTTATGTCTAAATAATGTATGCACATATTTCAATATCAACCACAAAAATATTGTCTCAAATCAATGGTATTTTGGGAAGAGAAATTTTTTCTGAAGCAAAATTCACTCCATCAGATTTAAGATCGTACACATTCCTTTGAAGGGGTCTTTTACGCCATGGGCACGAAAAAAATCTTCTTTCCACTTACTTCTATCCCGTTACTAACTTGAACACCAAAATGATTCCTACCTTCATATTGCCCGTAATTTTTTATTGCTATTTAAACTATTTGCAAAATTTTTACGCCCAAGGTTTCCTAAATATATGGCAAACACAGAGTAAAATATTTTTCCATATTTTCTGTATCCCCCATTTTACTAGTGGAGTGTGCCTGAGTGACGTCACTACTCCAGTGCACACATCAAACACAGAGCACCCATGCAGGGAACGAACGAACGTTCGTGGTTCTACGGCCACTGCCGTATATTACCGTACATTTTTAACGGAACTGTACGGGTGAAATCTGGGCCAGGAAATGCATTAGAAGGATTTTTACTGTCATTATCACGAACGGACAGATAGTTGATTTTTTCATAAACGTACCAAGAAAGCAACGGTACAGAAGTTGCAGTGACAAGCCGTGAGTTATTTTTTGGTTCTGATGCACACATTGCACACTGGACAAAAGACACAGAATTTAATCTAAACGGCTCTAAATTGTGATCATGTTTTAAATTCCAGTCTGATTTTTAAAGTCACGATGTTAGGACCAAACGGCACATTGTAGATAAAGTAAAACGTGACGTATTGTTGTCAAACCAACCCGATTAGAGATAAAAGGCCAAGGGGTCGAGTCCTGACTCTAAAGTATGTGCATACCCTGCACTTATTTTGTAATATGTTTCAAGGTGTACGGTCGAGTACCCGGGTACCCGACGGGTAATACGGGTACCCAGCTACGAAATTCCTACCTGGTGCAAACAGTGGTCAATACTAACGTTTGCTTTAAGTCAAATTCACAAAGAGTCATACCTACAATATATATTTTAAACTTCCCTGGAATTGGGAAACTGATTCAAGTGAGGTTAAGGCCGGGAATGGCTTCCAGATAGAGGAGGCAAGACCACGTTTAATAGTTTCCTTTATAATATCAACTGGATACGGAACATCGGTAAACACCGGCAAGTGCACTTGGCCAAATCATGTTGATCCGATCGGATGAGACTTTGTGGAAAAGGTAATTACTTAATTTCACCCCCTTCACTAAGAATGGATGAGTCAAAGGTAATAGGAGGAAGCTCATTTCAGACTGAAATTTTTGAAGAATAATCCCTTTAATTGGCCGACAAGTTTACGGAGAGTACGGTAACTTTTAATTTGTACTCTCCTAACAAAATTTGCGCTATTGCAGTTAGTTGCAGTTTTTGAGGTGTTTTATTGTCTCAGTATTTGCACCCATATTTCAAAATGTGTATTTCATTGCTACCACATGTTAAATCATAATTTATATAAGCTGTACTCTGTGAAATATTGTGTACAAACAGCTCCAAGTATGCAATGAACTATCAGCGGTCCCCCTGGCTCTTTGCTAGCGAGTTGGGAAGACATTTCCGATCGTTATTTAGTGCTCTGAAAAGCTACCTTCGTGCTTATATCGATGATGAATTAATTCTAATACCGTCGCTGCAATGCGTCGGCATTTGCTTTGTGTTCAATTGGATTAGTGTGTACAGCACGTCCACAAAAGGGCGGCAGAGCAGCGCGCTGGAATTAAGGAATGGCTATTGTTCGAGATAGTGGAACTGCCAGCAGCGGTGAACAATGGGCGTTGCGACGCCCCTAGATTAAGATGCATTCCAACGGGATGCATCGAAATGCATAAGAGAATTTCAGTGGCATCCCTAAGTTAAAAGCTACAGAGTGAAATTTACCTCATCAGTGTTATACATGCCCAGACCGCATCCACCACCAGGAAAATTAAATACTTCATGGGTTGTCTTCTCGCTGCCGTCTGCTGGAGTAAAAGTGATTTCAAACTTGCCTGGTTTGTCAATGACAAAATCTGTTGCACGATACTGTTGGAAACAAGTGTATTACATAGGTTTTTAAGATAGCTGGAGTTACATTTGTGTATGTTACACAGTTAAAAATGATACTGTAATCTGAATAAAATTATAACTATTTCTGCATATCATATCGTCTGTAATCTGAAATTAATTAATGTTCATGGTTTCCACCAACTTTCTTAATGTTAAACAATGCCAACCTTCATCCCTTGTTATAATTTGCATTTGCTTGTGCTGCACATTACATGGAGTGGTTTTCATACTGTGCCCCCATATCTGCCAATTCAGAATTTAACTAATCCTCATAACTCTCCTTACCTCATTCTCATTACTCCCTAGACTGCATGTTTGGTCTAACAGTAAGAGCATCTGTCTCTCACGCAGAAGGCACAGGTTCTATCGAGTCATACGAAAGACTCTAAAAATGGATCCCACTGCCATCGCGTGTGATGCTCCGCATAAGCAATGGAATAATAGGGAAAACAAGCCAGTGAGCCACAACTGGAAAAAAGGCTGTGGCCAGCTGGACATGAACCAATAGCTTTTGTTACTTTTGTTTTTTTTTTTTTTCAATATAACATCTGCTGTTTTATCATTATCAGTTCTTGTATGAGCTCCAATTTAACCAAGCCCAAACTGGTTGTGTAGTTCTTCTTTACAGCCAGAGGAGGTGAGGGGTCATTTTTCCTTCTTCTGTGGAGTTTGATTTAGCTTGGGCTTATTAGTCTTGTACATGTAGGCTCCAGTTTTAGGACATGCTGTTCTCTATTCTTTCTCTATAATCCAGGTCAACTTGGGACCCAGGAAGCCATTGGATATCACCCAGCACTTGTTGAATTACTGACATGGAAAGCTGAAACTATTAATATACTTTTAAAATTATGTCAACCTACCTGGTCCCCAAAAGCATGACGGCCAATCACAATGGGGTTAGTCCAGCCTGGCACCAATCTTGGTATCGTCTTGCATATGATTGGTTCCCTGAATACAGTGCCACCTAATATATTCCTGATGGTACCATTTGGACTCCTCCACATCTGTTTCAGACCAAACTCTGAAAAACAAGACACACTTGGGTTTAATTTCTTTTCTATATGAAATCCTCCATTAACATTTATAGTCAAAGGTGTGCGAAACTGACACTTCTCTCGAAGGTTGTTCATTATTACACACGATCACAGTTAAATGCATCGATTTCACCCTAGAGTCAGGTACAATTCACCTGGTCCATTCCCATCCTCACTCCTACCATAGCTGTCCATAAACACCAACCACTCATCATCTTTACCCCAAACACCAAATATCAAGTATTTTTTTTTCCACCAAATATCAAGTAGTTTTTGAAAAAAATCTACATCCAGCCCCCCTGACAAAATTTTTTGGGACTGACTTTTTTTTTTTTGGGGGGGGGGGGGGGGAGGTGCTCTGAGCTGTCCTGAAGTGGGCAACATCCCTGATTAACAACTTGGTGTGGTAAGAATAATGTCATCTCTTTCCTTCCGGCTACTGAATATTCTGTACAAAACATATTAAGTGGTAGACCAGTTTATGTGGTGCAGTAGACATAATGATCAATAGAATCTCAAGCACACTGCCTCACAGTTGAAAACACCACAAAGTGGATTTAAATATCATTCAGCTCCTTCAAAACCATTTCTGTACTTTCAACATTTAGTGAACTCTCAGTTTGAAGTGGTATTCATGTACATCAATGCCCAAGATTGCTCAGTCCTCAGTGGTACTGCCAGGGCACCTCTAATGAAGAGTTCAAATCAAGTCCACCAGTTTTGGGCTCCAAAAGCAGATTTCTCCAAAGTCCCTTTCCAAGAAACCGAAAAATACTTTTTTTACAAAAATAACAAAAAAAAAAAAAAAAACATCAGAAGCATAACAATAAATCATTTAAATAGCAATATGTAAATAACTGTAAATACTGTATCTGTATCACCTTGTATATATTCTGCTTTGAGTTTTAATAAAGTTTTTCCTTCAAGGGAAAAAAAAAGCAACTTGGGACAACATTTCATCATACATCTAGCAAAAATCCACACCTACTGCTTACACTAACTTACCTACTGCTTACACTAACTTACCTTCAACTCTCTGTTCATCTGGGGTAATGGTGGCGCATTTGATACCCACACTGTGCTCCTTGATAGCGTTGGCTGCATCAATTGTTACCTGGTCATTGGTTGCATCCCGATATGGTAAGCCTAAATCATAGTACAGACATTCCACATTCAAATAGGGGAAGATCAGCTGTGAAAGCAAAAAGATAAGAATTCAATTTATGTAAGTCACTGATTACATTATGCCTAAAAATAGAAAGATTTTAAATATTAAAAGTAAATAATGAAGTTGATGAACATTAAAATTAAATTGAAATCATTGATTATATTCGGGTTAATAAATAGGAAAATATTACACTTAATAACAGAAAAGATTAAAATTAAAATAAAATAGACATCACAGATTGTGTTACAGTACTCATACAGTTACTGTATAATAGCAAAAGATTAAATGAAATTCACAGAAGGCCTACATATGCATAACAGGGAGACTGCATTAACCTCTAGGAATAAAAGCCAGATCCAAATAATTGTGCAAACAAACATTTAAATTTTTCCTAACGTACACATTTACGTTGGACTATCATGTGAGTCATGCTTTCATTAACCTGTATGTTATTAACCAAGCAGTTTTGAGCATTTGCCCCTAAAGTGGTTTCTTCAAACTTTTATCCATTAATACCTTCATGTTAGTCTCCAAAATAAAGTATTTATGAGGCTCATGTGCATACTGTAATCCAACTGATATTTTATTAGTAACCCCATTGCAAATAAATAACGATTAATTAAGCATTTCAAGATGGTGAAATAGGGGAGCAGTGTCAGACCTTCTCTAAGCAGGGTGCAGTGTACGAAAATATGATGTCGCAAGGGGTACTGTAATTATGTAAACTGAATCTATACTGTGATACTGTTCTAACATTACTCTACCATAAGTCAAAATTATTGACATGTGGTCAACACATCCTGTTGGGCAGTGAGAGTATACTGTTTATAGACTAATCCAAACAGTGAAGTGATGGTTTGATTTAGCTGGGCATTACTGGGTCCACCAATTTAATCTTTCAAATTCTTTGCTTACAGTACGTACCTGTTTCATGGATGGTTGTACTGTACACTAAAAGTAAGCACTTCCCTTAATTTAAGTGAACTTGTGGGGTTTTGAATGGCATACATGTAGACAGTAAAATGAAGATGATTTAAGGTTGAGGGATCCCACTTAAGGCCGACTTCACTACTGTAGCTGCTCAAGTTGTCTCTAACTGAAGGAGTTTGGTCTATGGTTTGTGTTCACCAACTGATACATATTACATACAGTATGGGCAAATATTTGATAAAATCTCCATGTTAAGGGATATTGTACAATCTTGACAGATCTAATGCTAGTTGGTAATCAGGTAGCCAACTGACACACTGCCCTCTATTTTGGTCAACACTCCAGGAAACTTCAAACAAACAAAGGGAATTCTAGTCATTGCAATACAGTTGAAGCAAACAGTACACAATAATATTGTGAATTTACTATCAAAGCAAAGACTCAACGGTCAATTGCTTTCACCAAGCAAGCATTTGTCACAATCCACTTTGTACAAGTTAAAGCATGGAAACAGTACCTTCTACTTCATGTGTAGCCAGCACCAGGGTAGGAATTTAGACCGCTTTCACACTTGTGAGTTGATCTCAAGGGGGGGATCAGATCCTCCCCTCGAGACAAAGGTTTTGCCTTCACACTTGATCCCCCGAGGTGAATCAAGCCCCGATCAAGTGATCGACAAACAGGAGGTGACGCAATGAACCTGCCTTATCCTCGTAGTTGTCTGAAAGTCATAGGTCATGTTGATCTCGGGTCACCTTGATCCTCCCAGCTTTCACACACGGTTTTTTGTTCCCCCGCACGAGATCTGATCTGCACCAGTGGGTGGATCAAAATCTCCGGATCTGATCCTGAGTGTGAGAGCTTTCACACTACAAAGTTGATCTCGTGGGGTGGATCAGATCCGGATCTGATCCCCTGCTTGAGAGCACCAGGGTGGGGCGATCATCTCCCAAAACAAGTAAAAACTAGCCTCCAAAACGAAGTCTCAAGGGAGAAACATCCCACATATTTAGTGTACTGTAGAGCAGGCCATCTGAAGGCAAATATTGGTTTAAAATCAGTCAAAAACATCCATGAGCTAAAAACTGATTGCTGCACTGCCTAGTGCCCAGCATCATCTAATTTTCCAATTAAGGCAGACTATTTTCAAGAGGACCATCTGTTGACGACAGGAAGGGACCAATGAAGGGGTAGTTACAGTACCATAGTTAGATGGAGTATTATGACCCAGTTTTTAACCAATTGGTATGGTTTAAGTCAGGTCAGCTGCTGCCCTTTTTTCCACTTGTGGCTCAACGGCTTGTTTTCCCTACTCCAATGCTTATGCCAAGCACCAAGGGCAATGTCAGTACTAAGGTTCCATTTTTAAAGTCTTCTGAATGACCTGGACAGGAGTCAAACTCGAGACTTCCCAGTGCAAGTCTGCCACTTTGTGCACTCTAACCACTTGACTATGCAGACCAAATGAAGAGTATAACTATACTGTAGGTCTCCATCTCCATTCCAATTGATGCATATTTCCACCTCAATTTATGCATTCTTTAGAATAAAAGATCCTTCCATTTTGATTTGGTTTAGGCTTTTGAGTATGCATACTTTTAAAAAACAAAAGACACAGGCATCTGTACCATACTACATGTACGCTAGCCTGCAAGTGCAAATGAGAATTGAAGGACTCTGCAACTTTCCCTTTGACGAGGAAATTGTTAAGGGGAGAGTCATTTATCTAATCACACAGTATGGGCAGTTTGGCACAGGAAATATATGACTTGGGTATTTAACTGAGCCAGTTAGATGAATGCCTCTGGCCACGAAATATTTACTGTATTGAAGGACTGTGGTGTCTACAGTATAAAGATCCAGATGTACATATAGTGCATATGATGTGGCTGCGACTGTGTAGGCCTATAATTATTCCACATTATCCTAACAGTTCTATATTTATAAGTACACTTTCTGTGCGAAATTGAAATGGCAACAAGATATTGTGCCAAGAACACAAAAAAGGGGGTGGGGGATTTGTAAAGTCTGCCAAACCCCAAGCCTAAATTGATGCTGTGCTACGCTAAAGTCATGAATGGGTCTAGGGGACAAAAGTTTGCTTTATGTATACAGTAAGGCCCCTGTAAGATGCAATGTGAAGGGTTTTAAATGCCATTCAATTTATGTACATGTAAGCTCAAACATTGCTGCAAAAGTGTTCTCTTTTTAAAATCAAATATCGACAATTTTCTAATTTTTATGGCAATGAAGGGGTGTGGGGGGATTTTATCCACCTACTGGAGTCCTGCTATGGCAGAAACCCCAATTACAGTATGTGCAGAGATGTTCAATCTAATTCCCACACCTGTGGGTTGCCAACTGACGTCATGAAATTGTTACATGACGTCATTGTTTTTTTTTGTTTACTATACCACATGAAATAAATATTACTGCAGCTGCAATTATACCTACTGCACTTCAACATTCAGTGTTGTAAATTTGCTTCATTCATGACTGATGCCACATACCATGCTCTCAAATTGTTTGGATCAGACTCTTATCACCCCTAGCTGAATCAGGATTGTACCATAAATTACTGGTTCTATGTGTACATATCACAGTGACAATCATTCATAGTTCTACTATGCTATAATGTATACTGCATACTACAGTATATATGCAACTTGCACTTTTCTTCTATACTGTACATTCTACAGTAAGTACAATTCAATGCAGGGCTTCATGACGTTTCGTTTCATGATTGTAGAGAGATCATATTACTGTACGGTATGAAGGCCCAATGTGGTTCCACTTGAAAGATACTGTACATGCTTTAAGTCTATATTATTCTTGACCACATAACTTGCGCTTGGTGTCGCCCCACAAACTAAAATCTTTTGCCTTTCAACATTTTCCTTGGCCCTCCATTTTCTGCCACTTTTGAAATCAAGTGATGCTGCAACAGACTGCATTTGTCCAATTCCTGCACTTGCCTATTTCAATGGTACTGTAAGTGTAAACTTAAAAACATGGGACAGTAGTAGGCCTGGGCCAGGTACAGTGTATCACTTTCACACCCATTGGGAAAGAGTTTACTTTTATGATCAGATGCAACTTATAACTTACTGTACCCATCCCTTTCAAAATCACCCTGTGAAGAACACCCTCCCCCTCCCTTCCATACTGTACTATCAATTTTAGAGCCACTACAGTAATACTGCATACAGTACACAATGTAACTAAAAGCTTGCAAGAGAGTAAATTTTACTACATCACATTTGATTTTTTTTCACTAACTCCTTATCCTACTGTATGATCACTGCGTCAGACATGTATCCACAGGGTTAAATCCATTTGATGACTCAGACAACAACTGCCTCATCAATTTCTTCCCACTTGACACTATAGTTAATAAGCAATATCCTATTTAAAGCACACTGTGTGTTACCAATCATATCCTGAATACTACAGTATTCTGTAATCTGTACAGTTGCTACATTACTCTACAAGCAGGGAGCTGCTACTGTACAATTGCCATAAAAAGGTCAATGTCTTATAACAAGTTCAGACTAAAAGACATTGTGCATGGGTCCTTTCAAAGACTTTTGAAGCTGACAAGTAAGGTTTCTAAATCTTACTCATTAATTCACAACAACCAGTAAAGGCACATGTGACCTTTCCCAATGATATAGATCAGTACTGAACTATTGTCACATGATAACTAGATCTTAGCTTCATGTCATGTGCTGATGGAATGACTGCATGTAGGCACACTAGCGCAGATAACCACACAAATCATAGGAAATTAATAACGTTTTGAATATAAGTTGCTAAGTGTACAGTAGCGTCTGCTCAATACAAAGCTGTTTCAGCTTGCATGCCCGCCTACAGGATTGTACTTGTTTACATAGTAATACATTGGCCTACTTTCAATTTATGATGCACAGTAGAAATTAGACCATATCATGATGTTAACCAATAATATTACCCGTAATAAATTTGAATTACAACATGCCAATACTGATAGAGATTTAAGCCTTTTATGAAATAAATAACCTGACTGCATGACTACAGTAATGAGTGTGCTATATAGTATAGAGCACAATCCTACCCTAATTTACACAAGACGATGAAATAAATGCTTCTAATACAGTAGTCCACATTTCAGAACATTTGTTGGCCTTACACTGTTGGCTACTGCCTACTGCATGAATTAGGAGTCACACCATCTGAATTTTTAAGGGGCTCATTGAGTTGGTAACTTGGTATGGATAACTTGATGAAAGTGTTCAAGGGTAAAACCATTTGAAAATGCTTTTCATTAACATGATTAGTCAAGTTTAGCATCCAATAGTTACTACAAAAGTCAAAATTTTGAATTTTATGGTGTTCTGACTTGTAACTGTTTTGTGCATAATTTGAAAAAGTGTCTAGTCTGGTGAACACCGAATTGGGCTGTTACGTGTAAGTACCCCCTTATGAAACATTCCTTTGTATTTAGGATACGGGGATTGTCTCAATTTGACCATTTGTCATTGATATGTGAAGAAAACTTAACACCTTTGGGAAAATTTGTTGAATTTCATGAAAAAACTCAATGAGCTGCTTTAAGATAAAAGGGCACTTAACATTTTCCCGAAGAATTCAGGTATAGGCTGTTTTTATCCTTCTGCATCCTTGCAGAAGAAGAGATGGGGGTGATATGCTAGCCAAAGTGGTGGATATTAGAATCTGATAATCATGGGTTGTAGAGAAATCACATTTGTCAAGGATGTTGCACATTTTGAAACTCACTGACTTGTTCTCAGCTACAGTAGTCTTCTCTGACATTTCTTGCTCAATCTGAATCAAAATCAATTACCTACTTTTTGCCACTTTTGTGTTATGCTTTCTCCCAGTACAATCTTTCCTTCTCCTCTGTTTATTGGGGAATGTGGGCTTAAGTATACAGTAGTACGTACTCCATGAGAGACTCTGACTTTCCAATTTTCTTTAATAATAAACTCCCAACCAAGCACACTTAAAACTTTCCATAATGGTACAAACAATTATTTCTTCATTTGTACACCTTGCATACCAAAGGTACCAGAATTGATGCAGGCATGTAATTGACACACCTTAAAAAATTATACCTGTTGTCACAAAAGCAACTTCAGTCATACTGTACAAGCCCAATGTTTTGTGTCTATCCACCATTCTCCTTTGTCATGACAATGAATTCATAATGGTATAATAAGTGATTATTTTTCAGGCTTTTCCTGACTGCACTGTACCTTTATGTACTGTCCACATTTTTTAACATCTGGAAATAAGTACTCTCTAAAAACAACATGTGATTTTACAGAACGTCCCTCTGGAAGGCACTGCCCTGCTTAAACTACAGTTATTGTGCATTTACTGTACTGTATGTGTGTTGAGTGCATAATGTACTGTAGGTTTGTACTCAAGTTCAACTTTTGTACCAAGCTTTTGATTCTTCCTAGGTAGAATAGGTCAACAAATTTGGCAGGATACTTTATAACAGCCAACAATGTGACTTCCCTGCTGTGCACACACCATTGCTCAGCATTATGCATCCCTCATGTGACAAGAAAAACTATAGGGCTGTAGGGTATCTTTACACACTGTACTGTATGTCACTTTATACAAAGTCAACTTGATGAAAATTGTTGCACACTTCACATGAAAACGTGTCCCTTGACTAAAATAGAAGAATGCTTTGGGTAAAATCAAGTTTTCTTTCATTAATGTATAGACTGGAGTGTAAATGATTCTGTTGGTACAGTACAACTATACAATGGTCTGTACAATAAGTTAGTACAAATCTGGAAAAGGCAAACAGGATGCCAATTTGTCATTCTGCAGATCAGCTTTGCAACATAGTTCTTGCTCCCATCATGCTACGTAACTATACTGAAGCATAGTACAAGTTTATCCACATCCCTCTTCCACTCTAGAGTAAAAAGACACAAACTTTGTTGTACATTTGATAAATGTTTGAACATTTCATTATTTCACTAATGTTAGTCTGTTTGCTCTCTCTACAGGGATCACTTCCTGTAGACTGTACAAGCTGAGAAAACTTTAAGGGGCATCTGGCATCTGACCCCTAGTATTACAGGTCTGCTGGAGCTACCGTACAGCACATTTCAACATCTTTCTAATCCCAACTGTGCATCTTACTAACTGTATGACCCAACAAACTATTGCACAAACTGTGCACAGTACACACAACACTGAAAACAGGAAAAGAAAGGTACTGTATATCATGCAATGCAACAGGAAACACATCGATTTTCCAAAATCTTCAGTATAAAATCCAAACCTGCCACATGTACAGTATACATGTAAAAAAATTAGACCAAACTGTTTTAAGTGCGAATATCTCAGACTCCCACAAAACATTAGTACAGAAGAACTGGAAGTTTTAACCAACTTCAAAAGGATGAGCATAACATTATCTAGTTAGATGAGATTTAATGAGCAAATTTTCAAAAGTTGGGATAACCACAGCCTTTCTTCCAGTTGTGGCTCACAGACAAACCCCACCATATTGTAGAGTTGGAAGTAAGGGCACTTTTGCTTTAGGAAAAGGGTATTCAATATTTAATTGGACAGTGCCCTTAGGAAAGACATCTCCCCTTCAGTAGGATGAGTACAACATTATTTGCTTTAGGAAAAGGGTATTGAACATTTAATTGGACAGCGCCCTTAGGAAAGACATCTCCCCTTCAGTAGGATGAGTACAACATTATTTGCTTTAGGAAAAGGGTATTGAACATTTAATTGGACAGTGCCCTTAGGAAAGACATCTCCCCTTCAGTAGGATGAGTACAACATTATTTGCTTTAGGAAAAAGGTATTGAACATTTAATTGGACAGTGCCCTTAGGAAAGACATCTCCCCTTCAGTAGGATGAGTTCAAAATTATTTGTTCTCACCGTTTCCTTGATCTTCTCCCAGATAACTCTGGTCATTTCATCTCCATCAAGCTCAACAACTGGTTTGGCAACATCAATTCTCTTTCTGTCTGAATCTGTTAAGAAAGCAATGCAACACATCATCTCAGTGAAATATATACCCTGAATAGCTAATGTTGATTAGTTGATCAGTTACAATGCACCCCAAATTATAAGCCTGGGGAATGTATTCCAATGGTGGTGGCAGTTTCTGGTTGGACGTGACCTTGTCCCAAGTCTGGTACGAAAAAGATGTCATATGTTAGGTGGAATATAATGTGCCTATTAACTTTATTACAATTCACCAAACTGTAGCCTATATCATGTCATATATTTTTATCTCGAATCCCCCCCCCCCCCCCAAATTGGGCACTCACCAACACATTAAAAATGACAAAATTCCATGACTTTCAAAGACCCTGATTGATAAATCCAGGTCCTTTAAAAATATTTCTTGTTCACAACACTGGGGCTATAAATCCAAATCCACTTCCTGAAATTCCCTGATCTTTCAGAGATCTGTTGAAAAACTGCTCATTTTCCCATACTTCCCAGCTAGGACTGGGAATTACAATTTTAGTTCCATCTGGATTTTCCTGCATATTCACAGCCCTACCCCAAAGCCTAAAATAGTTTGCTTTTTGCATGCTTGAGCAGGATGTCCATTCCCCCTTCAACCATTGTAAAGGTTTTAGGTTGCAGGTACCCCTCTCCAACATTCTTGCTGCCACAATTCAGGGTACAATACAGCAGTTGTTTACGGATAACGAAGTATTAAAGTTGTTCAACACTACACGCAATTGCTAAGAATGGACCATGAAGGGCAGTCCCAAAAAGGGCAGGTCTTAATGTCATATTCAACACAAATTGAACACTGTGAAAAGCTAAATTGTTTTGACGAATAAAAACTTTATTATCTGGGTTTATCTATCAATACTTTTCTATTGAAAGGAACTGTCTCCAGAACCTGCAGATCTCCTTTTGGGTGCAAACCAGTTTAGGCCTTGAATTTTGAGGCATGTGACAGCTACCATATATCAGCATACTCATAGGTGGAAAAAATCAGCACTTTGGGAAGCTCACTGCAGGGAAATTTTGGTATTTGGAGGGAAATTTACTACTTTATATGTAAACATGTGAAGTCTTTAGGCAATTTTGATTTGTTTGCAGGGAAATTTTACATTTACAACCCTGAGCATTAGCTTTAAATCACAGTGAGAACTAAAATTTTTTTGATGGGAACTGAGCTAAATGTATCTAAGTTGGATAAAACAGCACACATACCACACTCTTTTATTACTTGAGGAGTGTGATGCCTCAAGCACAATGTTCAGTACTGAGACTAATTGGCAAATTTTGCATATGGTAACTCACAGAGTAGGCCCATCATTTGCTATTGAAATGGCAAAAATTGCGCAGAACTAATTGTAACAGGATTGCAGGTAAAGGTGAGATTTATCTGCACGTCCATTGCAAACAAGATGCAGTGATTGCTTTATGACTAACAGCATTACTGTACATCGAACAGTGATTTTACTGTAGGTGAATGGAGCCAGTGTGGTATCACATTCCCATGCCTCAAAATGTAGGGCGATACATGGGCATGAAGTATAGTAACAAATTTATTGGCCGGTAACTGGGTCTTTATTTAAATTAGGGTACCAGACTGTGACATGACATGTTCCATCATTTATGATATCAAACCATTGGTGGAATTGCTATATTTACTAAGTTCATTGTAGGCTTAAGACTAGGCCTAAATGATGTTGAACAAGTTGTTTTTTATGAATGCTCAGTACGTTTGACCTCAAAATAGCCACATTCATTGGAAATTTTAAGTTCCACGAGTAACATGAACACCAAAAATAGGTTTATCCCACTTCGACTACATATCGATTTGTTTAATATCATAAATGTGTTTTATTTAGTTAATCTTAGCAATTTGAAGCTGATTACTTTGTCAAGGGTTTCATCTCAATTCTGTGGTACAAACAATGTGTTCCACGTGTAACTGAGATTGGGGGAACACCAAAATAATATTTTATGATATTTCAAATCATAAACAAGTTGGCACAGATTTATTGCCTCTAAGTTAAAAGCCATGTTAAAAAGTATAGTTCAGCTAAAAATGACAACATATCAAATGTAGGAAGTAGTGGTATTTTAACCTCCAATGTTCACACTGCAACATATTTCAGGAACACCAAAGTGGCCTGTCAAAATGAAAAATATGGCTGCATGAATGTTTTTCTTTCTGTACAATGGTCTTTTGCCCAAATCTTCATTCAACAATGCACAGGCTTCAATTTACCACTAAAATAAGAAAGATTTAGTGTTTACTGTAGGTCATTTCTGGAAAATAACATCCTGAAATTTCACACTGTAACTGTAACACCAAATGTTACACGTGGAACCCATCTTTTGTCGAATCCCAAGAAAGAGAAAAGTGTCAGTTTCTCATAAAATATGAGTTACAAGAGTACAATTGATACCTCATCAACCAGTTAAGTTAAAATAACAGAGCAAAATAAGTGTAAAAATAAGGGAAAATGTAACTCCTGCTATGGTAGACTACATGTCACACTTTTTACCCCCAAAATTGCTGATTTTAGGCACTTTTTCATCAAAACTGGGAGGATTAACTTCAATGATTTTTATTTTTTGAAGAGTATGCACTTACATGAATAGTGAGGACAACATGAAAGCATAGCAAAGACAATGTGGAATAAAATAGCGAGACAGTTGCCCTTAGCAGCGTATTTTACCATTGGTACCCTAATTAAAATAAAGACCCAACTGCTGATTGAATCCCAACACCCAGCCCTCCACACACTGTAGACTACTGCACAGATGTAAAAAAAAAAAACAATAACAATAAAATAAAAGACAAGTTACAGGACTTTGATAAATTGACTCAGTAAATAATGTTGCTGATAATTCCGCATACAATAAAATCTTGTGTAATGAAGAAGTACTGTACAATAAAGCTGTCATTGTTCAAACATCCGTAAGGTACACAGAACTTGCAAAGGACAATTCAAAATTCCTGATTTGTTGTTACAATATCTTTCTTTGTTGACGTAAGTACCGTATTAACAGTTTATGAAAATTCCAAAAAACATTGTTTTCAAGTTCCCATAATACAATTAATGCAATCTAAAGAAACTATAATCTAATCTGCTATGAATGGGATGTATACATGTCAAATCAGTTTATCACAAAACCACTGGAGGATAATAAAATCTTGATGTTTGTACAGTAAACAGAATTGGGTGCAAAGGCAAGGGAAGCATGCTTTGGTGGCATGATCCCTTATAGAATAAAGACCATTGTAGTCTGCATTTAAAACAATTTTACTAAGCACAGGACTTCCTATATAGGAAGCAGGTAGTATTCCCTGAACTTACCAAAAATGCATGATCAGCCTGTTATTTGTAGCGGCTTCTCAAAATGTTTTTAAAACTACAACCTCTAGATTAACTAGCCCTTTCATCCACTTCTGTACCTTGTACTGCACTCTTTGAATTCTTTAACCCTGACCTTGTATGGCTGGTCCTTGTTTAAGATTCTCCAGCCTGACATAGATTACTATATTTTAGGGCCCATATTTTTAAACCAATCATGATAAAACCAGAAACAAAGTACCAGAACCACTATATACACCTAAGTACAAAGGTAGGCTACTGTACTGTAGATCGAAGAGTGTGGGATGTAAATTGCAAATTTGATTTTTCACTCTTGGGCTTGAAGCTGGCCTTAACTTGCCACTCACCACAGGCACTTGGTACTAGGAATGGTTGGTCAATACTACAGTATGCATAAAATGGAAATGTAGGACACTTTTCTGGCTTGTGGCAAAGTTTACTCTTACCAATCCATTTTACTAAAAATTCAGACTTATTTCCCCCCCCCCCCCAAATGTACATGGACATTTTTCTGATACCACTGTAGGTAATAAATTGTTAGTGTTGTACAAACTCTTCAGCTCCTTTGCCAACAAATTTCAAGGAATTTTACTTCCTATGGTCAATTTGTTCTAATCTGGGTCTTATTCTAATCACATCTGTGGGAAGATGACCAATGACACCTCCAATAAATAAAAGTGCACTCAAAGTGGTAACCGAATTTTTTGTTGTCTGTGGGGTAATTTTTGTTGTGAATCATATTTGTTTTAATACATGTATGCATTTTGTGCATAATATTGTATCTTCAGTACGAATAGGGCTGTTGCATGCTCACGGAAAGTTTCTCCAAAATCTTTGCAGCACTACTCACATGCAAACACATGTCTTTGCTAAAACAGTGTGTCTAAAAGCTGAATATTTACACCACTCAAATTTGCCCAAATTTTGCTACATAATAAACAGACTTACACCTAAAACATTTTCCTAATATTTCACCAAATTAGTTTTAAAACACTAGAATGCAAAACTGCATTGAGGTTCCAATGATAGTAATGCTCCATATTAAATAATGCCATCATCTGTCACATTTTTTGACTCAAATGTTTTACTACTATGTTCAAAGATAATTTTGTGATTCCAGATGACCTTTGACCTCCACTAACAAAAATAGGGACCACCTCCTCGCCATAACATGCATCCACAATTCCACATACCACATGTGGAGTGCATTTTAAAGGCAGTCATTCGTCACCCCAAACTATATTTTCAGTATACATATATCAAAACTCTCAATTGGTAAAGCTCTTTGATAGGCATCACACTCAAACAATGCATCATAGCTAAATTACACAGCATGGGCACTGAGAATGTTTTGATTACACATTATGGACTTGTATGGCCACTGGGACAAGCCATGAAGCTATAAACTAGGATTGTGTCTGGATAAAGAGGAGTTTTAGATAAATGTGGGAGGGGCTAGAAGTAAGTAGGTTGGGAGAATTGTAACTGTTTGGGATGATGAAAATATGCCTTTAAGTTTCCCACCTTGAGATGTGTTGTATTCACATTTTGACCTCCAGTGACCCCAGATGACCTGTTCATGTCATAGACAGAGAAAAACATTCTGCATATATTTTGGGTGTTTTTCAAAGGAGTTAAAAGAAAGAAATCGAGGAAGATTGGAAGACATAACTGTGGTATTTTTGAGCAAGCTATGCTGTGGTAACAATTAGTAGGAATACTATCTTGGCCTGGAGAGCGAGTCAGCCTACAGTAAGTGAGACTGTGGTTGCAATCACTGATAGACCAAAGCCCATTATGTTACAGTTTGTATAGAGTGCTTTCACCTATGAAACATGCCCTGCCCCTTTTAATGGGCAAAATCTAGTGTAGTAAGCATTTAGTGCAGCTAGCTGAGAAGCAGCTGACAACCAACATGTGACTATTGCACTGAAATAAAGTTGATCTTTTCCTGGCAGTGGGCATGGTTTACCCATCATGACATAATGTGAGAGCACTCTTTAGGCTTACAAATATAGGGTGCAGTAAAGGAACAACACTGTTCCAAACTGTGCATATGTAACTGTAAATGAATTTTTAATCTGATTGGAATTTGCCTGTAGCGATTAAATCTGCACTCCTTAGTTTAGTTTGCATTAGGCTGCTAACTTTTCATACAAAACACAAATTCAGTTGCAGTTTTTCTTTTTTCTTTTTTGAGGAGGGAGGGGGGGAGACTGCAGAATTCCACGAGAATTTGCCGATAAGTGTGGCAGCCCTGAATTGTAACTCTCAACAGCATTCATCAACTACCACTCTTTTAAGATTTATGTCAATGTATGATGTATATTGTATGTAGTCTCTTTAACCTCCTTGGAGATTCACAAAGAATGAAATAAACAAACAAACAAAACCAACCATAATGTTACTTAGGCCTAAGTAGAAATATGCAGATTTTTCAGCAATTTGTGGAGAAATTCGGGTAAGAGGACTACCTTGAGGAACCTAATGACAGGAATTTTTAATGCAGACAAATTTGTTCATAAAAGGGGGGTAATAATGTCATAACCTTCAATTTCATTTTCGAGCTTGGGAGTGGCATGACTTCAACCTTTCCGTGTTATATTATATAGTGTGTGGTAAGAACCAACGTAAAGGGCGACTGTGTTCCGGGTAGGGAAAGCCAATTAGTAATTCAGATACACCTTAGTGTACAGCCATCCATGATACAGGTGAGGAAATTGAATGATTTTACTGTGATAGGCCTAGGCCTAGACCCCAGCTATGGTCCATACTGGAAAGTACAGCCTTTCACAGAAAGATCTCAAGTTTGGCGTATGGAAATGTACGCCAACAAATTTGGCATACAGCGTACCCAGCTGCTAAAGGGAAAATTACAACAGTCAGGGCTCGATTTTCAAGGTTGTCCGATTGTTTGGGACAGCTAAAATTCAATATGGACAACCAAATGTTGAAAGTTGGTTGTCTGATGGACAACCATTTTCTTTCACAATGAATCACAGTCAAGCAGCTTGCTTTCATCGGATTAAAGAAATACTGTTGACTGATCAACTCTTTCAACTTCTTTCCATCATATCATTTCAGACTTCAAGTGTTTTTGTCTTGGGAAAATCATTTTTTTATTCTTGAAGACCTACAATACCTTAACACAATAACTGTTTTGTACTGTAATTGTGCGCCAAATGTTTCAGACAACCACATTTCCTTTCGGACAAATAAGAATACTGAAATGGTTGCCTGAAGGACAGCCATAGATTTTTCTGAAAATCGAGGCTGACAGTTGGCAGATCCTACAATTGCAACAATGGAGTGGCATATAATTCCAAACACCTCCACCGTGGCGTGTGTATGGCAAATGTACTTTGCGGTGTGGGCTATGGCCAACTATAATCAGACCAGATGTCACTTGCTGCCCAGATTAGTCTTGGGCCTTATTACAAATGTGAGTGCAATACAAACTGAAAGGGTAGCAAGGGCTAGGTTAGCCTACTGTAGGTCCTACAAAAGTTAATAATAAGATTAAGACGTGCACTTCAGTCAAAACGTAGGCTAGTATTATTATACTACTTACTAGCCTAATGACTGACTAATACCGTATAATAGTTTGATACTAATACTGAACTACATACACATAGACTAGTGCATACACATAGACTGCAATACGATACAGCCTGTTTGACTGATATTGTTGAACTAGCCTAGTAATAGTAGTTAAACCCACGTGTGTAGGTTTACGTCAATGCATATGCTTAGGCCTGGGCACGGCGGCAGTCACAAACCAAGAACGCCGGTCGACAAATACTTAAAAAAGAGACCAAAATCTCACAATTTCTGTTGACAACATGATGCGTTGTGGCCAATGGACTGCATATGTGTCCCTCATTTTTCGTCAGATGACCCAAAACTCGAGTTAATTTGGTGAGAGAGCTTGCCATTTTGCCGTCTTTCCCGCAATAAGAGAATACAATGTACAGAAGAATTGGCGTGAACGATTATGATTGGCTGAAGGAAATTCTTGCATGTGAATGAATGGGCGGAGCTAAAGGACTGCTCCAAAGGACGAACTAAGGTGAATTCCCCTTTTCGCCCAGGAAAATGACCCCCATCCTTCACTTCATAGATCATTTCACAATTTGAAAGACCACGCATCCACCTAATTGGCTAAATCCCGAGCAAAGGAGCAGTTATTTTGTGGGTAGTGCCCTAGAGCAGTTGATGTATCCATTTTTCGGCTCGGTTGAGAAGCACTATTTTCTAGGACTTTACCCGGGGTCAGGCATTCATTGTAGGCATATTATGATCAATAATGCAATTGTGTACTCAGCACAATAAACCATGCGAAACCCACATGTTCGCGTATCTACGCGTCAGCTGTAATACCAAACAATACACTCAACCCTAGCAAGGCATACCCGCCATTATGAATATGTACACACATCCACATATGGCATAGGCTAGTGAAATATACATACTACACATGTACACACACACACACTACACATACTGCTGTACAGGCAACCAACTGGTTGGTTGAGATTTGGCATCGATTGATTTTCAAGAAGTACCCGTCTTCGAAAAAGGCACTGAGAATCTTTGAATCGGTGACTTCTCGAACTAAGGTCCTATCCTGGAAACAGCGCGGGTAATCAATGTTATACAAATAGTCTTTGACCTAACGTTACGCTTAAAGGCTACTGTAGGCTAGTAATAATCCATAAAAAAGTAGGCTACGTAGCCTAACTGTAACAGTGTTAACGTTATTGTGAACTGTACTGTCGCTCACCAATACCAGGTAGCCTAGGCTAGGTCTAACTGTGAAGCCTGTCTCTAGTATAAGGCTAATAAGTAACATTATTTAGTACAGAAGTCTTAACCCAACCGTGGGCGTTAGTTTCCTCCCAAATGAAACTTATGTTCCCCCTAAAAGCAGTTTTCTTCCCAAGTCATTGGGGAGGAAACCCACTGTTATTCAATGGGGAGTATTAAGAACTTAGAAGCCTTTCTTAGCCTAGGCCCATATGATCATTTAGCCTAGGGCCTAGGCTATCCAGTACCACAGGTCGTCCTAGCGTTATGTAGTATATATATATAAAAAGGAAAAGGTAAGTCACACCGCCTAACACCAACACAGTGCTTCGCACAAAACTGTTCATGATTTCTCACCTTATACTACATTAACCTCTTCAGATCTCTCCAGAACCCTCCCATCACCTTCTTCTAAAGAAACACAACAAACTTGACGTTGTCTTAAACAAAAAACCTCACATCAAATGCAAAAAATCTTCTCCTCCAATTCAATCTTAACAACGGACTAGATCACTCTTCTCCAATTCATGACGTCACATTACCTAATGGGGGTTACCCTTTACGAATACGGTTCTCTCATGGGATAGTTCGAACTGCTTTCGAATCTGTCAACGACCAGACTGTAATTTTTTTTTGCTCGGGAAACGTGAACAAGAAATGGAAAACACGAGCATACAATTCCCCAAGCTGTGCTACGAAAAGAAAACTTGTGTGTGGCCTACGTGCGGTCTTTACGTACAGCATTTATACAACAGGCGTTCTCGGCATTTAAACATGCACTGGGTTAACAGGGAGTACCGGATTCGTACAGGGCAATTCCCATTACGTAATGTGACGTCAGGAATTGGAGAAGAGTGATCTAGAGTGTGGTTAACGAAGAATCAGATGAGAAGATTTCTTGCATTAGATGTCAGTTTTTTTCTCAACGTTTGTTTTGTTTTATCAGAGAAAGATGAAGGATAGTTTTCGAGAGATTTGAAGGGGTAAAATCTAGTGGAAGGTGAGGAATCATGAATAGTTTTGTGCGAAGCACTGCATTGGTGTTAGGCGATGTGACCAACCTTTTCCTTTTTATATATATATACTATATATACTATATAACGCTAGGACGACCTGTGTCCAGTACAGGCCAAAGTCTAGCCTAGGTACTAATTTAGCGTACCCAACTTCACAACTTCCAAAAGAGGGTGCTGAAACTTAAAATTATTTTTTTTCTTTTCCTTTTCTAAGTAAAAAACCCTTTTTTTTCCTTACTCAAGAAACAACGCTATGAGTGTGTGCCGTGGAAAGAAGTGAATGGTTAGTGCTGTGGAAGAAAGAAAAGCATTGTTAGTACCGGGACTCGACCCAAGCGGTATAGCGATTCTAGCGTGAAGACCAGCGTGCTTGCCTACTATGCTACGAGCGCCATTGCCGGTGGATGGGTTAAAAATAATATAAGTAGCCTACAGTCTAATAATACTATCTAGGCCTATTACATATATTTAAAGGTATATGTATATATGTATACCTAAAGCTCAGTATGTATGTACTTGAGTGTACATATATGTACAGTATGGGATACGTATACGAATAGGTTTATATACCCGTAGGTATACAGTTCCTATGCATGTGTACACCTGCATATGGCTCACCCTAACCCTATACCTATGCGTACTTAACCCTAATACTATGCGTACGTAACCCTAACCTTATCACTATGCGTATGTAAACCTAACCTTATTACTATGGGTACGTAACCCTAACCTAACCCTATTACTATGCATACGTAACCCCTAACCCTGCAGCTATGAGGCAAGTTCCAGGTATGGAAACTAAATTAGAGCCAATGTCTATTTATGAAGGCCAAACCTCTCACCCCAAACTACAATTTTGGTACGCGGGTACCAAAATTATCAATTGGCTCAGCTCTTTAATTGACAGCTTATTCGAACAATGCAGTGTATCAAAGCTTATATTACACAGCATGAACAGTACTAAGAGTGTTTTGATTATATGAGTTTTTCTTAACTCACCTTAAAGCAATAAACTAAGATTGTATTTGGATGAGCATGAATTTCAGACAATTGTGGGAGGGGCTTCAGTAAGAAGGTTAGGAGAATTGATACTGTTTGATTGATACTGTACTTAACAGGGAATAATTTATCCAGTATCACATCGCAAAATGGGATGCAAAATGACAGGTTTGCGACACAAATAAAAATAGGTGTAGCAAAATTTGCAGTACAATTTTGGAGCAAAAGTTCCGGCACTCGGTGAATGGAAATGACAACTGGAATACTACAGCACGTAGGCCTAGGCATGATTTGTTCATTATACTTTTAGCACACGCACACTTGTCTTTTGTCAAGTAACGAAACAATGCAAAAAACAGCAAGCAAAGTATCCAGACACTTGAGTACATTAAAAACAGCAAGGTAATTATGCCTTTTCACGAAACTTTTACGTGCACCTATTGGCTGCTAGTTACATTGTCAATGGTGCGACTTAAACGTTTGCGGAGCTGTGTATGGGGCACTCTGTAATCGCTACTGTTATGATAGCTCCATACACAAACACATGAGGATAGTGCAACGTCTGGCACAAATAGCACTGAACAAAAAGCATCGTAGGGCAAAATGACAGTGGTTAATCTTCCGAAAATAGTATGAAGGGCTTAGTAAGAGTATTTTGCACATGCCTCATAAATTACTTTATGAAATGTGTGAAAACTTGATTATATTAGAAATAGATCTTTCAAATTGACATCGTTCTGACTACCCTGAATAAGGCTGTAGCAATATGAGAAGTTTGAGAACACTTTAAGAAATGGATTGCAAGCTCGAAATTTAGGAAAAGTCCTAGGATTTAGGAAGCATGCAAACTGCATATTATCATGGTGGAAGAAAAGCAATAAGGTTACTGACTGTCTACTGGCCCTGTTCCAGTTTGTTAGCAGTGATGCAGGGTTTTCCCTGGGTTTAGAATTGAACGTCGCGCATCTGATGCATCCATACTGTAGGTGGATCGGCGGCCTGGGGGAGGGGTAAAAGGGGAGGGGGTGCAAGTCGCTAGATGCAAAATGGTGACACTTTTAAGGCAAATTAGTCTGCACAATTTCTGTAAGTCCACACAAAAATATTAGCACTGAAACTCACATTCGTACAAATTTTGATCCACTGATAGCGATCACATTGCCTTAATATCACTTAATTTCTGCCTCAAAAGTTTTGGATTATCGGCATGGCTTTTATTTAGCGCTGGCACGGGATGATTCCAGTACCCCCGGTTGGCCGTTATTTCGCGCTTGTTGCTCACCAAAATTGACATAATTGGGCCGGCTTGCAATATTACAAGTTCAGGATAGAAAATATTGGGAAAATTTCCATCGTTTCATGAACGGGATATCATTTTTGTAGGCGTAATATTTTCACTTCAAAAGTGGGAATACAAATCAACCGTTGGTACAGTAGATTTGTTTGCAGTCGATTTCACATGTCCTTTAATAATTTAGTTCTTAGGCCAGCATCATGCTCATTCTATTTTTCATCCCCCAACCATGTCGAAACATTGGCATTCTTTTACTTGGTTGTAGTTGCCTTAATGTTCTGTAGCTACTCTCCTGCTTCAACGAAGCCCATGTAGAGCAACCAGTCAAGATAATCTTAGCAGTTCTGGGAAGCAAAACAATTTCACCCAATTAGCGTATCTTACGGTTCCTTTCGGATATAAATATCCCCGTATATTTTAAGCAGTTCTTGTCCAAAACTTACGCCTTGTTTGAAAAGAATCTGCAACTGAATTGCACGTAAGTAAGGTCCCCGAAAAATCCACGTACACAGAGATTTGTGATGCCGTTTCATGGTGAATTTGGCACTGGGCTCGCCCTGCTTCGCTAGCCGGCTATATATATAAGTATGGGAAGTGCGATCGTCGTAACGCAAACTCAACGGGAAAACTTGTCTCGAGAGCGAGTATTTTCACACACTAAATCACATAGGCGAAGGCGCGAGTTGTGATTGGCTGGTTAGAATCAATGCAATTGAACCAATCACGATGCAGGTACCAATTTAAATTTTGAAATGGATCGTATGCATTTGATGTCACCAAGCAAAACATGACACCTTGTTTGGCGGAAAAAACGGACACGCACGAAAGTCTACTGCATGCGTGGACCAAGAATTTTGCTGCATGAGACCACATGCATCACTGTTTTTTGTTTGCAATGACGTCGCATGACAACATTGCATAAGTCCTACTGTAAATAACATTATGGAAGGAATGTTAGAAATGCCCTAATTTATGCAAGATGCACAGAACTTGCAAAAGATTCTAGGAGTTACGTGTACAAAACGTGCACAGACATGTATGCTGAGCTTGGGGATTTGAAAAAAGGGGAAACACTGCAGCTCGATAGTCTGTACAATGTGTTTTGTGCAGAACAGTTTGTACAGCAACTAACACAGCACTTTCTGCAAGAAAGTAAGGAAAAGACATTGAATGCAATTCTAAATCTAATTCCATTAATACTACAGGGTTATAGCGGAAAATATCAAACGATCACTTCCATGGCAGGGATAAAATTTTACGTTTGTGATTATCAATGCATCCCGTTTTGGTGGGAAGTTAAAGGATGAATTTTACGAAACTAAGGGCAAGTTTCAAGTATATTTTAGCCCTTTTTTCAGTTTGCAAATAATCGGTGGTAATGATCGACTGAATGCCAGACTTTATAAAAGCAGTGGAGCCCGTGGCTGCAAGCAATTACAGATTGTGTGCATACTGATCTTTTTATGAAAACATGTTGGCAAAACAAGGGTTCTATGGCATCATACACGTAAGGTCCATTGTACTTTTTTTAGTTACCTCTATGTAAGAAACATTGTGATTGGTTCATTATTGCTTTTAATCACCCAATCATACTCGCGAGTTGCGACATCGTCAATGCAGTTTTACTGTGTAGGAATAATATAACCAACCGTCTTCCCATAGAATTCTAATACTCCCATTGCATTTGAGCTATGATCAAATTTCCCAAGCTTTTGTTCTAGTCGGGCAAAACAGTTCAGAGATGGAGTATTTACTGGGGGGTTAAGACTGCAGTGTACGTTCGCACAACTTCATTTTCCGATTTTCTGAAAAGTTTTATAGAACAAAGTAACAGGAAATATATGTGATTTCATCGTAGATACAGTGACCTGGTTCGATTGTTTGATTAATAATTTCCCAAATCTGAGACATTGGCCCCGCCTCGAACCTGCAAAAACTGGCGTTTGTGTTTTGGTCATGCAAGTTGCCTTGTGCCACGTACTGTAGCTACTGCGCTCCAGAGTGAGCACAACAGTTTCCTGATACGAGCCTATCAGGGCAAGTGCAGGCTAGTTAATAATACTGTGTTGTTACTTGTTCAGTAGTAGGCCCTATGGGCTATACATGCAGAGCTCTGACTCGCATGCAGTGGTATGTGCATGGAAGTTAAAAAAGTTAGTTGCAGTTTTACAAATAAGTCAATGATTTTGTCGTTTATTGTATTAAAAACAAAAGCAATCGTTGACAGAAAGAAGAAAAATTATGGAGGCTAGCTGGCAGCAATTTTGAACATCGCGACGTTTTTTGAACATCCCGGCCTCCTTGATTTTGAAGCTTGGACGTCGCGGGGCGCGACGTTCAAAAGGCCCAGGGAGAACCCTGACATCAAGTTTGTTGAGTGAATGTTTTTGACGTGTTCTCTTTAGGACCTTACACTGTACAGCAAATCAAGGAGCTGATTCAGTCCGATGTGGAATTGAAGTCAGTGCCTTGTTTCTGCAGATCCGTAAAGAACTATTGCAGACAGGACTTTTCGTGGAACAATGCAGTCAAATTAAGTCAATATTTAGGTTTAGTTTCAGGATATAACTTAACACCCTATCATAGCGGGAATAGCATCTGGGCATGAATCAGAATACTGCATAAAAGAATAAAAGTATGGCAGTGAAAATTACTATGCAAATACTGAAAATTGCTATACAAAATGGAACTTGTATCGCAAAAACGCTATGCAAAATTTCTGTACTAAATTATTCCCTGCTTAAGAGAGTCCACCCTCTTCAGATTAGCACCATAGAGAGTATACGTGAAAATTCTGGGATTATGTTTCCTAGTAACAAACAGGATTAATAGGCAAAGGAGGATAGTATAAAGGCCCCATAAGATGCCCTGAAATCCAAAACCCCCCATAAAACAAAAGGCAAACTACCAACACCTAATGAGCCCAGAAAGATACGATTCTACCACAGTCATGGAAAAACTTGGCAATGTTTACCTTGAAGTGATGAACTGATGTGGGTTAACAACCCATTCAGGCATGCTATTCCACACATTAATAACCCTATGAGAGAAACTGAACTTCCTACTGTCAAGTCTAGCATTAGCAAAAGACTTATCAAGCTTTTTACAATGGCCTCTATCCCAAGGATTACTGTCCGACCTTTAAGTAACTACAAGCTTTGGAACAAAGGATTCCCTTCAGAAAAAAATTTGAAAACCTGGAGCATGTCTCCCTAAATCTTTCTAAGCTCCAAAGTGGTCAACCCAAGCTGCATAAGCCAGTTGATGACCTTTCTGTTTTTTTTTTGCTTGTCTGTCTTCATTTCATTTAAGCAGCCTAGCCTAGGAGAGGAAACTAACTTTTTGTAGGGGAGGAAATTAATGGTTCTTGAAACTAATGGACACCATAACCAATTACTGCAGGCATACTAGCCTACAGTGCTTCAAGCTACTGTAGTATTATATGGCATGCTAAAATGCTCACCACATTTGATGTTCTAAAAACACATGTTCATGTACTAAAATTTACACGTTCATGTACCAAAAATATATGATGATGTACTAACTTGATACAATCATGATGTAAATTTACACTATCATATACTAAAACCATAAGTTCATCATGTTAAATGTTACGATGTACATGTAAAAACACATGTTGTACATCTAAATACACATGTTGTACATGTAAAAACATATGATCATTATGTTGTTATAGTCCCATACCCATGCCATAGTGAGGGAGCCTTTCGGCATGCAAGAAGTCCGCCAAAAGGCTCACCGACATACGGTGATCATCAAAACTCATGCAATATAGTAAAAGTACACATTCATGTACTAACTGCTTACGATGATATACGATGATATACACTGATTGCATACGGTCACGTACTAAATGTGTACATTCATGTACAGAAGGGGCCCATGTGGGTACCGAATGGTAATAGGCCCCTGTCAATACTAAGAGCCTAGAATTAATGTTGAAGCTATGACCTGTGGAACTTTTGATTGGATTGGAAATTTCGATGGTACATTGCATTCAATCCACTAAAGAGAACAAAAAGTTTTTTCATTTTCTAATTTCTGTGACATGAGATGTTGATAGAGAAACTTACTGTTCAAGAACCGGAAGTACCGAATCATCATTGGGTTTATTGGGGATGGGTAGGCCTGAATATTCACTTGACATGACAAGTTGAAGTATTAAGGGTCAAAATACATTGCAGCATGGTAGTAGATTGAAAGTTTTGGGCCCAGGGCCCCATTGTGGGCAAAAAACAGTTGGGCATTGAAAGGATTGTTTGCTCAGAAAATGCACTGCTTAGTGTAGTGGTGTGTTTTCAATTTAAAACTGACTCTTGACTTGTACAGTTTCAGGAGGTAAAAACTGCATCTCAATTATGTAGTGTATCAACGGTAAGTTCTTATTTCTACAGTATGTATTGCAATTTTTTCTTGAGATTTGTTGGAAATCTGTGATGTCATCACCACTCATTAGTTTGGCATTGCATTCAATCTTTTTGTGATTTTGATGCAGTCCCTGGGAATATTAAGGAAGATTGCTTGCTGTACCCTATATATACTGTATGTGAATGGTAATGCATCAGATTAGGAGGACAAAACAGGTCATTACATAATGAAGTTAGGCACAAAGAATTCTCTGACTTTGTTGCAAAGTGGGAGTACATTCTAAAATGAGATTTCTTGAGTTGGGAAAAAGGTAATGCTGCATCTTTGCAGGACATGGTCTGGAATAGGGCTTTTATGCAAGTAAAAAGCCACCAGTGACCAGGATGTATGTATGTATGTATGTATGTCTTTTACACACAGCTTGTTCTATGGGATTTGCATCATAGTATTCTTGTTTTTGTTCACAGACACATCTACCATCATGTTTCGGCTACTACCCATGGTAAACCAGGTGGACCGGGTGGCTGCCACCAAGGTCAACAAATTTCCATCCGCCTTTAAGAGGAGAAGTTTTCGTACTGCCATCCTCAGGTATGCAGAGAAGGATCCACCTCCCCCACTCCAGGGCACCCCCTACAGCAACCTCACTGTGGGGGTTCCCAAAGAATCATTTACCAAAGAGTGCAGGGTTGCAGTGACGCCAGCGGCAGTTAAGGCGTTAGTCAAAGAAGGGTTTTCTGTCAATGTTGAAGATGGGGCTGGAGCTGCTGCAAACTTTAGAAATGTTGACTATGAGGAAGCAGGTGCATCCATTAAAGGCAAAGGAGATGCATTTGGATCAGACATTGTTTTGAAAGTAAGAGCCCCCAGTGCTGAGGAGGTTGCTCTGTTGAAGGAAGGGTCAAATTTAATAAGTTTCGTTTATCCGGCACAAAACAAGGACTTGTTAGAAATTCTTGCAGCTAAAAAGACAACAGTTTTTGGCATGGACTGCGTTCCTCGTATTAGTAGAGCCCAAGTGTTTGATGCGTTGAGTTCCATGGCAAATATAGCAGGATACAAGGCAGTTGTTGAGGCTGCCAACAACTTTGGACGTTTCTTCACTGGTCAGATCACAGCAGCAGGCAAAGTGCCACCAGCGAAAATGTTGGTGATTGGTGGAGGGGTGGCAGGCCTGGCAGCCATGGGAACAGCCAGAAACATGGGTGCGATTGTGAGGGGTTTTGATACTAGGGCTGCTGTTAAGGAACAGGTGGAATCCTTAGGTGCAGAATTCCTTGAGCTAGATTTTGAAGAATCTGGGGAGGGAGCTGGAGGTTATGCTAAGGAGATGTCACCAGAATTCATCAAAGCTGAGATGGAGCTTTTCCATAAGCAGTGTAAGGAGGTGGACATTGTCATCACTACTGCCCTCATTCCTGGTAAACCTGCACCGAAGCTCATCACAAAGGAGATGATTGAAGACATGAGAGAGGGTTCTGTTGTGGTGGATCTTGCAGCTGAAGCTGGTGGAAACATTGAAACCACAAAACCAAATGAATTGTACAAATATAAAGGTGTTACCCACATTGGGTACACTGACTTGCCAAGCCGCCTTCCAACCCAGTCTAGCACCCTGTATGGTAACAACATCACCAAATTTTTAATGTCAATTGGACCCAAGGGCCACTTTGACATCAACTTAGAAGATGAAGTCGTGCGTGGCTCCATCGTTCTTCATGATGGCCAAATGATGTGGCCTCCCCCACCCCCTAAGGAAGTTCCCCAAGCCGCAGTAGCAGCCAAACCTGCTGCAGCTGTGGCTGAACCAGAACCTGTTGACCCATTTAGGGAGAAGTTGAGTAAGGCATTGGTTTACACTACTGGTATTAGTGCCTTGCATGGGCTGGGTTTATTGTCCCCAGGGTTATCATTTAACACCATGATGACAACATTCTGCCTGTCTGGCATAGTAGGGTACCACACTGTTTGGGGGGTCACACCAGCCCTTCATAGCCCTTTGATGTCTGTAACAAATGCTATTTCTGGCATAACAGCTGTTGGTGGTTTGTTGTGTATGAGTGGGGGACTATATCCAGATAGCTCTGCTGCTACCCTTGCTGCACTTGCCACCTTCATGTCATCTATCAATATCTTTGGTGGTTTCCTCGTTACCCAGCGGATGTTGGACATGTTTAGACGTCCAGGTGACCCGCCAGAGTACAATTACTTGTATTTGTTACCAGGTGTAGCTGCCTTAGGCACCTATGGTGCAGGCCAACTCTCCGGCTATGACTTGCAAACCATTGGGTACCTCGCTGCATCTTTATGTTGTGTAGGAGCCCTTAGTGGTCTGTCTTCCCAGGTCACTTCAAGACAGGGTAATGCTCTAGGTATGATTGGTGTAAGTACTGGTATGTTAGCAACCCTGATGGGCTTAAAGGCTTCACCAGAACTAATGATGCAGATTGGTGCATGTGTGGGAGGTGGTGGTTTAATAGGATCTGTCATTGCAAAGAGAGTGGCCATTACTGACCTCCCCCAGCTGGTTGCTGCCTTTCACAGCTTTGTTGGGTTGGCAGCTGTCCTCACTTGTGTAGCAACTTACATGAATGAAGCTGCCCACTATGCCACAGATCCATCTATGATGATGGCCAAGGCATTTGTGTTCCTGGGTACATATATTGGTGGAGTGACCTTCACTGGCTCTCTTGTAGCTTATGGGAAATTGCAGGGGCTTCTGGACTCAGCTCCATTGTTACTTCCTGGCAGGAATGTCCTCAATGCCAGTCTCTTTGCTGCCAATGTTGGTGCCATGGGTTATTTTATGACAAACCCTGGTTACATGGCTGACATGGGCTGTCTAACCACTACCTCAATATTATCCTCTATAATGGGTGTTACCTTAACAATGGCTATAGGTGGAGCTGATATGCCAGTGGTCATCACTGTCCTCAACAGTTACAGTGGGTGGGCCCTTTGTGCAGAAGGATTTATGTTGGATAACAATTTAATGACCATTGTAGGAGCCCTTATTGGATCATCTGGTGCCATCCTTTCTTACATTATGTGCAAAGCAATGAACAGGTCCCTGACCAATGTCATCTTTGGAGGCTATGGTACCCTGTCCACTGCTGGTGGCAAACCTATGGCCATTGAAGGTACCCATACAGAAATTAATGTAGATGGTGCCATAGACTTGATTGCTGATGCCAAAAATATCATTATTACACCTGGTTATGGTCTCTGTGTAGCCCAAGCTCAGTATCCCATAGCTGAGATGGTCAGTTTATTAAGAAAGAAGGGAAAAAATGTCAGGTTTGGTATCCATCCAGTAGCTGGGAGAATGCCTGGTCAGTTAAATGTTCTGTTGGCAGAGGCTGGGGTACCTTATGATGTTGTCCTTGAAATGGATGAAATCAACGAAGATTTCCCTGAGACTGATCTCACGTTGGTCATTGGTGCCAATGACACAGTCAACTCTGCCGCTGAAGAAGATCCAAACTCCATCATTGCTGGCATGCCTGTCCTGAGAGTTTGGAACTCAAAGGATGTTATAGTCATGAAGAGAACCCTTGGTGTTGGCTACGCTGCTGTAGACAACCCCATCTTCTTCAAAGAAAATACGTCCATGTTGCTAGGCGATGCCAAGAAGACGTGTGATGCCCTGTTGACCCAGATACGAGCTCATTATGAGAGTTGATAGAAGTTTGGGGTATGGTAGTGTTAGTTTGTAAATGAATGAAAAGGGTTAGAGACTTTTCCTCCTACCATTTGTGTGAGAGGCAGTGATGTAGTTGTGATGTTTGATTCCCTGCATCGTAAACAATTCTGACGTGTTGCCATGGTAATAATCAGAAAATATTGTTAGAAAGTTGGAAAGCTTTAATAACTTTTAAAAACAGAGCAACTAGTATTTTGCAAAAAGCAAGTGTCTATTTCAGATATCTCACAGAGTTACCAGTTCCCTTAACTTTGGAAGTAGTCAGTAATGATATGTGTTGGCCAAAATATGAATAGAAGCTGAGGGACCAAATCATTACTCGTAGGAGTAAATTACTTATTCTTAACATGGGTTGAAAAAGTTGGGAAGTTGAAAAGCCCCATTCTAGGAAATGTGGACATTTGGGGTTGACTTTTAGCAATTGGAGGGAAATGGCTCTTTTTGTATGAAAATATGGACAGAATTGTGAGAAAAATACTCCTTTCCTGGGAAACAATGTTACACCTTCCTGGGACAAATGAACATTAAAAGAAAAACATTTTTCCAGCCCTGCTTCTTAAAGAAAGTATCTCTGTATGTGAGAGTGGAAGAATCTTTATTTTGATTCCTCCTTGTGTTTTTTGAGATATGATCAGATGAACCTGTTACTTATGATTACCTAGGGTAAAACTGGTAGCCAGCTGGTTTGAAGTCATCTCCTCACGTTGATATCTATGCTTTGTCTGCTTTTTCAGTCTCGTTCTTGATGTGAACAGATAGGAAAATTCAAACATACATATCATAAAAGCATGAGATTATGAAGGGTGCGTCTGGCTGTTAGATAACAGCAGTGTCCTTTAATATGAGGCTGTATTGTATGTGACCAGTGCTTGCTTAAAGTTAACCTTGGGTTAAAATGTTGTAACTGTTATCTTGAGAACTACATTGTGCATAGACCTATTTCCAAATAGCAATTACAAAGGATTGTGGGATAGAGTTTTGGTGTTTGTCATTTGGTGTTTGTCATTGTATGTACATGCTGTACACTGTATATGTTCATTGCTGGAATAAATGAATTGAATTGAAAAAAAAAAAAATTGAATTTTTGTCAATGGCATTTTACTGTGGTGAAATTGATGCACACCCAAAACTCTATCCCACAATTCATTGTAATTGCTATTCAGAATGAGGTCTATGCTGACATATGTATCATGGTGTCCCTTTTATGTACCATAAAAAACTGATCAAGAAAGTAATCAAAGTAAAGGGAAGTGTCAGTATTTGCTTTTGAAATTTGTTACCTTGCAATTCTTAATTAACTAATGATGATTTTAATTATGAAATTAAAAATGTATCACACTCTTCCAGTTAGTTTTAATTCAGTTTTAACTTTTTCAAGAGAAACACTGATGTCAGAAGGGAGTAAATAACCATATACATGTAATACATGACCAGGGTAGGGTAGACTGTGCTACACCCTGGTGTGAACTGCACGGTATTGTGGTCTTTGCTTTGAAGAATAATGTGAATGGATAGGGTGGGGAGGGGACATAGCTTATAGCATTGTTGGTGATGCTTGGACTGTTTAGGGCAATTAGGGAAGGGGTTTCTACCCCTCCCTCTTCATTTCATGCACTTCACATCACAGCTTACTGAATGCATGCCAAGGGCTTGAACTGCAGGTTATAAGGGAGGGGGGATGCCTTTCAGGTATAGTTGGAGAACATGCTTACAATTTCACTGATTTGACACAGTTGCATACCGTATGAAATTTTACAAAGCTGTTATTTGTGTACACATGAATATAGATAAAACGCTGTTGTCTGTATCAGACTTTATATCCAAAATATTATTACAATATCCATGTACCACTAAGAAGCAATTGCAGGAAAGTTCACAAACAAGAGGATTGAGGTACAGCAGAGAATAAAAGTGATTCTGTCTCATCACCTTATGGCCCTCAGTCACATCCCAATTTATCTTGTATGTCTATGGTTGAACAAATTAAAACTGTTTTCTTTCTCCCCCCCCCCCCTCCCCCAAGAAAGAATAAGTCGCCTTGAATGAAATTTTTAGTGGTTGCTTTGTCATAAGAATACATGTGGGTACATGTAGGGAAGGGTATACTATTTAGTAGTATTTATGTGTTTTCTTATTTCTTTGAGAAGCCCCTCCTGAAAATCATTCACATGTCTTGTTTAGCTAGTGGGATTCACACAAGAAAAGCTCATTATGATGTATGTCAGATATGGATTGTGGATAAACAATTGTTCAGTAATTCCTTCCCACATTCTGCTATATTGGCTGTCAAAGTTCAGTCTGAACAGACACACTGTACATTGCTGTGACAGTGTCTGGTTATGCAAACATTTCATATTCAAACAGTTTTGTTACCGAACACAGTGTACAGCTACTGTGTTCTGAGGTTACCTTATATGTAAGATGTGACCTTTCACCGACTTTACTAAGCTTGTGATATCTTGCGAGTAATCAAAGTAAAATATTTATTCTACTATTAAAATTGTTCAGGTGGGTCCTCTTCCAGGCCAAAGTGCTACTAACTTCAATTGTTTTGTTGCATTCTGGGTTTGTGGTCTTTCATTCAGACACCTGACTGAACTATGACCAATAGTACCTAAGGTACATCATACACAGTAACAGCTGTTGGTAGTACACAAACTAGGCCACCTGTCAATGTGTCATGGTTGAAAGCATGCAGTATTTGATGCTTACAAATTATTTTGGTCAATGAGGAAAATTTATTTTTGGGATCTTTTTACACTAATTTATTTGCATGGGTGTTTTGTTGTTTGGGTTAAAGATGGGTGTTTGGCACCTGGTCAAGTCACTTTTTTGCCCCCCCCCCCCTGCTATTTTTATGTCTGTTGATCTCTTTTATGGACATGAATTATTGATAAGTATTAAACTAGAGTATTAAATCTTTTCACAAATGCCAAACTAAATATTCTATTAAAAGGTGTAAAACTGTCCCCACTGCCTTTTATCCAGTTTACCTAGATCCGTTGTCGTTGTCTTAGCAACGAAAAGATGCAATTTCAAAATGTTGAGAATATTGATGTGCTGTGCTTAAATTAAAATGGAAGCCACTTGTTGTGTCAAGGGGTGATTTTAACATTTTTGTGTGCATGTTCGTGACAGGAGTTACTATTCTTCTATATAATGACATGACAGTCATGTTACAGATGCAGGATGTGGCCACGTGACACGTCATTGTTGATGTGGTACTGAAGTTTGAGGAAAACAAAAAGAAAATATATGGTATTGAAGAAAATTTTAGTTTGGTGTTGCCAAGCCTTAATTTATGAGTGCTTTGTATGTAAATGAGCCGTTTTGATCACTCCAAGTATATTTAGGGATTTGCTAGTATCTGAGGAAACTTGGTCACTGCCAAAGAGTTACAAAAATTCAAACGGGGGCTTTAATACCAATTTTTCAAATATGACCTGAGTGAAGGTCACTGAGTAGTGCACATGGCATTTCTCACACCATGATCTTAATGGAACCGACTGCATGGTAAAGTGGTTAAAGCATCCAACTTGCAGTCAAGAAGTCGGGAGTTAGAGTCCTTACCTGGTTATGTAAAGAAATGGAACCTACTGCCATTGCGCTTGGTGCTCGGCGTTAGGAAAAAAAGCCGAGGCTGCTTGACTTGAACCAATTGGTTGAAACTACCGTAAAACTCAATAATTGACTAACACATCGTATTAAAGTATTGATACGGCATTGAAACAGACCATTGCAGCTTTGTTGATAAGGCGCAGTAGACTCGAAGGTGTTTTCCTTTAAAGGAAAGGTGAACAACCCCCTCCTCCCAATTTGGATAAATGTAGTAGATTCCGAAATATCATTTATGAAGGATACTTAGGCGAATAATTCAATGAAATTTCGGAGGTTTAGCTTTTGTTTTTGCCTAAAATTCAAGGCAAGGCGCCGAGCGGTAAAAAACGCCCAAAGGAGTTGTGCAATTTGAAAGGACCTACGTTCTCGGAAGGGCACAAAACAAGGCTGACCAACCCTAAGCTGACTCATTTCCAAAGTGCAGTTTTTGGACCAAAATTTTCTGGCCCTCCGACCTCCGCGCATACCTATGAGAGCGCTGACAACCATAATTTCTAACTGAAACGGTACCGCAAGGGGCAAATGTTATCTTGGGTATCTTGCACTTGTTTGGAAGGGCATACTGAAGTGTAGAATATTAAATCATTGCCAGCAACAAACTTTTTTACTTCCATGCGGTTATAACTTATTCCTACAAAACATTTCATCAGACATAAAATACATAATGTATCTCGTCACGCATACTTAATACCATATTAAGTATGAACCTTCTAACGTTTTTCATATTAAAAATTAAAGAGATTTACACCGTGGGCAAGGAAGGGGTGAGCCTCACCCTCTCCCTCGCCCCTCTCGCGTATAGAGTGCCCGGACTGTCGCTTCGCACCCTCGCAAAAAACTTCCACTGGGCTCCTTTGACAAATTGTCAGACTTTGAGCCTGTGAACGGTACACCAACACGTAAGTGTTACTGTGCCAGTTCATGAGAGTACTAAGGCCAGTTTTATAATTGGTAAAGTTAACTGTCTTATGATTATTGAAGTACTACCTCCGAGGCAGGGGTGACGCCAGGATTTGCCCGACAGAAGCGGCCAAGCTCCCTGACAGGGGGACCAGAATTTCAAGAACCCGACAAAGGTGATGTTAAGTCCCGGTGGAACGTGATTTGGTAGAATTTGAGGCGCGCGTGGCGCGCCGAAATTTTGGGCTTTGATTTTAACAGATACTTAAAAATCTGGAGTATTTTTTAAAAAATTCAGGTTTTGTTAGTACCATGAAAAATTTTGGCTCTCTATTGGAGAATATGTCCTTCATATGGCAAAAATTAAAAACGTCATAAAGGCGACAGCTGAAATTCTTTTGAGGTTACGTGTTAAATCGAGACGAGACTACAAGTTTGCCAGGAAAGTTTTTCCCTTTTTGAACGAAGATTTGAAAGTAAGGGCTTACTAAATTGGAGAAATTTTGGAATTTAAAGAAAGAAAATTTGGTTTTTTGGTAAGGTTGTAATGAATATTTGGCTTTTTTTAAGTTATAATTTAAGTAACAGACTTGGGTTTGGTTATTTATTGTATGGAGTATCCATCGGAAATGGCAAATTTTGCCACTTTTAACAATATGAAGCTTATATTGGGGAAAAAATTGTAAAGCTTGTGACAGTTTGGGAGTTTTACGAAAGAATCTTTCCTTCCCATGAGAAAAAAATAAAAAAAGGGGGTGATTTGTAGTTTTGTTGGGGTTACTGAATATCATCATGCAGATTCAGGCCCTCAGACAATATTGGAACATTCCCCCGAGGAAACCATATATTCGAAGTTTCATGTTTTATGTTATTGCCAATGGCGTATTGGACCGTGTCAGTTTGGCAGGGAGCAGAATTGTCTTTTGTCCGAAAAGTGTCATCCCCGAAAGACCATCTAAGTCGAGCGCAAAGAAATTTTTGAAAAACTGAGAGCCCCCAGACAGCAGGAAATAGAATTTCCGTGTTCGAAACTAGAATTTTAGAAGTCATCTTTCGAGCTTTCTTTCGCAATAAAATTTTCACTTCATAATACTGCCTCCAAACGATGAATAATTTACAAGCATGCTTTGTTCTGTTAAGTAATCTGTTCGTCCAAAATACTATCTATGCGGAGTGCCACCATCAGTTGTCGCTGAGCGTACAGAAAATTGTTAAGATATCCAACCCCTCAGATAGCCGGAATGGCATTTCCCAGACTTGTAACTAGAAATGAAGCAGTCGTTATTTTTAGCTTTCCTTTGAAATAAAAGTTTCACTTCAATAGCCAAATTGCTAAATGATCACAAAATTGTCAGATAAAAGGTACTGCTAAAAGCGAGGGAAGGGGGACTATGCAACGGAATTACTATAACTGAAAGGTTGACTAAATACATGAAATTTTTTACGTGACTGCCCGGATTTCAGACTGTCAGACTATAAATGGTTTTAAAATCCAACGTATTTGAAAATTTGTCATGTTACAGGGTACCTTCAAATAAATTTTGCAGCCAGATTTATGGGGAGACATTCTCACACTACTGTTTATCAGTAAGTGTAACTGAAAACGGGCTGGTCGATTTTCATCACCGTTGCTAGAATTAAGTTGTCGGGGTAGGCCAGATTGCAGACCATCGGGCACTGCGTGCACATGATCAACCTCTCGACTGTTTTTGTCAAGAAAATTCGGAATTGTGAGTTTCCTTGAAGAATATGGTCTTCTAGTGAGCAAAATCCAGAAGAAATTTCGGGTGACTGAAGTTTATCAGACCCGCGTCTTTTATCAGTTTACCGTGGGCATGAAGATGAAGGTTCCCCGACGAAACCGGGTTTTCTCAACAACAGGGGAAAGACCGGCAGTCTTCCCCGACGAGGGCATGACCTTGCAGATTGAAGATGGGATGAGGGATGGCAGAACTAGTAAGAATTGATTAAAACAGATTCAGATAGCCATTAAAATACCGTTACAAAAGAATAGAATAGTGAAAAAAAAAGATCCCCAAAGGAAATTTTCGTCCTTCCCCGACGACGGAGGAGATAGGTCGCGGGGACATGGAATGTGATATAACGGAGCAAAGAAGAAGGGATTGAAAATCGATTCCGATATGTATTGAAATATCATTTCAAGACAAAAAATATGTTTACCCATCCAGTTACATCAGTCCTGGTAGGTTTTTTTTTTATTATTTTTTTTACTATTATTTTTTTTTACTATTTTAGGCCTCGCCGACGAAAATGCCGATCTTTCCCGACAGAGGGTGGGCATGCCCCCCCCCCCCCACCGGCTCCACCCCTGCTCCGAGGTAGTACTTCCATGTTATGAGCATGACCCTGTTAAGTCAGTTTTTGACAAATAAGTCTAGTTGCCCAAGGCTTTTTACCAGCTGTGGCTCCCTGGATTGTTTTCCTTAAAGCACTGCTTATGTTGAGCACCGAACGGGTTCCATTTTTAAAGTCTTTTTTGTTTTAAAGTCGAGCTGGAAAACCATGGATACACTCTACAACCCTCAGCCCACATGAAGTAAAGATGGAGGCTCAAAGTACCAACCATTGGAGTTTGGTATCTTTTAGCGACTGATTTGACTGAAATATATTTTTTCCAGACAATGATCAGGCATGCGCAAAGGAGTATTTCCTGAATACTACTGGACCGCTCCTTTCCTTGCCGAGGGTTTGATAGGCCCCGCATGATGGCGTGTAACTGCAGGATATCCCAAGTTGATTTCGATGATAAATTCGGATCAGTGAAATTTAAGATGTGTTACATCAAAAACAAGTTTACGAATTTGTTGGCTAAAAACGAAAAAAGTGAAAGGTTTGGATGGAATATTCCCAGCATTAAACAATGCTCCAACCGGAAACCGGTGAAATAAAGACTAAAAGAAAAAGGCTTAGTAGACATTCTTGGGTTCCCCGCATATGTGATACCCAAAGTTCATGCGGCAGTACGGTGTTTTATATTTTGGTGGAACACGTAAAACGGAACGCGTGTTCATTCACTGCAGGAAGCACTTGAAGGACGGTAAGCGTTAAAAAGGCGAAATTGGGGGTGAAACCCCGTCAAAATCTGGTGGTTGCATGCCCTTCGATTTACAGACGAAACACCCGTTGTTGTTCTTTCGGTAAAATGCGGTCAATTTGTGCTGCAATTTTCTTGCAGTTTGTCTAAATGTTGCTCCAACTCTCATCTAGGCTTACTATTAAAAACACTTCCCCCTGAAAACCTGACCCCATGGTAGCTATCGAAATAATCTAGTTGGTCAAGAAGTAAGTAATATATTCAGTGCATCGTACTTCTAAACATAGGAGCCCTTGTTACCTACACTGCATTCGGAAACTCAAAGAAGTTAGTTCGGTTGGCGATTGGAATTGTGGGACATCATGGGCGTCGATTTAGGGGGACAGGGGGAGAGGGGGACAGGGGGACATGTCCCATTTTTGAGTGGAGGGGACACTAACGAATAAGTCGCCACCACACACACTTTTTATGCCATTAAATTTAGGTTCTACCAAAATAACTATACATGTAGGCTATGGAAGGGGTCTTCTACCGATTGCGATCCATTTTTTGTATCAAAAATTCCATATTTACTTTGCAAATCACCAAATTTTCGAGCGTTCCACGCGCTTGGAGTCTCAATAATTTTCTTTTTCTCAGTTGTTCATCAAACATACGTTATTCATTGGTCCCTATGATAATTTCGATTATTCTTGTGCATAGGCTGGCAGGTGTGGTTATGAAGGAGCACAACATCTAGGACTTTGAAGAAAAGGAATGTTCCACGACTATGTTTAAATGAAATATGTAATCTTTGGTTACTGACCAGCCTGGCAGGCTAAAATTGGCAAACACATTTTAAGGAAACTGAAAATGTCTCGGTGCACAGTCTGCACGCAACTCTTTTTCAGAAAAATAAATTATTTCTAATGCAAAATATCGACACGCGCCCATGATACATTCGTGTAACGGTTCGACCGTTTCATATTTAGACCATTATCAGAAAAGTAAAATCACACTGACGTTTGATAGATAAGAGACTTCACTCTGGAGTTAGAGGTACATCTCCATTTTCTGTCTCCAGATAATGCATGAAGACTGGACGTGTCGTTTGAAATGACATATTTTAATGTTTTTGTATTGCACCGGTGTGCAATGGTGCCTCAGTAGAACCGGTGGGTACCCCCGCAGTAGTTTGAAGTGTGCTTTTGATCACCAAGAGTTTGTTTTAATCATTTTTATTACAAATGGTTCTCAACAATAAAAATTTCTGTGTAAGTCCTTCGCAAACTATCACAATTTTCTAGTAGGCCTAACTCAAAATATTGAAAAAATGAGCATTATTTTTCATTTAGGCTCCTTCTCTCACACATCCAGTGGCGTAGCTACAGAGGGCAGGCGGCTCTGAAAATGGGGAATTCGAAAATTTCCCGTTTTGTGAAACCAGTCTACCGTGTGGATTTGACACTTAAACCCATGAAATTCCGAAATTCCGCATTCTCTTCGATAAAAGCCCCACATTCGTCACTATTTGTTACAAAAAAGCAAAATTTTCCGAGTGCTTCGCGCGCCGCAAATTTGCAATTCTTAATCCAGTAATGTTCGCTCATATATCAGTTTGGTAACATTTTCCCCTACTCGAAATGACAAGATAGGAAATTTTCCATATGTGACATCAGATCATCAAGTAACTGGCAATTACAGTTCTATTTCATACTGATTTTCTTTCATAAAATTCCAAATTTTCCCAAATTTTAGCTATTGGCTCAAAAAAAATTTCCTCGACAGCTCGAAGACCCTCATTTTGTTCGCGTTGGATAGCATTATGTAGCGATCTTTGGTTCCGGTTCAATTTCAGATTTGACAATAGCAAATGCAAGTTCTTCAGTAACCCCAATTTTTTTTCAAATTTCCTCCAACACAGGAAACGCAGGTTGAGAGTTCGAGTCGTGGCTGGGTCATACCGGAGACTTTTAAAATGAAGCCATTGCGCTTGGTGCTCAGCATAAGCAATGTAGTAGGGAAAACAAGTCAGTGAGCCACAACTGGAAAAAGGCTGTGGACGGCTCGATTTGAAAAATGGTTGAAAATTGGGCTGAAAACTCTATCTAGCTAGCTAATATGAAACCCAGAATCCAAAGTTTTCTGCAATACAAGCTCCATATTTTCAAATGTTGGTTTAAAAAGGGAAAAAAATTTAGCACGCTATGCGCCCGGCAAATTTCGTCCCTAGTGCAGTGTTCACACCGAAAATTCGTAAAATTTGGATCTTGAGACACTTTACAAGGACTTGAGAAAAAATTAGGCCAGATCCCCCCCCCCCCCCCCGTGGGATACACAAACCACGTTTAGCACATATGGTGTACGACGTTCCCTTGTTTTCCTGCAGTACGTGCCACACAACAGTAAAGCATAAATCTGAATAACAACCGAACGAAACATTAACGAAACATTATTTTTAAGCAGATTAAACTACATGGTTTTACACCTCAAAAGGCATTCTAGACAAAGTCTACTGGACCGAACCACACTTAAGACTCTTCCTTATGTAATGGTTGGGTTAAAGAAAGAGTGATGTCACCAAATTTTCATGTAAACTGAAATTTTGGAACACGTGTTGTAGGTGCGGGATTGGTATATGTTTATCCCAACGATCTAGAGGATGTGTAGCCTATGTCGAGTCTTTCCGGCGAAATTTTGTACCATACCCCCTCCTTTTGGAAACACACTGGCTGTTGTCTCCTTTATTTTACAACCCCTGGAATGACTACACTGGAAATTTGAGGCGGGCAGGTCTGAGGGCGGGCAGATAGCCTACGTGAGGTCACGCAGATCCGTGAGGGTCAAAAGTAAGGAGCCCGGTATCGTAATAGGGTGTGACGTTACGGTTTAAATAAAATAAGAAATATAATTGTTGGCCCAAAAGCCGTGACAAAGGCCAGAGGATGTGCGGATTTGCAGAGCTATCAATTTAACGAACTATCAAACTCTCGTATTGGTGAACAGTTAGGCTTAAAACTCAATATCGGAGTGAGAGGTGAGGGCGTGCTGTATGAATGAATAATTAGCAGAGAACTACGTAGGCTCTACCATGGTCTTAAAGGACCAGTTCTCTCACCCCAAACAGTACCAATTCCCCTAACCTTCTTACTTAAGCCCCCCCACAATTGTCTGAAATTCATCCTCATCCAGATACAATCTCAGTTTATTGCTTCTAGGTGAGTATAGACAAACTCAATTTATATAATCAAAACACTCTCAGTACCATTCATGCTGTGTAATGTAAACTTTGGTACTCTGCATTGTTTGAATTAGCTGTCAATCAAAGAGCTGAACCAATTGAGAATTTCGATACCCGGGTTACAAAATTGCAGTTTGGGGTGAGAGGTTTGGCCCTTTAATGCAAGTCCAAGGTGAAATCACCGTTCATCCCCCACGCATCAACAGATTCCTGCCCTAAAACATAACCTATGCTATACCAGATGTTCCATACTGGGAGTGTCACACAATTCATCCTTAGGGCGCAGTTTCAACGTCAGGGTGCCGGTTCGACATCTCTCTGTTTCCTGTCAACGAACAGGCACACAGTACATGACAATCAAATGCGTATCGCAAGGCAGGAGGACAGCCCCCGAATTTCTCAATATCGGAATTTCGGACGGGGGGCTGGGAGCATTCTGGCAGCCACCAGGAGTCTTAAAAAACTAGTATGTATTAAGAAAAGGATGAAAAATTCCCAAGCAGTCACATGACGGATTCTCTCAAAAGTTATCCCCAAAGAGGAAAACATCATTGCCTGATAGCGATGTTAAAATTTTAATGAGAAAGTAAATAACAGTCAGAAAATCGCGACACATTATAATACCAGCTTAAAATACAAAATCTGTTCTTACTGGAAAATCTGCGGTATGGGCGACTACATGGTCATCGTAGGAGATAACATTCATTGCCAGTATATGCAGCCACTAGGCTATCCCTGACGAAAATTAAAATTTTGTTTCTTTCAAAATATCGTCTCCACGATGGTGATATTGGAGACAGAATATTCCAAAATATAGAACCATGAAGGGCCTCCCTGATAGGCCAAAGAGATCAAAGCTTCGAAACAATGCGTTTTCGTATTTTTTAAGAATCACTACTACATATACAGGTACACACCTTTTTTGTGGGATCTGTGTAACGTTGAATAAATTCAGTTTGAGCTGTTGAATGAAATGGCTGACGTTAGTTGCCGCCAGATACAAATTAAAATGAAAGCGAGGGCAGTATGCGAAAAATTTTGACGGTGCGTAGGAAGAATTGTTACAGAACTTTATACTTTGTTTCGGGTCTGATAAGGAGCCATGCGGTATACTCTGAGCACATCATGTCAGTGTCTTCATTAACACTAGTCTACAAGGCCTATAAAATTTACGATTTTTTTCGGTAGGGGTGGGGGTTATTGACTGGATTTTTGGGGGGCAGGGGGTGGGGGAGGACTAAAGCCATCTCCAGTACCGTCTAGTATCGTACGTGTACATCACGGTTGTGCAGTTGCTGGAAAAGACAGTGTTTTGACCCTTACAACACATTTTGATAGTTATGTTGTCACTATGGGGCAAATAGATGGCGCCAGGTCAATTTCTGGGTTAAGAAATGCTAGTTTCAAGGAAATTGTTCACTTCAAAGTGATGCTCACGAGTTGGCAGTTGCTAACATAGAGAATTTTTATACCGCAAACAACGAATATTTTAGTTAAATGGACCTGTATATTTAAACTTAGTGGGATCAGTGTTACAGAGGGCACTTCATCATTAACTAATACGAAGTTAGTGATCGTTGTTTTTCTTCACAAATAATTCCCTTCATGAACAATTGGGGCAATTATTTTTATGTTTCCAAATGACATTTTAACAAAAATTTTAATAAAATTTCGGAAACTGTTGCCTTTCCTTTTTAAGGCAAATTCAAGAGCCGTATAGGAAAACGGCACTGTAATAGCTGGGAAAAGTTTACCAGACTGATTTATGTACGAGCATGCACTTACTACATAAGACATTATTCACATTTCGGAGCCAGGGCTCAATCGCCACTGTCCCCTGTAGTTATCCCACTGGACACGCCCCTTCTGGTAACGCTTATGTTCATGGTAGATTGAAAGTGCCATGAGCAGGTAACTATGACTTTCAGCTGTATCTTAAGAAGGTCGAATATGTACCACGATTAACAAGTTTTGAAAGTAGGTCTTCTTATAACTGTTGAATTTGTGTGTAAATAATTTGAGGTGCGCTACAAGGTGCACAACACATTACCTTAATATGGCAGCTCAAAAGTTGGCTAGTTTTTTAATTTTTTTCTTTTTAGATTTTTTTTTTTTTAAAGTTACCCTTGACCGTTAACTCTTTGAGCCAAGAGAGCTTGTAAATATCGTGTAACCGTTTTAGTTTTTCTTATATAAATCTGGCAACTGCTTTTGCATGCAGAAGGAAATGAAGGGAACAACGAGTCTAAAGTCTAAAAGAAGAAGAAGATGAAGAAGAAGAAGAAGAAGAAGAAGAAGAAGAAGAAGAAGAAGAAGAAGAAGAAGAAGAAGAAGAAGAAGAAGAAGAAGAAGAAGAAGAAGAAGAAGAGGAAGAGGAAGAGGAAGAGGAAGAAGAAGAAGAAGAAGAAGAAGAAGAAGAAGAAGAAGAAGAAGAAGAAGAAGAAGAAGAAGAAGAAGAAGAAGAAGAAGAAGAAGAAGAAGAAGAAGAAGAAGAAGAAGAAGAAGAAGAAGAAGAAGAAGAAGAAGAAGAAGAAGAAGAAGAAGAAGAAGAAGAAGAAGAAGAAGAAGAAGAAGAAGAAGAAGAAGAAGAAGAAGAAGAAGAAGAAGAAGAAGAAGAAGAAGAAGAAGAAGAAGAAGAAGAAGAAGAAGAAGAAGAAGAAGAAGAAGAAGAAGAAGAAGAAGAAGAAGAAGAAGAAGAAGAAGAAGAAGAAGAAGAAGAAGAAGAAGAAGAAGAAGAAGAAGAAGAAGAAGAAGAAGAAGAAGAAGAAGAAGAAGAAGAAGAAGAAGAAGAAGAAGAAGAAGAAGAAGAAGAAGAAGAAGAAGAAGAAGAAGAAGAAGAAGAAGAAGAAGAAGAAGAAGAAGAAGAAGAAGAAGAAGAAGAAGAAGAAGAAGAAGAAGAAGAAGAAGAAGAAGAAGAAGAAGAAGAAGAAGAAGAAGAAGAAGAAGAAGAAGAAGAAGAAGAAGAAGAAGAAGAAGAAGAAGAAGAAGAAGAAGAAGAAGAAGAAGAAGAAGAAGAAGAAGAAGAAGAAGAAGAAGAAGAAGAAGAAGAAGAAGAAGAAGAAGAAGAAGAAGAAGAAGAAGAAGAAGAAGAAGAAGAAGAAGAAGAAGAAGAAGAAGAAGAAGAAGAATTGCCAACGTCAAAAAAATCATAATCGGTATGCAATCTGACAGCTTATGGGAAAAAACAATTCCTAGTCAACCACTTCTTGGTCCTGGACAACACATTTCACGAAAGGCGAGGTAGGGGAGTTGTAGGTGTATTAACTGAAGGGAGCACACCACCATTAATTTCTCCATTGACATACACACTATTTGGCCTTCATTAAATGCCCCCCCCCCCCCCCCGCAGCCCAGTCAAAGTTCACACCCCACTAAAGCTACCTCTCACATGAAAACCAGTGAGTTGGCCAATCATGGCATCACAAATTCACCATAGCATGACCGTTTAGATTTTGAGATACAAGGGGATGAAGTTTAGGGTCTGTACACCCTATCCTATTAATCCGCAAGGTGACGGGAATAACGTGACGGAAATCACACCAACCACCTTCAATTCTTCAATTTGGCAACACTCACACATTAACACGTCCTCTTTCATATCCAAAAAACAACCACATCTGATTAGCTTAACTTGAGCAATTCACACTTAGAGAGGACCTAAGAGGCCGTTCTGCTAATGGTGGTGTGCTCCCTGAAGTGAGGAGGTTAAGGTGGCACGGTGGCATCATGGAGTCTGAATGGTAGTTTGACCCACAGTATAAGTTTAAAGCAACGTATTTAAGCAAATTTACCTGTAGGGGTGGTGCTAGTTAAACATGAACAGAAAAATTAATTCAAGCGAGTGTCAATTTCCATTGTAGCAAAATCCGCTGCGCTCTGCGCAAAATGATGGTTGCTTTTGAAACCTTTTAAAAGGCGTCGGAAAGCCTCAAGCCGTATAGCAGGGGTGGCGCCAGGATTTGCCCGACAGAGGGGCCAGAATTCCAAAGCCCCGACAAAGGAGATGTTATGTCCCGGTTGAACGTGACTATGCAGAATTTGAGGCGCGCGGAGCGTGCCGAAATTTTGAGCTTTCTTTTTAACAAATACTTAACAATCTGGAGTTTATTTAAAGTAAAAATTAAAACTTATGAAAGAAATTTGGCTTTTATGGGTGCTATAAAATTTTTGGGGTGTTTATTGAAAAAACTGTCCCTCATATATAAGGGAAAAATCAAAAACGTTACATGGGTGAAAGCTGAAATTCTTTTGGGGTGACGCATTGAATAGTACAAGACCTACTTACTAACTGACTAAGGTTTTGAGACGAGACTAGAAGTTTGCCAGGAAAGTCTTTTTCTTTTTTGAACGAATCTTTCAAAATTAAGAGCTTATCATGATTGAGAAATTTGGGATTTTACTGAAAGAAAATTTGGTCTTTTGGTAAGGTTATAATGAAAAATTTGGTTTCTTTTATTCTGTGATATGACTTTCAGGAGCAAAATTAGATAGTATCATATGCCAGGTGATTAACAGAGTTGGCTTTGGTTATTTATTGTACGGAGTATCCATCGAAATTGGAAAATTTTGCCATTAAAACTAAATCTAAAAATATTGGAGGAAAATTGTACCTTTATGAGAGTTTGGGGGTTTATGGGGGAATCTGACGTTCTCATGAGAAAATCAAGTTGAGCATATTGGAGCATTCTCCCGAGAAAAAAAATTGGCTCCGCATATGTTTTAAGTTTTATATTTTATTTATTGTCATAGCCGTACGGGAGCGTCTCAGCTGAGTTTGGGAGAGGACAGAATTGTTCTTCTGTCCGAAAAATGTTATCTTGCCCGAAAGATTAACTAGGTCGAGCGAAGAGGATTTTTTGAAAAATGGAGAACTCCCGCGGTCAGCAGGATATGACATTTCCTGGGCTCGTAACTAAAGAAGTCCTTACTTTCAGATTTCTTTCGCAATAAAATTATTTTCACTTCATAATACTGCCCAAAACGAAGAATAATTTACAAGCACGCATTGTGCTGATCAGTTATCTGTTCGACTAAAACACCATCTATGCGGAGCGCCACCATCAGTTAGCGCGGAGCGTACCGGAAATTGTTAAGAAATCTAACCCCTAAGATACCCGTAATGGCATTTCCCAGACTTGTAACTAAAAAAGAAGCAGTCGTTATTTTGAGCTTTCTTTTAAAATATCAATAGAGAAAAAAACCAACTTGCTAATGATAAGAAAAGTACCAGATAAAAGGTACCGCTACAACTCTCTGGTGACACCCCTGCTTCACCGAAAAGAGTCATTCACCTTGAGAAGGATTGGTAAAATATCCCGACGAGGGTCTCAACCTTTCCCGGAGAGACAATGTCCTCTCACTCATCTGAATTCACCCAGTAGCGTAGCCAGCGGGGGGGGGGGGGGGGGCAGGGGGGGAGAGTGCTCCCCCACAGGAATTTTGGGGACGCGATGGGCGATGTTGAAAAAATGAAAAAATAAACGGCAAGAGGAGGGAGGGAATCGGGGAAATTTTTTTTTTTTACAGTTTTTCGGGGGGGGGGGCTCTTAGTCGTTACGATAAAGTATGCAGTCCCCGACGGCGACTAGTCTCCCCGATGGTTAACCTGTTTTTTGCTCTCAAGGGACAATTTCCCTAATAAGAACCCCAAATTTTCGGCGCGCTACGCGCGCTGTAGATTCACTCCAGTTTTTTCAGTACTTCCATTCCACATGTCTAGAAATTGTAAGTCCTCTTACCAAGTAACTGGTAGGCAGAGTGCACAGGTTATGCAGAGGTCGTAAATTTTATCCCATATCACAAAGCCTACTTGCTGTTCTCTTGTGTGTGTCATGTGATAGGTCAGATGGTGAGCCACTCACGGAGCATAGTTTGGCTATTTTATCGGGTATTCCAGGTGGTTTCGACACAATGTATGTTATCGGCGATAGGGTCTACAACCCCTACAGTTTTTATTTTTTTTCTTTTTGTTCTTAATGATTACATAGGCTATGTTATTTTTGTGAGCCCACCCAAAAATTTCGCGTGCTTTGCGCGCTTTGCAATTTCACGATTCAGATTCAAAAGAACACTAACTCGGCTTTTAAAATATTAAGGAACATTGTGGAAAGTGTGCCCAAGGCTGCAATGATATGGGATAGTTAGTCTCCTCCATACCACCCTCTCGACATAGGGGCTGTGGAACTTGTGGTCGCTGGCATGGCCCGCCCCCTGTCGGGGATAACCTGTCGCCCTCTCATGGTCGGTTTAGTTACTTTGGCTTTCACAAGAGTTATTTCTGCGATAAACCCCAAAATGTTCGGTACGCTTTGCACACTCTTCCTCAGTTCCGTTACCTAGAGCTAATAAAGTACAAACCCTTCCCATCTTTTCATGTAAATTAATAAGTCGAATAAATGGATTAATGTTCATGTCGGGAATTTCATCTCATTTCGCTAAACTTAGTTAATTATCTCTTGTGTCAGTCGTGCGGTACGGACTCGAAGAAGAAATTACAATATAATTTGTGTCCGATAGGGCCCAAATGCCGGGACAATTTATTGACCTATATAAGATTTAAATAAGTACAGATTCTTTCTAGTGTAGGCTAACCCCCAAAATTTTTGCCCCTTTTCCACGGTTAAATCAGTGCGGAAATATCTTCCTCTAGCATATACAAATTTGATGTCGTATATGGCTCGCAATGACAGGTATAGTTCACAGTTTTTCTTCAAACCTCCCTCATAAACTCATCGACTGCATCCTGGCTGTCGGGGCTTGGGTCGCTACCCACCCTGCCCCTCCCCCGTTCGGAGAGTGGCCCTTCGTCGGGCAAATCCTGGCGCCAAGCCTGGAGGGAAGACACATTTTTCCAGTTATGACTTGTATATGTGTAATGAAGCAATGAACTAGAAATGGAAGCTGCATTTTTTGGAGAGCGGCAACTATTTTGGAGGGGCTGTCAATTTCACTAGGAGGACGTGTCGGCCCTCTAAAACTCCCTATGGAGAACACTGGAATCTAGTATAAAAAGAACAAAATATAGCACCATATTGCATTTAAGCTCTTCGAGACAGCAAAACATTCCAAAAGGGGAAGGTGACACCCAGGGAGACAGGCCCGTGGTCAGGGGGTTCAGGGGGTTAGTCCCGCCCATACCTAATTTTTCTTATTTTTAATTTTTTTTTTATTTAAATGGAGTTTTGGTGTTTTTCAGGGCAAAATGTCAATTCCGCTGGTTTAGCCAAATAAATGTAAGCCTTATGAGTAGCTGTTTTGTTCCAGTGCGACGCAATTCCCTAGGGCCCCATTGACTCGTACCGAGTAACCTTCTTACAGTCACACACTAACCCTGCTAACTCTCGAGGGAATAAGGAAAACATTGATACAAGATTGAAAAATGTCCAAAAATTCCAACTTAGGTGTTCACCAGATCGCTCAATTTTGATGTAAAATCTCCTTGGGGCAGGAGGGGGGAGAACCACACCTTCTCCCCGTTCGGTCGCTCGGCTCCTCACTTGGGCGCTTCGCTCCCTCAAGAAACTGCCACACCCCAGTGGCGGCGATGAAAAATGAAAAAGTTTGGGCTAAAGGTATGTTCAGTCCCTAAATATTTGTCAAGTGCATCAATTAAGAAGCGGGGAGAATTTCGAAGTTGGGCTGAACGTATTCTTGCTTAAAACACTCGGGAAGTGCCGTTTCCGGCCATCTGAGGGGTTTGTAAAACCAAAAATTTTCTTGTACGCTCCGCGCCAATCGATGTTAGAGCTCCGCTTAGAAACATGTATTAACATTTTTCATAGATTGATTTTTTTTTGCATTAATTGAGAAATATCAGAAATGAGATCCATATTTCTAGACTGGGAACATGCAGCATAAAACACTCGGGAAGTGCCGTTTCCTGCCATCTGAGGGGTTTCTAAAACCAAAAATTTTCTTGTACGCTCCGCGCCAACCGATGGTGGCGCTCCGCTTAGATAGTCCCGTCGGTCAAGATTGGGGACGATGAGTCGACTTTGCCCCCCCACAAGAAAATCCTGGTTACGCCCCTGAATTCACCTGTGCGCAAGGTGCAGCTGCGTAGCCACGGGAGGATTTGGGAGATAGAACCCCCATGGCCAAAACTTGCAATGCAAAAAAAAAAAAACCCTAACACAGGGGTTTTTTCTCTCTATCCTTAGACTTTTCCCTCTTATCGTGCCTCCCATGACACCAAAACACTACCCATGACACAATCCTGGCTACGACCCTGGCAAGGTGCCTAACAATATCGTAATGAATATGTTTTTTAACTCTACCTAAAAAAAGCGTATTAATACAGAATTAAGCTAAACAAATGCGACTTTCATGACCATTGACCTCAAATGTCTTTAAACTTCATGTTAGCATTTACCAATTACTCTCCGGTCATTTGTTTAGATGTAGTCCGTAAAGGGAACACTATTCGGTAGATTATGGAATAAGATTTTTGTAACAATTTTAGAAAAGTGAATTAAATCAATTTGGTATATTGTAGGCTTTAGAAGCTAACTGCAGGTCTAACGAGCTTTGAGCGAAAATGTTTGGGTGATGGTGACTGAACGTTGGGCGCGCGCAAAAAAAAAAATCTTCATGGTCATGATACGGTAAAATGAAAATGCCATGAATGGCCAACTTTTTCATCATTCATAGTGGTAGCTTGCATGAACTTTTCGAGGCCAGTTTACTTTTTGGATTTAGTGTGCAGGTCAATGAGGGAATTGATGGGGGGTATACTTGACCGTATATGAGTGGTAGCTTGCATGAACTTTTCGAGGCCAGTTTACTTTTTGGATTTAGTGTGCAGGTCAATGAGGGAATTGATGGGGGGTTACTTGACCGTATATGAAGTAGTTCAAAAGTGCTTTATCAGTCCATCCCCTGAACATGTTAGGATGTCCGAGGTAGACCAGCTCTGTTCATAGAGGCGACGTTACGGAGAAGGGGCCGAGCATGGAGAATGAGGAGGTCTACCTCGGACTTTTTACTTACCCCAGAAACCATCTAGTTAGGTCAAGTCAACCAAAAAAGATAATAATATACCTATCATGTGACTCCATTTCACCCAGAGATATCTAAAACCTCAGCACTTCCCCCTTTCTCTCACATGGCTTTGCCAATGGACCAAAACTGAGGTGCTCATTTCGAGTTCGGTTGTACTCTGCGCGCGAAAATTTTTGCCCCAACATTTCCTTCCCCCCTAGCCTGCCCCTATCTTGTCATTCAGGCGACGCCACTGTTTGTTCAGAATTAGCAATAGCTCAAATATCGATTTCGTAGGAGCGTAGAAGTTATTTCAAAAAATTGTCCATTACATTGCAGGAACATTTTTGCCGGGGATAATTTTCATCGGGTAGTTGTCCACTGGGGCAAGTGTCTTCGGGGGTTTTGGTCAAGGGGGAGGGTACATGTCCAGGGGTATTTGTCGGGGAAATGTCACCGTGGATTTTCGTCCTGAGGGGATTTTGTCCGATGGATATTTCTTTAGGGGTAGTAAACTGAATGTGATGTCAGGGGGTATTTGTCCGTCAACCAAAACCTCGTGGACATCTGGTCATGGTGAGCCTATTGCGGCAAGAGCCCAGCAAGGCCAACTGCCTCTCACTCGTAGAGTTAAGCTTGCATACCGGCAAAAAACTTGGCAAGGATTTATACTACTAGGAAACCTTCCTTTTTGGAATTAGTAAATAAATAAGGGATGAAGTATTGGGGTGCGCTACCTGCACAAGACTTCACTCTCACTTCAAAGCTCACAACTCATTGGCCTTTTTATGTTTGTTTTTTCGTTCTGTATGTGCTACCCTGACTTTTGTGATTTTTTGAGCTTGTGTAGTTAGTTGAGGGTTCCTGCTTTTGCAAATAATGTGCCATTTTGCATGGCAAAAAGATATTACACAAAAAGCCTTAAATACCTTCAATTTACCTTCTTTTCACTTCAAGTCCTTGCAAGTCCTTTCCTTACCACACCACAAATTAAAGGAATCATTATTACTGAGTTCCGGCTTTTCTATGGTGTTAATTCGTAAGGCAATCCGCTGTCGGGATTCCTCTTGCACAAAATGCAGTGGTGCGAATAACGAAAGCATACTGAAAACTAGAAGACACACTTGGTCAATTTAAAAGGAACTGTAATGTACAAGTTCAAAGCAGCGCACATAGAACCAAGGAATTGTGCTTGCGGAAATTATTGTGCACTGCACCTTTTGTTAGATACTGATTCTGGGCCTCAAGCTTAGACTGTTAGAGGCTTGATCCAAAGCTGTAATAGAAATCGATATTTTAAAGTCGGCAACATTTTGAATGTTCAATCCAGATTCGCTTTTCACCGCCCAATTCGTACGAAAATGCATTATTTTTTTTAGCTTCCTTACGTCAAATATGATACAATCCTAAATTTAATAATCCGGCCAACAATCAAATGTGGGTCGTCAGCTTCTTATCAGGCAGCTGCACTTGGTGTGATGTAACGATGATGTAACAACTAAAGTCAAAAGCGCAATGAGGATGTACTCAGCCTTGGCACGCTCTCACGAGTTTCCTGAATGCATTGTGTGCAAGATAGAATAAGTTATACGGCTCAACTAAACAATATGTTTTGGTCGGCTCAAGCTATAACTTTCGATGACGTTAAGATCACTTTTCCGAAAGATCGACCGCCATTAAAAAATACTTCAACTTTGAAGGCTTTTCGTCTAGCTCATGGCTACGAAAAATAATCTGAGGAGCGGCAGCCTAAGGGGGCTGCAGTCACGGAGGCGCTACGCAGGCTACAGAAATTTGGGAAGACATATAGAGGCATGCGTGGTCAGTTCATTCTATGTCTGAGAGAGTTTGCTACATTCAATCATGAGAGGTTGATTGGAACGCAAAGAAAATTTCTCAGAGGGGGACACAACTACTTTTGGTTTTCCTATTAAAGCTGAAATCCATTCAAATATTGCCGCATTTGTGATCTACGGTACGTCCTCCTGAAGTTTACAATTTTTCCCATGGGAAAGGGAGATACCGGTTTCCTTTAGTCCCATTCCCCATGCCACAGATCAGAAATGCCCAGTTTTGGGGTCCCTAAAAATTTATGTATTACCATATTTCATAGATTGATTTTTTATTCTCATTTTTTGAGAAGTGGCAGACATGAGATTCTTATTTCAAGGCTGAGTACATGCAGCTTTAAACGTGTGGGAAGTGCCGTTTAAGGCCATCTAGAGGGTTTGCAAAGCCCGAAATTTTCTTGTACGCTCCACGCCAACTGATGGTGGCGCTCCGCTCAGATAGTCTTGTCACCCCTGACCCTCGGAGGCACCAGATCCCCCATTTGTTACCTAGGCCCCCTTAAAATTCAATACTGGCTACGCCACTGAAGTGGCCACATCGTTTCTCTAATGGTCACTGAGTTTCATTATTGAGATGTCTTAAACGTTAAATTTTTCGATCGCGCGCCCCATTATAGACAAGGGCTGAATTCACATCATATGAAAAGCCCCCTAGCTTTCTGAAATGAAGATCTGGGGCACCAAGGAGGAAGCCCCCGAAGAACCTCAATTTTCAGTAATCATTTCTCCCCCCCCCCCCCCCCCCCGCATCCTCTGCAATCATATGGAGTAAGGATATAATTGAAGAAAGTCAAATTGTGATATTTGTGTTCTGTTAAGTGTCCATCTTATGTAATTTTAAGTTAAAGATAAAATGCATCATTTGTATGCCTACAATTTCGTAAATACCCAGGAGCTTCCGGTGGCTTCTCCCCCTGGACCCCCACCGGGGCTTTGTCCCTGGACCTCATTAGGGGCCCTAAGGCGGGCCCTGGACCCCATGCCGTTAGAGGGAGCGCTTGGCGCTCCCGGGGCGCCTTCGGCGCCGTTTGGTAGTCTGCCCGAATTTGCCCCCACTCTCAGAGATCAAATCCCGTCACTTGGGCTAAAATTACGCCGTCCTTCGGGGGCAATTCAAACCAACACCGACAAATGCAGACATGTTGATTTGTCAACCAGTAGTATACGCGTATATATATCCTGCTACACGTTCAGGGTAGTAAATTCTAACGCCCTTCGGCCATGTGTTCCATTGTTTTGCCGCCCCAAGGATGTCAGTGTGTCGTCAATGCATATGGTTAATAGGTTATATTAGGTTAGATGGAGTTTTACGTCCCAGTTTCCAACCAATTGGTTCAAGCTGAGCCGGCAACGGCCCTTTTTTCCAGTTGTGGTTCACTGGCTTGTTTTCGCTACTTAAGTCTTATGCTGAGCACCAAGCACAATGGCGGTAGGTTAATTCCATTTTTAAAGTCTTTGGTATGACCCAGCTGTGACTCGAACTCGAGACCTCACGACTGCATAAGACTAGTAGGACTGTAGGAACGTGTACGAGTTGTACAATATTAATGATGGCATTACAATAGGCTAGTTCTTATAATAGTTGTAGTCAGTTTCAGGGGTGGCGCCAGGTTTTGCCCGACAGGGGGGCCAAGCTCCCCTACAGGGGGGCAAGAATTTCAAGGCCCCGACAGATCCACAAAGTCGATGTTATGTCCCGGTGGAACGAAACTGCAGAATTTTTTAGGCGCGCGGAGCGTGCCGAAATTTTTGGCTTCCTTTTTAACATATACCTAAAATATCTGGACTTTATTTGAAGCAAAAATTAAAATTTTTTGAAAGAAATTTGGCTTTTGTTATAAAAAAGTTCAGGTGTTTATTGAAGAATCTATCCTTCATAAGGTAAATTTAAAAAACGTTATATGGGCAAAAACTGAAATTCTTTTGGGGTTACACATTAAATCGTCCTAGACCTACGTACTAAGGCTTCAAGACGACACCAGAAATTTGGCCGGAGAGTTTTTTCCCTTATTTTGAACGAAGATTTGAAAATTAAGGACTTACTACATTGGAGAAATTTTTGGCTTTAATGAAAGAAAATTAGTAAATTCATACTGGAAAATTTGTTTCTTTCCATTAAGCAAAATTACGTAGTATGCCGGGTAATTAACAGAGTTGGCTTTGATTATTATTGTACCAGTGTACGGAGCATCCATCGAAATTGGAAAATTTTGCCACTTTCAACAATCTCAAGCTTATATTGGAGAAAAACTGTAATTTTTATGACAGTTTTGGCGTTTTATGGAAGAATCTGACGTTCTCATGAGAAAAATCCAGTACGGGGTGATCTGCAGTTTTGTTGGGGTTACTGAATAACATCATGCAGATTCAGGCTCTCGGACCATATTGGAACATTCTCCCGAGGAAAAAAGTTTGGCTTCGCATACATTTGAAGTTTTATATTTTATTCATCGTCTTAGGCGTACGGGAGCGCTTCAGTTTGGGATGGGCAGAATTGTTTTTGTCCAAAGAAATGTAATCCTGCCCGAAAGACTATCTAAGTCAAGTGCACAGAATTTTTTGAAAAATTGATAACCTCCAGACATCAGGAAATGGCATTTCCCGGGCTCGTAACTAGAATAAAAGAAGTCATGCATTACTTTCAGATTTCTTTCGCAATAAAATTTTCACTTCATAATACTGCCCCCAAAACGAAGAATAATTTTAAGCACGCATTGTTCTAAAAAGTAGTCTGTTCGACCAAAACACTATATTTGTGCGGAGCGCCACCATCAATTAGCGCGGAGCGTACAGAAAATTGTTAAAAATCTAGCCCCTCAGATAGCCGGGATGGAATTTCCCAGACATGTAACTAGAAATGAGTAGTCGATATTTTGAGCTTTCCTTTAAAATGAAAGTTTCACTTCAGTAGAAAAAAACTCAACTTGCCAAATGATCAGATTATTGCAAGATAAAAGGTACCGCTACAACCAGGTGTAATGGTTTTGTCTCTTTTCGGGGGAAACTATGCAACAGAATTGAAAACATACTATAATGTTTTTGACTGTATGAAGAATCTTCGTTGAATTCAATTGCAAGGTCCACCAAATAGATGAATTTTTTTACGTTACTGGCCGAACTCTAGACTATAAATTGGTTTTACTTCCAACGTATTTGAAAATTGGCATGTTACAAGATGCCTTAAAAAAATTCTGTCAGACTTACGTGGGAGATATTCTCACACCACTGTTTATCATTATGTGCAGCTGAAAACGACATTGCCGATATTCATTACTGTTGTGAGAATTCGGTTGTCCTGGCAGGCCAGATGGCAGACCATTGGGTGCTGTATGCACATGAACAGCCTCTCGTCCGTTTTTGTGAAATAATTCGGAATTGTGAGTTTCTTTGAAGAATATGGTCTTCTAAGTTCTATAGTTAGCAAAATCAAGAAGGTCGCCCCAGTGACTGAAGTTTATCAGGCCCACATCTTTTATCGTGGGTTTGTTGATGAAGGTTCCCCGACGAAATTGGATGTTCTCAACAACAGGGGTTGGGTAGCCGTCCCCGAGGGGGGACATGACCTTGCGCGCACGGATTGACAAAGGGATGAGGGATAACAAACCTAGTAAGAAGTGATTAAAACCGATTCAGATATGCTTTAAAATAGCGTTAAAAAAGGAAATAAAACTACTTTTTAAAGAAAAAATCATGACATCCACCCAGCAACTTCAGTCCTTTACGTTTTTCATGTTTAGGCCTCCCCCCCCCCACAAATTGCCGTCCTTCCCCGACGGGGAGGAGATGGGGCAAGTTACATGGAGTGAGGTATAACAGAACTAAGAAGTGATTTAAAATAGATTCCGATATGTATTAAAATGGCATTACAAAACAAAGATTATGTTCTAGATCGCCCATCACATAACTTCAGTGCTTGCGGGGTTTTTTTTTTATTATTTTTCTTACGCCTCCCCGACGAAACCGGCGACCTTCCCCGACGGGGGGGGGGGGGGCAGTATTCCCCGACAGGTGGCCATGGCTCCCGCCCCCCCCCCCCGCTGGCGCCACCCCTGGTCAGTTTTGAAGAAAACCAATAAAGTCAAGCTAATTAGGGCCATCCATGATTGGATATACGTGTATCGATAGCCTAGCACAAGAGCAATATTGCAGGTTGTGTACATAATCGCGTGAAGCACGAACATTTTAGTTAACTCACTTTACTAAAACACACCCAGATACGCAGATAAAGAGGTGTTATGGATTCACATGCAATTATCGGTCATGATTGGGATTAGTCGATTTTCACACTGGTAAACATGTACACTCAAAATCCCAGTGTGGAGTGGGGTGGGGGGGAGGGGGAATTCCATGAAAGCTGTCTTTTCTAAGTTCCCCGTAGCTACGTCGATGGTAATAGTACAAGTCCTTCATTTACGAGTTCTGATTTTACTCTAAGACCCTTTGAATCAAATGTTAATTACATAAAATATGAAATTGGTTTCCCTCTTAAAATGGGAAACCTTTCATAGAGTACCAATTGCAACCGAAAACAAAGAATGTGGGTGATGATCTAACCAGGAAGCTGAAAGCTCTCTGAATTAAAAGGAATAGCAGAATAGAACATGGATTCCAAAACGAAGACTTAGTTCTGGGAATAAGACAAAAATGTTATTAAAAGGTGGAATCGGTATAAAAAATGAAAGATAAAAAACATAACCTGGCATGGGGAAGATCAACATCCTTAAGCGCAAACAGGATAAAATACGTTGTTTCTTTGGGCTTATCTCATTCGGAGCCGAGCGCCACCTGTTCCAGGGAGCCAGATGATATGCACTCAGGCTGTTTAACAAGGAAATTCTAGATTGGCTGTTGTCATTGTATTTTACCGATTGTATCCTTTGTTAGCCTTATTGGTACCATCATCGTCACCGTCACCGTCGCCATAGGGTAAAAACTAAAACTGTACAGCCCTGTGAGGATTTTATTTGAAGATTTACCACACCTCATTCAGATCTTTAAAATTTATTTTTTAACAGTATGCACCGAACCAGGTGCGGATCAAAGCATTCCAAAAGGGGGGGGGGGGTGATCTAGGAAAATTAGAGGTGTGCGAGTTGCACTGCTACTTTCCCGTGTTTTATTGCTGATGTGGTGAAAAAGAGAGGGCAGAGGCCGTAAAAGTCCCCCCTTGGATCCGCGCCTGCATTCGGCCCACCTACCTCAGTGTTCCAAATTAGGCGGACCTCATTTATTCTGTGTGTAGTGATATGATCCAGGTGAAGTCCGGTGTGCGGCTGGATCGGAGAATTCAATTTTCTCCACCTTATTGTTTGGGACAATATGTCCTATTGCTTTCAATATGTCCTAATACTTTGCTTCAATGTTAAGCGTTGTCCACACATTCCTCCTGTAAATGATTTTAGTTTGGGAAGGCCGCTAATCTGTCCTATTGATGAACATCGATGATGAGGGCTTGGACTAGTTGGGGGAGGGTAAAACGTAGGCTAAAGTAAATCAGTCACAACTTCCCCCCCCCCCCCCATTCCTCTGGGAGGCTTTATTCAGAGACAATAAAATACGATAAAATGATTGTTATTACAACATTCCCGGATCGGGTGGACACAAGGATCAAGCTCTAGTCCTCTATCGACGCAGCCGGAACTGCTGCCTAAAGCTCCGATCAACAGTTCGGGAGATAACCGCTTTCGAGGGAAAGCAATGTTCATCCAATCGGGAGAATATTTTGCTATGGGTGGCGCCATTTTCAAATATCTCCCAAGTTGTATTGTGATGCGCGTTGTGATCCTATCGCTCAAATTAACCGGAGATATCGTTCAAAACAACCTTGCAATTTTTACCGATTTTAGGAAAGAGAACTTCGGGTATATTTAAAGTCTCTGTTGATAGGGAATAGAAAGGTTTTGTCATCTTTGGTTGTTCACGGCGCCGATTATGAGATATCGGGTGATTTTGCCACCTTCTTTGTCCTAAGCTTAATTTATAGACTCGGCGCAGCCGCAAGTTTTTTGCATTATTTTCCGAATGAAGTGGTACAAGTGGATTGTGCCAACATTTGTACTTGTAAATGCGTTGTTGAAGGTCCCTTGTGGTGTCGCCTTTGTGTCTTAACTATCATGATGTCATGGCACATATAAATTACAACACATTTGTTAAACAAATCGACGACTCTGAAGACTGAGGTAGACACTAAGTGCTCATAAATATTCATACCGTTGAGACAGTCAAATTTTCCACCGATATGGGAAAAAAATCGTTTTCCACCGAAAGCGAGTATCTCCCAAACTGACAAAGGAGACGATTTACCACAAGGATGTTGAGAGCAGAAGTTTCGTCGAAAATTTTGAATTTTCTTTTCCCCAAAAAACACTGGATAAATTATCACCCACGCACTTTTCTCTTCCAAAAGGCACCGAAAAGGAGCGCTCAATTATTAATTGCTTGCTCACTATAATGGACTTGTTTTTAGCCCTTCATTCCGTGTCGTACGTCACATTGAGGCTCATGAAGGCGAAACTGTGACTTTTTAGAAAACATTAAAATAGGCCACTCCATTGATTTTTTTTTGAAAAAGATCACGCCTACTCGTGCAGAAATATTTATATGCCATTTTATTCAATCGCCATGCTAAAACACGTCAGTTCACTCTAAATGCTAACAATAGTAATTCCTCTTAAGTTGGAAATCAGTACAGTAATTCTTATGAACCAATAGGTTCGTGACTTGGATTCAAAACAGTGTTATCTTCATCAAAGCTCTGACGACTGTCTGAAGAGATTTCGGATTTTGCCGGCGCTATTTATTCCGATTGGCTGTCACGCGTTGTCACCCCTTCAATACCGTTTATATACTTTGATATCAGCAATTATAGCGACGTATGCAGGGGCATTGGGTCCTCCTCACATGGCCAATCTTCCATAAGGAAAATAAAAAAAATTGTGTTGGCAATACAAATCTTACTTCAACAGATGGCATAGGGGGCCTATGTGGCATTAGATTGTATATAACAGTATAACGACAGTAATGAAAGGCTTTCCCCAAATATTCAAAGGGACATATACGACTATGAGGGTTGTCTCCTTACTAGGCATCCTCACTGATGTCATTTTTTAGTCTCTAAAATTACAAAAGTTGTACTACAAATGTTATTTGGAAAGTTATCATAAGTGGCACCAGTTGGCATGTAAGAACGCCTAAACTCTAAAAACAGTTGGGTAAACTTTTACCCATGGTTGGGTCCATATGCCACCACCTAAACTGTTGGGTAAAAAAAATTTCAACGTTGGTCACAAGGTATCCATGTCGGGTAAATTTTTCTGACGAAAAAGCTGATTGTGTAACCAACTTGGGTAGTTTTTTACCCAACAATTTATGTGGTGGCATACGGACCCAACCATGGGTAAAAGTTTACCCGTTTTTAGAGTGTAAGGTTTCGAAAAATTTCAAAGGGTCCAATCCTTAGACTCCTCAAAAAACAGGCGATCTTTTATGTTCTTTTATTTCGATTCCTAAAAATACGCAAATTTTAAAACGAACTTTCCTTCGAATGGTAGCATACCTTGCATCAATTTGTTTGTATAGGTTAAAATCTTTTAAATTATTTTCAGTACTATCCCCGTAAAGTACAACATTTCAACGTCCAAAACTTCTTTTCCTGTCAAAGTCGACACTCCGACAATATTTTTCATCAAGACTTATATTACTGAAAATGCTTAAAATTTTCAGCGGGAAAGGGACCCTCCCTTATACTCATTCCACAGACCGGCGATCACTCACATACTGCATGATCACTCATTTGAAAGAAAATCTGCGAACGCCACTGTACACCAGAACCGACGTTTGGACGGTAACGAGTGGTTGCAAAATGTATACCAGCACTGCCGTTTGGGGGCTCTATCGGGAGTGGTTACAAAATGTATACCAAAACTGTCGTTTGGAGGCTCTGTCAGGGGTGGTTGCAATATGTATACCAGCGTTTGAAGGCTCCGTCAGGGGTGGTTACAAAACGTATACCAGCACTGCCGTTTGGGGGCTCTATCGGGAGTGGTTACAAAATGTATACCAACACTGTCGTTTGGAGGCTCTGTCAGGGGTGGTTGCAATATGTATACCAGCGTTTGAAGGCTCCGTCAGGGGTGGTTACAAAACGTATACCAGCACTGCCGTTTGAGGGCTTTACCGGGAGTGGTTACAAAATGTATACCAACACTGTCGTTTGGGGGATCTGCCAGGGGTGGTTACAAAATAGGGACGTTGGTATGATGGTTTTAACTCGGATCAAAAGGGTTTTGCAGGAGAGCACACAAGTCTTACTACTTCACGAAATCGTGAAGTTTTACCAGTTCGCAGAAGTCACTTTGTAATCAGCTTTCAATGGAGTGGGAGAGGGTGGGGATGTGCATGGAATTAACAATTAAAGTGGTACATTTAAACAAAGCGTAGAGAAAGAGTAAATATATTTTTGCACAATGATTGTTTTCGATCATGAAATGTAAGCTTGTAAAGGAGTAATTTATAGGTCTATCTGCTCTATCTCACGCCTCACACAAAGTTACGAGTTTCTTGTTGCCTTCCTCTAATACTAGCACTACACCGGACTACTAAGTCTTCGTTCGCATGGGGGAGGTGTCAGACGCCAGGAGAGAGTTGTTCCAGTGGCGACAAAATCTGACGCAAAGGTTATCTTACACATTTCCACTTACAAGAGAAATAAAGTATATTTAACTTGAAATCGTCTTTCCCTTTAAAGGCACGCTCGGGTCAACTGGTCAATGTCCCTGAAAGGATCGCTTTATCGCTTAAACGTCCTATAGCTATATCTTTGGATAGTTTATATTGTCTTTCACGATATCTTTCCCATGTTTATGTCCTGGAGAAAATTTTCGACCAAACTTTCTGTGAAGGCGGTACGCTTTGATAGTTTGAACACGGGTCCCGCCCTCTACTTGACAAATTGCAGGCTACGCTCCTGGGAAGGGACCTGGAAATCCTGCGTCTAACATGTCCCTTCCTTCTTATAAATTGAATCACTTGTTCCATTTAACCAATGAAAAAAAAAAGACTGAAAAAATACCCCGAGACCCGACGCACACTGTAAATTCTTGAAGCAATTGGGGGCGATGGGAAATTTCTTTGCAAATTGAAGCACTGACTTTCTATTATATCAGGCCCGCAGCAAGGGTTTTGACATGGACGGTTTAATGTAGTTTTTCATGTCACGGGGGAGGGGCCTAAGGAGAGTATGTCTCCCACCCCATGTTTGGGTTAGGTTAGATGGAGTTTTACGGCCCAGTTTTCAATCAATTTGTTCAAGTTGAGCCAGCCATGGCCTGTCTTCCATCTTCCAGTTGTGGCTCACTGGCTTGTTTTCCCTACTCCATCTGTCCATCGCTTTTGGAAAGAAACTATCACTTTAAGGTCTCAAGATGCGAAATCATGCAATATTTGTGCTTGAAACGTAGTAAAAAAGTGATCTTCTCTCAGCTCTATATGTTTGCTACTTTTTCAAGCGAGGGTAAAGGGGGGGGGGGGTGGTAAACCTCCTCCCTTGGCTATGAGCCTGATCTTTTCACGACATCAGGGAAGTAGATAACATCAACTAATTTATGTCTACTTTATTTTTAATGTGTTAAGAGGAGGGGGTCGACTGACATTTCCTCCCACAAAAAAGTCGATGGGCATGTTTCCTCAGGGTCCCCGGTTCCGACGCCACTTGGATTACTAGTGTCTGCGTCAAACCAATTTACTCTAGGCCGAATAAACTTGACACACAGTGCCTCTGCTGTGTAGCTTTATGTAAAAGTCACCCTTCATCAATTAGTGAAGAGCTATTATTTAAATGTCAAAATAGAAATGTATTTATGATTATAGATAGTTCTGTTACATCATAGGAGCGATCAAAGACGAGTATTTCAGCTGGCTAGCAACCCTTAGCTGTATGAACATACAGGCATGCCCTCAGACATAACGGTTGCTAACCCATAGTTAGGATCCCACCAACTAAGCTACAACTAACTGAACTTATTTGCCTTTGAAGAGTATTTTCTAATGAAATCTATTTGCCTGCAAATGAAAAATTATATATTAGAATAGAAAAGATTATGTGAAGCACAAATACTGTTTATGTTATATCGTCCATGCAGGTTTCGGTGAGGTTTTACGGTTGAAATTCTAACCAATTGGTTAGTAAGCTGGGCTGGCAGTTGTGGGTTCAGCACCGTAGATTAAAGGAAATCAACTGTCACCCCAAACTACAACTTGGAATTCTCAATTGGCATAGCTCTTTGATTGTTCAGCAAGTTAAAAAATTCAGAGTACTGTAACTCATATTACACAGCATGTACTGCAATGAGACCGTTTTGATTACACATCGAGTTCTTGTAAAGTCACCATGAAGTAATAAACTGAGATTGTGTCTGGGCGTGGAGGATTTTAAGACCGTTGTGGGAGCGTAAGTAGATTAGGAGAATTGCAACTGTTTGGGTTACGATAGCGTAGATGGAGATTTCCAGCACAGTTACTAGCCAGTTAGTTACAGTTGGACCGACCACAACCTTTTTTCCAGTTGTGTCACCAGGCTGGATTGTTTTTCCTACTCCATTGCTTGTGCTGAGCAGCAGTCACAATGGCAGTTGGTTCCATGTTGGGTGGGCCACTACTGAGAAGATTAGGCCTTAAAGAATTTCATTAAGAAGTACCAAGATTGAGGAGACCCCCATATTACTAAGGCAGAAGATCGCTGGTATTGGTATTCAGAAACATTAGGGTAATACAGTCAGAAGCTTTTTTGTTTTCAGTGCACCTTTGCATGATGCTAGTCTTTCTTGATAATATTTTACTTCGGTATTTACTCCAGTACTGCAAAACATAAAATCCAATGCTTAGGCATAACAAATTGCTGTGAGCGTCTGGGTTAGGTTAGATTAAATGGAATACGTATCACGGTCCAGTTTCCAACCAATTGATTCGAGTTGAGCTGGCAACAGCTGTTCTTCCAGGTGTGGCTCACTTCTGCTTCTATTCCCTACCTTGTTGCTCATGCTGGGCAGCAAGCACAATGGACATAGCTTCATTAATAAAGTCTTTGGTGTGACTTGGCCAGGACTCTGGGGATATGTGCATATGTGTGGGTTAAGGGGAAGGGAGTGTGATCCGTAAGGTGTTTATGTAAGAATAGAATAATGAAAGTAAACAGGATCTATTTAGTCATGTTAACATATCTTGTTATCAGCACTGTACAATCACAAATTCTCAAAAGAACACACTTCTATTCTGTACAAATTTCTCCCATACTTGACAATAAAATCATAAAAAAGAACAAACGTTTCTCGAAGTTTTCTCACATATATTCCAGGAGTCGATCATTCTACCCACTTAAACTGAAATGGGATACTTTATGTCCAACTTACAAGGGTAGATGTTATGTGAAGGTTTAGAAAAACAAAAAAGGCAACCAGGAGGGCCACAACATGAAATATGGTAAATGTATCTAGATACCTTTGTTCAAATTGAAATCAATTAACCAACATTAATATACTAACAGGGAATGAGTCCCAGCAATCAACTTTGAAATGACCTTCAAACTAAATAAATCTGAGAGTTGTTTGTTATAATTAAATGCTGTCGATATTGTTATATTTACATAATACAAATGCCAAATTACATACAAGCATATTCTTTGAAATGGCATTAAATTACAAAAATACAGGGCCCCTGGTACAAAACGCCATTGTGCAGGCTATCCCTGGTGACTTGGGAACTTTTCCTCTGAAGACACAAGGAGGAGGAAGAAGCACGATTGTGTCACTAATCTGTGCCTTGGTTCTTAGCTTGTTTTGGTTGCAGTTGTTCGACTTGCCACTGCAGTAGGATCTTCTAGCTGCTTCCAGAACCTTTGTTATAAACAGATCAGCTTCCAGGTTTCAACTTTATTAACACCTACCACCCCCACCTCTCCCCATTTAAATTGAGTCTCAACTTTAACTACTTGCATGTCATAAAAAATTTTTTGCCTTCCTCCTTGGAAAATACCAGCCAAGGGTTGGAAAACTTTCCAATACTTTTTTCTCTTTTGAATTCTAAATCAAAATTTTACTTAGTAAATTTGCAGAAAATAAGACAACTCCTAACCACACTAAAATGGAACTTTTGCCACAATCCATGGTTCACAGAGTAAAGAAATTTTTTCATCTTTTCAAACAAGGGATTGACTAAGAAGTAAGGAAGTTGACCTAAATAACTATTAAAAAATGTGAAAATAATATAAAATAAATTTCTCGCTGCTGGTTTCCTAAAAATATCCTTATGTTCCTTGTAAAATACGTAGAGGTCCCCTCTCACAGCTCATTGTACAAATACATCACTGAAAATATAGGAAAAAAAATGTGATAACTAGAAGAAGGGAAATGGGGATTAACATACATATTAATACGAATGAATAAATGATCTGCTTTCAAAAGAGATGGAATTGTTGATAACAAGGGGAAAAAATATAAGTGCTTACATCTAAACGTGTAGATACATACATAAGTAACTGCTTGTGTGAATACTATTATAATATATGTGAACTTTACTAACAAAAACTGATATTAAACCATTAATGGTCACATCAGTAAACCCACGCTTCAAAAGGAAAGGAAACACGAAGTAGGAAAAAAATATGTTAAAATCTAAAGGAAGGAATGGCATTTGAAAGCAACAAACTTTTTTCATGGGTCAAAATACCCAATTTTTTTGAAAAAATTTTAAAGAAGAGAGCGATATCTTCCATAATTTACATACCATTTGCATTTTTATCAATGCCCTTGATGTCTCTTGTGAGGGAGCCCGTTACTGCCTTTAATGGGGTCAAGCTTTTGATTTGAAAGGAAAATGCAGACAACCCAAAATTAATATGATTGGGTCTCCTTAATGAATGGCTGGCTCTTTTCAATAAGTGACATCAATTTTTTTACTGCTTGGACTAGGACTAGCAAAGGTATTCACAGTCACACTGCAGCATTAACTAAAAGCACACTTCATTACAAAGGGAAGTGTCACTTTTAAAGAGCAGCATCTTTAGTACAACTGCCTATGCATCAATGAATTTACTCATGAGTTGGTTACTTCTAACAATATAGCCGTGTTTCTGCTGAGCGGCCATTAGTGCCATTTGATGCAATGCTTGTCAGTCGGATGAGATGACCATTGTGGGAAAAAATGAAAACAAAATGGAGGATTTCGTTTCCAAAGTTGATGGAGGCGCAGTTCAAAAAAAAAACTGAATTTTCTAATAAGTCTCCGACTTGTAAATTAAGAATTTTGTAGAACTCAGACGGAGAGGTTGATTTTTCCCTATTGAGGAAGTACAGGGACTCAGTCCAAGTCAGGGCTCCAGTCATCAAAAAGTTGAAAAATGGCAGACTCGTGACTCCAAGCCTCCAGACTAATCTAAAGCTTGGCATTTCCTAGAGGAAACAGTGCAGTGTGGAAATACTTATGTCACCCAGAGTGTGTCTTGAAGAAGAAGTGTCAAAATATGAGAGTCCCTGGTAAATATCTCCATGCTTCAACTACATCCTGTACTTATTAGTAAATACAACACCTGTTTCATGTACAGACCAATTATGCCCTGTTCGAAGTAAATTATCTGGCTTATAACATTTTCACTTTTATACCAAGGTCATACAAAGTGGCAGCTATGAGTCTATTAAAAATGCCTGATAAATCCCAAATCTCACCAAAAAGACAAAATTTAAACCAAAAAAAAAGAGGAAAGAATGAAAGTCTGTTTGAATGTTTATATAAATTTAAATATATAGTATACTTTATTCTCGCCATCTCGTCCTGAAGTGTTCATTAAATTTAGTCCAGAGTCAAGTTCTTTTGAACGTGACAGCTGAACTTCCACCAAGCACCCATTTGAAACAAAGCTGAAACTGAAACGTTTTTCCCAGATACTGTTTGTGTGAAAAAGAAATTTGAAAATATGTAGATTATGAGTATGGACCAATTTTCATAAACAACATTTTATGTTAAAAGAGCACAACATCATATAATAGTACCAGTTACAACAAAATATATAAAACACAGAAAAAAAAAAAACACACATTAGAGTATCAAAGTGGACATTAACATATTGCCGTTTACACCAAATTGCAAATTATTCCTTATAATTACTGTCTAACATTTTTTTACATCATTTTCAGAAAAAATAAAGAAAATACGAAAACATCTGAGCAAAGGTATGCAGAAATTGAATTTCCACCCATTTGTATCGATTAGTCCACTTTTCCATGATTATAAAATGGAACCAAAAAGTAAAAAAAAAGATTCTGAACCACCAAATTCACCAAAAAATTACCTTTATACATGATTTGTTTTCTCATGGTAACCAGCTTCATAACTAAAATAATGAAAACAGGAAACAAAGTCTAGTATGGATGGTCTGTAAACTCTCTCCACGAGTATAGTAAAATTAAACTGGTATATTTGATTCCACAATCTCCATGAGCAAATGCCTCTTCAATTCTGTTTTCATCACAATTTTACAAAACATCATATACAAGTTTGTTTAGACCAGTCAACTTTGAATGTCAAGTGAATTTATAAAGATTAAAATTCTGCCAACTTGAAAATATGAGAAAAAAGAGAAGTCCAAAATTTGAGAGAGAAAGGATCGGTATTGATATTAATCAAGTTTGCAATGTGAAACAAGAATGTGCAAGAGAATACGTGAAAATTGCCAAAAATGTTACTTTGATATATCTCTGAAACCATCATGAAGACTATACTGGAAGAGTTATGCAGGTGCGTATATATTCAAGTGACTTCAGAAGTTGAACTGAAACCTTGTCCACTACTGCTCTATATCATTCTTGAAGTGCTATAAAAATAATCCCCAATAAGTTATTGATGGTACTTTCCATAATAAATTACCCCACATAAGTGTGTTGTGTAACTATTAAGTGTAGGTGAATATGATGAAAGGGGTGAAAGTTGTAACGAGTGCAGATGCAAAACAAATCATATCTCATAAAATTTACTGACTTCCCATGGGTTTGGTTGGTTTTGTCTCAAGTTCTAACCTTCTGCGTCAAAGTTTGCAGCACCTGTGGCCTTTTTTCTACCTACATCATTGCTTTACTTCTATACTCCCTATACAGAGTAAATTCCCTCTAGAAATCAGCAGGAAATGGCGCATTTCCCGTGGCACACATCAGACTTTCCGTGCAGAAAGAACGACTTGGTGAAATTTCCACAGGGATCTTAAATTTATGGGAGATGCCTTCTATTTCCTGTGGCAATCTTGTGAGTTTTGTAAGGGTTGGGGCAAAACCAACCACAAACTACCTGACTTTATTTCAAGGTATGTTCCTGCTTTGTGTCAAAGACTTGACTCATGTCATTCTTAATAGCTGTAGTTGACTTTTTTTAAAAAGAGTAATTTGGTTTTACAACTTTCATTCAAGGTTTTAAGAAGCTGCAACTGAGTTGATCAAACTTCAAACTTTCTTTGTCTTTACGTAATCATTAACATTAAAAATTGAATTTTCTGCCACAACAATTCCTAACAACTGCTGGTCCTTAAAAATAACACTGATTATGTAATAAATGGTCCGCATATAACTTTTTTGTGGTCCACAGCATACTTTTTGACCTAATGGGTCACTGAATGAACCCCATATATCAATAGTTTGGCTCTGGTCCACTGTAACACTCACAACATGACACAGCGTTTATAGTGTGCTATCAATTAAATATCCCTTTCTGGTTTTCAGTCTGCAGTATAACTGCTGAAACTGTCATTATTTTGAAGGATCTCAAACTATTCTGATCAATGAATGGAGGACGTGCTTTAACAAAAGTTATGCTTCATAACAGAAAACAACCGTCCCAAGCTAACCTTCGTTCTTCAATGGACGAATTGAAAGATCAATAGTATTGCTCCCTTCATTCATGTCTAAGTGTGTGACATACTCCAATATTACAAACATTTAACTGTTATGTCATTTAACATCAAAGCTTTGCTGCTAAGTTTTTAAATGCAACAGCTCATTAGGGGAGTTGCATAATTTGAACTGAATTACAGTGTATTCCAAAAGAGGTCATGAACAGCAACCAAAAAGGTAAAAGTGTTTACAGAATTTTTAATACGTCATAAACATCTGTGGTGGCATGGCTGTCCACTCAAATAAGCCAGATAGTTAATTATTTCTCAAAAATTCTTGGTACAATGGTTACGAGCTTGGTGGTCTAGTCCTCAACAACCCTAATGACATGGTCTTGATTCAATCCAGTAGGGTGTAATCATTGGCTCTCTTTGAGTATGAAGCCGTTCAAATATTTGAAAATCTGACATGACGTATAATATTTGTATATTATAATTATCATCTGGTTAAGTAACTGTCAAAGGCATAAAACTGATGATGAGTCATTTTGTTATGTTTTACCTCCTAAGGAGAAGACAATTTAGGGAAACGATTCTCTTACAGGATATATTCATTCAACAAACAGAAACACTGGGGATCAATCAATCACACAGTTATGTTATTACATCGTTAATTATCTCTTTGAGCAAAGTTCCGCTGAGGTTGCAGAGGTCATGCATTTATCAAAGTTACTGCGTTACAGATGTCTCGATGTCCTTGGGAGAGCTATGAAAGGAGAACAGTGCTTTGAGAGCACAAATGATAATCCACAGTAATCTGATTATTCAAAACACTTCAAAGTGATTTTAAAAACATCTTGAACAAATGCAAAGTGTGAGTTAGACGAATACAGATTGACATGTGCAGAAGTGTTAGTAATGAAGGAGGAAGCCGATGGTTAGTGCAATCAGAAGTCTATGAAACACACAAAAAGGGGAAAGGAATGTTTTTAATCTAGTGAAAGCATTGCAAGTGCAAAAATGTAAGTCAATTGGTGGAATTATAAATAGTGCTGAGGGGAAGCACACACTTCATTGGCAAAATTTTACTATCAAAGTGCATTTAGAATTGAAAGCTTCCCTAAATAGATCCAGTCACCCTCAGTTTGGTCTCATTGCTTAAAAATGTCCAAAAAAGTTAGAACTGCAGAAACTTTTGCACAATTTTTTTTAGAGGTTGTTTTGCTGTAAACTTTGCTTCCAAAAGAAAACATGCAAAATGACAAAATAAGGACATCCTAAGCTGATCCACTTCTTTTGGAAGAAGAATCCTGGCAGACTTTCAGAAGTAGCTAAACCTTGCTATTGCTTAATGGTGCAGACCACGCAAAGCTTGGAAGCAGGGTGACATTCTACTATTTTCAAGAGTTCACAAAAAGGCGAAATCACATCATATGCCAAATATGATGTGTGAAACATGTTCCCTCATTCCCACTGAGTCCCCAGGGGAGGGTGTCTATACGCTCACACTACTGTTGGTTCATGATGCGATGAAAGCATTAAGTGACTGCAGCATTATGGAAGAGAGCTTCAAATGCAAGACATCACAGATGAGGGCAGCAGACAGATGGGTATTACAGACAGGAGACTACTCATGAGAGATGTGGTTAGTTGCATCAGAAGCTGATGGGACCTCCACGATGGTGTTGTTTTGGTTGTCCTGCAAAGAAGGTACAATTCACAAGGATTTCAGAAAAAAACAACAAAATAAATAAATGACAGAACCTCTAAATCTACACAGAAGGATATATTGCTCGCAGCTGTTGTTAGTAATAAACATTAACAAAGCTTTGCCTATAATGTTGCTGTTTACAACATCACAACTGGTTTGCACCTAGATACACTTAAATACATCATATGGTTTCCTTTTCAGTGGGTCAAGTGACAATAAAGGTCAAGGAATGTTTGCTAAAGCCTTTCAAAAACTTGTTATGAACCAAGGCATCAACACCAAAGGATCCTTGTTTACCTGTTTTACTTCACTCTCAACCTGTCCATTCCATTGATGTTTGAACCTTCTACTGAGGGAGCGAGGCGAAGGAGCGAAAAAAAAAAACCCAGCAAATGCTTGAATTTCCAAGTACCTATAATTTTTTTTTTTTTTAAGTCTAACAAAGACTGATTGAGATGGTGTAACATCTCAAAGTTACATCCTGTGTGAATATGTTTGCAATTTCACTGAACAGAGACTAAAGTTTCAGAAAAAAAAAGAAAAAGAAAAAGGCCGCATCAGGCACTCTTAAATTACTTCTCATTAGGCTTAAAAGCAACTGCAGCAGAAACAATACTAAATAGTTCACTGATCGTGTTAGACTCATCCTGGACCATACTAGCCAGCTGAGATGCGTGCCTCCTTGAATGAAAATGATAATATTTTTCAATGAAAAGTTTTAAATAAGAACTGATGATAAGTCACAATTCCAGCACCAGGGGTTAGTTACAGAATGACGACGAAGCAATCACACACCAGCCACTAAAAGAAAGCAATATTTGAAAAGAGAATGACACAAGGGTTATTGCTGAGGACGTGACAAGATGCATGCTGGTGTAGTGTTTCATTCCAAAGCACTTTTCACGTATACAATCACATACAAACTTAATGTCATCTGCCAAAACAATCGAAGGATTTGGAGCAACTGCACCAACACAACCGCACATCTTCAAAGTCATGCAAAACATTTGTTCTTATTATGTGTGATGGAGAGGCTCAACAAAGAATACAACTGTAGAGGTATTTAAGGTTACTATGTGTGTTACATATACTACTGAAGATAGTGTTTCCTTTGTGAAGAAATGATTATTCCCAATACCAGTCTGCCCAATATAAAAATTTTCCAATTTTGATTTTGTAAACTATATGAATGCAATGAATACACTCCTAAACTTGATGCAAATTGATGTCGTCTGTGTTAATGACTTGCAAATTATGGGAGAACTTTTACAGGGGACCAGATGAAAAAAAAAAAAGAACACAGAGATGTCGAGAATTCTGAATAAACCCTTTTACTTTAAAGTTTCCTGCTTTGTGACTTCTTAAATCAGTTAAAAGTAAACTACCCAGCTTCCCATCAATTGCTGTGCACACTTAAATCTTACAGCTTGAAAATAGTTAAATAATGAGTTTTAACCTTGCAATTCAGGGGACCATGTCTGGACAAAAGAAAGAGTAACTAGCTCTGTCAAAACACCTTGTCCAATACCTTTCATTCTTTACATTTATTCTGCATGCTATCATTCCAGCTGACAACTACGAATACAACAGGGGAAGTTTGCTTCATAAGAAACTAGAGTTGCTATGCTGCAGAATCTCAATACTTAAGTAAATGTATGATCAATGGTAATCTTGAAGCAATAGAGCTCTTTATGTTACTTCATATGACACATCAGAAAAAATAAAATCATGTTGGTGAAGAAAAAAGGACATTTTTAAACCCCTTCCCACTACTTTATAATAAAATGATATGGGGGGGGGGGGGGAGAGGGGGGATGACTGCCCCACATTTTTACACAACTGGCCCTGCTAATAGCTCATTATTGTTCAATGAAAAATAAAAGAAGGAGAGACTAGGTATCGCTTGTCTCAGTTGCATGCAGAGCAAGAGATGCTTCATTTCAAAACACCAGGTGTGCAACATATCTGAAAGATACAGACAACAAAACCTGAACCACAAGGGTATAAGGCAATGCTAAACATAATGGTACCACGCCACCGAAGAACTTTTTTGTTACATGCCACTTCGGAAGTCGTTCCACGTTTAAGACAGCATAGCAGTGAAAGTAGGTATTGGCTCAAAGAACGTGGATTGGAGTAGTGCTGCCAGAGGCGTAACATGCACGGTAACTGATTGAAGCCATGGTAATATGATACCCAAAACGCAAGAAACAACTGGTCGATATACAGCCATGGTCATGTGACCAGATCTCCCCTTGGTTGTCCAACATGTTCCAATGCGTAACCATGCACTCATTAACTAACTCTCATCAGGTTTTGTCATACCGTAATTTCTTGATATTTGAAATCGCATATTCCATTTTGGTCTTTCAACTCCCCGATCAGCCAGTAGGTGGTTTGTATTCCTTTGCCCTAATATAGAAAACAAGAGAAAATATTTTGGGCAAGAGTGAGATGGTTGACAAAGAGAACATGATATTCCAATAGTAAAAATATATTTACTGATTCCACACAAAATGCTACCAAACATTAATTGCATATGCTTCAAAACCGAAATAAAGTAAACCACTTTGAAGACAAATGTTTTCAGACTTGATTTAAATGTGATGTTACACCATAAAACTAGCAGTTACAGCTTGTTCACTAAGGGGAGGGGGCAGGGCAATTGGGGCTGAGTAGTGTCAGACAACTTTACTTCAAACAACACTACACAGAGCAACCCATACAGGGGTACAATTCAATTAAAGTGGTCGCTGATTGGTCGATAAGATTATGATGGTATGTTCCTTCTTACTTTTTGTTACACCCTCCTTCTCTGCTTGATAACCTCTTATCACTTTAGGGAGGAGATGAACCTCACTACATACACACTTGATATAATCATATTTCACATCTGATTAATTGATTAACAGTAACAGATCTATTAAAATACACAAACAAGTATGTAACACTTGGGGTTATCTAACAGGCTAGTCAAGCATGTGTAAATTGTTTTCCACGCAGTGTGAACACAATGAAAGCATTACTCATTTGAGGGCACAGATCATTTAACAAACTCAGTTACCAGTTACACCCCACACCGCCTTTGATCTACTGGGGTGTCTATGTTGCTTTCTCAAGAAGCAACATCACGGCATGATTGCATTAATCAAATATAGTCATTTTCAACAATTCCTCTCCAACATTTGAACATAGATGTACCTACAATTTTTTTGGATGGCTTTGACAATTTTGGCTTGATTGCCTACTCTGAATGCTCTCCAAGAACAATACTGAATTAATTTTTTCAACAGTCGGGCCCACATTTCAATTTGTCCCAGATCTGGGTAGGATGGAGATGCATTCATTCTGTCCCATTCCTAGCATTCCCCGATGCAATCAAACGTTTTGCCCCCTGTAGGTTGGTGGTCCTAAAATATACCCACAGTATTTCCCTCCAATCATAACAGGGGACTGACAGGAACTATCTGCACCCTGTTTGAACTATACTTGAAACCAAACTTGAACTTAAACCATATTTGAAACTTTATTTCAACTTGACCTTTTTATCTAGTTGACACTATATGTATAACATTCATGTTGGTGTGTCATTAAATCTATTAAACTTTTGCCAAACATACACAGCTCAATATTAAAACAAATCTGAGCCAACCACAAACCCATGCATGTCGCATGGGTCCCATTATAAACTGTGTGTAACTCTTTGCATACTTCTCTAGCTGAGCACTTCTGAAACGTTCCCCAAACAAAGAGAGGGCGCCGACAATAACGACATAATTATCAACAAGCTGACAGGTGTCACATGTTTCCTAATTAGCAGGCTCTCATTGTCAAGAACAAAGGTACAATTGTGCAATATTGAAGAGATTTCATCTGTTCACACACAAAATTAAAAGCATTTCAGTTAAGCTAATTGTGTGTCAGTATTGATGAGTAAGATGATTTTTTTCTACATTTTAGAGAAGCAATATCACTTTAGTTGGATTTCATTCTGAGTAAGGTTTAAAAAGTTAAGAAAATACCATGGATTTCTTGTTGCAAACAAAATTGTGATATCTGTCTGCTTTTGCCTGAATTAGGATACTGTGTGAGTGTAGCAACAACACTGCTTGCTTCTGTACATTCTAAACTTTAGTATGGCTGAATCACACTGGCATATTAAATTTTAAGGTTTAAGGCAACAACTAATATTTTATGCATACTTACCAATATTCTGTTTTACTCTCAATATTAAAAAAAATATCATATCGAAGCAGAAATTTTTAGTTAATAGTTGAGTTAGGGGCAGTTGTAAAGACAGAAGGAACTAGAAAGCCAACAGGCTTAGTGATTCCTTGCCGTATGATATATCATAGCAAACATGGAAACAAACATGACATGCATGAGATCCCATACAATTATCCTACTTAACTGAGATATAATACTAGTAAGGTCAAAACTTTTTGACCTCATGTGACCCAAAATGACCTTTCGACCCCTTAAAAACAATAGTGATCACCTTACCAACACTTCCATCAACATGAGTAATTCAAAATTAAGCTTAGTACAGAATGAGTATGGAAGTACTACCACCATGGTATGAGATCCCTCACAGTTATCCCCCTAAAAATATTATGTCTACAAAGTTTGATCTAACTGTCACCTCAAACCTTTGATCTCCACACACAAGAGGAATTTCTCACACAGCTTTAATATTCCAGAAAACTGTCTCATTACTTGATAAAGCGGTATTTTGAAACCATTTTTATCAAAAGTTTGGTCAATGGGGACAGCTCTCCATTCTGAAGTCTCTATGTTCCGATGCCTCTATGTTGCGAAAAGTCTGCATTGAGGTTAGTGTTTAAACAAGCCCTCGTCGACACACTCTCCTTCAAGCATTGGATCAAATACTGTGTTCTCACATACCTCACGCTCGAGGTAACGCTGTATTACCTCACGCTCGAGTAACGCGGGAACGCGGGTTAACACAGGGTCGGTGTTTAATATTTGATCCACCTCAAATCGCAGGGTTAAGCAGTTTTAAACATCGTGTTTGTTTTAATCAAGCAAGGTCACAGGTATTTACTGCACTGATGACAGGTATTTTCTTACATTTTGCTGTAATCAGTGTGTGAAATATTTGGCCTCGTTACTATCGTAACACTATCCAATCAACGAAACACTGGGTACATGAGAACACAGACTGGAAAACACGGGGCTAGCCTGTGGTTTTGTCTGATTGTAAACACAAGTTAACACTGGGTGTTGCGGGGTATGTGAGACCAAACCTAAAGAGACATCTGAACAGAGATGTGTAACCTTGGCTATTACTGATGGCAATTTTTGCTTTATGGGGGAAATGCCCCACCCATTGTCTATGGTATCCTTTGCAAATTAACAAAAGCAGATATCCCTGTTAATCCATAATTTAACAAGACTTTTAATTCGCCTTCTGTCTACTTATACTGTAGGTACAGCATAACATACAGTACAAGTTTTCCTTGTTTGATACACAGTATACAGCATTATGCTTGCTCTTATTACCTGAACTATACTTTAAAATGACAGCAGCAATGCAAAATAAAATCTTAATACTTTTGAAAAGTGTCATAAAGGGTAATCTTGAAGCAATGGTTCTATGCATTAAGCTTTATGGTACACTTTTTTTTCTGGGGGGGGGGGGGGAGATAGTGACATGGATAAAAATGAAATGTGAGACAAGAATTCCCACTCGATGATGATATTTGACATAACTATATAATCCTTCACACAGGGGTTACTTTTTTGGTGCGGTTATCCAGATATAAGCAGAGATGAGGCATTTATGCTATCAAAAATTTAAAACAAAATCTAGAATGAAACTAAGTGACAAATAATCACTGTAGAGCATATTGAAAGTGTAAAGCAGAAACACCAATCTAGACAGACACCAATGTTTAAAGTTTTGTTCAACAAAATTCCTTATACAAACACACTATTTGTTCAATTCCACCAGCTTCTATGTAAAGGACACTAATTTCTGAAAGGTGTCAATCTACAGTATTTCTAAGATGACTTTCAGTTTAGAAACTTGATCAGTGTACATGAACTTCTCCACCTCCAGACAATGGCTAGGCAAACAACTTTTATTTGTGGTCAGATGAGACAAGATAATGTGGACAGTTATTTTATGCTGGATGTAGCAGAGGTGATACTTTCATGGAAGTCTGACATTTTGACCACAAATAGAGTACTGAATGCCTGCAGGGAATGGCAGGAAATAGGAGTATATACAAACAATGGGCTGTCATGGTTATGTACTGAGATAAAAATAAGCTTTCTTCAGAGGGTTTATAAGAGTCAATTAACACCACTTACAGTATACAGTAAAAAGCTCAAGTCAATTGAGCTGTATGTTTGTATGAGGTAATCCTTCAGGACACTGTGGGGATAACTGGCAGTCAACTGTGAAAAATTGGGAGAGATAACTGTGACCAAATGGCAAAGAATGGGTCAGTTACAATTTGATTCACTCTATTAGGCAATGACAGTTCATGTGCGCTGAAGGGTATTTGATACCAAATGATCAGTGTAAATTAGGTTCTTTTTTGTAAAACTAATTAACTGTGGTATATCTAATTCATCAATTCCCACTTCCAATTAATGCATGCTTGCATTCACATGTCCTCATGAGGACAGTTGGCACAAGGTTTGTCAAATATTAGCACTTTTTCCCACTAAATTTAATGTTTTCTTCAGGTTTTCTTTAAGGTTATTGAAAAAGCAATGTAGGTATGTTATAAAAGAGATTCTTGTGCATCACACAGAGTACTCTCTGTTCAAAGTTTATACTTATGAAGTTCCATATCAGTCATCTACTTAGTGTGCACAGAAGCATCTTCTAATATTTTCAGACTATGTCCCTAAATGACCCTTATATACAGACTGTTTAAACTCACATGTTCCACATCAGTTTCATGAAAATCTATTTACTTGTGGCTGCAAAATCAGCATACCCATGAGCATTGAAGCATGTATGCCAGCCTGATGAACAGATTTTGCCTTTTAAGATTTTGCTCTGCCCACTTTTTCATGTATTAATACTTGGAACTTAATGTAATAGCAGGGCACAATTTCATGCCAGAATCAACATACTGTACAGTAACTACCATGCGATGTGCCTTTTTGTGCACCTTAGACCTTCTTCCTATGAGTTTGCTTCAGTACTTTACAAATGCATTTTCAAAATTACCTCACTAAAGAATTTACATAGTGAAGTTAATAAACTGTTCCAAAAAAATTATATACCCTATACCTATTACATTACACATGCCAAATTACTCTTACCCTTTCACCCTAACCGCTCATGGATATTAACTTCAACAGTTATATACTCTTTTGAGATATAGTGTTTGCAAGGTTTAGATGTTTTGAACTCTGATGACCCCAAATGACCTTTGACATCCAATAAAAACAATAGGGGTCATCTACTCAGTATGGACAATCCACTTAGTAAATATGAGATTCCTGGCAGTTACGTTTCTTGACATATGGTGTTTACAAGTTTTTGAGCTTTTCATCTCTGATGACCCCAAATGACCTTTGACCTCCACCAAAAATAATTGTGATCATCTACTTAATATGGGCAATCCACCTGCTTTGTATGAAATCCCTCACATTTACCCTTCTTGAGATACAGTGTTTACAAGGTTTTGACCTTTTTCCCTCTGGTGACCCCAAATGACCTTTGACCTCCATCAAAAACAATAGGGACCATCTACACAATATGGACAATCAGCAAGGTAAGTATGAGATTGCTCACATTTTTCCTTCTGGAGATATCGTGTTTACAAGCAATTTCCAAGGTATTTACATTTTGACCTCTGGTGACCCCAAATGACATTTGACCTCTACCAAAAAAAATAGGGACCATCTACTCAATGTGGACAATCTACATGCCAAGTTTGAGATCCCTGGGGGTTACCGTTCTTGAGATATCGTGTTTACAAGCAGGCGTCACACACACACATACACACACACACACACACACACACACACACATACACACACACGACATCACCATTGCATAGATTCCTTGCCTGCCTTCGGCAAGGAATCAAAAATGTTGAATTGCAGGAAAATAGGGATGCCACAGGGCTTAATTATTCCTTATAGGTCCCGAAGAGCTTGCTATACACACATTGTTCTTCTAAGAAATATTTTTGTTTAATGGTCACACCATTCACCCAGGGCTCTCCCCCTGCCCCATTACAGGTTTGTTCACACAGCACATAGTCCATCTATTGGTACTGACTATAGCCTTGAAACTTTTGAGAGCATAGAAGTTTTGGTACCATATTGATGGAGCAATTTGATTAGACTTCAGCAGAAATAATTTTGAGGCATGACATGCACAATATAATGGGATTAAGGACAGCCATTCATTACCCCAGGCATTTCAGATTTTTCCAAACTACTTACTTCTAGCCCCTACCACAACTGTCAACCCCTCCCACAACTGTTCATCCTTAACAGACCCAATCCTAGTTTATTGCTTCAAGACATACCCTGGGGGAGAATGCAAGGCCCCAATGTGTAATCAGAACACTCTCAGTGCATGCTATGTAGTAAGAGCTACTCTACATTGCCATTTTTAGATTTGATGTCAATCAAAGAACTGTGCCAATGGAAAATTTCTGCAAACTACCAGTAAAATTGTACCAGTAAATTGTAGTCTGGGGTGGCAAATGACTATTTCTAACATAAAAGACATTTTAATGCTGATTTTAAGTGTATATTTGCTGAAGTAATTCCATTTCACTTCAGCTATTCTTTTGCGATAGCAAATTATTCCATGGAAGTTCTTCTTGACAGTCCAACTTTAGTTTGATATTCAGAAAAATATCTTAAAGCATTGAAGTGTTTATTACTGCAGTATTTTGCCTATTTTTTCAACCCTTATATTTTGCCATTTTTCAACATCATTGTTTTTGAGTTTGTTTGAAGGGAATAAATGCATGAAAATGCTTCAAATTAGCCTCATAAGTAATATGTCACTTGAACAATCAAGTATATTCAAGCACAACAGATGTTCTTAAGAGGTTAGTTTATAGTCAGATGAGGCTTTTTGGCTCAGTTTTTTTAAGAGCCAAACCTCTCACCCTAAACTACAATTTTGGTCTGGGGGTAACAAAATTCTCAATTGGCTTAGCTCTTTGATTGACAGCTATATTCAAATAATGCACAGTACCAAAGCTTATATTACACAGCATGAAAGGTACTGAGAGTGTTTTGATTATATAAATTGAGTTTTTCTTTACTCACCTTGAAGCAAAAAACTGAGATTTTATCTGGATGAGCATGAATTTCAGACAATTGTGGGAGGAGCTTAAGTAAGAAGGTTAGGAGAATTGGTATTGTTTGGGGATGAGAGAACTGGGCCTTTAACAAGTTAGTTAAAGTTGGCTGGCCACAGCCTTTTTTCCAGTTGTGACTCACTAAATTGTTTTCCCTACTTGATTGCTTATGCTGAGCACCAGGCACAATGGATGACCTCACCAGGAGTCAAACTCCATACATAGGCTCTTTTCTAAATATCAATAACAAAGGATTGTGGGATAGGTTTTTGGTATGTGTTGTCTTTTTTAAAGGCATTTTACTGTGGTATGAAATGTTGCTTACCAAAATTCAATCCCACAATCCTCTGTAATTTCTATTTGGAAAATGGTCTATGCAAGAGGAGTTGCTACCTTAATGTCCTGCACACTTTTGAAGAAGAATTGTCTAAGCAACTTTAATTCGTGACTACACCACAATGAATTCAAAACAGATTCCGATCTGACTTTTGTACATTTCTATAAAAATCTTCTGTATCTCTGGTCTGAGAAAACCCAATATTCACCAACCTACCAAATATGATTAGCATCGGGCATCTATGAAAATGAAATGTGAACTGATTTTTTTGTGACAGTCACATCACAACAACAGACACTTTTATCAGAACCATGGAAGTCTGATAAAAGCTCTCTGTTGATGTGAAACCACAAAATAGTTAAATATAAATTTTGTAGTCCTTTGGTACAAATCATTATGTTACACAGCTTTTGGGGTGCTTCTTAACCACAAATGGAAAAGGGTTCATCAAAAGCTCACAAAGAATTGGAATAAAATCCATGTCAGAAAAAATACCCTTAGAACAATCTCGTCAGGAACTGTTCTCAGTACTAATTATATGCCCATTTAAGCATTTGAAAATGACCATGAAGGTTGACATTTGATAGCACTTTATCTCAGAATATGCTGAAAGGGGATGTAGCCCTTCAGTGCTCTTTAAGTAATTTGATTCCCTTTTTGCCAGCACTTATTTCAGGATTTGTTGAAAGTTGTTATTTGAACCCCAAAGTTGTTGGGCTTCTATTGTACCAGAATGGTAATCAAATCTGCTGCTCATTGAAGCAGCTAATAGGAGTAATGAACCAGTGGTCGGGTACTATAATTGGGAACCGCAGTTTTTCCCTAAAAACTGTGGTAGCCATGACAGATCTCCTTAAAGGCCACCATCCCGTAATGCTGATCTGAATTCCTTCTAGTGTGACTCCAGACATTTCAAAAATGGTGGGGGGGGGGCTGAATTAAGAGAAAGCAGAGGTTGCTAAGGAGTTTCACTGCGAATTTCCTGTATGTCTTATTGTTCATGCCAGCAAGAAAGGGAGGGTTGAGGCCTTAAAAGTCCCCCCCCCCCTCGGATCCACCCCTGATACAAAGCCCATTTTATCTCACCTTCATTTCAATTTCACCTCTCTTTTCCAAAACGAAGGTGCCAAACAAGTCCAAGATTTTTTTCGTTGAGGAACTCACATGGATTTTAAGAGCTACAGGTGGAAAAGAAAATGAAAAGTCAAAAGTAACAGATCTCCAGCTTATAAAGAGTTCAATACATTACTTAAAAAGTTTGCCTTGAATAGACAGAATTTCACCCTCTTCTATGAAAGGGACTACTCCCTCAATGGTCATTCCTTCAAAAACTCATATGTAATGCTAAAAGCTCACACTATTTTGTTACTAGCCAATCACAAAGCTCATTTGAAAGAACAGTCAGCTGTGCAGTTGCTGAAAAAGGTGAGGTTTAACTGCTCAGATTCTAACCAATTTGCTTAAGTCTTGCCAGCCTAATCCTTTTTTCAGCTGTTAGTCACTAGCTTGTTTTCCCTACTTTATTGATTATGATGAGCACCAAACACAATGACAGTTACTGAGAGATATAAAAATTCCCAAGACATCTGACGGGAGAGCATTAAACTTGCCCCCCTCCTACCTCCACAGAAACAGAGAGCAACTATTCAGGGATGCTCAAGATTTGAAAATGTTGTGCTGATTATGCAAAGGCACAAAATGTTCGTTAGTTACAGTTTTATGGCCCAGTATCCAACCAATTGGTTAAAGTCAAGCTGGCCATGGCCTTTTTTCCAGTTGTGGCTTACTGGCTCACTGGTGTCCAAGTTAAAATTCTAGCACTCTTGCGAGGTACAAAAATCTGCTTGAACCATTTCAAGGATAATAGTGCTTTTGAATTGAAATGTTTTGAAGGGATTGTATGAACAATTTGTATCTGAAACAAGTGAAAACATACAGCTATTATTCATCAGCTAAAAGCCTGCTCTTTTTGATGAACTTAAAACTTCAATGAATTTGACTCAAATTTATTGAATCTACTTGATTGTCTTGATGTCTCCAAGGAGCACTGATGAAACTGAAATTTCAAAAAAAAGTTTTTCAACCCCCTCCCCTTCAGACAAAAGATAAACTCACCCCTTCCCCTTCAGACAAAAGATAAACAATTGCATAATGTACGTCACTGGAAAAAGACAAATAAATGTTAGCTACTGATTAACTAGAGAACATTTGCAGCCCATTTATCAGACTGGGCTAATGTTGACACTGAATCGTGATCACGAAGGTGCATAAAGTTGTCAAATAATATTGAAAAAAGTTCTGAACGGTAGCTGAACCCTTTTTATGCATGTCTAACCACTTCATCTTAAGGTGGAATTTATATCAGCTGGGAATTTAAAAATTGGTTGTTTATTCTTCCTACCATTAAGGCTGACATGTGTCAGACCCCCCTCTCTTATCGCATGAATCAGCCAGGCAGCTGTATTTACCCTTACACATACGCCTTGGAGCAGACGCAAACCTGCAAGTATGCAGCTTGTTCTGACTGTCGTGCAGAGCACACACATTTATTCTCAAACCTCAAGAGATTTCTCATGTAAAGAAAATAACATTAGCCATCTGCGATCTAACATAACCAAACAAATCCCATTACTCTCTCCCTGATGAGGAAATTATGCATTAAAATAAAAAACACAAAAAACACAACCGATAGATTTTGCTTGATGGATGGAGCTCGCAATCAACTTAAAAAGCTGAAATTCATACTAGCTATGTGAAATCTTCATCAATTCAAAGTAATCCTTATAGACATTCTGCTTTCAATAGTTGAATACTACCCTTACTATTCAGTAATTCATCATTAATCATTGCTAATGAAAGCTTCCCCCCTAATGGAAATTCTTCACAGAAATCATTATTAATGTGTCCAATGATTTAATCAGGAGTGCAGTCTAATCTCTCAGCATGTCAAACTGAAATCTTGCTAGCCAAAAACTGGATAATATGAGAACAATACATTCGTACAACATTTGAGACTTGATACATTGGAGCTCCATCCCTTAGCTGCCACTATGGATGATATTACAGTTATTCAAGCATAGAAATTAAAGGCAGTTATTCATGACCCCAGTCATTTACAATTCTCCCAACCTTCTTACTTCCAGCCCCCACAACTGTCTACTGAAAACTCATCCTCATCCAAACACAATTCTAATTTATTGCTTTAGGGCACATTCTGTGAGACTAAAAGGCCCTAATGTGTGATCAGAACACTTCAAGTATAGCTGTGGAATATGAGCTACTCTGCATTATTTGAATTTGATGTCAATTAAAAAGCTGCGCTAGTTGAAAAGATCTGTAGACTACTGGTAAAATTGTAGTTTGGGGTGACAAATGACTGTCTTCAAGATCAACTCTCTGAGAGGTGCAGCAGTGAAAGGGAAGATCCCTTTTCCAGACATGCTGTCTGGTTTTCGAGCAACTTTAAAAAGAAAGTGTTATCAGGCTGGTTGGTGTTGATTCAAAATCTGTTCATTTTTTGCCTTTAGTATTAAAACCTTTCTGAAACTATTTCTTTTGAGGGAAAGTTCTGTTGATACTTTGACTTCATCTATTTGTTTAAGAGGTCACCATAAGTTTATGGTAGAGTACGTAAGAATTACCTGGTGCCAGCATGCAGTACTTGAGTTACATCACGATACTGTTGTGTAGTTTTTACAAAGCACTTGTCTGTGTTTGAGAATGTTAAATATAAATTCAAGTTGAATGCAATAATACTGTCCTTTTATAAGTACACGTGGCACATTAACAAATGGCAAAAAACTGATGCTAAAAATTTATTCTAGTTACGAAATAAGCCTGGTTTGCAGGTGCTTGATTATGTAAAGACCTGAGCTTCTGTGGAACCCATACACAAATGTGCCCCAACAAAAGTGCATTGCAGAGAGGAAAAACATTGACTATGTAATGAAGGAAAGAGTTGTCAAATTACCTTCTCCATTTGATTCCATACGTGAGGCAGTGTTTACTGTATCACCAAAGAGACAATATCTTGGCATTTTGAGCCCCACTACGCCTGCCACGGCAGGTCCTGTTGAGAAAAAAAAATATATTTTATGGGAAATATTGTATTTGTTTTACAGGAAAAGTCATTCTTTTAGGCAATACCTATGGACATGGGGGATAGTTTACTAAAACCATGGCAGAGTGGTATATTTCTTTGTGAGCTATATAGATATCCAGCTATTTGTTGGCCGAGGATAATCAATTTACTGAGAGTTATCAAAATTTTAAATGATGCAACTGCCATAACTCTTTCTGTGTAAAATATTTTAAGGAGACAAACTATTTTTCGTGGTTTATTGTTGAGTATGGATGGTATGTTAATATGATTGGAGATATTGTATGCCAGATGGATCATTTATTTCCCTTTAAATGGAGATGTACCTAAAAATGCCACATACTCCATTTTATACTGTAAATCAATCAGACATTTATAGTTTGTTTATGAGACAGGGAAATATATTAAACAGCAGTAGATTGACAATGATAAGGGTAAAATGTTGTCACCCCTATGCCAGCACAACTATAAAACATTTCAACAGACTCACTTTATATAAATAATTCACACATATTGACACAAACTTTGGAAGATAATAGCCTAAAAATTATCTTCCTAAGTCAAGTGTAACAGCTACTTAGTAAATTATGGATTGGACTGCAGTAGAGCAGAAATATCTCCAAGTGCAGTCACTGCCCATCCATTATGCTCAGGAAATCTGTGTAGTTCGAATATATATCATCTGCTCCGAGTGCACTGTTGAACGGCTGTACTACCGAATGCACACTTTCTAACATTGAGTCATGCATGCCTGGTCCACATGGCAATCTAATGATAAGTAATGTCACCTCAGGGCCAAACATTTGAAGCTTTTTCTTCCAGGGGGCCACTTGAAAATCCCCACTACCCCAAAGGACATTTGCACTCTAGCCTCCGTAGGCAAAATCTAGGTTATAGCTAAGAATTGTAATGTTAATAACTGAAACTAGCCGGCCAATGCTGGATTGAGCAGCTCCTGTATGTCAGTAGTTTAATGTTCCCTCAAAATATTTCATTTGATACATACACCCTGCCAAGAATCAGCAAAAATATTTCCTATACCCTGCTACCACTTTTGCAAATTTTTCAATGAACCTCAAGAGGCACTAGTGGTTGTGGTGAAGGTGGTGGTGGAGGGAAAACATGGCCAAATGGCTCCTCCTAGCTATACCACTGACAACTATCATTAGAACTAGCACTACTCAAGGGAAAAATCAGTTGAGAATGAGTACTGAAACCAATGGCTACCTTGTGTAATAAGCTGGTGGAAGTCATTAATATTCACAAGTGAAAAAAAAAAAAAACCTAGCAAAATGGGAAATAAGGTCCATGGAAGAAGATCGTTTTAATTTTGCAGGAAATTTTGGCTCTTGGAGGGAAATTTCTGTAAGGGACATTCTTGCACATATGGTGTTCACCCTTTGTACCTCAATGTTTGGCACTTGTTGGCATAGAGCAAATGCACGAACACTTGGGGTGTACGTAAGTTGTTGTGCCTGTGCAATTGCACATAGGAAGTAGACCAATTGAAATCTACCTTTTATTGTGACGACAGTGCAAGCGCATCTTACCAGCCCTCTTGGTGCCCAGCCATGACTGCATTTTGTTTGTTAACACTGAATGAGTCTGTAAAAGGACAAGAGAAATCGCCCCCAGCCAAAACTCATTTTGAAACAGCAGTTCATTCTCACTAATTTCTTCTTTTTGCTCATTCTAGTTCCTTTTGTTATCTATACAGCACTGCAGCCAACATAGAGCAACGAGTTACTCCTTATAAATTACCCAATTCAGTGGGGATACATTTTCACCTGATTTTCAGCTGCCATTTATGTAATAGGATTTACCCTACTACTAGACTAATTCCACGGGGGATGGTTGCATTTTGCCTTTAATCATAATGATTCAATGTTTAACTCACACTAAATTTGTACAGCTACATGTTCAACATTAAACACCTAGAGCAAACCTCATCCTTAACACTACAATGTATTTGACGAACTTTTTGAATTCATTTCCGCAGGATCCCTGTAATGAGCAATATTAAAATGAGGCATGACATCAAATACAATGCAATCTGAAGACTCACTGTTTACTCTGTATAATGAACTGCCTAAATTACTCAGTACCAAAAATATCCGATATATTTCCTACCAGGTTACCTATAATACCTTGTAAAGACTATACAAAAGACAGTTTTCAATAATTCAATCAATCTGAAAGCAACTGCTACATATCAATGTCAAAATTAAACACACTGAAACTAACAAGCCATGTAAGGGGATACATACCTCTTTTTTTCATATTGTTATGCAAGTCAAAGACCATATTTATGAAATCTATCTTAATACACCAAACATGATTAATGGAAACAATTTTACGAGACCTGTACAGCGGTATTAAATCATTTGCAGCATGAGATTGCCAATGTGTATCTAAAGTCTTCCTGAGCGCTATAGCTCGAGACTTATTCTTTCTTTTGTGAGTGATCGTCCTCACTTTTTCACATGAGCGCATCTTTAACAGACCAGATCGATCAAGAGGAATGAAACCGTGATCAAATCAGAACACAAGATGCCTCTGTTTGTTTAGAGAGATGCCGTTTGTCATTAAGCTCATCCAACAGTATGCAAGATAGGCTATCTGATCTCAAGAGAAACTTTAATTTTGGAATCAATCATTTCACAAATATCAGTAAAAGCAAGTGAGATCGGAAGGGAAGAGAGAGAGACTGGGTGTAAAAAAAGCCATGAAAGCTTTGCAGGAAAAGTTTCTTTACACCAAGACTGGAAATGTAGGCAGAATTATTATCACAACTCTAACAATAAATAGAAATTACAAGACATAAATAAATATGAAACAAAAGAATGTTAACAAAAAATACACAGAATGTGTGGATATGTATTCTTGCCCAACACAAACAAGTAAAATAGGTTGGTTCTTGAGACAGACCAAAATGTAGCATGTGGAGAATAGTACCTTCAAGCAATAGGGTCGATGATAATTTGAATTATCTACAAATAACCAGTTTTTCATATTTTTCTTGGCCCAGGAGGAGTAGTTTTGTCTCATTTCAGAATCTGACTTTTAGTCACAGAGCACAGATCTGGATCCTACTGACTGCCACTGGATAGCTCTAGCTGCCAGTGGAAACAGACATCCACACCACATCTATCTAGTTATGAAGATGGAGTTAATGACATGCAAACACAAATGTGTTTTATAGTGCCAGCTAGTTACAGAAGTGAAAGTTAAAATACAGTCAGTCTACAAGTTTGGTATCGGATATGGCTCAAAATTTTTTTCAATCATCCCCTTTAATTAGTCACTTTTCACAACATAAGGAGAATACCATGGGCATATTCTTCAACACTCATCTCACCAGAGAGGTGCCTACCTAAACCAGACCTGCTACTGATCGAGGAGACTTTTTAAAGCAAGAACCATGCTTCAAGACAAGAAGCACTTCAAATAATTGAAAGGGAATACTATGTAAGTAGGCCAAATTGCAAATTTACTATTAAGAATTTTGAAATACTTTGTTATAATACATATTGCTTTATCATGTAGATATAAAACATGGAAGGCACCCCATGAAATCAACATCAGGCTTTTGACGACAAATGCTGACCTCACTTGTAAATGTAATAAAAGTTAGATGACCTTGCATTTCCGACAAAAGTTAGATGCCCCCTGGTCACCAAGAGTTGAAGCAAAGCAGAAGCTATTTCTTGGGAACATGGTAAAACCACCTTTCACCTGATTAATGTAAGACTGGCTAATGAACATTTGCTAGTGACTGGCCTCAACTGCTGGATGGCATGTGACTGCTTTTGAAGGAAGTCATACAGAGACAAGATTAGTTTGAAGGAAAATGTGAGTGTCATAACTTAATTTAATGACATTGCAGGGGGAGTATAGCATCTTATAAAGTCACCTTGGCGTTCCTCAAATTTACACTTTCATTTGTTATGTTTCATGAAGGTAGTACAAAGTGAGATGTTACAGCTACTATAAACATCATCTCTCATACTAGCAGTTTCAGCAGGAAGTTGCCAAGGTAATCAGTCACGCAAACATTCCAGCGCATTGACCCTCTGAAAAATGACTCCCCAACTGTGTTCTAATGGAGAAATTTTCATACTCAATACACTGCTGAACATTCTTCATATACAACACTTTGGAATCTCTCTTAACCTTGGAGTTGATGCAGGTAATTGCAAGATGAGGTACACTGGGAGAAAAGAATAAGCATTGGAGACTCTGGGAGAGGGTAGGGGTAAAAAAAATTGCCAAGACCAATAAAAGCCAAAACTCACCTGAGTGTATACCGATGCGAAGCTTCAGACGTTCTTCTGCTCTATGTCTGATTCTGAAGGTTTGAATTCTCTGAAGAAGGGCCAATGACATTCTTGCAATTTCCCTTGCATGGTAGTCACCATTTTTGATAGGTAAACCAGACACCACCATATAAGCATCACCAATAGTTTCAACCTGCAAGACACGGAGCAAAACTTTTTTTTGCATGAATCTTGTAGATCAGTCTTCCAGCTGAACATTTTTTACTCTGCTCCGTTTCCTTTTTTTTCTATCTATCTAATTGTAGCTTAACAGTTGAAAGCATTATTTTCTCAAAAGGGAAAATAATGAAGAAAAAAACCAAAAAACCCAAAGATGCAGAAAAGAAAATCAAACCTGTTTTAAATTAAAGAACTCCACATCCTAGAGCCCTTACAAAATGGTTATGCCACACAAAAACTCCCTTAAATCCGATGATTTATACAAATCCTTAAAAACAAAATGGTACTTAATAAGTCAGGTTTGGGAACTTTCATTCTTTTTCCTGCTTTTGGCCAGCATCCAAGAAAACAGATACTTGTAACTGAATACTTCAGTCAGCCACCTCAATCATCATAGTTTTTTTGTATAGTATATTGGCAACCATTTCTCTATATGTTTGATTCCCTTCTCTCTTTTGCCAATACAAAAGGTCCCATACCTCCCACTTAATCCCATATAAAACCACTCAGACACAAATCTCCTCATTCTAGATATTACAAATCAACAACATGCACCGAATTGGAAACCTACATCAAATGTCAATTGAACTTCCCCTTTTGGAAATAAAATATACCACCTAACTGATTCTACTCATAGCTAAAATCTTTTGCATCTTCATTCAGTACATATTTCACCATACTTAGCCCCTTCAGTTTGCAGACGGTGCCCCAGTATTATGGTCTTTTTCTTCACATTTTCTCTATTTTCATCTCTACTTGTTTTGCTCTTGCAGCTATCTCTATTACTCCTTCAACCCATGTTTACAGAGTTTTCATATGTGAAGAGGTTCACACAATCCACGGCTATTTACACAAGTTTAAAGCCATCTTCCCCATGCGTATAAATCTGTTTAACTTTTGGAATGACAGCATATTCCGGGGGTCTTGAATGAGTCGATTTAGACTGCATAATTATTCTATTAACCAAAGCAATGGCTGACATTAATAAAATTTGCCAGCAACTTGGTACCAGCAATATAAATAAGAAATCGCACAGAAATAAGCAATGTTTGCAGCTTAATACTCAACAGGAAATTTATTGTAAAAGTTTAATTGAAAATGGGATGGAATTTCATCTATTTTGAAAAAAATCTAACATGTTTAAAATGTAGAGTTATTGATAGTCGAGATGTTGGCAAGATGTTTGTTGGACTTAAGTAGAAAAGATGACTTTATCATACTATGGAGATTATTTTACCTTCTCACAGATATATAGTTTCTACTTAATTCAGTTGTTCATTTTGTTCACCCTGAAGGAATACTAATATTGATTTTGGGGGAGCTTGTGATGTCATGGGCTACATTAGACATTTTTCAAATTGCGGAGTTCCTTTCCACAACATCCTACACAATTCTGATGACGAGAATCAAATTATGACAAAACCATGGGATAAACACAATTTTATTCCATCCTGTTGATGGTAATACACATGTAAACCAGGTCAGTGTTTGTGTAAAAAATACTGAATTACTTTGGTAGTTGACCTACAGCTAATTTCATCCATATTTGATGCATGCTTCAACAGGCACAGACACCTAAGCCATCAGTCATGTCGTGTTTGTGGCAGGCAACACCATGTATTACCATGCCAACGACTACAGCAGCGTCGCTTTTTTGTCAATGTAAAGGATTGCCATATAAAATGGCATGCCAAAGATATACCCAAACGAGGGTATCTTTGCACCTCTGACGACCTTTTTGCAACTGAGCCATTAAAAGTAACAAAAGCAAAAATAGTAGAGAGCTGTACAGTAACACAGGAGAATTATAGCACAGATCTCTCTTCGTGTCACATGCAATGCAAAACAAGACAACAAATTTTGATGTCCTTAGACCTTTCTTGACTGAAAAAAAAAGAAAAAAAAATTATCCAAGTTGCTGCTTTACTCAATGTTTCGTAAGAGGATGTCTGATTACGTGTGGTAAGGATCAGACCAGACTTATAGCTATATATGTTAAATGATATATGCAGCACACTTGAAGAGGGAATTTAAGGAACTCAATTGTAAACCTATAGAGCAGCTTCTTCGGGGCAAGTGTTGGCGTGTTGTGGTGGTTGGATGGCACCAACATTTCATTGTAGCAAGTGAATTGTTTGAATGTAACAGAACTTGCAGAGAGCATTAAATTTAGTGTTTGTGAAACATTTTTTTTTTTATTCAAATACATGACAGAAAGTATCAGCATTTATGTTCTGTCAAGTCAGCACAATTCCCTGGTTTAGGAGAAAAAGGAACTGAGACAGAGACATAAAAAAAGGCATGAAGGGCGCCCTCTGTCAGAAATTATCCAGTTCCCACTGTGTTATTAGAAACTTCTACTCTATCAGACATCACCCTGTCTCCACTGTGCTATTTAGAAACTTATCAGTTACTTACTCCTGGTAAGTAGGGATTACATGTATAGATCTACTGCAAGTAAAAACCAGGACTCTCTGAGCACCTTTGGAGGTGCTTTGGAAAAGTGCACAAAGAAATAATTAATTCTTCTCATTACCGATGATAAGAAAAACCTATAGGTACATTTTGAATGAGCAGTACTCTATCTATTGAAACTTGAATTTGACTAAGCCAATGGCTATTGTTGTTAACACTTGTGTGTGCATGTGTTGATGGAGACTTGACTAATCTTGAGAGGTGTCATAGTAAGAAATTAGCATAGATGCATGGATAATTTCTGATAGAGGGTGCCCTTCATGCCTTTGAAGACCTGAACAGCCAATAGTATAATTTTTTGTAAGCTTAACTGTTGTCACTGTAGGGTAATTCTATGACAATTACTCTTGGAGCTAAAAGTACCAGTTGAACCATCTCTACATGCACTGAAGAATTATACTGGAAAAGTAAAGAGTGCTATCAATAATGCCACAATGATGCCCACACATTTTAATGGGTAAAATGTAATATAGTACATATTTAATGTAGCTAGCTGAGAGGCAGCTGATGACCGATGTGTGACTGTTGCACTGTTAAAAGCACTGTTGATTTTTGCCTGGTAGTGGGCATGCCTTAGCAATTGTGTTGTCATGTGAGAGCACTCTAGTGACTCATGTCTCCAACTGAGAAATTCAAAACAAGCTCTAGGGATTTTCTTTCTGAATGTGAGAAAAAATTAAAAGATACTGTTTCTGACCAGATGCATGTTCTTGCAGACATCATTACATCTTACAGTGCTTCTACCAGATTGAGAATTTGTGTACTTCTGCTGAAATTTTCATTGAACACTTGCTCTTGATGAACTGAAAGCTTATTGGTGGATACAAGATTAAATTGAAGATTAGTCTGGGACATTCATGAGAACAACTTGGATGAGCCAGTGTAGATTTGATCTATTGCACCCCTTCATCAAATTATTATGACATCCTTTACATATATTCCCTGGCAAGAGGCATTAAACAAGTCATTGAATTAATGCCTTCCATCAATTTTGGTGTCTTTCACCCTCTCAAGTCTACCTATGGAATTGGTAGGAGACATGTCACTTTCATTTCTTACTCATGATAACATAATTTTGGAGTGAAAACAAAAGAACAGCATACACTCTGCACGTGGGATTTATTTTCCACCTGCGGAAATTGTTGTCACTCTAGCAGTGCAATGTTCCCATATGATCATACTACAGACAGCTGTTGTTTTCACTCCAGAGTTGTTGGGTGTTAAAAAAGAAGATATTCACCCAACCCAACATGTAATTCTGTAAATTATACACTATACACATGTACATAGGAGACTAAGGAAGTGCCAGGTGAATTGTAACATGTCTCTAAAGAAGATGTCTAGCAACTAAGAAATCTAAATCACAAAGAATCCACATTTATGCAAAAATTCAAAATGAATGTTCATATTGTTACCTTGTACACGTTAAAGTTATCAATAATGGCATCAAATGCTGTGTAGAGATCATTCAGGAGGTCAACCACCTACACAAAAGAAAACAGTACAATATAAAAAACGTAATTCATTTCATCATATCTATGATAATTAATTATTTTTCACTTTAAAAATATTCACTGGCATTCCTTCTATGTCCAATTACTCAATTTGATGGTAGGCAGACAAGGTTTTCAGAATTTCAACCTCAATGGCCCCAGATGACCTTTGACCTCCATTGAAAAACAATAGAGACCAATGGTTCACCAAATATATCTACATTCTATGTATGAAATGTACCCAAGCTTCCTTTCTTGATACTTCATGTTGGAAAGGTTTTCAAAGTCTGACCCCTGATTATGCATGCACGGCAAAAAAATATGGTTTTTCCTTTTAAAATATGGGTATCTATATTTTCGAAAGTTTGACAACTGTCAAGAGTTTTCCATGTTAATGAACAAGTGTCACATAATTCATACACATACACACCAGCATGATGCATAGGTTTCTCCGACCCACTGCATGGTCAAGTTGTTAGAGCATAAGACTTGCAGTTGGAAGGTCTGGAGTTCGAGCTCTGGCCGGGTCATACAGAAGACTTAAAAATGGAACCTTCTGCAATTGTGCTTGGTGCTCAGCATAAGCAATGGAGTAGGGTAAACAAGCCAGTGAGCCACAACTGAAAAAATGCCAAGGCTGGCTCAAACCAATTAGTTGGAAACTGAGCCTTAAAACTCCACCTAACCTAACATAGCTTTCTCTTTTGTATGAACCCAAAATAAATTTGACACTTTGGTGTTTTAATTTTCCAGAGTTGTCTTTCACAGACTGCATCAAACAAAATTAAACCACAAAAAAAAGGACACCATAGAAAATGTATGCAAAAAGGATATATCTATGTTAACAAATCATATTAATGAATCCCACTGGATATTTTGAAGCATGATCCCAACTTCTGCAAAATACACAGCAAGGTTTTTCTTAATTAACAAAAGTCAAGAACTGTTCCCTTCAGAGTTTATGATACCCAACCTCTCCTCCACACACTGATAAACTGCCCAGACATGTTACAGTAATACAGGGAATGACTGCACTTATAAATCTAGATATTGTTTCTTCTGTACTTTTAAAAGAATACCCTTTTGTGGTATCCAGGTAAATTTTCTCCTTTATTAAGGCCGATTTATTCTCAAGGATACTTGCACCATAGCAAACAAAATGTCTACTGGTATTTTCTCTTCAAATGACTGGGGCTATAAAGTAGTTTTATACTTCTACTAGACAATTCTACAAAATGCAGGCAGATTTTTCTTTTTTATCAGTACTGCTAAGAGAGTTTGATATCCCTTATCCTAGACTGTAATTACAGAGTGAGATACTGAAATGTACCAGAATATTTTTGACGAGAATAAATGGCACCTTTATCCTTGACACTGTTCGTGCTGGTAGACTGGGGGACCTCATAATCTTACCTATAATCTATTTGAGTACCAAAAAGTGTTAAAACCCTCCGCCTGCGTGTTCCATTATCACTTCTAACCTATGTACCATTTTATCTCCTCGTTCTCAGCATTAATGGTTTCACATAACCATAATCTCAGACAGAGATGGTACATTAAACACCTGATGAAACTGTCATGAATCATGGTTACACCTCAGGTATTACGCTGACCTTGAAATTGGAGATATCCATGTATGCACTCGGCTGCCCACAGCCTCCGGTTGAAAAGAAAAAAAAAATTATATTTGTACCTACAAGAAGAAAGTAACTTGGAACTCTCCACTTTGGAATTTAATTAATATTTTAAAACTAAAGGGGTATTTCTAATTATCCCAGACAATTCCTGTTATTCCAACTGTGCTATTTTCAGCTCCTCCCATAACTATAAGAAGCACCTCCCCGTGCAGTCACAACCTATTTTATTCCTTACAGCCATGTTCTTGAGAATTGTGGCTCCTCCTGCATTGAAGATGTATTTTGGGGTAATCATAAAATGGCTTTAATCATTTAAACCCTAGCCCATTTATTATTTTGCACAACAGTGGATGAAATCGACATGCTGAGGAAAGCCCTTGGAAAATTAGGTACCAAATAGCAGGCACATTGAAGAAACTCTGGATTAAGTCAAGTTTAACAGAGCATTATTCACACATGTAGCTGCTCATGAAATGTCCAGAGAAGAAGAACAAAAAAGCCACTGTGACTATGGTGAGGACTTATCTTTGTTCTAATTGGGTACTTTGAATTTTTCAAATAAGCTAAGGACAGTTTCCTCTCATGAGACTATGCAAAGAACTTGTAAGTGGCTTATCTGGCCTTTCCTTTGAAGAGTCATATCATATACAAATCATCATGGTTTCATGCAGTGAAAATGCCCATAAGCCTACAGTACAATCCCGAGCAGTCCCACACAGTCCAGGAAAGTCATACCTAAGATGGTCAGTAACTTTATTGCATTTAGTCTAGCCTCCTAAACCATGCTCAATCTGGACATATGGTCCTGCCAAGCAGTAGTGTAGCCACTGGAACTATTTATTAAGCACCACAAGTTATTATTTGCTTGAGTGCACATTGTGCCAATAGAGCTATAGATTAATTATCTTGTGTTTTGATGCAAGTGATAAACCGTGGTCAGTTTGTACAAGACTTTGGACTAATACTGTGGTCTCAGGTACCTCGCGCTCGAGGTAACACTGTGTTACCTCAGGCTCAAGTAATGTAGGAACGTGGGTTAACGTGGGGTCTGTGTTTAAATTTCGATCCACCTCAAATGGCAAGGTTAAGCAGTTTCAAACATCAAGTTTGTTTTAATCAAGCAAGGTCACAAGTGTTTATGACACTGATGACAGGTATTTTTTTACATGTTACAGTAATCGGTATGGGAAATACTTGACCTCATTACTATGGTAGCACCACCCAATCAACGAAACATGGGGTACGTAAGAACACAGACAGGAAAACACTGGGTTAACCTGAGGTTTTGCCTTATTGTAAACATGAGGTAACACCAAGTGTCACGGGTACGTGAGACCAAGCCTTAAAAGGTCTTTCATGTCATGTGTCAATCACTAAGATAATAGAGTTATCTCACATTGTATTACTTTACTTCACCAACTGAAGTCAAGTGGGCAGCACGCTAGACAATGACAAAAAATATCTACCATGTATGATTCCCAAACTTCTAACAACAATCCAATGGTTACCATGCAATCATAAGCTTTGACCAACAAGACAAAACAAATTGAGACATAAAGAACACATATCTAACTGCTCTCAATGTATTTCCTGACCAGCACTTTATCTGAATCCGTCCAAACTTTCTAGTGATCTCCTACAAAGGTCCTCTTAAAGGGTTCCCTTTTGAATTAAAATACCAGCATTTAAGTTCCATTGTCTGACAAGAGAGCTTGATGCATAGCAATGGCATTCTTAAGATTTATAGTCCCTCAAGGACATCTTTACAACCAAATATAATAGCTACTTAAAGAATGAAATTTAGATCCAGTGATCACGTTTCTGTAGACTTCACTGTACTTGTGACCTCACAAACTGATATTATACAATTTGTAACAACCACACCAAGGAGAGAGACTAACTTCCTAGATCACTGACTATATATCAATTACACTGTACTATCTATCCCTGCATGGAATCAAAAGAGCAGCGAAGATACCAGTCACTTTTCATATTGGTCTTCCGAATCATGTAAACAGAGCATGCAATACATAGATCTATATACAACCGGAGTTTACACACGAAGGTATCTTGCCATCAAAAGTCAGATAGCAAGAAGTGTGAATTTACGAGCCAATAAACCGGAAAGAAATTTTCCAAATGGTTCTTTGTCACCCTCCTTCACTCCACATACATGAATCTGTCTTCACCAATCATCTTATTCTGACATCCATTGTTGCCAAAACATTTCATTCAACACAACTAAGCTACCAACATTCCAGTGAGATGTTGAAAAGTGGTTGTTTTATTACAAAATATTCTTTCCAAAAATGCCCACAATTTCTTCCCCTTTTTTTTTTTTCTCAAAGTGGTCCCCTTTTTTTTCTCTCAAAGTGGAAATATTAAGAGGGAAGACAGGGAAGCAAGATAAATTATTGTATTCAAATTTCTATGTAAGAGAACAAAGGAGGCTTCCAGGTTGAGAATGTGCAATGTCTTAGAGGGCTGAGATAAACCATTGTGACAAGTGAAGATGAGCTTGCATTACAGGATCGACACTTTGCCTGTAAACCAGAAGAAGGCTTAATGTATGTTTGGTAAATCCTTGTAGGCTGCATGTAGACAAAGAATGTCAAGAAGGCAATGAGAGAAGAGGATATTCATGGTTTTGGTGGAGCAATTCTTATTTTCACAACTGGAATAAATTTATTACATGAAATAGCCCTCACCGAAACTGCCCATCACTAAACAGTCTAAAACCCGACTTTTGGGCATCTAAGTCGGGTTTTTGCTTGATGTTCACACCTACAGTTTATAGCCACTCCAACCCTAAAATCAATAAAAAAATAAAATCCTTTAAGCATCAGAGTGGCTTTAAACTGAGGCTGTTAATATCAAGTAAAAACCTGACTTATCACCCAAAGGTCAGGTTTTAAACCATTTAGTGGTAGACAGTAATAGTAAGAGCTATTTCACCTAATGTTGGTCACAAAATCCACCACAAAGATCAGAGAAACTGAAATTTTTCAAGAAATTGAACATGTGTAAACTCACATGGAGGCAAAAATGAAGAAGGTTCCTTCGAGTTATTTGGTTTATAGGTATGTAGGTCATGGTTGCACCCTCTACTATTAGGGGTCAGCAAGGTGGGTTTTTGCCAGACAATGATGATATACATTGGTAAGTATGGGGTAATAAAGAGTGAAAGAGACTGAAACAATCAAAGGACCGAACAGTGTTTGCACCTGTAATTGATTTGTAGGTTAGTTCATTGGAGTTTTACAGCTCAACCTTTAACCCCTTGGTTTAAGTAGGCTGGTTTCGCCTTTTTTTTTCAGTTATGGTTCACTGGCTTGTTTCTCCTACTCCAATGCTTTTAACCAAGCACAAACAATCCATTTTTAATACCTCTGGTATGACCCTGTCAAACGTCCAACTCTATCCTCCAAGCTACAAGTTGGATGCTCTAACCATTTGGCCAAGCATGAGGTACAACAATTTTTTTATTGTGCTTCTTCCACATCTTCCAACCCTCAGCTCTTCAATGTATCCCCTGCCCACCCCACCCCATCTCAGACATTATTCTACTTATCATTCATGTCTGCAAAGTGTTTTAAAGGCATATTTTCATCATCCCAAACAGTTCCAATTCTCCCAACCTACTTACTTCTAGCCCCTCCCACATTTATCTAAAACTCATCTTTATCCAGACACAATCCTTCTTTGTTGCTTCATGGCTTGTCCCAGTGGCCATACAAGTCCATAATGTGTAATCAAGACACTCTCAGTGCCCATGCTGTGTAATTTAGCTATGATGCATTGTTTGAATGTGATGCCAATCAAAGAGCTGTACCAATTGAGAGTTTTGATATATGTATACTGAAACTGTAGTTTAGGGTGACGAATGACTGCCTTTAAAGCTTTAAAAATCAATTACATTGTCCAACTACTAGCTACTGTGGCACTACCACAAACAATTTTATTAACATGCTTTCCCTAATCCACCAAATCTGATTCCCCAAATATCTTGTTTCTCTGAGAGTCTTACCTGTAAGGGAGTGGACTGAGAGGATAGCTTTGTAAACCCAACAATGTCACTGAAGTAAATTGTTACCAACTCAAAGCTTTCAGCTGTAACTGGTTTGCCCTTTTTGAGCTCTTCAGCAACAGGTCTGTAAATAAAATAAAAAGACATACTCTCCTAAGCAATTAAGCAAAATGTTGAATAACTCTTAACTAGTTTCTAAATTACCAAATTCCAAAAATAGATGAAAAAATTGAGGTGTAATCAAAAAAAAAAGAAGAGAGAGGGGAAAAAAACACACCTAGGTGTAGTCAAAGAAAAGAAGAGAAAAAAAAAAAAAAAACAGGAAGAACACTGGAAAACATTTTAGAAAAGATAATGACAGGCATTTTCATAGAGACGGAGCTGAGCCCTCAAAACACTTTTTAATTCACTGATTAAAAATCTTCACTTTGCATCAACAGAACCAATTGTGTATGCAAGCCATATTGGCTACCCTGAAAAGCCCTTGCGATGAGAGTATAGAGTATACACACTAATTCAACCTTAAAAAGGAACAGAAAAATAAATTCAGAGAGAAAAGCAGAATACGGTACCTTGACGTTTCACAAACAGTATTTTTACGGATCAGCAACAGCTAGCAAACTGTTTGTCATATCTTTCAAGTCCTCAGAACATTTCTCTTACAAAGCATCTTTACCTCCCCCTAAAACGGTGATGTGACTTTAAAATGTTCGTATTTGTGCAGCTACACAAACAAATTAAATACCCCTGACAGTAAAACATTCCACAAACATACAATCTTAGACCCTCAAAATAGATTGGAACATGTTATCTTTGAGCCTCATTCAGCCAGGTGATTTATACTCTCTTGATGAATTTAAGAGTTTGCTCCCCTAGATGGAGAACTATCGTTCTTTATAAGTGGGAGGTTTAAAAGAAATATACAATCCCTACAATACAATCCATCTAGATACAATGTAGTTTCAAGTGTTCACAAATGGCCGGCAATTAGACGTCTGATTTATTTTTCCAATGGTATCTATGGTCAGCCTAAAGAGGCAGTCCAGAGGCTAAAAGTCGTTGGTTATTAACGTTTGGAAGATGATGTCATTAATTTCCTTGTATATTTGTCAATTCCTTGTTGGGAGTAATTAAGGGGGGTAACAACCATCAGTAGCTGGCCTAAAGATTTATAATTTTGAAGAACCATTTACGAATGATTTAAAGAGAGATTTCAATGACTGTTTAGCAAAGTTTACAGTTACAGAAATATTTCACTTAGAGGGACATCTGTCATACGGACAACTCATAGGTTCTCAGCTTACTTTGGAAGAATCTGGTAAAGCAAATCTTCAGCTTTCTTTTTCTCTTCATAAAAGGCTTCGGTCCTCTCTTCAACCAAGTCTTCTAAGTTGGAGGCATACTGTTCCATACGTGACAGAAGATTATCTACAAGGTTACCTGTCTCACGCCCCCTGGAGTGAACAGATAAAAATGAACATGTTTATTCATGAGTTTAGCTATAATTTATTTATACTCAAAAAGTTGCAACAATTCATAGATAATAATATTTAACTGTTGAGCCTTTTTATGTTCCATGAATAAGAGTAATAATTGAGATGGAACAGCTTGACATCATGCCAAAAAATTGAACAATTTGAACTTATCATTTCAAAACATAACAATGCTGCCTTTTATAAAGACATCTATTTATTTGAAATACAGTATCTACAAGCCTATATTTTGTATTGCATATTATATAAAGGAGGATTTGAATAAAAAAATATTACCAAAATAATGACTACTACTTTGCTTTAATCCATAGGCCTGGCCAAAGAAAAACTTTCCCTCCCCCCATTCCCCCAATATCATAGGGATTCCAGCAAGTTTGTCATTGGGTAAGAACATTGATCATGAATTTTTAATTCAATTTTACAACTTTTCGAAAATACTGGCTAAATAAGATGCACTGTGTGTGGCTTACTCCTCACATAATAAGGAATGTCCCTGCATTTTGGGTTTTCCTAAAAAGGGATACCTATGAAGTTGCTGACCCAGCAAAAAAAGAGTAGCATCATTCATTTTAGTGTTGTTATTATGGTTCAGCATGGATAGCCCAAGCATTATGTAACAGTTCTTGTACATATTTTTCCTTGTCTAAGGCCACTACCATTTCACTGAAATTGACTCAAGCCAGACAAGATTGATAACAGGGACTCCTACTGACACAAAAATACCATTGTTTGGAATTAAAAAAAACTGAAATTATTTCATCAATTTGAGTCATATTGAATTTTACATTCGATAGATTTTTACTGTACACTTAAACTTTGAGTAACAGTACTTTTCAACATGAGAAACATTTTCAACTCATTTAAAATGTATCCAACCTTTATCCAACATTTAGTGACATTAAAGGTATCTATTGAGTTTGAAAGGAGATTTAGAAGTACAAAAACCAGCAAAGACTTAATGAGGCATACATATAAGAAGTTTGGGGAATACATCCCCTTAAGAGCAATTATTCAGTAACCTCTTCACAAACCATTTCACAATTCAGTTTTGATTTTAACAGTTGGTAACCATGCTTTGATTAGAACAATGAAGTATTGACACAGGCACACAACTCCAAAAATGGTTGGTGACACCCAAGCTTATTGTGTAACACTTCCATGCACAAATACCACCCATTAAACAAACCATGCAAGGCTAATTAAGTCTACCCTATAAAATATACTCGAAAGTCTTCCTGAAATTCTTTTTTAAGAAGAATAGCACTAAGAAGACATGCTTCTTCAGTTAAACAGCTTTTACTACCTGTGCTGGTATGAGCTTTCCACGCTGACGAACGACTCGAACTTAATTAGCAGGTTAATAATCTGCATTAGGGACAGATAATAACTCAAGCAGAGGATTTCTTCACATCTCAACAACGGCACAGTATCAAAATTTGCACTCTACTCAATTGCTTAGATACATTGCCACAACAATACAACATGTTCATCATCAGGGGCCAGAATCATAATCAAAGTAATGGATAGAAAGTTCTGCCAATATATTACAGGCTGAATAAAGAATTGAACATTTTGAAAAAAACAAAAAACACAAAAAAAACCCACACAATTTGCAATGAGCTGTACATTTTATATTTATGTCAACCAAAAACTAGTTCCACCATATGATCACAGACTTTTGAATTTCTTGATTTCTTTAGACACCAACATACAGTCATCACCAACGGTGCACATTTCAGTGTTCAGTTAGAGCACCAGACTTGCAGTCAGAAGGTAGGAAGTTAAGTCCTGGCCGGGTCATACCCAAGACTTTAAAAATGGAACCTGCTGCTATTGTGCTTGATGCTCAGCATATTCAATGGAGCTAGGAAAACAAACCAGTGAGCCACACCTGGAAAAAAACACCATGGCCGGTTGGACTTTAACCAATTGGTTCATGAAAAGGAGGTCAAAATACTCCATCTAACCTAACCCAACCCAACCCAACCTAACCCACATCCACTTTTCCATGACTATTTCATGCCCTTAACAAGACTATTTCATGACCAACTTATTCCTAGGTTTCATTAACCTTTAAAGGGACAATCCTCTCACCCCAAACTACACTTCTAGTATAGGGTAACAGAAACTCTCAATTGGCTCAGCTTTTTGATTGACTGCTAATTCAAATAACGCAGAGTACCAAAACTTATATTACACAGCACGAACTGTTCTGAGAGTGTTTTGATTATACACATTTAGCTTACTATATTCACCCTGAAACAATAAAATGAGATTGTGTCTAGATGAGGGTGAATTTCAGACAATTGTGGGAGGGGATTAATTAAGAAGGTTAGGAAAATTGGTACTCTTTAAGATGAGAGAATTGGGCCTTTAATGTTGCAACAATTGTGACAAATTAATGAGTAAATTTATTTACTAATAAAAAACTGAAAGACTGATCTGAGCTATATTTTGTGACTGTTTCATGACTTCTGTCATTTTTTCAATATTCCATGACTTTTTAGGGCTGGAAAATGAAAAAAAAAAAAATTTCATGATTTTTCCAGGCCCGGGAAACCTGATATATTTGGTTTGGGTATGTACCAAACTTATCAATACATGGTGGATCCCTGATTGATATCAAATTTGACAATTAAAAAGATACAGACTAGCTCACATTCACAGCATCTTCTGATTAAACATTTTATAGCAAGGCCTTGAATGTCTAGACCAGGATATATATGCCCTCAAGTTAAAGATTTGCAGAAGATTGGATGAGATTATTTTGCCCTTCAAGCAATGCACTCGCACAACACTGCACTTTAATACATGCGAAATCATTTGCTTATTTCCTATAGCAAATACTCAGTCTATTCAGCTGTCTCTGTACGTGCTTTTATGACATTCTAGGAGCTATATGTGATAAGGGACAAAATAACTGGGTCTAACTGGGTTCTCGTTGTAATTTGCTACCCCTGAATAGCCAGTTTCAATTTGGCCTAGCAGAAGTTATGAATCAACAGAGTTTGAGTTTCAACTAATCCCATTAGATGCATTGTGTTACAAGTAACTGAATAAATAAACAGGTGATGTGCTATTGTTGGAATAAACGTTATCACTTATTTTTCTGACCTCTTATAATAGTGAATTTTCCTAATTTCTACTTGTGTTTTTAATGGAACCAAGTGAGTAGATGGATTTCAACGACTGCCAAAATCCAAACTAAATGTTGATTTTGTAACCAATGATGCAACCATTAGTCAATTGGGATTTTGATTAGCAATTACTGCTAATGAACTCAATCACTCTATTTTGTCCCTTTTGTGTACACCCACCTAACATTCTTTTCCCCATAATGGGAGGATTTATTGCATAAGCCGAGATCATGTGAATCAAACACCAATCCCACAATCCTCCGTAATAGCTAACTGAAAATGTGTCTGTTGAAGAAGAGAAGGTAAGAGTAGTAGTCAGAGCCATATAAATAGGATAGGATGAGTTACAGTTAGTATAGCACCCCCAGGTAGAGGTTTCATCACCAATGATAATTTCACAATAGATTAAGTGTCCAATATTAGTTACAGGGGAAGTTAATAGGAGCTTGATAGGTTCAGCCAGATGGTCCAGTAAGGTCACTAGATGGAAGGGTTGCTAATATGAAAGATTTTAACTCATCCTTTTAACATACTCTTCACTTTATAACACAAAATCTATAATTCTACCTTAGATTAAATCTAATCCCATTCCGAGACCTATTTCAACATCCACCTCAAAATCCTTTCTATGACGTGAGGTAGAATTTAACGGCCAAATACTCTCACCTCACACAGTTTCAATTCTTCAAACCTTCTCACTTAAACCCCTCCCAGAACTATTTAAAATTTATCCCCAACCAGACACAATTTCAGTTTATTGCTTTAGGGTGAGTATACAAGACCAAGACCACAATGTATAATCAAAAGACTCCCTGTAAAGTAAATGCTGTGTATTATTAATCAGAGCTTTGATACTCTGCATTATTTAAACTTGCTGTCAATCAAAGAGCTGTGCCAATTGAGAATTTCTGTAGACTACTACAAAAGTGTGGTTTGGGGTGACAGGATTCACCCTTTAATTTTTGAAGCAAATCTTCTGCCTTATGACCTGAACATCTAGTGAGTGAACCTTCAGTTTTGAGTTCTGTTTGCATCCGGCATGCCACCAATGCATTCATACTTATTGTGATCTGTAATGGTAATAGGAAAATGCATCAAAGGCAACCAGGAGTACAATGTTCTTACTTATTAAGTTTCCGAACAGCTGCTCGTATGTGTGAAAAGTCTGGTCTTTCTGAAGGTTCTTCTGCCCAGCATTTGTTCATCAATTCCATTACTTCTTCAGGCATCTGATCTCGAGTGCAAACTGGTCTGAATGGAGGGGAAGTGCCTTGTTTCACTTTTCTGGTTATCTCTGTAAAAAGAAGAACAAAGAAGAATCAATGGAAATGAAAAAGGATGATTTTAGAAAACATTTACGTTCTAAATCCCTACGTCCACTTTGTTACACTATACTTTTTGCAAAACAAAGCTTTAGCAAGACTTCGTTGTCTCTATCTTGTCTGGGTTGATTTCACTAGTGATATCATTCAGTACAGCACAAGTGATCAGGCTTAGTTTGCAACAGTTTTAACTTTGAATGGTACAGTTAATGGTGACAGGTTTGACCAATGACAATTGAAAGAAATACTGAAACTGAAAGAAATAAACTTTGTGCTATTGCTTTCAGAACAAACTGCAATGCTACTAGTAATGCTTCAATTTGGTTAATGACTAAATGGCAATAGGCAGTCTCCAAAAATTGTCTGAAAATCTGCATCCTTCCAAAATGAATACCTCTAAAGATATTTTGAAGTTAACTATTCTAAACAAAAGGTAAGGCAGGGATTTAATCTACTTGAATTTATTATTAAGAAACAAAAATTGTCATATGTTTTGTTCATTCATGTTAACAAAGGACCCATTCCTGAATGAAAAGAATTTTATGGTGGAATAAAGCTAATATCTGTAGGAGGAGAGGGCTGCATTTTTGCTCAAGGGTATCATGGTGTTAGATGTTGCTTAAAGTGAAATCACAGTTTGGTAATTAGCTGTTGATACTAGAGGGTAGCAATTGCATAAATATGTATTGATTTGCTAATGTCGACAATTATAGTAGCAAGTGAGCAATCAGGCATTGGAAGAACTCACATGGGAATCATTTTGAATTTTCATTCCAGTAAAACAGAAATCACTATGGTACAGTAATCCATGCCAAAGTAATGCAGCAAGTCATAGTACACAAAAATGGCACATATGATCTGTACCTAATGATCCACAGGCCCAATTCTCTCACCCCAAACAGTGCCAATTCTCCTATCCTTCTTACTTAAGCCCCACCCACAATTGTCTGAAATTCATTCTCATCCAGACACAATCTCAATTTTTTGCTTCAAGGAGATCATAAAAAGCTGAATGTGTATAATCAAAACACTCTCAGTACAGCTCATGCTGTATAATATAAGCTTTGGTACTTTGCATTGTTTGAATTATGTGTCGATCAAAGAGTTGAGCCAATTGAGAATTTCCGTATTAAAACCCCTACAAGAATTGTAGCTTGGGGTGAGAGGATTGGTCCTTTACACTGTGGAAGCCATAATCTTCCTGTCAATTACCATACTTCATCCCTCTGACTTGGGCATGGTTGATGGGGTAATGTTTGCTCCACTTGTTCTGTGCAAAACAAGGTGACCACACTTGAAAAGATCAGCTGACTGAGCTAAACATCAATTAGCATGCTCAAAAGGAGGCTCTCCCAAGAAAAGAGGTCCCTGGGACTTCACATGAAAGCTCGGGAGGACTGCATTACTGACCTAACGAAACTAAATGATATGTAAGCATCCTCTTAGAGATGCTATGATGAGATAAGTTTTTGAACATGGAATACAAGCAGCTGGTGAAGCGGGCCTTTACTGGTGTCCATCAGCCTGTGATTGTCTTAATTTTATTGTCCACATGGCAATTCTGAACCCTAATATTCAGTGACATTGAGGTAACCAAGGAGCATTTTGGTGTGCAATCATCCATGACACAGATTTGCATAGATTTTGAAAGATAAAAGCTGATGGACCCCATTTATGCCCGACTAAATCAGACCATCACTTCATTGTTTAGATTCGTCTATACAAAACATGCATCTCAGATTGCTGCTGCATTATAAGCTGAATATTTTGCAGCAAAGGAGCCCCTTCTATATAACGGAATTAAGGAAATATTTCAGCTACATACCCTCCGGAGAGACATCCATATCTCCAAAGTAAAAGACACCTTCCCGTAACATAATTTCTTGTATGATGATACCTAAACTATAGACATCGCCCTTCTGGGTACCCCCAGGTGGGATTTGAGGAAGACGTAGTAGCTCTGGAGCGGTCCAAAGGCGTTCTGTGGGTAAATGACAAAGGTTTACAAATTTGCAATCAATGCTAAAAATTGGGCCTGTTGTAGTTGTTAATACAGATTGGGGTTAAGCAGCTTTATTAGTCTACACTGATGGATGTACTAAAGTCACTCCAGAATGTCCTCTTGGAGGACATGAAAAAGCCTTAAAGGGCAAGAGCAGTCACGCCAACTTGAAGTAGTATAGCAGACTGTCCTGTTTCATGGTTGGCTCTTGACAGTCATGTAGCAAAATCTTTCCTCCTAGATTGCTAGATTGTGAAATTTACTAATTAGTTACTGCTTGATTTACCTTGAATATTCAATGATTGAAGTCCTACTATATAATGAAAGATACTTTGAAGAGAAATAGGGAGGAAATTGTGAGATTTAGCTGTTACTTCAAAATAAGTGTGTGGCAACTGCTCTTGCCCTTTAAGTGATATGTAGACTGACTGCATATTGAACTTTCACGAAAATGTAACCATGTAGTACGACATATCTACAAGCATTTTTACAAGGTTTCAACAAGGGTAGCATTGGTTTGGAGAGCTGAAACATTCTCTACATTGTGTCATGTAGAGCCTAGTATATTGGACAAAAAAAAACCAACTGACATACTTGCATGCACATCAAGTAAGTTGAAGGACGTACAGTGCAGTTCCAATGTACAATTAACTAACATTATCATTTGAAACCTGGTTCTGGTTGGTGCTTTAATCTTTGTTGAGCATTAGATTTTGCACAGATCTGCACACCCACCCACTGGCTTTGCACCTTGTCATACTTTCATGGGGGTTGCTAAATAGGGTTAATGGTGGTGGATGGAATATTTTTGTCCTATCAGTCAGTGCTCTGTGATTCCATGTTGTAACAAAAAAAAGTAAATAAACACTGATTCTGTCACTCACTACTGTTCAATAACATTTAACTTTGATGACAGCCATGCTACTTTTATAGAGAAACAGATCTGTATAGCTCATCTCATGTGTTTCAGTCACATTCTTTCACTTTCTGATATTTTTATCTCCCAGTTCTGCCTGCATTATTGTGAATTTGGAAGATGTGACAATAAAATTACCTGTAACACAAACATAACATGCTTTGTTTCATCAGCTTTGCATATCAATGCAAACTTGGTGAATTCAATAGTCTATCTGAAAGCTACATGAAGTGTGAAATGGGCAGACATGGTCTGCCAAGCATCACATGCTCCTATGCACATGTCACATATTTTTAAATTTACATTTTGTAAGTCTCTTTTTAAAAGACAAATGTTGAATTTGCTGGTCTTTTTTCAACATAAACATAACAAAATTGATGTATCGGTACACCCAAAGCCATCTGCAACACGTTTCATCAATAACACAAAACTTTAAACACCATCTGATGATGGTGGCAATAACCATGATCAGATCATGGCAGAAAATAAAAAACATATTTACAGCCACATCAGCTCACAAATGGCTTGATAAACAGGCAGGTGTTAAGCCCGACACTTCAGAACAAGGCAAAAAGCAAACTAGCAATAAAGAACATGATGCAGACAGAACCAGGAACACTGTTCAGCTTTAAAGTTCGCTGGAAACAGACCACTGTTGACAAGAACAGATGCCCTATAAAAGAAATCTGGTTAAAGCTTCCTTCTGAAGTTTATAGTCCCCCTGACATTACTCAAAATCTTTACATGATAGACCAATTGGTGATAAAATACTTCAGATGAAATAACTTCATAAATTGTTCTTTAAGTGGTGTATACCAACCTAACTACTTGAGATTGATTTAGAGTTATGTGGTTAATAGAATTAGAGCTACTGTGCTTTCCTGATGGATTAACGACTTGTTATTTTAATTTGACAGTTTGTTTGTCATTCCAGAGTGATAAAATCCTTTTTTAACTACAGCTATTATCACCTTCTGGTATATGCGAACAATCACTACAAATAAACTGTGGCATTTGCATCAGCACATCAAACGTTTTGCTTGCATTATGTACATCTGTATAGTAATGAATAGAGGATAATACACTTTCAAACACTCTCAGTGTTGGTACATTTTTACTGTTATAAACATCAAACAGCAGAGATAAAAGAACTCAGACTCAAAGGCACCACAAGAATCTCACATAACTATTGCAAAGAAGATACATTATCTGTTCAGTCTGATCTGACACTGGACATTTATCATGTAACTGCAGCATGTAAGCTGACACTTTGTGCAGATATTTCTCTGGAAGCAAGAATTGCAAAACCACACAGAAAATACCTTTACATACATGTGCTATGACTTGACATAATTTCACACTTTCAAGAAGTTTAGTAATTACCATCATAAGCCTGCCTTGACCTTGAAACTTTAGATAAAAATGTTAGGTCTATGTCTCCCCTAGCATGACATTTCCTCCAACGCACAAATGATCTCATCACTCAACACACATGTTTGTTGGTAGGGAGCCAAAACATACAGAGGGTCAAGAATCCACTTGCAGGAATCATGGTGATTTAGATCTGGTCGCATACATGTAAGATGTTTGGTCAATAACCATCATATTTTCTTTCATGTTCAGTACCCCTGAGGTTGGCCAGTTTGTTTTTGTGCCCCTTTGGGGCTGCAGGTAGCTTTCTGTGGGGAGGGGGTGGGGGCATAACTCCTTCCTGTATCAACATTCGGCTTCACTGAACAGCTCTTTGTCAGAGAGTCAGGGGGAAATTTAGAAAAGGTATCTTCCAAGTTGGAACTAATCAAAAATTACTTTTCCATGTGATTTCAAGCATACATCGTAGAGGCACATGAAGTCAAACTGATGGGGACCTGAATTTATTTCCACTAAGAACTCAGCCAACAAGTTGAAAAAATGAGCCCACCCATTAGCACAAAATATTGGTTTTCCTAATAACAGTATATGCACAATTTCATGAAAGACCTTTATACACAAGTAGATTTATGTATTTACACACTCTGATATAAATGAGAAATTTATAAAATCCATATAAACTGATTGCAAACTGCCCCTCTGTGGCATAAATTCACACTTGCAAGCAATGGGTGTGAAAATAACCAATTTAAATGTCATGGCAAGTTTCCATTTCAAAAAACACTGATATATTTCAATGTTCTACAGTTTACAGCAGAATGAGAGACATTATTATGGAGAAAAAAATGCTGAGTATGTTGTTTAAATTAGGCAATTACAGTGTTTTTACATTGAAATTACCTGTTAAACTTACTGGTATAAGAGAACCTTCCTTTTGAAGACTAATTGAAATCACTCTACTTGACAAAAATGTGCCATTAACTTATTAAGGTGTATAGCAGGGCTGATTACCCTGGCAAGGGAATTTAATTATAAAGCTGCTATGTCAATGACCTTAACAAAACTTGAAAGGGAATAAAAAAGACACAAAGTGACATCACAAAGGACTTAAAGGGCAGGAGCAGTCACCCCAACTTGAACTAGTGTAGTCATGATTGGCTGTTTAGTGTCATGTGGCAACACTGTTACCAAATGTAAAATTTACTGCTTGGTTTACCATCAATATGCAATATTTAAGTCTAAAGACATAATGAAAGATAGTTTGAAGGGAAGTAAAAAAAAAAACTGTGATGTTTAGCTGTTGCTTCAAAATAAGTTTGAGGGGACTGCTCTCGACCTTCAATTGACTCTAGAACTCACATGAAGTTTTGAAGAGGATATCTATCAAAATATTCTGTGCAACGTATGCAAGGTATTATTAGACTTTGACAATGAAACCTGTGTATAATGCATTTAAAAAGGAGGGATAACAACTCCCCCCCCCCCCCCCACAAAAAATATGGTAGCTTTTTCATTGAAAATTAGTGAGATAAAAATAGCAGCACAGCAAGTTTGGGGAGAGGGGTTGAAACTTACTTGATACCCCTTGTAATGTCCCAGGAACATATGCACTAGTTTATATGGTGATTCCACAATTGAAGCCTTCTCTATAATTATGGTAGACCCCTTAACCCTGCAGAGAATTTTAAATGATATTATATTGCAGCTGCAACACCAGAGCTGACCATTGCTTACATGTGACCATGACACACCATTTGAAAATTTGAACTCTTCCTGCTTCCACATGTTGTGCCTGACAGAAAATTCTGTGTATGTCCTCTAAGCAAGGGCACGTAACTTTTGATATTGTGTGGTAAACAGTAATGCACATAAGGTCTTTAATAATGCTAGCACACATGCATCATGTTCACAATTTGAGGAAAAACCTAGACTTTATGACAATCACAATACATTTTATAGTAACATCATGAGAACAAGACGCAGTTAATCATTTGCACTTTTGTGGCAATCGATGAATCGTGCTCTAGCAAACAAAAAGAGCGATTAATAGGTGCTTACATTAGTACTTGTAATCGACAAGTAATGGGTTATCTCGATCATGATATCCTGCATGAGTGTCTTTACAAGTACGACCTGAATGAAAATGGGAACATCTGGTTGATTTCAATAGCAGGAAGCAACAGAGTGTTGACAGCATTAAATTGCTGCAAATTTTTTTAGCTAGGTATAGAGTTAAGGGATGAGGATTTTTGCAAGTTATGTTGTTTACACCAGAATGGAGGACATAATTCCGAGGCTGGTATTTCACGCTTGCTCTACTTAAAGAGAATCACATTCTTTGTCATTAGTCTGGATCTTGTTACATATTTATATGCACCAATATAAATGAATAATATAAACAGCTGCATGCCTTGGCTTCATCTTACATCAACTATGTGGCATCTACTCTTTCAAGTACTCTTTGCTGAAAAATCTTTGGATGCAATTCCATATTGTAACTATAATTACAGAGTACCTTGGTTAGAAACTGACAGCTGTGGAACTTTATGTATAACCAATAACCAACTACAGGAGTACCTGTCAGTGCCAGTACTAGAAATAGAGATTTGGGTGAAAAAAAAGAATGAATAGAGGGCCCTTGATGCAAAGTTACACTCTAAAAATCTGAAATTCAACAGGAGCATCTCCAAAATGTAGGGCATAGCTAGCCCCCCGCCAACCCCTTTCCCGAATTTCTATCTATGCCTTCAACCCCACACATCCTTCGCCTAACATTAGACACCATATTGAGTCAATGTAAAATTAACAAATTTCACTTAACTAATTACTGAAGACTAACTCTAGGGGCTTTTAATTTTGTCCCTTTTCACTAACCTTCAAGTACTGTAACTAAGTCATGGTAACACTACAACAAATTCGGATGGGATTCCAATTTTTTCAGCTTCTTGTTAAAATCTTCTCAATCTCTAGTTGGAAAGAGCCAAAAGCTTGCCAACATGTGTAAATGTATGAGTTGTAAATATATAAATTTAAGTTATTCTAATTATTGCGCGACGTCACATCAATTGACAGATATTATCTGACTATATGCTTTCTGAAAAACAATGTACGTAGATACACTGAACTGAACTGAACTATTAAACCAGCTAGGCCTTGAATTTCGATTCATATGAGTGCTGTGGCACACCCACCAATCGACTGTAATCACTTTGAGGAAAGTGACTTTTTGCATACCTAAATAAAAGATAATGGAAACCAAGATAAATCCTTCTGATTAACTAAACAGCCTTACCTACAACACTCCCAAATTTCCTGAAGAGCATGATTGGGAACACACTGGGAAATTATTTAAGACTCGAGGCCCCTGATATGCTCACTAAACATAGATGGTTAATTGTCTGCTGCCAACTTTTTGAATTCCAGAAACTCTCAGGCATCCAATTATCTCGTAACTAACAACCACAGCCACATCTTTAAGAGAACACTTCCATAAAATTTTCCAAGCAATTAGTCAAAATCGACTGACTCTTAGTATGAATGACAAGATTTTTCCCTTTTAATAAAGGATTAATATCATAAGTGTATCTACTATCAGATCAGATCTTGGAGATCAATATGTCTATATGACATTTCAAATCTCTTAAAAGTTTGAAGCAATCCTAACTTTCGTTTAGAAAAATGAAGGATTGAGAGATTTTGTGATTTTAGTCGTTCACAATTTAGATCTACTTGGTGATACGATAGTCCCTTAAGGGATATGGGAGGATCACTGGAGCTCAACCAATGTTGACTTGACACCTGCTGAACTCTAAAGCAATTAGATGGAATAAAAGAACTTTCAAAAAGATTTAATCTGACCCAGGCAAATTTTCAAATTGAATTTCCTGGACATGTCTTTCATGTGTGTCAGTTACCTTTAGACCCACTATGAATTACACATATCATTTTCAATAGTGATAATCATATACTGTATCAAACTACAAAACAAGGAGTAGAATTATTTTAAGAAAGTAAATTTTATTAAACTGACAATAGTTTGTGGTTGAAGGGAAAAATGGAAGGGAGAAAGCTAGATGAGGAAAGTGGTTACCTACAGTAAATGTTTTCTTCTGCTCACTTAGTTGACTATCTCAATACTCTTTTTAAAGTCCTTGTCTTCTTCTTGCATACTAAACCAGGATAATTTTCTCTTTTTTTAACGGAAAGGTAAGGGGGAGGGGCTTTACACTACTTCTTCCGGAAAGAGGAACAAATCTATCTCTTTTACACCCATTGACAGAAAAGCTGGCTCCTTATCAAGGGTCTGTCATTTGTGACTCCATCTTAAACTGCTCAAAAGGCTGAGAAGCCATGAAATCTAGCATGTGAATGCATGCATACCAGCAACTAAAGGAGCTCCCTTCACAAGATGTTCTGAAGTTGTACTAAACTGTGGCCTATTTTCTCCATTCCCACTTTCCAAAGTGGGGGTTTTAGCCCCCCATGGGGGTACCAGCAAGCACCAAATGGGTAACCCGGAAGCTAACCTCTTTATGACCATTTCTTAAATCATAAGTGTAATAACCAAAAAGGTAGTAAGCACTTTACATGACAAATTTTACATTACTAGTGAAACATTTTCCAACTTCATTTCTGGTGTCCTGTCCCTTTACATTCCAATGTACACTGTATGAACAAATTACCATAATTCTTTGCATAAAGAAATACACTGTAGGGCAAACAGAGAAATTCTGATAATCAGATATTAATATGTACTGTAGCAAAATACAAGTTACTCTCTCCCTCTCTTAATCATTCACTTCCCTGAGGGAATCTTGCATGTATTTCCCAAATTAAAACAAAGTAGGTGCCTTTTCAAACCATTTATTGAAAGACATCACTTCAACCTAAGAGGATTTGACAATGTAAATTGTTGTGCCATACCTTTCTCCTCCTTTCTGTTTTCTCTACCTTGTGAAGTAATGGCTTTGTACAGAATTTTGTCTAAGTTGACCTCAATCTGCAAATTTGGGGCAACCAAGCTTATCAATCTCCAGCGGGCGATATCAGCCTCACCATTGGATTATCAATCAGTTATTAGTCAGCAAGCATGACGATAAAGCCTCAGGGGTAACAATGAGTAGTTGTCAACAAGAGTTAATATACCCCTCAGGACCGCATACTCTCCGCTAAATTAGCATCCAATATCAATCTCAGTAACAAACCAGGGGAAGATGAGAATTGACATGTACATAAAAATAAAACAACAAAAAACAAAAAAAACCCCGATGCGGACGCTGATAAATGGGTAAAAGTAAAAAAAAAAAAAAAAATTCTTTTTCTTCAGGATACTACTGATGAAGACTTATGCATCTAAATGATGAGTGCATGCCTTAAAGGATTTTGAAGAATCAACTGTACTCCTCTCGGTTCTTCCAGATGCAGACTGATTCGTTTCGGAAAACGAAAATCAATTCTGCCATGGGAAAATATTGATATTTTATCCCTGGGCCAAATGATGCCTATAATGTTCAGATCAGTGTCTAGGTGAAATTGAAGGTGAGAAAATTCTGCCCTTAGAGAAGCAAACAGGATGAAAGGGAAGTCAAAATATGGAGATGACAGGGAAAAACAAACAGCAACACTTCTGAAAAGAAGAAAAATCTGTTGTGAATAAAGTCACAGTAGAGTATAGTGAACAAACTATCTCTATGGGGCTCACAAATTTCACTTTATAAGAGGTTCAAGGGGATTAAATCTGTAGGTATGGCTGACGTCTTTATTACATCCTATGTATCAGATAAAAAGAACTGTGGAACGGAAAACATTGACACAAGCAGTGATAAATCTATCAACCAAGCCGACTTATTTATGGTTTGTTGAGTGTCAAACCAGCATTAACTTGGGTACCCATATGAAAGATTTGCTTTATGGTTTATGGCAAGGCCGAGACATAAAAACCCTTCAGCCAAAGTGCTAAGAAAAGACAACATATATTGGCTGTAGAGGCCCACATAGTACAAGATTGGTCAACAAAAAAAATTTGACATTTTACACAGCTTGTGTTTCTCAAGACATGAGTTTATAGATGACTTTTAAGGTCCAATTTTATTAGAACTAGTAATTCACTCAAACAGTTATCTACTGTACTCCACTCTCATCAATGTTATAACAAGATTATATCAGCATGAGCACTTAGCTAGTGCTTTGTAATTTTGCAGCCAATTTCATCCTCCACTTTCATTAAAAAATTTTTTTTTAGTAAACTTTGCTTGACAGGATGCATACATCACTGTTTATTACAAACGCATACATGCAATGTATAACATCTTCTAGATGTTGGGGTTGAAAAGATTCTTGTGCAGTAGTTGTCACCAGACTTTAAGAGCCGGTAAATTGTAATTACCATCCTGGGGGGAGGGGGTGGTCTACGGGGTAGGGAATGTCCCCCTCCCCTTTGAAAAATTATTGCTTATTTGAGATGGCTTACAAAAAACAAGGAGTTACCACTCAATTCTAAAGAAATCCAAGAATTTTATTCTGGTAGGGTAAGAAATTTGTGCTGGGCAGTGATGCTGAAATTGATGGCAAGTACCCATTCTGCTAGAATTGAATAGGACGTTTTAGCCAATGTTATTCGAGAAAAAGTGATTTTCTTATGTGAAGCTTGTCTCTGTAATTGCGGCAGTCAACCCTGTTTAAATCAATCTTGTTGCTCTAATGGGCAAATAGTCTTTGAAGGGGGTAAATACCTTAAACTTTATGGACCTCAAAGATACCTGTACGGGAAGTTATCTGATAGATTCTGGATTATTAGTTGCCAGCTTGAGATCGCTGAAACTTACTATTCACTTCTAGCGTCATGTGGGTGGAGATTTTCAGGGCTGGGTAGCACCGCATGGCACTGCCCTGTGTGGTGACAAGCCTGTTCATGACTTCATGTGAACTGCTGAAGCCTGGCATGGATGGGTGCAGGGCATGAAGTGAAATGCAGGTGGGGGGGAGGTGTATTCAGAGGTTAGGGGCAAGGGAATACTAGGGTGAAGAATCTACCACTGCAAAAAATATCTTTACATAAGGACAGAGAAATGATAAAACTGGCTTTGTACCAAAGAACCTGGTTTTATGTTAAAGACTATCTTTTCAGAGCAACAAGGAACTGTAAGAGATCTTCACATTTTTGGGCCAACCTTCCATTTTCAATTCCATTTGTTTTTAACTTTGTGGGTTTGAGAAACCTTAACTTTGGGCTCCAATGTAAGTTGTTGTAGGATTACACTACTTAAGGGAATACCTTGAGATCCCATCCTTGTGAACCTTTTAAAAGCTAACAGACTGAACTTCTTTCAAATTTTTATCTTTTAATCTCAGGTTATTTATCTAAAATTTTCCATGTGCGGCCTCATAGACTTGACACTTTCTTCAACACTCTTTTACAATTATCCACAGTTAATTTAACAAATTGCTTCCATAATAAAGTCACAGCCCTAACAAGGGTCCCCTCAATTTATACATGAATGTATTTTAGACAAAGGTGCAAGTTAAACATTGTCTGACAAATGTATTAATTCAGAAGACCAGTGGTTATATACCAGAGGAAGACAAGGGTGTAGGCTACTTGCCATGCAATCAAATTCCCAAGTATATTTGCATGGAGAATGTCTCCCTTGTAATGCACATACATTGAAAAAATACTCAAAGACTTTTATACAAAATGTTTGATTGACATGCCTGTGTACTCTTCATGCTAAAAGTGACAGTTCACAATTGGTGTAACTATAGTGTACCTCACACATTACTGTCAACTTAACTTCACAAATTGCTTCAAACTGTCAAATGTTTGAAAATAATTCCAATAATGCTTGGTCATGTAATAACCCTTAACTGAACTAAAACTACTCCAGCAAAGAATGCAGAAATCAACTTGTGTTATGAGACCCATTCTCGACATTTGACCAGCTGTGGGTATCTGGTCATCTTACCATTTCTGCCAATATTATATATAAATCATATAATTTGAAAAAGTATCAACTATACAAGTGTTTTCACTGTTCCTCGTCATTTTTTGACTATAAAACATTCTACGCATTGGTCCAGGGTTAATGGGGCTTGCAGCCATACAATTATATGTCCGCGTTGTGAATACATAGTCTGTTGTGACACAATGTGGCCTTGACACTCTTTTCAGTGCAAAGTTCTACCCTCAAAATTTCTCAGACTGTTGTCCAATGGATATATAAAAATATTCCAGCCAATTTGTTTTGATATTTAGACACTTTGCATGAGTGGGATAATATTTCAACCTATCTGTATATCAGATAAATACCTTCATTTCCAGGATACAAGCTGTTGCAAGTGATAAATCAACAACGAGGTTCATTTAGACTAACAAAGGCAATAGTGGCCAGCTTTATTTTTTAACACGTGTGGCAGTTGTCGCCCAAATGTGTTGTCATACGTTAAGTATCATAGCATACAGTATGGCAGAGGTATATATTGTTATTATTATTACAAACATAAACTTTTAGCGCCCTACCATAGAATGTTCAGTTGCACTTTACAACACCATATACTGTAAGCAAAAGCCAGGCTAAAATAATACGTTTTCAAATTTACCTTAAAGGTAAAGAGCAGTCCCCCCAAACTTATTTGGAAGAAAAAGCTAAATAACAAAATTTTCATCTTATTTCTCTTCAAAGTATCTTTCACTACATTTCATGACTCTACTCTTGCATATTCATGATAAACCAAGCAGTTTTTTCTGGTAAATTTCACATTTGAAGGGAAAAACATTGTCACATGACTCCCAACAGCCAATCATGAAACTGGACAGTCTACTACACTTCTTCAATTAAGGATAACTGCTCCTGCCCTTTAAACAACTTAAGAGATACAGACTCTGTAACACTAAGAGGGAGGGAATTCTGTAACATAGGGCCACTAAAATATAGAAAGTCAAAGACAAACAGTTCCTTGTAAAATTCATAATGTCAAACAAACAAGCACTGTCTCTTTTTAAGAACTGAAAGTGACATCTAATCTATTAATTATAAGTTTCCCTCAAACTCCCTGGTTTGAGGATCTATTACCTCTATTACACTTGTAATCACACCTACCCATCCCTAGTTTCAGGTAAACAAATAGCACAGTGGTAGGACCCCCTCACACAGCGGGCCTCAACCGACTTATCACCAAAACCTTGAGACCTGACTTGGACCTTTCTTTTTCCTCAGAATATTTCCAGCCTTTGATTTGCTTTGGAGGCTGTCCTTTAAAGATTTGAACATTTCACAGGCGATTTGTCAGTAGTCCCTGGATTTTAATGAGTACCCTTTTGTTCTTTAGGTGGGTAGGCAGGTGAGCTTCCAAGTGTAACAGGAGGTAAGTAGAAGTATGAAGCCGTTTCACGTTTCAGACTTAAAGGAATGTTCCAGAGACTTAAAAATGTGCAGAACAATTTTGTCTCTTATCTTTTCTATGCATCTCAATAGCATAACATTCAGAAGGTATTTTTCTTCAAAGAAATGCAATTTTTCCTTCAGGTTAAGGGCATTATGGAAATCTGTGATGTCATCCCAGCACATTCATTTTACACTGCATTCAAGTTGCTTATGGTTTTGATGTTTCTACTGAGAATATTCTGCAAAAATTTTTAGTTTGCCCTACATGGTGTAGGATTATGCTAGATCTAGAGGATAATATATATCTAAACATTCCAACACAATCAAATTTTCAAGACAAAAAGTACATTCGATTTTACTGATAATAAAAAGCCAAAAGGAATCTCAGGCAATTTGCAGAAATTACATTTTTAAGATTCTATTTTCTTGTTCAGAGGTGGAGCTACTTAAAACAAAGGTAACCAATTTATAAAATGAAAAATCTTGAGTTAGTAAAAGAATATCACCACAAGGTTTAAGTTTGGAAGACACAGTGCAGAATATTTTTGCTGAGACCCTCAGAGAAAAGCCACAACCATGCCTCAAATACTACAGTGGTTTGGAAATTTTTATCAATGGATGGCAAAAAAAAAAAAATGAAATGAAATGAAATTAAACAAACTCTAAAAATATTCCAACTTTCATCCTTAATCAGGCACGGAGAGCAATAATAATTTCCAGAAAAACAAAGACATGAGATACCATCAGAACTCATGTGCTAGCAGTAGCTATAACCACATGATTTACTTTCATGACGACAACTTGAAAACAATGTTGGTATAAGGAAGCGCATAAATACACTTTATCTACATCTGATTCCCATATCTTATCATTAGATTGAATAACTTTTACATGGCTTGATTCTGGAAACTTTACTGTTTTCTTGCACTCTGATCCTCTGTGGACAATGAGTACTTGAACAGTGAGTGGCCTCAGAATGAATTATGAAATAGAAGCACTTATGTAGAAGTATAAACCAAAATGATAAAGTAGATGTGTAGGCCCATGTACAGGCGTAATGCAAGGGTGTTGTAACCGATATATCTTGGTCACCACTAATTTTACAGCATACTAACAGCTGTGAATGCCTGCAAAGGGTAAGATTCTCCTCTCTTATAAGTATAAGATGATGAGATATGAGATCTGCATCTGATTTGCATTAATACTACAAATTTCATTTCAAACCTGCAGGTGATTATATCAGGTTAGGTTAGATAGATTAGGTTAGGTTAGATAGATTTTTAGGGCCTAGTTTCCAAACAATTGATTCAAATTGAGCTGACCACAGCTTTTTTCCATTTGTGGCTTCTTTTTCAATTACTCCAATGCTCATGCTGAGCACCAAGTACAACAGCAGAAGGGTTCTGTTTGTATAGTCTTCGGTATGGCCTGTCCAGGGACTTGAACTCCCTACATCCCGATGCAAGTCTGATGCTGTAGTTAATCAGATCCTGATGTAATTGAACCCTAATACTTTGTTAACTCTGGATTTGGATGACAATGCATCTTACAACTTACAAGCCTTGGGTTTATTGGAGAAGTTCAACAAATTACACTTCTCAAAATAAACAACTTTGAGGTGTCCTGTTTTAATAAACTTTAAAAGCTTCATATGAGCTACCATCTTCTACTAGGTGTGCAAAAATCATACTTCTCACGGTGATCTGAGGAGAATGGTGTGCGCTTGCACTGGCATGCCTCAAAAGTCAAGTCTGAGCTTACATTTTTTAGCTGAAAGTACACTGTGGCTTCTTCAAAAAAAAACTAAGAAGATTTTTTTCTGGTTTCTAAGAGTAAAATTAAATTTAAAAAATGCAACTTCATCATGTGTTTTAACTGTTTTACTACATATCATGACTCTCTACATGCATGTCCTTTAAGCAGGTATATATGCAAATTAAAATTTCTGCAACATTCCTACTGCATCTAGAAACTATTTTTTGTGAAAGCAGGTCAAAAACTTTGGAGTACAATTTGAACTGATCCATTAAAGTAGAGAACAGGAAGAGTACAATTGTCATATAGACAGTGTGGGAGGATTGTGGATTACATATGTACTTGTCTTCATACCTGTGAAAGCAAAAAAAAATTGATTTCTCTATTTTTCAAGGCCTGGAAAAAGCCAAAGTTTTATTCAAAATCCAAACCGGACCCATTTCCAGATAAAATTTAATCTTTATTTTGATTTATTTTACAGACTAATTGCATACTAAATCAAACGTTCAATACAGTTTGATTTCCATGAAGAAAAACCCTCGTTTTCCAGGGCCCTATGAAACTAGAAAAACAACAAACTATAATTGAATGCATGATAAGTTTTGCAGTATTAAATTTGAAACTTTTTGCAATTTATCCAAGTGCACACAAATTAAAACAGCTTTAAAATGACACAGAGACGTCCTTTCTCTTGCTACAGTTAATAAATGACAGCCTGGCATTTCAAGTGGTTATTACCTTCACTACAGTTTTCACTATAAATATAAATATTACGGTACATCTTTAGTACACACTCATGCTGTAAAATTTATGGGCATTTTCATACATTCAATTTTTTTCTCAGTACAGTCATCCACCTGCACTAAGTGTTTTCACTGAATGAAAAATATTAGCACCAGAGAAAGAATATAACTTAATGAAGTTGGCGACTGGAAAAATTTTATCAAATAGTAAGGGCAAGCAGTTGCAAGGCCTACTGATGAGGGGATATGACTGCAATAATAGTAGAGAATGATTAACATTTTCAAATTCTTGGTTAGAAAATATGAGATTCCATCCATCGTTGTAAAAATAGCCTCTCCAAGGAGACCAATCAAGCCCCTTCATACAGACATGATTCAGAGCAAACTGTGAAAGGCTCCATAATTATCTTGTACTGTACATGCTGCATGGGATCATCACCATTTTTACATTACAGCTGAGGCAGATTTTTCAAAATAAAACATGCTTGCCATATTTCCACAGGGCATCAATTTGAACACTCCTATTGAAGCAACAACCCCAAGGAACATAACGCTCAAAAGATGAGTAAATGAGTTTGCTAGTGCTACATGGACGAAAGAACATTTAGCTCATCTATGTAAAGGACTTTGCTTCAATGGTAGATGCTGGTAGCATGTACCTGATCAATGAGCAAATTTATTTAAACTACTTGCAAAGAGCATCAAAGGCTTCTAAAAAGGAGAGGGATGGGAGGCTGGGGTGGAAAATTCCACCCAAAACCATTTCAAGTGGGGCTCCCCAGGAAACTTAGGTAAGTTAGATGCTGTGAGTGGTACAGTACATCATAGGAGGTATTTAGTCACAGTTTTTAACCCATAACATACTTACTTCTATCATATTGAGGCTTACTTTCATTGAATACCAACCATACTTATAGAATCAAACCACAACCAGAACCTAATTTTATTTCATCTTCATTGCTCTAAGAATATGTGGTGGAGAAGGGTATATCCCTCACTGCCTCTGTTAATACCCTAACCTTCTTGAAAATGATATCTAAACAATAATCACTTCAATAAAGGAATTAGGCCTAAAGCAGGGGGTTTACTTACTGTGAAAATATCTGTAGGAATCCTCTTCTTCTTTTTCATAAACCTGTTCTGGCTGTCTGATGGAGTTGAGACCAAAATCTGTGACTTTGAGGACAAATCTGTTGTCTACGACACAGTTTGATGATTTAAGGTTACCATGTGAGTGAATGACACTTGAATGTATGTAGTGCATGCCCTGAAAAAAAAAAATATCCACCATTATGATAGTACTAAAGTTAGTTCACAAGTACTTGCCACTAACTTGTCTTGTAACAGTGGCTTAATCTCACAGTTTTCTCCTTCATGACGCTAGGAGCGAAAAAGCAAGTTTTAGCCATCTCAAGCTGGCAACTAATTATCCAAAATCTATCAGAGAATTTCCTGTTCAGGTATCCTGAGATCAATAAAGTTAAATGCATTTGCCCCCTTTCAAGACTATTTGCTCAATAGAGTAACTAAGGTTGGTTTAAACAGGGTTAACTGCCACAATTACAGCTCGACAAGCTCTACCCGAGAAAACACCTTTTTCTTGGGTAACATTGGCTAAAATGTCCTATTCAATTCTAGCAGCATGTAATTTCTCTTCCAAGTATCTTCAACAGTTTTTCGATAACATATGTAAACCAAGCACTTAATCCTTGAAAATTTGACAATTAGAAAGGAAAAATATTGTCACATGTTCTCAAGACCCATTCATTAAAAAGGGTAGACTACTTTTAGAGGGTGAGATCACTCGTCCCAAACTTAACTTGAAGCAACAGCTAAATCCTACAATTTTCCATTATACTTCTCTCATTATACTTCTCTATATTACACTGCATGACATGTACTGAGAGTGTTATCATTATACACATTGTGCTTTTCTACATTCACCCTGAAGCAACATAAACTGAGATTGTGTCTGGATGAGGATGAATTTCAGACAATTGTGGGAGGGGCTTTATAGGTAAGAAGGTTAGGAGAATTAGTACTGTTTGGAGTGAAAGAATTGCGCTCTTAAGTTGAAAATCATCCAAGGATGATGGGTCTTCCTCTCCTTTCCCATAAGGTAAATTCATTGGCTCTAAGAGTAACATAATTCTTGGGCACTTAATATCACTTTACTGTTTGTGAAAATGAACACCAGTCCGCCAATAAAGAATTATAACATGTTCAGATATAATTCATCTTCCTGACTGAGTAATTGGAAAGAAATTTCTCATCTAAAACCCAGGTCAACTTCTTACTTTCTTTAGGCAACTGTGCAATACCCTAGAGGCAGGAAGGTTCACAAATGGCGATAGTAACACCTAACAACATCTCGTAATTCCCATACCATTCAGTTTGAAATGATAACGCCCTATTGTAACCGTTCACAAATCATCATTACCGCTGTCTGAGCTCATTAAAATGACTAAAATTGCTTAAATCAGAATTGCCTTGAATCTTCCATGATTGCTAATGATACTGAGTACTCCTGACATCTTTGTCAATAAAATGGCCTCCAAAGCTTTAGCTAGTACAACGAACTTGCAGGGCAATATATTGATCCTGGCAAAACCTATTGCAAGTGTGTTTGAGCATAATCATTTAGAAGTCAAGCTCTTCTTGTTAGAATCAATGAGGAAACTTAAAGTGCTTATGTCAAGTGTTCTTCAAAATGAGGTACCTAATGCTTAACGAGAACAATGACATATAGTAGTGAATTTGACCTTCCTATAGCCGTAAGGCTACGAACATCTACTCACTGAAATAGTAACGTCAAAGTACTGCAAGGTTTTAAGCAAAAGCCCAGCAATGTAGATCAATCCATGTACAAAAGTCAGTGAACCTGATCATAAGGCATGACTTTCTTGTGTGCAGGGAAGAGCTCATAAGTGTGCATGCCTCAATTGACATGAAAATAAAAGAATAAGGAAAGATTATGTAAACAACTGGATGCAAAAATATGTACCTCATGATGTTCCTCCTAGTAAGCAAGGGAGAAAGTTTGTTCCAAATGGTGACTGCCCTATATTCTGACACCCCTACTTAGTCACAATCTCGCTATTCACCTATGATTGAGTTTTTGGAACAAAGGCAGCTCCCTGTTTGGAACATGAATGTCTGAACAAATTTGAAAGCAACATCGTTATGTGGGTCAAGAACAGACGCTTTCTAGGGTTATAGGAAATTTCCTGACTTCCTTGGGACAAACAAGACTAAGAGAACTAAAAAATTTTCTGACAATATTGACATTGTACCTATACACAATTTAGTAGAATTCATTATCACCCATGTGTCTTTGAAATTGCAAAATACCAAACATGATCTATTAATAAAATTTGACAAAGGCATAAATGAGTTTGGTGATTTAATTTAGGGGCTGCTGTACACATGCCAGACATCCTACAAATCATTGAGACAGACAAAACTGCTCATTCATTTGCACCCTGGATCCCAGCTGGTGAAAGGCTCTACCACTAGACCTAATATCCTGTCAATAATGTAGTTAGTCAGATGAGGTTTTACATTTGTTTCTAAACAACTGCTTTGAGTTAGGCTGACCACAGCCTTTTTTCCAGTTGTAGTTCACTGGCTTGCTTTCCTTACTTTATTGATTATGATGAGCACCAAGCAGAGTGGCAGTAGGTTCCATTTTTAAAGTTAGCTGCAAGTTGGCTGCTCTAACTGCTTGACTATGCAATTAGTTGGTTACTAATATAAAGAGATATGAGGATACTACTAAATACTGTTAGTTTGGTGAACAACTGCCTTTAATTTGAAGAGATGAAACTCAAGTGGTATGATCAAATCGTTTTGACAGATACATGTGTGATATCTTTCTCATTCGCTTGTCTCTCTGACTCAGACTGAAAAACCAAAACATGATACACTTGTGAAACTCCAGGTGGATTGTAACTCCTTGCAGAATTAATTACGAAGAAAAGCAGACAAAAAAAAAAATTTCAATTAGGACTAAAGAGGATGCAGATGTAAGGTGTCTCAGATATTAAGGCAATATAGGCATGTCGAGCTGTAAGGCATTCCAAGGAAAGAATTGGTGCAATTTTCTAACACTTGTAACATGGGGGAATAGTGAGTAGAACCACCTGTCATTTGTAATTAAATTAGTTGTGGGTAATAAAAGTTTGATAGAATTACACTAACTAGAACTTGTACAGTTCAAAGGAAAGGTCATGTGCACAGAAAGAAGAGATTCACCTGGAAATACTTCAATAGATCTTTGGAATAGACAGGTGAATTTTACAAAGACGCCACCTGCCCAGAGACATATCCAGGAAGGTTCAATACAGGCGGCTCAAAGTTAAATTGATCCCTGTCCTGTAGTAGGGTCTACAGGTTTGTATGATCCCCTTCTCCTTTAAAAAATTTTCGCTCTGGGAGGTGGGCCAAGGTGCAAAATGGTGAGTCATTTGACACATACTGAAGACAGCAAAAAGGAGACCTGATTCTCAAGAAAATGTCTCATTTACATTTTGACAAGAGTTAAATTTTAAATATATATTTCTACGCCTTTGTTAACGAGGCCACTGTGTGTACATGTGTACTGATGACAATTTGCATTGCAAAACTGATACTTACTTCATGGTTAAGGGGTTAGAGCATCTGACATTCAGAGTGGTGGTCTAGAGTTTTGACTTTTGGCTGAGTGACATTCACAAATTTAAATGGAACCTTCTGGCATTGCATGTGATTGGTGCTCAACATCCTCAGCATTGTGCTAAGCATAAGCAATGGAACAGGAAATCAATCCAATGAGAAACCACTGTAAATGAGGGTCTGGCTGGCAGGACTTAAAGGGCCAAACCTCTCACCCCTAACTACAATTTTGGTACGGGGATACCAAAATTCTCAATTGGCTCAGCTCTTTGATTGACAGCTACTTCAAACAATGCAGAGTACCAAAGCTTATATTGCACAGCATAAACGGTACTGAGAGTGTTTTGATTATATAGGTTGGAGTTTTTCTTTACTCACCTTGAAGCAATAAACTGAAATTGTATCTGGATGAACATGATTTCAGACAATTGTGCGAGGGGCTTAAGTAAGAAGGTTAGGAGAATTGGTACTGTTTGTGGTGAGAGAACTGGGCCTTTAATCCACTAGTTTTGTAGAAACTGAGCCCCTCTTACTCACAACAAATTGAATACTGAAATTTGCAACTCCAGCACATTAAAAGTGAACCTCAATTAAACTTCAATAGATTTAAATGAACTAACATTCTTCATTTTGGTGTGCAAAAAATATCTACCCCAACTATGATTTGAGGGAATGGTTCACTCACATGCCACAAAATTCAAGGCCTGAAAGTTCCTAAAATTGACTGTAATGGTGGACAGCCTGACAAAACCAGAAAGCTAATTTTTCCCAGGTCAACAAGAATGATGCATTTGAAAATTGATGAAGATCTAACTATGTACATTCCATCAATCACTTCCTTTAGATCAATAATGCATTACTTGCATAGTCAATTTCAAACATTGACTACCATAGCTACTAATGCAATTAATTTACAGAAACTGTAATAGCATGCAGGGAGTTAACACATGCTGCTAGACTAGCATTATTTTGCAGTGCCAAACTGACAAAGTCTACTCAAGAACAATTAAATCTGGGTGAAAGAAACTGGAAGTCTGTCACAGTTGGAGGAACAACACTGTAGCAAAAATTGGTTAAATTAAGAAGTTTAAACATTATCAATCTTTTTATAAAAGCACAAATGGACATTCCATATCCCCTTCAAAAACTTTCTTGAAATTACAAAGCAAATTGTCAGTTGAATATCATATCAGTGTTTATAGGTATCTAAAACAATACATTACACTAGAAGTTAGTTTGTTAGTTAGATAGAGTTTACGGCCCAGTTTCCAACCTATTGTTCAAGTCTAGTCCGCCACAGCCTTTCTTTTTTTTTTCTAGTTGTGGCTCACTGGCTTGTTTTCTCTACTCAATTGCTTATGCCAAGCATCACTCACAACAACAGTAGCTTCTATTTTTATTGTCTTTGGTATGACTCTACCTGGGAACAGAACCTGGGCCTTCCTCAGGAGAGGCAGATGCAATTCACTAGAAGCGATGCAATTCAGAAGAGCAACTGTGGTCTGAAGAATTTAGCTTCACCAGACTGACCATGCACAGACAGATTCTTACATAGCAGATGGCGATACAGCCTTGATTGACCAATAACTCTTCACCTAAAGCAGTTTAGCAGGATTTATCACAGCTGAAATTCATTCTCATCCAGATACAATCTCAGTTTATTGCTTCAAGGTGAGTAAAGAAAAACTCAATTTATATAATCAAAACACTCCTAGTGCCATTCATGCTGTGTAATAAAAGCTTTGATATGCTGCATTGTTTGAATAGGCTGTCAATCAAAGGGCTGAGCCAATTGAGAATTTCAGTACCTCCATACCAAAATTGTAGTTTGGGGTGAGAGGTTTGGCTCCTTAGTTCACATGAAAAGTGTTTTGAACAGCAATACTATGTGTGATTAATAGCATAGACAAGTCATCTCAGGGCAGGGCAACCTCTAGCTAATTGCAAGCAATTTACACCAATAAACTGCCTTGTGACATCAGCACACATTTCCTTGTCACCTATAAAATAATAAAGCAAACAAGTGTATTGATTCACTTCAGCCAAATTTCCCATCTGAAATGTTGACAAACTTTTAGACAGGTTTGGAAGAATAAATGCTGTTGTGAAAACAACTGGAAAAAGCTGACATGGTTTCATCTTTTAGGGCTATGACAAATTGATAAAGCGACCAAGAAAATAATTAATGCCTCATACAACACAAAATATTTCAAAACACACACAGCAATACCACTCTCATATAATTTCAAGCTAAAAAGGAAGTGATAAAATATCATAAAATAACTTAGTATCCCATGATGCAATGCAGCAAATGATTTATCTAACACTCATTTGATGGCAGAGCTTTTAAGGACTGTGGTTTGATGTATGCTACAATAATTGAATGACTTTCTGACTGCATGCAAACTTAGCAGACCAGACTGTTTATTTTACCTTAAGGGTAAATTTGGGTAGGGGTAGTGGATGGGTATGATTTTATTTTTGAGGAATTCTGAGGAAAAATTTTTCCCCAAGGTTAAAAGAATGAACATTTTTGGCAGACTAATAAAGCTTTTGTCCAAATAATTCCCCTCTCTGAGTTCTTATACCACATCAATCTAGTAACCCGTCAGACCTCAAATTTGCATCCACCAACCTTAAAAACAATTTGACAGGAGAAAATGTAAGTGTGCCAATATGATGGGAATCTAAAAAATATGTACCAATTAGTAATTTAAGGGATACCAATGGGTGGTTAAGCACATCCCAGTTTTCATGGGATTGTCCTGCAGCTTTTCATGGTGTTGTCCAGCCTTTGTGTCTGTCTCCTCATCTTACATCTTTGAAGATGGTGCTCATTCCTCTAATTTCTAATTTATTCACTAAAATTATTGCCTGCATTACTGTAGCTATCAAAAGAGAGGACATGTTCCGACATCTCCATTTTCCACCATCTCTTTCTACCGACAATAATGTACTATGGTATCGACAAAGTGTGCTTTGGTGCCGACAAAAATGAATTTTGGCAGTGACAATAACAAACTTTGGCAATGATGAAAATGTACTTTGGCAGGCAACAAAGTGTGCTTTGGAGCTGTTTTGTCAGAACACAGATGTTGAAACATAGAGACATGTAACCATTAAAAAAGCTGGTTAAGTTCAGTTGATCACTAACTAGTCAGGAAAAACATCTCGTTCTTTCACATTTAGCCTGTTGATTTATACACAATTGTCAACAGGAGACATTGCAGAAGAGACAGATGTTTTAAACCTCAATGTAAAAGACCTTACCTTCACCAAATCATACAGCAGAGAAAATTTAAACATCTCATCCAGCTCAATGGAATCATTTTCCAGGATATCCTGTAAAGATGAAGCCAATAAAGAACTAAATTAGATATTAAGCAAGGCTTATTGGTCTGGAGACATTGATTCTAATCAAACAGTGACTCAAATATGAACTCAGATGTGAGAAATTAACACAGATATTCTGGTAGTATCTGGATATGACAAAAAGAACTGAAAATTCTGAAAATGATCAGTTGTGCAAACAGGTACATAAAATTTTAAAGCTGGATGTAACATCAGCTCATGTACAATGAAGTGGATAGGTTTTCAAGATAAAGGTGGAAGTTGATGAATATACTTGTTTAAGACTGGCAATACTTAAAGTATTCAGAATCAAAAAACAGCAGAACCTGTTTTATGCATTATGAAGGGAAATCAGGCCTGCTGACAGACAGAATATTAAAAAGGGGGCTACAAGCTTCCAGAATAGGCAAAGAATTTTCAGTGAAGCCAAATGGGAAAATATGTTCTTAATCAATGGCAACTAAAACTTTCCTGGGGTGTGAAAAACTTTCCAGGGACTTTGTGGGCCCCTTCACCGGCTATTCAAAAGAGAACTGATAGGGAACCTGTCATTCCCTCATTCTTCACAACAAAACTGCAAGTTTTAAAATTACATGCAGTAATTTCCCACACCACACTATAATTGCAACTTGATATCATGATCCCAGCTCTTCGAATTTACATATTTGAGTCACAACATCAAATTTTGAGTCCCTATTAACACTGGGGTAATCCACATTACTGGTGGAGGCTCTCATTCTGATTTCTTTATGTTCTGACAAGCCTATGTAAGGGTCAAAGTTAATAGAAGATGCATGGATTGACCAAGGGTGAGACTTTCAGGGTTGGTTGTTGCGTTTATTCATGCTTTGGCAAATACTGCTTCACAGAATTGTGAAGATGGATTTGTACCCAGCATATGTATGAAATTGGAGGGCAAGGATGATTCAGCCCCCTTCCAAATGGCCCAAACCTTGATGAATCAGGCAGACTTTGGTGCCTCAGTCAGGCAGAGATTACTCCGTGGTGGGGGATCTGCAGTCAGACAAAGGGTCACCTTGCCCCCTGAGAGAAAGAGTCCTGTATGACCATGGTACCCAAACTGATAGACTGAAAAGGTAAACATTAGTGTCTTGGGTAAGTGCTTGAAGTCTTGGTCATGAACAACCACACTAGTCTTTAACTAACAAACATAGACACTGCACTTGAACTAAAGTTACTAAACCCCATTCTTGTATCTACTGACAGAGTGCTTAAATATTCAGTAAAGAAAAACCTGGCATGATATTCTTATTTACCCAACAAACTTTGCTCAAACCTCTGTTTGCTTACTGTTAGTTACAGTTTAAAGTTCACAAGGAGGTTAAAATTACTAGCAGCTAATTTAAACCTACTCAGGTCAATGTTTTAGGAGCCTAAGCCTTTTTCTCTTGTATAGGTTCATATTGAGCTTAATAAAAATTTTGCTCCTATGGTCAGAAAATACATGCAGGGAAAGTCCCTCACAAAGGTGCCGGCTCTCGATGAAGTCTATGCTCCTGCATGGGACACCTTTGACTGTATGCCAAAATGAGATGCGAAATGTATTTCTCTATCATTATGGGAGAACACAAAATTTTACAACTAATTATGCAACTGGAGCTTCTGTAAACTTGAAGAAATGGCTGTCTACTAGCTTGCTAACCAAGACATGTATGAAAAAGATTGATTCTACATAAAAACTTTAATGATGACGTCATACCAAACCCTGTGCTTTTAATCATATTTACAGCCCGGACATGTTTCATCCATCAGGCAACGTGTAACAGTTATTTGTTTGCAATGTTTGACACCCAACTCTCATTTAATTTCCACAGGTCGAGGTACTTACACCTCCCTTCAAAGTCTGCCGCTTAGATTACATCCCCAAGGAGGAAAATGAAAAAGGTATAAATGAGGTCTTGGTGTCTCAAGAAGAAAACCCTAAAATCAAAGAAACTATTTCTAAGCTGAAATAGTGCATTGGGATGTCTTGATTGGGACTGGAACAAAGTTAAGATAGAGGCTTGTCCAAGGGGCACCTCCAAATGAGTAAGCTGTCAAGTCAGTATCTGCAATTTGAAGAATTCCAATCAAAGTATTTACTTTATTGAGAGAAAATTTACTTTTAGGGCAAACTTCTGTGGAATGAGAATGCACTTTTCCCTCTACTGAGAAGCAAAAAACATTGGACTGACTGCCATGTGTACTGAATACTAAACCCCTTGCCAATAAAACAAGTACAGCAGATACATACAATATCAACAGCTGCACCATGAACTTGTTTTCAACTTCGATGCAGTGTGACCATGCATGCAGTTTGGCTATGCATTACAAAACAGTTGGCACAGAGATTTACAAGTAGAAAACTGATGAATAGATAATTTTTTGTTTACTTTCTGCATACCACAAGTTTGGGCCTCATTTGCTGTCCACATTTAACAAGCTGTAAAGATTGATGGCTGATTAAGACAAAGGCTCATCAAGATCTATTGGACAATGGAGGCTGTAAGCAAAGTTTATACACATCGTGCTAGAATTTAACTGACCTGCTAAATATCAATATCCGCTCATCTAAAAAAGCTTTGGCAGAATCTATGTCTAAAAATATCCTTAGAAAACAGAAAAATGCATGACTGGAAGGAGACAAAACCAAAACATTCTGCAAAAACAACAATATGGATTAGCACCTCGGGGTAAACTATGGGGGCCCCATGATTGCAATGATTCCTTTATATGACTTCCTTATATTCTTCTGGGCACTTCTTTTGATTTAAAGTGGACCTGAACTGAAGTCTAAAATTTGTTAAAATTTGTATTTTAGAAGTTTCAAAATGAATCTTCCTGATTCAAACCCCATTGCCATAGCTTGTTTTTTTGTTGAGATATTAGTCAGTGAAATTTATTTACTTAAAAAAAATATGGTCCATTGTGCAATAATTTATAACTTTTTTTGTTGTGCAACTCACATTACCTACCCTACTGTTTCCCTTTGAAATTAAAAATGTTTATGTGTACATGACCCTTGAACACTGTTTTCTTACAACATTTTGTACAGAGAGGGAAGGGGCTTGTTTAATCACATCACCCCCTACTTGTAAGATACAGTGGCTAGCTTTCAGAAAAACAAATACAAAGACTGTAATTTGAGTAGAGCAATAAAAGGAAATAACAAATATTTTTACTGTTATTGACTGGTCATCAAGAATACACCAAAAGACGACATTTCACAATGCACCTTTTTCAAATTGTAAACTTCAACATTCCATTTCTCAGCTTAAGGATTATCCTATGAAGATGGAAGTTGGCAGGTATGCAACTGCATTTGCACACCTTCACTCACCTCAAATGACAATGAGGAGTGTGATTTTTGCACACATAAATGATTTGGAGCTAATTTATTAATCTATTCAAGTTTAAAAAAACAGCAAATCTACCACACTCCTTAATTTTCTGAGGAGTGTGATTTGTAGCATGCCTGGAGAATCCCCCAAACTCCCTGTCGACTTGCCAAAGGATTGCGGCAGGTAAGCAGGGTTTCATATTGTAAATAGGAGGTGAGGAGGGGCAATGTAGATTGTAAAACTCAAGGTATGAGTTGGACTGTTTGAGTCATTTCATGCTCTGTATAAACATTTTGAAATTTTAGACTTGAGGTGCACTTTTAGAGTAGGTGATGAAATTCTGCAGCAAGACAAAGTTTATATGGCCACCTGTCATTTATGAATTATGTTGAAGTTTTGTTTTTCATGCAAACAGCTCAACTATTTAGGACTTACTCAAACTGCAACAGTAAAAGGTTATAGACAGCTAGGTACAGCCTACAATGTAAATTGAAACCTGCAATAACCAACCCTCCAAAATATTGCACACTTAAAGAGAAACTTCAGGTTTTGAGCTTAAGGTATTCCAGGTGTGCTACAAATTACTCTCTTCAATCTGAGGGCTGTGGTAGGTGCACTCATTAATTAAACTTAAAATGTACTTTTTATCCGTCTTCCTCTTCTTTACTGAGGTGTGCAAAAACCAACATTCCTCATAGTGATTTGAGGTGAGTGATGGTGTGCAATATGGCAGCCACATGCTTTAAAAATCAAGGCTTAAAGTTGTGTTTTATGATCATAATTCCCTCATGAAAAGAAAGGTAATCACAAGAATAACATACAGTTAATATTTGTGTGTTGAGTCCCAGGAGGGGAGGTTAGTTTCAAAAAGGGGGAACAAAAGCCGGTGCTTAATCCATGGCATATTCAATGTCAGACAATATGTCCCTTAATGAAGCCCACATTACAAACATCCTTTTCATGTGGTCAAGGTGGAGTGCATTTCTAAGGTATTTACAACTTATGGTTGGCAATTAAGTCCGATCCCCTACAGGGAATTAATGGCAGAAGGCAACATTCTGTGACATTGATTTTTGAGAAACCAACATACACACCCCAGTAAATCAAAGGTGGTGTGGGGTGTAACTGGTATCAGAGTTTGTTTCATGATTCTGTGCCCCCAAATGAGGTATGCTTTTATTGTATTCACACTGCATGGAAAGCAATTAACACATGCTTGACTGGCCTGTTACAGATGGCTGCTAACCCAAATTGAAGAGTAATTTTTTATATTTTAATATATCTGTTACTGTCAATCACTTAATCAGATGTGAAACATGACTATATATCATGAGTGGGCATAGTGAGCTTCATTTCCTCCCTGGAGCAATAAGATGAATCAGGCAGGGAAGAAGGATTTAACAAAAAGTATGAAGGTATATGTTTCATCATGACTGTGCAAGGGTTTTTAGGAGACCCAGATCAAGAGGTAAAGGCTGAAGGTACAAACAAATTTATCAATAAAACAAGAGACCATTTTTATTTACAATCCAAAATGGGATGTTCAAAAGCTTTGATAGTGACAGCCTTGTTTAGAAGGGTTTAAAGTCACAACAGGATTTGGTATGTTAGAGGGGTATAAAGCATTTTCGTGAAATTTGCATGGAAATTCCACGGGTGGCTCTCAAGAGAAGAGCACGTAAAATTTCCACATTTTCGACAAAAAGTGAACTTAAAGCAAGCACATATGATATCATATCCCCACATTAGGGCACAGTATCTTGTTTATAGTAACTTAAGAGTTGGTTTTCTCCTCCACAATATCCCATATTCAAACTTGATTGCATATTTGTGGCATGAGAACTTTACAAACTTTGCATACCCACAGGGAGGTCCTGTTCCTATTAACTTGAAGGTCAACACAGCAGTCTGATAAAATAAAGGGAAACAAGGCACTCCTCTGTCAATGTAAGGAAGTGATATATATCAGCTCTGCTGCCCTCAAACTTACTTTGGAACACAAATTTACTGAATTCGTTTATTGATATCTCGAGAAATTGCAAGTCCGATTTCAATGGAACTTTCACCGCACTGTGTAGATTTGGTTCCTCTTTTTTTTCAGACAAATTAAAATTTAGCTTAACATCCCCTTTCGAGACCTTCTCCTTCCAGTTTGCGATGTCATTTTACACCCACCAATAAAAAAATAGGTCAGGATGGGCATGCAAACAGTCAGGAGGTACGAGAAAATAGAAAAGAGGGAAAGAAGTGAGCTACTTCAAAGTGTGCAGTATTGAATCTGCATGTTAAATTTAAAGGCAGGCCACTCTCATCCCAAAATAAAATTTTTGTGGTGGTCTACAGAAATCCTAAATTGGCACAGCTAGCTCTTTGACTGACAGTAAGTTAAAAAAATGCAGCAGAGTACTGTAGGTCATCATATTACATAGCATGTATTGTACTGAGTACCTTTTGATTACACAAGTGGGTCTTGTACAGTATATAAACTATTACCTGAAGCAATAAACTGAGATTGTGTCTGGATGAGGATGCATTTAGACAGTTGTGGGAGGGGCTTGTATAAGTAGGTTAGGAGAATTGGAACTGTCATTCTGGGTTGAGAAGATTTAAATTTCTGCAAAACTTATATTTTTCTTCAAATGAATTACTGAATGACAAGTGCAATCAGTGAATACTTACAACTGCAAATAAATGTTTTATGAAGTATCAATTTATGACAACAGATATTTACCACAGCAAGAAGGAACCACATAATGGGTGCAAGTGATATATCTCTAAGTATTAAAAGGTTGGGCTGGAAATACATCTTTTGAGTAGGGAGCTTTTATAATACACATTTCAAGAATTGGTTAAATCCCCTAATTTGCCTCTTTTTACATTAGAGGATAAGATCACTCAAGACCAACCATGTATGTGTGCAAAATGTTTTCTAATGGCAAGGATGCTATCATATAGGACACTGTACATATATAAAGCTGTAACCATCAAGGGCAAGTATAACGCCCATCACTCACGAAAAAATGCGGTTTTCTGGACTTCACGCGATACTTTCCTCTCGTTTTTGAAAAGACTAACAGTCCTGTTTACTTTGGGCCTCATTGTCAGTGAGGATAAAGTTTCCTTATGAGAAAACCTAACAAGATTGTCCATGCAAATTACATTTGAAGGCCCCCAACTTGAGTAAGTTCTGGCGAATTCTGTCATACCACATTTAGGCTTTGAAGATCACTGTAAGAACATGACAAATGAAAGCGAAAATTCACTACATGTGAATTAAATTCCATGGCGCGTAAACCTGTAATAGGTGGTGTATTCCTCACAGTCTAAGGTATTCCCAGGCTACAGGTGTTCCATGAAAATTGAGACAATTGTAATGTTTTTGACAAATACTGTAGGTGAGAGAACTTGAGCACATTAAGCAATCTTCTTTTGATGGGGAAGTCTGCAATTGTTATGGTTAATTCTGTTGTGCCTCCCCTTAAAAATTATGCATTACGTGATTGTTACAAAGACTGCAGAGACAGAGTAAAGAGTAAATGCTAATTGTCAAGGCTGCCCAATATGTTTAACTGCTTTTACTTTTGAGATATGTAAAGAGTGAGTTAATTTAGGAAGCAAAGGAAATTTAGAGGAGAACTTTAACGCCCTGAGAGACATCCGATATTCCTTATTCATCTTCTAGCTAAATGAACTCTGTGTTTGTGTACATGCACTTCAGTTAATAGACATAATACATGCAAATCCTACTCCCAATTGTCTGTTCTTGAACTTCTCTGTGTCAACCTGAAATGAATACAGCTGAGGTGTATTTTATCTGGAGCCAGTTTCACTTCCCAAGGTTAGTTAATGGGCCATGTACAACAACTAAAGATGTTTACATATAAAGTGCCATTTTATCTTCAAACACAATATACTGCGGTCAATAAGGATAAAGAATGAAATATGGGGCTCTTTGAAACAGCACCTTTTGGGTAGAAGCTGGTGGGGAGATTAGTTGATAAAAATATTATCAGCCAACTCAGGACATGGTGATTGCATCATTTATGGACGTTAAGGGGTACGTGAGGGGGGGGGGTAAAAATTTAACACACATGCAATAAGTTCAATTTCCCCTGTTAAAGGAGTTTGTTAGCTGCTGCAAAAAAGCTCCCACTCTAAGCATGAACAAGGGATACTATATCATGTGTAGCCCTGCAATTCAACCTGTTATTTCATTTTCCTAGACTCAATGTACACATGACAACTCTTTCACATTCATAAAATTCATGTTGTCAAACCTCTGAAGTCATAATATGCTAGGACATTGATCAAGCTTGATAGCAAAGATGAAATTTGGTCAGAATATTATGCCTAGGGATGTGAAAATGTATCTTTTAAATTATATACATACGGTCACAGATATAACACCATGTACTTTTGGCATTCAGTGATGTACTTTTTCCCTGATGCACTGTAACTGAGAGTAATAAAGTTATCTGATTATTCAGTTGGCTACCAATTATTATCTCATGACACAGCTTCCGAATCAGAGGGAGAGATATCTTTGGCAAGTCCTGTGTGAGGCTTAATAATGAAAATGTGTCCGTGATTATACCATGTAAATCAAAGCGATTGAGCTTCGCTGACAAGACATGGGGAACTGACTCCAAACATGTACATTTATATTCAACAATCACTTTTGAAATCCTACAAATAACTGAACATCATGTTATTACCAATATCTGGATTTATGCAATCTTCAACCAATGGCCATTCAAAGCAATCTCCACTTATCCCTATTGAATATTTGGCTATGCCATATACCATATGGAGTTGCTTCACAGTGTTCACTAAGCCTGCACAGTCCAACAAACACTGTTGAAATCCAACAAACTTGCAAATTCCCTTTATTTACATTTAAAGTATAGTAGTGCCTATCTGAAGATGTTTTGTGCATTTGTAAATATTGTGACACTATAAAGTAAAGGACAGGGTAAATTCCACATGAATGTAACACTATTCAATGGCAAACTGAATAGTTGTCATGTGATAAAGTACAATGCAACACTCATGTATGACTTGCTGTAATTAGGATGACAGCTGGGTAAACTATATGGTCCAATAGGGCTGATATGGACCCCTTTTCAAATAGCAATTACAAAGACTTGTGGGATAGTGTTTTGGTATGCACCATTTTTTGACCATGACACAAGAACATTGACAAAAGCTTCATGCACCCAATTCCACAGTCCTTTGTGATTGCTATTTGTAAAAAGGTCTATTGGAGTGACTGTATTTCCCCTAGTTGTAAAAGTACTAAATGAAATGAAATAAAATTTACTTTTGTTTCAAGTATGATTAGGGTTATTACATAATTTAGGGTGGCAATCATAAGAAGTAGGGGGGGAGGGGGTGTAAAGTAAAATATGAGCTTGTTACACAGTGTACAATACTTGAAGAACATCAGCTGATAGCCTACTGTTTTTGATGCTCCTTAGGGTTAGTTAACAGCTCACTGTCATCAGACCTCTAGAGTTTTAAGCTTACTCCCTCTTCATCATGTCATAAGTGCTCTTTGGTATTATATAACTGTACAATAACTTTTACAAGTGTTGTGGGAAAAATGGAATAAAATACCAGCAATAAGACCATTATATGAAGTCAGGTATCTAAGTGACAAGCTTGGGCCTTGCAATATAATGCCTATAGTTTGTTCTCACTGTCTGACAAGTAAACACTTAGTTTTTACTGTATCAAGAGATAAATCATATCATTTAAAGGGCCTTAGGGTAGAAGTGGCAATTAAGCAGGAGTATGCTGTCATGATTAAAGGTGGTCATTAAGTAAATTATACCTTGTGAACTTTACAAGCAAGCAAGATATTACAGTAGGTCAAAGTTGGTAGATCAAAGTTAGAATGTGTAGGTCAAAAGTGCTGTATGGTAATACATCAGAACATGAATTTTATACCCATCCTAAAAAGAGAATAGGAAAATGGAAAGAAGAATAAAGAAGAACAAAGTAGAAACTGTTCTTTAAAGAAAACACCAGAGAGAAAAATTGAGCTGCACCAGAGGATCGAACCCACCATCCTCCCCTTTCAAGGCAGAGTCTGTGACCATTAGGCTAGTTCAGCTTGTGATTCACAGAAGTTGCAACAGACTATAAACACCCTCTGTGAATCAATTTTCTCTCTCTGTTACCATGGTAATTCCAAGAGGGAATGAATAATCATGAGTAGGTCAAAGTAGTGGTAGATCGAAGTTAGAATGTTTAGGTCAAAAGTGTTGTAGTTATAAATTTGATCATGAATTTTATACCAAGCCTAGATGGAGTATAGAGACCCTTATCAAAAAAGACACAAACCCATATACGTTACAATATATGGTTAAATCTCCTGGGAGAAGGAAGTTTCCTCCCTTGCTCTAGGCATCCAAACACTATGCATCACCATGCTACAGTATCCATGATTCAAAGCAGATAACTATGACAGTATAGTTCATAACTAAATAGCACCCTCACCCAAGTCAGTATGATTTACAGGTGGGTTGACAAGAGATCAGTTGAAGTCTTTTGCTCAATTGGGTAATTATTTATGTTGTATTGCATCACAATTTGCTACTAGAAAAATTGCTATACAAAAGCAAACTTGTGCAGCAGATTTTGCATGTGATACAGTATTAGCTACCTACATTTCATTGGGACATTGAATGAATGATTTGTAACTAGATGAGTTAAGATAAAAACCGTAAATTTGCCATGCCAATTTTTAACATTAAATCATTCCATGCAACTGCACTGGATTCCACGCTGCAGAATTAAACTCACATTTCACAAGCAACAATACAGGCAATAATAGGCAGCCTAGAGAGATTCTTTGAAAGCCTAGTTAAAGAAATGAATCTTGTTAAAATTCTTTTCGGGATAAAGCATGGCATGTATTCAACAGTATACACATTTTTACAAAATCTCATAATTATAAGATTCCTATCACTACAAAAACTGGGGCGAGCTAAAGGGGCCTGTCTTCAGAAAATCCTCATGCACACATATATTTCATGACATGCAGGAAGGCCTGGGGTCAAGATTCAATTCTCCTAACCTTCTTACTGAAACCGGCTCTCCCACAATTGTCTGAAATTCATCCTCATCCAGATACCATCTCAGTCTATTGCTTCAATAAGTTGAGTATAGAAAAACTCAATTTACAAAACACTCTTAGTACTGTTCATGCTGTGTAAGCTTTGGTACTCCTTCATTGTTTGACTTTGCTGTCAATCAAAGAGCTGAGCCAATTGAGAATTTTGGTACCTCGGACCAAAATTGAAGTTTGGGGTGAGGGGTTTGGCCCTACAAGAATGCATATATGTGGTATTTTGTAATTATGTGTTCACCACCAACTTGGATGTTTCCTTTTTCTGCCTTGATACTGTAGATTATTGGATCTGGAAATGCAGTGCAGAAATTCCCAAAATCTACTACTGAACTTATTTTATGAAAGAAGGAAATGAATTAAATCTCAAATATTGATAAAAAGCTTTACAAGGTACTGCAGAATATAAACAAATTCCCCCAAATCTGGTTTGGGAGTCTATGAGAGATGATAAATTAAGCTCCTATCACCTCATGTATACCGTTTATATTTACCCTCTGGCAATAACTGTAACACCATATGGCAACCCGAACAACAGAGGGTGCCCTACACCCTGTTTCTAATTCCTACTTCATTTGCCTAGCTCACATATACATAGGGTGATAGTAGGTAGGTACAGTAAGGACTAAACTCAACTCAACAATTTTAAAAACAATTATGCAATTGCCATATGGTATTACATACCCTCCAACACTATATATGGTTAAGTCATCAAACTTACTGTAACTCAATATATGCCCCTTCAAAAATTTGATGATACCAACTTTCAAGTTGCTGAAATTCTTCACTTGTGGCATATTTCACAACTGTGAGACCTTCAATCGAAGTCAGTTGGTTACACCGAGGTTTTAGGGTTCAGTTTCCATGATATAAATTAATTCAAGATAATGGTTCACCTATAAAATTTAACATGATCTTTTACTTTGTGACAAACAATAAAAAATATTTGCAGGTATATATGAAAGTTGATATCACAGAATAATGTTATAAAAGGAATACTTAAGTTTGGAATGATGAATAGTACTATTGCCCATTAGGGCAAAAGGTACAGTAGGTCTGCTTAATTTTATTTCAATTCAAGAGAAAGAGTGGCTTCAGAGAAAAAAAAAGCAGCTAATGTTCATTCCATAACTCCATATTTCTCTTCCATGTACCGATCTCTTCATATTTCAGGGGTTTAAAATTGCATGTGAAGCAATGAATTACATGTACCCATAAATTTCACCATTCAGAACGAAGAATGTCACTGTGCATGACTCTAAAGGGTCATTCACAGAATAGCATAGACTTAAAATTTTTGGGCAATTATAATGTTCTTTTCCTTTTTTTCATTTAGCATGGTTTCTTGAGAAAATGTCCCACCAATCTTTACTTATCTAAAGATAACTCAGTATGATACTGCATTTTGTCCTCATTTGCATTGAATTTCAGTAAGTGCATTCACTGGAGGCTGTCAACTCTACTGCAGGGTGTCTTTTCCTAAAAAAATCCTATAGACCAATATCATAACAGGGCATATCCCTATGAAAATCAAAAGGGAAAAGTTATAACACAACATGCACTTCAGTGACCTCTGGAAGTAAGCTGTTCACTTCATCTACAGTAACAAGGAAAGTTCACTGACTTTGCTACAGTACCTACTGTCTGGTTCACCGTGTAGGAGTTGCATAGGTGGACTGCAATTAAAAAGAATCAATTGCCAATTCCCATGCTTTTGCATCAATGCAAAAATTTAGACCTAGATAGAAGATTGGAGTGAAAATATAAAATAAAAATGCATTACTTCAGTAACAAAAAAAAGGAACAGGATGTTCCTTATATATATTCTTATAAAAACTGACCAAGCTCTGACCACTGATGTCTTGTATTATTGTCTACAATGTTAAAGAGACTTGGACACTGGATCACCATCTTGAAGTCTACAGTCATTTCATGAATGGAGAGTCAACAGACATATTGTTTCTTGGGTTTATATAGAGAACAATCTTACACTGAAAACTTTGCCAAATGGGATTATACCTGGAAAATTCTTAACTTTTTCTGTAATACTGGTCACTTGGTCAATGCATATATATTTGTGACCCAACTTGGACAAGTACTTTATCCTAACGCACAGCTAGTGTTCAATCTCAACTGCTGTCACTTACTTTCTACAGTATCAAATAACTTGATCTTGACTGTAAACTTACTGTTGTTCATACATACTGCAGCCTAATCTAGGGGTGCACCGGATTTGCAATTTTAAAATCTGGCCAGAACCGGATTTGCCGGATTTACACCAAAATTCCGGCCGGATTTATTCAAATGAAAGAACAGGAACCTACTAAAGGGGTTATGCCTTAGGAGCCTCAGTTTTTTTTGTTAATTTCGAAGCTGATTTTAATAGTCAAGGAATCACTGACACTTTTTATACTGCCACCATCATTTGTACTACTTAGTTGACAAGTAAGGATGTTAATGTGATTAGAAGATTAGTTAGTAAAACAGCTAAAAGGCCCCAACAAAAAAATGCTTGATTCTCATCACCGTGGCAAGACCAACTGGACAATAGAGGATATATTTTTTTTAATTTGGTATTACTGAATAAAACCCTACTTGGTTGACCTGTAAGTCAGTGCTGCCCCTCATCACCTCCTATTTATGTAATTCCCCAGCTTGCCTGCAAGCACCATTTGGCATCAGTCATATGGCAACGAGATAGCACCCTCTTAATAATTAGAGGGCAATGTGACAGCTCTTCCTCTCTCAATGCAACTTGCCAGTTGAGTTTTTGTAATTCACATGTTCCTCAGTACTTACACAACTTGAAGAAGGGCAAGAGGAGAGAGGAAGAGCTACCATACCCCCCTCTATACTTCTAGAGAGCACTACCCTTGTGCCAAATGACTTATTAATGCCAGAAAGTGCTAGCAGGCAAGCTGGAGAATTACATAAATAGGAGGCGAGTATCGAGCATCAACTCCAACTGCATTTTGGCCAAGAAAATTTGACATCTAGCTGACATCTTTTCTGATGGTTTTTATATTGCCCAGAATCACTATTAATCCAGCAACTGACTTCTGTACATCAACTTGAAAAGAACACCAGAGAAGGTTTATCTGGATTTGATAAACTGTGGGTTGATTCATTGACACTATTTCCCAAAATACTTAAAATCACTGGGACCTTTTATGAGTAACTATTCTGTACTTACATTAAGTACTGAGTGGGGGTGACTAAGCCCTTCATCATATAAGAAAGTTTGCAACTACTGATACCACCGTATAGCTAGATCTTTAACTAATATTGTCAGTACTGTAGCACACTCCCATCTTAGTCTTTAGCATTTTTTGACATTTTATTAGTCCTGTAGTAAATTAAGTTGTGTTGTACAGCTTACCTATAAATCCGGCAAATCCGGCCGGATTCAAGACAAAATCCGGCTGGATTCCGGATTTGGAAAAATCCCCAAATCCAGCCGGAATTCCGGCCAGATTTGGAATCCTGTGCACCCCTACTAATACACATTGTAGAACTTAATAAATCCTTAGTAGATCCTGATGAGTGCTCACAGTATTTTATATAAGAATTAGCCATATAGAAGACATTGCACAGACGGCAAAAATTCCATGATATCATTCACCCACAATATTAACACTTTTTCTGTACAATTATAAAATGACTTAAAAGTTTTGGACAGGCATTTTCCAAATAAATTCACCTCTAACCCTACTGACTCACATACATTTACTTACCACCCTTACCCCTCCCCATGGGCACTGCAAAAATTTAGCTAACCAACATAATTAAACAATTCAAATCCAAAACTGTTCAACAAATTATTCCAAACCTTTTTTTACACATCTTTTCAAACTACTTCCCTTTATCATTTGGTGGCCTACGAACAATTTTTATCATACAATTAGAAGACGCTGGTACCCATAATTACAAGATCAGATTCTTTTTATCAAACACCAAATTTAGTTTCCATCAATTGCTATAAGGCTGGTCAGATTGCATGGTGGACAGGCAGGTCAAGCATGATTTAAGTCTGTATACACCACACTACAGGAAAATCTTAGAATGTGCATTAAGAGGATATAACAGCAAACATCCCCATAGTCAAAAGGAACAAAAACAGAGATACTTAGTATGGGCGGGATGGAATGGGGGTGAAAAACTTCTCTTGTAAAAAATATCGGGATCTTAGGTGACATCAAGACTATCCAGTATCTCTTGGACCAAAAATTCCTATACTTGCACAAGATTGCAAAAACTACAGTACCAAATGTACATATTAACCCTTTTGCTATGGAAGTCCATCTGCAACACTGACTGTATTATGCAATGTATTCATAGTAATATAATGTACGGGTTTCGTGAATACTGATGTTTTTTGTATCATGGAGGCCACCATATTTGGGTTCTCTGCATGCAGCCCTGCAAGGGGGTGCAAATACAGTATGTGAGATTATCTCTGTCCTCTTCAAGCCTATTCCCTGTGAAAACATGATTACATACACACCAAAGATTTAAAAAGAGCTATGCCAGTATCTAGCAGTGCAATGGCTACAAATGTAGAGTTAGTTAGATGTAGTTTTACGGCCCAGTTTCCAACCTATTGGTTCAAGTCGAGCCGGCCACAGCCTTTTTTCCTGTGGTGGCTCACTGGCTTGTTTTCCCCACTCCGTTGCTTACGTAGCGCATCTCACACAACGGCAGTAGGTTCTTTTTTTAGAATCTTTGGTATGACTTGACTTGGGAAGCGAACCCGGGTCTTCCACATGGAAGGCGGAAGCTCTACCGTTTGACTACAAATGGGAGAGAAAAGCTTGCTTCAATTAAGGCCTGTTAAGGTGCAATCTGAAGTGCTTTAAAGGTTATTTTATTTATGTAACTTCAAACAATGTTGCAAAGGCATCCTTTTCTTACTATACATAAGAAACGAAGATGCTGACTTTTTTCATGGAAATGAAAAGGGTGGATTTTACCCTTCTTTTTCTGGAAACAGGGGACAAATTCCAACCTTACCCACCCTTGATAGTACTGTATAAACACTGAAAGGTCATGGATGTATGCAGTAATTCCTGCCATGGTAGCAAATATTTTTCCTAAAGTGGTTTATGTTTTCTTCCTGCTATTGTTGCTGCTTAAATTAATTAGTCATTGTCTAGGTCTTCTGATTGGAAGCTTTCCATCTGTACTTAAAACAATGTTCCGGCACATCTGTGAGTTAACAAAACTTTGCTACAGTTCACTGAACAGAATCTTAGCATTCTGTGTTATACTTTATGTCCCAATTAGAAAGGTTTTTATTAGATAACAAAAACACTAACAGCCCTTGATCATGATAAATTTATGTATGGGACATGTACCGCTAAAAATATAAGACATCATGTTAAGCTAATTTATTGGTTTACAACATGTTCCAGACTTACAGGCGCACACCACCACAACACGATCCAAATGGTTCATTCAAGAGAGGCTCCCAGCGCCAGGGTATGTGACTGATTACCAATTTATGATCTTGGAACCTCAGACATAATATGACATGATCATTTACAAACAGTATTTTTTTAAAATCAAATTTTGGGGGTTGCATGGTGTTTAATCCCTGGCTGGCATGATTCACAACCCACGACCATTTATTGTGATTATGTTACTGTAAGTGAAGAGTTGAAGTCCCTAATGCTACTGTACCATGACACCACACCATTATGGTTGCAAGGCATATTGCTTTAAGAGAGTGAATGGAACACACTAAACTGCAGTACATTGAAAACCTTTTGTCATCCCTTTTCTGGAATCTGTATGCCCATTTCCCTGTCTGACATGGTTATAACAATCATGTTTTTCCCCAAATGCATCAACATGTTATTCTCTAAGAGGTTTAAAAAAGTTCCTTTGAAGATAAATGACATGTATCTTCCAAACTGATCATTTATGAGGGAATGTGATTTTGAATACGCTGTAAACAGGGAAAGTTTGGCAAAACTTGAAAGCCACTGGTCATAAAAAATAATTGACCAGTGTACACAGCAGTGCAGGCAGAATGTCTTCTTCAAACCTGATCAAAATTAAGTTGTGTAGAAATAAAGCCCTATGCTACATTTAATATATGGCAATTTTAATATAGGCTGACCAGGACTAGATGTTCTAGATTTGTTAAAAAATTACAGAGGAAGAGAGAGAAACAGAGACGATAGAAAAGGGGGAAAAAACCCATCTAAAAGGCAGTCAACTCTATCCCCCCAAACTACAATTTTGCAGTGGTATCCACAGAAATTCTCAAATTCCAAAGCTCTTTGATTGATAGCAAGTTTGAAAAATGCTGAGCACTGTAAATCATAACAACAAGCACACACTGTACTGAGTGTGTTTTGATAACACACTGGGGTATTGTATACTATCCCTGGAAGCAAAAAACTGAGATTATTTTCTGGATGAAGAAGAGTTTTAGATAGTTAATTGTGGGAGCTAGGGGCTTCAATAAGTAGATTAGGAGAATTAGAACCATTTGGAGTGAGAAGATTACAGCTTTAAATCATACTGCAACGAGAAATTTTTCATCCACTACATCATGGGACAAAGTGTTGTACATGCAGTTGTAATTTTGTGTAAGTGTACAGCAGAGAATTCTTTGGAATCTTCTATTTGCATAACAATGGTTTGGTTATTTAGCAGCAGGATATGTACAAAAATGTGGTTCAGTTTGCAACTGGTTGAAGTCAGGCCAGCCACAGCATTTTTCCAGTTGTGACTCACTGGATCACTGGCAAAAGATATGCTGTGAAACTTGTCTTATAACGATTATTGTATGTCCTGCCGTGTGGTGGCACCCTTCAACACTCTCATTTTTAGAAATCGATAAACTTTAATAATATGCTGTTAATCGTACAAAAAATCCAACCCTGTCATTTGCACATGAACAGCCAACAATGACAATGGTGTGGGAGTATATAGAGGCCTTTCCTGCTGCATTTAAAACCCAGAAAATGCATCTCACAACTAGTTCAAACTGGTAACACATCCTTCAGTGCCCCTTGGTATCTGTACCTATTTATACAGAGTCCTTGACAAACCTTGGGGCAGCTATGGTAAAAACATCTTTATTGAAGATAGTCTTTAAATAGCTGTAGGTCTCTGATTTTATCTTCTTCAGTATTTTGTAGCATACATTACAGCATGCAGCTTTTGAAATAACTCTCATTTATCTTGTGACATGTCCACACCATGGGCTGAAGTTTTGAGGATTAGGGCAGTGGGACGAGAAAGGCGATTATGGGATGTCAAGGGACAATTAACAACACTTTTTTGGAGGAAACAAGTGACATTTTTCGAAACAGCTTGAAGATTCCTTCCCTCCCACTGCTCTTCTAAATCTTTAAATGAATCAATACCATGAGAAATCTTTTAATTTTAGACACAGTGCAAGTTATGGCTAATGAAATATGATACCTATCAGAAGAATTACTTTTAAACTCTATGACAATTTGAAAAGAGTCTTACACAATAAAGTCGAAGTGCATAATTTTAGAACCTCCTAATTAGCCCACTATTTCAATTTCAGAAAAGCTATGCAAAATAACAATGTAAAACTATCTTGGCTTAATAACAGATTGGCCACAAAGATTCTGTGTTCAAAATAAAAAGGTTCTCCACAAAGTAACCCCAAAGGAACCTTCTTGATGGCCATTCAGATTCTCAATGGCACCACATCAATAAACTGCGATAAGATTAATTATCTTTTGCCAAAATGTATCAAAACATCTTCATGACTTAGTGCCTATTCCCCTATGGCGATCTCAATTGTCGAAATCGATTCTTATCAAAAGGCCACAGAGAGGCCTCGATCCACTTAAAAATCAATAATGTTACAATTTTTGTAAGGAGTTGCATGCCCCAGATGGTTTAAAATGACCTTTGACCTCCTTAATCAACCCTTCTTTAAGTAATGCCGGAAAATTACTTCTGGCCAATGAGACAGACAGCAAACAAATTTCAAGCAATAAAGGCAGACTGGTACCAAAGTGGAGTTCGTGCAACAGCGCACTGCTGACAAAAGTATGTTTCTGAGCCCAGAATGGAGATGACTTTCGCTAAAATGCCGACAGTTTGCCATATTTTTCGGGGCTATAGGAATATTGAGATAGTGAAAGTGTATATTTACAGAGCACTCTTGTTGCTCAATCCGTCTCCAGTTTCACGTTAAGTGCATTAACAGAGGAGAACATCGTGACTATGGAGGACATAATGGATGATGAATTGAAGTGTTTGAAACATAATTCCCACCAACCACTCCACTTGATGCATCTAAATGACATACGGACTCCCTTAAAAACAATACAATCAAGGCAATAGTGGTTTCAACTACCTCTGCGCCAAATCTTCACCATGTTTGCCAGTTACCAATTTACAAATAAGTGAAATATTATACTTCATAGTGAACTAGGGAATAAATAGTTATTTCAGCATTAAAGAATTTCAATTCCCACCTACAATTGACTAAATTGTCTTCTTTAACTGTTTTTCATCTCTACACCTGAATGTAGTGCCTATCATTAACAGCCATTATGGGAAAGCTGGTACATTATACAACAAGAAAAAAAGTATAGGTGCTCATCTTGTATAGAAGTAAAATTATGTGCTTTTATAAGTATGACTGCACACATGAAGATGTCTCCATGCTCAAGACAATGAAAATTCAATTCAGGGGGTTGATGAATTAATGGCATGCTGGAGGACAGGACATAGCAAAGGGATGGTCTCCATTCACCAAGGAGGAAGGGGGCAGGGGGCAGGGGGAGAGAACCCTGTCAAAAGTCTATTGACTGTAGTGTTATGCCTTCAGCAAAATGACAAAGTATACAGAAATGTTTAATGTTCAACATTAATTTCCATCATGCTGCTACAGTGCCCATTTATACTGAAATGCAGCACCTTCTGGAAACTCAAAATCCCGTTGTGTGTCTGTCTCCGCAGGTTTTTGACTGAGTTTATTTGGAATGTTATTTATACTGGAAGGTCGTGCATTGGTGCATGTATCCAACTTCTCAAACAACAGAATCAATTGATAGTTAGTAGCAAGTGGCTTCGGCAACTTGTTGAAAAGGAATTTGTAGTCAATTGCTGTGGTCCCACATACCCCCCACCCAAGGTAACACTGTGTTAGCTTGCGCTCGAGTAATGTGGGAACGCGGGTTAAAGAGGGGTCGGTGTTTATATTTCCATTCACCTCAAAATGCAGGGTTAAGTGATTTTAAACAATGTGTTTGTTTTAATCAAGCAAGGTCACAGGTGTTTATGACACTGATGACAGGTATTTTCTTACGGTATTTTCTTACATGTTACAGAAATTGGTGTGTGAAATATTTGACCTTGTTACTATGGTAACACTACCCAAACAACGAAACACATGAAAATACAGACTGGAAAACACCGGGTTTACCTGTGGTTTTGCCTGATTGTAAACACGGAGTGTCGCAGGGTATGTGAGACCAAGCCTAATAGGGACTAATTTGGAGCTTGTGTGCTCAGTAGATTAAGAAGAGATAACAACTCTGGGTATAGAGGAAGAAAGCTACAAAGGGGCTGAACTTGGCTAATGGGTACTATGGCAACATGACATATTCTGATAATGTTGCCTGAGGGACATGCAACCTTCTCCTCTGACCACTCCTAATGTCACTTGCAATATATATGCAAGCCACTCACTCCTTAAACGTTGGTTAAATGGCTTTATGCAGCAAAAGATATTCCTTTATCCACATGAAACAGTCCCTTGAATAAATTTTCCTTTGAAAGAAAACTTTTTATTTACTTCCATCTAGCTCTTGATGATAACTTTGTCTCAGGCTGTCACAATTACTGATGATTTGGTAAAATTTGTGACAAGTTCGGCATTTGACAACCTCATCCACATAAGACGAAAATATTTGCATAGCTCTCTGGTCCCAACGCAGGTCATTTCCTGCATTTCTTTAATAATGGTGTTCTCAAGTTTCAGTCTAGCAGACTCCACTGCCCTAGTTCTTTGGCTTCAAAGTTTGTTCACTACATAAAATTCTCGAGTTTGCTCCCAATCCAAGAATCTGTCAGTCCCATGTATGTAGGTCAACAAATAGAGACGGCCACAAATATATAAACCAATAATTGCGTTGCCATAGGCACTTAAAACAAGCAGTTCATTACTCCCTTAGGATACAAGGCATACTACACTGTGATCATCCACCATGGCCAAAAGTATACCCAGGTTGAAGAAATAAATCCATGTCATGTATTCCCTGTATACTCTTGAAAATGTCATCATTTCCTCACCACATCATCAGCCATGGTCCTCATGTTCAACTTCATGTCTTTTGTGGTTTTGTTTTCTCTAGTAATCCACACGGCTGGAATGTTTGGTTTTAATACGGATGAGAGAACTAACTTCTTAATGTCAATAAAAAAATGTCAGTGACAGCCTAGCAGGCTGTTTTGGACACAACGAAGATGTGACTTGCTGAATAGTGCAAACAGATGAAAAAGGGTAACATACTGTACAGTAGTGCTCACTGGTAGCCTATCTGATCCTACGGAGGGTTCAAGTCTCCTACATTTATGAATGTCTAAAACTATTTTGACTTGGGGAATGTACTCTACAACACTTTAAAGGCATGAGCTTCTCACCCCAAACAGTTTCAAGTCACCTTACCTACTTTCTTAAGCCCCTCCCCACATAATACTTAAAAATTTATCCTTAATCTATAGATACAACCTCAGTTCATTGCTTCAGGGTGGGTACACAAGAACCCACTGTCTAATCAAAACACTCTCAATTCAGTTCAAGCTCTGCAATACAGTATGAGCTTTGGTACTGCCAAAAATTGCTGTCTGAGGTGAGATTTTTAGCCTTTTAATGGTGACCAGAATGTCGCCTGTGCTAAGAGTCTGCCAAATGGGTATAATAGACAATTAGGGGAAAACATAGGTAAATAAGTAAAGTAGTTAAGATGGATGAAATAATGTACATTTAAAATAGAGAACATGGTTATAAATCACGGACTTCATACACGGAGAGCACGTAACAGGTACGTCCTACCCGCAGATTATCGCCACTGACTGGGGCAAAAAGGGCAAACCAGAATGGTGGCTTTGAAGCTACACAGTATAATTTGTATGATTTAAAGGCCCAGTTCTCTCACTCCAAAGGGTACCAATTCTCCTAACCTTCTTACTTAAGCCCCTCCCACAATTTTCTGAAATTCATCCTCATCCAGATACAATCTCAGTTTATTGCTTCTAGGTGAGTATAGACAAACTCAATTTATATAATCAAACACTCTCAGTACCATTCATGATGTGTAATATAAACTTTAGTACTCTGCATTGTTTGAATTAGCTGTCAATCAAAGAGCTGAGCCAATTGAGAATTTCGGTACCCGGGTTCCAAAATTGCAGTTTCGGGTGAGAGGTTTGGCCCTTTAATGAAAACTCAGACTGTAATATTAGTTAAACTTGAATGGAAACCAATATCATATATTCCTGAAGTGATATTGACCTTACCTTGTATTATTTCAAAGATATTGTAACTTTCTTGCAAAATCTGTTGAAATTTGCTTGAACAAGCCCAAACTTCCACACAAAACCATAGTCATACTGACAGCCCTATTGCTATGCCTATATACTCATACATACGGTAGCAACAATATACCCTGCAGTAAACTCTGTCCATGTTTAGGAAGTCCGTGTTATAAATATAAAGGTGCACATATTACTAGAATTCCTCTATGGGAGAGAAATGCCTCACCCTACTGTAAAGTTCATGTCCACTATAATGTAACAAAAATGCATGACACACCCTTAGCATGATCAGCCAACTGAACAGCCTAGTAATCTTTTTGTTCAATTTTTTTTTTTTTTGTTCTTTCTTTTGGGGGGAGGGGGTAGTGGGGAGGAGTGAGCTTTCCAAAGGGGGAGTCAAAGCTTTGTGACGTCAAAGTATCGCCCAGTTTTTTCTCAGTTTCCTTTCGTTTCGTTTCGTTTATTGTTTTATCGCTTTTACACATAAACATACACATAGAGTTTAAACTCAAAAAAGTTTAAGTCAGGTTTTTGTGGGAAGTGGTTTTCTTATGTAGCACTGTGGTAACCCTAACCAACTGAGGGCCCACATGACCTGTATCTATCCAATAGTACTGACTGTATCATTCTACCAGTAAATTAACTGTAATTTGGTACAATGAGTAAACTACAGTACAGACCAAAGAGCAAAGATGCATGCTTTAGTGCATGAAGTGCTTCTCGTACTGAGAATCAGATTCATCCAGGAACTAAATAGAGCTTATAATAAAAGCTTCATATGAGAACAAAAATGAAGATTTCACTGGAAGCATCTGAATTTGATTCTTGACAAAAGCACTGACTTCAGGCTAATCCTCTACAAATGTAATGGCTCACTGTTAGATTCCATCAAATGACTCCTTCAGTTGGTATATACAGCTGAATCTTGTTGCAGGGACTGTCCAGTCATTTAATGTCATCAGCAATCATGTTAAACCCCCTCTGGTTTGTACAGTAGCATAAAAAAAAAGCTGAAGTGGTTTCTTTCCATTTATTTTAGACTTTCAAGTGCATTTGGGGGTAGACCACTGTTCGGCTGGCCGTGGCTTTTGATGTTTGTGGCCTTACTACTTAACAAGTGTACTTTCTCGGTTGTTGTCCTCTTAACGATTTTCCCCAATTGACACTACACTTCACCTTTTCTACAATCAGCAAAAATGTAACAGACTTTATGCATAAATAACTACTGTTTAATGTCAGAGGGAGAATTATTTCCCCAGAAGACTACTTTATTACCATATTTCAAACAAGATACTGGGTTACTAAAATGGCATTCTTTAGTTGCAATATAGGAGACAGCATGGATTGCATCAAATTTTTCTGACAATGAACTTCAAAACTACATCGTAAAAAGTAGGACAGTTTATTAAAATGAATTGGAATTCTCAAACCAAATAATGCTTTTTCAAACAAGTTGATACTGCGACTTGATTAGGTCCCAAGTTACAGTTGATTTAGAGATGACATATTGTCTCATAAAACAGAGGGCAGAGATATTAGTTTTCAATGAAAAAATACTTGTGTGGCTCAATGTAAAAAGATTAAACTGCCCTGGCAGAAGAGCAATCATAAAACCATTTGCACAGCTGGGTAAAGTGTGGGAATTGTTTAAAAACAAAAGCTTACAAAACTAGTTCCTAAGGCATACATGTATAATATATGTCAGTAACTTGATCCCAGAAGTTCACAACGTGAAAATATGGCCTCCGCACAACTGCAAATATTAAAAGGAGGCCAATTGTTAATAAGTCTCAGTGCAATTCCCTTTAAGAAATAATGACAGACTATTTGCACCTTAAAGTAACAGTTCAGATCAAACAGGTTTCTTGAACTCCTCTTCAAAGCATAGCATTCATAAATTTTTGGGGACTTCAATATTGCATAGTAAAGGAAGACCATGCATTTACTCCTAGTAAATTTCACCCTGGAGGAGTAAAAAAAGTTGTCACATGACTCTATAAGGAGCCAATTATGAACCAGGGCAGTGTATAACACAACTTCAAGTATAGGGGTGCATGACTGCATGCATTTCCTCTTTAATTTCTTTTGGCAGGCATACACATTATTTTGGCAATATCCTGGTGGTATCATTTTCCAACATCACATATTAATACTCTTCTGGAGCAGAACATGTCAGCTATCACATTTCTAGCTAATGTTTGCTAAGTGTGTAAACTTGCAGGAACAACCTACATTGCAATTCTGAGGAGATTATTTTTCTGATGTAAAATTACATGTGAAATACAATACTAAACATTCCAACTTTAAGCTGTTAATTACAAAATTGATCAGCATTTGAGCACATCTTCGTCAACTTCTAAGTGTTGTCTCAGGAAACAGAGTATGTGTCGAGTGTCGATTACCAAGTTCATTAATTGACCATAAACCTGTTGTGAAAGATATGTTTCCAGTTCTCTACCACTGTGGTTCAATAATTGATTAAACTCTTTTTAGTTCATATGAACTTTTATAGGCTCAGTGATATAAAACAAGTACTTGGATCATTAATTTGAAAAAAAAAAAAAACATTCAACAGGGTGCATTGAAGAAGGTTGGTGCACAGGACTAGTAGAAGAATACTGCAACATTTCCTGACACTATGTAACATTTGTGTTTTTGTGTCATTACATCACATCTATTTAGGCTTACATTATTTTTCCTATAGCTCTTATATTTCAAGGGTCCCACAGTGAGCTGGGGGTTGTAGAAAATGCCCAGGGTATTTCACGTCTGTCATAAGAGGCTTTTAAGGGGAAGTCAAACTTGAACTTGAGCCATATACTTCAAAATGAATTTAAACTTCAAACTTTTTACCAAGTTGACAGACACTGTATAACAGGAAACTCTTGTATATTTGCAATGTTTCCCCTAAACTCCCTGGTTTCAGAATCTATGAGCAGCTCCATATTACTCTCCTATTCACCTATAGATGAATCTGATTACCCCTTGCTTTTACGTGACTGTAGGCAGCCATTTGTGGGGTCCATCAGTCTTTAATTGTCTTCATTTATAGTCTTTGTGAATTTCAAATCCTCAGATTCAATGAAGTTGAGAAAATTAAGATACACTTCAGTATACAACTATCCATGAAACAGGTAAGAAAGGAAATTTCAAGATTAAAGGTGATGGACCCCAGTAATGGCTGACTAAAATCAGACCATCACAATCTGTCCAGATTCGTCTATATTCGAATGAGGAATGAATGAGTCTTACTTGTAGAACTGGAAATAATGCAATGAAGTCATAGTGCACTATTCTCATGCTAGAAATGTATCATTTGAGGTTAAGACCATAAAAGTGTTCACCTTTTAAGGTCTGCCTTCTGCAGAGCATGCTGCTTTGTCTTCTTGTCCCTTCCAATAATTACCCTCAAATTTTCATGACTTTCAATTTATTATTGAATATCCAATTAAGGCAGGCATGCAAGCCCGTTGTCAAGGGGTGGGGGATGCTGTTCTACAATATGTGTAAATTAAAGGAGACACACGCAGGCACTTCGATCATAGTAACTGGAAGATGAGGGAACAGTTACTACAGTAGCAGGAATTAAACCAGGTATTTTTTGATGTATTTTGACAGAAGGTCCATATTTCTCACTTGAAAATTGAGCAGTTATAGACCTTATGTATATGATGTCACAGAGTGCAAAAAGTACACCCTTCTTTGGGGCAAAACTAACCAACACCCACAAATGTAGACAGCTGATCTGTCAATCATTTGAACACAAGCATACTCTGCTACACGTGCAGGGCAAATTCTTATGTCTGCAACCATGTGATCCATTGTTTTGCCCCCAAGGATGACATCAAGGTGTCATCAATGCATAAGGTAACCAAACAGCAAACATACTGTCACATGATTTAATATTCTTACATCATTTCATCTTCTTCATATATCGCTTTCTCAGGGCAATTTCCCAGATTGGACATATATATATGACCCCTTTACTTCATTAAACAGCTAATATGGGCTAAATGTAGGTCATATCTCCAAGGTCTGGTTCGACAGCTACCTAGAATGTTTGCACACACTTTTATCTTGGAAATGTTCATCCTCGAATGGCCCAGAGGTAATCTGGAAAAACATTTTCCCTCTTTCATTAAGAGAGCAACCTTGCGTGAGCTGCTCCGGATAAGTGTGATCAAGCCAGGTTTTTTGACAGGTCGGTAAAAACTCAATGGACTGAAAGAAACTGGAAGGCAAACAGGGCTATTATTGATAACCATCAGACAAAATGGGATGGCAATTAATAGGCATAAAGTTGAAGAGAGATGGCATGCAAAACTACAGTATTTCCATTGATAAGCCTCTAACTGAGTCCTTCAAAGCCCAAATAGGAGCTTACTGCAGTTCTGTTTAACTCAGAAAATCCTGTCAAATATGCTTTAACTGCTTAAAGTCCATGGAAGTTTGCCAAAGATAAAGGAAATCACATGACATCCCTCCACTGCCACAAATTAATGTTTGAATCAAGTCAAGGAAAAAAAAACAAAACAAAAACAACAAATTCTGGGAAAAACAGAGTAAGGACAAAGCTTCAGTTGATCAATGGTCTGAAAAAATAATTGCAATGTTATGCTCAAGCAATTTAACTTTATATATATACATAAAGGAAGGGTTTTCTTGATTCTGTTTTATACAGAAAAATGGTTTTAGCAACCAACTGAAGTGAAATAGATTTCTTTTTTAACTTATATCCAATGCTCAGTACACTATTACCCACAGCTGTCAAAGCATAATTTCAGGACAACAAAATTTGGGGGATGAAGTTTTGAAATGTGAGGGTAATAAATTTCTTATGTAATCTACTCTAAGCTCAATCTTTCGAAAAATGTACTTCTTGGACAAGATAAAAACTATATACATTGGTTTCCTCGGACATTCTTTTGGTGAGGTGACCGCTTCATAGTTTTTGGCTGAAAAACCTCACAGAAACCAGATTTATTTGCCACCTGAAATATGCTTGCTTTTGAGGAAGTGATGCCTCAGGCCTTGAATTTTGAGGCATGTGATTGGAATGGCATACCATCACTCATTTCAATGACTGTGAGGAGTGTGATTTTTTTGCACACCTTACTTAAGAATAAAACTCTTTTAAATCTATTAAAGGGGAGGTTTAAGCAAAAATTTAATTTTCATATGTGAAAAAGGAACAAAATCTACACAGTGTGATGAAAATTCCATTCAAATCAGATGTATGTATTTCTTGAGATATCAGTAAATGAAGTCAGTAGATTTGTGTTCAAAAGTGAGTTTGAGGGCAGCAGAGCTTATATCACTTCCTCACATTGACAAGGAATGCTTTGTTTCCCTTTGTTTTATCAGACTGTGTGTTGACCTTGAAGTTAATAGGAGTATGACCTCCCTGTGGGGGATGCGAAGTTTGTAAAATTCTCATGCCACTTATGCAATCACATTTTAATAATATGGGATTGTTGAGGAGAAAATCCAGTATAAAGTTTAATGAAAAACAAAAGATGTCCCATTAATGTGGGGATGTGATGTCATATGTGCTTGCTTCAAGTTCACTTTTTGTTGAAAATGAGAAAACTTTACATGCTCGTATCTTGGGAACCACACATCGGATTTCAATGCAAATTTCACCAAAATGCTCAGAATAAGTACCCCTCTAACATACAAAATCCTGATGTGACCTTAAACCCTTCTTTTAAAAGTTTAATAAAACAGCACCTACCACACTTATTAATTTCCTGGGGAATGTGATTTGTAGCAACTGGAAAACCTTAAACTCAAGGCCTGATACCCACAGAAATTCCCTCTCAATGTTGGTGTTACAAAGCTGGAATTATTTTACCCTGCAGAATTCACTACCACTAAAACCAAGAGAACACCTCTGAGCTAAAGCCTAGACTAGCCACTTTTTTTTTGGAGCTGATCACTTCACAGAAGATTCATTTGTATCAGGCATTAACACCTATATTTTCACAAATCCTTATTTTCTTGCAGAGAAAGTAACCTGTCCTTCACATATTTTTGAATTTCCAGAACCACTGAGACAATGTATTAAAAAGTTTTCTCATGACTTTTTGAAATAATAATGAAAAAAAAATAAGAGAATAAGGGACCAATCAGCACACTGCCATGGGGGTGACTTCTTGCCAAGTTCTTGGAGGTCAGAACATCCATGTACAGCTCTAAAAGGCAATTTTGTTGCAGTGGAGAATGTACATGTGTTAAAAAGAATCCCCCAGTGACATTTTACAAAGCCACTATGATTCTGTACTTTGGGCTATCTGCACACGATTTCAAAACTTCCCCTTTAAAGGAACCTCAAGATATTTCTCACAAGGTTTGTAGGAGCTCATCTTGACCAGGAGTATAGAATCATCGTACAAACCCTCTTCTTCCCTCTCTTTTAAATTGTTCGGTTTACATGCATCTTTAGTGTAAATTTGCTTTGCATAAGACTTAAGTAGTGATATTGTAATATAAATCTCAGTTTAAGCCCACTATCATTACTTGGACGGAGTGGCATTTAAGAAAGTTCAAATACTGCAAGTGCAAGTACTTATCAGTGGATATATGACAAGGCTTGGAATTTTTGATACTACACAGCAGTCAGTTTTCAGTGGCCCATATAGAGCCATTTGGAAACAGGAAAACTACACTGCCAAGTCATGCAGCTTTTCATACTTCAAGGAACACTATAGAGCAGTCAATGGCAGTCTGAAAAAAGCCCTGACTGCAAATGGCTAATATTGGGGGATGAATAACTGGTATGTTTAAAGGTAAACCAGAACTGCTTTTAAACAATTAACTGCTGTTACAACAATTACCATGCAGACAAGTATTCCCACAAGACATGAATGCATGGATGCACAGGGTGATGTTTCGAGTAAGATGGCTTAATTCATTTTGATGTTACTGAAATTTCAAATTCATGCAGACTGAACAAGTTGGATATATCATGCATGATACCAGAACATTAAAATCTTAACTTTCTTCACACTGGGGAGGGGGGGGGGGGATAATAATTATTTTTTTCTCTTTTGAGAGGAAGGACATGAATTTTCTACCTCTAACTGTCAACAAAATTTCTAGGTTTCACTGTTCTGAAATTTGAGAAAAGTTGGAGGGGGGGGGGGGAGCAGGGGAGTTGGGAGTTATGGGGATCAAAACACTGCAACCAAATTAAAACTTGTGAAGATGGTCTGCCATGCTATGTGATCAGCTGAGAGTCATGTGACATTTTCCTTGCTATATCATAATATTTAGGAGATTAATTTTCAAAATAATTTCGGGTAAGTGACTTCTTTTGCCCTTTAAGCCATGGTTATTTTCTTTAAAAGCTCTTAAATTATGGCAGTTGATTCCTTCCATAGCCGCAAAAAGCGTACTCAGCATTTGCATCAAAGATGAGCAGATCTATCTCTTATGTTTCTCCCAACATTTATTTTGCATTTCCTTTCTCAAAAACAACTTTTCCTAACCACAAAAACCATTTACCCACTCTGTCCTTTGAGATACAAGCACTTAAGGATAAATGTTTTTGTTATGACAGTAAATTGGTCCTCTTAATCTGGAACTACTCAAGTGAAATGTTCCTTCATGAAGTAAATTTTATGCACCATCACAATCATTTTAATGCGCTGTTATTTCTTCCCATGTGTTATTTTGCACAGTCTTTAGAGGCCTACCATTGCTTTGATAGCCAATGAAATCACTTAGCATGACACAAAGTGATGTAGTCAAATTTTTAAAACTTAGAGAAAAATAAAAGGATTCCCTTTTGAGGCTAAGATATTAACAGAGTAGGCACTTCCAGATTTCCTATCCAAATATGGTGGTTACATTGCCAATATATTTTAAAGCACACTATTGTAAGATTGTCAAAAAATCCCTTTAATATTACTGACTATACGTCTCCGCAATTTATTTCAGCAAATTTCATTACAATTTACCGACCATTAAAAATACTGCATCGAAAATTGTCTATGCACTCATACGACCAATCATGCTATTCACTTTCTGAGTGCAGTTAATTGTTTTGTCCTCTGTGATGGACAAGTAAATGCCTGGAGCAATAGATGGGTTATTACAAATGATGATTCACATGCAATCGACTTGTAGTCATGCTTTCAAAGGTACTCCACATACCATGGGCAGAGGTCAACTACAGGTCACCTTTAAGTCTGGCAGAGTTTTATAAAGCTGGTTGTGAAGCTAACCTAATCCAGAACATTTGTTCACACCATAACAGGATAAAGTGTGCCACTTACTGTACGTGAAAAAGGAATGCATGCATAAAACCCATGAAAAATGGCAGAAAAAACTGCAACTGAGCTGCTTTCATTCCTTTTGAGAAAATACTGTATACTGAGGTCATCACACAAATGTACACTAAAATATGTAGTTCATGCAGATCTTCTTAAAGAACAGAATATCACATACTGAATAAGCCAGTTCAGACTTAACTGATGAGCAGCACTTGGTTCTGATGGACACAACTATATGACCCAGCTATGACCAGATGCAAGAGAATTAAAATAGAGTTTGATTTTGAAGGAAATTTTGGCTTCTCTTTCAGAGATGACAACCCCTAAGTTTCTGCAGTCTACATCTTCACCATAATGGCCTTTCAAATTCCAAATTTGGTCTTAATTGTCAAATTGATTATAGTCACCCACTGGAAGTTGAAATTCATAACCAGTGCAGTCTTCACCCATGCTTGTGAGTCTTCTACTCTTAAACTCTCACTTTTTGAGCACAGTATTTCTGTTTTAGGCCCTTACATTTTGGTCTGTGCTGTCCATTTCTCTGGTGGGCAGTCATTTTTACTTTTCAGTGGCAATCCAACTATTTTCCATGGTATATGTGAAGAATGTGCAGCAAAACTTCATGTAACTTCAATTGTAATTACCACAATTCTATAACATTCATAAACAGTGCTTACCTACGTGCTGTGATGATGATGAAGTGTTCCAAAAAAGCACACCACATTAACGTTTCAATTACAGTCCATACATTAGCATGTTCCATTACATGGTGATATAAGTAAATACTGGCAAAGTAAATTAGCATGTCTTACATCAAACATCTAAATTTAAATGCATGTAGCTGTCACAGTGTTCTCCAACATTAAGCAATAACTTCATGCTACATGCATGCAACATTACAGCCAAACACTATTTTAGTCTCCGATCCTTGGCCTATATCAGCTAGTAATAAACATGAACCTCAACATTTGCGACTCTTACATACCAAGAGTGGTTAAATCATCAGAGAGATTCAGCGTGCTTAAAATCTTTGGGGAAATGTTCATGTTCCTCAAGAGGACATATATGTAAATGGGGAAAAACTTCGATAGTCTGTGTTGATGCTTGGGGAAAAAATCCTGGCACTTTTTCAGAAATATTAATTCTCAGTGTTTTTGGTAAAGATATTGTCACAGAAATTAAGAGACTAATCATCTGTTTTTTTTTTTATGAAAATTTTCTTTAATCCAGGGTTCAAAAAAAAAGAACACACACAGCAATGACAGCCATGGCTGATGTAATGCCTTACAAATGGTCATACTGCACCTGTACTACGACATTGCATTTCATAAAACATAGTCAAATTGTTCATTCTGTATGGCTCAAAATGAAACCATGCATGAACCACTAATTTTTTGGTGCCCACATTTAAAATTAATGCAGATAAATGTCCTGATGGCAATTACCCTGTTTATTTTTTGATCCATAACATATAAATAATCTTTTACAGTAATTTACAGCAGAATGAAGCAGGCAAAAATTGATCATTTCAAGTTTATTTAAATTCTCCATTAAAATGGAAAAGGGCACTGGGCAATGCCCATGCTGGTATAAACCATTGATGGAAAAAGTTGAGAAGCTGGAAGGCTCCTTCCTGGGAAATTTGGGCATCTGAAGGGTTTTAAAAAGAAAAGTTTCAACACTGATTTAAAGCTTGGTGTCCTTTTCTAATACCCAAGAAACCAAGATACTGACTTTTTTGATTTTTATGGAAATGAAAAGGTGAAGGGCAATTTTACCCTCTTTCTTATGGTGAGGGGGACAAATCTCTCACTCATTTCCCCCCCCCACAAACAGTTACACTGTTCTGGAATAAATTAGATAAGAAAAAAAAATTGCTGTAAAGCCCAAGTAAGGTTGATACAAAAACGCTGTTGGTGAATATGTACAAACAAACTGAGATGTTCACTAACTGCCAAACCATTCAGTCGAAGTCAAATCATCCATCTAATTTAAGCTATGAAGGCAATAAAAATCCATCAACATTTCAGAGTTAATCTTTGACTATAAATTCTCCCCTTCATGGAACAGTTTCCATCAGCAGCATTTCTAAATACTCTTAGCATTCCTTTGCTTCATACTGTCCTTTTTTGTGAGGAAAAAAGAGAAAGATGAACCAATACACTGTCCTGAAATATCCTTTCTCCTGCCAATCTGTTTTTTCCATGATTTGTAACATATTAATGTCTCAGATGGCTTTGCTTGTCTCTATGTTTTACGAATCCCCACATTTGTATCTGATTATTGCATTAATAACATGCCCTCAAGCAGCTTGTACTGATGGGTACTTCAGAAGATAGCAGTCTTCAAGTCTTCACTCAAGAGGATTTTGCATAAAGAAGTCGCAGTATTCAACACATAAACTGAACCTTTCAACATGTATTGATTTTCATTCTTGAAAAATACATCCCAAAAATGCAGAAGGGTTTCCTTGAAGTACAAGATGAGATAAAAAGAAAAACCTATATCATTAGTATTCTTACAACAATAAGGAGAATATGGAAATGAAATGCTTTGGAAAAAAAAAATGAAAAGGGAATTAAGGTTTAAAATAGAGCGCTCAGAGAATATAAGCAAAGCAGACACATTTTTTACATAATTGCCCATGTATACAGGTACAGTATGTTCAACAGAGAATGAAAAAGTTGGGTTTCAAAGAGAGGGTTGTTATTTTAACAAAGGGAGTCTAGTTGTGGCACAATTGTCGTGAGAAGGTTTAGATTGAGAGGAACTGCAATAGATGACATTTTACTGTACTATAAAATAAGCATTACGAAGGGGATTTGATTGATTTCAGGTAGATGCTAAAAATTGTTTTTTCCCTTGGTGGTCAGCAAAAAAAGTTTGGAAAACAAATATTCATTAATTTCATAATATAGTCTACTGGACAGCCTTGCTGAAATATATCCCCCCAGTCCTACAATGAAAAGATTTTGTGAGGGTTAAATTTCTGCAAAGCATCCTTGCAATACTCCTAGACCGGAAACCTCCTGAATGTTGTTGTTTGATTTCTTCTGATATTTACTGCCTACTGTTGGTTATCCCCTGTTAACCTTCAGTACCACATCACACCCCATAAAATGACTCTCCCAACCCCCCAAAAGGCTACCAAAACTACTACCCAATCAAAAGTGGGGTGTCTTTGAAGTCCATTTATTAATGTACAACCTTTATAAGCTTACGAAAATAAACATAATATAAGAACAATTAGGGTCATTTGTTCCTATACAGGATTCCAAATGCATCCTGACAGGTTAATTCATGATGACAGATCGTATAACCAGATGACCAATACTCTTCAACCTCTAGTGTTATCTTTTAATAACACCTGATCAAACATAAGTCATCTTCCTCATTTGATTTATTGGTTACTGGACAATGTACATTCATTAAGATATTAATTCAAAGAATAGGGTGCTTCAATGCAAATCTATCATGGCTTAATTGTATAATAATTACAATACTGAACTGGACATTTGTTTTGTACAAAAAAAAAAAAAACTTCAATTAGAAGGGACTGGCGTTTACAAAACCACAAACTGTCATACATGTACAATGTGTAGCGAGATGGAAGAATCTGGGATATGTAAGAGGTTAATTAAATATTGCCTCCGAATACAATTTGGACCTACAGCACTACTTACACTCTCTTAATGTACAGAACAGATAATTCCATAATCTTAAATATGGCAGCTCTACAGACAATCATTCTTTTAAATGAAACACACTCCAAATGTTTCAATTTGCACGAAAATTCAGAAATTTTTTGAACATCATGTTTATTCATTTCATTTCATTCATTCATTTGGTTTATCACAACACAAAAATTTAAAAGTAACAGTAGCAGACAAAAAAAAAACACAAGGTGTGATAAGGGGGTGCACTTAAAAGCCCTTTAGGGCTTATGGGGAAGTGTCACTCCCCAATAAAACTACACAGACTGAAATTACTTTCCACTTTCCACAATTATAGCTGAAATAGTGTGCATGTTTTTTTTTTCTGTCTGGACAGAATTTGCAACACTACAAATGACCAAAAAATCCACACAAACAGTAAAAATGCTCAGTTACAGCATATTATTTGTTTCAGTTAAACCAGGGTATGCATGCCAGCTCTTACACTGTTATCTCCGACTTTAAAGTGAGACTTAGATCTGGTTTCATGCCTCAATTTTCTTATTTAATAATCAAGTGCATGATGGTGCCCACAACCATTTTGTTCCAGTTTTGGGGAAATAGACCTTCTCTATTCCTTGAGATTGAGAAAAAGGAATTATGTCAAACAGCAGTTGGTTCCACCTCCTTTAGGTAAGGTTTAACCTTGACATTGAGTCTGGGCCTTCCACATAAGAAGCCCTACCAAAAGACCAAACCCACAAGGTCTGGTTAGGTGAGACAGTAAAGTAAATAAGAGGTGATGACAACCAATGATCCTGTGTTATCAATATTTGGCATACTGGAATCAGTTTCAATTTAACTTTTAACAAGGAAGCTAGCTCTTAAAAACTGCTTGTTTAATTCCTTGCTCAAAAACTGAAAAATTTTGCTTTTTGACCTCTGGTGCCCCCAAAATGAAGATCTTGAGATTTCCTGGGGTTAATTTGCTTTCAGATGGCTGCTGAACATTATGATTTTAGACCTACTCCCAAAGCTATGGGTTTTTTTAAACGTTTTTCAACATAATTTACATTACAAAAAATGGCCCTTAGTAATATTGCCTACCACTGCATAGTCTAAAACCCGACTTTTAGGCAGTTAAGTCGGGTTTTTACTTGACGATTTTCCCACACGTGTAAACACGATAAGGCAAAAACGAAGAAGGAAGTAGCTAGGGTATAGCGCGCCCTCATTAGGTAGGGGTTACCACGGTGTTATTAGGTTTTTGCCAGACGGTTATTGCGGGCAATAACGATATACATAGGTCAATAGGAGGTAGGGAGGAGCGAAATAGACTACAGCTATTCCAATCTTAAAATCAGTAAAAATATGATAAAACTCAGTAAGCACTGGATTGGCCATAAACTGTGGGTGTTAACAATCAATTAAAAACCCGACTTACCACCCAAAAGTCAGGTTTTAGGTTTTTTAGTGGTAGGCAGTTTCAGTATGGGCTATTTCATTTAATGAATTTAAGATAATGTTAAGAGGAAGTTCACATCCCTCACTACAGAGAAATTACTATACAAGTACGCTGCACAGAGAAAACTAAGACTAGGATATGAACTCTGAGATTTCTTGCAAAAAGTACAGGTTGATGTACTATGTTCTTGACCTAGGATTACAGTGTGAGGGTTTCACTGTTTGAGGTGGTAGTCACTTAAAATAGTCATTCTAGTTTCAAGCACCATTTGAGATTCGGCGAAAACAACTTACACTAAAAAACAATAGTCATCAGAGATTATATGAGGAGCAGATTTGGGCTATCTCAATCACATACTGTACTTTGGGAAAGATCTTACTGTCACATTGCAGATTAACAATGCATCAAAGATACCACCGTAGATCAAAAGCAGTATGGGGAGTGTGACTGGTACCTTTGCTACGGGATCTGTGCCCTCAAGTAGTCAATGCTTTCATTGTGTTTACACTGTGTAAAAACAATAATAATTACACATACCTGACTGGCCTGTTAGCTGCCCCCAAAGGTTACACAACTTTATATGTATTTTTATTCTGGTACTGTTAATTAATTAATAAGCTCTGACTACATCAAAATGTGTGTGAATGCAGTTTATGTGACTGGAAAACAAATAGATTTGAAGTCCTAAAATCAGGACCAAACAAAGAAACCAGAATGCAAAAATGCATTGAGGTTTCGATGATACATACATGCTCTTTTCAATGAAATGCTACATTTCTTGTAACAATTGGTGACCCGAAGTGACCTTTGACTCCACATGTTAGTAACTGGTTGTTTTCTTTTAACCAAAACATTTCTACAAATTTCATACTGTGCCTTAAGATATTTTGCAAACAATCTGCTTACATCATACACATCAACATATCAAGTTTGAAATGAATCCCAAGTTTCCTACCTTAAGATATTGTGTTAAGGAGTTTTTCAGGATTTGTCCCCTTCTGACCCCAAATGACCTTTGACCTCTACCAAAATAAAAAGGATTCTTCTTTACATCATAATACATCAACATATCAAGTCTGAAATGAATCCAACTTTCCTATCATGATGTATCATGTAAACAAGGATTTCAGGGTTTGGACCCCATGTGACCCCAAATGACCTATGACCTCCACCAAAATTCTTGGGTTTTTCCTTACATCATTACGCATCAACATATCAAGTTTGAAATGAATCCAAGTTTCCTACATTGAGATATAGTGTAAACAAGATATCAGGGTTTGACCCCCTGTGACCCCAAATGACCTTTGACCTCCACCAAAATATATCCCGTTCTTTCCTACAACTTAACGCATCAACATATCAAGTTTGAAATTAATCCAAGTTTCCTACCATGAGATATCATGTAAATAAGGATTTCAGGGTTTGACCCCACATGACCCCAAATGACCTTTGACCCCCACCAAAATCAATAGGGTTCTTCCTTACATCATAACGCATCTACATATCAAGTTTGAAATAAATCCAAGTTTTCTGTCTTGAGATATTGTGTAAACAAAGATTTTGGTTTTTGACCCCCTGTGACCCCAAATGACCTTTGACCTCCACCAAAATATATCCCGTTCTTTCCTACATCTTAGCGCATCAACATATCAAGTTTGAAATAAATCCAAGTTTCCTACCATGAGATATCATGTAAATAAGGATTTCAGGGTTTGACCCCACGTGACCCCAAATGACCTTTGACCTCCACCAAAATCAATAGGGTTCTTCCTAACATCATAACGCATCAACATATCAAGTTTGAAATTAATCCAAGTTTCCTACCATGAGATATCGTGTAAACAAGGATTTCAGGGTTTGACCCCCACATGACCCCAAATGACCTTTGACCTCCACCAAAATCAATAGGGTTCTTCCTTACATCATAATGCATCTACATATCAAGTTTGAAATTGATCCAAGTTTTCTATCTTGAGATATTGTGTAAACAAAGATTTTGGTTTTTGACCCCCTGTGACCCCAAATGACCTTTGACCTCCACCAAAATAAATAGGGTTCTTCCTCTCAGTAAGGGGTATCTGTGTACCAAGTTTGAGAACTGTCAGACTTTTCTTTCTCAAGATATCGTGTAAACAAGCAAAGTGTCACAAACACACACACATACACACCCACACACATACACACATACACACTTCCATCTTCCAACATGTCGTACTGTACTATATGTTCTTTTTTTTTTTTCTTGAATGTAGTTTAATTCTGGCAGCATACATGCAATTAACAGACTTCTGGATGCAATTAATACTAAAGAATAATAACAATTACTGGTACTTCTACCAAGTTCAAACACAAACAAGATTAAACATGTTACCTTTCATGTTAATTACTTAGACATTGAGCAATTAAACAACCTCTGTTTTTATTTATTTTGCTTTCTAACAACTATTAGTTTAAATCAAAAATGCAATAAAAAAATGTTGAAGTTTAGGCTTTCAACTTGGACATATGTTTCTGGATGACTACCAATACAGTATGAAGAGTTTGTGGACTGTATAACTGCTAAAACAAAATGTAACTGCCAGAAATTTTATGACCTACTGTATACCATACCATGGAATGGTACTTTGTTACTGCATATACTGCATAGGTAAACATGTACCCATAAGAATATTTATACTATGATGTAAACGAATCATGTGCCAAATATTTAAAACTTTTTTTAAAAAAGTGCACTGTAATCCTTTAATTCTGGGAAAAGCACTTCTGACATATGGCACACAGAGAATTGGTACAAGAGCACTTTAAACTAAATGACTAAAGCTACGGTCACAAAGGTTTGTACGAACGATGCGTTCGTACAAATTCCGCAGTTCATAGAGATTCGTAGATGGGACATAGTTTCTAACGGCCTTCTTAGAAGTTCGTACAAACGCCTTTTAATTCCCAAGAACAACTTACGGCCTTCTTGAGAAAGGATGTGCCTTTCGAATTAACAATGGCCTAAGAGTTCGTACGTTCTTCGTACCATTGCCTTAAGTTCTTCTTACGTCATACGGCAATCTTACGATTTTTCTTGTCGCAAGATGATCGTACGTGCAACTCATGGCATTCTGAAGTCATTCGTAAGAAGGTCTTACCAATGACTTAAGTAGATCTCAGTTTTTCTTTGAATATTTTTTCGGGACACAAAAAGGTGCTGCAGTGTACTGTCGAAGGTTTGATATTTTTCAATATGGCAGTCGTGCCAAGGAAACTACATATGCAGCTGCATCTGCATCTGCAAGTAGAGGAGGAGGAAGAAGAAGATCGAGCTGTTGTTGCAGCAGCAATAGTTCAAAGGAGGCAAAAGAAGCTAGAGAGAAGAAAGCGGCGCTGGTGGGTGCGACCATGGCTACAGAGGAGGCAACTGTACGGGCCGTACGAGACCCTGTTCGCTGAACTTGACCGTGAGTCGGAAGGTGACTACAAGGCGTATCTACGGCTGGACCGCAATACCTTTGCCGATGTGTTGCACTGTGTTGTGTTGACCCACGCATCATGAAAAGTGAAAAGTAAGTATACATTCTCTTGCTGTTGTATTTTTAATAAACTTGTACAAGTATGCAACTCTCTACAATTTCATTCTGTAAAAATATGTTTTAATCGACTGCTTTCATACAGGAACAGAAGACCTTTGGAGCCTGGGTTAAAACTGGTCACTACATTGCGCTTTCTAGCTTCTGGAAACAGTTACCGGTCCTTGGTGTTTAGCTTTCGTGTGGCTCACAATACCATTGCACTGTTTATACCACAGGTAAATATCCTTGTACATTATTTTGACCAGGTGTTCACTGACTTATACAATACAATTGCCTGCAAAAACATGCATACATTAAATAGTTTTTCATATTTTCTTTCGTTATCTCAGGTCTGCAAAGCAATCTACGAGAGCTTCAAGGGTGAACTTTTCGTCGTTCCGTCGACGCCAGACCAGTGGCGGCAGGTCGATTTCAATTTCAGTCAGAGGTGGAACTTCCATCACTGCTGCGGCACCTTAGACTGCAAGCATATTGAGATCAAGAAACCAGACAAGAGCGGCAGCAACTACATTAACTACAAAGGATTCTTTTCCATAATTTTGCTTACTCTTGTCGACGCCGACTACAGATTCATCTGTTCAGCCTCCGATGCCGGAGTATTCAATTCTTCACGTCTACGCCCGGCCCTGGAGGGTAACACATTGGGGTTACCGGACCCAGATCCTCTGCCTGGCAAGGACAGACCCATATCATATTTCATGATAGGGGACGACGCATTTCCACTCAGGAGCTGGGTGATGAAACCCTATAGCCAAAGGGGACCCTTTGCTCTCTTTCCTTAAATGGATTTTCCTGTCGGTCCCATAATTCTTCGAGAGATGTTTCTTCAATGAATACCTTGAACAAAATGGGGATTTGAACTTCGCGCGTTTGGCTTTATATCCAACAACTCACTAATTATGCCAAAGTATGCCTAACGAACACCTTACGAAAGCCTTACTAACACCATGAACTGTTCGTACGAATGCCGTACGAATTTTTGTTTGCAAGGCGTTCTTACGAATGCCGTTAGAGCCGTCTATGAATAACTTAGGGCGTTCGTACGACCATTGTACAAATTTGAGGCTTCTAAAATTGTCTTTCGACCCTACCAACTCTACAAAAATCTTGCGTGGTTCTTATGAAGTTCTTACGACGTCCGTAAGACCGCCTAACAAAGAGGATGTTTCGTACGACGTGTAAAAAAATCTTGGACAAGACCATTGACCAGACTGCGAACTTACGAACGTTTTACGAATGGTCTATGAGTGCTGGTTTCGTACGGCGTTCTTACGAAGATCATGCGAAAGGTCTAAAAATCGTTTGTACGGCGTTTGTAGCCTTTCGTAGAGGCATTTGTGACCGTGCCTTAGATTTCACCCTAGGATCTTTGGAACAAAGGAAAATGAATGCGGCTGCAGGCTACTTTATTTGACCTTGGGAGGCAACCTGTTTCAACCCCCTCTTCCAAAACCTTCCGCACTGCCACATCATCCACCTATGACACCTCCGTATGAAAGACAACACAACTGTCGTACGTCACTTCATATTTCACGTAATTATATCGAAGTCTGTACATACCAAGCCTATCATGCAGTGACAGTGGCTATATTGGTTTAATCTTTTTGATGAAACTTATTCTGCTTTGATTTTGTAAGATTGCATTCATGGTAGTACCAGTACATGCATATTCTTTCAATATTTCCAATTGTTCATATCTTGCTACAAATTTTTACATGGTTATGCACCCCTCCAATATTGCATAACTACTGTATGATATGGTCTTTTAAAGTACAACTGACTACACTCTCAAGTGATTAGAGTACAGTATCTGAATTGCAGCTAAGAAGGTCTGAAGTTCAAGTTCAACTCGTGGCTGGTTCATTAACGACCACTTTAAAAATGGAACTATACTGCCATTGTACTAGGTGCTTAGAATAAAACAATGGGGTATTTAGTGAGCCGCAACTGGACAAAAGGCCTTGGCCAGCCCTAGAAATTGAACTGTAAAACATATTATCTACCTACCTAACTAAAAGGTTATGGCCTTGCTCTACCCAATTTTGACCAGGTAAACTATATGTAAAGGAATATTACCCTGAACATGTATAGTGATCACTTTTTGAAAGTGGGAGTGCGAGTTTGTAATTAAAGAAATACTTAAAACCTCCAAAATTTGTGAAAACACATAAGCTTTCACGGTAAACCGGTTATATTACCGATACTGGTAATAACCGGTTACGGTTCGATTATTGCCTTAAAGAATAATCGAAAAATCGGTAATATCGTAGGAATCGAAAATAATCGTGAATAATTGTGAAATAATCGAAAAAATGTAAGTTACATCACACTCTCGTCCTAGTTGACAGTACAACTCATCGGCGGCGGGATCCTTTGTGTTACCATGAGAGTAGATCATTTACGATGTGTTTTGCAGGGTTACCAGGGTGATCGCGCGCCATCATATTACCTGTCCCAAATCTACTACCCAAATCTTTGAAAATATCGCATGCAAAAAGAATCACTTCATTTACATGATTCCCCCGATAATGGACTAATATTTTTGGCCAATTTGTTAAGCGTTCTCCTAGTCTGAGAATGAAGAGAGTCCTTAGAAATTATGTTTAAGTTGGAGAGTTGTTTGCACTTCCTTTTCTGAAGTTGAAATTTTCATCGGCGTGCGGCCCGAATTTGCTATCGCCACGTAGTGTGCTACAATACTGCTCACATGTGTGTTCGCAGCAATATGTACATCACTTCTTGCACGCAAGCTGTCTGACAGTGATTAATACCCTTACAAAAAAAGGTGTGTCAACCTGTGTCTGCACCATGTGTGATCACGCGTGGAAAAACAAAGGAAATCACGCGTGTTCTTGGGTGACAAACCTGCGTTTTTGGAACCTTCTACTCACAGGTTTGACACAGGTTTTGCACACATTTCCTTGCCTTTAATATCAAGCCACAGGTTTTGTGGAAGAATTCTTTGTTATCCCTAGTTTTTATCACCACACGTTTTGAACATAAAACCTGTGCCAAACCCGTGGCAAACCTGTGGCAAATGATCAACCTGTGTCAATGTCAAGGGAAATCACAGGTTTTCATGCAAAAACCTGTGATAACCCCTGGAAAAAACCTGTGAAAACCTGCGAATTTGGAACCAATTGCCACACCTTTTTTTGTAAGGGTAGTAACGTTTTACGCAGAAACTTGCAGATATCACCCCGCCCAGCTTGCAAAGACAGTGCCCGTAACGTTCGGCACATAAACTGAGTCTAGCATGTGTGCGGTCTTTCATTTCATACGGTATGCAACCTCGAGTAAAATGACAAAAAAAAAACACAACTCGAAAATTACACAATGATTAAGCGTGTCACTTGTACCCAAATCAACACTTTGCCGCTATGTGTAAAGTACTAAGATATCACTGTAATAACACCGAAAATATTCATGATTTTTTAGACAGGCCATTACATACACGTTTGGTAGACCCAGAGTGGCATTCGTGCATACTACGAATTTTACGAATGAAAGCTATGTCAGCATGCCCGGATGTCAACACGAGAGTAGCTGCGTAAGAACGTTAATAGCCATTTAGTGATATAGGCATTGGAGAGTAGAATTTTTCTTACTTGGCTCTAGTGACTCTTTTCTGTTAAGATTGTCATTTTTTATTTGAAACAAAAGAGACGATACAACCTTGTGACATGTGAAGTTTTATTGAACTTGTGAATGTGATCTCGGAAAATATCATGGATGTACTATGGAACATGCCTAACAAAATGTTGTCATGTTTTAGTCACCATAACACCGGGTATGGCGATTAGGTACCTAGTTCCTATTTTTGTACCCGTGCAAATACTAATACAATTTATACAATATGAGCTGTAATGCGCAGCTTCCAAGTTTTCGGTCAAGCGATCTGTACTGTGCAGATAGGGTCCTCCAAAATCTACTGCATGCATTTATTGGCTATTTTATCGTACAGTATTTTTTGGGGCTCAAAGTCATCTTGGTTCGCTGGTACAGCCGAAGTTTCTGTCAAAAGCCGTCTCGAAATTATCCATACGTAATGCTTTTTCTAATTCGTTGTAACTCAAATACCATCGGGCATATCACAGTAATTTGATTGATTTTAACATATATATTCTACCTTAAAGTCCCCGCCATTTATTTATTAAGGAAGCGCATCAGGCTGTTTCATTAACAAAATTCTAATATTTATAAAAAGGACAAAGATTTGGGAATCCCTACATCGATCGCCTAGAAGAACGCTCAGGGTAAAGACGTCACATCAACTGACACGAAATTAACCAATCAGAACACAAGTGCAATTGTATTCTCTGTTCGGTAGCAATCCTCATTTATAAACGGTAGTATGTACACAACATCTCTCATAATCGCTCGCGATAGCTTCGCGAAAAGATCGAGGGTGAATGTGTGGCTTAACGGTAGTACATTATAGAGGAAGTTGCCACGTGGCCAAAAGCCACGTGGAAGCAAGCTGTACATAAATGTATGTACTTATTTGCATTACATTCGTGGCTAACTGGAGTGCACCACTTGCGTTATTTTAGTATGGCTTGTACTACCGTCCCTACGGACATGCGTAGTTTCGTCGATCCCTGATGTTGAAATCGGGCGACCCGTGTAAATCCCGATGGTCCATGTAACTCTCATTGAAAAGTTTTAGAATGATCGTTGAATGAAAGCAAGCATAATTTTAGGACTACAAACGAATAATGAAGGGATATAACACTTTGGTGTACAGCAGGTTCTACCGTAAAAGTTCAATGCTTTTGTTTTATTAGCCAAGCAAAAAATTTTAGGGCTCAGTTTGTAGTAGAGCAGACCCGCGCACGTAAGGGAAAAACACGGACAATAAGCGCAGTCGGATTGTTGGCGGGTTAAGCACTGATGGAGAGCTAGCCAACGGGAGGGCCAGGGCGGGGATTATAAACAAAAAATTCAGTTTCCGTTCCTGATTTCCATACATTGCGGGCACATATTCCATGAACATTGTGTGAAGTTTATATAGCTGAGCCCGAGAGCATAAATAAAAAGGGTTCTTTGCTTTTGATAAATTGTAGTATAATTAGCGGTCAAGTACCGCAACTGAGGCATCCAGTTCCGCTGGCTTACGGATACAAAGATGTACGTAACTTGCTTGCTACAGCAAATATGTCAACTTAGGAACTTAATGTAATATGTGCAGGGAAAAAAACCGGTTATAATCGTAGTACGATTATTAGACGTCCGATTATACCGGTTATGTTTTTTTGGAATACCGTGAAAGCTTAATAGCACATACAAGAGCCAGATAGCTGAAGCTGGAAACTGTTTAGGGAGACTAGTTCTAACACACTCTGAAGGTCATCGTTACCTTTTTCAGGAGTAATCTTGTCCGAATTGCAGTTATTCAATTAGGTTGGCCAAAAGAAATTTGAGTTCTTTCCTCGTAATGAGCCCATCAGTCAGGAGCAGGAACCCATGAAATATGTTAGTTTTTGGTTATTCAGGAATTAATAACTATAGGTGCCATGCATATATGCTCAGTTTAAAGGGGAATGAATCAAGTATGTTAATGAACAGTGCATAGCACTTGTTTGCATATTCGATAAATGGCCTATACACAAACAACCTAGGACCATACTAAGACTAGTGTAACATTAGGCCTTTAAATTGTAGTAAGAAATGTTACCCACACTAACGAAATTGTTGCCTAATAACATGGAAAAGGAGGAAAATCTCACCTTAAATCTAAAGTGGAATAGCTAGGGAAGATTGTTGCCTGACACAGTGAGGCAACATAGGCTTAGAGCACAGGTGAGAACATGCACAGTACATAGCTATACACATTTATCGTACAGTGAGCACACCCTAGCCTAACATTCGTTGTTGATAAGTGTAATGTAAAGTATGGTATGGGAGTGGGTACATATCAGTATACTGCCTGCATCTTGCCAGTGTGGTTGGACTCAATGCGATCTCAAAAGCAAAACAAATATCCATAAAGTGCCAATTAATGACTGTCTACAGAGGAAAGGAATTATAGGCTATTGTACTGTTATTAATTGTTTTTGTTGTATACCTTATTAATGGTTCCTTTTCTGCTAAAAAGCACTCTCCTTATTTTACTTTTTTGTAAAGAACACGCAGCAAAGCCAGCTGTTCTTTGCCGTTGGGAGTTGCCAGGGAAGTTGCACTTCCAATTCTAAATTTGTCTATGGAAGAATCTAGGAATGGAGCTTCCTCGCATACTGTCCCCTAGCTCTTCTTTGCAGTCACTACATCATATGTGGCATATACAGTATTGATGAAATTAAAATGACTTTTTCAACTCAATGGTTAGGGGTAGATAATGAAATAATTTTGCAGTCTGTTTAAGCTGATACAAGAATTTCATTGTTCTTTATTTGAATTTCACTAACAGAGCAGAAGTTTCAATTAAAGCAATTATGACTATAGTCTACACCAGACTACATTTTTGAAACTTACACTGCCAATTTCAGAATGATGGGGTGAAGTGAAAAAATTTGATTGCTATTACACAAAATTTTCATCTAACAAGGAAGTGATAAAGAATGCATACTGGGAAAGTTTTCTTTTAATCCCAGCATTCAACTAATTCTCACCCTTTTTTTAATGAGTGCTATAATATTAGCTGCAATGATCACCCTTTTCTGAGAGGGATCCTTGTGGGCACTCCATCAAGAGTGAAGCTATTCACTCTAATTACTAAGAGCTAATGATGTCCCCTCTTTTGCACTAAGAGTGTAATTGTAATTGTGTAAGTCCATTGTTAAAGGGTATGAACTTTAATTAGCAGATGATGCATGATGTCATCTCATTTTTCAATTGATCATTTTTGTGGTTGTCCATGAAAATGAAAAAAAGAAGGGTATTAAATTTATGACTTCAATAGCATCTCTTGTGTTCAGATCATAAAAAGCTGAGTCTAACATAATAATTGGACAATATATGAAAAGAACTTTGAAAATTATAATTAGGAGTCAAATATAAGTTTTACAAATTAAATTGTTAGCATGCAAATACCCTGTGCATATATTATGACTGGCAGTTAGAAGCTCTTTTGTAAAAAATGAATGAAAGCCCTTTTTCAAAAACTGCAAACTGTAGAAATTGCATACAAATTTCACTAAAATATTTATAGTACCTCCCACATGATTTCACAGTCTACTCAAAGAATTTGTGTGGGTATAAATACAAACTGTGTAATCTTCAAATGCTGGTATGGACAGCCATTACAAATACAGCTAGCACAAACGTAGCCAACGGCTAAGTACTGCTCTGGGAAATGCATTTTATGGCAATTTAATGCAGAAAACAAGATACATATATAATAGTGTAATTTGGTTTCAGCCAGGGAAAATTTATGGCTTCTGTGAGGTCTATGATTGTATGGCTTACAGGTCAGAAAAAGGTCAATAGAACAGTCTCAGCGCTTTCCTTATAACTGCATACCTTATTGCTTATTACCATGAACTTTTCTTTTATGCTTTAGATATTTGGGTTGATGAAATGTTTGAGTACTTTGAAGTAAACCAGGATGCACAATCTTTCTTTCATAGTTTGCATTGATGGATTGCACATACACACATCTGCAACTTAATGCTTTTGCTACAGAAGGCATTCCATCCTGCCATACTATAAGCTACATATTAAATTACGTATACACCCGTACGCACATACCAGTTCCACAAAATACTACATTTTTGTATGGATGCCACCATATTTGCACTCACTATACCCCAAGAGGATGCATGTGTTAATTATCTCCTATACCATATCCAAAAAGTGATTGACATCATAGGTTTATAATATTGATCTATGCCAGGACACAGCTGAGTGATATGGTTTTGCGGCATGCATACATGGGCCTAGTCATGGTAAATTATGGGTTCACAGGAAACCATGCATAGCGAAGGGTCTAAAAGGCAAGAGCAGTCATCCCAGTGTGAAGTCGTGTAGCAGACTGTCCTGTTTCATGATTGGCTGTTGAGAGTCATGTGATAACATTTTCTCTCCACAGATGTGAAATTTACTAGAAGTAACTGCTTGGTTTACCTTGAATATACAATAGTTAAAGGCCCAGTTGTCTCACCCCAAACAGTACCAATTCTCCTAACCTTCTTACTCAAGCCCCTCCCACAATTGTCTGAAATTCATCCTCATCCAGACACAATCTCAGGTTATACTGCTTCAGGGTGAGTATAAAAAACTCAATTTATATAATCAAAACACTCTCAGTACAATTCATGCTGTGTAATATAGTAAGCTTTGGCACTCTGCATTGTTTGAATTAGCTGTCGATCAAAGGGCTGAGCCAATTGAGAATTTCGGTACCTGGGTACCAAAATTGTAGTTTGGGGTGAGAGGTTAGGCCCTTTAAGTCATAAGCATGAAAGATACTTTTGGAAGAGAAATAAGAAAAAAATTGTTAAGATTTAGCAGTTGCTACAAAATAAGTTTGGAGAGACTGCCGTTGACCTTTTACTGCTCAGATCAACTTATTCTCCCTAAAATGGCATTGGTCAGTCCTACATATGACCCTGAATACCTGTTGTATGGTAATGTAGGGGCAGATGACCAAACAAGGAGCCATCCATTTCAACCAGAATGGTGATAATCATGTACTTGTGCAACTAACATTTGTAGAGACCCTGGTTGTCACCTGCAAGTAAAGGTTAAGTCATATGGCTTGCATGTACAGTACAATTATCTCTAGCTGCTTTCACAGCAAAAGTATGATGCCATATTTCTCAAGGAAAAATAGCTAAGAAGTGTCTTTTTCTCACAATAAAGCAGCACTCTAGTAACATGTACCTCTCAGAGTGTACATACTGCAACAAAAGTCGTTAAGTTACTTGTAGGTTACACAAATCTGGTCCATGGACGAATAGGCTTCTTGTAAATGGGCCACACCCACAGTTAGAAAGGCAGCTTTTCCATGCTTCTTTGGCAATTACACTGGATTGGGATCAATATTTTTCGTTTGCATAACTAAAATCTGACACTTACCTCCATTTTGAAACAAATTTTATTTCTTTTTTTAAACCAGTTTATCCCCCAAATTGCATGTACTGAGCATTAAAATCAGGTAGCCAGCCCAGTCATAAACTGATAGAGCAGGTGCCATGAGCAAAAACTTAAATGGAAAATGATAACGGTGGAATCACTATGTGACTTAAGTTGCAGTTGGTCGAAAATTGGTCAGGTTCAAGATGAACATGCTATAGATGAATCTGACCAACGCTTGTGTTTAGTGAATGTAAGAGTCCATTAGTTGGGTCCATCATACCCTAAATTGTCTTCATTTATTGTCTAAATGTAATTTCAAACCTTTACTTTCTGTGAAATTGAGGGAATCAACAAGCATTATGGTGTACATCATCCATGTTACCAGGCCGATAACGGGTAAGCAAAGAAAAGGTGTACAGACTCCAATTATGGCAGACCATCACTTGCAATCAGCATTCCTCTACAGGTAAACAGGAAGTAGTGAAGAGTAAAATAGACTATTTTCCCAGTCAGTAACTGAAACTGTTACTGGATGTAGGACACACAATTAAATTCCTCCTCATAAAGATCTAAAGCCATCTGAAATATGTAGCACAGTTGACTAAGCATGCAACTTTGTGAAAACCTACAAACCTATGCCAACATTGTTCAAAGATTTGGGTGATCATAACTGATAACATTGTTCAAAGATTTTGGTGATCATAACTGATAACACTGAGCTACAAGTTACTTGAACCCATAAGAGAACCCTCATGCACCCACACCACATACCACAACATATGGCCAGCATGCATCATTTCAACACCAGCTGGATCGGCAGCTGAAATATCTTTGTTCATAGCAATGCACCTGACCATCTAAACAGGATTTTGCATCTGAACCAATCAACACTGTCATCACCTATTGTGACCTCTTCAGGCACTTATTAAGTTGACCTACAAATCAGAAACCATGTATGCCTCAATGACCCAGATTGCAGTACACGAACATGTAGTATACATTATAATGTAAACCATGTGGAATATTCTGAGTATTAGACTGATCTGTCACATATATTTGGAGGGGGTAAACAGCTATATTTACTCAACTGTAAACCAGTCCTAATTTTCTCTGTAACAAATACTTTTCAATTGAGATTACTCCTTGTTATCACATGAACTGTTGCCAAGTGGCCTACACAGAGGCAAGAAATGTTTTATTTAAGGCAGCAAAACCAGAATCATGGGAACAATTTCCTTTTAATATGACAGAAACCTCTTACCATGAATCACTCCACTTGTTAATTGAATCGACCACCTGAGTAGGTGAATGAACCCTTCACTCTTGGAACACAGCGTTTAGAGGAAACGATAGTCACACAATAAAATATACCGCAGTATTAGGAACTACATAATGTGCCTTCAGCATTCTCATTCAATACATAGTATGCTATGAGTTGCCATGGGCTACATAAAGAGAGGGCATGGGGTATCTGAAGGGTGTGAGCTATAGTTGTAATCAATCAACTCCATCGAAGTCTTTCTCTTGAAGAAGAAATTGAGGATAAATTGACAAGTGTTTATAAGTCAAATACTGTGTACAGTAGCCCCTGTTGGTGTTACGAATGGGTACAGGATAACTCATACCCATTCATCTCTCCTCCAAAATTGTAAAGATCTAAAATTTTGACCAATCGTATGTGTTATTAAGATTCAAGCACATTCTCCATCTCCACTGAGGGTCTGGATAAGACAGCTAAATCAAGCAGTTACATGTGCCTTGGCTAATCTATACCGTAGCTGGGTAAACATTTTCACCTAGTCCTGATTTGATGACACCTTTCTTGGGTCTATTGCTTCACTGAGATTACAATTCCACACCAGGCCTCAAATTTAACTGAGGTCATTGCCTCTGTACATTCAATGTTTGCCCAGGAAACACATGCCTGAAAGTTGCTGCTAATGCCTTCAGTGCATGGCCTCCATCCTCAATGCATGCTTTACTGAACTAACAAGTTTTGTTTGTTTGTTTGTTTTTTTTTTTGGATGACCTCATTGCTCTTATTCAGACCTAAAAATAGCCTTACCACACTGGCTGATGGCCTTCATGAAATCAAAAACCAAACTGAACCAAAACCAAATGGCCTTGCCTAAGTTGCCTGTGAAAATCCAAAGTGTGCAGCCTGGTAAACTACTGTTATATGATTTCTTCTTTTCTATTACTCTGCAAATTCATATTCCCTCAATACATGGAATAAACTTGAGAATGCTATCCACACATTAAGTTAGTTAGATGGAGTTTTATGCCCCAGTTTGAACCAACTGGTTGGAAACTGGACCATAAAACTCAATCTAACTTACTAATATATGGATAACATTCTCAAGTTTCAATGCAACCTTTTACTGCACATGGGAGTTAAAAAGCAACAAAAATTTTATTTAAACATTCCCCAACATGCCCATATTTTCCGTACCATTATAATCTGTGCGAAATAAATGGCGGAGGGGGGGGAGGAATAAACAAACAAACAAACAGTTCACTTTGTTAGACATTTGAATGCAAATAAAGTGATCTAGTTCCATGTAGTCTCTTCATCACCATATTTTATCACTGAACATGTGTCATCCTACCATACAACAGCATGGGTGCTCACTATATAAAGGTCTGTCAACATGTAGGTTAGGACTGTAAGATAGCACACCTCACTCTGAATTCAAGTAAAAAGACTTTGCCAAGGACTACCTCTGGACAAATAAACTTAAAGAATAAAGAACATTTTCCAGAGCAAGGAGCTGGAAATCCCTTTTCATATGCATTTTAAGTTTGGATGATGATAATTTGAAAGCATTATGAAGTTTTATCCAGATAAACAGGGCATTACATGAAATCTGTAATTTTAATACTGCAGTACAATGTAGTATTTAGACCAAACTTACATTTCTTTAAGATCACAAATATCACCACTGTTAGGAATATTTTATTGAACAAACTGCACTATGTCACTTTGACAGGCAAGCAGCAAGGAGAACATCTCCGGCTGACCTCTTCCGGAGGTCACCTGGAGCCACTATGCCACTAAAAGCTTGCCAGGGACTTACTGCAAGTAAGTGGGGATTACAAAGTGTAAACAGGTGGTGGTGGGGGGGGGGGTGTGAAGTAGATTATTTGCTAAACTAGTGAAATGATTTTTATGCTACCTGCAAGAAATGGAAAAATACTCGAACGTACAAATTTTATGGATGAGGAGGGTATTCAACTGTGAAGAAGAAACATTAGACATCTGAACCATTATAAAATGTTAAATCCTGAGCTACACTACTGTAATTATGGAACAAGAGTATTCACAAGAAGTGCAGAGATATCTCCTGGATTTCAAGCAGTTAACCCAAATGATACCATTGGAGTAACATTTAGCCTGGCAGTAATGAGATTTCTATTAACATTTTGATCATCTTCAAGTTTATCTGAGAATTTCAAATCCATGTTAATTGCACCTATACTTTATACTTTCTCTATTTTAAATGTAGCATTTAAATGAATTCAATGTCATTAAAACTTTTGTATAAACCACAATTAAAACCACCATAACCGATTCATTTATGGAAAAATTGGAAAACTTTATACTTCTTGCCAGATTTTATCAATGAAATGCTGGTGACAATTTCAGTGAAAAAGAATGTAAATTTATGAAATCACAGAAATAATACATCTTCTGCATCAGGATTGCTGCTCCCAACATTGACTGCAGAAATTCCTGTTATGACTGCAAGTCTGATGAAATGCAATACCCTCAATAATTTATACTTTGTAAAACATGTTGGTAGAGAGATGTGAACTTGTAAACTTTCTTAAGTGACAGTTAACCTTGTAAGCTTCTATTCGGCTAAAACTTGATTACATGCACTTGTGGCTGATCAAATACGATAAGTCAATCTTATATGTCACAAGGAAATGGTGCAATGTTTCACCAATTTTGACAAGTTTCAAACATGTCATTATAAAAACATCTGGTCATTTGAGATTCAGAAAGTATCTGGTTTTTTCGTATCTGCATTTCTATCATTGACAGAGTTGTCAGTTTTTGTTCTGTCATTTCAAATACCCTTGTGAATGTCTGCAGAAACACTTGTATGCATATTTTATGTGTGCTTGGAAAGTAAATTACCAATCAAGAAAAAGAACTTGTTTGTGTGCAATAATGCTTAACCATTGTGCACTCTTTTAAGTTTGACCCATTTTTAAAGGTTTCACTTCTCTGTACTTATATTCAATTTTTTGTTAAAAAATATTAACATTGCTCAGGTGCTAACACTTTTCACAATGTACAGGATGAGATCTTGTTTAAAAAAAGGAAAAACCCTTTACTTATTATCCACTGAAGTGTACAGTACATGGTAAACTAAGAAAAGACTTGAGACATCCCTATTCCACCTATCCCACCCCCTCCCACCTCCCCTCAAAAAAATTAACAGACTGACCAATCGACACACTGGACTTGAAATAGGTTTGAACAGTATTTGAAACCACACATCAACTTGGACAGTTTTTAAACTTCATCTTGTTGATCTAGCTGACACTATTCATTTAACACATTCCTATTAATGTGTGTCATATTGCCATGTTACTCACTAACTCCACAGTTCAAGATATATGCAAAGGTTGGAAACTAAGATAAGGCTATACAAGTAGGTCAATTCCTTTAATGTCGATGTCAATCTCACATTCATGACATTGTATTGTTATGTGCAAAATTTGTACTGATGAAACTAAATCACACTCAGTTTTGCTAGTATCATGCTACTATAATCTCTTTTAAGTCTATTAGAACAACTTGATTTTGATGTAACATTCCACTGCATGTACACTGAACCAATTACTATCATCAAGAATGACTTTATCATATCAACAAAGGCATATCTTGAAAATAATTGTACCAGTACATATTTAAACATCCCTTGATCAATCAATTGACCAATAGTGTTGTATGCTTGAATGAACTTTGAACAACACAGTGTATTGAGTAAGCAATACAGTAGTTTTTTGTTTGCAATTCAATGTATAGGCTAAACTGATAAAATTTTTACTGTATCTGACATTCAACAAAAAATACTATGCAAGGTCATAATTTTATATTAAATGTAAATATGAGATGATAAGAATGTCTTGAGTGATATTAATTTGTGCTGAAACTACAGCATTCCAACTAAAGTAAACATCTTTTTCTATTACATACTGTAGTTCTTCAAACTGTAAAACAAACCTACTAGCAGTCTAGCACTTTACAGAACACCAGGGTACATTAAATACTGTAGTGTAAAAATCAAAAGTTATTCACCTTTGCCCACTCTTCATGACGCCATGTGGAAATATCCCTCAATTAATACTTCAATAAAATATACAAAATTTTACATCTTAAATTATCCATGTTTTATGGTATGAGTTGACAAGCTTGGTGATAGATGTACTGTAAAGCCAAAGTGTCCCATTTATCAACTCACTCCACTCCCATTAACATCCAGGAGATGTGAAGCAAAATGAGAAATATGGAATATTGAGTCATGAAGCCATTAATGACTTTAACAGTAACAAAACAATGAACGGAAATAAAGGCACTTACAAAAGAAGGCAAAAAAGCCAAGGAAAAGTTTCTTTAATTTCAAGACCAATTATGTATAGCTGATTTCAGCACAGGAAACAACATAAAGCCTGAACTACCTAAATTTATACTGACCTTTCCAACACTATCCAATGGAGTTACCATGACACTATTAACTGCTTGGTTTATTGCTCATTTAGTTTATGCAGCATAAGAAAAATTTGAACCATTTCCTGATTAAGTTTTATTGCTTCTAAGGTAGCAATTCCTTAAAATACACGAGTTTGTCCACTAACAACCTGCAATACAAGACAGATATGAATATAAAACATTCATGCTTTTAGTGGGAAGCCATAAAAATGTCTAATAAAAAGATGCATCTTGTATATACCCCATCATTAACTCCTCATTGATCTATAAATCATAATGCTTGGCCAAACTGAAATGAGCAGTCAAATGGTAGTTAAGTCCTAAAAACCTTTTTAAGATGGATACATTTTTACAGGAGCCTATAAACAAGTACAACATGAAAAGAAAGGTCACTGACAAGGCTTTTTAACTAAGTGTAATTGTAACTCAATGTGTCTCTTTGAATGGTGTTTTAAGCTAGAATGCATTCAAAATCAATGATGTGCCACTTATTTAATCTGGCATTAAGCCATACACTGAACAAAAAGGGCAGAGGGTTTGAAACTTTCTGATTTTGGTTTTATTTATTTATACGTAATTGTCAATGTTACAGAATGCTTCAAATGATAGCAAGGATAAAATAGAATTCATAATAAAGAAATGAAATAAAATAATAAAGACATGATATTGATAGGCTGTTGTGTATTAGAAGAAAGCCATCGCACCGATAAAGCCTGCCCCCCCTCCCCCTCCTGTCACACACACATGTAATGCAAACTACCACAGCAGTTAGATTCATTCACATTGAAATTGTTGATGATTCCCAAAACTCCCTGGTTTGGGGATCTCCAAGCCCTGATACGTACCTCCTACAGTATTTACATTATGTAACCCTACTAACCTGTGGTAATCCTTTGGCAAGTAATCAGTGTGATGGGATGGACAGAAGGAGAGCCCAAAGGATGCCTCCTCATTCTTTTACCTTACCCCATGCAAAGGTGAGTACGGTTACAAAATGTTAAAAGGAGGTTACGAGGGGTGATGTAGATTGTTTAGTAAAGTGCTTTCCTGCTTCCTACCTGTTTTTAATATAAACTTGATGATGGTAATACCACCAGTTTCAAACTGCCTAAGTGTACTATGACTAAAGCAAAATTGGAGTTATCCATTATTGACCAAAAATTAGAAAAAGCCAGTACTTCCCTAAAGATCAGAGTGTGGGGTTAACAACCTTCTCTTTCAATGATGGCTCATGAAAGCGCCCTAGCTTGATTCTGTCCCAAATCAAAAACACTAATTCCAGTACAAAAATCTTGTCCTTAAATCTGTCATTAATTAAAAGCTCAAAGATTAATTCCACTCCTACCAAATTTTGTGGACCACTTTCCAAAAAACCTTTACATATGACTTAATTGAGTTCAGATCTTTGCGTTATCTTTCACAGTGTGATGGAGACAGTTACAAAAATAACAGCCAGCAGGGCTAGCACCAATCTTTGCTATCATATGTCATATTTGCATTTCTAATAGATCCACCTGGAGATGTTGTCGTTTCCTCTCATCTTCAAAAGAAGCAGGTCACATCAGTAACGTGCATCTCATACAGATTTGTCTTTTCTCAGGGTACTCTAAAACAATTTTTTTCACGTGTTTCAAGAAAGGACTGAAAAGAGGTGAAATTCAGCAACTTCATTAAGAGCTGCCCTCCCCTGCTGCATGGATTCTCTAGGATTGTGAAATGTTTTCTTTCTTTGCCCAGGCCAATAACATCCAAAAAAAACAATCCTTGTTAGTTCTATCATTAAAACCAGCAGAGAGGCTTCGGGAAGAGGCCGATGTTTTATTAAATATTTGGATGGTGTACATTCTTCCTAAAGGCATTTGCTCTGTTTATCTCAGGCAAAAATTTGCAATTGTATAAACTTATGAGCATATTAAATTATATATCAAATTTTGCCATCCTTCCTAAGGGTTTGAATCTATTAGGGTCTCTCTTTATAGTGTTTTTGTACCTCAGATTTTGTCTATTCTATCTATTACAGTCTAAGGCAATATGACAAAATTCCAAATGCATTGACTGACTATAAATATTAGTTGTCAGTTAAAATCAATTTGAAAGCAAACCTACACCTACCAAACGAATATTGAATGTATCATATATATTCCTTTCAAGTAGCATTGAAGTAGTGCCTTTTTTCAATACAAGCATACATTAACCCCATTAGCTGGAATGTTCGGTGCTTCGTTTTGAAACATTATGACACACACAGGAGTGCCTCTTTAAAAGCACAGCATAAAGTGATCAGTGCTGTCTTTTTTACACTTCATTTTTTTGCCACAGAAGAATACAATTTACAAGAACAATAATTTCACCTTACCTCGAGACTAAATAATCTAAATTAATATCCTGTGTATATTAAAAACAAAATAATGTCAATATCCAGATGAAGATGCTCATAGCAGAGTTCTTATTTTACCGAAAAATTTTGTTTAGTGACATGTTGGTGAAGTGCTGTCGTCTAGACAATGCCATCATTTCAGTTTCTTTACCACCTATGACAAATTTAGTCAAAATACAGTAAATGAGGTGATGATGGCATCACTTTTGAGCTGTAAATTACTTACAATCTCACGGAAGACCTCAAACAACTTTACAGGACACAAGTATGTGTACTTTACAAACAAAATAAAAAAAAAAGAACAAAAAAACCTGATGGATTCCTTGATAAGAAAACAACTCTCTCACTGCATGTATGCAATTACCTGCATACAGAATGAAAACAAAATAAAAGTGACACCCTTTAAGTAGTTTATTGATAGCAGAAACTTTAATTTTAATGTACTTTGTCAAGTTCTCAACATGCCTTTACAAAATTATAAACAACTGTTGTATATGTCTATGTAGTATTGACAAGGTTAGAGACATTTTACAACACCATTTTCCAGAGCTCTCAAACAGTCTTCTTCATTAGCACACGCCTCTACCATTAAACTACGACAAGCTTGGTTAATTTTTCTGCCAGCTGAAAAACACTAAATGAAGAAGAGAGTAAAACTATTTATGTGTCAAGGACACACTGGTAAAGATATGAATGATTAAATGTGGAAAACTTTTATGAATATTTTACAGTCAAGACTGGAAAGTTACCTAGTTTTTCAGTTACATAAGGTTTCACGACACAACAACACAAATGTGTCATACCGTGTCAGCCAGCCTGCACATAGAAAGATTTAGTCCATGTATGGTTCAAGTTTGGCTTAGAATACAGTGTATAAATTTAAGTCCTGCACTTTAGATGCCTCACAGGACAGGTGCAGAATGTGGAGCACATATATTCTAGATTCTCCTGCCCACTGCGATCAAGGGGGACGTCTGGAAAGAGTTCAGTGTTTTTGTTAGTGCTTGAAATCTGAGGGTCCTGGAACATATCATTTCATCTGAGAAAAAGTTCAAGGTTCCCACAGTTTCTTGAAGAGTCCCATAACTTTATTTGGCCTACATCAATTTCAACCTTGCATGGCCAGCAGAGCATTTGAGTACTCTTATGGAGATTTAGCAAGTAACATATCTGTGTGTGAAAAGCTGGAGCTTCTGTGCCTTGCTGATGCACAGGATATTTCCAAAGCGTCTAGGGGACTTAATGTGCATCTGAGGCTCAGGACCTCATGTTAGCAAAACCTGGAGTTAATTTATTTCCACTTGACATTGCATAGAGCAGTAATATTAAGAACTCGTTTCTAAAAATGCCCTAAAATGTTAAAATGTTACCATAACTGTCAGAGAGAGCTTATTTTTCATCACATTTTAAACAAGAGATTTCTTTCAAGTTACAATGTGATCTCTATTCTTCATCAAATTTCCATAGAACTGCCATTCATGGCCACCATTCTTTACCAAAATATGCATTTAAACATTTATTAAGGGAATTTTCAGTACTTAAATCGTGCTTTTGCGAACTTATGTATAAATGAAAAAAAGAAAAAGAGAGTAACGTAAGACTTGAATATTTCAGGATGGTTTTGTATAATTTCACTTTATTGCATTTCATTTTGGAGCCTCCTTCACTCTCCCCTTCTGCTAAAGTAAATTTGAATTAGAAACTTAAGTGTTGGATTCTGTGTTTGATAAGGATACTTGTATTGTATAGAGAATTCTTTTTTAAATGCATCGTCTTCAAATAATATTTTTTCAGATGACAAAAACTTTTTTAACTTGGGGGAATGTTTGGGTAGAAATTCTGATCAATTGGCATACAGTACATAAGTCTGCCATGTATTTCCCTAGATACCCTCAAGTGAGAACAACTTAACATGCTGAAAATAAACTATTTGCATGCATGACCAGCAAATTGGTATTTTGGGGTGGGGTTCCAGATCACATAGATGTTAACATGCATTTTATCTTGATTACATTCCAGGATTTTATTTAACCTTTAAATAGTGACAGACATACTGACAATTGCTGCTGGCACTTAACTACGACAAAATATGGTAGGGCAAGGGTTTAAAAGGCCTGGGATTTTCCATGTATTCAGTCTAATGTAGAGGTGGAATGCATATTAAAGGAGGCATTGAAAAAACAAAACTTAGCACTTCATAGGGAAGTTAAGGGTTTCATTCCTGGCCAGACAGAAATAAGGTGGGTTTTCTATTAAAGAGTAATATAGCGTTTTTCCCATGTTAAGTGGTATTTAAAAGCATACAGCATTTAATTTTTTTGTTAGTTGCCACTTGATGTGAAATTGTAGTTCATTACCCACAGACTTCTCCCACAATTGTGGTTGCTATATCCACATCCTACAATAAAACAATTGCCCTACAAGGCTTGATTACTATCATGTTGCAAAACTTGTATACATCCATCAGGCTTTATACTGTACATAGGTTAGCCATGACAGCTTGGTTTCACAGTGCCTGGTTTTTCCCTGCCAATTCAGTGCCAAGGCAGTGTCTCAACATAGCTGCAAAAAATGTATGCAAGTGAGGCTGTGAGGCAAAATGTCATGAGCTTTCTGTGATCTGTATCCCCTTCTGTGGCAATGGATTTCTCTGAATTTTCTTAAATTTGAGGTATAAATTTTATTTCAATTGCAACTTATCAATCATCTCAAGGTATCAATCCCCATCACTTTAGGATGGATGAAGAACCCTGTTGTATCTTCAAATGTTGGCTACAATTTAGCATTTTTTGTTCCGTCCATTCTGAGACCATGAAGTGTTCCATATCTTTTCATGTACACACTGCCATGAGAGGACTATAAAAAGTTCATAAAGTTGCACAATGTTTTATCGCAATCTGATCTTCGCCATAAAAACATGGAAATAACTTCCTCACATGCAGTGAAATTGGCTCACACAATAAATCATGGGAAGATGAGAATCATAAAGCTAGCGGCAGTAACTGCTTTAAAATTTACTGCAAAATTGTAACGAAGCATCACTAGTCCCGAATCGCAACAATATGTGGGGTTATTGAGAGATACTTTGTTTACAGGGAGAAAAGCTGACATTTACTTTTAACCTTTCCATGCAATGCAAACCACCTCAAACTTTATATCTCCTACCTAGCTAAGAAACATTTGTGATATGAAGCCCCATAAAGCTTGAAAAGGAATCTTTTGGGAAGAGATCAATAAATTGGATACTGCTATCCTGTCACTGAATCTGATGGGGAAGTGAAAATTGATATAAATTAATGACTCATAAACCTCTAGGTTTTGGGATATTTGGTGTGAAATTTCCCTCACACAATTTACATAAATTTGGAAAACTGTGCTTCATGTTAAATCAAAGCCAAGGGTTCCCTTATCACATAACTTTGAACAGCAATGAAGGTACACTGATATTAATATTCCTGTACATTCAGCTTCCAAGCCATTTTAAGATTAAAATGACCTGGGCTGTCATATAAAGATGGTTGGCACAAAAAAAAAAAAAAGAGGACAAATGCTACATCAGTTTTAAGTGGCAAATAAGGAGTCATTCTAATCATGTCAAGTTTACTCTCAAACAAAGTTGTGGCTCAATCTCTCAACTCCTGGCAAAAAAGTTATCACCACATACTTGAATGAATATTACCATCATATGACCAAATTTATGGTACAAGACAATGACAATAGATAGATAAAAAGAAAATAAAGAGACATTTAATGGATCCAAGATGACTTCACTTGGCAAAAAACTGCTCAGTCAGATGGTGCTTCAATTCTGAATTGACAGTCTACAGTATTCCACCCTTTACCGTTGTTTGGGTCCTTTTAGACCCAAACGGAGAGGGCAGCTGTCACCCGTCTTTACTGTTTTACGCAGAGCTCGAAACTGCAAGTAGCTACCCGAAAATTCGGCCACAACAACGAGACAGACAATGGTTTAAGGTCACGGGGTCAATGGCCAACAGAAGCTGATGCGCGGCGTGTTATGTCCTCTTTTCCGCCCACTCCTGAGGCACGCAAATATGCCCCGATTGGAGCACAATGGTAAAGAGTTACTTGCCATGGAGAGTCACCATCAGGGTTTCAAAATTGGGGGGCCATCAGCCCATGTACTGTATGCATCTACGATGAAGGATATACAGTACCCTATGTGGAGCACTACCATCAGTAATTGCAATAGACACACAGGACAAGCAATTATTTAGGAAAACAAAAGGAATCATTCTGAGGGAATGTGCCCACCTAACATCCTAATGTAGACTTGTTGAGAAGTGGAGGTACAGTACAGCATCTTTCTTATTTTTACCGAATATAAAATCTTCAAAATGAGGTGTCTTGAGTGAGGGGGAAGTCATTGTTACATGATTTGGAGGACAAGGTGTGGGTCAGGTTCTAATCATTTGGGAAGAGAAATTTGTTAATCTTCATCATCCACTGGCACTGAGCGTAAGTTAATTTTGGGGTCAAAGATGCCATCAGCAATTTACAATTCTTTTGAACAACCAGCAACATTCATTTCTGGCAGATCTACAGAGGTGCCAAGCCATCCACATACATGATTTATTGGGAATGTAAAGATATAAAAAAGGATCGAGAGCACTTAAAAACTACTTTAACATTTGCCCCGTTGCTCCTAATTTGAGACGTTTATATAATAACAACTTTAAGCTATTAAAGGAAAACAGTCCTTCCCCTTAATTTGCAGCAGTACATTGAACTGCAAAACTACCTGGTTTACACAGGTGAATAGGAGGAACAGTAAGTATTGGGACTTGTAGATTGTATAATCCATTTATAACTTCAGTACATGAACATTTTTGCTACTGTACGAACTAGGCCTAGTTTTAAATTTTCCAGGTGTGTTACAAATCACACCCTTCAGAAAATAATGAGCATCACAGAAGGTGTGCTCTATCAAACTTTGATACATTCAAGGGTTGACACTATCACAACACTGGTTCCAGTAAGGCCTACCTAGCACTAGCAATTGCATACCAGCACAGAGTTAAAATAGCTTGTTTCCAACTAACACAAAAATGATCAACTATTATACAAAATATGTGCTACTTAAAATCACAATCTGAACAAATGAAATGTTAAAAACTTCCAATGTACCATTTGTGCATAGATTAGATTATACCCACAAATCATCATGTGGATTTGATTTTGGGCATTGTAAATTTGTGAAAAGTCTATTGTGAACTCTGAAATGATTTCAAACCATCACATAGTTGTTCAGGAATATAACATGTACTATGGTAATAATAGTATGCTTTCACTGGCCTAGCCATTAGGGTGAATTCTGGGGGAGGGGGGAGGGGAGACATGGTGAAGTTCATTTGCTAGATCAGCAAACTAACCAGCACTCAAACTGGGCTGGTGACCACACTAGATACATTTACCTTTAAAGGACCAACCCTCTCATCCCAAACTACAATTATGGTAGGGGTGTACCAAAATTCTCAATTGGCTCAGCTCTTTGATCGACAGCTATAATCAAACAATGCACAGTTCCAAAGCTTGTATTACACAGCATGAACTGTAGTGAAAGTGTTTTGATTAAATACACATAGGGCTTTTCATACTCATCCTGAAGCAATAAACTGAGATTATGCCTGGATGAGGATGAATTTTAGAAAATTGTGTGTGAAGGGCTTAAGTAAGAAGGTTAGGAGAATAGGTACTGTTTGGGTGAGAGAACTGAGCCTTTAAAGATTACATTCTTTATCTAAAATAGATGTATAAAAATTGCACTTTTCTTCTCATTCTTTCACTTTCTTCCTTTTTTTCTCATTTCCTCCTGTTTAAACCTTTTTCTGCAAATATAAGGGGGGACTTTACTTGCAAGAGGACAACTTCCGCAGTTGGTAGATGCAACAGCAGTAACAACCATGGAAGCTCTACCAGCAAGGCAGTACTTCCATGTTTCATCAATTTCTTTTACACAAATGGAAAAGAATTTACACTGAGGGTGCACTCACCTTGCCCTCTAGGCCTCTACTCAAATTCATGAAAAGAGAGGGTTCACCAGAAAGGTTTTGCCAGTTCTGCTAAATACTGTATCTTAGCAAAGTTCTCTACTTAGGAGCTGATGAAACCAGAATTTTTTCAGTTTTAATATCTTGACCATTATCAGACTCATCAGCAAAATGCTGGTACAGCGATTATTTATTTAAGCACTTCATCAGGATAAACAAATAAAGTGCAATTAATTACCTTGAACTGGAAATTGCAAAAAGTTGTCACAATATGGACGACAGCGTTCCAAATTTGATATACATTCATTTTGAACAGAGAACTCCGGTGTGAAATTTGATAACAAGGGCTTTAATAATCCAGCATATAGTTTTCACGCCAATGTAATTGATTCTTTACGTCTTTTAGACTCTCAAGGACATATCCTAGTACAAGAACAGGCTGTATATAAACTTGTATAATTGTTGGTAGTTATCCTTCTATGCAGCAAAAAAAACCTGATAGAAAAAATGTCAGGACCAGTATAAAAGGAAATACACCTCAATGTGCAAAATTCTGAACTGTGAAATTGGCAATATGATACAGTGTTTGAAAGACATGCTGGTAAGATTTAACCATGATTTTGCAGTCATTTTGGTCACAATGGCCAGGATTTCCTGGTTATTATCACTAAGAAATTATGGGAAGTTGGGGACCACAATTCTGGTCAACTCTGAACATGATCCAATACAGTATGCCGATTTCAGAAGAAAGGCATTTTTTCTACAGCTCAATGCATTATGGGAAATAAGCGTTCATCAACAACACATTTATTATATATTAGACACTGCATTCAGTTTCTTAATGATATTTGACACCATTGATGGGAATATTAAATTGAACACATGTGGTAACTCTTCTAAACATTTGGTGTACTGTAATGCTACATCCACATGGCAACATGCATGTTCAAAATATTCAATGGTATAAGATTGCAAGCAAAAAATTGATGTCCAATTATAAAGAAAACCCTGAAGGAATTTGAGACAATGTGCCCACAGTGTTCTGCGTTCATCATTTATTCTTTATTAAGTGTCTATTTTTTTTTTTTTTAAATTTAGATGTCTTGAGCTGGGAATTTACTTATTGCTACAAGGTTCAAAAGAATGGACTGGAATAGCTTTCTTTCTGACATCAGAGCCTTTGGAATATAGGGGGCCTTGAGTTTTAAATATTCCAGGTGTGAAACAGATCACACTCCTTGGAAAATTATGGGGTGGAACAGGTGTGCTGTTTCATTAAACTTTATTAGATTGATATGTGCGCCTGTAATTCATCTCGGTGAGCAAAATATCACACTTCTCACAGTGATTTTAAGCAAGTGAGAGTGTACGATTGCACTTGCACGCCTCAAAATTCAAGACTTACATAGTGCGTGATTTTTTTAATCATAAATAAGGGGAATCTTGCTAATACCATAATAGCTGCACTTGGGCCCAAGTCATGATATTATATGATTGCATAATGGCATCTGATTTTACCAATGACCTGTGCTGAGCAGACTGTAAATTTCATTTGTGCAAAAAAGAGAAATGCATTCACCCAAGATTGGATGGTAGTCTGTCATGTTTCATGACTGGCTTTTGGAAGTCCTGTGACAATATTTTCCTTTCAAAATTATGAAATTTACAGGGAGCATAATACTTTAGATTTATGAAATTTTAGAGTGCAACTCATTGGTTTACCTAGATGCCATGTGCAAGTCATAAAATATATGACAAATACATGGAAGCAAAATGAGATGAGATCTATGGCGGGATATAACTGGCTCATATTTTGAAATATGTTTGGGGCGACTGTGGATGCTAGCCATTATTTTCATTTCAAATAAATGAGCTGAAATTGAATTGTTGGTCAAACCATGCAGTCACAGCTAAAAACACCTTTTATTGCTAGAAGTATCTTACTTTTGGTAAAGATGGTAACATATTTATTTCACCACAAAGATAAAAGTATGACCTTCCTTAGTAAACTTATACATGATATCAATCAGCACCTAGATGCATAAAATGCATTCAAGATAAAGTGCTGTGTTCAAGATAGTTAATTAAGTGCCATATACTGTCCCTGGAAGGCAACTTCATATTTGATGTATCCAAGATGATAAATTGGCAATGGTAATATAGGACTACAAATGCCATCCTCCTGCAAAACCCATCCAGCAATTTGGAAAGAAATTTGGCTTGAACTATATACTTAACATTTTGTAAGTACTGCAGTGTTAGAAGCATCAAATGAATGCAACTTCATAACCAATGATGGCTGTAATTCTCTGTGCAGCTGATATACCACCTGCTGTGCAGCATTACTGGATTTACTGCAAAACATGATCATTTCCAAAAATTAATAAATGTTGGTCTGAACCTGGGATTCACTCTCGCGTGGAGTAGGTAGCTACAGCTCCAATTACAAATGTTTCATGAATGATTACCTCCCACAAATAAAATCACTCAACCAATGAACTGTTGATTGGATTGAAAAGGTTTCAAAAACTTGAAAATTTTGAGGAGGAAAAACGAAAGGCAGAAAATGATGAGGGAGGGCGAGATTGACAGATAAGTGTCCATGTCATCAGCTTTGACAGGCCAAAGGCTGGAAAACATAACACCTTGGATGATTTAACCATCAGCTTTCTTGTGTTTTTGTTTCCATACTACTGCACTCTGAATAGTTTGCTTAGCAACACAAATCCCACAAAACTGACTTGATGGAGAGTGGACTTGACAGCATTCAGTTAGCGTAGAAGCATGGTACCCCTGAAGGCCATCCGGTTGATTTGCAATGTCAAAAGTGATTTTGAACTAACTCCTTATAATCCTTTAAGTAATGGACCTATGGCAAGCATTCGCATGTATAGAATTTCTACTCAGAAAGAACTTTCACGGTAAATTCTTGTCACATTTTGTGAATGACCTCCAAGCTTTTAACCCGTGCCTTCAACTTGTAAATAAAGAAGGAGCTGATGAATGGTAAGTGTCCCTCAATGTTTTAGTCGCAACTGGTGCATGAAAAAGAAAGGCTACCAAAAGTCAAAAGGACTTGAAACAGCCTGTTAAGTTGATGCGGTGAAGGAAACTTCCATAAATATGAAAGAAAATCAGTTTCCCATCTGGCCCAATAAGTTCATGTGACACTATATGAAATGTTAATTTTTTGGATGCCATTTTGTATGGGAAGATACAACAGTTACAGAAGCTGATTGAAATTTCAAAACAATATAATAAGAAATGCTTAGCTAGTATGTGAGAAGGCACCAATAAAGCTTAAATGCATGGTAAATTGGGATGGAGAGGGTGAGAAACACAATGGTACACTGTAAACATGCTTAAAGGCCTAATTTTCTCATCCCAAACAGTACCAATTCTCCTAACCTTCTTATTTAAGCACCTCCCACAACTGTCTGAAATTCACCCTCCTCCAGACACAATCTCATTTTATTGCTTCAGGATGAATATAGAAAGCTCAATGTGTATAATCAAAATGCTATCAGAACAGTTTGTGCTGTGTAATATAAGTTTTGGTACTCTGCATTGTTTGAATTAGCAGTCAATCAAAAAAAGCTGAGCAAATTGAGAGTTTCTGTTACCCTATACAAGAAGTGTTGTTTGGGGTGAGACAGTGTAGTAATAACTCGAGTCAAAAATGTGATTCGAGCCACAGAAGAGAATGACTCCACTTGACTCGAGTCTTTGTCCACAATGACTCGAGTCACACCCGAGATTAATAAAACAGAAACTAATATTTGTTTTTATCATCGGACGCAAAGCAACGACCTTTAATTACTAGTGCTTTATCCATTATGCGCTCCTATCTGTACATAGGGGGATCCTAACATACAGCACTGCTGAACATGTGTAGAGCCGTCAATTTCACGAGTACAACAAACTTCTCGAAGCTGAGTGCCCTGTATGTGTAGTACTAGTGGTACCGTGCCAGTGTACGTGTAAACATTACGATTTCCCTAGGCCTAGACCTCAGTGTCTAGCCTAGTATACTACGCTCCACAGATAGATGACTGATTTTTCCTTGCCTCTGTACTAATATGTGGTATTTTGAGTTGAAGTAGCTGAAGGTGTGACAAACAAAATTTCATTTCAATGTAGTCCTATTTTTTTGGTAATATCTGTTATTGGTATCGAGGATTTTGGTTAACGAAATCAGTTTGTTTACGGGGACACCTGTGTGACCTGTGGCTTCTGATGAATCACAGTTTAGGCCTACTATAATTATCACTTGTTTACGTAACATTGGGGCCTTAGTGTCGTGTAACTGGTAGCAATGGTGTTTATATATTCGCAGCAAGATTAAGTAATAGGGTGTATCGAAGGTCTATATGATGAGGTTATGTGCAGAAGCACATATTGCCTAGTTTGTGTTGTACATGTATGGCTTGAGACTCAATGAAGGCTTGATAGTGTAGTGTAGGAGTTTAAAAGGTACTTGATTATATCTGAGTGTTCTTGTATGACAAACATATTATTAGATGAATTATGTCATTGCTCGATATGTATACAAGTATAATAGTACTAACTTACAGATAATGTGTGTATTCCAATCTTCACATTTAGGGTTGTGAAGTCAAATTTCACTTGAAAGTACAGGAGTGTACATCAGTCACCTTCTTAACCCCTCCCCCATTGGCGCACAATGCGGGGTTACAGGGGGACACTTGCCCTCCCAATTCGGGTGAAAGGAGTTGGTCTATTTGGGCAAAACATGGGCAAAGCATGATAAACAGTGACATTCGGGCAAAACATGCTCTTGCCCCCTCATAGAAAATTACCCTCGTATGCCTATGCCCCCCTCCTCCAACAAAAGTGTGCATTCGCTTAGCAAAGGACTGCATTTGCAAAAGATTAACCCATCACGTACCATGGACTTGATGCCAACACAACATGTAAGAGATCAGGTGACTTGGAGTGACTCAAAGAAAATATACACATTATGACTAAGGTGACTCGAGTCAGAAGACCAATCAAGCTTTTGAAAGACTCGAAGTGACTCGACTCGAGCTGAGGGAAGACTCGACATGACTCGACTCAACTAGAATTGCTAAAGACTCGACGTGACTCGAGACTCGACACCTTGTGACTCGAGAATCGACATCAAGTGACTCGAATACAACACTGGGGTGAGAGGATTGTCCCTTTAAAATTTGCTTACACTTCTGTGTTCCAAGGACTGTCTGACACAGATTATTACCATTAAACACCATCCTAACCTAACCCTAGTCCTAATCATCAGACTGACCTCATAAGAAACTTTTAGGAATTATAAAAACATCACAAAGAACTACAAAGAATTATTCTAATAGAGTGTTCCCATGATTTGTATGTAAATACAGACATGTACACCCACTAAAAATGCACTATTGTCAAGTGAAATGTATTTTAAATTATTCAATGTAGTTTGCCACCATGAATCAAAAACTAAGAAAATTTCAAAAAAGTTCATTGTCCAAATAACTTGCTTCTTATTCATGAATAACCTATGAAAATTTAAAACTAATGTGCAACATCTGATACTACAGAAGAATATATACTTATACATTTTCTGCAACTTCATCACTGTCCTGTCTAATTTGTATCACATTTTTGGCAACTTGAAAGCACTATTGCAGAGGTTAACAGTTAATTCCTACCGTTAGCCTGTATTTATACATCAAGTGAACATTTCCATTAGTACGAAAGTTGGTATCTCCTTGAATTATTCATTACCAATTGAAAAACACTCAAAAAGGCGATAGGCTGAGTTACACCTACTGTGGATTTAATGCTGGTGACTCTCGAATGATTTCTCTTTTGTATGAAAAAATGTGTTTCATCATTCAACTTTCCATGTTTGCACTGAAAATTTCCCCCACAGGTATGAAGAAAGGTGTTTGAATTCTAGAAAGCTGTTGCAACTTGATAAAGATTTCTCAAGTCTGATGCTAATACTTTCAGCAAAGCATCTCAAGTGTACGAACTGAAATCAATAAACTTGACCGCTAAATAAAGAGTTTGCTAATAAAGTGCTGCAAGTCATGTCTTATATTGACTAACATGTAATGAGTTGTTTTTTTTCTCAAGCATGGTTTATTGAATTCCCATATAACACCATTACCTCTTCATATTTCCTGTCAGTCAAAGCTCATTTCAGAATAAATGAAATACCATTTATCTTTGAAATCCTCAAAGGCGGCAACTTCTTTAAAAATATCATAAAAAGTTAACAAGTGTTATCAACTGCCTGAATGACTTGAGAGGATAGATTTCATGCAGAGTTGCTAAAGCAAAACTGTCTGCACATAACATTCTTTTGAAAATCTGTCATATCATAACAAGAAAATGAAAGTTCTTACACTGCAAAAGTACTAGTAACCCCAAACTTGTTTTAAAACAAAATCTCACAAAATTCTTATTTCTTTTCAAAGTATCTTCTTATGGTATTGCAAGACTTAAATATTACACACGTAGGGAAACCAGAAAGTTACTCCTTGTACAGTAAATTGCACAACTGATGAGGGAAAATTGTCACATGATTCTCAGGAACCATTCATGAAACAGCAATGTCTACTACACTATTGCAACTTGGGGTGATTGTGTTCTCCTTCTAAAAGACACTGCACATGCATGAGAGAAGTGCAAAAGCCAGAGAACCAGAGCTGCTACAGGTGATTGAAATAGCCCCCCACTACCCCCAAAACTTAGGGCAGCAGCAAATCCAGTCAAACCTACCGGGAACCTACTTTCTTTGTGGACACCATTACAGATTTCGTCCCCTTGAAGGAACGACAAAACTGCTTTTGCCTGCTTTAGGGATTATATCTCCAGATGTCACACTTTTTGCGGTTAACTCACTTGCAGTGGACAAGTGGCTCGAAGCATAATGACGTAATTTTTGCAGTTATAGAAAGTTATTCTCTAAAACTGAACTCCATGGGTAAGTTGACATTACAACGAATTTTAAACCTGAAAAATCGGTCCAGATTTGGTGGAATTATAGAACATTTTTAGCACGAAAACTGTAACAGAACAATGGTCAGTTCTTGTCTTTCATGCAGAGTAAATATTTGTGCCGACTAAGCGAACAATCTCTTGTGGTTAAATGACGTCAAAAAATTTGCCAGTTCGTTCCCTGGTCCGCCAGTTCGTTCTGCCGTTCTTCAAGTGGACAGGTTTTTCTCATGCAAAATGTGTCGATTTTCATACTGTGTTTACCTACAGAAATAAGGATTAACACTGAATTTTTTTATATTAAGAAACTTGAACCCACTTTAACCAGTTTTTGATTCTGTGACAGTATTAAAGCAAATGAAATTCACATAAAGTGTGGCTTGAGAGGAGGAGCTTTCTCAACTTTAGAAAAATATTGTATAAATATAATACAAAATACATGGCTTTTCATGTGTACCTCAGTATAAAGCTGTGAATAGGCTCTGCAAGCAAATTAAGCCCCAGTGATTATTTAACCATTTTCAATTTTAAAAGGACATTTATAAATGTATCACATCTTACAATTAATCATAAATGCATAGGCCTAATAGGCAGCAAATCATGAGTCCAAGGCAAATGGAAAGTACTGTACAGGACTATTAGTTCCCCCTCCCAAAATGTGGGAAATGAGGTCCTAGGAATTTGTGCATTTCTTTATACCCAGGTTTACAAGACTGGAGCATAATGTCACAAAGCATAACAGCATGAGTATACGATGGAAGCCTCAATTAAAAATTACCTTGCATATGATATTTAGCATAACATCATACAACAAACAATTCCAAACTTTATGAAAAGACAACAGTTTGAATATAAATGTGTACCCCAAGTCTAGAAAAAAGTACATAATTTAGAGGTTGCAAAATGAATTTTATTCATCCAACTCATTCCATTGTTGAAATATTAATGCTGAAATTGATTCAATGAACACAAATAAGTCTATTGTACAAAATAATTTGTGACTTGTTTGTTGCACAACTCACTTTACCTACATACTTTGTTTCAAATGAAACGGCATGCTTTCATGACCCTGAACACTTCCTGTTTGCTTGCTTAGCATGTTGCACAGTTAATAATTACATCACCCTATAAGAGTAAGAGTGTTATCACAACCTTGGTACAAGGTGCATTAACTTTCAGTAAAACAAAGAAATACAAAGATTAGAATTTGAGTAGTACAACAATGACATAAAAAATTATTGCCCAATGTACCATTGTTTGATGTGTGAATAAACTTCAACCTTTTATATCTTGGATCCATAACGTCCTATGAAGATGGGAATTGGACAGTTATAATTCATTTTCAGTGTTTTTTATATCTTTCAATTTTTTACTTGAGGTGGTACTTTCAATAACTCTGTAAAATACCCACTGGGCTAAACAATTGAGGGATAATAAAACAAATATCAGTAGGTGCACTTATTGATACAGCTACCAGGATATCACTAAACAAAATTCTTTAGTCAGACCCAGCTAAGTCTAGCATTCTAAGAACAATCTAATCAAAATAATTCTTAATATCTCCACACTTTTTGTAGACTGACTTTTAGGAAGAACATTTTGGGAGAGAAGTAGGTGGTATTTGTATCTAAATTTTCATGCATACCACATTAGTTAAACTTTACCAGCAGAATTAATTATTGTTACTGGGTGATTATTGAGATAAACATTCCTGAGAAAAACATCACTAATGTCACAACTCCAGATAATGTTCTTCTTACTCATGTGCCTCACAATTTCTTGAGAGTAAAATTACCATGCTACTAGCATAATTTGTTCAAAGTTAACCTAAAAAGGCTACAGAATGCTAGTTGCAATCTTAATATTTGTTTACTTTGACCAAGTTTTGATGCAAGCTGAAAGTAAGTAAGGTTAGAAGATTATAGTTGCTCATAAGCTAAGCAATTTTTCCCTCTTTTAAACACAGGGGACAGTTGAGCAAATTATCTGCTTTTAATCTTGACAGGAAAAATTTATTACTGGTTTCCTCTTGTTCATTATCACCTCCTTATTGTGTTGATCCACAGAGTTCTTAAACACATGGAAAGGATCACATACTAAACAATTGTTTGAACAATATGCTGCCTTGTATCCTGCATATATTTGGCGATGATGAATCAGCTTAATTTCTGACAAAATATCACACAAGGCCTGAAATTTTTGGCAATCACAGATGTTAGCCCAACATTGAAACTCTGTTTGGAAATTCTCCCATTTTATGTTATAGAATATTGCATGTATTGTATTGTACTCTTCATGGGTAAGTAATTTGAACTTTAATCCAGCAAAATATGGCAAAGTTATTTACTCAATGTCAGTGTTAGATCCCTTCAAAATTTATAGATGGTCTACGACAATCTCTCAGTAACTGCAAAAATTCCTTAATTGTGTTGGCCATATGTCCACTTCATTGTCATACTTGCAGAGAATACATAAACTTCAAAAATACAATTGCTGGTGCTACCCACTCTTTTATAAGAAACACAAAAATTGAGCTAAATATATGCCATGCCACTTGCAACAGCTGGTCATTTACAGGTCTTTTCAGACAATAACTGAACAATTTATTTTTTGGACAGTCAGAATTGTTGTGAAATTTTATAATATGCTTATCACGGAAAGTCGATGTAGAAACAATCAACAAACTACCAATCCATGTTATCATCACAGGTTATTCTGCCAGAAATTCAACAGACATACCCAAAGTCCAAATTGATAGTACCCTTGGCCAAAGTGACATGTGGGTTCAGTGGGTCAAAAGATTGCTTCAAAAGGCTGCTACCATACATGCATTCTGAAAAGTTTTATAGGTTATCTATTCATGTAAGTTAAAAATTATTGCAAAAAATGTCTTCTTCTTAAACAAATGAAGATACTGACATTTTTTTATTTTTATGGAAATGAAAAGCGGGGGAGGGGGGGGGAGAGATTTTTACCTTCCTTCTTCTGGACAGGATGGAGGGGACAAATTCCCTTGTTACCCCTGACCCCCCTCCCAAAAGATCTTAACTGCCTGTTTACCAATCAAATTCCTACACTTATTTACTTTCTTTCCTTCTTGCATGTGCCATTGAGTTTGAAAAATGGTGCTGTGGACTGCTGTTAATCCTGGAAATACTCACAACATTGACAGGTACTGAAGATGCAGTTTACAATTGGAGGTGTTTTTTTTACATACATTACAGTTCTAACAAAATTAAGCTAACAAAGTAACTTTGACAGATCTAGTGGTTTTCAACATTCTTGCATACTTGCACTGACGTACATGATCTTTATCTTTGTAGAAGCAAAACAGTAACCTTCTCAGAATGTTGTAGAATGCATTCCTCTCTACTCTGAAGCTTTTGAACAATGGCAGCTTGTTAAATTTTGATACATTCATGTGACCCAATTGCCATTAAGTCTTGTCAATTGACTGGTTTCCATAAATGAATATTCATTTGCACAATGAACCTTTAACTTAAAGATTGTTATGCAACTACCGTAACATCTGTATACTTTTTTACACATTATGTCAATGGGACTCCTTCAAAATATAAGCAAGCTTGAAGCAGGACAAAACACACACTAAATTAATATTAACTGTCAGTCAAAATTGGTTAACTTTCATAGAGTAGAGTTAAGTGTAGAGTTTTTATGTCATTCACCACACAAACTTTTTGCAAATGTTTGCATACATGTCACACTGGTTTAGAGTGCAGCCAGTAAAGATATATCAGTTGAAAGGAGAGGAAAATAGTAAGCATTTTTTGAAGTACTTATCTTATTAAATTTGATCTACACTAGATTTGTGTGAAGAAAATGTGAGTGTGATTTTGATAGGTCAATGAAAAAAATTCCATTAATATTCAACAGCTACTCCTGAATGTATCTTCTCATTGCTTTTTTGCCTTGGAAAATACTGATATGGTTAAGAGATGATGATTTTTATTTCACTACACTATGCTATTTATGTCAGCTGATTTTAGGGTAAAGTGTCAAGAAGTGTTGTAAATAAATCACCTTCTACCTGCAGGTCTTTTCACCTGACTCTTTCTTGGACCGTTTATGAGTGCGATGACTAAGTCTAATCTAATCCACACCATTGATGGCCTCTGTACCAGGACACTTGAGAAACCTTTCCTAAGCTGCTGACAACAATCAGATAAATTCAAAGAGAAAAGACAAAAACCCTGATCTTCTCTGATCCTCCTCGTTGCATGTCGATCCATCAAACAGACTGGAGGATCAGAACCTTAAAAGTTAAAAGTGACTTACCTGAAGGCTTCCCTTTGGGCAGTACTCTGTCATAATGCTGATGTTGGGGGCATCGCAGCAACAACCAACAAATTTCGTCACATGATCATGCTGTATCTCTCTCATCTGCAGTTGAAAAGAAAAAACTCAATGGGACTCATGACACGACCAACTTTATGAATATCCTTAAAGATAAGAAGAACCGTATAAAGTTTTTAACAACCAAAATGCAAGCGAACTGAAAAGTTCAAAGCAAATTGATTCCTTCAATTTGCTAAGGTTATGAAATGAAAAAAAAAAAAAAAAACTGCCATTGTGACTTTTCTTAGTAACCATAGACAGAGAAAGGTGGAATACCAAATTACTTTCACATTCTTCAAGTTTTTAGGCCTACGCTAGAGAGGACAAAAACATAACTGTAAATGCAATGTATAACACGACCATATATATAGTGGCTCATGTCTGAATTTTGCGAGAAATCACTGGGACAATTTATAACCTCCATTTTCCTCATATAAATTAATGTAAGGGGAAGCGTAACTGTATGGATGCAAGATTAAATGCAAAATTTATTTCAAGCATTTCAATGGAATCTTAGTACCCACCCAGCTAATTGGAACACCTTCCATCAGATGACATTTATGCATGTCTGTTTATTGACCCCAATCAGGTAACTTGATGGCAGACTGAAGTGTGTTAGAAGAATAGATGGCGGCCTTCCTGTGAAGCACGTGAGTTGACCACGCTCCCGCTTTTCAATCTCTTTATGTATTTGAAATGCTCCATCGAAGTTAAAATTGATATTTTCTTAAAGTATAGAGTATGAAGTCTGCCTGAGCTTGGAATTTTGAGGAAAGAGGACATTTTATTGCCAAAATATTACAACTGGAGATTACTTCAGTTTGCGTGGTGTTACTCCAAGTACCCTACCAAGCCTATACCTATAATGTTTAGCAGTATTGAAGAAGCCTACGTCAAGGTACTAACTACGTTGTCTATCTGCCTATGTGATTTGACTAGGCTACGCCTAGTCCAAGAAGTAACCTTACTGTTTGTCGAAGTTTAAATCTGATATTTTCAAGTTTTCTATTATTTTGGAAGCTTGTACTTTTGGACAAAAGGGTATTCTGTGTATGGAAAGTCGCTACAGCCTGAGGAAACTACCTTCAAGGTGTAACTCTGAATATCCGGAAAAGCCAACACCCGAAATGTCTAGCAGTAGAGATGCTAGCACAGTAGGCAGTAAACTTGACTTAATAATGGAGCAGCTTGGGCAACTGCAAGGTCTACCATTGCAATTGAAAGCAATGGAGACAGAAATAAAGTCTTTAAGAACTGCTATTGTAGAAATGTCCAATTATGTCGAATTTATGGAGAAAGAAGTGGAGAATGTGAAGGAAAAGTTAAAGACTAAAGTGGAAAAGGTAGAACTGGAGAATTTGACAAAAACTGTGTCGGAGAATGAGAAAACAATACAAAGTAAATTGGATGATCTGGAGAATCGATCAAGGAGACAAAACCTAATTTTCCATGGAATTCTAGAAAGCTTAAACGAATCTTGCGAACAGATCATGAAACAGGACATTCTTGCTTCAATGATGGCACTCGAAAACATAGAGTTGGAACGCGTTCATCGATCTCCAGGTAGAGGAGAAGTTTCTAAACCCAGGCCAATTTATGTCCGTTTTTTGAGATACCATGATCGAGACAACGTTTTGAAAGCTGCTCCTTCGAAACTTAAAGGTAAAAAATATAAAGGTTCGCAAGTTTTTGTCAGTGATGATGTTTCTCTTTCTGTACGTAAAGCTCGAAAGATACTCCGTGAAAAGTTGCCTCAGATACGTCAACAGCCTAATGTTAAGTATGCCTATGTTTCCTGTTCGGGCCTGGCATCGATGGTTATTGTAAAACAAGATGGTGGACGTGAAAAGCTCACAAGCTGAACAAGTGCCTTTGGAGAAAATTAATCCTTAAGCGGTCAAAAGTGGTCATGTGACAGTAAGGTCCTTTTGTTTGATGATGGTTTGTTTTTGTTGTGTGTTACTGTTAGTGTGTTCGTTTTGTTTGTTTTATGTGTTTGTTGTATTATTTCATATAAATATGCTCTTGACATTATCTCTTGTATTAAGAACAAAATTGCCAGTGTCACTTTTCACCATACCGATCATTAAGGATGTATTCAAATGAATGAGTTAAAAATATCATCCCTGAATTGTAGAGGATTACATGATGCAAGGAAAAGAAGGGACGTTTTTGATTATTTAAAGAATAGAGGTAGAGATATTTACTGCCTACAAGACGTCCATTGGGATTCTAACATGATAAATACCATTTCTGAAGAGTGGGGATATACGTGTCTTATTGCCCCCGGTACTACTAACTCCAGAGGAGTTGCTGTGCTTTTAAATGAAAAATCAAATATTTCTATTGGGAGAGTACACAGAAACTCTGATGGTAACTTAGTAGCAATCATTATTGAGACAGGTCAGTACTTTATTACACTTGTTGTTTTCTACGGGCCTAACATGGATACACCGGCATTTTTTAAAGAAGTACAAGGTGTGATAGAGGATTTTAATACTCCACATTGTATTGTTGTTGGAGATTGGAATGTGGTGCTTGACCCTGGTCAGGACACTTATAAATATCTACATACCAACAATCCATAGGCTCGTCAGGCTGTTCTGACACTTATGAGTGACTTAAACTTTTTCGATGCTTGGCGTGTATTCAATCCCAACGAGAAAAGATATACTTGGAGACAAAAAAATCCTTTAAAGCAAAGTAGATTGGATTATTTTCTGGTATCTTCTGGGATCTTAAATATAATCACAAGTGTTTCTATTTCACATGGTTACCGTACTGACCATTCAATGATTAATGCTTGTTTCAGGGTGAGTCCAATTGTAACGGGCAAAGGATATTGGAAATTTAATAATTCACTTCTAAGAAATGATGGTTATCAAGAACTGGATAAAAATGTTATTGCTGAGACTATTATAGAGTATGCATGTCCCCTCTACAATAGAAATGTTTTATTAAAGTTACCTAGAGATGAAATTCAATTCATTATATCAGATCAACTTTTTTTTGAAACTTTGTTGATGAAGGTAAGAGGTAAAACTATTTCGTATTCCTCATACATGAAAAGATTAGAGAACGAAAGGGAAATTTTTCTTGTTAATGAAATTCAGCGGATCGAAAATTATCATTCCCATGAAAATACTGCAAATATGTGCTTGGAAAAACTTGAAAAAGAATTACAAGATTTGAGGGAGGAAAAGCTTATGGGAAGTTTTATCAGGTCCCGTGTGGAATGGATGGAAGAGTGGGAAAAGCCATCTAAATTTTTCCTTAATTTGGAAAAAAGAAATTTTGTTCAAAAGTTATTAAGTCAGCTTACTAATGAGAACGGAGCTCAAATTTATGATAACGAGGGGATTCAAAAAGAAGTTGACGACTATTATAGAAAACTTTATACATCCAAAGATCATTCCCTGATAGATATCAATTTAAAGCAAGTTTTATCCAATTATAACATTCAAAAACTATCCAAAATCGAATCCAATGCATTGGGGGGACCACTAAATTATATTGAGGTATACAATGTTTTGAAAAATATGAAAAATAACAAATCCCCAGGTACGGATGGTTTTACCATTGAATTCTTTAAATTTCTTTGGAAGGAAATTGGACATTTTCTAGTAAGATCATTAAACTATGGTTATGAACATTCTATGTTGTCTGTAACCCAAAAGCATGGGGTAATTACTTTAATACCAAAGGGGGATAAACCAAGGCAGTTTTTAAAAAATTGGAGGCCTTTTACCCTTTTAAATGTTTCGTATAAGATTGCGTCGGGTTGCATTGCAAATCGTTTTAGAAATGTGATGAATGAGCTAATTTCTATGGATCAAAGTGGTTTTATTAAAGGAAGATATATAGGTGACAGCATACGTACAATTTATGATATAATGTTTAATTTGCGAAAGGAAGAAAAGCCTGGAATTCTTTTTGCCATCAATTTTGAGAAAGCGTTTGACAGTATTTCTTTAAGTTTTGTCCAAAAAATTCTTGATTTTTTTAACTTTGGTCCCTCGATTTTGAAATGGTTTGCTACATTTTACTACAAAGTAACCTCATCTGTTCTTTCAAATGGTTTTGTTTCTCAGACTTTCCCTTTCGAAAGAGGATGTAGGCAAGGGGACCCTTTGTCCCCTTATTTATTTATTCTTTGTGCGGAGGTACTGAACATTTTGGTCCGCACAGATAACAATATTCATGGAGTCAAGATTGGTGACAATGAGTGTAAACTTGTTCAATATGCAGATGACACCACTTTCTTTATTCAACCTAGTGAAAGGTCATTTTGTAAACTTCTTCACCAATTGGATTATTTTGGATCTTTTTCAGGTCTGAAGTTGAATATGAGTAAATCCTTTTATGTTGGGTTGGGGGCTTTGACAGGGTCACATTTACATTTTAATTGTTTACGCAACGCTTCTTGTTGCAATGCTGGAGACAACTTTACTTTGCTTGGGATTAAGTTTAATACAGATCTTGACGCCATGGTTACAAAAAATTATGACAAAGCCTTTTCTAAAATGAACAATATTATTAATTTATGGAGTAAGCGAAACATTTCCAGCTTGGGTCGAATCACCGTCGTAAAATCATTAATTTTGCCAAATTTTACATATTATCTAACGGCGCTTCCTTCCCCTGATAAGAACTATATTTCTAAGATTTCCTCGTCTTTATTTAAATTTGTGTGGAAAAATAAGCCGGACCGAATAAGTCGTACTCAGATTACTCAAAATTATTCCAAAGGGGGTCTTAAAATGGTGGACTTTGCTAATTATTGCATAGCTATTAAGGTAACCACTTTCAAACGATTATTGAAAATTACTAATGAAAGTATTTTAGGTGCTCTTCTGGAAAGAGAGAACATATATGTTGGTGAATTCTGTAAGAATGGTGACTTTTACATTAATTTTGCTAGTTCTAAAGTTAAAAATCCATTCTGGGTAGATGTTTTCAATTGCACTTACCAGTATATGCAAACTTTACTATTCTCACCAGTTTCCAGTAACTGTTTAGATTTGTTCCTTGCTCAGCCCTTATGGAATAATAGTAGTATAAAAGTAGGGCATAAAGTAATAGATTATTCACATTGGAAGAGGCAAGGGATTTTCTTTTTAAATCATTTACTTTCACCAAATGGAGGCTTCCTAACCTTTGATGCTTTTTCAAAGAAATTTTGTATTCAGACTCATTATTTAGAGTACTATGGCGTTATACACGCCATTAAGGCTTCATGGAACCATATTCTCCAAGATAATAATTATGTCTTAAGTAACCCTGTTAATAACTATTATAATTTATTGTTGAATGAGGGGTATTTTGAATGCAAGGGTATTTACAATGAGATGCTTAATTCATCAACTTGTATTTGTAAATCGTATTTGAAATGGTCTGAGACTATTCTCATTTCAAAGGAGTCGTGGAATTCCTATTGTGTAGTGCCTTTTAATTGTTCCAATGATGTATCGGTTCAATGGTTTCAGTATAGCTTACTGCATAGAATAATCCCTACGAATAAGTATTTATACACAATAAAGGTTGCCCCCTCAAATATGTGCACATTCTGCTCAGTCTTTGTTGAAACTATTCCACCTGTTTTTTCAATGTTTTTTCTCTCGAAGAATCTGGGTTTATTTGCAGAATGTTTTTTCTAGTAAAATGGATATTCAAGTTAATTTTAATGACGAACTTACGGTTTTTTTTGGTTGTAATTCGGATAAAATATCTAATTTAGTTATTACTTTGGTTAAAATGTATATATTTAATTGTAAAAAACAAAAAGGACACCCGAGTGTTCATGGAGCCATTGTTTATTTAAAAAATTATTTTGCCCTGCAAAAGTGTATTTTCCAAAAGAACATGTTGATAAATATTTGGGAGAAATATTGGTTACCTTGGATGGAATTGTTTTGAGTTTAATTTAGACTTAAGAAAATGGTGCAAACTTTTTTTTACGTTAGGTCTGTTTTGTTATGTATTTTCATTTATTACTCATTTCAATTTTATTGTATTATTGTGATGTATATTTTTGTTGTGATTTAAAGACAAGAAAATGTCAAGATCAATAAAGAGAAAAAAAAAAAAAGGTTTTCACGACCAAAATGCAAGCGAACTGAAAAGTTCAAAGCAAATTGATTCCTTCAATTTGCTAAGGTTATGAAATGAAAAAAAAAAAAAAAAAAAAAAAAAAAACTGCCATTGTGACTTTTCTTTGTAACCATAGACAGAGAGAGGTGGAATACCAAATTACTTTCACATTCTTCAAGTTTTTAGGCCTACGCTAGTGAGGACAAAAACATAACTGTAAATGCAATGTATAACACGACCATATGAATAGTGGCTCATGTCTGGATTTTGCGAGAAATCACTGGGACAATTTATAACCTCCATTTTCCTCATATAAATTAATGTAAGGGGAAGCGTAATTGTATGGATGCAAGATTAAGTGCAACATTTATTTCAAGCATTTCAATGGAATCTTAGTACCCACCCAGCTAATTGGAACACCTTCCATCAGATGATATTTATGCATGTCTGTTTATTGACCCCAATCAGGTAACTTGATGGCAGACTGAAGTGTGTCTTTTTAAGTGCGTGTGTTTATTTTCCAATAACCCCAACCGTAGTACTCTATGACCTGAGGCTGACATCAGAGGACAGCAAAGTTTGCAATTAGATGGAATATGACACCATATCACGATTACTGACTTGACAAAGCAGAAAGTCTTTTGAAGTCCATCGGTCACTTCGTTTTCATTGAGCTCATGTTTCAGATAAGAATGGACCAAAAGAGAAATAAAAAAGGAATTTTTTCTTCATGAAAGCACCATTTTAACTTTACTGTTCTGGATCAAAGTATTAACAAACTTAACGACTTCAGCCCATTTGCGGAAAGTGGATCCCCTAGTGAGCATTTTGTTTTATCATTCTGTTTTTAAGTGGTTTTGATTCCTTTTGATTACCAGGTATTGTTTTCAATTATCTCTTTAAAGGACATAACATTTAAAGATTCCTCTCTAGAAAGGATATAAACCCACTGCTAAATTGAGCGCGATGGAAGTTATTGCAAAAGGATACGTTATACATCCAAGGAAGATAGAAAATTTGCATCACCAAACCTTTTAATAATTAAATGGTGCAAGCAATGTACAGTGAAGTGGTTAATTGCATGCTTCCATTTTGATATGGTGACCAGAAGTGAGGATGACCATCACACCGCTCTTTCTTATATGATAAAAGGCACAGTAATGACTTCACCAACCATTATTCTGACCCTTCTGTAACTTGGAGTGAGAAAATGTAATTGCTTTTCCTGACCTTGTCAAAGATGGTGATAGATCATTAAATTTGGTGAGTGACTCACACAGTAAGAACCATGCAGAAGTTACACTGCTGAGTACGAAATGTTGCACTGAAGACAGACAGGTTTAAAATTGAAAAGTTGCTGCCATGTCCCCCTGCATATTGAAATGATCTAGAAGGAGGTCAGTTTAATAGTTCCCATTCAGATATAGACTAGGCCTACAAGTTCTTGCAATCATAAAGCAGTAAGCAAAATCCATGATGTGATAATAAGTTTGTAACACATATCAATTTTATGTAACATTCCAAAATCTGGCCACATTCAAGTGTTTCATTTCAAATTATGTTGCTAATTACAGGGTTCTCATTTTTTCTTTTCAAATACAAAGCGGTATCTTGCAAGTACATTCTGCAGCTTCTGCCTCTAAATTAAAGGTATATTGTCATCACTTTGCTAGACAGAAATTGTGGACAAAATCTGGAACTTTCTTTCAGGCAAATGCATTGTAGAATCTTTGGCTTCTTTTTGGGAGGCTATATGAAAACATGCTTAGTCTTATTAAGCAAAAGTATGGTCTTGAAAGTACTGTATTTTGCAGCCCCATCATCAAGTAGGTAAATAGCCAGCCTGACGTAACCAATTTCCGGGAGTGAGGGGGAGAGGCAGGGAGCAAAACAATGACATCGTTTTGTCATCCTGGGGGACACTGAAAACATTTCGAATGATGTTTCCAAAGAGCCTAGATGAAAAAAATGAATCACAATTTCATTGGTTAAACAAATTTCCAGAAGTATTGCAATTTAAGGTCAGTTCTTTCTAAAACTTTTAATTGAAAATGGATTTTTTTAAAATAGCGGACAATATTGAAAATACACATTTTCACCTTAAAGAGCTATCCATGAAAGATTTTTAAATGTGTGTAACTTTTACATTAATAAATAAATTCTATTAATTTACAACTTCATACATAGTATAGGACACAACCCATGCATACTCACAGTCTATACAGACTTCTTTACACTTGCTTTCAAATTGCACTTCCTTAATGTCAGTGAAATTTGGTGCATTCTCACTGGTGGATCTACTTCAACAAAGTACAATTGTGATAAGTAGCATGTACATCAAATTTAATGTCTTATATTGAGCAAGAAATCCTGGTGGTCCCCTTTTAACTGAACAGCTCAACAGGGAATCATGACGTATTATTCCCACAGACACTTCACTACCCCAAAGTACACTTTTGGTTGCAAGATGTATCAAAATTCTCAGTTTGTAACTGCTCACTAGTTATTAAAATGATACCTTAAAAGTTTAAAAATTCAAAAGTTGCAGAGTTGCTCACTAGGACATGGCATATTTAGTAAATAGACTGCAGTGGTTTTGTATGGGGAAATGAAACCCAAACATGCTTAAAACAAAACAGAAAATTTTTGATTGCAAATTATCTCTTCATTCCCCATAAGATTAAAAAAAGAAGAAACTGTATTGTTACATGACTAATAGATAGGATCCACTCGGGAATGAGTATAATGGGTCATTCTGGTGGACTGCATGCATATTTTCCCTTTTAAAGGTTGTGTAGCAGGACAGCAAGATGACTTGTTTAACTTGACAGGTACACAGAGTGATCTTTTGTACAGAAAAATTTGACAAAATTATTTCAATACGTTACAGTCACCCAAGATAAACTCCTTCAAAGTTTGAGTCTTTCTGAGGCAATTTGTTGTTTATGCAAAACTGGTGATGTGGAATGTTGCACGATGTTAACATTTCTTTTGTTTTATTTATTTTTTTGTTATATTTATTTTTATTTGTTACATTTATTTTTATTTGTAGATTTATTTTTTTGTTTTGTTACATTTCTTTTCTGATATTATCTCTTAATCAATCATCAGGTATAGTAGTTTATGGTTTAGTGATTGGTACTGAGGACTGTACACAATTTAAGCTTCCCGCTTAAAACCCTTAAGACATACTAATGTTACAACTGTCCTCGAAATGAAGATGGTAAAAACAAAGGATAACATTAGCCATATATGGTATGTCCCTCTCATGACATCACAAAATTTGCATATTGAGCTCATACTAAGTAAAGTGTAAAACACAAATTGCCATGTAAAATGGTCAATTTTGCAAGGATTTTAATGGGAATTGCAACTCCTTTTAATGCTTCTTACATCAAATACCTGTAGCAAATTTTTTTCATTTTCATGACAACTACTATATGGCTATACTATTATAAACTGCATTTCTACATAGTGATTTAACGATGGTAACAAGGGAGAACAACCAAAAGTGCTGTGAAAATTTATCACCACTGCAAATCTCCTCAAACTGTATTTGTCTTGCAGTTATAATTACCCAGGTCTGTCGACGTGTTTGAATATACAAACATTTTGAGGAACAATGAAGTATTTCCCTCTGAATTCCGACAATATGTACATAGTCACCATATGGTTGACAGAAACCATTCCTGAAAATAGGTGACAGGGTACACTGGTTCAAATTGGAGGGGTTTAGACGGCATTTCCCGTTTCAATTTACAATTACTTCCTTGTATATCCTCTGAAATAGACGAATCCGATTAGCGCTTGTTTTTAGTGACTGTAGGCCGCCATTAGTGGGGTCCATCAGCCTAAAATCATCTTTATTTATTGTTTACATGAATTTCAAACCCTCATATGTAGTGAACTTGGATAATTTAAGATACAAATTAGTGTAAAACCATCCATGATAGAGGTAAGCAAGGAAATCAAAAGATTTTAAGGTGATGGACCCGGGTAATGGCCGACTGAAATCAGACCATCACTTGATGTCCGGATTCGTGTGTACGTCTGCTAACAGGCAGTTTGAGATCCCTTTCTACTCTACACACAATTCATTAAAACCAGGGCAGTAACTTAAACAATTTAATAATGACATCACAAAACCAGGTCAAGTGTGTGTTTGATTTAAGCTGTTCCTGAGGAACAAACAAGCCAGATGCTTAATTGAGCAGATGAGCACTAAAATGAATTTTCCAAACAACAAAATATATTCAGTGAAAACGGTTTTTAATATTTACCTGCTGCTCGAATATATTGGCTGAAATGCAACTGGAACAGTGTAGTTACTCCACATTAAGAGCATCCAAACTGTCACTACGACCATGAAAACCATGCTAATGATTTGGTTAAAACAGAACATGATCCCCCCATTTCCTCTTTGTTCCAACCAAACTGGACAAACAACCACACAACGTGAACAAGAGTGCAAAGGGAGTCTAATTGATGAGATTCGTGATTTTAATATATTCGTTTAAATCTGACTGAATATTCTGCTGGAGGGAATTGTCAAGGAGACCAGTGGACATTTACTGTTCAAATTAGCCAGCAAGCACAGCTGACCTACTTCAAAATATCAGTGCCAATTATTATTGACGATTCTTCAAAGGATAGGTCTGTGTTCAACAATTTTGGCTTTATTGCAGTAAATTAAACAATTTTTGTCAGTGCAAAGCGAGTGCATGCTTCTTTTTACAAGAGAGTATGCTAGCAACTTACAGTGGGAAACAAAACCCAGGATAGAAATGTTAAAGGGAAATGCAAAATTCAATCTTGCTGATGTACTTACTGCTTTCATTTCCATTAGGACTTGCCTAGTAAGATCCACTCTCTCCCGGTCCAATTTCTTAATAGCAACAACATTGCCCTGTAAAAATAAAGTATTTCTGTTTGTGAAAATGCTCTTACAATTTTAATTAGAAATATTAATGATGGATTTGGGCTTTTATGTTACATGCATAAATTGTGCATTTTAAAAGGCCTAATCCTCTCACTCCCAAAGAGACTGCATGTTTGGTTTAGCAGGTAGAGCATCCACCTCTCACACACAAGGCCCAGGTTCGACTTCCAGGTCGCATCATACCAAAGACACTAAAAATGGAACCTGCCATTGTGTGTGATGCTCTGCATATGCAATGGAGTAGGGAAACAAGCCAGTGAGTCACAACTGGAAAAAGGGCCTCAAGTGACCAGCTTGACTTGCAGAGATGCCAACATCTACATCCAGAAATCAGGGAGGTTTCACACAGGAATCGGGGAGATTTTCAGGGAGATTTTCAGGGAGATTGTCATATTTGCTAGTTGGAATGGACAAAAATCCTTGAATTTTCAAGGAGCCTTCCTGAGAATCAAGGAAAGTTGGCATCTCTGGGCTTGAACCAATAGTTGGAAAGGGGCTATAAAACTGAATCCAACAAACTAACTCACTTCCAAACAGTACCAATTCTCATAACCTACTTACTTTAACCCAAACCTCTTTCACTGCCTAAACATGGAGTTACCACCTCGGAACTCCATGGTCTAAAATTCATCTCCTTCCACACACAATCTCAGTTTATTGCTTCAGGGTGAGAATGCAAGACCCCAATGTGGGCACAAAACACTCTCAGTACTGTACTGCTGAATAAAATGACATTAGTACTGGCATTTTTTAACATGGTATTAATTTAGGCAGTTGGGAGTTTTTGTGAACTAACAACAAGAATTGAAGACTGAGATGAGCGGATTGGGCCTTCAAGTATTGAGCACCACAACTATAAAAATATAATATGTTGCACTGTATAACAAGACGGAACCAACCAAAAGAGTTAGAATAAGATAAAATGAAGTAAAAGGAAGCTACACTTTACAAGACTGTCTAAACAGGGAAGTCTTAAACTTTAAGATTTAAAAATGCAAAAGGATAGAGTCCGATAGACACGGACTTAGATCAACTGGAAGGGAAATCCAAAGAAGAGGCCCACCAACAGCGAAAGCTGATTCAGCCAAAAGAGGTCTTAAATATACCTGGGTTAGCTTAGTTACAGGGATAGATATAAGTAAAAGAATAGAAGAATCAGAAAAAAGTGGTACTTCTATACTTTAAAAACTCCCTGTTTGATAAAAGGACAAATAGTTAGAGACCATACTGGTATTTACTACTAAGCTTTACACCAAATGACCTTAAAGGTAAAGAGCAGTCCCCCAAACTTATTTTGAAGAAAATCTAGATGACACAATTTTCATCTTATTTCCCTTCAAAGTATCTTTCATTACATTTTATGACTTTACTATTACATATTCAAGGTAAACCATGCAGTTATTTCTGGTAAATTTCACATTTGAAGAGAAAAAACATTGTCACATGACTCTCAACAGCGAATCATGAAACTGGACAGTCTACTAGACTTCTTCAGTTTGGGATGACTGCTCCTGCCCTTTAAAATGAATTGGCAGCCAATGGACCTTATATGACGTTGGTAAAATGTGACAGAGCCTCAGTGTGAGAGCTACCAATGGGGCTGCAGCTTTTTGAACCTTTTGTAGTTTAATGATAAGATTGAGGGAAGGCCCATGAGCCACGAGTAACAATGTCAAAATTGCAGCACACAAAAACATGCAGAAGAGTCTTGACATGCATTGTCAGAAAGAATCTAACTAGCATCTAGGATTAAAATCATCAGCTGTAACACATAGCTGGGCAAATGACTTAAAGGGAAAGATTGCCTTTAAAATCAGGCTTTGACAAATTTTTTTTTCATACTTGTCCGACGGGCTAGCTGTTTCCTCAATCTGCTTGCCCGCATAAATATCTACTTGTCCAATTTAAAACTGTTGAGTACATATCATTTTAAAATCTAAAAGTACAAATGCCATTTTGTGCAACTCAAAAATTTAAGGCTGGGGGTACTTGCCCGGCGGGCTGCAACATCGAGCACAGTAGTTGCCGAGTGATTTTTTACTTGTCCTTGGCTGTCGGGCGGGGGATTTGTCGAAGCCTGTTAAAATGCTCCAACATAGCATGAAAAGTAAACAGCTCTAGCCATTTTAAATCATCCAGTCTCAATCATAAACCCCAGAATTCTCCTCAAAATATTATGCACAAGAAGAATTATGGAAGTTGCATCTTGTTGAAAGTTTGGGTGAACAAGTTATTCTTGAGCAACAAACAACTGGAGGGAAACTATTTCTGGAAAAGAAGGCAGCCATACTGCCTTATTTGTAATTATTTATCACTCTTTGCCAATAAATGTTGGTTTTAAAAAAATGAAATTTCCTTGTAAAACAAACTCAATATTTCTCTTGAACTGCACATTTAACTAATTCTCATCAAACCATACAACAACATTACAGACTTCACACAACTTTTCTTGATGCACTACCAAACAAACAGAGCTAACAGAAATCTCAAAAGCATTCCTTTTATCTAGAATACAACAATAGGATAAATTAGTACTGTAGCTAAACTCCTGCACTTGCTCTCTGAAAAATCACCTAGAAATTATCCTCCTCTTATTGCTCCAATTATAAAGTCCAACTTTCATCTCTCTGTCATTGATAAATATTTTTTCAAAATACTCACAATTTCAAGTAGTAAAAAATTGCAAAGTTGAAAAATTTGTGAGTTGATACAGCAGTTCAGTGAAATACAATGCCCAAAAATTTTTGTGTAAACCACCTTGAGATTTCCTGTCTGTCAAAATCCTAACACTTCTGTGATACTCAAACAATTTTGTGTATACAAGTAAAGCTGATTAATTAGAAATTTTGGATGGGAAATGTTTGAAGCATGTTTCTACATTTCAATCAATTTGGGACGTTTTTGTAATCTAGTACACTTGACTATTTGCTCTCTAAAGTAATGACTAAACCGTGTCTATTATTTCATCTCTTACCAAACTGTCTTGACATGTAGGCAAATGTTTGAACACTATCATCCTCAGTTGTGTAAATTTGATTTGTACAAATTAACAACTACGTTAAAAGATGGCAAATTTTTTAAAAATGCATTTTATCACAAACGGTTTAAAAATACTGCTCTAGTACCCCTGACCACATCTTGTGTGACACCAACTGCAAGCTTGTGACTTCAAAAACCATGGGAACCTATTTGTAGGTTCCATCATTTTTCACCATGATAACCCATGGGCATCCACTCTTGGGTTCTGCCAAAAAATGCATGGGTGATAACTGATTGGTGGTAACCAGTTTTTTGGTTCTGTGATTTCATCAACACTGGACCACCACACGATGGGGAACAATCATTCCTGTTAAATCTGAAGGCCTGCAATTGCATGGGCTAGGAAATGAACAAGTTGGTGTGAAGAAGACTTCTGCATGGACCCATTTCTAAAAAAGGCAAACTTACAAAAGATTGTGGGGCACATCTGTGGTATGCATCCATTTTGTCATGGTATTTTACTGTGGTGGGCAAAAAATACGTCACACACCAAATTGGTATCCCACACAACATTTATTTGTAAAAAGGGTTTATTCTTTGAGGCAGGCCTTTCTTTATGCTGAGCCCCCCCCCCCCCCCTTCAACATCACAGCCACCATCTACACTATATTTATAAGTTTATGATAAACAAGATTTAACTTATCACAACAGGTAAGAAGAGGAAAGAAAAAACAACAGCCTTTTAGTAAAAAAAAAAAACAAAAGCAAATTATGGTTCCTTTCATTTTTGTCATGCATATAGTGTCATTTGAAAATTTTTAATGTAGGAATACTCCACACAAGAATTATTCTTATCTCAGGATTAATATTCCTTTTTCCTTCCATATGAATTGAAAATGAAAATTTTTCCTTACACTAAGTCTCTGTATTTACCTTTTTCCTATCTAAAGTAGTTAAGACATGTGTACAGACCACGGATTTCCTATACATGGACAGAGTATACTGTACGGTACATTGTTGCTACCGTACGTGTGAGAAAAAACGCACCAAGATGGCTGTCTGCTATGTCTTTTTGTGGAAGTTTGGACTTGCTCAAGATATATCGCCATATTTTGCAAGAAAGTTGAAATATTTTTGAAATATGGCAAGGTAAGGTTAAAATCCCTTCACTTATTGCAGGAATATGATATTTTTACCCATTCAATTTTAAATTACAGTGTCGTTGTCAAATCAGACAATTTATAGCTTCACAGCGGCCATCTTGGTGCACCTTTTTTGTCCCAGTGGGTGGCGGCCATCTACGGAGAGGATGTACACGTTACATGCTATGGCACAATCTTCCAATTGTTTGAAGGTTATTATTTAGATGTATCCTTATTGTTTGAACTCTCCACGTTCTTGTGATGTGCGTTGTTGAATATGATGAGACGTAAGGACTGGGGGCCACATTCACTCTTAATCTGTATTAAACACCTTCAACTTTTAACCTCCTGTCCTGCCTGCTATAACATGCATGTTTCACTCTCTTCTTAAGTGGTATTAGAATGCCCGAGAAATAGCTAATTCACCTCTACTGATGGACTTTTAACAACATTTCATCCTCATTGGATTTTTCCATCAATCATAAATTGAAGTCTCCTTCATAAAAACACTTATATTTTTGAAACTTTGCTTAAAAAAGTGTGAAGACAGCTGTCTTGAAATTGGGTTCTGTGTGTAATTATTCGACTTGTCGCAACATAATGTCTTATTATTTAAAGTATACATTTGAGCCGAATGAATTAACTTGCCTTTTCCAATAAGAAAAAAAGGGGGAAAGAAGAAATGAAATGAGAAAACTACAAAATGCAATAATGGAATGAAAAGTGCAATTACATGGAAAGATGCAGTTCTGGTCGGCTAATAAATGAAGTTATCTGGAGCCTCAGGCTATGGAAACTAATATTGGCTTGATGCTTATTTTCTACCTCATGTGAGGAAGACATTAAATCATGCTGTAGCTGAATATGCTAACAGATGACATTTTGAGGAGGGCTGCCCTTCAAGTGAAACTGTTGCTTCCACATAGAGTGGAGGTAGTTTCATCAAAAAGTAATTAACTGCTTCCCATAATAAATGTAGTTCACCTCTTAACCGCAAATGTTAATGCTCTTCTAAAGAAAACACTCAGTGCACTGGGACAAGGGGAAGTCCACAAAAATAGTTTAAAATTCAAGTGCAGACAATATGGACCCCAGTGACAGAAATATGATACCAGAGTATATTATACACAGAGGAACATTTCTTTCTTATTAAGGAGTTGCCTGAATACAATATTGCCAAATACCCAACAGAAATGAAGTGCTGTTCTTAAAGCAGTAAGTCCCTATGAGTTGAGTAGCGAAAATGCACCAAATTTTCCACACCTGTTAAAGTTACTCTAAATTCTGGTAAAAAGTGGTCAGCAAATTCTGGTAAAGAGTGGTCAGCCTTAGGCAAACTCCATATTCAAATACAAATAATTGTCTCATATTAAAGTATGTTATCAATGATTTAATTTCATTTATACCAGACAAGCCGGAGTACACAAAAATTAAAATTTCAAGTTTGAACTTTTTATCAAGTTGACTGACACTACCTAAGACGTGTGTTGGTGTGTTGTTAAACCTGATTTATCTACCTGACCTACAGTGTAGTAAATTTCACATTTGAGGGAAAAAAAATACTGTCGGACATGCCCTAAAGAGACAATGAAACAGGACAGTATACTACACTACTTCTTCAAGTTGCCCATCTTCAAGTTGGTGGGACTGTTCATGCCCTTTAAATTAGTTGTGTTTCTTATGCAACTCTTGTGATGAAACAAGGGAATGAATGGTACATAGTCATTCTACTTGTAGAACTTACTGCATATGATGAACACCAGCGGTAAAGTATGATACCGGTGCATTGCATGCTGGGACAGGTTTTTCTTTCGAATTTCACCAAACTACTGACAACTTTAAACAAACAACTGCATTTCAACATGGCTGTTTATAAAGAATTGTGAATAATACCCTTTTCTGGAACAAGAAATGCTGATAACTTTTACATTTTTCTCTCTATGTATCTACAGGCAACATGTCTAATGTTTCAAATTATTTTTATCAGAATACAGCATTTTCCATGTTTTACACGTCTTACCACAGGGTCGAGTGGATGATTTTCTATCACATATGAATGGTGGTTTCAGTCACTAAGGCATTTCCTTTGCTGAGCTTATAGCAGCTAAGCAAACACCATCACCTTGAGGCAATGAATCAAGTTGGTTTGTGGCAAATGTTGGCAATCATTTGCAATCATATTACTTGTTGCCCCTTTTTTTACTATTTCTGTTCCCAAACTGTCAATATTGTACGTAAATACTGCCTCAATCAAACATTTGTGTGCACCTTTCTATGATCACGTTTCTCCTCCGATGGGATTCTGTATCTCTTGACAAAATAATCTTTTCTTTTGTCACCAATGAAAACCGAGCATGTGCTCCTAATCGCATCAATTACCCGCAGTTCATATTACACATCAGAGGCAAATGAACTGGGCTTTTTCGTAATGGAGGATTAAATCAAGAAACCTGGAGACTTACAGTTGTAGCCATTATAAAATCAATACTTTGAAAATACAACACCAAACTAAGTAGCTGCCTAATACTAGAATAAGACAAAGATAGTGCTTTTGACATCATTGTCGTAATAACCTCACCAATTGTTGTGCACAAACATTTTCACCATACATATGTTTCAGATTTCATAATTCAAAGAAAGACTCATTAAAGTAACTTAATATTCATTTTTACAAATGCCTTGTTATAACTCAACTTTTCCAGAAGTTAATTATTTTCCTTAGTCTGTGACATGACAGCAATCATACAAACATAATTGGAAAAGTGCACTCAAGAACGTGATTGACACTTGAGGTCTTAATTATACCCACTAAGGTACCAGCAAAAGGAACTAGAGTGCCAGCAGTTAATTTTTCACTCCTCCCCCACCCTTGCTGTTTACATTGATACTATGGATGACCACTTGGACCGTTCCCCATTAATATATTTTCCTTGGGTAAGACTTGCTATGCTATCAGCTCCTCAAAGTGTCCTATCTCCTAAAATATCATGAAATTTCCCTCCCCAACAGTCTAGCTGAAACATATACCACCAAGCAAAAGGCTGGGTCTCTCCTACCCAGTGGCACTCTGTGTCACCTTGTGTTTACAATTCAAGTGTTCCCACATACCCTGTATTTTGTTGATCGAGTCCTGTTCCCACATACCCTGCATTTCGTTGATTGGGTCATGTTCCCATATACCCTGTATTTCGTTGATTGGGTCGTGTTCCCATATACCCTGTTTTTCGTTGATTGGGTAGTGCTACCATATGAGGTCAAATATTTCACATACCAATTACTGTAAAGTGTTAGAAAATACCTGTCATCAGTGCCATAAACACCTGTGAACTTGCTTAATTAAACCAAACATGGTGTTTAAATCTGCATGATAACCCTGCAATGTGTGGTGGATTGAAATCTAAACACAGGGTTAACCAACGTTCCCACATTACTCGAGTGCAAGGTAACCCGGTGTTACCTCCAGCTCAGGGTACTAGAGACCACAGTCAAGAGAACTTTTTCTTGGGAGAAAGCAAACACCCCCTTACTTCTTTCAAAACAGTAGGTAGTTAAACTTAGTAAGATAGAGTTTAAGTGCCCAGTTTCCAACAATTGTTGTTATAACAACAAGCCAGACGGCAAATGTATACTCCTTCATAATTTTACACTGGACATGATCATTTAATCTCTTCTGTTTTTATTTCCAAATAGTACTAGAATGTGAGACACTGCTTTAAAGGCAACAATTCTTCAACCACAATACAATTTCACTGGTAGTCTACAGAAACTCTCAACTGGCACAGCTCTTTGATCACATTCAAAACTGCAGAGTAGCTATGTTGCACTTATGTTCTGAGCGTGCTGCGATTACATACTGGGGTCTTGTATACTCTTTCTGAACGAAAAACTGTGACTGTGTCTGGATGAGGATGAATTTAATACAGTTGTTGAAGGGGCTAAATTAAAAAGGTTTGTAGAATTGGAACTGTTTGGGCTGAGAGGATTAGGCTTTTAAAACAGATAATTATTCCCGTATTTCCCACTGATGATTGAGAACATGCCATCAAGTGTAGCAGAAAGGGATTAGTAGTTTGTCTTTAAGCCCATTAATGACACTGTGGGCTGCATGGTAATGATAGCTGTGTCACCTATCCACTTTACATATTAAGCATATTGTGCCTTTGGTACACAAATGTATTGACTTCATTTACTGCTACCTTGAGAAATGCATGGAAGGTTTTAATTCAAGTTCTACCAAACTGCACAGGTTTGGCTTTTCTTTCAGATATAATTAAAATTTTGCTAAAACTTTCCCTTTAAAAGGGCCAATACTCTCACCCCAAACTTGCAGGGGTTTACAGAAATTTTCAATTAGTCCAGCTCTTTGATTGACAGCTGATTCAAACAATGCAGAGCACCAAAGTTATAACATTAAACAGCATGAACTGTACAGAGAATGATTTGGTTATACACATTGATGTTTTTTATACTTAACCCTGAAGCAATGAACTGAGATTTTGTCTGGATGAGGATGAATTTCAGACAATTGTGGGAGAGGTTTGAGTAAGAAGAATAGGAACTGGGAGTAGTTTTGGGTGAGAGAATTGGGCCATTAGGAAAAGGGCAACTTTCAGAATTCATGAGATTACTCTTGTTTTTTTCTTTCAAAATTCTGCTATCTTATACTAAAAATCAGCCCATACATCATGTACCAAGACAAAATTGTTCCACTTTGAACAATTAGTCCAATAAAATATTACCCTAGGTGAAAAAACTAAAGTACTGGAACCAAATCTCCTACACCAGCTATTAAACACCAATAACAGCAACCCTTATCTTACCTTGTAATATCCTGTTACTGTAAAAATCTGTTGGTTGTGGCCACAAATACTTTGACCAGAATCATTCTGTGGAAGAGTAAGCAAAAATATAAGAGTAAGCATAAACTACAACAGAAAATTAAAATATTGAATAATACAGATAGGTCACAGAGACATCACAACTGTAATGGTTAGCAACTGTCAATGAGGACTGATGACGGGCTGGCATGTACATGCATACCGTAGTTGCCCTTAAACAAGGCTGAAATATTCCATGGAAAAAGTGCTATGATGTCATGTGAGAACTACAGCCATCTATTTGCTACTTACCCTTGATACTTGCATTGTACATGCAAGTATCAGCCAGTCCTTCATGATTCCACTAGCTTCATTCCAAATTTTTTTCAAAAAAGTTTACATCAAAGCTCAATAGCTAACCTCATTTTGAAATACTGATGGTCAGTACTAATCATTACTAAATATTGAACATCTAATCTTCAAATACATAATGGCATGATTCTTAAGGGCAAGAGCATTTCTCTAGACTTATTCTGAAACAATATGGTGATTCTTCCAATTTTGGTCTTATTTCCCTTCATACAATCTTTCATGATATTTTAGATCTGAAATATTGCATAGGCAATGTATACAACTAAGCACTTACTCCTTGTAAATTTCACAATTGAAGAAGAAAAATGTTGTCACATAAATTTCACAAGTCATTCATGAAAAAAGAAGATCCTTTACTAACCAAGTCCAAGTTTGGGGAATTGTATTTTCCCTTTTAGTCGAAGTTCAGGCCAATGTCCATACTCAATCAATGCATATTAATGTGTGTTCTTTACAAAACCATATCAGCCAAATTCTTTACAGACAACTCCATGTGGTTGGCTACAAGCACCTATCACTTATATGAAAACCTCAAAATTTTCTTCTGGTACTTTTAAATATAATTTTCTACTAGTTTTCTTTTTGCTTTTAATGAAAAACCTACAAGGGACAAGAACTTTGCTATCAGGTATTAACTGAGCGACTAAATGTACACTTTTATTCTGGAACAATTTTATGCAGGAATTAAATAACTGTTGAAGTAAAATCCAAGTTAACATCAACTAAAATCCACTACTATAAGTTTCTGGCCATCTCATGCTTCTTACAAAAGTTTTAGTAACATTACTAAGATAGCATTCATCATGGAATGGACTTTGCCAAGATTAATTGGTTTTCATGCATATGAGATCATTCATGCCTCTCATTGTGAAAGAAAAAAAGGAAAAAAAGAAAAACCAAAAAAAAACCCCACAAAACAAAGTATAAATCTTCATAAAGCTGTAGTAAGAGCAGAAAAAGGAATAAAGAAGTTAAACTACTGTTAATATAAAAAATTGAAGCAAAACATGGGGGCAGCTATCATAACTGTCATTTTATTCCTTAAAGAAATGTTATGTTGCTGCCCAAAACAGAATGACTAACAACAAGATTTAACTTCTCATAATGCCCACCATTATCTTATTACCAAATCTTAAATAAGTTTTAAAGCAGAGGCACTTTCATGCGCCATGCCGTGAAACATACTGTCATGTTCACCATTAAGCATGTTATGTCCCCAATGCATGTATGGAGCTCATATCCTTCAAAAAAATAAGTCCTTTTTTCAAATGAGAATGAAGTTTGGATTCTGCGGGAGGTTTAGAGTTTTCAAAGTCTTCCTCAGTAATACATTCCAGGACTAACTTTTTTAACATCCAGTTCAGTGAATGCTAAGATTTAGAAACTACCTGTTCTAGAAAATGTGCCCATATTCTATGTCTCTAACAACCTTAATACTGTATTCATGTATCACCCTTTATCCATGTCCACAAGGACGAACAGTGAATAAGGGACAAAATATTCATGAAGGAGCAATGATCGCAGCTCGTCTCAAGCAAGAGGGCTTTAAATGTGATTTGGAAATTGTAAACCAAACAGACTCTTTACAGTGTCTAAGGAAAGTATAACCATTGACCTCAGGGTGGGGCAATTTGCCCCCCTAATATCTGAAAATATTCCATTGACTTTAATTTTTCACTTTCATACCTTTCTGAAAATAAGGAAATGCTGTCTGTACCCCTCCCCTAATGTTGAGAACAAGTCACTTGGGTAGACATAACATGAACTTCTTTGGCAAAGGTATTTAAACTTAAAAGTAGGTGTGTGCAAGTTAATCTCAGTACAACTACAACATAAAGTTTTCCAATTTCAGCAGGTTTGGGACATATCTCCAGCTTAAATGAATAACAACCAGAAAATAGGTCAGAGTGGACCCAAGACCAAAAAGAAAGAAAAAAATCAGGCAAGTTCCAATTCTTCTGGTGTGCCTCAATTCCAATGCTCAATCGTCAGGATGCTCCAGTAAGATGCAGAGACTTTATGAAACAGAACTGTCACTTAATCTGAGCAAAAGGAGTAAAAGAGGTGAATAAGTTTAGAAGAATGGGGCCCATGCTGGGACTTTTCAAAATTTTGGCAAAAAGGAGGGCAAGGTTATAAAGTCACAGCTAGAGATGGACTGATTACATTTTTGAAGATTCTGCATCTTGCTTCAAGAATGTAGGTCCAAGGTTCTGCCACGTGAATGATAAAAACAGTTACACAGAAAGATGCGAGTTAAGTCTCATGATGTAAACAATTGGGGGGATTATTTTAAGTATGTTGAAAACCTAGCTCTGTAGTAAATGTGTTTTTGACAACCAGTAACATTGTTGCAGTTCTTTCTTCCCTCTTCTTCTTTTGGCAAGGCTCCTAAAAATAATTATTTCTGATAGTGCAAGTTCATAATATTTGTTGCTCTTGAACACTGAAATTAAACATCTTTCTTTATGATGATTGAAAGGCTGCAAATGGTATATCCTGCAGTTGAAAGATTTACCAAGAATGTAAATGCTATGTTGAATGTGTGGTGTAGAGGTGGCGATGATTTCATGATACAGTGGGAGCATGGTTGCATTTGATTTGTGGATTGTGTAACATGTTGTGCATTAAAGGTCTATTTGTGTGAGATAATTTGCATGTTTGCTAGGTTTTGGATGTCAACTTAATAGTCCATAAAAGGCACACTAAAACTGCATGCAGTAACATTCTGCCAGCCCTTGCTTGTTAAATATGTGGCAACCCTGAATTGCAACTTTTTTACGAACCTCTATCATGTTGTGGCCTATATGTACAGTACTATTAAAGTGTACCTCAAGTCAAAAAATTCAAATGTATATAATTAAGAGCATGAAAAAAGAATTTTAAAAGTCCAACTCCCATCTTCATAGGACATTCCTAAGCCGAGATATAAAATGTTGAAGTTTATTCACTTAAAACCAAATCGGTTCATTGCACAATAATTTGTGACTCTCTTGTTGTACAACTCACAGAACCTGCTTTATTTTCCTTTAAAATTAAAAATGTTTTTATGACCTTGAACACTTCCTGTTTGCTTGCACAGCATGTTGCACAATGAGGACTTCATTAATTACATCACCCCATTAGAGTAAGAACACTATCACACCTTGTTACAAGGTGCAGTAATTTTCAAAAAAACAAAGAAATACAAAGATTGTAATTTGAGTTGTACAACAATGACATCAAAAAATTATTGTGCAATATACCATTTTAAGTTGAGTGAAAAAACTTCAAAATTTTATACCTCAGCTCAGGAATGTCCTATGAAAATGGGAGTTTGACTGTTTGAATTCAATTTTCATGCTCTTTAAAATATATTTTAGGTTTTTTTTTGACTTGAGGTACACTTTAATAGCTAGCTGTCTATTTTCCTTCTGCTGAAATCTTCATTTGCATCACAATTTGGGGAAGTTTGCATATTCTGCTAAATGAAGACATCTCAAGTCGCAGCATTCCAAGCAATGACTGGGCGTGCGGCTGTTAGACCAAAGTACTATCCTGTACTTTTGACAGTCTCTAGATAGATTAAGGACCACCCAATGATGTCTGTGTTTAACAAATATGGAGACTATAATACTGTACTGCAAGTGAAACACATCATTCAACCTACATTTGCTTATTCAGTGGGCTTTAAGTGCATACACACATCCAAATGTAACCAAGTTGTATAATGCTAGTCATAGTTACGTAGAAGTTATGCACGTATGACATTCGTCTATTACAGCGCGCATTATGGACAACTTTGTAGCATGTGAAATGTTCTGAAAAAGGCTGAAGTGTGAACTAAAATAATGTAAGGCCTACAAATTTTCAGCGTTAGGTAACAGAATTACATTTCTAACTTCTTGCCTGATGTGAAGTAGAGCCCTAATACTTAACAAGTTACTAGGAAAACCTTATACAAATGCCATTTTAGACTCTATATTGTTGAATTCCAAACCACAAATTTTTAGCAACATGATTGCCCTTATAGAAACAGAATGATTTCATAAAATTTAAACATGAAAAAACATGTTGGAAATGCAGCATTAAAATGAAAGCTGCTTCTGAGATATAGGAAATCTGAAAATATGCATCATTGGTTGAAACTTTTTCTGACTGGAACTTGACATTAGTGCTGTTGTTAGGTCTGTCTAACATACATAACTAATGACATAGGCGTATGGGAGGTAAATTTTTTGATGGGGCAAGAGCAATTTTTGCACAAATAACAGCACCATTTATCATGTTTTGCCTGAATGGACCATCTGTTTTGCCTGAATTTGGATGGTAAGTGCCCCTCTGCATCCCTGTACGCCTATGACTAATGATAGGTAGTAGCTCTGGGATGGTAATTTTAAAACTAATGTTAACTTGCAGGTGCAGGAGTTAAAGGAATACATGTAGTTTGGGCTTCTTAATTTGCATTAGCATACTGTAGTGTGGACTTAGGGTGTATTGTTCATAAAGTTGTAGTGAAATAGATCCAGCATGGTCTCAGTTTTGATAACAACTTGGTGCATTTCAAATCTCACACTGCTCTCACTTTGGTAACCTGCCACAATTTATAGAAACCTTGACTTTCCTGGCCTTAGCAATGCAGGAGATACCTTTCAAGATTCACCATTTTCCTCTGGTTGCTACAGTATAGCACTTTGTGCACCATGCGAATAGCTGATGGTGTGTTGGGGAAAACATACACAAGTCACTGTCTAATCAATATCAACACAAGATTCTCAATTTAATTGTGTCTAGAGGTTGAAGAATACATTTTTCAGGTGAATAAGGAGTACTGTAGAGTAAATTATGCATGAGTAACATTTCAGTTAACCTTAGCTGGTCCAGCTTAATGTTGCATGTAAACTTTATGAGTAATTTATATGATTATCAGTTAAGGTGGGCATTAAAGGCATATTCTGGAGACAAAATTCATTAACTTCAAAATATGCAGAAAAATTTTTTCTTTCAAGAGTTGAAAATTTCATTTCAATAGCATATGGTTTTCAGAGGATACAGATTTTTAAAGAAATGCAATTTTTCTTGAGATTTGTTGCATCATGGTTAATCTGTGATATAATCGTGGCACGTTAATTTGACATTGCATTCAATTTATTTATAATATTGATTCTGGTGCAGGCAATATTAAGCAATATTGTTGGTTGTACTCTACATATGGTGAAGGGTAATGCCAAACCTGCAGGAAAAGATATTCAAACATTCCAACAGTATCAAATTCTAAGGGCAAACAGGACATTCAATTAGAAGGAAAAACAAAAGGAATTTGAGGCAATGTGCCCACATTGCATAACTTCCAGATGCTTTGTTGAAAAGCAGAGGGATTTGTTTACAAAAATACCCAATCTTTAATGTGAGATAACTTGAGTTAGGAACATGGCATAGAGACAGGGTTTGAAGGACATGATGTAGAATTGTTTTGCTTTTATTACAACACCTAGGTGAAAGGCCACCAGAATATGCCTTTATTGGTCTTGCAGAAGGATTTTTCCCTCTCCCTGTCCAGAAGAAGGTGGGTGAAATCCCCACTTTTCATTTCCATTAAATTTAGAAAATATAGCCAATATCTTGGATTCTTTCTTAAAAAAGAAGACACTTTTGCAGCAATGTTTGAACTTGCATAATTAAATGACCTTTAAAACCCTTCCAATTGCACCTTATAGGGTGATTAAAGCAAGGTTTGCCCCTCTGAACCTAATTATAACTCAAGCCTAGGACAGCATCTATTTGGGTTTTGCATTAAGTAGTAATAAGTCCCCCCCTCCCCCTCCATTTTGGTGTTTCTTGCAGAAACCCTTCTAAAATGCTAACTTTGCTAGGTTAGAAGAAAAGGTCAAAGAATAAGATAAACATAGTAGTGATCCCAGTTGGTTCTGAGTATTAATTTAGTAACACAACTGATCCAAACAAGTTTCTCTTCCACCTTGGATGAGAGCAATACACCCTCTTAACTCTGGCAGTTACAAAGGATTGTGGGAAAGGGTTTTGGTAATTGTTTTTGTCAATGCCATTTTACTATGGCCACAACCAACACACACCAACATTCTGTCCCACAATACTTTGTAATAGCTGTTTGAAAAGGGGTCTAGTAGTACGAGAGTTAATGCAAGTAATTTATCATGGTCTTTTGGAATGGTTAATGTGCTGTCTGTGAACATGATTCGCAAAACTCTTAGTGCTTGCATACTTTGAACACCATACGGTCATTTAAGCCAATTTGTTTTTGAATCTGTCAAATGTAAGTATACACTCAAAAAACAATTCTGACAGTTGCACAAACATTATGTGCTATCTCATATATTTCATGTGGAATGTTGGCCAACTCTTTATTGACTCAACTTGAATCCTGTCTAGCAAGAAGTACACTGAATGGAAATGTGGCAACAGACTAAGTGAGTGTTTTAAATCGTTCCTCTAATCCCATGAAAATAACTGCATATATTCTGAGCAAAGTTGTAATTGCAAAACATTCAAAGCATTGGCATTCATGTAATCATCATGTGTTTCAATTAAGGTGTTTGTTGCAGGTAATATTGCTTTGCTGATATTTGCCTGAAATGTACAACAGGCCTACCTGTTAGCAAGGTGTTGCTATCAAATGGCAAAAATACATTGTGGTCTGCTGCTTGCCTAGCCTAGGCCCAGGCCCTAGGCTACATCAGTTTTGAGGACACTTGGACAGTTTGCCTTAGTTACCCTCACTTTGTCTGGCTGGGACACTCACTTTTCCTTTCAAAGATGGGACACTTATTACCAATCAGGCTTGGGGCGACTACATTTCAATGTAATCGATTACGATTGAGATTGCTTCCTATTTTGCGATTGCGATTATGATTACGATTACAGCTAAAATTGAAAGTAATTGATTACGATTGTGATTACATTGCAATGTAATCATGATTGCAATTGTGATTACATTTTCTTTCCACATAAACAATGTTGTTTGCAAAACAATCCAGTGCCCACAACTGGAAAAAAGGCCATGGACATTGCTCTAGATAAGCCCAGAAAGAACCAAGTCCTCCCAAAGTAGAGATCATTGAACCCATGGACATCTCACTCATTTTAAGCAGGAACATCCAAGAAAGAGGGACAATTAAATTTTGTCATTCCAACAGAAGAACCAAGCACTGAAAAAATTGTTTAGTAACTTAACTTCTTTGTTCAATCCAACTTTAGTGTAATCAGAAATGAAACCATAATTGCAATTACTTTGCCAATTGTAATCGATGACGATTGTAATTACTTTGTGATTTTCACAAAAGTCATCGATTGCGATTACAACTAACGTTACTTCTAAATGTATAATTGATTGCAATTGATTACTATTTCTGATTGCGATTACCACAAGCCTGTTACCAATTAATCAGGTCAGATGGTATAAATCTTGGTGCCGTGTGCCTTTTTTGTCCCAGCTGGTGGCGACCATCTGCAGATAGGGCATATGGGTTACAAGCTGAGTCCATGTATATATTATACGTATGTGGGTAGGCTAGGTGCAATGACAGTGGTGTGAACACTTAGGCCCTGCATGCCCTAGGCCCCTAGGTTAGTTAGGCCTAACTTTAGGCTTAGTAAAAAGTTAGGGTTTTGGCTAGGACTTGAACAGGGCTGTGTGTTACGTTACATGGCCTGTGTAATGAGCTTAGGCCATGTAACCGTAACGTAACACACAGCCCTGTTCAAGGGCTAACTTAGGTTTAGGCTAGGTCTAGATCTAGGCTAGGCTAATTCTGGTAACTTTGATGTGAAGCATCCAAGGAACTCAAAAAACTGCTTCAAAGCCAGCACTAATGGCCGGCTAGCTGGCTAGGCAGACCTGGAACTACCGCCACTATCACTTATCAATATCAGTATCACTGAACTACAGTAATATGACACTGTGTATCGGCCAATGCCTAGGGGGTGCGTTCGGGTATTGTCGGACAGTTGATGGTTTTATCTCTATAGCTTCCAACACACACTTGCACTACACTGATGCTAACCTGATACATCGACAGGCACAACTGTACTAATGTGCCCCAGATATGTATTGGATCTACGCATACGTACAGAGACCTAACACAGCACTTAGAAAATGTTATGTGTGTGTTGGGTATTGTCGGACACTATCGGGTGTTCTCGGACGCTTTACAATTTCAATAATATTAATACTAAATATCAGAAAATACACGTCAAATGATAGAGAAATTATCCATTTAATCTTTGTTAAATGTCCCCACACAAAATTTAGTCCGAAAAAATTGAAGTAAGTTTTCTTAAGAACCATTTCATATTGTCATTCTTTTCCACTACGTATACACACATAGGCATACGTATGCGTACATATTAGTGTGGACATGTATGTAGGTTTGTGTACTGTCCGAAAACACCCAACAGAGACAGCACTAGTTAAACTGTGCTGTAAAACCATGTGAAGGCATATAGCACAGTATTGTACTTACTAACGTTTTAACGAAACTTGTGGCAATCAAAAAAACCATATTTCTCATAACATGAATTTTTCTACAAAAATTTACAGCCCGGCATGAAAATTTCCAACGTCTTGCACACTTGGAAATGTGCCAAGGAATTTTCAAACTGAAATTTATTGCTGCAATTAGGTTCCGTTTTCTTGAAAATGAGAAGGCTTCATGTGCTACGGATGCAACTGTGCAGACTGCATACAGATATCTATGAAACCACTGTGTGGTGTGTAAAATCAATCAAACTATCGTTAGTCAGTGACTTAATTTATACACCACTGTCCGAGAACACCCGACGTCCGAGAATACCCAAAGTGACCCCCTAGGCTAACTTTAGCCTAACCAACGTAAGACTAGCTGCATAGCATAGCTCACTGCAGGCCTAACGTTAGGCCTATGATTATTTTCAACACTAACGTTAAATTAACGTTACGTTAGTTGGAAGTTAACGTTTGCGTCGCGCATATCCTGTCAAACCGTCCCCGAACCTGACCTCCACCGCGAGTCACCGAACAACTACGTACGTCCCCTGGTTTGGTATCTTTCTTTATTCTGAATTTCACTTCAATCAAAAACAAAATTGTCATGTAGAATTGTTGTTATAAAATGAAACAATTTATGCCAGCCTCCAGTCTAACTCTAGGTACGTTATGTAGCAGTTAGCTAACTTAGCGTCTAACGTACGTTAAGTTAGCCTACGTACGACGTGTACGTACGTGTACTCACTTTGAAATTAGCTCCGCATGTTTGTGGAGTACGTGTTACCAGTACCCATGGACTTCCTAAAGACGAATCCGGACAGATTGTGATGGTCTGATTTTAGTCGGCCATTACTGGGGTCCATTACCTCCAAACTTTAAATTCCCTTGCTTACCTGTTCCATGAATGGATGTACACTGAAGTGTATCTTGATTTTCTCACGTTAACTGAGGATCTGAAATTCACGTAAACAATATATGAAGTCGAGTAAAGGCTGATGGTCCCCACTAATGGCTGCCTACAGTCAGTAAAAACAAGCGCTAATCGGATTCGTCTATATACATGCGGGTTCAGGGGATGCCGCGTGCATTCAAGGCTCCTATACAAGGTACACTCTAAAGGGTTCTCGGGGCTATTCGTCATGTAAGTTTTAAATTGCTGCAAAAGTGTCATCTTATTAAGTATGAACACAAGACACTGGCCCTTTTTTCATTTTTATAAAAATGGCAAAAAATAAATAAATAAAATAAAATAAAATAAAAAATAAAAAAGTAAAAGGGTTACCTCCCCCCTTTTTCATTTAAAGAAAAAGTGAGTGTCCCGACCAGACAGGTGAATCATCTTGATTTTGTCAAAATCGAATATAGGCTGCGCAATTGGCAGTAGTAAAACAATGTATTTTCCTAGTTGGACAGCTCATTGGGCTGATTTGAGAGTGGCAATTGTGAGTACAGCCTGCCCTTTTCTATTTCAGAACGTTTGCTAAGTTTCGTTGCGTTATGCGCTTGTGGTTTGTGCAGTAACTTGATGTGATGCAAACAACTTAAGCACTACAACATGTTTTTTCTTTGTCCTGACATTAACTGAAATCTGTTTCAAATATTGCACAGTGTGACCGCCCAGCAAACACGGCCGAAATACTTTTTAACTTGACAATTTTTTAAAACAACCTGAAATATGTTTGTTGGAAATATTTGTTTATCGAGTGGCAAACCTTTTAACATATTTACTTATATTTTTAGAAGTGAAATGTTTTTTTAATATTATTAAAATATTAAAAGTCTTCAAAAATATTTTCAGGATTTTTCTGCAACTCAACATTTCATATTTGTAAAACATTTCAGGAATCATATTATTAAAATATTTTTGTGTTCACTGGGACGCGTATAGGCATGTAGCCTAGGCCTACCACTGTCAAATTTCAGCAAAAGGGTCTCCTATCTCCTCTCTTCCCCTCCCCCATATTCCTTTCTAAGAAGATGGCCGTGGCGTTCTTGGTTTGAATGCCTTATTTACGGCGTAATCCTCTAGCAATCCAAAACAAACCCAGGACGTATAGACCGGAACAAATCGAAATTTCAATTTTCAAAATAATTCAAAATTGTTTTTAAATCAAGGTAACATAGCTATAGGGTTTGATTTGCGTTGGCCAGGGAAATTTCGTATGATCTTTTGTAATGTGTTCATTTTTTTGAATTTCAAAAAAAAAAAAAAAAAAAAGGAAAAAAAAAAAAAGAAATAAAAATGACATTTTAGAATTAGAGAGGTGACACATCCTATTTCAAAGAAGCTGATTCGTCCATTGAGCATGATTGAGCCCTTCTCCCTACCGCTGTACTCCAAGATGTATTTTTATACCTGCCGACCCAACCAGGACTATGAACTAAGGGATAGATTTTATACAATAATTAAATTAGGCAACTTTGATTGCAGCTTGCTTAAACCGGTCCAACCGGTCCAATGCCTTTACTGTTCACATTAAAGGGCCATTCCTCTCACCCCAAACCGCATTTCTTGTAGGGGGAAGGGGGGTACTAAAACTCTCAATTGGCTCAGCCCTTTGACTGACAGCTAATTCAAACAATGCTGAATACCAAAGTTTATATTACACTGCATGAACTGTACTGAGAGTGTTTTGAATATTCACATTGAGCTTTTCTATACTCACCCTAAAAAATAAACTAAGATTGTGTCTGGATGAGGATGAATTTCAGACAGTTGTGGGAGGGACCTAAATAAGAAGGTTAGGAGAATTGGTTCTATTTGGGGTGAGAGAATCAGGTCTTTAAGCGCACTCTTGGCTAGGTCATTATTCTGTGGGGATAAAGTTGTACAAAGAACTATGCTGCTACTTGGCGCCACTCGGTAACATGGGATTTACGGTGTATATTAGTATACCACAGTATAAACTTTCGGGGAATTTGTTGTTCTTTGGTGGGACTGTAGTAAAAGTTCATCCAATAAATGAAAAATCTTATCAGAAGAGAGAGAAAAACCGAATAAAAGAAAGGAAAAGAAAATTAATCTGCAGGTAATGGTAACCCCAACTTGGAGCTCGTATGTTTGCTATATTAATTTCTTTATGTACCAAAATTTGATGGGTGTTTCCCTTTATACTGACAGCGATAGAAAAGGGCAATAACCGCCAAGTAAGTGACCATTCTACTCTCCTTATTTTTCAACTCACTCCCACTAAGTATCAAAATGATTGTTGGGAAAGCACATACGGTGCGTTGAAATGGCGGCTAAAACTCTCAAAATGCGTGAAATAATTCGCCCTCACGAACGATCTCCAGATCATCAAGAGGTATGCCGTGGCTGCCTTTCCCCGGGTCAGATCAGAGTGTAGGCCCACATAACCGAATTCGGCAGACGAAAGGCAATCTCGTCAGAGGGAGATGAGCATGCGGAGTCACGACACCCGTTATCGATTTGTGTCCTGGAAAGTGACCTCATTCGTCCGTGGATTAAGAATCACATGAAAACACGCGGCTGGGGAGTCAATCCCCGAAAGGCTGGTCTCACTTGGGATTACCAGTCTCAAACGATGCATGAAGGCACAAGAGGTTTTGGATTGCTTTGAAGTGATATAAACCTTTCTCGAATATCCTCACAATCAGGGCTAAGTTTCCCTCGGGAACTCAGCCTAGGGCACAGCTAAAGGTAACCCTCAACGAAAATTTCCTTTGATGAACCATCAAATGAAGTCGCTGAAGGTTCTGCATCAACAGGTATCACATGGTGAACTGTACAGAGCAATATAAGTACCAAATCAAAAGTCCCTTTAGGGTAACCTCAAATCGATGGAACTGTTTGACTGATCTGTGACATCTACGGCAGATAAGAAAATCTCGATGACAAGAACATCAGGGTAGACACTCTATCGACATAAACAGCAAAATATTTTTCACATAATTCTCTGAGCACAGGTCTCTGCGTAACGTTTGAGTATCCCCTTCATATGAATGTTCAGAAAGATATTGTAGCTTGCGAGAAACTACATTTAGCAGACCGTTAACAGTGGAAAGGATTCACATGCAGAATAGGACGACACCTAAGAAAAGATATTCGACGATAACGACAATTTGATAAATCAGACGACAAAAGTTTGCTAACATAATTATGAAAACTTATAGGAGTAGTAAAAGTGAACATGGTGTTGGTGGTTTCCCCTCACATACAAGGACTCTTAATGTATTTTATTTCAACCAGTAGGACAGTAGGGATATGTACAACGGACATTATCTAATTTAATCGTTTGAAGAGCATATTGGTGTCAACATCGATGTCGGATTCGGACATAAAAAATGTGTAAATCTTAGATAAGACTCACACAATCAAAGGGCGGTGTTGAATTGCTCAGAGCGTAATGCGTCTCGAGGATTTTAATAACTGATACAAATGAAACTGTTTGTTTACAGGCTCCCTTTTCTTCAACCAAACAAAACAAAATTTAAAGCAACAAAAATATTCTTGGTGCTCAATCGAATCTCTTTTCTTGATAACCCACTAAACCTGGGATATTTTCCTAGAGAATACGATTTCAAAAAAGCCGTTAGAAATGCAGAACCAAGGCGCCGAGTGTTTACTCAAAATAAACGAGTAATTTGATTATATTAAAATCATATTCCGTAGACGTTTCTTTCTCATAAACGCACGAAGTGTGAATAGTAATTTAATTGACGGCCGAAAAATAGTCGCCCAGAGAGTTTTTTCCGGTATTTTACAGCAGAAAGGTTCCGCTGAAGATCAAGCGACGATTTTCGAGGTTAACAGCCAAATGGAGGCAAAGTAGTCGATAGCAGCTGTCACAAAGTGGGAAAGTCTGCAAAGACTAGCGTGAAAAGCGCGCGGCAGTTTGTTCAAAAAGTGAACACTATTAGGACTTTTGATAGACACTAATCCAAACCAAGCCAGACTAGATAAAATGAAGTCAGAACCATTTCCCATATATTCAACGAGAGGCTCGTAACACATATTTCAACAAATTGGGTCATGTTAACGATTCATAAAGTCCAATGTGGGATATCACCATTGCTCGCAGGAGCAAATAAATGGGTTTGCCAGCATACTTTACTTCTACAATACTGTCGACAAATGGTAAAGTCAAACTCTTTAATAACGGTTTATTGAAACATTCTGATAATATTCCAATGTGGAAGTGAGTAAAAACAAATAAATACTTTCACATACTGATAAACTGTGGGGATCTCATATACCCAATTACATGTACCACTCCGGCCATTACATGTTATAACAAATATTATTTAAAGCATGGTGACACAGCAAATCCACAGAGCAACAACTGCTTCGAAGAGGACAGGCACGTGATAAACTTTTTATGAAAGACGAGGGCAGGGCTTAAAAATGGAATAAGGGTCACAAACTCTTTCACTGCAAAGGTTCCACGGAGACTGCTGGCTGGCAGCCTATGTATAACAGACATGGAAATAATCACGGGGAAGTAACTATGCCGGCCATGGTGTAACATACAGAGAACGAACGAGGGAACACTAAGGTAAAAGCAAGTCACATGTGAAGTGGCATACTTTGGTTCTTGCTTACCACATTCTGAAGATATGTATGTAGGAGTTTTTTTTACCGTAACTTACTTCAGAGAAGCCGTGATAGCATAGCGCCACCATCTTGATTAATCACTCATTATGATAAACATCCTGACCTTAAATCTGTGGGTAAACTTACGAATTCACGTAAGGGTAACCATATAATACTTGAAAGAAAACCTGAATAGACAAGCGGACACTCCATCACAGAAGACAACGAATACAAGAAAGCGTTGAAGTAGGAAGTGTTACATAAAATTTTACATCAGATTACATGAAAAAGCTATTTGGTAGGAGTTTTAATACCGAGGTGAGAGCAGTAAAACTGCCTTTGTCAAGGGTACACACACCGGTACCAAGTCAATAGATCCGCAGCGATTGAGATGAGACAATACTTTTTTAACGTGCATGACGTCACGGCAAATCCCAAAACACAACGATAAAAAAGATATCTAGTTTATGTCAGCGTTTGATGAAACAGTAGTGAAAAGTAAGCCTACTTGGGGAGAGGAAAAAGTCGACGAGGGTCAAAGGTCATACACATGCAGGGTGGGGATCAGGGGGCATGTATGAGTGGGGACGCTGGGTGGAGAAATAGGAACGCTTTGCATTTCCGAAAAGATTACAAAATATGTAACAAAATGAGGCTGTGAAATGACATGAAATGATGATGAAGATGAAGGATGGGTATTTTTTCTCCTAGTTTAGACAAATTGACTAGATTTAATTTTACCTCAGAGAAAATGAAACAGCGCCGATCAGAACGTTTGTGATTTGATAATATGAAACGTGTACAGGTGCAGAAGGTGTACACGCTAAAAATCGAACATTTCTCTTATAATAACACAAATATATTTACTTAAAAAATGATTTATAACGATTTAAATGATTAGATGGGGGTGATCAATCACTTGACTTCAAAGCGGCATACGCTTTTACTGCAAAATTTGAAGGCCTACTTAATATTAATATATATATTGCATAGATTGCAGACTACATCAGCAAATTACAAGTTTAGGTTTGAAAAGTATCGTGCTACCAGGACTCGGTTGCCTGTTATTTGCAAACGCTTCCAAGGCATTTATTTTGCTACATTCCTTGCAGAGTAACATATGTTGTTCTTACATTCTACGCGTCTCATTTATTTCTTATCCCAAAGGGGATATTGAAAAGTTCAATGTGTAATAATCATGTGAGGTGCATGCAAATATCAAATTATTAATATCTCCCAAGTGCAAGCTTAGAGCAATACAGTTTCAGACCTACATTAATCTAAAACTGCATTATTTGCATTTGGAATGTCTTGGAATATCAACCACTAGTGTATTGACGTGACCGTTTAAAAAACTTCATTGCAGCTGTGTGGTCCTCTAACCTTCTTTTTACAAGTGGCTTTATATTCCTAAGTTGCTAAAGGCAACCATTTCAGTTTCCCCTCAAGTGTTGCGGTAAAACATCAACAAAAAAACTTTAATGTTCTTTCTAAACTTTATGAGAGGAAGATATTATTCAAATACTGTAATAAAAATGTGTACTTAGAAACGGACTTCTATGTTTTAAAGCCCACGGATTCGTAAGCAAAAGAAAATAACGGTGGCAGCCAAGTTGGCTTGAAGGAAACAGACGTAATTTTTAGAAGGAAGATTAAACCGATTTTTCGTTGTGTTTTCCACATGTAAGACCTGAAGACGGTATAAACAGACTTTAAAGCTCAAACCTGAGGACTGTGTGCCCACGGGCAATGTAAACTGGTTGATACTTTTGGCAGTGTGGTCCTGCAATTAATAAATTGAAATGGTGTAATATATTTCTCAGACAACTATGAAGTTTGCGTAAAACATGGGGGGACTGAGTGAAGCCACCAACTGTATCTCTGTGACAACGGGTGTGTTCATTAAGGCGAATGTATTAAAACATATTTTCACTTTACATAATTGACTTCTTGTCTAAACAAAGTTATTGTAACTAAGGACGATGTTGGGTACTTTCAAGGTTCGGGTATATTTTTCATTATCATGCCTCCCCTAAAATGCTATCTGGCTATAGAACATTAAAGAACCTTCGAGAACTCGGCAGCAGATTGTCATTTCTCACTTTCAGAGTACAAACACAGTTGTCATGGTTCAAATGACCATTTTTGAAATGGGAATTACAAAGGATCGTGGGGCACAGTATTGTCAGGGAGTTAGTTTTGTCGTGAGCCATTTTTGGCACACTAAAAATTCATTGATAAAAAAGACACTAAAAGTTGATTGATAAAAATGAAAAAAAAAAAAAAGCTGTTACCTAAGATATACTCAACATTTGTTTGCAATTCCAGCTCTAGCCCGAAATTCTACCCAACAATCCTTTGTAATTCCAGTGCGGAAGTTGTGTATCTGATACAGCTGTGATGAAGAGTATGAGGGTATCAGCATGATTTTGTATTACATTTCTCCTCCCACCTCCGTAATCAACATTGTAAGCCTGTTCATGAGGGTGAGATCCCTACGGGTAAAACTGTTTGGAGATAACACTTGAAGTTAATTCAATCGCGATACCGTATATAAACTATTACAACGCATACTACGTTTGAAAGAGCATTTGATAACAGCTGGACCATTGAGTAAGTGGAACAAAAAGTAAGAAATTTTCACTTTAGTAAGTACTACATCAAAGTTATGTTACAAACAAGTGATATCTTGCGTTAGTAAGACTGTACATAAAGGTAAATCATTCAACCATATATGTCTTTTGAGGGAGAACGATACATTCTTCTCAAGCCAAAAGTCAGACCTGAGGGGAAGCGATAATTGACTGTGCCAATTTAATTCGCCAATTCGTTTGTTAACAAATTAGAGTATACTTATTTTTAGAAGTCGGTTTGTCTGGGGTCATGTGAAGCGTGCAAGGCTCAAGAAAAGAAAGCGAAATGGTATCATGACGTGAGCTTAGCGTTAGCAAACTTACCGTTGGAGATGTTTGAACCTGAGGAAAACCATGTACACAATGTGGATGTTAATGTTAGATATTAAATGAAAGATGATCTGATGATCTGAATCTACACTATAAAACATACTTTTTTTTACCAGTTAAGTGATAAATATTTGCACTTCACAGCACATAATTCCTTTGCTAAAGAAATAATATATAGCAGTCATGAAGATGAAGTGCTGCAATGCACTGAGTAGTCGGTTCAACTTGGCTCTCGGCAAGTTGATCATCATAACCATGCAGGTTAATCGATAAACCTCAAGGACGTGAAAGGCATTTAATGCCACTTAAACCCTTCACTAAAGAAAATCTGACGGACGCCAACGCACAATTTCATCAAGTAGGCTACTGGTATATTTTGCGCGCATATACAATGCGGTCTTCAACTTCAACCAACGATCATTTTCAATCGACAATACAATTGTTCGTCTATGACGACGAAATGACGGACCATTTAGCAAATACGGGAATGAAGAGAAGGTGTAATTCGCATAAATCTACACTTCTTCCTAGCTTAATCAGCTTGACAATCAAGAGCTTTCTATTACATTACGTTGCGCATGACAAGTAAGTGAGTGTTGTATTAAACAACTGTCAAATTCAAGCTTTGTTGTCAAAGTTGTAAAAGAAGTCACGATAGAATCGAAAAGGTAGGTTTTAGGGAGATGAAACAGCCTGATGCACCCAAAACTGACAAAACTTGAACCGAACGCGGTTCTCTGGGTTTACAGTTTTTGTTCTGTCGCAATGGGTAAAACCTTTAAGTAACATACCACACGGAATAATGAACATCTCATTTAAGGCGAATCATTGAGCTAGTTAAAAATTCAACAATTTTTTCAAATCTATTAGGTTTTCTTCAAATACCAATAGCAAATGGTCAAACTTGGACAATCGCATATCCTGCGTACAGATAACCTTATAATGAGTGTGTACCTAACGTTTCTCGGTTTTCAAAAAACGTGACCAGACACCTTTTCAAATTATGCACAATACCGTTGCAAGTCAGGACACCACAAAATTTAAACTCTTTCTATAACTTGTTTATATGAGACTTGACCCATTATGCTAAGTATAAGCATTGTCATGTTGTAGTTGTAGTGACCCTTTAACACTCTCATTGAATTATCGATATCAACTCAATGGGCCCCTTTAAATTGTCTGAAGACCACACCCTCTTGACTGAATGTTGCGAATTACATATAGCCCCGCTGCCTTTTAGTCTTTATCACTGAAAACTCCAGAAGAAGGTGAGCGCAATAAATCTTACAAAGTTAAGGAACATTACCAGGAACTACCTTGTTTTTCACAAAGTGAAAAAGTAAAGTGTTGCGTCTCCGTAATGAAGGGGTTGGGCATACCTCTGCAACACATACTCCCATGGGGATAGGGTTTCAGCCTTCCTGTCCCGGGATTCCGACGATTACGACGTAGGAAGAAACCTGTTTCACGTAACTTCAATTGCCTTTATAACCATTCCTTTTTAGGGTGCGAGTGAGAACATTTGAATGCAGCGTCCTAGTTAGGGGGTAAAAGCTACTTCGAGCTAACCGTTGAAATTGTTTGAACGTGAACTCGATGGTCATTTGAAGCTATCTGGTTCTATATTAATTACTCATATAGAAAAAAAATACCGAGGAAGTTTAATTGACCGCACACAGCATGCAAAGTATGGTTATTGACGAAAAGTTGGGTTCGCCAAAAGACTTAAAAGTGAAACGACAGAGTTAGAATCCAGTGGAACATTTATTCAATTTGGGGTGACTGTATTTCCTTAAAGCTCCTCAAGGGTTGACTGTGTAGATGGTGGGAAGGGATTGGTAACTACATCCGAGCTTGCCGCTTCCAAATACGCTTAGGCCTATACATGCACTGATTGAGTTATTTTGTTTCAATGAGTACAACTTTCCACCAATTCCCTTCATCAGTCACAAAATCTTATTTGCACTAAACTAAATATAATTCATGATACGTGAAGGACCTATCCTACACATGATTAAGGATTTTCAAAAGTTCAAATTTCAGCAAAAAAACACATGCCCTTCGGTACGATGTTGAGGCTCCGCAAAATGCAACAACGCATCCCAAACGGCAGTCGACAGGGTATTTCGTACATGCTTAGGGGAGTTGCATTTTTTTGAGCACAACAGAAACGTGGGGATCATCAGAAAATTAGCACAAAGTTCCTCGTTTTGTATACTCTCTACCAGTTAAACCTGTACTTAATGAACAACCTGGTCCGAAGGGATGGGAAATTAAGACTTGAACACTTTTTGACACCTAGTGACCAGAATAGCGATTTGGTATGTATCAGTGCGTTCACCTACGTGACACGTTCTCATTCTACAAAACGCTGGCTACTGTAATATCACTTCACCCAATAATCCACGTACATCGTTACAAGCTTTATTCTAACAAAGAAAAAATGACTGCAAACAGTCGCTCATTAACCGCGATCTAGAACTTCGTAATTGCTTGTAAGATTTGGGACGTTTGCATCGCCGAAATTTTCTGGGTTAAGAATTACTTTAGTAGATTTCAAGCAGGTACGTGAGACCATTTGCCGAAGGAAGGAGAGCCTCGTTTAGAGCAAATTTACATGAGGAAATGTTTCTCAAAGACACGGTGCTGGTGGTAAATCTTGGTTCTTATTTCAAGTTATTTGGGAAGACGAACGCAATTTATGCCAAACCATCTTGTTTGCAAAGGGTTAGACGATACAATTAGAACTAAATATACACGTTATTACACACGAACCCCGTCTAAAGAGAGATTTCTATCCAAATTGGTTTTTTTCGAAGATAGAGAAATGCATACAGTGTTTCCCGTCATAGTGATTCAGATTCATTTCTGAGTGTACACCACCACCACCTAAGGGAAAGAGCCGATCAAATCATCAATGGGAAAACGTCAAAAAATCAGATTTTATGTTAATCGTGATGAGACAAGGGTATCGCAAACGACCTACATATAATGCCACTATATAGTTGGTTCAATACATAGTCTTGGTTTTCTCTCGTGTTGTAATTTTTGGATGATTACCCCAATACTCTGTTATCCACATCACGTGGCGTCGCCAAAGGTCAGGTCTGGTAAAGAGCATTATTCACTGTGATGCGGATAGTTACAGGGGTAAATCCTGGGGTTTATAGTTCAGTCAAATATTGAACGCGCTCTAAAGCAAAATTAGGTGAACTTCAGATATGTTGTACCTGCTTCGAGAAAATACTTTCTTTCCCTTCTTATGAAGTAATGAAATAGCTCTATGCTTGATTTTATGGTGACATCATAGTGACGTCAGCTTTAGTTGGATTAGTTCCAGCTACGAGTTATATAATTCACGTGTTGTAAAGGTCAATATATTCCAATAACCTAATCAAGTCCCTCTTTGTAGGAATATCGTGATTTTGTCGACGGTAATCTCGAGGCCCCTACTGTACAGTAATTCCACACGTGATACCGTAAGTAATGAAATTGCTGAGCATAATGAATTTGATGAAAAGGGACTATGGGGCCATTGGAGGCCGGGTGAGGATTTTTCGTCTCCTGTTGTAAAAGCAAAATAAATAACACCATCAGATTATAATGTCTTAACATGATAATTCATTAAATTTATTTTACGGGGAGTATGCACATTTGTTGTGCCCATGCTGTTAGTGTTATAAATTGAAGGGATCAAGTTCAAACAAACTACCTTCAGAGACATATTTGTGAATAGGTAGGAAAGATGTTTGCATGGATTGCATTTTAGCTTCGCACTCAAGGAAATTCTTAGCGGTTGTTATACTAACTACGCAGCCACTGTTGGTAACTGACAAGAAAATTTTCCACATTAAAACTTGACTTCTTTTTCACTTATTTCTTATTGGTTTAAGTGGCGTTCCTCCGCTAAAAGTTATACTTTTTAAGCCCAATGAGAATGGCGAACACATGAATCATATTAACATAATAGGCTAGTGCTCACAACGTGATGCTGAAGAGAAGTTCACTTCAGTTCTGTTTACCGATTCTATTCCAGAAGTCGGAAATAATTAATTGTGATCTTTTCCCGGTTCATATCCTAAAAGTGGGACAGCACGCGAACGGAGAATCAAAGTACTAGTGAAAGAAGAACTTCACTAGAAGTACAGCAAGAAATCCGTTGACAAAAGCTGATGAGGATCAAGAGGTCATTAACCTAGAATACTACCTGAACTATGTATGCAAATTGCAGCGAAATTCGTAGTCTAAACGAAACTATACGAGCAACTCCATCACTTGTTCACCTAATCGCATGTGACCGTTGGCAATTCGATAGGAACCCTTAACGTCTTAACGTCTTAAGTGAACTAAACGGTACAGAACATTTCTAAGAAGCTTAGTCTACGATTCGTTTTTAAAAGGAGCAGCTTTGCAGAAACTTAGAACGAACTTTAAAACGGGCGATGATTTAGGCTTTCAGCCATGATTTTGATATGGGACGTTTAAGTGGTGACTGATGACAAAATGGGATCTACATCACAGCACCAGCGCGAAGCCCTAATGCGCGTTGCCCAAGGACCCACCTTTGAACCTTTGCTAGGGACTAAAGCCTCCTACATGGACGCCACGCCCTATATGGCATGTAAATGCATAATTTATATCTTCAGCTACTGTATTTTGCCCCACATGTGTGGCCTACCTGTTTGTGACTGGAAGCAATGTAACTTTTACCACTTCTTCGTACCGTCTCCTTTTAAGTAGAAGCCATTGTTTGAAATTTAAGTCGTCTAGATTTTCTTTTGTCCGCCTCAGAGTTGACGAGACGTGAGGTAAAGACTGTTGTGTTTACAGATCAACGTATTTCGATAAATCTTTAATGGAAGTAACTTAGCTAAGTTGAGACATGCCGGGATTCTAGGAACCTCTTTAGGGACTTCCAAGTTTGTCCAGTGATGTGCCCAAAACGGTATACTGTTCGGCCTTTTGCATGTAGTACTGCTTGGTATTACAAAATTGACTTTGCATTAAAGACATTCGTAAGTGCAGCATTTTCCTTTTCCTTGTATCAGACTGTAAGTATCTTTAGGACCACCTAACAGGGATGTTTGTTATTATGGAAAGATTGGGTGTAACAGGGGTGTAAATTTTAGTTGTTGATTATTACATCAAGACTAAAAGATATTTTATCCGCCATACCAGTCTCAACCTAAGATTGGCGGGTAGAACCATTCACTTCAATAGGCTTTGTAGCTGATTCCTCTCTTAAAAGTTAACGCACACTTTTGTAGCAACAATTTCAATTCAAGCGGCCATTCATCTCCCATAAAACGATCCTTTATCCGATACCGCGAGATTTAAGGAGTGAATTTACTTGCCGACAAGTTGAAGTACCGTCGCCAGGGGATGCGTATGATTTAATATTATGACTAATAGTGTTGACATTTTAAAATAAGGACGCAATAGAAAACTAACAAGAGGCTTACTCGACAATTCATCTACTCTAGCAGGAAAATTTATTTGATAACAAAATTTATTTTACGACTTACCGAAGCTAAACTCATTCGGCTACCGCCCAAACGTCGACCAATCTTCGAGCTAAAGGTGATATCATTCCACTTCACTTTCCACGAGGTATTAGCTAAATCTTTTTCGTATGTATATTTTCTGTACAAAGAATAACGCAAACAAATAACTCGGTTGAAACAATTTGTCACAGACGCAAAGAATTATCGTACAATAAACTGAAGATTAGACGCTAAAAAATCGGTCTCCATAGTATGAATTGTAGCATTTAGGAATAAAATATTTGCTCACAAGTGCTTTTCTTGCCACACTCTAAAACACCGGGGTTAAATTTAACCAAGATTGGTGTGCTTTTTACTCCTAAACAATCCTGGTTAAATTTCAACGCAAATCCTGATTTAACTCAGTGAAATCCTGGTTTTTATAACCAAAATTTGTGTTAGTTTAACCAGGATTTGCGTTAAAATTTAACCAGGCTTCTGTTGGAGTTAATAGAACACCGATCTTGGTTAAATTTAACCCCGACGTTTTAAGAGTGTAGAGATACAGTGCATCATGGGAAATTGTGATTCCATCGCGGCACATAGACTGTATACTTCCCATTGTACATTGTTCGTGATAATTAAGACCAATGTCAGGTGGGGGAGATTTTGTACAACGTTGTCAGGTTGTACTGCACATATGTTTAAGCTTTATGCTAGGTTTCAATAAAATGATATTCAAACCATTCAGCGCTCTCAAATTTTAAGGGCAAGCAGGACTTTCAATTAAGAAGAAAAGGGAAACGAATCTGATGTAACTTTCCCACGTTAACATTACATTACACGACCTCGATGAGAAGTGCTGATATTTTGTGACAAAAATAGAAAAGAGTATTACTACAGGTTTCAATGGCGACCCTGAATCGGGCCTTTTTCCTCCAAATAAGAACCCTCTAAAATGCACACGAAAAGTCATTTTCAAAAAAGCAGCATAAATTAGACAAATAAGTGTTACTTTCTTTACTTGGACAAACTATTTGATAAGACAACTATACCAGGTTGTATAGCTATCCTGCGATTTCTTCACATTACATTGATCGCTAATATGATGATTCTTCAATTATTTTCGACAAAAAACATTTCGCTCAAATCTCTTGACGATAATAAATTAACACCACGTCAAACGCTGCTACGGAATCCTATAGTACATGTAGGGTCTGGAAACTACCGTCTCCTCTTTCTGTCGTTTAAAACATTTTTCAATCAAGAAAACTGTTGCAAAATCTCTCAGAAATCTCGAACAATCCTGGATCAACTTAATATAGACGAATCTGGGCTAGCCAAGGAGACGAGGGCATTTTACTTTCGGCTTGAACTGCACCTTTTAGTGCTAGCTGTAAGAAAATCCCCGAAACAAGTGGATGCCATTAAAGTCTTTTCCAGGCCATCTTACATTTAATTACATCAGTTTCCAAATCCTCTAAAGAAGATTGATTGAAACTTCACATTGATCAAATCTACGACAGGCGACTCCATAGCTGTTCTAATCACCCAACCCGTAGGCCCCGAATTGTTACCTCTTGGGTTAGACCTGCCTTCATCCATATGCTTAGAATTTCGAATATAGTTGTCAGTCGACTTGAAATGCTATTGACAAAGAAGCTTCCGCTACCCTTGATTTGGACCCAACTAACAGCAGTAACATGAAAGGGATATTCAATATTTCGAAGCTCAAATAAAAAGGTGACCAATCGTTTCTTTCTAAATCCTACATGTACATTTTGTCGGCTTTTTCAAATACAGGAGGTAAACGGATGTCAGTTGGCTTACAGACAGGGACATTTGCTTAAATTTAAACACTTTTTGGCTTTGATGAAATCTGGTTTCTCAAAAGCCTTCTTTAGTCTCAGGAAATAACCGATCCGCATAAAGACTTCACCCGATCAAATGAAGGGGGGGGGGGGGGGGGATCTTGCATGACTAATCATACGAATATTTATGAGTCAGTGTCTTTCCCTTCAAAAATTGTTAGTGTGTATTTAAATTTGAGATGATACGGTTCACGCCCAGAGAGGAAATTAACCAAAAGTGTTCCAATGAACGTCAGTGTTAAACGGTGTCGCCGATCTACCTGCACAACTCTGTAATATAATGGCAGACGGTGCACAAAACCTGTGACTGAGTCGCCGAGTCCTTGACAAGAAATGTTGCCAAATTGTCGTATGAACAACCAGACATGATCCAGCTTTCTTGTCCTCGTTTTTTTCCGAGCTGGGGGCTTTCCAAGTTGTTCGTCACGTTCATTTCCTTTGAACATGAGCGGACAGATCGCAGTGCATCTCGGGACAACAGACGCGTACATGGTGGGAAAGGGGGGGGGGTGAGTTGATGGGGTCGTTCGAACCTCCCTCGAGAAACAATCTAGTATCCTGAATGATAAGGTTTACTAGTACAATTTGGTGCTTTATGCTAAACTTTCAGGAGAGGTTTCCGTGTTTCACTGTTTATGGCTCTTTACGATTTTTATCAGTGGGAAGGTGTGCTTGTCCCATGTGCTGCCATAGTCCTTGCACCTCTTGTCAGAGTGATGGGAAGGCACCGAACAGGCCTGTGAATTCGATAGCTGAATCAAGCAACATTTCTATGTCGCGACAAGCTGGCTGTTTTTCTACATTAGGTTTCGGAAAGTGAAACAAAGACTAAAAATTTACGTTCATACAAATTACGACGCCATAAAAATTACCAATTTCATCACAAGCACGAAGACTTCAATCAATGACACTCTCAGGTGTCTATACAAGATACTGCAATTTGAAGCTAGCAAATCACTTCTCACTTTACGAAGTCAAGATTCAACTGTACTGCCAACGTGAGAAACAAACTTAGTGACGTTTGTCAGGTATTTCGCTAACTTCAACATGTCAATAAATGTATGAATACACACATACAAAACCGATAAAGTGAGAGACGTTTAAATGAAAAAAGAAAAGGCATTTATGAAACCAAGTCACACACTCTGATTTTTACTGAATCAAAATGGAATTTATCATACAATTTCATCTGAATATTTCAGTGTTATTTGCCTCTCTTTGAAAGAAAGGAAAGAAGAGGCAGACGAAGCGTTGTTTCATTACTACCGACGAATGCCTTTTCTAGCAAAAAATTGAAGTTATCATACAATTTCATCGCACCGATTCAGTGTTATTGGCCTCTTTTTGTAATGACGAAAAAAGGAAAGAAAAGACGAACAGAGCAGAGTTTTATTAGCACCGACGAAGGGCATTTTGTCTTTCTAATCCCTTTAAATGAAATCTATTTTTCCTTACTTAAGTTCTCTGATTGCTCTGTACCTTTAATTAAGAATCATTTTTTCAGCAGTATGAGTTAAGTAATCCCGTGAAGCCTCGTGAAAAATTAACTAATATTCCACACCAAACCAAACCGAAAATCGCAAAGACGGTATTTAAAGGAAGGGTTAAAATTCAACGAGAATAACAAAACATTTATGCGGTAAAGCGGCAAAAATAATTAAGTTCAGTTGCTGCGAGAAACGGTAAACGATGTAAGTAAGCTCCATTAATACTGGAAAATCTGTCCCAGCTTAGTAATTAATTTCGATCCGGTTAATATTTCCAAGACGAACTCAGAGTAATCTTTCAAATTGTGCCTGACTTCCACAGAGTCTATATTGATGGATTAAAACAACTACTGGTTTTAATTATTATAAGTTTATTGAACCAGCGTCAGTAGAATTACCGTCGATGTCATTTTCGCTTAAGGAAAACCATTTGATAATTACAGAGTTGCTCTTGACACAAAACTTCTGCCTACGATGGTAGAAAGTTTAACTAATGTTGCACAACTCTTTGTTTGAACGCTTTAATGTTAATATTGGTGCTATTTTCGAAAGTAAGTTAACGAATGAATGAACTTTTGTTAATTGGGAGCCCGGGGCTTTTAAGCCTGATACATATTAAATCCAAATGCTAAATATGAAAGCGTTCTTTGGTACTTAGTGGCAATCATTATTGGCGGAAAGATATTACGGTAGATTTGAAGTTATGAATTGGAAAGACTTACAAACATTGTGATGAAGATTATGACTGTTTTTCGCTTGCTACCGTAATATATTTTTTTATAATCATTTTTTTTGTAGACTCGATTCAAGCTTTGCCCAGACGAACGTCTGTGTATGAACGAAAATAACTGAGGCCTAGGTAAAAACTGTGTAATAAAAGAAGGTCCCAGAGGCTTAACTCGCGGTCATATCCCTGAAAGAAGGAAATACACATATCTTTTGATTAATTTGATTTAAGAAAGTTGGAGATTTTTGTTTCAAATAGCACAAAGGCGTTTGGATATTCGTTTTAAACTAGCTAACGGCCCTTATGCACTAATAGTACAATAACATAATACGATAGTTGTCAAAAAGTTGGACAAAATGTTAAAAAAGGGACTTCTAGAAACCTCTGAGACGTCAGTCCTTTAACTTTATATTCAACTAAAAAGTGGTTTGGCTGAGTCTGAGAGTCAGAGTCACGTCATCCAAATCAAGCATATCTACATATCTTAAGTCAATTACACGAATCATTCTTCTTATGGCACCGCCTAATATCTTTTGATCGAAACACCATCCAGCTATCACCATCATCTCGAAAGGTATGATAAACAACACATAGCTTGCAAATTTATCGGTCTATTATTTCTGTATACGTGGTAAACTGATAACAATTTGGGAAGTGAAGAATGACTCGATCTTTCACTTTAAAAAGACATGTTACGGGCAGTTTATTGAAAAGACTGATTGCTGAAACAAGCTTCTCGGCTAAAAATAAATCTAACCCTTTTTCGACAATGGTGAAGTAAAAAGGATTAAAACGAATATGCAAGATTCGCGGCCAAAACATTAGAAAAGAATAAAAGATAAAAAGTTGGTAGAAAGTGAAAATAAAGGTAAACTGTCATTTGACAAGGAAGATAAAGCGTAGGGCACACGTTTTGGAATTTTGAATACATTTTCAATCGATGGATGCAGAAGGACATAAGATGATTTTAAAGAAAGTTCGTTTTTCGGGGTTTTCCATTCAAAAACTGATGCATTCATAAAACGGTAAGCAGGGTTTGCTTTTACAAGTTTTTTACGACATTAATTCTGCACTACAGTCATTTGTTGAACAAAAAAAAAAAAAAGAGATTAAAAAAAAAAACATCTGTCACTATTGTCTAATGTAGTGATTGATCGTTGTATGAAACTGAAAGGGGCTGTCTAGTCTTCCACCTGTGTGAACTCTTTTCAGAAAATGACAAACTTCCATTCAAGGGTAATTAACGCAATTTCTTTCCACTCGGAAGACCTTACCAACGTTTATTGATTCTGGTAAAAAATCAGTTAAAACAGTTCGGGAGATAACCGCTTTCGGGAGAAAATGAGTATTACCCCGATTGGGGGAAAATATGCCTGTCTCAACGGTATGAATATTAATGAGCACTAAGTGTCTACCTCTTCACAGTTCTCGAATTGTTTAACAAATGTGTATATATTCAAATGTGAGGTATTAGTTTAGACATAAAAAACGAAATTACCATGGACCTTCAAATACGTATTTACAAACATATGTGTTGGCACCACCCACTTGCACACCTTTAAGTGAAAAATGGTGTACAAAACTTGCGGCTGCGTGGCGTCTATAAATTAAACTTAGGACAGAGAACGTGGCAAAATTGCTCGACTTCTCAAAATCGGTGTGGTGAACAACAAAACATGACGAAGCTTTTTTATTCCCCTGTCAACAAAGTTTTTTATAAAATGCCGGAATTTCTCTTTCCTATAATCGATAAAAAGTGCAAGGCTGTTTTGAACGTTATCTCCGTTGAATTTGCGCGGTAGGATCGCAATGCATTGTGGGAGATATTTGAAAATGGCGCCACCCATGGCAAAATAATCCCCCCATCGGATGAAAATCGATTACCCCCGAGAGAGGTTATCTCCCGAACTGTATAAAGGAAGAACGAAGTCTGAACAAAAGGTTATTATTTGCTGTCCAACCCTTATTGTCTCTTTAATGTGGGTAACGCATTGGCACATAGAAATAAAAACGCCAGTGTGACTACCCTTGCAATTAACTCTCACTTCCACACGTAGAGGGAAAGGTTTGTGAAACGTTAATTTTCCTACGTGAAAAAGGAGCACAATTTGGTGAAACTTCCATTCAAATCGGACATGTATTTCCCCAAATGTCGGTAAAAAGAAGTTTCCAAGTTAGTAGATTTGTATGGGGGGAGGGCAGCAGAGGTTACACCATCTTCCCACAATGACACGGAATGCTTTGCTTCTTTCTGTCTTCGGTCTGTGGTGTTTACCTTGACGTAACAGGGATATGGATCTCCCCGCCGGGAAATTCCACAAAGCTTGTAAAGTTCTCATGTCCATTATTCTTTCCCATGATATGGGATTGTTGGGAAAAATTGGTAGTGAAAACAAAATAAAACCAGAAGACTGTTCATTATGTGAGGTTAGGATATCGTATATGCTTGCTCCAATTGTTGTTGTAAATAGGTCAATTTCACCATATAAACCACTGCTCATATCTTCTGAATCACACACCGTATTTCAATGCAAATTTCACCAGAATACGAACTTTGCACCCCTCGCACATAAAAGCTTAAAAGTTGGGCACCTCGTTTAAAGAAGTATAGACGAATCCGGACAGCGAGTGATGGTCTGTTTTTTGTCGGCCATAACTGGGGTCCATAAAATTTCAATTCCTTGCTTACCTCTTTCATGAATGGTTGTACATTAAAATGCTTCTTGATTCCCACAATGTCACTGAATAAAAGGGTTTGAAGTTCATGTAGACAATAAATGAAGAAAATTTAAGGGTGATGGACCCCACTTATGGCTGCCTCTAGTTACTAAACAGAAGCGCTGATCGGATTCGTCTATATATTAAATCGTACCGTACCTGTAAACGTAGACAATAATGATCACAAAGAGGACGAGAACGGAAGCCATGCCTGCCATCGAATATATCAGAATCTTGACTGCAAGAAGAAAAATAAAGAGAATAACTATTATAAGTCATGTCAATGGTATTGAGAAGAAAAAAAAGGTTTTGAGGGTATCGGCATCGCCCGACTCCCAACTCCCAACATTTTCCCTGGACTTCCCCCAAATTTTTCTGTGGCCCTATTTCCCCTCCCTAAAATTTTTGTAGCAGGCACCCCCCCCCCTCCCCATACTGTCAGTCGATATCGGTATCATAACACTAACATCAACTGCCTGCACTGTAGGCAGATAATTCAAGCGCCCTGAAGTCACATTTCTCAATTAAGGGACGTTAAACAATAAAGGCAAAGCACTGTAAACATAAATTAGTCAAAACAGTTCCTGAACTGACTAAACACGTTAACCAACATTATTGACTAATATTTGACCCAGTTTCTTAAAAAATATCAAGCCTCCTTGACTCAGTTTTGACTGACATTTTCTGACCGTTACTACAAAATTAGTTAGATATCATAACAAAATAGTAAATTTATGACTGACTAACGAGGTTGGTCTATTCAGACACCACTTTGACTAATTTGTGTTTACTGTGAGCATTACCACAGGATGTGGTCATTCATGCACAACAAGACTTTGATCAAAATGACGGAAAGAGAAATTCGATTTCGTTTTAACGTAACCACACTAAAGTAGCAGGACCCTGGCGTAAAATATAATATTCCAATATGAGTGTATTCCCGGAATGACCACGACCATTTGGCAGTAACGGACCAATGAAAGTTGATGATTATTGCCAAGTATTAAGAAAATGTTGCTTTTGATCCATGATCGGTAAAACCGGCTTCTTGTTTAAACGGAGAACCTTATACACTCGTGCATTATTTTATATCCTTCAGCACCGAGTGAGTCTTCGAAGGGGGCACACTAAAACAAATTTTCAGGGCGGGATACAAGGTTTTGAAAGCGGGTCGGATGGCACTTGGCCCGCCTATCTTTCGTCTGCTATGAGTTTGCGACTCTGTAATAAAACAAGCAAATCATGCTGGGTAGCGTTCAGAGATTCGTCTATGTTAGACGGGCTGATGTGGTTTTATTTTGTTGCTAACTTTGAGCACTGGTGTACTCATGTTGGTGTTTTTTTTTTGGGGGGGGGAGGGGGAGAGGGGTGGGGGTAGCAAACTTTCAGCACGGCAAACTGAAAACTGCACACCTGTTGACCTACATTGTTATGCAGGTTTTGCTCAATGAAACTGATGGTTTGCTGATATGCATGGGAGCAAGAATTTGCAGTAATTTCGTTTAGGATCGAGGAAAGATGTAACAAGTAGCCTAACGGTGTGATTTGGACGCATCTTTTGCCACCGTCGTGGTAACTCAACAGAAACACACAGGGACAATGCCGTGGCTGTATATTATAAACATAGTGTGTATAGCACGCTCATCCTCAAGCGCATAAAATTTTTGGTCCATGGTCTAGGACTAACTATTTATCGACAGGTTTTGTTTTCAATGTGGTTTCGTTTCGGCCATTTTTTGTTTGCTTCTTTGTAATGTCACGCTACCTCGATGTTTTTCTCACCAATGCGCAAACCAATAACAGTAATTCCACAAATCATAGCATGTTGTCCAAGGGAAGAGAAAGTTGAGGGAGGACCATGTCCCCCGAAGGGTATGTCTTTTCAATTTCGATAAAGTGCATGATTTATTTAGTGGTGTTCCCACTCATTCAGTCAAAGTATCGCGACCGTAGCGTTCATAGGTTCGAGATTTTCACTTGATCATCAAAAATGTTGCCGCCTTTTGCAAACCCTGCAGTCTCGCCCGAGTGCATGACGTAAGCTCTACCGCTTAAAGGTTTCCATTGTGATACGACAGTGCGGCTTCAACCTGCTTCGAACTTCAACCTGGGTTAAGAGGCCCCGAGAGGAAACCACGATTCAAGGACACGATTAAATGCTCAGTTCCATGGCATGTAGCCGCCTGCACTATCTGTTCACTATATATAATTGCCACCATAGTGCGACCTAATAAGGCCACTGCAAGGTTTTTTTTTTATACACCTTTCAAAGCAAAAGAGAGAAGGAAACGGTTTTTCCCTGCAGATCTTTTGGCGAACTTGATCTTATTTGGGTGCCTTAGAATGCTACTGCAGGATTTCTCAAACTATAGATACACGGTTGTGGTATATAAAGACGCTCTAAATCATTGCACGAAATTTGTAAGTGGCCTTATTAGGTCTTGTCACTGTTTGTTGGTAGGCGGTTTGTGTCTCTCGTCTTTGGCGTAAGTGTACATAACCAAGATGAATAAACCAAAAGCGCAGCAATTCTGGCGAAAGTTAACTGATTACGCAAGCGAGAAAGATTTGAAATGCATGACAAATTTCTCTCTTCGAGAAACAACCTGGTTAAAGATTTCACCTTTCTATTGCACAAACACATACAGACATTCTATTGGCCAAAACGTACATCATCTATTGAAGCTGACTACTTAATGGGAATACCTGAAACAGGTGACATTCCTTCCAATAAATCTAACTTAAACCAACCGAAAAAAGAGGTCCATCGGAGCATTTGGTCCATGAAAAAATAAAGCAAGGATAACAGTTGGATATACCAAGCAGATGATACTGGTTTCTGAATGGAACGCATGCTAATATTATAACGCACCATTAGCTTCATAGCCTTTAGAGATAAACATGATCGCACAATATAGCACTTGCCAAGTACTTTTTTTACTTATTTAAATGCCCATTCAAAGTACATTACCAAATCATCAAAAGAGTTCGAGGGAGTAGGGATGTTGTTCAAAGTTCAAACTTTTCAGGACGGAGACTAGACTCGATATACACAGAATTTGAATAAATCTCTGGATGATGCGGTCCAAGTCAAGCCAGTCACAGCTTTCTGAGTGACTCTTATTACAAACAATACTTCTACTACTGACGTCACTGCTTTAGGCGTCCGGGCTGTGTTTGTTGACTATTTTGTCCGTCAAGTGCACATTATGTCACGTTAGTATGTAAAATGCTGGTGCAGTATAAATTCTTTCTGCATACTAACCTTCGGTAGAAAACACACGGCGTGACTAACGTTAGTGGCGTCAGAGGGTCATGCAAATCGGAATGAGATAGCTCTTAGGGTACACATGTGCGTGATTGGCTAAAAATACAAGCAACAGCCCCGAAATGATAAGAGCTACATTCAAAATTTAAACGTTCGGTTCTTCAACTTGTCGAATGGATATGAACAACCAGGAAATAATCGTAAGTTCAAGCCTTATTAGGACGAGTGTACTAAATCTCGCTCAACCATTCTCGAAAGGAATGATGATATTCTTTTTGCATGTGTGTAATTTTATTAATGATCATTAGGCAATTTTTACAAAGTTAAATTCCCTAACATTAGCATTGTAAAATTCTCCGACAAAACCTGAATTCTGAAAATTGATATGTATGCATATTAATCCGACAAAATAATACGAGTTCAACTACTATCTTCACGAGAAATTTTTTGGCTCAAAAAGATGTGAAATCTTCGATTGCCTCGGTAGGGGTAAAATGGTAGATAGTAGACTAAAGCTTTTAAGTACATCAATCAACCAGTTATACTTGGTTTTCTTGCCTCTAAGCAGCAAACGCTTGTCCAAAGAAACAATCTCAGTTTAACTGGTGTGATCTGAGTCGATTGTTTGAGCCGTTTTCTCACAACCTAACATGTCATTTTCCAAGATCATACTGTTTCAAAAGCTTGGGAACAAAACACAGACGATGTAATTTGCGTTTTGTTCAATGTAAATCTCAGCAACTGAATCAGCTGATAAATAGAGCAATGCATTGTGCAATCTCTGCGACATGCGGAATTGTTACGGTAGACTTTAAAACAATTTAAGCAAAACAACGAGCCTTCAGACTGGTAACAATATGGTTGTAAACCAACCTAGGTTATCGTGGCATTTTTCATCTTGGAATCCACACTTAGGTTCATCAGGCGGCACTTCGTTGCCAGGCCAATCAATCTTCTTGCCTTTGAGCATTTCAAACCTTTTCGTTGCACTGTCGAAGATGCCTACCACCTGTACAGAGAAGACAAAAAGCAGTAAAGAAAAAACATAAACTTCAACGAAGTGTGGGTGACGTAGAAACTTCATAAAAATACACCGAAATAAAAAGATGATCTGCCGTCTCATAAAAATGCAATAAAAACGTATTCCGGGTTAAATATGACGTCACAGCATATCTACCCTTGTTTTGAGTTCGATATCGAACCAATTCGATACACGGTCGGCACTAGTTGACTAGTGTGTCTTCAGCGATAACGTATCGAAAATGGTTCGCATTATCGATGGTGCATGGAGTCACTTCGCAATCGAAGTTAAGACAAGGGTTAATATGATGTGACGTCATCCAGAATTCGGCAAAGCTTTTATTGAACTTTCATGAGACGAAGAGTTAATCTTCAAACTAAACAACAGCATTTTTCAGACTTCTAACTATCATCTCTGCCCTTGAGGGGATCCCTTCAGAGACTTTTCAGAGGTCCTTCACAGAAATTTTAGAAAAAAAAAAAAAAAACAATTGAGGTTTCGCGTCTCATTTTCTAACCAATTCGTTTGAGTCACGACGTTTTTCCTGTTGCGGCTCACTGGCTTTTTTCTTCAACTTCATTTCGTATGGTTAGCAACAAGCACAATGGCAATAAATTCTTCTTTTGGAATCGAAAGAGAGCAAGAAAATAGTAATAATAATATAAAAAAATCTGGAGATTGATTCATCCCACCTAGTCACGCCAATCGCCATTCCTATGTTAAGGTAGCACACTGAAGTCAACGTCAAAATAAAAAAATTCAGACAGGACACATCCTGAAGTTGAGAGAAAGCGATGAAAAGTTTTCTCTACCAAAATGATACTTATGGAGTTCTTTTGCACCACAAAATTTGATAAAAAGCAAGGGAGATAGCACACCATAGAAAAAGATGAATGGCTCGAAAGTTGCTTTTATTACCAGGCAGGATTGATAGAATGATATATGGCGGCGATACTCCTCTGATTTCCCTCATGAATCCGTTTTATCGTTACAGATATACGTATCGTTTTATTGTTCGCTGCGATTACCTGTCACAAGTATCTTCACAAACAGCTGTGCATGGTAACCATTTCAAGTTTCAAATTTAAAATTATGGGCAAACGGCTGAGACATTCGGCAGCAATCTCTTTAATTGTTAATTTCGAGAAACAACAGTTTCAAGTCGAACTTCAACAGACCGACCAGCTTCAGATGAGATTGTAGAGACCCTGTTTGCTGGACTAAATTTTCAAATTGGGAGAGACATTTTCTTTTCGGGCGTCTTCAGAAATAGAGAACGCGAGAAGTTGTTACAGGACAGACTGATAAACATTTTTAAGCCAGCTGATGAGACCTCTCAGATCAGTTAGATGAAAACTTGGTAAAATGCGGACACGTTTTTGCCGCTTTTCCATATCTTTTCACCCTCGTTAAAGCTTCAGGCACGTGGGAATAAAATCAATTATTGGAAGACGCTTGTAAGCCCCGAAGAATTTAAACGTATGTTTCGTGATTATTGTGTCAACATGTAAACTCATACAAGTCTGGGGAATAATAAAGGTTCTGACCTTTACACAAACCGATAGTCGGATAAAAAGATGCTTCCACAAAAACGATATGCCATTCGATCGTACTCTGATGAGATCCATCTGCTCTGTAAAGGACTCTAACAAGAATGACCGCGAAGTTCTAGTTAGTGTTAATGAAGCAATAGGGACTTTCTTTTACAAAACATGTACTTTACACTCTTTAACACATTGGTTATATTTAACTTATATTGTAGTCACTGATTAACCAACCTTTACCTGGTTAAAAAAAGGGAAATACGGGGCAAAATGAACACTACATTGGTAAAATTGATAGGGTATTTTAAATTGTGGTCGAATATGGACCATTTTTGTTGTTTATGTGTACCAGTTTTCCTCGGTTGATTTAACCGGGACATAGTTGGTTATTATGTGACCACAATACCGGTTAAATCTAACCAGGGTGTTTTTTTTCTTTTTTTTTGGGGGGGGGGGGGATACCGTAGTGGAAGTAATAATGTCAGTTAGATGTAAAATCAAAATGCGAGGTAGAGCACGGACCTTGCAAGCTGTAACTCAAGTATCAAGTCGCAGTGATAACAAAATATTGAACGAAAGGAACATGGCCCAATTTTTATATGAAGGGTTGGGTTTGGTTAAACGTTTCACGGCGCAGTTTCCAGTTTGTATATGAAGGTTAGTTAGTTAGATTGAGTTCTACGGTCCAGTTTCCAACCTATTGGTGCAAGTCGAGCCGGCCATGGCCTTTTTTTACAGTTGTGGCTCACTGGTGTGTTTTCTCTCTAATCCATCGCTTATAGGGAGCACCATGCCCGGCGGCAGTAGGCTCCATTTTTAGAATCTTTGGTATGACTATTATGTGGAGGGACAAGTTCGGTCATCCTTTGTGGTTCAGTGCAAAACTTAGTTCGATGGTGTTTCACGGTCCAGTTTCCAACGAATTGGTCCAGGACAAGCCAGCCACGGCCTTTTTCCAGTTGCGGCTCACTGGCTTGTTTTCCCTACTCTATTGCCTTTTTGTGGAACAAGTACAGAGGGAGTAGGCTCCATTTTTAAAATCTTCGGTAAGGCCCGGACTCGAACTCTGGACTTCCCGGCTGCAAGTCGGATGCTCTAACCACTTGACCATGGGGTCGGTGCAAGAGGGACAGGGAAATAAATGGACTGGGTATGTCTGTGATTGCAAGTATGCAACTCAGATAAACACAAAAATCCAGATTTGAAAATTTGAGGTCACGTTGTGAATCAGTTCAAAGTGAATCTACAGCACTACAATGGTCGTCCCACAACTTTGGACAAAAGACAATTAAACTACTAACAGTATTATGAGCACAAATAAAGAATGGGTGGGATTTGGGTTTTTCTCTCTCACAAGCTGTCTTGAGTTTCCCTGTAAGCTTCGGTGCGCTTCCATCGTTTCCAATTCTGATTAATGACTTAGTTATGTTCAAAGGAATTATTAAAATGAATTTACATGAAAATATTAGCAAATAACGAAATGCCGAACCGGACTGGGTTGGTTGGCTCGTTTGAGGTTAGCTTGCCACATAAGCGCACAATTTCCGCGATAAGGGCGACGCACCAGCGCAACTTTACCAATTCATTCTACCACGAACGAAAGAAACAATTATCGACAAACATCGCCTACCACCGCCACATGTATGCGTGCGATTGAAGACAAGCGAGCCGAGAAAAGGAATTAGAACTGCTAAACATCCGAGTTCTGTCAGGATCTAACCATATAAATGCAAATTATTTCCCTCAGCGGCAATGAAGCGAGGCCCGCCTGATGTGTTTGCTACAAATGACCCATTTGAAGTTTGCGCCTAGTTAAATGTTACACAACAACGTAAAAACCAATAGATTAGATAGAGGCCACGACATAAGCGAGAATGTAAACTGTACGCTGAAATTTAAGTTCTTGATTTCCGTTTACCGTTTTACCCTTTTGGCCTTCCCTTTTAACTTTTAAAGGGCATCTGTAAGAATGGAATACAAATGCGGGTGATTCGTTGGATATTGCCAGGAATGGACAAATGAAAAATCGGTGCATGTTACCCTTAGAGAAGATTAAGTGAGCAAAGAAAACATTAACTACAAAGAAGACTGTCAACATCACCGGTAACTTCCTTTTACAACAATCTCGCCATGTTCTTTTGCAATCGTTTAACGTTGCAAACCAGTCTACGCCGGAATAAAACGGTCATGATGCAAATAGTGATTTCTATCTACAGTAGACCCAAGTCCGGACTAAGATATCAATCGACTATTTCTTCATTTTGGCGGAATGTAGAGAAAGGGAGGAAATAAATAAACCGCCTACATTTTGATGTTTGTCTAATCGTAAGAAGTACAACACACAAGACTGATGCACTATTTTCTCCTATTTCTCACTTCCTGTGACAACGAGTGCAATGTGTATTGAACTAGCAGAAGTACCTTCTCTTATGACGTCCATAGTTTGTTTGCAGCATCTCTGCTCCCGAGACCTATATTTACTTAGTCTTCATTTTCTTTACAGAGCTTGTCAGGAGACTTGCCTTCATATCGACCACCTGGTAAAATGCTCCGTTCTAATCTGACATTGACTTGGCCTCATTTGAACAAAGTGTACTCTTTACAGATTCTCTATTTTGGAGAGGCGTAAAATGCCAGTAATTCTCCAAAGTCCAAACGCTACGCTCATACTGATGCCGTTCACTTCGGACGTCGAACTGCCAATGCAAATAATAATCAGAGCATTGTTTACTACTAATAGAACTACTGATCATAATCTGTGTCCCCTGAAATTGCGTCGTTTCCTCACCAATCTACACTCTGACGGGGCAAATTTCAATAAGGAATGTTTCTTAATGTAAAAAATAGTCCTTAATGGATACAATCTGCCTAATAAGAGTAGTCCACGAAATGGAAAAACAAGGTCATCTCTTGATGTCTCCACGTTTGTTGCAAATACGAGAGATGTGATAAACTGGACCGCTGCTTAAAGTAAAAAAAACATCTGAACGACCACAAGACCACCTTCCTAACGGTGATTAAGTACAACGTGCCAAATTTTAAGAGCAATTCTGACTCATTGGTCGCCGAATATAACCACTAGAAGTTGTAAATTTCATCCATTTGCATTCCAATAGGATACAGTGAGTTGTAACTGATCATCACATTACACCCATTTATAGAAGTGCCAGGACAAAGCTAAACTACTGCCCCCGAATACTTGCTCAGGCCGACGACACGCAGATACAGTATAATACAAAACTCGTGACAAGTCGTGTTGTGAAAGATGTATGAGTTAAACGGGAACTAGCTTGAGAAAGTATCCATCTTCCTTAGATGAAGCTACAGAACAACAGTGACGAAACAGTCTAGGCAAGTAAAAATATGTGACAAATTTGAAAGGGGAGTCGATTTATAAAACAAATGTCTGGCTAATGTGGTTATGATCTTACATTATTATCAACTGTTATGACCTACTATTAAGACATAAACAAATTACAAAATGTATATACGACAGAATGGAGCCCAATCCTAGGTTATTACGAATAAACATTTCTTGCAACATATATACACGATGCAATACAGTCCATGGGGGAAAGATTCAGTCCGAGGTTAAGTTTGGGCGTTGAGTTGATCAGCATGCATGTGCAATCAGACTTTGGAGGAAAATAATTTCTGCGAAGTTTCAAAGTGCCATTAACGGCATGTTAAATTTCCCTTCTGAGAGTTCAAAAGTTGAGAAACAACTTACACGAATCAGGTTCCTAGTCTGAACGAAGGAGGATAAATTTAGTCAAGAGAGCGGACTTTTTTCGGAAATTGGGGGTGGGGGTGGGTGGGGTTATGTAGAAATGTATTGAGGTTAACTCAAATTTAAATTCTCTGTGGGGAGAAAAAATCGGTGCGGGAGGGCTCCTCCCCCTTTGCCCACGGGTCAGACGAACCATTGATTCCAGATCACAGGGTCCTTGTCAACTGAGCATTGCACAGCAGCACAACAAACATTATCAATAATTCCAATAAATTGTACGAAGTATTTTTAATCACTTGTAGAATGCTAATTCAACCTTTGAAAATTCTACCCTATCTCATTAAAAACAAATTTTAATGAAACATTACATACCAGATAGACGCTACTAACTTCGTCCGTTCTGCCAAGAATCCCCTTATCAGTACATAAATTTGTCGAAATTCTCGTACAGAACAACACTAGTATCATTCATTAAGATTTGTTTTTATGTTGAACATCATGCTGACAGTTAGTGCGTATTTCATTCAACTTCTTCATTTTAAGGTGTATAGTTTTAAATACTAGGCTATACTGTTTTGCTTCGACTTCATTTTCATCATACTTTTCATTTTTACGTGCCAAACATTCCAAACTAGTAGAGAATTGACTATGTCTGTTCTACGTTTGCCTGTATAATCACTGTCTTATGGAAGGGAAAAGAAAGGAAATTACAAATGTCTCGTGCCATTGTCGTCAGTTTGTGTTAACACTATGAAGTGTGTCCAAGAGAATACTCTTCGCAACTGTCGCCATCGTTAATGCGGTCATACACCTCACTTGCACGAGTTGGTACATTTACAGTACATGTGACTATTTCAAATGAATCGAAATTCAGTGTCCCTTCAGTTCTTCCTTTTCTCATATCTATGTAAATTCACTCTAAGAGTTACTAATGGGATAAAAATCCAGGGGGCCGGAAACTTTTTGCAACGCTGTTGAGTGCTTTTTTTAATGAAAATTGCATTTCTCTGGAAGGGAAGATTTTCTTTTAATATGACATCATTCCTAAGTGCATCAGTACAGATGAAGAAACTACAAGAGACCAATGAGGAAGGCGAAAAACCTCTTCCAGGTTAGAAATTCACTAAAGGACCGTTATGACAGTTCCCGGTAAATAAGATTTTTATGAGCTAAGAGAAACAACAGTCTTTTATTCACTTAAGGACGGAAAACGAAAAAGAAGCCTGTCTTTCCACTAAAGGGTTGTTGAATCAACAAAAGGGTTTTTGAGCGGATAAAAACTCTTAAAATTTTCGTGACAAGGCCAATTATCAACTGTATGGACCTTCCCCAAACGAGCAATGGACTTAAATTCGCTACGGTAGCATGATGAAAAACTCGCAAAACTATTTTGTTTGGTTGAGGCAGACAAAACTGTTGAGAGAGTGAATGTTCTTGTTACGTTCTCTGGAATGAATAAGCAAGGAAGTTGCAAATTTGTAGCGCCACGCAAGATGCTTTCCTTTTCGCTCGGTCTAGGGATTGAAATGTACCAGACTGACTGAATGAGTGAGGAGGGATGGGGAAGACGAGAAGCGATTGAATAACAATATTATATTAGCATTTCAATAACAATACAACGTTACATTTAAAAAAAAAAGATATTTGTGTTGATAGAGTTGATTACATTAAACTAGGTGTTGCACATCCTCGGAAGATGAGCAAATGAATTTAACTGAAAATAGGACTCTACATCTTCATTACAACAAGATTGTAGCTTGACTATGTGTTGACAAGTGAACTGTTCACTTTTGCTAAAAAACAAAAGTGACAACATGGTGACAGACTTTTAAAGTAAGTCAACGAAATGCATGGCATGTGGGACCGACTGTACTTGAAATTTTTTGAATAATATTTTTCGTGCAAAGTACCCAAGACGGAGACTGGTGATTGTAGTGTTAGAAGCTGTCAAAATAGTGCCCAATTGTCCCTGCTCAGCGCCAATATGGTTTACGTTAAACACATCACCATGACAATGAGTAAGAGTATCAAAGGGAAAGATCATGCTACCACTTTTTGTCAATCTACTTTTCGATTTGTAACCCGACTCAACAGTCCTTCCAAACTTTCTGAACAGTCTGATTACACATTTAGGAAAATTTTTATCAAGACCTCTAGCACATTCTACCAATTTGCCTTAAAATTGCAATTTTGATTTGAAGAAGTCCATCGCAGCCAACGCAGACGTGAACTCAGTAAAATAGGAGTTTGTTGGGATAGAAATCGATTAATTTGATTTCCCGTAGAGTTTAAAGTTTCATTTGCAGCCCAAATTACTTATAATGTTTCCCAAATCGATACGTCTTCACCAGCTCGCGCGGAGCCGAAAGAGAATTAGTGTAAAAAGCGGAGATGTTCGAGCGCCATGAAATCCACCTGTTCGCTTCATTCTCTCGCGAGTAGGATCTTTATAATAAGTTGTCGCAAGGATTCCGCTCACTAATAACGGAATGTAAGGACGGGACTCGTTTAATAAAGGATTTTTCACGTATTCACTGTAGCAAATAAACACTGAATGTCACCATATGATTGAGAGAAACCGAAACATTTCATCCTCTTCATTTGAATGGAAGTGAAAGACAAGCCTGCTTGCGATCCTGTTTCCTATGTTGCAGAATTTCTTACATGCAGATGTATATGCGAAATTTGGCCACAGCAAAAGATTTACATTTACATCTTTGGTCGTAGAGCACCAACGCTTACTCATCTTCGAATCTCCTCAGAGTTAATTTAATTTACACCACATGTTTCCCTGTATCCTAATAATTTCATATACGGTATGGTGTATTTGTTGGTAATGTCAGCTGCGGGCAGTAAATTTACACTACGGCCCCAATCCTACGATTCCTGCACACGTCAATGACCATCTTCTTCGACATACTGCTGTCAACATGACTTTAATAAATTTCAAAGCGTCCGATCTGTCTTGTTGGCAAAGTTGGCTGGGGGTACGGTTTTAGCCCAAAATACATTTGGTAATACTTTTGCAAAGATTGGCGTGACCATTTTGGGTAAACTGAAGGAATGAAAAAACTACATTATACACGACACATTTCAAACTCGTGCTCTTAATTTTGAATAGAATTGGTGTCAATTAGTTGACAACATTGAGAACAATAGTTCTTCGTTACCGTTTTACTTTAGCCAGTTCGAGAGATAACCTCTTTCGGGGGAAATCAATTTCCCCCCGATCGGGGGATTATTTTGCCATGGGTAGCGCCATTTTCAAATATTTCCCACGATGCATTGCGATCCTACCGTGCAAATTCAACGGCGATAACGTTCAAAGCAGCGTGGCAATTTTTATTAATTTTAGGAAAGGGAAATTCCGGCATTTAAAAAAAAATCTGTTGATAGTGGAATAAAAAAGGTTGTCATGTTTGGTTGTTCACCACGCCGATTTTGAGAAATCGAGCAATTTTGCTACGTTCCTTGTCTTCAGCTTAATTTATAGACTCCACGCAGCCGCAAGTTTTGTACACCAAAGGTATGCAAGTAGGTCGTGCCAACACATAACTACATACGTAGTTGAAGGTCCACGGTAATTTCGTTTTTTATGTCTAAACTATTACCTAACATTTGAATATCATTTATTAAACAATTCTATGACTATGAACAGGTAGACATTAAGTGATCATTAATATTCATACCGTTGAGACAAGCAAATTCCCCCCTTATCGGGGTAATACTCATTTTCTCCGGAAAGCGGTTACCTCCAGAACTGTTAGCATACTTCTGTTTTACATGCTAGACGTTTCTCGCAAATTTTAAAGCCGTTTGCTGTTGTTTGTGTCTTTGCAATAGTCAAGATCTTGTTCCAACTTTTCTCCTGATCATAATGAGAAAGACGAAAATCTTTGCACATTTAACTTGGTACTTTCAAAAGTACTGTACCTGAGCTAGTTTAAAGCTTGAACAAGAGCAAAGATACCCCTTTATATCCCTCTCCACTTAAGAAGATTATTTTATGAACTAAAGGTCTGCATTTCCTTAACTACATCATTTTAGTTTCAAGTATTAGTCAACTACAAGAGAACGTTCCATTTTATAGAAAAGTGGAGGGGGGTGGGGCAAGGACAGGAATGTTGATGAAGATGGCATCTTTGAATCAATTACCTGGACTCATTTGGGTCAATGTTCGCAAAACTACGAAGTCTGTCGTGTCATCATTTTGAAAAGTCCATTCTCTGTCAAATCCCAGGCAGCTCCACTATTTATGTGTTGCCTGCTTAAAACTGTCTGAAATCGGAGAATTTTAAACTTTCAAGTAAAGTAATCCCTCCAGCTTCCAAATACAATTTCCCTGATTCAATTCATAAATTAAACAGTTTCTCCAAATCAATCGTTTACAAAACCATGGAACCGGTACACACAGAGGTGCAGTTAGGTTGATTAGAGGAATCTCCCCGAGACATGAGCACTCAAGACCAGTTACAGTTTTCATTTTTCGTCTCCCGACAATTGATCGGTGAGAAAGTGATACCAGAGCACCCGAAGTTACTTGTCAGAATCAATATTGTGGATAGACGCACTGGAGAGCTGTCGAAAGTTACACCATCTTACTGCGATGGGTGCCTGTAGCAACAAATATGGCATGATAACATTCTCGCCCTCTGATTTTAAATCCATACTAGATAAGAAAAAATAACAGATTCTTGCGAGGTGAAACATAGAAAGAGAAGGAGTAACACATAACACATTACTACTGGGAACTATTGAGTGGTCAGTAATAAGTTGTCAAAAAGGAAAATTTTCTCTTCACTGGACAGTCATTAGTTGATCGTTCTTTTCTTTTTAATACTGCAAATCGAATAACATTTACGAAATGCGTCAACATCTACATTTCACACTTCAATCTTCAGGTTTTTTGTTCTTCGTTTCAAAGCTCTTGATCGAGAAGACTAAACGTCTGGGTATTTTACTTAAGGAAGAGTAATAAATTAGATCCAACCCGCTTTGCGTAGCACATCTAAAATACGAAGTCGCTAAGTGGACGATCGTCGGTCGCGTCTTTGCAAAGCTTTAACGACAAACGAACACGCATTACGTGGTTTGAAATTCCACAAGAAAACAATAACCTTAAAGTGATTGTTTTCATAACATTCATTAAAAGAAGCGGTCGATAGCAGGTAAAAGCCTAAGTGTTCAGAAGGACATTGCGAATATGTAGTAAGACAAACTGGTCACTCGAGCTACATGAGATTTTATTCATATCATGTTGCCAAAATCGCATTATTTTCTCACATTGGCAGATACTCCCCTTTGTAAGTGGATTAAATATTGGATGAGATTACGGTACATTTTGCTATAGATTATACGCACATTAGGACTGTCATCGACGTTGATAAAGGCAAGTGTACATATTGTCGTGCTGGTAATATATAAACAAAAAGATACAAAAAAAAAAATAATCCTTGAGATAACGATAAGGCAACGAACCTCAGATTAGAACCCATATATGACAGCGTTAGTTACATGAAAATGAGATACCAAGGTCTACTTTCTAACTAGGACATCACCATAAAATCAGGTATAATTTTTTTCTCAGTATGGGACATACATTGGATAAAGCAAAAGATTTTTTGTATCTGGCATGCAACCTTTGAAAATGAAACTGGCTTTTAAGGTCACTGGTCATTATTTTCTGTTCAGGTAATTGAACTTGAATATCACTCACGACATCGTTATGCATTTCAAATCCGGTGAAATCTCCCAGCAAATAGGATTATGCTAAAAACAGTGGAAATATCACATTTTCTTGTCATGATGTACTTTCCTGAGTGTCTTAAACTTCAAAAGGAGTGAAACGACATTCCTTAAGATGGTTACGCATGGGCATCTCCATATTATGGACAGGGATGCAGTAGGCTTGGGTGAGGGACGGTGTAGTTTATCTGTTTTGTTTTCAAAAAGATTAATCGGTAGGGAAATGCATAGATATCTAGTCCAAACTTTGATAGATCCGGTTACAAAATGAATCACTTCCAATCACCTTTGAAACAAAATCTCAGTTATTGTTGTACGTGATTACGTTAGTCAATTCCCTGATTCTGGCCTGCGTGTTCATTAATAAAAGAATCCATCAAAAATCAAATTCTTTGCGATGTACCCCTGATAAGGATTCCCTACAAATTTGAATATCGTCCTTTTTAGAATGTAATACACCATTACAACAGGGAAGTTTTGGATGCCACCAACATATAAACCAGAATGCAAAAATGCATTGAGGTTTCGATGATACATACATGCTCTTTTCAATGAAATGCTACATTTCTTGTAAGAACTGGTGACCTGAAGTGACCTTTGACTCCACATGTTAGTAACTGTTTTTTTTCTTTTAACCCAAACAATTCTACAAATTTCATACTGTGCCTTAAGATATTTCGCAAACAATCAGCTTACATCATACACATCAACATATCAAGTTTGAAATGAATCCCAAGTTTCCTACCTTAAGATATTGTGTTAAAGAGTTTTTCAGGATTTGTCCCCTTCTGACCCCAAATGACCTTTGACCTCTACCAAAATAAAAAGGATTCTTCTTTACATCATAATACATCTACATATCAAGTCTGAAATGAATCCAACTTTCCTATCATGATGTATCATGTAAACAAGGATTTCAGTGTTTGAACCCCATGTGACCCCAAATGACCTATGACCTGCAGAAAAATTCTTGGGTTTTTCCTTACATCATTACGCATCAACATATCAAGTTTGAAATGGATCAAAGTTTCCTACCTTGAGGTATAGTGTAAACCAGGATTTCCCGGGTTTGACCCCACGTGACCCAAAATGACCTTTGACCTCCACCAAAATATATCCAGTTCTTTCTCACATTATAACGCATCAACATATCAAGTTTGAAATGAATCCAAGTTTTCTATCTTGAGATATTTTGTAAACAAAGATTTTGGTCTTTGACCCCCTGTGACCCCAAATGACCTTTGACCTCCACCAAAATATATCCCGTTCTTTCCTACACCATTACGCATCAACATATCAAGTTTGAAATGGATCAAAGTTTCCTACCTTGAGGTATAGTGTAAACCAGGATTTCCGGGGTTTGACACCACGTGACCCGAAATGACCTTTGACCTCCACCAAAATATATCCAGTTCTTCCTCACATTATAACGCATCAACATATCAAGTTTGAAATGAATCCAAGTTTTCTATCTTGAGATATTGTGTAAACAAAGATTTTGGTCTTTGACCCCCTGTGACCCCAAATGACCTTTGACCTCCACCAAAATATATCCCGTTCTTTCCTACATCTTAACGCATCAACATATCAAGTTTGAAATGGATCAAAGTTTCCTACCTTGAGGTATAGTGTAAACCAGGATTTCCGGGGTTTGACACCACGTGACCCGAAATGACCTTTGACCTCCACCAAAATATATCCAGTTCTTCCTCACATTATAACGCATCAACATATCAAGTTTGAAATGAATCCAAGTTTTCTATCTTGAGATATTGTGTAAACAAAGATTTTGGTCTTTGACCCCCTGTGACCCCAAATGACCTTTGACCTCCACCAAAATATATCCCGTTCTTTCCTACATCTTAACGCATCAACATATCAAGTTTGAAATACATCCAAGTTTCCTACCATGAGATATCATGTAAATAAGGATTTCGGGGTTTGACCCCACATGACCCCAAATGACCTTTGACCTCCACCAAAATCAATAGGGTTCTTCCTTACATCATAATGCATCTACATATCAAGTTTGAAATTAAACCAAGTTTTCTATCTTGAGATATTGTGTAAACAAAGATTTTGGTTTTTGACCCACTGTGACCCCAAATGACCTTTGACCTCCACCCAAAATATATCCCGTTCTTTCCTACATCTTAACGCATCAACATATGAAGTTTGAAATTAATCTAAGTTTCCTACCATGAGATATCAGGTAAATAAGGATTTGGGGGTTTGACCCCACATGACCCCAAATGACCTTTGGCCTCCACCAAAATCAATAGGGTTCTTCCTTACATCATAAGGCATCTACATATCAAGTTTGAAATTAATCCAAGTTTCCTACCATGAGATATCATGTAAATAAGGATTTCGGGGTTTGACCCCATGTGACCCCAAATGACCTTTGACCTCCACCAAAATCAATAGGTTTCTTCCTAACATCATAACGCATCAACATACCAAGTTTGAAATTAATCCAAGTTTTCTACCATGAGATATCATGTAAACAAGGATTTTGGTTTTTGACCCCACGTGACCCCAAATGACCTTTGACCTCCACCAAAATCAATAGGGTTCTTCCTTACATCATAACGCATCTACATATCAAGTTTGAAATTAATCCAAGCTTTCTACCATGAGATATCGTGTAAACAAGGATTTTGGGGTTGGACCCCACGTGACCCCAAATGACCTTTGACCTCCACCAAAATCAATAGGGTTCTTCCTAACATCATAACGCATCTACATATCAAGTTTGAAATTAATCCAAGTTTTCTATCTTGAGATATTGTGTAAACAAAGATTTTGGTTATTGACCCCCTGTGACCCCAAATGACCTTTGACCTCCACCAAAATCAATAGGGTTCTTCCTAACATCATAACGCATCAACATATCAAGTTTGAAATTAATCCAAGTTTTCTACCATGAGATATCGTGTAAACAAGGATTTTGGGGTTTGACCCCACGTGACCCCAAATGACCTTTGACCTCCACCAAAATCAATAGGGTTCTTCCTTACATCATAACGCATCTACATATCAAGTTTGAAATTAATCCAAGTTTTCTATCTTGAGATATTGTGTAAACAAAGATTTTGGATCTTGACCCCCTGTGACCCCAAATGACCTTTGACCTCCACCAAAATCAATAGGGTTCTTCCTTACATCATAACGCATCAACATATCAAGTTTGAAATTAATCCAAGTTTTCTACCATGAGATATCGTGTAAACAAGGATTTTGGGGTTTGACCCCATGTGACCCCAAATGACCTTTGACCTCCACCAAAATCAATAGGGTTCTTCCTTACATCATAACGCATCTACATATCAAGTTTGAAATTAATCCAAGTTTTCTATCTTGAGATATTGTGTAAACAAAGATTTTGGTTTTTGACCCCATGTGACCCCAAATGACCTTTGACCTCCACCAAAATATATAGGGTTCTTCCTCTCAGTAAGGGGTATCTGTGTACCAAGTTTGAGAACTGTCGGACTTTCCCTTCTCAAGATATCGTGTAAAAAAGCAAAGTGTCACAAACACACACATACACACACACACGCACATACACACATACATACACACACACGCCATCATGAATGCATAGGTTTCTCTTTTCATCGAAACCAAAAAGTATAGACACATTCGGGTAATATGAATCTTAGCAGTACCTCAAACACGCCGTTTTCAATATCAGTCATCTCTTTCAACGAGTAATCGCTGTCTCGGTCTCCATTTTCATCGATAGTCACGTTTCCAGCAACACCTAAAAAAAGGGAAAAATAATTATTACTTGGAACTAAGTTATGCTCACCCCATTAAAGAATTAAATTGCATTGACCATTAAATATCTTCAATTTACTCTAAAATATTCTCAAAAGCTTTCCCTGTAAATTTGTTCCATATTTTAAGTGCTTTGAACATTGCAAAATCTGATAATAACATTATCAGTTTGGACTACCAAATTTCCTGCCCTACTGAATGGTGAACCAACTGTTTAATAATGATGCAAATGAGGTCACACTGCTGTCTACGTTTGTGTCTTCCATTATTTTCATGCACATCAAATAGAATTTTAAAACATAAAAATGCGTATTCTCCTAAAAGTTATAAACGGCTAGGCCTGCCTAGTGGTTGTCTACATATTTACACTTTGTGTTTTCATTATCTTGAAGAAGGATTTGATGAGTCTGGACAATTAGAGTTAATACAATTGATAGAATCTTGTCTTATATGTTTTTTGGTTTTTGTTATATAAAGAGTTGGGTTTGAGCTCATTATATTATTTACCAAAGATATTTAGTTTGGGATTAACTTTCGCATCATACGTTTTATTGTGGTCGCCCTTCCTCACAAATAAAGTTTGGTATGACTTCAAGAATATCCTATATCTATCATAATAACATATATGGGTTTTCTCTCGCGTCATTCATGACCTTCAAGATAGCAGGGCTATACCGCCCAAGAGGCAATGTGATAGGATATGACAATGTCAAATATTCACTTTTTGCGACATTTATCGGAAAATGGTCTTTAGAGGCGTGATTGTCACGTCCGTAAGCTTTTATGACAGTAACAATCAAAAGATTCGATCGTGATAAAGCAACCATGTGTAGGTATTCTCTACGAGGTCTATTCCTTTTAAAGAATATTTATTCCCTTTGTAGATAGCCTATCAGTGCCTAGATAAACGTAGGCCTACGTTTTTAGCTCTTCTGAGCATTGACTCATCAAATATCGTTTCAGCACGTCTCACTTTACTGTGAGGGCCACAATTCTTATCCATTTCCTAATAGAGTTAACTTTCATTAAAAGAATGAACTACTGGGTGTGACCCCAAACGAACCAAGCCTAAAGGAATAGACTCAGGCTACAAATTTATGATCGGTTCACGTATTGCATGAACAAAATTTTAAAGCCGATGATTGCATTTAGCAACTTAACGAAAACGTGTCAATCTCGGCAGAGATAAACTTATATTTTCTTCTTCAACATCGTGCTAAGATATCAAAGTCGTTCAATTCAACATTTGAAACACATTTGATAACTCGCACATTAATATTGATATCAAAAAAGGCGTTTGGTAGCTAACGCCCCAAAACGAGATGGCGACAAGTGTTACAAGAAAAAGCCTTTCACAGAAAAATAAAATGTTTAGTGATTCGAACGAGTGCGATGACCTTTATATACAGTGTAATAATAACAAGTAAAATCATACAACCTGTCCGTGTTCCAAAAAAGCGCTAATTACAAAAATTGTCAACTTTCGAGAACGAAAGGTGTTCAGCAAGGGTGGAAGTGTATATTGAATTGAAAACTTCTATTACAGTCTTGCTGAACTCTTTGACAGTTTATATAGATGTTATGTTCCTCTGGCTACCATGTGTCCAAATTCCACCACCACTCTCTGAAAATGTAATGAGGTTGTATTCTCGCGAACATAAAAGTTAATAAAATGAAGAGCACGAAAACTTCGAATACGAGACGGAGGCTTGTCATGTAACACATGTTTCGTCTTACAGGGGAGATCAGAGTTTGACTAGTAATATTACACTCTAAAACACTATGGTCAACTATGCACCGACTCAAACTTATGGTCAAAAATTTTCCAAATAATTGCTAGATATGACCATAAATTAGTAAATTTTGACCAAAGTTGAGGTCAATGGTTTGACCATGCTTGGGTCGGTGCACAGTTGACTAAATCAATGGTCAATTTGACCATAGTCTTTTTAGAGTGCAATCTTTTGTTCCATCACCTTGTTTTCCCTCAGTGAACTTATTGTTTGCAAAAATATAGGCACATTAAAAGATGTCTTTCAGGTTAGAAGAAACGTTAATTTTACGTGAACTACCATTGCATGAAAAGTTGCGTATATTTGTCGGGTACAAAATCACAACAGACCGTCTTGTTAGATTGTAAGTTTAGGAGTCAATGATGCACAAATGCTGTGCAGAATTAAAGGTATGAAAGAAATTGTAAAAACAAAATCTGACGTCACTTTAAGGAACTATACATACGTAATTTAATTAGATTACATAAGGAACAAGAGCCCAAGGGCACTATGGTTCCTTGCATTAAAGATGATATTGTATTAAGGTAGCCCCAAGGTAAGGCATAATTTGCACCTTTAACCCCAATGACTTTTGGCCATCACCCAAAAACATAGGGGCACATTAAATTTCAAAATCATACAAGCACTTGCCGTTTGAGAGAAATGGAACACTAAACTTTTCAAATTATCACACTGCACACTGCCCACTTCCATGCGACAAATACATTCATCACCTTTCACTAAAATGTCATTTACTTGAGTTTGGGGTAGTATAGGAGGTTAGTTAATTGCCTTTTTGGTCAATCTAAACAATTCAAATCCAGACCTTAAAAAGAAGTCACAAAGGTCAAATACAGTCAAAGTAGATCAAAACTGATTTTAAATACACACAGTCTCTTCTGCACCAAAGAAATTTAACAGTCATCTGGTCATTCCTGACCACCAAAATTTATGATGGATGAGTAGAAATTATGTCATGGTTGTCCTTAAGACTACCCAATGTGTTTGCCTGAAAAGCAAAAATAAGGAAAAGCGAGCCCACAATTCTGCTACTAAAGGCAGCCCGATAGTGATTTATTACCATCAATTTCTTCTTCACAATTTGGCTAGAAGACCAAGAAACAAACATAGCTCTGTAGAATCTAATAAATGACTTTCAACTTGACCTTTTAACCTAAAGAGGGTGTTAGAAACAGCATTGTAGTCCCTAGGGTAAAAGCAGAGGTAAAGAAGAGAAACTGCTTTCATATTTTACTATTGAAATTGGAATCTTAGCTTGCACTGTGAATAACTTTATTCAATACTGTATGTGAGGAAAAGGTTGTTTTTAATAATAATTGCATTACTGTCCTGATTGTTAACTAAACTGCTTTTAGACTGAGAGGGGGTTATAATTCTTCTTTTCTTTTATACATTGCATTTGTCTAAAGGCATTAAACTTCAGCTGGACTTTTAAACCAATTGAACAAAGACCCAAAGAGTCTTCACGTGCACTTTACTTAGACAAACACAACTTTCCATTATTTCCACTATGTTACTTGGCTATTGAGTAATTGCACCGCATACCTGGCATTGCAATAGGCCTACATATGACCTACATGTACACACTAGCCTGTCATTTAAATGTCAGTAACTCAAGTAACGAACATTGTAGGAGGGTAGTGTAATAGCCTTTTTGGTTCGTCTGATCAAGACAAATCTTGACGTCACAAAAAAGTCATAAAAAGTCACAAAGGTCAAAAGGTCAAATGAGGTCAAATGAGGTCAAGTGAGGTCAAGGGGGGTCATCACGTGCATTTCACTTAGACGAACACAAATCTCCATTACACCACCCCTCTAAAATGTTTCAGTGGCAAGATATCAATAAAACATTACTTTTTGACCTTTTGACCCTTTCCAATTATTTTGGTTAATGTACCAACATTTTCACCTCCTACCAATCTAACTTATCCTAAAATGATGCCACTGCTTGAACAACGGATACTGAGTTACAGCTACTAACAGAAATTCAGTTTTTGGCCTCTGGTGATCACCAGTGACCTTTGACCTCCACCAAAAACGATAGGGCACATCTACTCCACAACATCTACATACATACCAAGTTTGAAAAAAATTGATCACTCGGTTATTGAGTTATCGCACCACATACCTCGCATTCCAATCCGTCACATACACACACACACACACACATACACACACACACACACCCACACACACACATACATACGCCAAGGTGACTGCATAGGTTCCTTTGTTACACAAGGAACCAAAAATGGATTTCTAACCAATTGGTTTAAGTCGGGCCGACCATGGCACTTTGACTCTTAGAAACTGCCATCATTTACCTCAGACTGGTCTGGATTGCTTTGCAAACCACATTGCACTTTATCATGGTCAAGCGTTAGTCCTCTTTAACATTTTGTGGGATTATTTAATTTGACACCTTTGCACGAAAACGAAAAATCAATTGATGAAGAATCTTGAGGAAATGAAACGCGATATTTAACTGTTCAGTGTAGAGTTACAAACAAATATTAAAAGCGACTGATAACTTTATATATAATTTTTTCGAGTTAAGAGCAGTTCCTTTTCATCTAAAATGATCACATTGAGATAAAAATTAGCCCCTATCAGATTATTTTTGGACAGTTTATGTACATGTGAAAAATGCGAGCACAAATATCACAACATCTGGGAGTAGATGGAAATTTCCCGTAACTTATAAGTGGGCAAGGGAAAAACACCTTGAAGGCAAAACAATCTCGAAATCCAAACCCATCATAGAATCGCATTACTTCAACTAGTCCATCTGAATTGATAGCACTTGCGACTTTTAATTCGAATATGGATCGTAAGTATGAATTGAATTCACCACAACGCAAAATATGTAAGTTGAGAACGGACCAAAGTTCACTAGTCATTCTTAGCCTGCAGTTAGCCACATTCGGATGGCTTTCTTGTTGACCCGAGCTGAAGTCGGAAAGTTCGATATCCTGCGTCTTAAATCGCACAAACGGCGGGCACGCTGGTCTCCTGGGACGACACAGCAATGCCTGAACATTTCAATGCATCGACGTCGTCGGAGTCCAGAACTGCCCTATTTTTATAGCACCACGCGGGAGAAGACTTGTAGTTTGCACACCTGCGTCTGTGGAGGTGTATTTTCCCCACGGGAGAGGAACAGACACATCAGCGGTAAACGTTAGGCTAAACAGCCCTGGATGATCACAAACCAGTGGAAACCTACTTGAGCGATATTCGAAGTAGACATTCAAGTGAATTCCTGAAAGTCTTAAAACAAGAAGAAGATACGTTTCTTGCTTATCTTTAGTGAGACCTATATTGGGTTTTTCAGTACGTTGCTGATCAGCAGAACTGCAGAATGGTATGCCAAACTGAAGAAAAGGGGAAATGCAGTCTCTAACAATTTAAATGAGTGCAGTGCTCTATCCTGTCTAATGAACGACTATTGAGAATCATGTGATAATACCGCCCTTCCTTTGTTATAGAAATTCACTATGAGTGCCGTAACTGCTTGGAGTTGCATGAAATGAAGTTTGGGACGATTGCTTTCTCTCTAGTGTAAGTGGCATGCAAATCAGTGGGGAATGGGCTTCAGTAGTATGCTGTGTTGTGGACTAGCGGCAGCTATATTGATGTTATCTGGTGGACACATCTATAATTTGAGCGAAATACTCAGTTTTTAATACTTGGAATTTGAATGTCATTTTGTTTAATAAATTCAACAAAACTTACCTGTGAAGTAGATCTACTAACCCTTATCCTATATTTATGGTTGTTGTTCATACTGATTTGAAATGCATAGACTCTGAAGACAACGACAAAACCACGATATTTCCTACCACGAATGCCTTATTGGAACGTTTGTCTGTTTTTTATAATTCAGTAATTTCAGCTGAACACAATATGATGAAAAAGGGGGAATTATCTTGCCAAACTATCCACATTTCAAATATTACCTTGTTTTAACTACAATAATGGTGGCTTAGTGTACATACGGTCATTTCGCTTAACACGAATACTGACAGAAGTTTATTGCAGTCCAGTCTTCCTTCTAGGGAAGGGTCTAAGTCATTGTTGCGGTAACTACCAACAACATACATTTATGTACTCCACGGTCAAAACATGGCGTAATTTATTTTTTTAATTTGATATTGAGATTTCACGAAAAAAGGGCACTTTGCTAACACCACTATTGCATGCAGAAGATTACCGAGGAAATAACGGAAACATTGCTAGCTGTCAACAAAAAGTCACTTGGCATTCGGTTGGTTGCATGTTTCTCCGTATAGTGGGCTTAAAACAGAGGCTCCTTTCAATCATTCATAATTTTCGACGAGGCTGCTAAGTGAACGTTTTCTGGTAGGCCTATATGAATTCTCGCTTATCTGATGTGTAAAACCGCACCTTTCCAACTTCCAGAACAGTTTGTTTTTCATTTTCCTCTAGATTTTTTTAACTGTAATGGCCGATATTTCCATTCATTACCAGTTCTTACCACAGCCACCTTAGAAACAAATTCTTCAGGAAAATCCCCAACTCAGACACACATGGTGGTATGATAGTTCGCCGCCATCCATTACCAACACGTTATATAGTCAAAAAATAACTCTTTGATTTGTCCACTTTGAAGAAGCTGAATGCTTTACACATTTGAGTGGAAGTTACGACAATGCCCTATAGAAACACATTTTGAAAGCAATTCATATGCCCTTGGTGTAAAAAAAACACGAGAAAATCTCAAAGGGCAGTAACAGATACTGTAGGTTACGGGGAAAGAATTATAAGGTCATTGCTGTTTATATGTGTTTAAATATTGAGACATATAGGCCTATAGTTCGTAGGCTATCAGTTATTGAACATCTTGTTAACGGGATGTATTATGTATACGGATGTTGCTGTGTAAATTTTCACAGGCTTTAAAATAATTATTTTTTTAAGGTAATGCAGTAGGCTCCTTAAGTCATGCAATAGGCCCTTCTTCACACGACATCCCACTTCAGTTGAATCCAAGAAGAAATGCGTTAGAATAGGGAGGTGAGAATTGGTAAAACACCAAACAAGATAAAGGAAGGCTTCACATGCAGCATATACATTTTAATCATGATTACAGTGGTATAAACCTAGACTTGCAGGGTAGACCGCCATACCTCGAAAAGTACGGTTCCACATTCGACGTGAGAGTTCTGTGCCATTCCTGGGATCAGAGTTTTCCTTGTCCGTCAAGCTCTCATTTAGAGCGAGTGCGTACAATATCACGGCGTCGTGGAAGGCTGTTACAAAGCTGTTAACCTGATGAAGGGGAAAAAGAAAAATCAATGCAAAATATGAAGCAGCAACTAAGTTTGTGGAAGAAGACTATTTTAAAATCAATTTTTCGGTTTGCATGTACATTCTAAACACAGGAAAAAACACAACAAAGTTAATTACACACATCGTGATTCTGTGGACATAGCAAAATGACTGGTAGTTTCTCTTTTCTTCCCCAACTGAAATGACCTCCACTACCTTGTTTATAAAAAAGTAGAAATTACTTGCATCTACTCAAGATGATCGAGCTAAGTACTATACAACGTTTAACTAAGGCTATATATTTCTATAGAGTTCATTACGGTTAGGGGTCCGGCTTCACTTGTTGGAAAGGACAATTTATCCTTCATGGCATCATCATTATTTCGTAAATGGCCGTGTGTAGTAAATTTTTTTTCGTATTGACATTTTGGGCCTAAAGAACGACTGCAATAATTGAGTTATTTTGTTTTAAAGTAATTTTGTAAAGATTTTTCCACATATTCACAACATTTCCCAAACTAAAATTTGTAGGTAACTTTTTTAAGCGCTTTTCAAATCGATTAGAAATAACGAGCGATGACGAGTTAACAAAGGCGCATGCAGTTAATGTGTGGTATACTCGTGATTGTATATTTACAGCGTCTCCAAAAATATGTAAAGGCGTGTCGTTTTCTTGCCTATTGAATCACAACCATCCTCTGCAAGTAACAAGTTTTCATTTTCCAGAAACTAGTAAAACATAAAGGCTTTGTGATTACGTCACGAATCCTCCATGATGGAGGATAATCACGCCAAGTACACACGTGGTTTTGTGCTGAACGCACTTTCCGTGCCAGTGTGCACTGTGGTATAGGCGGTGTGTACATGTTCATCGAGAACGCGTTTCAAACGCGGTCTACCTCGTCGTTACATGTACTCCAACATGTAAGTTATGAAGTGCTATGACCCATTTAAAAACTCTCTATATTAATGTAGTATTTGTCACAACTGAGTGATCATTTCAAAATTGAACCAGGGTAGGTAGGTACTACTTTTCAACGTGATAAGGTGCGCTCTCACAGAACCGGATGAGAACACACTGCGCAAAAATAAAGCGCATGTCAAGCATGGACGAAGACGTTAGGGACATTTCTATTATCACAATAAAAATGGAAAACCCAGCAGTGGCTGAGGAGAGACACCATTCAACGCATTCCAACGCTCTCTGTTGGACAATAAAAATACAATTAAGCGCATTGAAAAATCTCAACGACCTATACAAAACACAGACAATCATGTTCTTTTCGGTAAAATCGAACAATCTCAACTTTCGTACATAGTACCAAAAAAGCATTAAAAACAACCAACCTAGCCGGATATTGAATTTAGTTCGGCAAATATCAAAGCAAATGTAATGTTTTGTCGATTTTTCGCATTGATTTGTTCGAGATTTTGCCAAGCAGTAATTAAGACAAGTCTTTCAGACGAAACTTGAATAAAGTTTCACAATGAACATTTGAAGGCACTTCCCCAATCTTTGGGAACCGCATTTTGAGTTTTATCTATAAGAAATTTGCCACTTTTCTTTAAATGCACTCCTTTATCCCGCAGTTGCCTGTTCAGACGCCTCATACGGTAATTAACATGACAGTCATCACGACTTCGCCTGATAAAAAAATCTAAAAAAATTTCATTCCATGGCGAACCGTATCTGTCTAGCTCGCTCACCCATTTGAACATTATGCTAGTCCTAAGTACACTTGTAAATGAGTTTACACATCACTTGTTAGGTAGTTTTCCGCTTTTCGTATTCCTCCTGGAAGAACATTTACTTAGACCAAAATCAACTCCACACCATTGCGGACATGAAATTTCAACCAAAGACGGAATGCTGTCATTTAAACGTGCCATATACTCAATATGAATATATTCAGTCCATAAGGAATGAAACCAATCGACAAAAGAAGGTCCATCATTTCTATTCTGATAAAATACCTGATTAATTTAAGCTATACGGTAGTTCTCTAAACAGTAATATTTGTCTTAAAACACAGTAACGACGAAATTTTATATACAGAAACGATTTCCCTTACACTTGTAGAAAGAGAATGTGAAATGGAGAGAATCAGAAAGCTCTATAATGTAGTGTGAGAAACTTTTTGCCGTTAATGCTGAGATAACGATGCCTATAGTCGTGTAAATTGCACACAATGATTTGTTAGAAGATATCTGCCCTGCAGAGAGTCTAGCAGAGAGAAGTCTATCAAGTCCCTAAAAGCTTTAACTTGAAAAATTAATCTCGTTCCTCTGGAATAAACTGAAGGACTGCGTGAGTGATTGCTCACGTGCAACAAAGAGGCTCGAATAATCATTTTAATCATAGGGAACCGGAGACAAAAAGCAGATTATCCCGTCTCCATAAATACAATGCAATCAGCCGTAAACAAAATCGCATAGTTAATATCGTTCTCATGCAAGGTCATTACAACTATATCCAGTCATTGGAGGACAAATATAGTACCAAGGAAAAAAAGATAATAAGAATCATGCTGCTTGAGGAAAAAGTCCATAGATGTTCTGAATTACGGTCGTAACACTATTTCTTCGTCAATTAAAAGGTGAATGAACATATTCCGGCGTGCAATTACAGAAAATTCCTGATCAACGATAGGCCTATATATTCATTCTTTAGTTTCGCAATTAATTACCGAAGTGGAAGACGTCTTTCTTGGAGAAATAAGGTTCCCCCTTTCTGCCCTCACACTATGACCCATGCCTGCACAATTTGCCCAATGCTTTAGATTTTACCCCTGCTTCCTGGGGTAAATAGCTACGACAGATGGAACTATGTCAAGCTGTCAAGTGTGTTATTATGGCCAAAGCAAACTCATTCGAATAAAAATTTCTGAGTTAAATCCTGTCTATCTTTTGGTGAAGGTACAGTGTAGAACGACAACGAGATCTCGTCCTTCCAACACCAAGAGCTATATGAATCGATATTTCCATTTGCGGAACTCTCGGAGGGAAGAGATGGTCAGAGCTCAGCATGTCGTAATTTTCGTTAACTATGACTCTCCGTCTCCATCAATTAATGGTGACAAGTCATGTTGTACCTCGTGTTGTGGGCCTCCTTGCCGGTAGGTTTTTGGAATTCGTAAACTGGTAGAGACTTTTCGCACACTGCACTCTAAAAAATGTTGTGTAGAACTTACACAACATTGTGTGAATAATCCACCAATCAACAAATGTGTAAATTGTACACATCGTTGTGTAAAACATTTACACAACATATGTACAATTTACACAGTGTTGTGTAAGTTCTACACAACATTTTTTAGAGTGTGTAGACCTAACTCTACATGAAATAATTCAAATTAAACACGGTATAAGTAAATTACAAAATAATATTAATTTTCGCTGCAAATGCCATAACACCAGGTGTTATGTAAACCGAAAAACTGGGCACTAAATTATATAAATTTATCTTTCTTTCGTTTGAGTAATTATCAGTTTCATTTATTTCGTTTTTAAACCAAAAAAAAAACAAACAAATGCCTGCAAAATTCATACTACTTTGCCTGATTGAAATCTCGGTCTGTCTGTGAAGTTATTCTTGCCTGCCAAATTAGCCAGACTGCAGACCAAGTAAATAAAAGAGTTTAAAAAGTACGCCAATGTTACACTCTTCAAACGTCTCTGGTATAATTGATCGTTTTTACATTCCACAAGAGAACCAATAACGTATCACTTTATACAGGAAAGCATATGTTAATGGCCTCTTCTGGCCTAATGTTGGTGCATGAGGCAACCGTTATCATCGGATTGAACCAAGGAAAAACTGTACCGCTGTATCGAACTGACTTCCTGTTGGCATTTTCATCTAGCTTTCATAAATGAATACAAGACAACGATTATTTTCAGGGTATGGTGATGATAGCGGATCAATAATTCCCTGGTGGCAGGCAGAAATTGCATTTTTCTTATGAAACTCGAGCTTGATTAAACAACAGTAGATCCACGGAGATATTTAATGGTACCTCAGATTCGGTGGGCAGATTACCACTAATTTCATTCTAAAGAGTTAGTCTTCCACGGTCTTTTGTGGTTGAGACTTAACAAAACCCGCAAAACCTGATTGGTGAAAAGGTTCCTTGCATGAAAAATAATGCTCAACTGTTTACGTTCTCTTTCAATCAAATTTTGATTTATCGGCAGCCACTGTGTAAGCAGGCGGAATGTTTACAATCGTTGAGATTGGCATATCAAGGATTTCAAGCCGCAAAAGGGAATTGCACTTCCGAAAAAGATCCATCAAGATAGACTGATTAAAAAATCACCTCTTTGATGGGTTCTCTGACTGCCACAGAGTCTGAACAGGGTAACCCTATCTATAACCTTACTGCTGTGTTTTGACCAATTATAGCACCATTATAGAACATACCCTCGGCATACGGGAAAAACCTTTCCCTGGCCGGAGTAATCCATTTTAGAACCAAAGGAAATTCAGCAATTTAGAAGAATTTGTCCAGATTTTTTTTTTTGTAACCTTAGTGAGAAGTGGTCTTTCTCTTGCCTCGTATGTCTATGTTTTCGAAAAAGTCTTTCGTTTTCGTGAAGAGGCTTGGCAATTTGCCGGGGGCGGACTAAAAACAGGACATATCTGTATCAAAACGGATTCACATGGTCGGTAATAACAAACTTAACAGCTAACGGATTGTCCAAGATGCAGGAATAACAACTTTGAATTTCAAGGAATAACTTGAGAAAGTTTTAAGAACATTCCTCGAATATTTATTGTACTTTAAAACATTCATAAATTTATGTTTAAGGAAGTCACGGTCAATGGATTGACCTACAAGACAAGACCTTTTCTTTGAAAGACAAATCGTTTCCCTTCCTGCCAATGCAAATACGTTGAGGCACGTTTTATTGAATACTCAAATATTACCCATGTCAAACGACGAGAGGAGTTGTGAAATATCTTTCGTTGCTATCTTCAAGCCACAACGTAAAACTAATGTGATAAGTAGCTTACATGAAACTGTGAAAACCAAGAACATAATACCGAAGTTGTTTAATAGCTACAAACGATACTACCACTCAGTACCATTCCGCGGGGTTTCTTCTGATAGACAGAAAAAAGCGAGTTACTATCCAAAAACTGAGTCAGTTTGTCCTCATAGTGACCCACTTTATATTAAGTCACTGGGGACAATTTGACTCAGTTTTAGGATAGTGACTCATTTGTTAGTTCCTGTGTTAATACATATTTCGTGAAATGAAGGTAAGCTGAATATTAAAACAAGGAAAGAGGAAGGGGCCAAAAAGAAGCGTTTAATCAAAATTCCATTGCTTAATGTTATCCTTGATTTTTCAATCTTCATTTTAGGCAGAGACATTTGCTGGGGGATTTATTTTAGATGGTCAAGTTTTCTCCTTTATGGAATCAATATCACTCATCAAATTGGATCTGTCTTGTGAGTGATTTACAGTTTTCCTCGAGTATAGAGTTACAAATACATTGTTTCATTAGGAAATGAATCTCAGCCATTCTTTGATCCAACTTTTTCGTAGCTCACTCCATTGCCGAGATGTAAAATATTGAAAAATAACCGTAGGCCCCTATAACTAAATCAGTTATCCAATTGCATTGGCGATAATCATGGCTTTTTGATTGAAAAACTGGGTTTATAACTGATAATTGTCGAACGATTTTTTGAACTGTTTAGTAATCATCATCTTGTCATTTCTTGACAAAAGAGAACCGATCGAAACTACTTGTTTTGCCGTGTACTTCAGGCAATGTTTCAATCATGAGGGTATAAGTGAACTTCATTACTACACGATAGGCCACATTTTTAGCCGATAACCCAAGCTAATCATCGATAGTCCAAGTTTATCAGCGAACCAGAATGCAAAAATGCATTGAGGTTTCGATGATGTTCTATTCCAAATAATATCAAATGATGTCCCATATCTTTTCAGTCAAATGACAATAGGGATCAACCTTACATCACGTACACGTACATGTACACAAACCAAACAAGAAATTCATCCAAGTTGTATACTTATCGTGATATCGTGTTAACATGGTCAATGTTTGACCTCTGTTTGACCTCGGGTAACACCAGATGGAATTTGATCTCCCTTTAATAGGGAACATCTTCTGATCACATTCCATTGAAAATACCAATTCCCTTTACAGTATCAATTCATATTAACAAGGTTTCCAGCATTTGACCTTGAGGGACCAAAACTGATATACCGTTCTCCCTCTTGATATTATGGGACATTTATGTACCAATTTTGACAACTTTCAGACATTCCTACCTTGAGATATCATTTTAACGATTTAAATGTAAAGTGTTTCGCGTCTTTGACCCCTGTGATCCCAAATGACCTTTGAACTTGACGAAAACTAAGACGGTTCTTCCTCTCCACATAGGGCATCTACGTACCAAGTTTGAGGACTTTCAGACATCAAGACCTTGAAAAAAGTTAAAATTGAGCTGGTGTTTGAAGTCTTTCACCATGTGACCCCAGATGACATTGGAGCTCCGCCAAAAACAATATGATTATTTTTCTAAATATGAGGAACCTAAGAACCAAGTGTGAAAACTCAGAGACATTCCTATCTTGTGATGTCGTGTCACAAACACACACACACACACATATATAAACATACATACGTACGTACGTACGTACATACATACATACATACGCACGCACTCCATCATGACTGCATTGGTTTCTCTTATCATCGAAAACAAAAACCATGTCAATCACCGACAAGCTTGACAAGCTCGACGAGCATGGAACGTGGTTTACCACCATTATCAACGTTAAACCCCGTTTTCGACCGAAAAGCTAAGTTTGTGTCCCAGAAAGTCGATCGCCGATTAACTGTAACTATAGACTGATAAACATGGTTTATCGCCGATAAACGTGGACTATTACTGGTTAACCGTGGTAACCAGCGACCGAAATTCTGAGTTTTTCAACCGAAATCCAAGTTCATATAGCGATAAACAATGTTTTACAGTCGATAACCAACGTTTATCGGCAATAAAAGGGCCACGTTATCGGTGATTTACTATTTTCGATCACTATCCGAGTTCATCAGGGAGTTAATAATTTTATTAATCAATAGTTTTATTAATCCTCATGGTGATGGACAAACACATGGTTTCGGTCGAAAAATATATTTTGCTTTCAGATAAACACGAGTTGTCATTAGAACATTGTCTGCTTCAAAATTTGTCAATTTCTTTAGGTAAAAGTCCATGTTTCGATCGATAAACATTGTTTATGGTCGATTAACATTGATTTAGAATTCCACTGCGTGCGCCCACGTGTTTCATTGTCTTACCCGCAAACAGTCAGTGTGTCGTCAATGCGTAACGTCTACAGATTACCAAAAATATCCTATTTTGACACCATAAAAGTTTTCATGTAGGCCCATTTTTTGTTCAAGCTGCCCTCTATTGGTTAGAGTTGTGCCATATTTATATTTCAATAGTACGTACAGTATTTGTGAAAATGTTAACTTTCGCTACAAACACAAAACAACACTACACTGTACTCAATGAAAGGAGCATTTTCACATCCAAAAACTTTCTTCAAAATTGGCAAATATTTAATAAATTTAAATCCATCTTCCACTGTTGGGGGATTACCTCCCTAGAGCTGACGGTTTGTTAGGTAAAGGCAGCTGTTTTGTACTTTGCAAGATTTAATTGACGTAACACTACATGTTAAACTGTTAAAGTATTTGTAGAGGTCTCAAAGAGTGCTTATGAGCAATTGTAACCTCTGAGAAACACACCCAGGAATTTGCTTGAGACAACTTCCTGATCGACCGAAAAAACAATACTAGATGACTAGGGCACAAAGGTTTCTTTCATTTTTTCAAGCATTATGTGGCAAAATGGAATGCAGAACCATCACTCCCTTTTTCCAATGTAAAATCTTTGGGTAAACATCCGTTCGTTCAGAAGACAGTGTAGTTTGGTGGCAAATGCACTGACTTATTTTAGATAAAATAAAGGGAGAACGTTGATCACAAATACCTGTATCACTTTAGGCAAAAGCTTTTAACGTTTCACATTTGATCCCTTACTGTTCTTTAAATCTTATGGATTTCGACCATCGATTGCTGGCCGTCTGTGATAGCGTTGATGGAGCTGCAAGTCCATAAAGTCGTTGCAGTAATTTCATTTTCTACTCCTTTCATTCTTTCAGTTCGATTTACTCTTGCACAAAACTTCCCGTGTGCCATCTGAGACTTGGAGTTGCCAATTAGCTTTATAACAGTAATTCGGAAAACGGTTCTCCCTTTCAAGATGACGACAAATTGCCCGATGGTTCTTCCGCTCCATCCCCGAGGTTACACCACGGGCCATCAGTGTTTTGTGAATTCGTTACTCAAATGCGAGCAAAAGAAATCAAGGAACGTGACCAAACATTAATGTGTGTTCCAGAGTTAAAGTCAAAACACATCTTCAATTTTACTACCCCCCCCCCCCCCGTAAAAAAAACAACTGTTATATCGCACTTCATTCAGATTTCAAGTGTTATAACACTTCGAGTCATCAACAACTTTTTTTAGAATAAATACTAAAATGATTACTGTGCACTATGAAAGACAGTGACTTCATATTGTAGCTTAACAAACAAGTCGGTGAGTGATTAGGTATCAGAAGGTATTTACAATACAGTAAATTCTGTCCATGTTTACGGAGAAGAAATGGGACTGACCCTATCGCAGTCTGGTCCAGTTTTATGACTGCCGATAATAATTGCAGACGCAGTCGTTGTTGTCAGGTTGTGTAACCTGAGCAATATCCCTTTTGGCAACCCGAGAGAGCGACATCACTATTGTTTGCGACAAAGAAACTGTATAGACAACCGCATCAGTTCGGTAAATAACCGTCTGCGGGTGAATATGAGAATTAACCCGATCGGGGTAAAATTTCTAGCATGGTTATTTATAACCACTCAGTGTGTACCACTTCAGAGTCGTCGCTCTGTTTCACAAATTTGGATATCTGTTGCAACTTACACAAAACAAGGTTAATTGTTCACCACAACAGACCGAAATCACAAGAAAGTTTCAACGTGTAAATCAACACAATTGCAGGAATGAGTCACTTACCTCACTTCTGGTAGAAAACATTTCACAGATCTTGCGGCTGTGTCGGGCCTATAAATTCAGCTTAGGACGCCGAACGCACAAAAATTACTCAATATCTAAAATTTGCACGGTGAACGATAAAACGTGATCCCGGATTTTCGTTCTCCTTACAACAAAGTTTCTAAACACGTCAAAATTTTACTTTCCTAAAATCAATGAAAATTTGTACGTGTTTAAAAGTTCGTCTCCGTTGAATTTGCGCCGTAAGATGGCAAAACACCAGAGAGAAATGTGAATATGGCGCCACACTTGGTAAGATTTTTTCCAGATCGGGTGAAAAAAGAAAGGTTTCAATATTAGGCCCATGTGAAGAAAGTTAATTCAACTTTCCGTGAAAATTATTTGACATAAATTGAGGTCATTATTCAAATCAAATTTGGGTCAAAATTGACTCCAGTAGTGTAAGAACGTAATTTAAGTTTTCAGCCAAAACGACAGAGCATGCCCAGACACTTTGCCAGAAGCGTAGCTGTTTACAGTTGTTACAGGATAGTAAGGCAACCCCTTTTCTGTCGTCTTGTCCTTGTTGAATTAAAATTTGTGTACCAATGTCCAATGGGAGGACGACACAAACATCGATGCAGCTTTGCCATGCTCCTACAACGACATCCTCGACACCGTTCTGTGAGAAGCACGTTGGAGTAAATAGCTTCATTTGAATATTTTATACGCAATCTGAAGTTACTTTGAAAGGACATCATGCACTGTAAAGAATAGCACCGATATGCTGTAGAATTACAGGGCGATTACATAGAAATACAAAGCAGAGTCAAAAAAGGTGCTGTCAATATTTTGAAACGAATTGACAACATTTTTCTGTTTTGCATATGTACGTCTTTATTTTCTTTTTCGTGAAGCCACAGATATTTTTGAAGGGTACACTCGGGAAGTGTCATTTTCATAAATTGCATCGAAATTGTCCAACTAACAAAGGTCATATTTCAAGAATAAACTTCCATCAAGCTTCAGTGATGTAATTGTCATAAGCCTTGAACACAGGGAAAATAATTAAGTGGTACGACCAGGAATCTCAAAACGTGTGAGTTAACGGACTCCAAATACTGCGCTCGTGATGATCAATGAAAAAAGTCTTATATTTGAAAAGAAGAAGTCAAATAGTCACAACTCTTTCATCCACATTGTAAATTCGTATATTATTTTCTGCTTGTAATTTTCAGGAAACGGGGTTAAAATGTGACGCTTTCTATGAGAAAGGTGGATCTCATTACATTTCATTACACACAACTTAACATGTTATCTTTGATTAAAATGTTTTCTCTTCTTTGTAAACACGGTGGCCTATATATGAGAAGATTGTTTTATTAACGCAACAATTACATTGAGGAAATGTAATGCAATAACGATGACTTTCCACTTTGCACTTTCTTCGTTTTCTAATGGGAAGTAATGTACGATAACTTAATTATCGTTCATGAAACTTGATTACATCTTACCGACTGGCAGCTGTTATCAAAGAAAACGTTTCAACAAACTCTGGATTGTTCACGTGAAAGCTAAAACCTAAAGTAGATTTTCAAAACGATGAAAAACAGTGTGGGCTGTGAGGCAGTGTACCAGGGAAGCCATTCCAAACCGTTCATCAAAGGGTATATTGGGGACCAGTGTTGTAGTCGAGACCGGCACATCCGCGACCCAGACCAACCCGAGTCCACAAGGTGTCGAGACCGAGACAGACAAGGTCCGAGACCGAGACCGAATGTGCAAGATGCATAGAAAATGGACAGTCCAAAATTTTGAACAATTTTTACTCAACTTTTTTTTTTATCTTATGCTCTAAAAATGACATGTACCACAAAGAGTGTATCGTTATTGATTTGTACATTATTATCATACATATGTATGACTATGCATAACTGAACGGGGTTGCAGCCTCTTCCCATTGGCCAAAACCTTGCAGAGTCGGGCAGACTTCTGTTCCTCAGTCAGGCAGATACTATGACCTTTTGGGGGATATGATATCGGGCAAAAAGAGCTCCTTACAGCAATGGTCACATTCCAAACATAGAATTCATAACTGGACCTTATCCAAGTATTTTTCTAACGTGGCCTCCATTACCGCGACGGTGAATTTTTGCTCTTAGTGCCCAAGTCCGGCCCGGCTCACTGACTTTTTCCCTACTCCATTTGCGTATGCTGAGCACCAAGCACAATTGCACTAGGTTCTATCTTTAAAGTCTCGACTGCAAGTCGGATGCTCTAACCACTTGGCCATGCAGTCGGGGAGCACTGGACTACTCCGGTTAGGCCAAATTTAACAGTTGAACAGAAGCTATATATTTGCAAGGTATAAACGCAAGTAATACTGAATTTTCTAAACCTGAACATGAGATCTACTAATATACAAACAGAAGCAACATTGGTAAAGGATAAGAGACATTTTTGTACCACCAAAGTGGAGTAACGTAACATGAAAATCAATTGTTATGACACCAAATAAGCAACTCTTTAAGTACCAACTTCATTTGCCTTTACAAAGGTACTGAATACCATAACATCCCGGAGAGGTACAAATATAGTGCATTCATGGGGTACCCCGCTTAAATATTGAATTCAAGAGTAAAACCAAACTTTTGCCTTTATCGTGGGTAACGGATGGAGAAGTATAAAGCAAATCCTTATGACATTTTTTTACTTCAGAATAAATAAATCCTCTTCAACCACTAGACTTTAATCGACATGGACTTTTGCTGTTACTGCGAAGCTTCTACTGACTTTCCTTCATTATAAAAGACTCCTCTTATTTGCTTATCAAAGCGAAGTAATCCGGTAGAGAAGACCCATTGTAAAGAGATCGCTCTCGTCACTGCTGCGCATCCGACTGCACTCTAAGCTATGATTACCCAACCTGGGCGAAAAATTACCCAACCGTTGGTTCCGTATGTCTCCTGACCGGAATTGGGTAAAACCCTGCCCAACTCAGTTGGTTAAGTGTTTTACTCATTACTTCGGCAAAAGAAATTACCCGACCATTTCACCCAAATAATTTTGCCCAACAAATAGTAAAAATTTGTACCAACACGTTTGCCGAAAAGCTGTACTGATGGGTGCTTGTTTGGATGTCAATTAAACCTGATATATAATTATATGATTTGGGCAAGAAGGAAGGTTTTGCCTAAGGGTTACCCGGTTGCCAACCATTTTAACCTCCCGTCGGCTTGTTCTGTACAGGACCTACATGTAATGGTCACGGCGGCCATCTCATGCAGAGGTTCCGACCGTGATCGTCTTATTGCCGAAAATCGACTGATAGTGAGGCTAGGAACTCTCGCTAGTAACGGGCTGAACGTCAAAGTCGAACTTTTAGAGATCTTGTTCATTTTGCAAAGTCCGTTTATAATGACATCATAATCGCCTAGCGTGTATTATCTTTTATTATTTTTATCGCGTCATCACTGTTAACTTATTTTGCAATTGCGCCGTTAAACTGTGTTTAATGTTGCGTCACGAAGTAGGAAAACGTTCCATAATTAGCAATCTTTTCTATAAAGAGGTTGTGCGCGTGACGTCAGCGCGTTTCGGTTCGGCTTGATGGATGAATGTGGTCATGAGCAGTGCGTGTGTTTTACCAGTATGTCCGCACTACAGTGACTTAGAAACTATTGTTAGAAGGTGTTGATGGAGAAACAGCAAGACACGCAACGTGGTGGCGTAGGTACATGCAGTGTTGTAATCGAGTCACTAGATTAGTGACTAGAGTCACCAGTTATCAAATTTTTAAGTGTCTCGAGTCGAGTCAGTGACTCGAGTCACTGTCCTATTTCAATGGGGAAAATAGTCCTGAATTCTATCGAGTCACTATCATTTTGAGAGCAAGTGACTCGAGTCGTGACTTGTTACAACACTGGGTGCCGTGCATGGCCTCTGTACGCGCACCGATTGAGTTTTATTGGCGCGCGTTTGTTTCTTTTGAAATACCTTTCTTTGATCAGTTACGGCACCGTAATATTTTGCCGCCTGATGAAGGGTACACACCCGAAACGTTGTGGAGCTTTATTCCGAATTTTGGCACTTTGTATATGTATAAGTATGAATAAATTTGGTCACCAATGATCACATCTCCTTTTGATTTGAGGTCTATGACTTCATTCAAAGAGCCTCTCATAACAGATATTGAATAAAAAATGTGAATGCACTTTTTGAAGACAAAGATCGATACTACCGGTTTGCAGACATGGAGTTACGAGTTCATGGGATGATAACGGTTTAAGCTTCACCGTTTTTTCTGATAAATTAATCGTAGCCTTGTCGCCACTCAAAATTATGCAAATCTGATAAGTCCGGAAGAGGTTTGTACTGACCTGCTTTCATTTTCCCAGTCGAATATTTCGCTGGACACGTCTATGGCTCATGGCGTCAACTGGCCCATTAAAGATTTATACAACGCGACCACGTATTAATATGCAAGCGATTGATAATCCTGCTTTCCATCAAAAGACTTGCGTTGACGTTATTTCAACAGAACCACAATACTAGACAACTATAAGACACCGCATTAAAATATTTACCTTGCACGGGTAAGGATAAAAATCACAAAATTAATATTTACTTCGAATATTGGAAAAGAAATAATATTCCATATCAGTATTACAAATATGTTGATTATTATCAAGACAATCGCTAATTCACTCTTTTATTGCAACAATACTGTTGGAATGGCATCAAAACAAGTCTGCATACGTCTTAATTGCACCGGACTCGACGGAGTGAGAGAAGACTTTGGCAATGTACATTTTCCATTGACGACACACCGCGACGTCATCCTTGGGGAAAAAGCAATGGACCACGTGGTCGCACGCATTAGAATTCGCCTTGCATTTGTAGCAGACTATGAGCTGGTTGACAAATCAGCCGTCTGCATTTGTCAGTGTTAATTTTTTTGCCCCTAAGGAGGGCATACTTTTTGCCCTGGGACATCATATCACTGTACAAATTTAACTAAGGACGGTAATGTAAAAAGGGTGTTAAATTTAAGAACTTTTTTGACGAGAAATATTACTTTCATATTAACGCGCAAACTGGCTACCGGTTACATCTACAATACAAATCATAATATGGCACTTCACAGTCGTAAAAGAAGCGATTCAAATTTGAAGCAAATTTCAAGAGAAAAAATTAAACGGAAGAGATAACGTATCGGTACCTAACCAAATATTTAAATCAAGCTAAAACAGTTATTTAAACAAATCTGGCGAAGTTTACGATGAGATTTCGAAAGGTTGCCTGTTCGACTGCGATCGGCTCAGATTTCAACTGCCATTTTTTTAGTTGATGTTGATTTGATGTCAACATTTTAACGAGGGTGTGCAAGTGTCAAGTCATGCTTCACAATCAGAAGGTTCGAAAAATTTAAAACTGTGCGTTTTTGTACCCTATCTTCTAACGCTTCAAGTGAATAATTTCAAGTTGTGGTCAGATATATTAGTTAACCAAATTGAATTCTTATTTTTCCACTCATGTGGCAATTAGCAGTATGTAGGATATCTGGATTGTATAAATTTTACCATTAGTCATTAGCCCCCCCCCCCCCAAAAAAAAAGACAGAGAAAAGGCAAAAAAAAAAAACCGTTACAAGCTTGAAAAATTAAGTGAATTTCATTGAATAACGCAACACACCCCTTAAGGATTGTTTTGCCAATCTTTTGCAAAAAGGAGAAATCCAGCAACGGGACGAACCCATATTCAAAAAAATGGGGCAATGACGTCACTGATTATGAGACTGTGAGGATCAAACATCCCATCGCTTGCATCTTTTCCTGCTTTGAGTGCCCTATAACACCACCGCCGAATGTCATATTGCCAGCCTTATGTTTAATCGCAAAAACTGTTGAGAGAACGTTCTGTTCCCACTAATGAATGAAAAAAAGCCGACAAGTTTAGATGAAAGTAATCACCGACTTGACACTCTTTCAACTTGACTCCAGCCTCTATGCACATAGTAATCATATAGAATTTTCAACTCGTAAAGAATTCAAATACATATACATTTAGATATAACTGAAGTTAAGACTTGTAAACAAAATATAAAAAAATATCAAAGCTATAGGAACTTTTTGTTTTTTTTTTCTCTCTAGACTATTAAGGTTTCTTCTCACTTTTTTAAAATTTTATTGGCAATTCGATGGCTCAAGCAAAATTTAAGTATGAATATTTGTTTACAATAAAGCTATCGACGAGCGATCACTGTCTCCGCTGGAGGAACAACGCTTTAATAAACACCTTCTTAATGTATATTTCACAGACTCGTTTTCCACATTGCCAACGATGATTTGAACTTACAGTATTCCACAAACTAAACAGGCAGATCTATAATTATTCTACGCTAAAGCATTTCATTTTCAAGTGTGTCACTTTGCAATTAGGATATAGCATGCATTTAGATACTGAATACGCTCAGTGGGGAATGCAGTACTTCGTACTGGATTCATTTTTAACTAACTGAATATTACCTGCTCATAAAAATCGTAAGTTGCAATTCGTAGCATACTTTAAACAATTTTATGCAAGCCTTTTTCCCAGTGAGAATGACCAGTAATCAAAATCTCATTGGCCCAAAAATTTCGAAATTGCAAACATTTTAAAAAGGCGTACGCCAGGCTTTCGAGGGTTCTCTATCAACTGATCAAAGTTTGATCCCCACTTATCCATTTCCAGCTGCTCCCAATAACCAATCTTAACGATTGTTCAATTTCAAATCATCCAATCTTGTTCTTGATCAAAATATGCTATAAATATACACGGCCCGGCGATGGAGTAGATCGCTATGCTTGAGATGTCAATCATGCTGCACACGAACGTTAAACGACAATTAAGCCAGGCTTGGATTGTTAGTCTAACCATACGTCACTGCCAATTACGATCAATTTCAAAGACGGCAGAATCTCAAGACTCAGTCACTTCTTAGTTACAGTATCGGAATAGATCCTTGGGAAGTCATGTGTCTGTATCTCTTACTATGACATTTGACATTCGGACATTTTTTTACTGTCACTGGGCGATGGTGAACGATCAAGTTTCATAGACAGCTACTTAACTCTAGAAAGTTACTTGAAACTACGAATACACAGTAATACGTGAAACACTTCACTCCAAACGTGATTCCACAATCATTATTTAGGTGACAAACTACCGCTTGATAAATCCCCCTTAACTATAACGTGACTAAAATAATCTTTCTGCGATTTTGGCAAACTTTCTTGACTTATATTAAGTCTATTATTCTTCATTTTTTGGACCTGTCCTGAAATTTATGCAGACGTTGTATTCCATCACAAAACAAAAGCAACTGAAATATTTTTGCCTTGTGCTCTCTAGTTTAGAAGACCATGACGGTTCTTGTCCAATCTTAGGTATCGAGGAATAATTCGCAGAATACAAAATGACAAGGATAACAGCATTTACGATAATCAACTAATTTGAAGCAAAGTAAAAGAAGTCCATGTTCGTAACATCTTCAAACATTTCACAGGACGAGTTTCCCGAGGCGTTACCATCACATGTACGTCACAGAGTTTTAGGGGTAGGAAAATGATCCTTTTTTATACAAGACCAATAACATTATCATTGTTAACGTGGTTGCTGATATAAAATGTTGGAATTTATTTCCTAATTTTAGTTGATTGTCCAATAATATGTGATGCCTTCTTATTTTTTAGCATACCTGCTTTTATTTCGTTGTGACATTGAAATGTGTTAACGACTTTGAGAATATCGTTCTGTCTTGCAGGGCGTGAAAGGGATTTTATAATCCACTTAACATATGACAGCAAGAGAAGAAACACATTTTGGCAAAATGTTTTCGAAGAGTGAGAAATGATAAAATTAACGCATACGGCAACTTCTTGTGCAATTTGCCAATTTGACTGGTGTGAATAAGGATCAACTTTTTCCAGGTCAGCAACGAAAAACCTAAGTAGGAGGTTGAACCATTACGGTACGGTAAATCGTTTAACAAACTTTGAAAGTATTAAAAGTGCAAATTTGGAAATATACTTTTAATTTCTTCGAAAAAGGTAGGGGAACAGTGATCACAATGTTACAATTTTTCACCGACGTCACTCTATTTGACGACCAGTACACTTGTTTCTAAGGCACTGTTAGGATCCTGCGCACTGCTGTAGATAATACAATACCGTTAAGTCCTGTGCATGATCAGTGAAAGCAAGCATATCATAATCATTGCGAGATATACTGACGTCACGTGAAAATCCTCTATATTTGATGTACAACAATTTTTTATACTGATTTTCGCAGAATCAACAGAACCGGCAACTGACTGAGAATAGAGGCGCAATGGAAGTAATTATGCCAAGTAAATGCATTCGTACCCGTGTCCGGTGTGACTTTAACCAATTGGATTGAAACTTAAGCCGGATAACCCCATCTATCTAAGCAGTTGTTTCTCCCATCCAAACTAAAGACTGTAGGTGCAGAAGATTGGAGTGAAAATAAATTATTTAAATTTAATTGTTTAATTTTACTTTCAAGCACTCAATTAATGAGTCTGCGCACAAAATTCAGGTATTTTCTATTTAACCTACCGAGGGCCCCTGTGGGCAATGCGTGTAATATGAAATATGTAGCGTCTTCTCCACGGGGTATTAATTTTCATGATGGGTCGGAGAAGGTCAGCAAAATTGACTTAATGTTAACTGGAGGCCTCGGATGTGCGTAACTCCTCTCCCTGATTGGGGATCGATAGATATCCGTTTGCAAGACCACGTTTATCAAGGGCCCAGAGAATAGATATCTGAAGGTGATCGTGAATTAATCAATTACAACCCCGACTCCAAAATACGTCTCTCATTGTCCCCATCCGGCGGAAAAGATTGCAACAACAGACTTTTCAAAGTAAGAAGGTTTGAAGGAGTACTTTTTGTAACAAACGTTCATCAGCGGCACCGACAACCAGACACTTGTAACTACACTCTAAAACAGCCCTGCTTAAGAAGTCTCCAAAATAATACTCAAAGGATTTCATCTTGAAGCAGTGACTGAAACATAATTTGCTAGCTTCACATTTTCAGTTATGGTACAAAATAGTGTCAGGGAATTAAAAAGTTCACGGAGGCAAGAGAATACTTCGTTTACAGTCCTGGGCATGACGTTAAACTGCATCCAGGGTGTGGCTTCTGTTCTATTCAGCCAGTCTAGAGCAGGACCGCACATGTTTGCCCTTCGGAGGGGGTACTTGTCCATTTGGGACGTCTAGCCTCTTAAGGGAGCAGAACTCCTCCGGGAGTAAATCTTTGGTTTTCGCCCTTGGCTCTTCGCCAGAGAGTCGAGGGGACTTTTAGAAAAAAAAATCGTTTACAGAGGAAACGGTGACCCCCATATTTAGTAGCCGAGTAGTCAAACGGGTCCCGAACAGCTTCGAATACACAGGCCTAGGTTTGCAAATTGCAACTTGATACAAAAGTAACTGCGACAGAGAGTGACGATTGGGATGAATTTGGAATTTCTTATTTTTAGTAAAAAAGCAACAAGGCAGACTTTCTTGTTTTTCGTAATTTTCTAATTGGTCATCACAGATCAAAATTTCCGTAAAAGATTTATGAAAAGAAAGCATGCCTACCTTTTCCCCGTTCGCATCGAAGTCGTAGTCGAATTGCTCTTTGGCCCGCAGTTTGACTTCTTCTGCAAAGGCTTTATAATCCTCGCTTTCCTGAGAATGTAATTGAATTGTCATGAGGGCTCGGTACGCTTCTTTGGCCTTTTTGTTATTCTCCTCGGTGTCGTTTTCTCGTTCCCAACTAGGATCACCAAAATATTTGCTATCAAAAGGATTGACGCTGAAAAAGGCATAATCTCCACCGACCATGTCCAATTCATGTGCTTTTATCATTATTTTCCGAACGGTGTCGCTCGAGGCACAAATGAACACAACTGCCAAGGTAAGAAAAGGAGAAACGATAGTTGGTTACCAATCTTTTAGTTAGCATATATATAACTGAATTTCAAATTGTGTCATCTTGCATGGATAATAAAACATGTCATTAGCAGTGTCAATGGGAATGCACAACAGTAAATTTTCGTCAAAGTAAAAGAAGGAATAACCTACAACTTCATTGAGGGTAACACGATGGTCATCATACTTATACTTTACATCAAGCTTTGTCAATTAACTTTGCTGGTGCGCCACATGAGTAAGGGCCCCAGATGCAAAATGGTTCTACGTTTTGTTGCATTATAAGATGAACATTTCTCACTAAATTGGCTACTTTTTTGTAAACCATCTTGGTTGAAGCAGCTTTTAGAAATCATGAAGGGGTCTTTTTCATCTTATCGAAAACTACAGCAGCAATTGCTGAAGTTGCTCAACCCATTCTGATGTACAGTAATGACTGGTGCAGTTTTTCATTTATGTTGAACAAAACAAATGGTCTTAACTTTATGCATACCGCCTGTTGAGTTAACCATGCTGTAACACTTTGCACCTACTGTAGCAGTTGGAGCGTGTTGCACTTCAGATATAAGTAGTACTGTTTTGTATAGGGACAGCGCAGTCACCCAAGACTTATTTTGAAGAAACAGCTACATTTCACCGTTTCCTTCTCACTTCTCTTCTAAGTATCTTTCATAATATTTTGAGTCTTACATGTTGCACTGTCAAGGTAAACCAAGCAGTTATTCCTAGTAAATTTGACTTCACAATTGAGGAGAAAAAATTGTCACATGATCCTTAAGAAACAATCAAGAGATAAGACATGGTCCTTCAGAGATGTCAGAAATGGGACAGTATAGTATACTAATTCATATTTCAACATTCAAGATTTCTGCTTCAATTACATCATGAAAACAAGAGATGATGAGACAAATGTAAGAACTTCCTCGAAAAACAATGACCCATGTGAGTAAAATGTCCTCATGCAGTAAAAAGAGCTGCGCAACATTTACTGTACTAGCACTGCTGTATCAGTTTGCTTTCAGCAAAGAAGTCCCACACAAAGGAATCCATGCTTTAACAAGTTTAAGGAATCTCCGTTACTATGGTACATAAATTGTAAACAAAGGACACTGTGCAGCTATTAGACATACCAGCTGAACATTGGTCTCATTCAGGGTTTTGCATTGCGGCTGATCATTTCACTTGGTGAGCATGACCCTTCAAATAAGGATATTTAAGCCGAAAATCATGTTATGTAACCAAATTTACCTAGGAGTGAGACTCCAAAAGGAACACCGAAATAAGCAGAAATGCCAAACATGGCCAAATGTGACCACAGCTTTTCTAATCATGTAGCCAACCTTAACATGTATTGCAATACTAGTCTGGCGCCTTCACTACAGATTTCACAAAACTTGGAACAGCTATTGCTGATGATGAAAGCATTTGAAGAGAGAGAGACATTTCATCCCATCGTACCCACTTGCGCGCCACACCAAACAATGTTATGCGCCACACTTAGCTTCTCCCTTTTATCTTTCCAGACCTACTGCACCCATTTCCTACGCTTGTTAGAGAACAAAAGCTACATTAAGAGGCATCTCTCCCACTTTGTGACTCAACTACAAACTTTACTCTGTTGGTGGCTTAGCGAATAGTTAAATCTGGTATGAATGGACACGTGACTAATAGAGGGTCCATATGGTTTTGCACTTAAAAAGTTAAAAAACAGACATATTGACCAACTTTTGCTAGGTCTTGGGCCCATGTTTACTACGGATGTTTGGAAAAAATATGGGGACAACCTTACTATATAATATCCCTTATGCATGTGGTCTAACGACATCGATACAATCTTGGTCGGATGCAAAGTAAAATGTGTCCCATGTAAGTTTACTACCTCCTGCAGATGAACAGGTTGTACCGGAGATTGACAGAGCAAATTGCCTCACGTGAGGAAGAGGTAATTCTACTGCTTCTCTAAACACGGCTAAAGGTGTTGTGTTTAATTTAACTTACTGCATATGCTATCAAAAGTGCAAATAAATAATATGCACTCTAAAGAACCTGACAAAATGGACATTGAATAGAAAGTCTCGTCAACAATTTAGATCCGGTTGAAAATAAGTCAATTCTGCTCATTTCTGAAAAAAAAAAATCAATTTAAATATTTGATTGGACCTTCAACTCACTGAATCTCTGAGATCGGATTCACCTCAAATTTGAATAGGTCTCTTAAGTTTTAGAGAGTCTAAACTCGTTATACGTGACAAGAAATTGGATTGCCAATCCAACTACGATTACTCTGAGTAATGTGGCAATTTACAAGATGCTGGTATAGGTTTTTCAGAAAACACGAAACCGGAACGAAATAATGTGACATACTTTTGGCTAACGTAGAGGAATATTACTGTACACCAGGATGCACCATGTAATTTGATTTAGTGCATGAAAACAAAGTTATCGACCCGTTTGTTATAGTTAAATCATAGACCCTCATTATGGCTAGTACTGTAGCTATACTGTAAAATTGACGACACAAAGGTGCAATAGTTATCAGCTTAGTCAACAGTCATAAAATGCTAATAGAATTCTTCGGAATATTATCTTCAAGAGTAAATAGACTAAAACAGCTTTGGTCAGAGTCCGATAGTTATTCAATTCAATGAGAGTTGTTCTTTTTCAGTTCAAACTACCATCCCATTCTGAATATCGACGAGAGCCAGTATAGATCTGTGGGAAATACGCGGCCACAACATATCAAATTGTGTTAACCCTTTACCACTGTGCTCCGATCGGGGCATATTTGCGCGCCTCGGGAGTGGGCGGAAAAGCGGACGTAGCCCGCCCCGCATCGGCTTTCGTAGGCCATTGACCCCGTGACCTTAAACTATTGTCTCTCTCGTTGTTGTGGCCGAATTTTCGGGTAGCTACTCGCAGTTTCGAGCTCCGCGTGAAACAGTAAAGATGTGTGACAGCCGAGCTCTCCGCATGTGTCCAAAAGGACCCAAACAACGGTAAAGGGTTAACTTACGCCCCCCCCCCCCCAGTCATATAATGATAGACCTACCTCTGGGGAGACCGCGCTTGTTAGCTCCTGTTTCCTTCAGAAGGAAAGTCCTAGCAATGAACTGCACACTTTAAAGGAATATTCTGATGGCCTTCCACTTGGATGTTGTAAGAAAAGTAAACATTTTCTGCACCATATCCTTCAAACCCTGTCTCAATACCATTTTCCAAACTCAACATATCTCACTTTAAAGATAAATTGAATATTTTTGTTTAAAAATACCTATGATTTTCAACAAAACCAGAAAAAGTTATGTCATGTGGGCACATTGCCCCGAATTCCTTTTGTTCTTCTATATAATTGTTCGTTCTTGAAATTAGCCACTGTTGGAATGTTTGAATATCTTTTCTTGCAGGTCTAGCATTTCCCTTTACCTTATATAGAGTACAACCAACAATGTTGCTTAATATTGCATGCAGCAGAATCAATATTACAAATAAATTGAATGCAAAGTCAAGTTAATGTGCCGCGATTACACCACAGATTACCCATGATGCATTAAATCTCAAGAAAAAAAATATTTCTTTAATAATCTGTATCTTCTAAATGCAATATGCAATTGATACGCAGTTTTTTTTTTGAAAGAAAAAATTCTTCTGCATATTTTGAAGTTAATGAATTCTGTCCCCAGAACATGCCTTTAAATTATGTATGAAAAAAAAAAAAAAAAAAACAGACGCGGTGCAACTTACAAACAAGAGCCCAAGGGCACTATGGTTCCTTGCATTAAAGATGATATTGTATTAAGGTAGTCCCAAGGTAAGGCATAATTTGCACCTTTAACCCCAATGACTTTTGGCCATCACCCAAAAACATAGGGGCACATTAAATTTCAAAATCATACAAGCACTTGCCGTTTGAGAGAAATGGAACACTAAACTTTTCAAATTATCACACTGCACACTGCCCACTTCCATGCGACAAATACATTCATCACCTTTCACTAAAATGTCATTTACTTGAGTTTGGGGTAGTATAGGAGGTTAGTTAATTGCCTTTTTGGTCAATCTCAACAATTCAAATCCAGACCTTAAAAAGAAGTCACAAAGGTCAAATACAGTCAAAGTAGATCAAAACTGATTTTAAATAAACACAGTCTATTCTGCACCAAAGAAATTTAACAGTCATCTGGTCATTCCTGACCACCAAAATTTATGATGGATGACTAGAAATTATGTCATGGTTGTCCTTTACACTGCCCAATGTGTTTGCCTGAAAAGCAAAAATAAGGAAAAGCCCACAATTCTGCTACTAAAGGCAGCCCGATAGTGATTTATTACCACCAATTACTTCTTCACAATTTGGCTAGAAGACCAAGAAACAAACATAGCTCTGTAGAATCTAATAAATGACTTTCAACTTGACCTTTTAACCTAAAGAGGGTGTTAGAAACAGCATTGTAGTCCCTAGGGTAAAAGCAGAGGTAAAGAAGAGAAACTGCTTTCATATTTTACTATTGAAATTGGAATCTTAGCTTGCACTGTGAATAACTTTATTCAATACTGTATGTGAGGAAAAGGTTGTTTTTAATAATAATTGCATTACTGTCCTGATTGTTAACTAAACTGCTTTTAGACTGAGAGGGGGTTATAATTCTTCTTTTCTTTTATACATTGCGTTTGTCTAAACGCATTAAACTTCAGCTGGACTTTTAAACCAATTGAACAAAGTCCCAAAGAGTCTTCACGTGCACTTTACTTAGACGAACACAACTTTCCATTATTTCCACTATGTTACTTGGTTATTGAGTAATTGCACCGCATACCTGGCATTGCAATAGGCCTACATATGACCTACATGTACACACTAGCCTGTCATTTAAATGTCAGTAACTCAAGTAACGAACATTGTAGGAGGGTAGTGTAATAGCCTTTTTGGTTCGTCTGATCAGGACAAATCTTGACGTCACAAAAAAGTCACAAAGGTCAAAAGGTCAAATGAGGTCAAGGGGGTCATCACGTGCATTTCACTTAGACGAACACAAATCTCCATTACACCACCCCTCTAAAATGTTTCAGTGGCAAGATATCAATAAAACATTACTTTTTGACCTTTTGACCCTTTCCAATTATTTTGGTTAATGTACCAACATTTTCACCTCCTACCAATCTAACTTATCCTAAAATGATGCCACTGCTTGAACAACGGATACTGAGTTACAGCTACTAACAGAAATTCAGTTTTTGGCCTCTGGTGATCACCAGTGACCTTTGACCTCCACCAAAAACGATAGGGCACATCTACTCCACAACATCTACATACATACCAAGTTTGAAAAAAATTGATCACTCGGTTATTGAGTTATCGCACCACATACCTCGCATTCCAATCCGTCACATACACACACACACACACACATACACCCATACACACACACACACATACATACGCCAAGGTGACTGCATAGGTTCCTTTGTTACACAAGGAACCAAAAATGTAGCCTCCCAGACGAATTTATGGGCAAACACTGAAGGCTTTTCAAAATAACAGTTCGTTTTTATGTTTTAGCAGATACAAAACTAATAGTCAAATTGTTGTGCGTTCATTGTCAACAACTACTGCAAGCAACTAACGCACCGACACACACAAACACATATAATGACCCTCAACGCCATATTGGTACATGATATCAGGTCCAGGTAAGGAAGTCTTCCTTTTCTTATTTAAAGGATCAGCGCATGAAGCACGTGAATATCACGTGGGAGGGCAGACTTCTTGTAACAATGTAACAGACCTCAGGAAAGACATGAAAGGCCAGAGCTCTCGACAGCGATAGTTTGCTTCCAAGACAGCGTTTGTGGATGTACACAGTCACACATATCATAGAACTTCCCAAAAGCGTCGCGTTCGATCATGGTGGCTATTTGGGGGTAAGAGCTATCAACAGCATTGCATTTGCTTACATCTGTTCATTCACGCATAATAAGTTGAATTTCAGAAAGTGTGTTCCGTGTGCTTTACCAAGGTACATCCAAACCTAAGCGAAACTTTATAGTAACTAGTCCCAGCGGAAATGCTTCAAACATAAGGCTCTTAGAAGAGACGTACTTTGGAATTTCGCAGTATTGAATGGTCGGTCATTATTGAATGGTTGATACAAGGCACAACCATCGGAGAGAGTATAGCCTTAATATTGAATACTCCACTCCTAAAATATTCCTAAGATACTTTGAAGAGAAATAAGAAAAGAAATTGGGTAGAGAAAGTTTCTGCTTCTTATGGTGTTCAAATAGTGTCACTGCCATTGCCACTAAGTTAGACTTTGAGAGTTTGCGCATCCAAAACTAAGTTTTGGGAACATCCATTTGTGGGATGTAACGACTGTCAGCTCATGTCATTTGTGACGGAAAACCTATCTGCGTTGGAATGGTACAGCGTTACTGTTAGTACACTGAAGGACGTGATAGCTTTACACCAGCCATATCAGTTAGCAGTGCCCAGTCACTGTAATGGTGTTATGCTTTGTAACAGTACTTGACTTTTATATTTGATAACTTGTGTCGATCAATGTGTGTTGAGTGCTATGGATGTTGCGATGGTGGCCCAGCGTAGGCACATCTAACAATGGTTCACAGTGGTAACAGAGTGAACGCATTCAGTTTACCGTTAAGTAAAGACAGTTTCGAAAACAACTTCGCACAGGTCTCAAATGTTTCATCCAATAAAAATGCAGGAATAAGTGTTTAAAAGTCAATACATAAAAGGTGAAACTTTTTCCCCGTTCTGTAGGTTCTCAAGCTGCCCTCATTTCTCGTAATTGAAATACTCATCTCGTATTTTACTGTACAGTATGTCGTTTAAGATTATTTTTTCTTCAAACGTACAGCACTATTTCAAACTCTACCAAGTCAAGTTCAATATCATCCGGAAAAATACACGCTGTATGCAAAATTACGTAGGTAAGGTTTACATTCCCAAAAATAATCTCTTGAATTTGACATCTGTTGCAATGCGCATGGTACACAAAAGCTCTCTTACTCGCACTTACGCAATCTCGCAATATTTTACAATTTAGCAAGCATACGTGAGAGCAATTATGACTTAAATGTGACAGTTAAAATATGTTCCTAACTTACACTGTTAAACGTTAAAAATAATGAGCATCGTTACTCGACTCTTCCATTTGTATTATTTCTAATGTTTTAAAAAGATATTTACGCCTCAATTTAGATTCGCTGCGACTCACATGTACAACGCACCATCGGATGCATTTTTACAAGTGACTAGTAGCACAAAGAACACCATTTGTTCGTCGAATAAAACGATGAGTGGCAATATTATCCTTGTTTCTGGATTGATTGGTTTAGTACAATTTGCATCCTGAGGGTTTGGAAGGATGACGGTTTTAAAAATACAGATATTATAATGGATGAAGACGAAAAACAAATATGGAAAGAAGATAGAGTAATTGGAAAGTGGAGAAAGGAAGCATCGAGCAATCGTGTTAGACGTAATACAATTCTACGATAGTTGCCGCTTCATATGCACTGATTCTCAGAAGAACTGAGCAGTAAATGGTACATTGCTAACACATAACAAAGATTAAGCCATTGCCCTTATTACGCAGCTGCGTTCCCCTATCTTAGAATTTGATATAGGCCGATATATTGGCAGGCGAAAGTAGGCTTATAGCTGGGACGGTAGGAACGCCACTCCCTGAACTGACTCCAGCTATTTACTTGTAAAATTCGTTCAGAGAGCAGTGCTAAAGAAGCTTTCAGCAATATAGGCTTGCATTTGCATTCATCACACCAAACGTAATGATGTGGCATTTTTCTGCTTATCTCGGTCCTATAGAGAACGAGTTGGTTAACTTACTTCAGGCAAACCTGGGACAGTACATTCAACGAGTCGTCAAACAACGACGAATTTTTTTTCTGTTACGACGATGTCAAGCTTGATATTATTGATGCAAAAACTACCAAGTTCTTTTAGGTCAACCATCTCTACTAACGGACTAAGGTCATATGAAGTAGAGATTAGAAGGAAAAACATCGCTTGCTATAGTACTTTGTTTTCAATTGATCTAGGCGATAATGGAGGCCTTTGGGATGTTACTAGATATGAAATTTCTGTATTTCCCACTGTTTTTGTCACTCTTGCATATGTTTTCCACAATTACAAATACGTAAACAGCCAGGAACCATCTGGAGGAGCAAAGAGCAATACGTTTCTCGTGTGCGGTGTAACTTTTCAATATTAAACTGTGATGACAATACACTTTCTGTAATGCCACCGTCTTATATGAGAAGTATTCGTGTAAGCCTATACTACTTTAATCATTCAACACAGGAAATGAACCAATTAAGGACACTTCTCAGTTGAACAAGAAATCCATTAACCGATTTGTGATAGTTTTCGATCTCCCCCATGTCAAATATATGGAGCTGGTCATACAAGTGATATGTGGAATTTGCTTAAAATAATCAAATCATTAAATAAACAAGCTTTGCATATACATGTAAACCTATCATACAACTACGTGAGTATCCACGCGTTTCGAACACAGAACATCATCTCCTGGTGTTGTAAAATCAAACTACACGGTTTCTAAAAAATATCTCAATAACACGAACAAAGACTACCTGTACTTGGTCCATTTCAAAAACCATTAGTGGCTTGAGTTCACTGAAGCAAGTCGAGGCCCCAGCTGGGTCCATGCGAGGGTTTTACAACACTGAAGGCGACAACATCTTGGCGGAGCAGAATTTTTCGCACATAATTTGATTAAAAAGCAGTGCTCAGGTGTTTGTGTTTTCTCAATAATACGAGTAAACAATTGTGTTTCTTCGACGTGTTAAGGGTCAACTCTGATCTGATTAAGCACGACCAATGGTTGAATACCGTATGAGACTTTTAACGTACTGAATGCCAACGTGAGGACATGATCAGGAACCTTGAAAAAGATACTTTTCACTAGGTTCCAAACTACATTTTTGCTTGGGGAGAAAAATCTCATTTGGGGATTGCTCACTGAATAACAACAAATCACAAGTTGTAGCGTACTGCAGTTCACATAGTGCAACATGGACGTTTGGTCTTTTGAGTTCATAAAGGGGACGCGTGCATTTAATCAGTACCTCTCTTGGTTCGCAAAGCGACGTTTGAAATGTTATTGCCATGGTGATAAGCCTTAGTTATCAAAAACGAAATTAGGCTAATAAGGCACACACTTTTTACTTAAAAACGTTAGCGGATCTTTATTTGTTTGAAACAAAATAATACTAAAATAGGCGAGTACCGCACATTACTTGAAAGCTTATATTACTGTACATTGCTTTATATTACGTGATGATAACGTTGAATCAGGGAGGTCTAATAACACCTCCCTGGTTGAATTAAAATGGAAAGAAAGAGAAGTACCGTATACCAAATCGTCACACTAGCAAAATACAGAAACAACATCAAAGTTGTATGTGGTCATCGTAAAAGGTAAATATGAAATCTTTTTTGTGTGTAATCGATATTGGTACATAATCGTTTTTTGACTGTCGGGCAGTACAAGTCACATTCGTGACAACAGTACGTTTCCAGCAGTCACCAAGCGGCACATGGTCACAGAAATATATGTTGTAGGGTTTCCTCAAATAAGTACGCTATTGTGTGCAGACGTGTAAGAGTTATGATAGAACGGCATCTACACTATTGTAAGAGCATGTGGTATATCAAAAATATCTCGACCCTTTACACGAATGTGGACGGCAAGAAATATCGGCAATAATGGGGCCCATCGGCCTTATATTTTGTTAATGTAAATGTCTACATACAATTCTTCCCATTTAGTGAAATTGAAGGAATCATGGTGTTTTTTTTAATAAACGACCATTCTTGATACAGAAAACCAAAGAATATGAAAGGCTAAAGCTGGTAGATCCTAGTTATGGCCGCCTATATATCAGACCATCACTTGACTATTCGGATTCACCTACATTAAATTAACTTTGCCTGACCATACAGTTCACTGGTTTCAGGTTATCCACAGCGTTGTCACCAACTGTAACATAGTTTAAAACACTCATGAGATGAGACCATTCATGGCAGTAACAACATGAAAAATGTTTACTCGAATAATCGAGTAACGAGACGTTATTCCAAAAATAGGTATTGGTACTGCATGCGACAAATTTATTTCTGGCTGGGTCCGGGATGAATTTGCATTAAAATCCGATGTGTGGTTCTCAGCTGGAACAGGTCAAATTTTCACTCTCCCAACGAAACGCTTAACTTTTGGCAAGCATATGTGACGTCATTTCCTCACATTAATGATCAGTTTCTTATTGCTTTAAATTTCCCAACCAGACTCCCCCTCCCCTCAGTCAAATATTCTATATGACCAGAAAGAAACTGAAAAAGTGTGGCATGACAACTTCTTTGCATGGCCCCATCTCGCTATCCCGGTATACATCAAGGTAAATACTACGAACTGAAAAACTAAGTAACTAATATCTGCTGCCAGTAAGACCACATTGGACCTCAAATCTATAAACTCCATCTTCTGATACCTCGAGAAACATGTGTTCAATTTGAATCGATGTTCCGTCGAATCGAGTGGATGTAGTTCCTCCTTTACATGTCAAAATTCAACTTTTTCATTGCATTCTACTGAAACTTGATATTTTGTGTTGTTATTGAACCGCTTGACATAAACTGGGGCTCAAACGATAAAGCTGAAGACTTTTCCCAAAATTCAAAATTGGTAACTGTCGTTATGCAAAATTGAATAATAAGGCATTTAGTAATCGCCCTAGTGAGTTCCAATTCTCCACACCTACTAACTTCTAGCTCCTCTCACAGTTGCAATAAGTTCATCACACAGATGCAATCACGTTTCATTTCTTCGGGGAATACCCTGGCGAGTGTATAAGATCGTAATGCGTAATCAGAACCCTTTCAACACATTGTGTTATATCAGTTACTCTGCCTATATTAATTCATTGGTAATCAAATAGCTGGACCAATTAAGAATTTCTGCAGACTACTGGTAAAATTGCATGTTGGGGTAACGGATGACTATGCCTTTAAAAACGGTGCTCCCTATCCCCTAGATTCTACACTTCTCACCCCCACTCCCAGAGACAATGCGTTCGTACGGTACATGCGACCCAATAGTGTGGAAATCATGGGCATGATATCTACCATCGATAGTTACAAAGTCCAAAGACGGACTAACGCTCGAAAGAAGTGCATGAAGTATGTTTTAGTATCACAGCGATTATGTTAGAGCTATAAATATGAACCACAATCAACTCTCAATACACGCGTTCTTGCTCAGAAGATGGAAAGTTAAGCAGCCTACTTAAGTACATTATGGTTCTGACCAAAATGGTATTCTTAGACTTGAGGTTTTCCACACAATCTCTTGCGACTTTCAGCTAAATCAGAGTGTCGACTGCATAAATACAGGTATCCCATTGAACCATCGGAAGTCGCCCTCAATGGGATGCTTGGGCTATTAGAGACCAGATGTAGGCCTACCCTCCAAAGTACCTATAGGCATTCTGGTATTGTCCTGTCTATTATTAGAAAAAAGTTGACGAGAATTGTTGCTCATTTAATCTTCCTGTAGTTGCTGCTTTTTTGGCTTAAAGGTAGTTGTGTTTCGTGCAATGATTTTCAGAGAAGTGGAATGATGTCAAAGAGGGAGGTACCACTAGACAACTCCCTGGTTCAAGCATGGAAGTCCATTTGAGGCTCACGACCACTGTATCATGGATCAACCTCGGTGTGATTTGCATTCTGCTTTCTACTTTCGATGGTTCCGAATAGCTAATAGAAGAATTGTCCCTATCCATCCAGGCCTTCAAGTGGGACTGCAGTTTACCCACTAAACATGTCATCCTTGTAATGATGCCATACCGGTAGGTTTAACGAGAGGGTTTTCAATGTTCAGTTTTTTCAACGGACAACGGATTTGTGCAGATGAAAATACTGCATTCTCTCGAAAACACCTGCATATTCGATTTCCTCTCGAAAACACCTGCATATTTGATAAAACTTAAATGCATTCCTCTAAACTCTCATATGCTATTTCATAATAGTGTTTTATCCCTTGCGCATCATGTTACATTCCTACAGGTGCCTGGGAAGGCACCTGTAGGAGGGGGAATACATAACGTGTATTTTGAAATCGATTATAACATAGGGTCTTGTGAAAAAAAAAACACATGGCTCCAATATGTAATGTCAAAGTCCGAGTGGGAAAATATTGCCTTCTCTTCTACCCGTTTTAAAAGGACTACAAATGAAAGAAAAAGGACTAAAGGGAAAAGTTTTCGCTTTCACAATTTTATGTAGTCAGCTGAAGAGTACTTCTCCCCCTTCCTCCTCATGGATAAATCTCCCAATAAAGTATTATCAAGATTTCTCGCTGCTTCATATGTGTTAACTAGCAGCTTCAACTCACCTCTAGCACTCGTCTTTATCTTGTCCAGCTCTTCTTTAAAACTTTCCTTCTCATCTTGGTTGAAGGAAATGGGAATTACGTTAAAAGACTCTGCTTCACCTAAAATACCACTACACAAAAAAGAATAGTCTTGGAAGTAAGCTGCTCCCTTCTCGTGTACCAACACGGCTATCGTATGCCAATTATTGGACTGAACATAACCATGCACCAGTGTCCTTAACCTTGTGTAGGGCTTCCCAACTCGTGTAAGAATGTCCTTGTTATCTAAGCCTCTGGCATTGCCACCGGCAGTAACAAGTGGTACATTCCAATGGGCAGCGAACCTTTCAACGTTAGCTGCGTTATACTCACAAGCAGGCCCAAGAAACATATCGACGAAATATTTGTAGAAGTGGTCCACAGCAAGAATCTGCGTCATCTTCATGTCACATTGTGTGTCATTGATTACCAATGTTAAATTATGGTGGGGTAAAATCTCTGCTTTGACATGTTCCAAAGCTATCTCTACCGCAGGCACTACCATTTGCAGGAAATATGGGTATTTAGGAATACATCCGACCACTAACGTTGGCCCTTGGCAATACTCTGGTTCTTTTGGTAAGAGTACTCCCATCCTTACTTCTTTTCTAATGTCGGTTCTATTGAAAGACGGACGAACGGCAGATTTAACCGGTTTAAACGTAGGGCAAATGAGGAAAGGAACCACCACACAGAGAAAAATCTTGTACACCTTGCGCTTCATAGTATGAAGAAATAGAAATCTCATATGGTTGGGACAATTTGTCTCTTCAATAAGTAAATCTTGCGAAGCTATCACTGTCCTTTTATGGCGAGGTGTTTTTTTTTTCGAAAAACAGCCGGACTCCCCAGGATAGTGACCAAGTTCGTTCTCCGTCTATACCTTGTTGCACGGAAAGATTTTCAGACAAACAAATAAAGAATCAAACGACGGCGATGTCCTGCGTGAGTAAAGAATCTCATACGAGTTAACATTTCACCGAAATACACTCCAGTGCATCCAAATTTCACCGCTACGGTCACATTTCACAATAAAAACGTTACTACGGCATTTGAGCGACTGTGACTTTAGGGCGAACGAAGCGAAAAGGCAACTTGTTTCACACAACTTAATTACCGGTTTCTAAACTTTCCCTACCCTACGAGAAAGAGGTTCAGCCCTTGCGTTCATTAAAACGGAATCAAGAAATGTTGATCTGTTGATAGGTTCAAGTATCGAGCACATCGACGAACAGCACTCACGGAGCTGCTTCGTGTATATACTTAAAATAAGTGAAACAATGAATGCATTCGGAAACTATGACGGTAAGGTGGCATCGGCGTCGACGTTCGTTTGAACAGAGCGTGAAATTTGCAACAGCTCAACGATTACTCTCAGCTAAAACATTACAAAGTCTACGGGGACTTGTTCGGTAGCTCGTTTGACTAACATTCAATAAGTAGCGAACTTCAAACTAGCGAGTTTCAACGAACGGCTCACGACACGGACTATTAAATGGTCGCGAAGTGAGGGCGGTTATCTATTGTTTGTGAAAATTGAAGATCATGTGCAACGCAATTACACATTACATTAGCTTTTTAAGACGCAAAGGTTTTATTTTTCTTTAATTGAAATAAGATGGAGACGTGCACGACACGCACTCCACTTAGCCGGAAAGTGTCGTAGCATTCCTTCGCTTTTGGTGTAGGCGTGCACCAAATGGCTTCTTAGGTGTAGTTGTGTCGTAAAACCAATTGATCAACTTTAATTGAAGGGTGCTCCATACGTTAAAAGTAAGGCATCGATATTAATTTGTCTAGTGATAAGTACCATAAATCATGCATTGTAGGCAAGTACGGAATTCACCACATTGTAGGCATGTACAGAACTCACCACGATCTTCGCCGTTCCGTTTGGTGATTTACAGAAGGTCAAGATCTTGTTTTTAACTTATGCAGTCTATATACGCTACACGAAACAAAGTATCGCTGGTAAAATTTATGTAAAGATAAAACACGATAATTACACAATGTATTCACTGCTCATCGGGTTTGCTGATGTCTACAAAAAATCACCTACAGTACTGTACTTTTCGATCAATTTTGACACCTGTAAATATTTGCAACCTCATGTGCGCACACGAAGGAAACATCATGAGCCAGCAGAATCATTCGAAGAAAATAGAGAGGTTACTCAGTTGGGTGAAATTAAAAAATGGTATTCAGGGTCAGTATATGAGGAGCAGTTAGCACCATCTCTTTGTAAAGCTGTAGCCCTTTCTAGCGATAGCTCTTTTGGGCAAAAAGCAAATTTTACTGTACTTCATATTAGTTCCTCGGAACTGCAGACAGATAACAGAATGTCGAGAGGATGGTCAGGCAGCTGAATGAAACCTAATAAACGCAGGAATAAACGTTGAGCTTAAAAGAAGGGTTTAAGGTCACAGCAGGATTTGGTATGTTAGAGGGGTACTCATTCTACGCATTTTGGTGAAATTTGCATTGAAATCCGATGTGTGGTTCTCAAGATAAGAGCGTGCAAAGTTGTCACATTTTCAACAAATAGTGAACTTGAAGCAAGCACATATGACATCACATCCCCACATTAGTGCACAGTATTTTGTTTTTCTTTAAACTTCAGACTTCATTTTCTCCTCAACCATCACACATTATTAAAATATGATTGAATAAGTGGCATGACAACTTTACAAACTTTGCATCCCTCACAGGGAGGTCCTATTCCTATTAACTTCAAGGTCAACAAAACAGTCTGCTAAAACAAAGTGAAACAAAGCATTCCTTGTCAATGTGAGGAAGTGATAAAAGCTCTGCTGCCCTCAAACTCACTTTTGAACACAAATCTTCTGACTTCATTTTCCAATATCTTGAGAAATACATGTCCGATTTGAATGAAGCTTTCACCACACTGTGTAGACATGGTTTCTCTATCACATACAAAAATTAAGTTTTTTGCTTAAACCTCCCCTTTAAGGTCCATGGGGCCCTCTGTTATAGCCATCCCCATTCTGTGCACAGTAAAATTGATACCCTGGCTTGTAACGGATCTGTGCATGATTTGAAAAAAAGTCTATAGTCACGAAGTTTTAACAAGAATGAAAAAAAAAGCATGGAGGTTGCGACGATACAGTAGTAGTTCTATTTCAAATGACATGAATTTCCATTAATCATTCAGTCACTGGTCTAATGCTATTTTAACATGTTTTAGAAATAGTTCTGCGATTATATTTGATGTGATGGATTGTTTAAAAATTGTGCGTTCCACCTATTCGTACAGCAGAAAAAAGTCTTGGAAACTCTTAGGAAATTTTGTTCTTTTTTTCTTTTACACGTGGTAATCCGGGAAGACTTTCAAAAACCAACAGGGAAACCAGCTTTACTCTCATCATACCGCAGTTATATACTAAGGATAAAATCTATCCAAGCTTTCTACTTTGCGGCACAGTATTAAGAAGTTTCCAACGTCTGAATCTCCATGATCACAGATGACCTTTGACCATTGCCAAAAAGATGACCACATCTTCTTTCCACAACGCATCCACGTTCGAAATATGAATCCCATTCAAACTTCCTATCTTGAGGTGATATCAACCTTTCCACATACTAAGTGTGAAATGCATCGCAACTTTTTCACATATTGTAGGAATATTGTACTGAAATAACATTTTCAAGGTTTGATCATCCAGATTTTCACCTTTACCACACACACGAAAGGAACCATTTTCTAACCATAACACAGCCATGTTGCGATATCTTGCGCGATTCCGTGCTAACAATTTAGGGGGCAGGGGTGGTGGAGGTACGAAATGTGTTTTCTTGGGAGTCGCTTTAAGAACAAGTCAGTGAAGATTTGAAATTTGTTAAAATTGTCTACTGTTGTTCCAAAGACATATCATCAAAATAGGGCTCAATACCACTGTTAATGGATTGAAAAAGTACTCAACTTCACTCCAGAAAAAGATAAAGTTTCAAACGAATTCCACACATTTCCAGTTAGCCAGCTAGCTTTGGTCGCAGGTCGTGAGAACAGGTAAAGCTTGATCCGAATCAGGCTGCCAGGTGTGTAATGTGTACTGTTCTCCCTGTCGAAATCAAAACTAACTGTGAAACGTTTCCCGAAAGGATAATCAAAGGCTTATTCCAGAGTCAAAATTCATTAACCTCAAGATATGCAGAAAAATTCTTTTTGAGAAGGCGAAAACGACATCTCAATAGCATATAGCGTTTGGAAAATACAAATTTATAAAGTATTCTAATTTTTTCTTTTGATCTGGTGCATGATAGAGAATCTGTGATGTCATCGCGGCACATTAATTTGACATTGCATTCAATTACTTGCTATTTTGATTTAGCTGCAGGCAATATTAAGCAACAGTGGTGGTCGTACTCTACGTGAAAGGTAATACTTGATCTACAAGCAAAGGTATTTAAACATTCCAGCTGTAAAAATACCAAGAACAAAAAGGACTTTATCTCATAAAGAGAAACAAAAGGGATCAGAGACAAAGTTCCCACATTACATTTTTTTTTTTTTTTTTTGCTTTTTTGAAAAGCAGAGGAATTTTTTAACAAAAATTGCCAATCTGTAAATGAGATTTCTTGAAATAGGAAAACGAATTGCGACAGGATTTGAAGCAAAGGATGTGGAATATATGTTTTTCTTTTAACAAAACCCATGTGATAAGCCACCAAAAGGCCTTTTAATAACTGTTAAGGTTGTCTTCTCCCCAAGTGCTTATGCATATCCCTTTCTTCTGAAAGCTTTTTCTAGGCTTCCATATACTGTGAATCGCATTTGAAACTCGATAGATACTGTAGCTATTACGTTACTCATTGCTGTAGGAGCTTAGAGACGTTTCACAGGAAGGAAAAATATTTCTCTCGTCAAAAGTTGCTGTTCCTCAAACTAAAAACTATGAAGGCAAAAATCTAGTGAGCATAAAATTTATAGAACGAATCAAACAGAATAAAAAAGTGTTGGGTTTTTCCTTTAATTCAAAACAATATTTTTTTTAAGCAACAGAGCAGACAATTGCCCACGTATAAATGGTCTCGTCTGGCTGAGTCATCCAAACCAATTTTCGATAAAACGGGGTACTGGCTTCAGACAGTGAACAATATGTAGTCGCGTAGCACTTGTGCATCAATATTAGTCGATGAACCATAGTATACGCCAACACTAAAATGAAAGATCCTACACCTTTTGCAAAAGTCTTTTCTGTACTAGTACACAGGTTTTCCCTTTGGGGCAGCCACTCACTGTAAGCGGAGCATAACTTAAACACAGCCGGAGAGGTAAAGGTCTCACGGAGAACCTGCGGATGGAGTGAGTCTTAACACCCAAAGACTTTGAATGTCTACAATGACCGGTCCATAACATACTCTCCAATTTATGGCCTGTGTAACATAAAGACTGCCCATAACACAGCCACATGTTCTGCACACTTCGTCGTTCAAAGCGGCGTTTAAATGCCATTTAGAAAATGGAAAAGTCGTTTTTAAAATAAAATTGGGACAGAAGGGAGAGAAATTGAGTTAAGCCTGGAAATGAGCTCCTTAAGTACAAATCTCTAGACGAGGTTACGTGTTGGGCGTGTTGAAACTCAGACCGATCTAAGGGCATTTATGTTCATCAGCAGTAGCTTCAAAGAATAGTGGTACAGTTTTCGTCAAGGATTTACAATGGTTTCCGGCACATGTTAAAATTGTGTTAGCGGCATGTCACCCGTTAAATACTCAAATGCTGAGGCCATGCGTCTAGCGTAGTATGCAGATAGCGTGGAGTAAATAGAAAAATTGACACATTGGCTAACATCCAAATGACGTTACAGGAGGGTACACCATCAAACTCTTCATTAAACAATTTAGTTACACCTTACTATTTTGAACAACAGTGTCCAACATAAACTTTGAACAACAGTGTCCAACATAAACATCATTCAATGCGCACTTAAACATGGAGGGGATTGATGATGAGACAACCGGGGTTAGGAGATTGAAATCTTAAAATTAACTTCGATGTTAACGTTTCCATAACGACGTAATGGCATATAGACATGATAGAATAGCTCGTGGCATATGACATGCTTCACATCACGCAAATGTTGTATGTTACAATAAATTACAACACAATTGCAGTCCTTTGACGCATGTCCACGATCAGACGATTCGGGCGATGTGCACTGTTTAACAGAAATTTCCTAACTGGCTAACAATGGCCCTGATAACTAACGTAATCCCTAACCCTACCAAAGGATACTATTGATACAATACAATGGAAACTGCCAATCAAGGGACACCTTGTTAAATAGTGCGCATCTATCCGACGATTCGACTTTTTGGAAATACTTTTCGCCCCGTTTATTCAGTGATTTATCGTCCTAGAGTCATTAGGCAATCCAAGCATGACGAGTAAACCAAGGCATTTGCTCGCGAAGCGGACAGAAACTTGTTAAATACTGTAACCCACTGGAAAAACTTATAACCATAACACTGAAAGAATAGGTAAAAAAATCGCTCGGTTGTGAAGGATTAACGAAATTTGATACAGTCTGAAAATGTTATGTGACAGCAAAGAAATATAAGAGATTCCGCTTATAGACGGAAACACATGGCACCACAAACCGGGCAACTGCCTCCAATAGGGGTGGCTGTACCTTTCCGTACACTCATCGGTAGACAAGAATTCTATTCTGACAGTTTTTTTTTTTTTCTTTTTGCGCTGACCTACTGTACTTTCTGTATTTCACGTCGGCGATGGGTTAAGTATAAGGGCGAGGAGGTGGAGCACGACTAACTTTGGGAGCGGTGGCGTGTACCTGTAAGAAACACCAGAATTATGCATTCAAAACTATAGAAAACAGTGAACATGCAAGTATTAAAAGCGTGCGGGAAAAGTGCTATCATATCCACTTTTGGCTTAAACTCATACCAGCTTTTTGTCGGTGACACTAACTTCGCCCAGTAGGAAGGAATTTGGAAGAACTATTTAACTTTGCTTTCGCACAAGAAACAGACCTTTACAAATGCGGAGAGTTGTTTCTGCTCATTTGCTTCTGTTGTATAGTTTAATAACTACAGTACACGTACGCACATCCAGTGAATCGTATGGCCCTTCTGCATGTAGAAAAGGTTAACTCCGTCCATATATGTTTACTTAAATTTTATAAGTTAATTTTTCCTTAACTGCAACTTTCGCTCGATGTATTTCAGTATGATCCATTTCCATATCTTAAGGTCATGTGAACTACTTTCATTGGTCTGGTGTGACAGGGAAATATACATTCTTGATGGGGTCTTTGGTTGGTATGCAACTCTGAATACGTTCCTAAGGACCTCAGGTGTCATACCTTGAATAAACTGCTCATCCTCTCGTAAATTAGGTTTATAACAAAATGCTAAATGGCCCTGATCGAATAACGCCCGCAGTTTGGACTGTGTAACGTTCTAACATCTAAGTGACTATAAGGGATTGATAGTCCTAAAGTGCAACGTGGCTGTAATTGGCTACGTACAATGTGGATTCGTTAAACTTGTTCTTGAAAATGAAATTCTGCCAGCGGTTTACTGATGCTTGATAACTGCAGAGTTTTTTGTTGATTTAGGTACGGTATTTGCATATGTTGATTCGGGCAACTACATAATGCCGGTACTTAAATGTAGTGACCATGGTCAGGTTTAAAGCTACCACGGGGAGCGGACTCGGTTTTCTCATGATATGACTGAACAAGGAATGTGCCTTACAGCCTGTTACGTGGACAAAGCCATAGACTGTAATGGAAGGGGGGGGGGCGGGAAGGGAAGGGAAAATGTCCCTGGACATTTTCAAATTGTAAAGAAAAACCTACTAAAGTCATATTCCGGAGATAAAATTCATTGACTAAGTGTGTAGAACAGTTTTCTCCTGAACGAGATGAAAGGGGCATCTTAACAGCAAATGCCAAAGTTTTCGAAAGATACCGTACTTTTTCAAAGCAGTGCCACTCATTCTCATAAAATGTGCATTATGTGAAATCTGTGAAGTCATCTTGGCACATTAATTTGACATTGCATTCAATTTGTTGTTGATTTTGAAGGCGATACCGGCAGACCGGGAACATTCAGCGTCAATGCTGGCCTATACAGTACCATTTAAATGGTGTGGGCACAGGAGGAAATATTCAAACATATCAAATCGCATCAAATTTTAAGAACAAACATGAAAATCATTTATTTTGAAAATACAAAAACAATCTGAGGCAATGAGCCCACTTTCCACAACATTCTTGGACTGAGAGAAGAACTGGGAAGTATTCTTTAACAAAAATAACCTTAATCTTAAAACTGAGATATGTTGAGTGTAAAAGGTTATCCTTTCAAGGTTTTTGGAAAATGATCTGGTAAAGTTTATTGCTTTCTTCCCATATGGCAACCTAGTAAAAAGTCACTCGAATACTCAGTCAACTCTCACCCCAAACCACTAATTCTGTAGTAGCCTTCAGAAATTCTCAACTGGCACAGATCTTTGATGAACAGCAAGTTTAAAAAAATGAAGAGCACTCTAGCCCATGTGGATGAGTTTTAGACAGTTTGGGGAGTAGCAAAATTTAGTAGGTTAGAAAAATTGGACTGTTTTGAGTGCGAGGATAAGGTCTTTCAGTGACTATTCAGGCAATGTGGCACTCCTCGTCCCATCCATTCTACGGCACTGCTATTACAGCCCACGTACGTGTAGAACACCGACAAACTATACACAATGAAATGCTTCCTCTCAAATTGAAGAAGTGTAGTAGACTGTCCAGTTTCATGATTGGCTGTTGGGAGTCATGTGACTATGTTTTTTCTCTTCAAATGTGAAATTTACCACAAATAACTACTTGGTTTACCTTGAATATTCAATAGTTAAGTCATAAAATGTAATTAAAGAAACTTTGATGAAGAGAAATATGATGAAAATTGAGTTATTTAGCTTCTTCTTCAAAATAAGTTTGGGGGCCTGCTCTTCACCTTTAAAGTCCACATAGGCGTAGAACACTGACAAACTACACACAATGAAATGCGTCCTCTCGTCTACCCTCTCTACGGATAAGCTTACATGACGAAATTTTTACCACTATTTTGTTTAGGAGATGAGTCGTTATTTATGAGTGAGAAGGCGACGGCGCTTCCATCTTTTAAGTTAGAAGGCTCCTTATTCGAAACTCATGGTCGTTCAAGGGCGACACTCTTGAGGAAAACCGTAAAGTTTTGAAAATCCCCTACCCACCGTGTTACATCTTCAGACACCCCCCCCCCCCAATTTCAATCCACTATATTTTCGTTTAATTTGATTTCAGCCACTGTAAATCATACAATCTAACAATATGCCTAAGCCCTTTAGTCATCTGATTCTAAATAAAGATGGGGACAAACCATTTTCAATAATACTACTAACAAAGAAAAACCCAACCCGTCGACGGCCCCCTCTCCATTTCATAGCGTGTTGACCTACGATGTTCAAGTGGTATTTTAAAGGGAAATGCAGTCACCCAACTTGAATTGCATTGTAGAAGACTATGGTGTTTCGTGGATAGCTCTTGAAAATAATGTGACAACGTTTTAGTTTGTTTTCATTTTGTCGGATTAACTTGTTGGTTTACCTCAAATATGCAACTATGTTATATTTGTAAGCCCTGGGATATCATGAAAGATAGATAACAGATGGTAGAAGTTTAGTGGTGTTTACCTGTTATTTCAAACCACGTTTGGGCAATTTCTTATTTTTTTTTTTTTTTTGTCGTTCCAACCACTAAGCTAATGTAAGTTATTTTCCGGAAGAGGTGTAAAGCTACACTCATCCGAAATATTTTATGCTGCTCGCCAATTTCTTTGCTTTTCTCTCTTTTTGTCGTTTTGTCTTTGTTTTTCAAACTAAGGAACGTGTAAATGATAAAACATAAAGCCTTTGAACATCTGCGATAGCATTTCAATGTGCAAATCGAACAATTTACATGGTTAACCAGGATATCTAGTAGTCGTTCCTCGTCAATGTTTTTTCTCTCTCTCTTTACCCAGAGATTATTTCATGTGCGTAACTAAAATAATATGAATCAATAAAGAAGAAAATGGAATATTCGTGCACCTTATTCAAATTTATGTTTTAGGCGAAGTAATGCAACACAAGTGAAAACTTGTGAGCACCAGTACAGCAGTGGAACGAAATACAGTATTTGGGGCGAACTGATTGCAAAACGACTTGTTATCGACTTCGGAAAATTTTAATGGCAGTATACGTTTAATAATAACAGTAGACTGTGAAACCTTGAAAAGCGCTACCTTTTGTCCCAACATTATGTACATGTGGTTGTAATAACAATGAGCCATTTGAATGAATGCAGCAGGGAGAACAAACTACATATATTGCATCGTTAACGACTTACATTAACCTATTACCTACTAGCTGCAATATTTTATTCAATGGACGTTTACAAATGTAATACTGTACTGAATCAGGGTAACAGTGTGCAGTGAAATATGGGAAACACTTGACTCGCTTGCCTGGTTGGTAATAATCATACATTTACTTAAGCATACAAAGGATTAATATGCAAGTCATAAGTAAGATTAACGACTCGCAGTCACCGGGGAGAAGGGTTACGTTTAGGGATTTAATTACGAAACGTTCATTGGTCCTGGTCGGTTAACAACCAGGTAATACTGTAACATCGAAAGAACTCAAAACACTCACTTCAAAGAGTTTCAAGACTGAATTTGACGGTGGGCATACGGTATATTTTAATAAGCATGAAACTTTCCTCACTGATCTCGGTAACTTGCAGTCAGTGCTGAGTATGATATAATCTACTCTTCGTATGCCGTTCATTCCCCAAAACAAATGGGAAAACGGTCTTCTAACCTTTTCGTTTCAAATTTCATCGAACCGATGACGAACATGGTGGATTTGCCTTTTCAAATGCACTGCACCAAGTAAGCTACTGTGTGTATGTCATCGCACAGTTTTCAAAAAAAAAAAAAAAAAAAAAATGGGGGAAAAACTGCCTTACCGTTCAGTGGTAAAATGGAGATTGACAAAACACTTTACAATAATCTTACCTCTTGCTTTTGGGGTAACACCCTCTTTCAGAATCTTCTCGTAGTCCTCTGGCTCGTTTTGATTAAAAGTGGAGTGTGAAACATTGAAACTAGGCGCTACAGTCAACTGGTGGTGAATTCCACCACATGCGAAAGAAAAGTCATTATAATTTCCGAGCTCCTCATGCACCAAAAATGTTACTGTTTGCCAGTGAAAAAATCTGACCATATCGACAATCATTTTACCCAGTTTGGTGTATGAGCCACCAACGCGAGTCATGATTTGGAAGGCATCGAATCCGTTGGCTCTCCCACCAGCTGTGAGCATGGGGACGTTCCAGTGGGATGTGAACCGTCCCACTGGTGCCGCTGCAAACTCACAGGCCGGTCCAAAAAACACATCAACAAAATACTGAAAATAATGGTCGACCACAACAATTTGAGTTGAATCAACATTGCAAAACGTGTCGTTTGACACAACCGTAATATTATGGTTGGGTAAAATACTATCCTTAACTGTGTCAAGGGCTATATCTATTGCAGGTTTGACCATTTGAAGGAAGAAAGGATATCGTGGATTTATCGTGGAGCCTGGCAGAGAATACAAAAGGGGATCCTTGGGTAAAAGTAACCCAATCCGGAGCTCCTTCGATATATCTGTTCTGTTGAAAGACGCACAGTAAACTGAAGAAAAGAAAAAGAAGAAAGAGAGCACGAAGCTCTGGACGGTTTGGTAATATATCCGGAATTCCATGACACTAAAAGTTTTTTCGATTAACGTGTTTTAAGGTATAGTGAAATTCTCACTCATGGTGTTTATCCTCATGAATATCTTGCAATTCGTCTATGCCTTCAAAAAAACTTCATGCACCCGAATTTCAGGTAGTGCTTTTCATACTGAATCATGAAAACGTGTTACGTGAGCAAACAAGATATGTGAAATATATATTTAAAGTACGTCAGGCCATTCTCAGGTTGTGTAACAGCACAAGTCCTTTAATCCATAGAGAAGAGGGCGAAACTATGTTGCTCTTCCATTCTGAAAAACTGAATGCATGGATCACAAATCAACACTCCACGTATTATAGCACAACAGTAGCAGCGCGCCTGTAACTTACACGAACTAAGCACAAAGTGTTCAGCTGTTTGCACTGGGCGAACGAGGACCTCATTCTGCCATGCATTCCTAGCGAAAGCGACAAGTGGGTTTGTGGTGAAGTATCAATGAATACAAGTAACTTAGATAATAACCAACTGCAAGAGAAAGTATTGCACATATACTTCCACAGATTTGGTAGCAAACTTTGCACAACTTCCCAAAGGAACAAATAGTTTCCACAAACTTTTATACGCACACCATATAATTCCTATTTTATCGACGTGTGAGCCTCATCACTTTTGCCGTGTTACTGATGCACAAGAGTAGCCCTCAGCTCACATTGAAGTCCAAACAACTTTCCTATCATAATATATACTTCACTGTTGACATGGAGCAGAAATATACTTCGTCCCGACAGACAAGGTTATTACTACCAAGCAATTTTAAGTACTGCGGTGTTAACAACACTCTACCACTGACCGTGTGGTATTCCGTCTGGTCCTGTTTTGTTGTGGGTCGGCCACTACAATGGATTGGATTTCATAGATAGATGCGGTGCGTATTGTTATATGTCTGAAAATTACAGGGGGCGTTTTTCGATAGAGAGCACGATTTTACCGTGGAAGTGATTAAATGCCACGTATCGATTAATAGTGGTCAATGAAGTTTACATAAGCCTTCTGCGTGTTATAAGCCATGCATGCAATCGAAATAGATGAACTGTATCGCGAGAGTCATACAGTAAAATCAGCGAAATTTGGAAGAGTTATTTTGGTTGGTGTGAGCGCGGTTTTGCTTTACCATTTATCGACTTTTTGATATGTCAGTCAGTAAGGCATGGAGTTACGCATCAGGGACCTATTTTGCAGACGGTCTGAAGACCGACAGGGTGGTAAGTGAGTATTGTGCCGTTCAAGAACGTTTCCTCCTTGGGAAGCAGAAATCATCCAGGAGTATTCGTTTGATTACGCTTGTCCCTTCTTGACAAAAGTCGGAAGGACTGGAAACAGAAAGGAGCATAACTTTCTTTTGTAAGAGCGGAGAGCTTCCATTACAGCTAACACTGTTAATTAGAGTGTTAGATTTTTCGTGTTTTGTATTCATTAGTGTACATTTCAAAACGCTGCATGGCCATACATAATATAGTTTCGGTAAACAAATGGCAGATCTGAGGTTGCTCTGGGAAAAAGAGCACTCGCTTCATTTACACAGTGCACATTAAGTCGCTTAAAGGATAATCCTCTCATCTAAAAATACAAATTTTGTAGTTAGACCGCAGAAATTCTTAATTTCCACAGCTCTTTGAATCTTTGATTGACGGTTGGCTCAAAAAAAAATAATAATAATAAAAAGTAACGAAGCTCATATTACACAGCATGTGCTGTACTGAGGACATTTCGATCACACTTTTGGGTCTTGTACAAGTATGCTCACCTTAAAGCAACAAACTGAGATTGTGTCTGGATGATGATAATGAATTTAAAACAGTTGAGGAGGGGGGGGGGGGCTTAAGGGGAGTAGGTTAAAAGACTTGGAACTGTTTGGGGTGAGATAATCACGATTTAAACTTCTTAATCGCGACAGGGAGCTATTCTCCAGCAGGTTGCTGTAGCAAATTTTGTAGTTAGACCGCAGAAATTCTTAATTTCCACAGCTCTTTGAATCTTTGATTGACGGTTGGTTCAAAAAAAAATAATAATAATAAAAAGTAACGAAGCTCATATTACACAGCATGTGCTGTACTGAGGACGTTTCGATCACACTTTTGGGTCTTGTACAAGTATGCTCACCTTAAAGCAACAAACTGAGATTGTGTCTGGATGATGATAATGAATTTAAAACAGTTGAGGGGGAGGGGGGGGGCTTAAGGGGAGTAGGTTAAAAGACTTGGAACTGTTTGGGGTGAGAAAATCACGATTTAAACTTCTTAATCGCGACAGGGAGCTATTCTCCAGCAGGTTGCTGTAGCTACATGTACATAGCCAGAGGCAGAGAGTTTTTTAATTCTTGGCTGAAGTTACAACCCCTCAACGGGGATGTCTTGTCACCACAACGAAGAGCAAAATATGATTTTACAATTGACGAAATGGTTCCTCGAGTTAGTTAGTTAGTCAGTCAGTTAGTTAGTAAGTCAATTAGTCAGTCAGTTTTACGGCCCAATTTCCAAACGATTGGTTCAAGTTAAGCCGGCGAACCGGTCCTTTTCCAGCTGTGGCTTATACTGGCTTGTCTTCCATACTCCATTGCTTATGCCTAGCAAAAAGCACAGCAGTACAGTAGGTTCCGTTTTAAAAGTCTTCGATATGACTCGGCCGTGACTCGAACTCCCAACATCCCGATGGCAAGTCGGATGCTCTAACCACTCGACCATGAAGCTAGCCCGGGGGGCGGACGAACTTTTTCGTCTAGCTGATCGCTACGAAAAAATCTGAGGGGCGGCAGTCTAAAAGTCTAAGGGGGCTGCAGCCACACAGTCGCAGCGCAGACTACCATACAGTCGGTTTGAAATGGCGAAATGGTGTCTCGAAGATGAATTGATAAAATATCAGGTTCTGTTGCCGCAAGTACAGTGTGGGAAGATAAATAAAGGTGCAATGACATATACAAGCGTAGTGGGAAACATTTACACGGTAGGCCCTACCCTAACGGAAGTTTACATCAGTTCTCCAGAGGGTCATTCATACTCTGGCTAAAAATCTTGGAAGGTAGATAAGTAGATAGACTTCATTAACTTCATTTTATTTGTCTAAGTGATGACATATGAACATGTATCTTAACCGGAAAAATAAAGCAATGATCAGCCCCCCCCCCCCCCTTGACGCTGTTCTCCCTATCTCCTTCTCCACAGCCACGGCTTCGGCTGTGATCTAAATTTTTTTCTCGTCCTCTCCAAAGCATTTTATAATATTGCAACATTGCATATTCAAGGTAAACAAAGCAGTTACGCTGGGTAACTTTTCGCATTTGAAAAGAAGAAACAGCTAAAAACAGGGCAGTCGTACATTCTACAGTAAAACCGTACACGACTTGAAGTAGGAGTGACTGCATTTCCCCTTAGGCAGACAAACAAAATTGTTTCTATGACAAGCTTTGAAAATAAAGGGGAACAGTAATGTTACCGCTTTTGTGGTACTTGGTTAATTACTCATCACAGTCATCAATCCTCTGAGGTGTAAATTATATGGTAAAACAGTGAAAACAGCAAAGTACCGGTACCACGAACCATGGAAGTACTTCCATGTACCGGCACTGTACGAACGAACAGACTTGCTGTGACTTGTGATCCAACGACAAAAACTTTTGCCGCCAGAACCGACTTTTTCGCAGCCGTCACCAGACGTCGGGTCTACTATCTGAAAGTCTATACAACACCGAGCCCGTTACCAACGACAACTAATTTGTTAAGCAATCAGAAAAAAACACACACACACACACACACACACACACACAAAGGCACGGGGTATCAATTTAATACACGAGGGACTACTGCATATCTGAAAGAGTTTACACACAAGGGTTTCTAAAATGTACTCCCAACATGGACCCTCTCCCCTCCATAAGGGTCTCCTTCCCTGCGATCTGCACATTTGCCCACTAGTTCATTGAAGCCATCCTCAAAATTGTGTGAAACGTTGAGGAAAAAACTACAACAGAGTCTCTACTTAAAAGTTGATGCGACAGTAAAGATCGTCCAACAAACTTTTCGTTGGTTCTCTTCTCAGTTTTTACTGTACCTACGTTTCTATCAAGGTCATCTCACAGTATGTGTATGCCGCTCCTGACTCATTTATGCACCGAGTGGCGAAGCTACGTGGGGGAAAGGGAGGCGTTTCCCCTCCAGGTTTTTGTTCCCCCTCCCAAATAAGTCGGTTAGGAGTTGATTTAACTGAGAAAAAAATATATAATTGACCTCTCCAGAGACTTAACTTTTCATTTGGAGATAACCTCAGAGCTACCGTGTGTTTTTCCCCTGGACCCCCGACCCAGGAACGGGTGCTTTGTGCTCGCTTTCGTGCTGTCACCGAAAATATTTTCCCCCAGCATTATCCTCTGCCCTCAGTTCCCTCTCCCCCAATTTTGACTTTCTGGTGCAGCAACTGTATACAATCAAATTTGCCCTAGCTTTGATCTCAAGTTCTCCACCCATTCCTCGAGCACCGTTTCACAGAGAAACTGTACAGTACAAGCAGTGTTCCAATCGTGATTTATCAAGTTCGACTGTTTTTTATCCCGTCATTTTAGTTGCCGCGTAAGCGTGGCAGGGATCTTTTGCTCAGACTATTCCATCATGTAACAAAAAGCTTCGAATGAAAGGACTTAAAACTCTTCAAAGGTGGCGCTGTTGCAATTGCACGAGCTTTAGAATCTGCAATGAGAGGAAGGTCGAGCGAAAGCGAAGGGAACGGACTGTCGTGTTTAAAAAATTCTTCAAGAAAACCGTATTGCTTTTCCGTTGACTTGCAAGTAGACAGAGACCCTTAGCTTGATCGTTTTCTGCGGACTAAAATACTTGAAGTGACCCCGACATACTCTTCATTCCGACCAACAACCTTGAGCTAGTGCTTGAACCTTAAAGAACCTGTCCTCTCACCCCAAACAGTACCTATTCTCCTAACCTTCTTACTGAAGTCCCTCCCACAATTGTCTGAAATTCTTTCTCATGTAGATACAATCTCAGTTTATTACTCTAAGGTGAGTATAGAAAAACTCAATCTATATAATCAAAACACAACCGTTCGTGCTGTGTAATAAAAGGTTTGGTATTTCTGCATTGTTTGAATTAGCTGTCAGTCAAAGAACTGAGCCAATTGAGAATTTTGGGTACCCCCGTGCCAGAAATGTAGTTTTAGGTGAGAAGTTTGGCTTTAAGTAGCCAAGCGAGAAGGTATGGTAGGGATGGATGAATTTTACAGGTGAAAGTATGTCGAGCCTCGTATGTATATGCAGGGTGTGCGCTTTTCATGATCCTACTAAGGGGTTTCCGGATACTTCCTTTCGTGACTTTCAAGTTTCAATTAATTTGTGGTAATATTCTTAAATATTGACCATTAGGCAAAAATCAAAGAACTTGTACCAACGGGCAAAACGTGAGTTGCTACTTTTATTGCAATTTGAAGTTTCTAGACTACTGTACGTGTACGAGTTCTTTTCATGAAGTGTCACTTCCTACTTTTACAGAACTGTACTAATACATCACCTTCAGTACGTATCATACAGTATCATGCATATCTCATGCCATGAATGTCAACACAAAAGCGTATAAACGAAAACCAAAAGTAATAAAGACGTCAATGCCTAAAGATTTAACTCAAGGTACAGTATTAGACCTTTTGATATTTTTTTACGTTTTAAGAAAAAATGATTTAGGAAGAAACGTTCCAACGTGTATAATGTGAACATTTCGATGCTGAATGTCTGTGAGGGGCTGCGAAAAGTGAACATCCTTGACGCAGTAGCGCACGAACTGTATTATCGTTCAGCTTTAAAAAAAAAAAAAAGTTTCCAAATCGATGGCGCTCTTTCAAACTTCCAAATGTCTAGCATAAGCAAGCCACTTGTCCCATAATTAGTTTTTCCCTACCTAGGATTCATCGTTTGTGTTATGCACTGTGAACATATTTATCTTAGGCGTTATTCCGAACCCGCTGTCATAAGCATTTTTCCCCACTACTTCTTTACAAACGTGATGTTCATTACAGTAGCTGAAGCATTTCCAGTTGCTATTACTGTACCTTGAGCAGCAGTGGGTCTAATTATTAATGGATGAATCCATGGACTTCTTGAAACACGACTTGAACAATTTGTGCTACACCGTTTCAAGAAAACTTCTTTTTGTAAGATATTTGATATTCTAAAGTATTAAAACAAGTCTCAAAACTTTTAACTCGGCCACGGATATGGGTGCAGTTGCAGCCATGAAAACACATGTTGTTCTCTGTATGATAATATATATCGTCCTTTAAACTGATGCAAATGCAAATGTTCGGCCGCCATTTTAACTCTTTAATAGAGTGAAAAGTTTGAATTCACTCCATGAGAGTATTAAGTGACTTATTGAATAGTGGAATTCACTCCACAAAGAGAGAAAGTCACTCCAAGAAGAGTAAAAAATCACTTCAAGAAGAGCGAAAATTCACCTTTCCAAGAGTGCCTACGAGGATCACTTTTCATAGTACAGACTAACTACTGTACTGTAAGCATCGTAATAATGTGTAAAACGATAACCAATTCAGTGTCAACAGGAAATTATTGAATTTGAGATTTATTATTCATTGGCAAACATATAATCTTGCGTGTATCGCTCGCACTCTCACCATATCGTAGGGAACTTTTATCCTACATTGCCGTTCATTTTTTTCTTCTATTTTTTATTTTTATTTATCTATTTTTTTTTTTTTTTTTTTTTTTTGCTACTAATCAATTCCATCGGTAATTTTCAAGTTTGCGACTTTTTTTCTTATTTTTATTTTTGTGAAACGTCTAAAATTGGTTTCAGCTGTAGCGTTAAAATTTAAAAAAAAAAAAAAGTCAAAGAAATCTTCCTGAAATCTACGAAGGAAGTAGACGTGTAAACTGGTATTAGTGGGTAAGCTACTAATTGGACAAACGATTTGACCTCTTGTCAAAAAGATAAATAATACTAGCGGGAAAGTCCAGTACAAAAACGGAGATATTAGGAAAGGCCGATGAAAAGCAAAACCCTAAAGCATTGAATCATACTTTAGCCGAAGGACAAGGAAGTTCGATGGACCGGGGAGCTGATGGACGTACAGTATAATAATTCGCGCCCGTAAAGGGAAAAGGCGCGGGGGGCTTTCAGCACAAATAAACAAGTGTAAATAACCGTACTGTAGTTTGAAAACTTTAAGGAGAACAAAGATAAATCAACAGTTCGGTTCTTGCTCACTTTTCGTGCTACAATTGTAGGATATACACGTAGGCCTACATTGCAGGCTAGTCAATACTGCCAAAGAAGCTTGCACACAGGTATGGAATCAACCTTCCCAAGAAAGATAAGGCTTTTGAAATATTCAATCCCACAGAAGTTGCCCAAAACGTAGTTTTAAAACAACAGCCAGGCCTCGCAGATTTTCTCTCATTTCGCTCTTAAGTATGTTTCGTGAGGATATTTCAAGACCCATTCTCTCACCCCAAAGAGTACTAATTTTCCTAACCTTCTTTATTAAGCCCCTTCCACAATGGCTACCGTTTGAAACCCTTTTGGTTCAACTAATACCCTAAAGGATTCCAAAGGGATACCTAAGCTGGGAACGGTCTAAAGGGTGCCCTAAACCACCCATTCGGGGATATGCCCTCACGACTGGACGGTACCCCATACGCATTTTTGACATTGGCTAAGCCCCTGTCATACGACTGAGACATTTTATAGTAACCTTACCTCTAGCTTTTGGGCTAACACTTTCGGTAAGGATCTTCTCGTAATCTTCTGGTTGGTTTTGGTTGAACGTGACGTGTGAAACATTTAAAGAGACCCTTGTCATCTCGTAATAAATCCCACCACATGCGAAAGAAAAGTCATTGTAACTACCTTTCTCCTCGTGTACCATAAATGCTATCGTTTTCCACGCAAAGTTTTTGGTCATATCTACAATAATTCTACCGTATTTTGTATATGAACCACCAACACGGGTCATACTTGTGAAGGCATCAAATCCTTCGGCCCTTCCACCTGCTGTAAGCATAGGTACGTTCCAATGGGAGGTAAACCGCCCCACTGGTGCCGCTGCAAACTCACAGGCGGGTCCAAAGAACACGTCTACAAAATACTGAAAATAATGGTCGACCACAACAATCTGAGTTGCATCAACATTGCAAAACGTGTTGTTTGAAACGACCGTTACAGAATGATTTGGCAAAATACTGTCCTTGACTGTTTCAAGGGCTATTTCTATTGCAGGTTGGACCATTTGAAGGAAGAATGGATATCGTGGATTTATCGTTGAACCTGGCAGGGAAAAGAAAAGGGGGTCCTCGGGTAAAAGTAACCCTATCCGAAGTTCCTTTGTAATATCTGTTCTGTTGAAAGACGCACAGTGAACTGAAGAAAAGAAGAAGAAAGAGAGCACGAAGCTCTGGACGGCGTAGTAAAAAATCTTGACTTCCATGTCGCTAGAAGCTTAGGTTTTCGATTAACCTACTGTACTAAAAGCACACTTTTCTCAAGGTGTTGATGCAACGTAATATATCCCTCACACACAACTGATGGGCCCTCAATTCTCTTTAGTTCTGTTCATCCTAAGTTATACCAAAGTTATTTGAGCAAACATAGTTCCAATGAAATACTTCAGGCCATCCTCATGATGTTAAACTGCACGCGGTTAATCCTTTAATCCAAAGAGAGGAATGAGGAGCCCTGTTACCTTCCATTGCAATACATAATATAACCGACTCACGGATCAGCAAGTGTAACTTCACGTAATACAGTATACTGCAGCACGCAGCAGTAGTCTAACAGTACTTGACCTGTAACTTACACGGGCTATTAGCAGCAAGTGTTCAACTGTTTGCATGGGCAAGCAAGGTCCAGTTGCTCGCATGCATTCCTTGCGACACCAAGTAAGCCTGCCTGCATTCACGTCCCTATTGAAAACTTTAACCACAACTTAAAGACATTGCGTCATGTAAGAATCCCAATCGTGGTGTTCACTATCACTAATAAGTTAATTCCTTTACGACCTCCGGAATGAAGATCCAACAACTTCTTTCGACAAAGTTTTGTGCGGATGGTGTGCTAATTCCTGTTCCACCGACGCTCACCACTTTGTGCAGTGTTACTAATACTGAACTCCATGCACTGCAGTAGCACCTACAATGAACTAAGAAGTCCAAAGACCTTTTGTTTGCACCATGATAAGCCTCTATTGACTCGGTGCGGAAGACTCATTATTTCCCAAACACTATACAACGGACATTGTGGTGATTCTTTGCCACTAACTGTGCAGTTTAACCATCTGGTCCTGTAAGCTTTGTGTGGGTCGGCCAGTTCTATATATTACCTATGACTGCTGACCGACTCATTGTCAAGTGTCTGGAATTTAAAGGGGCGTTTCTCAATAATGCCTTGGTATGGTGACGTTCAAAGATTAAATGCGCCAAATGATCCATCTACTGACTTATTGATTGGCAGTGTCTACTGAAATTAAAACAGAATCTCCGAAAGTAACGAACCAGGAAATTGTGCATCACAGACGACCTATGACACATGATCATCCTAGCAGGGACCGTGCGGGGCTTTGGATTTTCATAGAAATGAACGTTTCTCGCCCGTTCATGATAAAACAGAGTTTTTCGGTATTCCCTTTAAATCTTGTCGCACATTCCTTAAGTCTATCTCAAGTATTAAAGATTGCCTATTGCATTACTGACAGTCGACCTCGAACACCGTTACGTAACAGATTTGTTTTGCGGGTATGTGACCTCAGGCACAATCATCTTATCGAGAAGTCTTTATCATGAAAGTAAACAAGCCACGCAATCAGTTAAAGGCCCAGTTCTCTCACCCCAAACCGTACCAATTCTCCTAACCTTCTTACTTAAGCTCCTCCCACAATTGTGTGAAATTCATGCTCATCCAGACACAATCTCAGTTTATTGCTTTAAGGTGAGTAAAGAAAAACTCATTTTATATAATCAAAACACTCTCAGTACCGTTCATACTGTGTAATATAAGCTTTGGTAATCTGCATTGTTTGAATTAGCTGTCAGTCAAAGAGCTGAGCCAATTGAGAATTTCGGTACCCCCGTACCAAAATTGTAGTTTAGGGTGAGAGGTTTGGCCCTTTAAGTCCCAAAAGTGGTCAAGATAATGACAGCATTCCAGGCTGGCAGCCAAACAGAAGGAATTTTTCCGAGGGAAAGTGCAAGATGCATAATATCAAGCTTGAAAATCTCTTGTGTTCAATTATGCTTCCAAATATCCTATTTACAAGTTAAATTTGTTGATATTTGATTGTAGCCTCTATTTGTTTTTAAGACGAAAATTGTTAAGGCAAATAAAAGGCAAATAAAATGCCAAAAACAAGGAGAAAAAAAAAGAAGAAGAAACAAACGCACCCACACACAGAACACTGGCCCTCTAAGGGCAAAATATTTATTCTGGTAGTGGTTGACAGAATTTTTCAAGTGGCTCAGCTCTTTGATTGACAGCTAATTGTTTTGATTATAAACAATGAGCTTTTTTATATACTCACCCTGAAGCAATGAGCTCAGATTTTGTCTGGATGAGGATCAATTTCAGTCAATTATGGGAGGGGTTTAAGCAAGAAGGTTAGGAGAATTGGTGACTGTTTGGGGTAAGACAGTTGGGCCTTTAAACCCTTCAAATCGTCAATAAAACCAACAAAAACTTCTTCATTTCCAAATTTTATGCTTTAAAGGTGTAGTGGAAGTTATGGTTTGAATTTTTAAAACGTTTGTGTGGACAAGTTATTCTTCAGGCAAGAAATAGCTGAAATTCTATCTGTGACAAATTATTTGTTGAAAAAAGGGCCGCCCTTAGTGACTAATTTTAAATAATTTCTCTTTGAATTAAACTTTTGAATATAACAGTGAAAATTGCTTAGTTAAGAAAGAACGTCCCTTCATCCTAGTGAAGCTATAACGATGTGATTACCAGAGTGAGATACCAGCTGCGGTTGGAATCGCAACCCTCTAATGGTCTGAGTAATTTATTCAATGAAACTCTGATTTTTTTATTTTTTCGCAACACAAAACGTTTTCGGCCCCCTTACGCCTCTCACCCAAAAGCAATAAACTGAAATTGCGTCTGGATGAGGATGGATTTCAAACAATTGTAGGAGGGGCATAAGAAAGAGGGTTAGGAGAATTGGAACTGTTCGAGGTGAGGGAATTGAGCCTTAAATGTCCCATCGCGGAGGAAAATATTTTGACACGATATGCAAGAGTGATTCATGAAACAAAATGGTTTACACTTATTCTTATTGAGGTGACTCAACTTTTCCGTTAAGAAAACCACTTTTTTGAGGGGTTTTTGCAACATTTAACGTATCCAAATTACAAAAATATCACCTAAGCCAGGCTTCTCAACAAGCGGCGCGCGAGCAACTTGTGGAGCGCGACATTGTGTTGAGTGGCGCTCAAAGTATAGACGAATCCCGCCAGATTGTGGTGGTCTGATTTTAGTCGGCCATTACTGGGGTCCATCAACTTTAATCTTTAAATTTCCTTCCCAATCGGTTCCATGGATGATTGTACACTAAAGTGTATCTTAATTTCCTCAACTTCACTGAATATGAGAATTTTTAAATTCACGTAGACAATAAATGAAGACGATTAAAGGCTGATGGGCCCCACTAATGGCTGTCTACAGTCACAAAAACAAGCGCTAACCGGATTCCTCTATAGAGGAAAATATAAAAAAAGTGATTTACTTAAACTGACCAAACAAAAACATTATTTGGTCTCACAGAAAGGGAAACTTTCATGATTTTTTAAAGTTGCTTTAATGAACTCATGATTTACCAAAAAAGTAGCAAATTTTGTGGAAAACATTCTTCGGAAAATCCAACAAGACTATGCAACATTTTGCATCCTCAGAAGAAACACGAAAAGTTTCAAAAGGGGAGGAACCCTCCCTTATACCCCTCCCTCGGGTCCGTAGACGCGTCGAACCTGTCGAGTGTCGACAACCTTTTTGCTTTTGTAGTAGTATAGAACAGGCTACTAAATAAAACAGAAAACGTCAATGAAGCAAGAGATTTTCTAAAGATTTGATCCTCTCACCACAAACTTCAACATTTTAGTTAGTTCACAGAAATTCTCAAGTGACACAGCTTTGAGTTTATAGCAAGTTCACTAAAGTGAGAGTGCCAAGAACATATATTTCAGGACATATACTGTACCGAGAGTGTTTTTATTACACACTTGGTTCTTTCATGCCCTTCCTGAAGCAATAAACTGAGATTGTGTCTGAATGGGGTTCAATTTTAGACAGTTGTGGGAGGGGCGAGGGAATTGTAACTGTTTGGGAAGAGAGGATTAGGCTTTTAAAACAACATGACTTGCTGTTGATATAATTTGATACGGCTTTGAAATCCCGTATTTCATAATTTCGACCACAATGCGATAGCCGAAAGCTTTATATCTATCTCACAAAAGGAACAATTCACGTAGGCCAACACATGTAATCCGAATGTTCTTCTCCATTGCGTCCCCTCCGTAAATCTTTGGACTGCTTTTCAACATGTATGAAGGAGACTTAATTGCAAACTTATTTTGGTAAGCTTACATACGCTTAAATGCAAACTTTGTGGCTGTCCCATTACTACTTGTCTCATAACCTTTTTGCTACCCCGAAGGCCCCTTTATGTCTGTGCGACACGTTTCCTGACCTTTAAATGGTCACATTTATATGACTCAATTTAGCTACATGGGGCTTGAAAATCTTTTAACATTTAAAATATGCTGTTTCTTTAAACGTGTATGTATTAGTGATCTTCTGGCAAGAACGACACATATACAGACTTCCAATGCCATTCAACTTCCTGGGAAACAATTACAGGGTTTTTCCGAGGCAAAATTCATTGACTTCAATACTTCCATGTCCAAATTTATGCAAAACATTTCTCTTTCAGGTGAACAGGTGAAATACCGGCACGGTATGTGATTACGAAAAGGGGTATTGCAGCAGTGTTTGTGGGATATGTTGTGTAATATTTTGTCTTCCTTACGAAACCCAGGGCAAAGTCACCGAAGTACACCATTAACTAACTTACAGTTTAAAGGGGAAGTTTAAGCAAAAATTTAATTTTCATATGTGAAAGAGGAACAAAATCTAGACAGTGATGTGGAAGTTCCATTCAAGTCGGACACGTATTTCTTTAGATATCAGTAAACTGTTTAATGAAGTCAGTAGATCTGTGTTCAAAAGTGAGTTTGAAGGCAGCAGAGCTTATATCAATTTCTCACATTGACAAGGAATGCTTTGTTTCCCTTTGTTTTATCAGACTACTGTGCTGACCTTGAAGTAAATGAGAGTATGGGTGCATTTACACTTGATCCGGATCTGATCGCCTGCGCGGGGTCTGTTCCACTGCTAGAGATCAAATCTGTAGTGTAAATGCATATCAGATCCGGATCTGATCCCCCGATTTTGATCCTTGTAAGGGGGGAGGATCAGACCCCTCCCAGGCGATCAAATCTGTAGTGTAAATGCTCGCCGTATCAACGGTGAGGTAAGGTACGGTGTGCATGGTACACTTTGTACAGGGTCTATTTTTGTTTACACTTTGGGCGCACGCGCATGTGCCTGTATTTCTTAATTCATTTGGAGCGACTTCCGTTATAGCACATAGGAGGATCAGAGTACGAGACAAGTGTAAATGCACCAGAATCAAGCCATACACGTAATTCGATACGCCGATAACATCGGGCGATCAGATCCGGATCAAGTGTAAAAGCACCCTATGTCCTCCCTGTGGGGGATGCAAAGTTTGTAAAATTCTCATGCTACTTATGCAATCTTATTTTAATAATATGGGATTGTTGAGGAGAAAATCCAGTATAAAGTTTCAAGAAAAACAGAAAACTGCCCATTAATGTGGGGATGTGATGTCACATGTGCTTGCTTCAAGTTAACTTTTTGTTGAAAATGTGTATATTTTACCTGTTCATATCTTGAGAACCACACATCGGATTTCAATGCAAATTTCACTAAAATACTTAGAATAAAGACCCCTCTAACATACCAAATCCTGTTGTGACCTTGAACTCTTCTTTTAAGGACGGGGCAATATGATAAGTAGCCCGCGCAGCAGACGAATGTTTTCGTCGACCTCATCTCAAACAAACCACACTGCGTTGAAGAAAGCTGCGCAGGTAAGAAAGAATTTGTGAGCACAGTTCGGAACTTGGGTTTCTGCCCACAACAACTCGAATGCGATGTAAGGAACGAACGGGAGAATACACAGTTTATTTGCTACATGCTGTTTCACACCAAACTTCAAAGGAAAAACCTACCCACCTTTCCGTCACCCTCAAAACAAAAACACACACACATTCATCATTTAATTTGAAACTATGACAGCACTCTTTGGGTACATTTTTTATCTTTCGATTTGGAATCTTGCTGTATATCACAGGCAATGATAGAAAGTCGGTTTTTTAGTATATACGGCACCGGTACCGCCTTCTACAAAAAAAAGTGGTTAGAACATCAGACTTTCAGTCGGGAGGTGGGGATTTCGAGTACTAGTCGGGTCGTACCGAATGTCGTGTGACATGAAAATGACAGTACTGGGCATTTGATGTAGAAAGCATTTCAAGTCAAGAGAATAGCTACATTTCCCATTAAAATCCGTCAAAAATTGACCATTTTAAAGCGTAAATTCTGCCATGCACTCAATACGAGCTCAGAGGGACATGCCATATAAGGCTAATGTTATCCTTTGTTTTTACAAGCTTCAAGGACAGTTCAAACATTAGTATGTCCTGAGACTTTTATTTTAGAAGATATAATTGTGTCCTTGGAAACCATCAGTATCAGCAACCAAACCATAAACTACCTGATGAGTACTTAAGAGATAATTAATATAGGGTTAAAAAGGATATTTCGACACTGAGCAATAGTCTACACCATTATTTTTGCATATGCAAAAAGTTGCCCAGGTAACATTCAAACTTTGAAGAGGTATATCTTCATTGAACGGTAAAAAATTTTGAAATAATTTCAACTGATTTTTCTGAAAAAAGTCAGCACCATTACTGCCAAGTTAATTCAGTTCAATTTGCTGACATATGATGTCAGACTTTGAGAAAAGAACCTACCGCATGCATAATGCGTGGTGCTCAGCACAAGCAGTGGCGTAGGAAATAAAAAACGAGCCAGTGAGCCGCAACTGAAAAAAAGACACGACTTGAACCAACTGGTGAGAAACTAGGCTGTAAAACCCCATCTAAGGTAACCTAAGCTATCTACTGCCTTCTCTTCAATTTATTTCTGTATGAAAATAGTTGGTTACAACATTGCTTAGTTTATTCGTTGAGCGCCCTCAGTTAGGGAGTTTTTAAACTTGGGAGTAAGGTCTGGGGTGAAAAACCTGCCAGTTGGGTATTGAAAGTTCATGAATATGAAAGAGGGCTTGCCAGAGTATGGATGTTGAAAATTTGGGTAAGGTTTATGGTGATTTAGACTGTTTAAAAAATTGCTGTCAGATGGCGGAGATTTTCCGTTTTTGTGAAGAGGCTAGGGGTGGGTGTACCCTAAAAAAATTTTAAGTCCTTCTAACTCAAAATCTAAACGGTCATGGTATGAAAATTTTGTAGAGCCATGATGGGCAAACTTGTCAGCTATCAAGTGATGGGTGTCTTGAAATAGCTGTGGACTTTGGCAAGGCTGCAGGGGCCTCGAAAGGGAGCCAATTTAGTGTGTTAGTCAATTGGGAAATTATTGAGGGTGTGAGACCTTCATGTCTCACACCCCCGATAACCCTTTCGAATCTTACACGAACAATGGTTAGGTTTAAAAGACCAAAAAGATATAAGCAGTCAACTCTTATCCAAAATACAATTTTTCTAGTGGTCAACAGAAATTCTCTGGCGGTAAAGTTCTCCACTGATTGACAGCATATTAAAAAAACGCAGAGCACTGTAGCTCTGTACTGTAAGTGAGAGTTCTGGGACTGTAAAATTATGTAAATAACCACATTTAAAACAGCACGAACCCGGAGAAGAAATGGAGCATAGTCTGACGTAATGGAAGAATAGAAGTTGATGTCTTGAGGATTATTTAAAGGCCACTCTTTCACAGCCGTTAAAGGGACAATCCTCTCACCCCAAACTACACTTTTAGTATAGGGTAACAGAAACTCTCAATTGGTTCACCTTTTTGATTGACTGCTAATTCAAACAATGCAGAGTATTAAAACTTATATTACACAGCACGAACTGTTCTGATAGTGTTTTAATTATACACATTGAGTTCTCTATATTCACCCTGAAGCAAAAAATGAAATTGTTTCTGTGATGAGGGTGAATTTCCGACAGTTGTGGGAGGGGCTTAATTAAGACAGTGAGGAGAATTGGTACTGTTTGGGATGAGAAAAAGTTGGGCCTTTAAGGACAACTATTGCAAGAGTGTCGATTTTCAAGCAATTTGAAGCGACTGTCCCATGCTTTTTACTTAGGGTTTAGCCCTGGGTATGATAACGTTATTATCATATGTGAATGGACATTGTATTTCAATCGAATTTATTGTGTTCAACGAAATAATTGTCCCCAAATGATATGTCTGAACTTGGAAGTACTTCCATGGTCTGAATATGAGTAGGTCTATATGTGTAACAAAAAGGAGTAATGGAAGAATGACAGCTCTCTGAAATCATACTATTCACCCTCCCCGAAGGACAAAAACTGCTGATGGTTACCGAGTTGTCCTTCCCACAAGCAACTTTTCCTCTGACCGCAATGCCTTTTTGACCGCATTGAGTGTGGGCTTTATTACTAATAGATTAAATCAAGGTAACTTTCCGAAAACAATCCCCGCATTCGTGTGTTTTGTGAACTGTCATAACCTCCCGTTTCCAGGGCCGTCTACTACAATCAGGACTACGTTCTGAATAAATGCTTGGGTTTAGTACATACCAGGTACATATTCTGTAAAGTAGAACCACTGTAGCGCCACCACTAAAAAACTTCGATAATTCGTTGAAAAAAAAATGGTTACTGAACTCGACAAGTTATTTAGGACATGGGATATTCTATAAACGCGAGGTTTGATTACTTCGCCACATTTTAAGTTTACCAAAGATCTAAAAACTTCTGTCGTATTTTCGTGTTGTGCGAACCAGAGGCACAAGAGCGACCTGATACAAAGCATTAGTATCTGACCTTTTACTCAACATGATAGACCCAAGTATAAGTGTATACGTTGACTACTGTCTTGACCGAAGAATTAAGCTTAAACTTCTGTCGGTTGCCCAGGTACTAATCAAATTTTCTATTTTACATAATATTGATACGCTAGAGAGATGAAAAGAAATATTTTCACGGCGGGGGCAGCGATCCTGGCGGGAAGGGGGATGTACCGCTTCATGATAATGTTTGAAGGGAATAAAAGACAGCATCCCCTACAGGCTAAACCTATAGGGGTATATAATTCATAATCCTAGAATACTTTAAGGATATATCTAGACATCACTTTGTAAATTCAGTTTTTTTAAGTAACAGTCTTAGGCCCGCTTTCTGAACATTCAGGCACATTAGAACTTTGCTACCGTGATGTATAGGTATCTCCGATCATAGTAGATGGTGTCAGTAGTTTTTTTTTTCACTAATAATTTGTATGACTTTCTGTTTCAATGATTCAAATATAATATGATGAAAGCGAAGAAGTCCTGGAATTTTCGCCAAATACTAACGTTTTTCCAATTTTCAAAATTTTGTTCAAATCAGTGTCATGATGCAAGTTTGTAAAATAGTTTGCCAATGAGTATACGAGTTCATTTGGCAATGACTTGCTCACTTCACATTACCGTATCATTTCATCAAGTGCTAGTGGTGCATTTTATATATGTGGTATTTTTTGGCTTATAATTTACTCAGCAGTTTATGTAAGGGGAACATTTCACTCTAAAAGCAAGAGTGAACTAAACCACAACTGTCTTACAGAGTGGAAGTTTGAATTCACTCCGTAGTGTAATTTACCCAAAGAAGAGAGAAGGAAGCTCACTTGTCAACTAGCGACTGCCTGTGATGATAAATCTTTTTTTTTTACTGTTTGAAAGTGATTCTTCAAGAGTGACACTTTGCTCTCTAGGAGTCGAATTCAGGCTTTTCATTTGGTTTAGAAAGTGACTAAGTTGACTCTTTTGCTTTCAGGGTGTATGTTGTACACTTAATCTAAAACAAAAGCGACCTTCTCCTTAATCCTTAAAACAAGTCCGAGAAATGCCATTTTTCGTTTGTCTGACGGACAACCGTAGGTCGCTCTTTGCAGTGGTGGGAATTTCTAATTCGTAATTTCTATACGCTCCGCGCCAAATCATGGAGACGCTTTGCTACGGTTATGAAACGGTTTAATAAGGTTGATACGGGCAGGATGACTGTTTCAGGCGCAGAAAAAGTGCTCAATGAAATGAAATGCTCCCATACTATATGACTTGGAATTCATTTTAACACAAAGTATACTTTTTATACGTAGATATCTCAGTCTTCAGTCAGACACTGAAGTCATCTCAGTCTTTCAATAGACCTTGTGCATATGATGTCACAGAGCGGAAAGTAGTATGCCCTCCTTTGGGGCAAAACAAACAAACAAACAAACAAACAAACAAACAAACAATCACAAATGCAGACAGCTCATTTGTCAATCAGTCGAATACGCGCATAGTCTGTGACCCTTGTAGGGCTAAATCTTATGGGTGTGGCCACGTGTTCCTTTGTTTTGCGTCCAAGGATGACGTCAATTTGTCGTCAATGCACAAGGTCTATGTTTCTCCCAACATGTAGAGTGAACCATCATATTGTCAGAGATGCGTTTGAAAATATAGTCGGTTTGCATGTTAGCTTTCACAGCTACTGATAACCCTGATCTGTATGACTTGGTTGCTGCAGTGGTATATGACAGTTACTAAAAATGATTCTCCTTTTCGTAAATTAATAAACATTCTCAAAGAATAAACAAAATCAGTTCAAATATTTACCAAATGGTCACAGCAGCAAACTGAATCTACCACACCTTACAAAACTAAAATTTTCCCCAAATACCACATCCTCCAATTGACCCCCTCCCCACCACCAGATGGCGTCCAATCACACGAACTATCATATCCCCTGCTCTCAAAAAAGAATCACTGTCCTTGATCTACAGAGAAATTTCCGTTTTCATTAAGCGACGAAAAGATATAGAGAAACCTGTAACAGTAATGTCTCACAGGTGCTTCTGAGAAGAAAATCTAATCTTAGTAAAACAAAAGAAAAAAAAATAGAAAAAAGGAGAACACCGAGATCAAAGGAGTTCCTCGTTGTCCAGACTTTGGTGTCAATTAAACTAATAGCTTCAGCAAAACTGTCTGTGTATCTGTTCCTATGTCCGTCCATGAGTCTGTCCTTACCACTCGCCCTATTGGGTAAGTTACAAAAGTAAAACAAAACTATTTGTAATTTATGTCAGTATGGTTTTACAACTGCCAACTGATTTAGGGGAGAGATCGAACGAAGTTCCGTTTCTGAGATGACACTGACGTCAATTTATAAGAGATTTAAGCAAGTGCTAAATGGTGGAGGAAAAAAGGGGATCTTTTAAAGAGGGCGCTATACACCAATAATATACCCTTTTATCATAACAGCCACTGACTAACTTAAAATGAGCACTGGAATATACAGCCGTATTTTGTGTGATTAAGTCACCGAAATAATCTCATTTGCTTCCTAGTAACCTTTCTTTAGTCTTATTGACACTTAAGTTGAAAACATGAAAAGTACGAAAAGTATGAAAACATACTTTTTAACATAACTCTTTTTACAACTTTTGAAACATACCTTCAAAATATTCGAAAAGAACCATTAACTTTATCTCTCATATTTCTTCAGGTTTTCAAACACGGTGTGAACACAATTAACGTTTACCTCTTAAGTTACCTCTTACGACAGGTGTGGAATACCGTGGACATTATTACACAACTCCAACCCACAGGGGGGGGGGGGTAAGGGTACGGGAAGAGCGGTCATTGCGGGACCATAAGCACAGACTGACAGGTGCAGTGAGAATGAAAAGAGAATCATACAGATATTTGGGATTTAATATGATCTGTGGTTGCGTTCATGTGTTCTTTACGTGAACTTGACTGTATTTGAAACAGTATTCGAATTTTACCTTCTAACTAGCTGACACTATACAATACCGTACATTGGTGCCGGTGTATCGTGAAACCTTATGCAATTTTCCATAACCCTCCTCCTAAACGCATTGTTTGCAATCCTTTTTCATAGAGCAAACGCCATGTAACGGGAAAATATATGGAGGAGGGGGGGGGGGGGGTGACAGGCTTCGACAAATCCCCCGCCCGACAGCCCGGGACAAGTGAAAAATCACTCGGGCAACTATCGTGCCTGATGTTGCAGCCCGCCGGGCAAGTACCCCCAGCCTTAAATTTTTGAGTTGCGCAAAATGGTATTTGTACTTTTAGACTGTATAAAAACATGTACTCAACAGATTTGAATTGGACAAGTAGATATTTATGCGGGCAACTAGATTGAGAAAACAGATAGCCCCTGGGGCAAGTACAAGAAAAATTTTTCGAAGTGATTGGGGAGTGATTGTCAGCAAGACTGCCTGAGCAGAGCGCCATCATCAGTTGGTACATGCAAGGATATTTTTGGTTTTACAAGCCCCGATGTGACCGCAAACGGCACTTCCGCAGTTTTCTGAGTTGCACGAGGCAGGGGGTTGCAACAGAGCTTCCTCAATTATCCCGAGGTCCTCACTTCTTGAATCAAATATGGGGGGAGGCAGGCCCGTAGCCAGCCCATGTGGAGGGGTGGGTCTTTTTTCCAAGATGTGGACCTTTTTCCTAATACGGAGGCGACTGACGCGTGTGGTAGGCATGCAGTGGTCCGGGACATGCTTCCCCGGAAAATTTTGAAATCTGCAGATCTCCTGCAATCTGGAACATTTTAAAGGACTTTTGAACACAACAGAAGTCCTTTTTTCCCAGGAATTCCACACAGTACACCACTTTTTGAAAAATCACACATGAAATCTGAAAGGGTTTATCTTCCTGCAAAAAGTGAACGGAAATTCGTTCTCAATATGTCACGATAAAAAATACTTCATAGCTGACCCTTCAAACACAGGGCTGGAAAAATGGACCTCCCTCAAGTTGGGGTGGGTCGTTCGAACGCTCCGACCCCCTGGCTACGGGCCTGGGAGGGAAATATTGGGGAAGGGGTAGAATTCATTGAGATACACTTTTTATATGGATATTCCGTAGAGTAAGGGTATACTGACTGTTTCACTGTTACTCCAGTAGAGAAATAAGTTTCCTCAAGTTAAACAAAGTATTGCTAAAATTTATTTTGTAACTAGGAATGCGAGCATGATCCATTGGTTTCCAGACAACGTCCAGTTCTCTCTGTCTTTCCACAGATTAGGGGTAATGGATACCCAAACATTATACTAACTTAACCCCTTTACGTAGCTTGAAAGGTGTTTTAAAACTGTAACCCGCCGAATCAAGATCTCACTCACGTAACCATGAAAGTGATGGTTTAAAGCAGTGGTTCTCAAACTTTTTCAAAATACCGCCCCCATACGACATCCATGACTGATCCAACGCCCCCCCCCCACCATCTAACATGCCATCATATTTATTTAAGTCTTTGACTTTGAGCTTTCGAATTTCAATTTACAGTACCAAAATGACCCAGATAAGTTTTATATTGGGTAAATTTTTGTCAGAAGTTTCTAAACCTTTCGGAGAAGACAGTATGTGCCAACCACTCTGCAACCTCCTAGGTTCCTTTACTGCACGAATGTATGAGAACCTCCAGGGATCCCTATAGTCAATGCCAACACCCCCCTATTGCTTGCAAACTCCTCAGCGCCCCCTTGAAACTTTGCAACGCCCTCCAGGGGCCGGTAGGGATCACTTTGAGAACCACTGATTTAAAGTGTACCTGAAGTAAAAAAAATCCAAAAATTTAAATTACAGAGCATTAAAAATGACTTCTAGCACTGCGACTCCCATCTTCAAAGGACATTCATGAGCCAAGATTTAAAATGTTGAAAATGTTAAAATATATTCCCTTAAAACAAATTAGTCCATTGCGCAATAATTTGTGCGATGAACAACTTTATTACCTGCTTTGTTTTACTTTAAAATTGAAATGCTTTTATGGCCTTGAATACTCCCTGTTTGCTTGCTTAGCATATTGAACACAGAGGGATTGATTAATTACATCACCCCATAAGAGTAAGAGTTCTATCATGTCTTTTCAAAACAAGAAGCAATTTTAGAAAAAACAAAGAAATACAAAGATTGTGATTAAGTACAACATTGACATCACAAATTATTGCGCAATGTAATTTTTTTATTTCAGTGAATAAACTTCATCATTTATATCTCGGCTCAGAAACGTCCTGTGAAGATAGGACCTGGACTGTTAAAATTCATTTTCATCCCGTTTAATATATACTTCTGATTTTTTTTACTTCATGTACACTTTAAGAGTGTCAGATAATGTTCCATGGTTTCATTTCGTGAAAGTGACATTACGCCCTCTGTTAAATCGAAGCTATGTCTGTAACCCCCACCTTCGAGAGAGAAAGACCAAAAGTACCTTTCAGTTCTCTGTTATGAAGAACAACGGCCCCAACCCTTGTATGAAAAATCGATTCAAGCAAGTCATTTTTTATTTTTATCGAAAATGACCCCAAAAGGCGTGTAATAATATTATTTACGTATTTTTGTTTGAAATGGAAAAAAACTTCACAAAATAGGCTCATTGAGTGTCTTCATTTACATCCTTTTTTCTTCGGGCCCATTTGTGATATGCTTTCTGTAATAAGCTTACTAGGTAACATACTTTTGCAGTCTTTTTGCAGAAAAAAAAGAAGAAAAGCAGCTCATATTATTCAGCATGCACTGACAGTGTCTTGATTACACACAAAGTCCTTGAATGGGTTGTCCTAAGCAATAACTTAAGTGTGAATGTACCACGATGCAGTCCTAGGTTCCTAGGTTCCCGTTCTTTTCTGCTCTTAAACACCCAGTTCTTCAGTTCCAGCGCTGATGAAGCCTTGACTTCTCTCTTCTATTTGGAAATTCCCACAAGAAATATAAGAGCGCATGTTCGCATCGCGCTCATGTTCACACTTCAACAGTTCAAGGCATCATACCCTGTGGCTTCCCAAAGTCTAATCGTATGAGGTCAATACCTTATACAAACAAAATAATCTCCCATTGTTCCTCTTATGCTGTGACTAAGACAAGTTAGAGGTTGAGCCATTAAACTAAAAAAAGGGGGGGGGTCGGAGGTGGGGCTTCGGTTCCCTCCGTTTAATCCATGTCAGAATACCTGACTATATCGGACCTCAATGGCCTCTGGCCTCACTGAATGTCCTCGAGCAACATGTTTTTTTTTTAAGGTTAATGGCTGAAGCCAAGTCCAAAAGAATGCCAGTCTGGCGTATATGAGAGGTTGATTCCACACAAGAGGGTGAAAGTATTTATTTTCAGTCCTGAAATAATCATTCCGAAAGCCATTCAACTGAATTCGCTCTAATGCTGTTGAAACTTTCTTAAAATTCGAGGACATATTTCTGTTAAGTTAAGATGGAATGACATTAGTCGTATATCTACGACAACTGACTGGAAGGCACCTTTCGCTGCTGTGCAAAGATCCCCCGATCATTCTATAAGTAAAACTAAAAGGGTCGCGGCTCATGTCTTTCCGTCTCCTGAGGCACATTTATCCTTTGTTCTTTGTGGTCCAATTGTCTTATATTGCGCGAACCTCTCCTTGGCGCCCGCGTCACACCGGGCTTCTTCCCTGGATCCCTTTAGCGTAGAGGTCATAACGGGGGAGGGTCCTAGACCCCACGTGGTAAAACTCGCGATTCAAGCTCTTGGTGCCTCTTCAGCACACATCTATCGCATGTCCCCCTAACAAAACTTCCTGCATCAACACTTCGATGATAACAGAGAGCCAAGCAGACTCTGGTTCCTTAAGCTTTCTGTAAGGCTTATCAAACACTCTTGAATAAAGTGATATACGATACACTTGCACAGCTTGTTACGTAGGCAAGTGTCGTGTCAGCTAGTCTCCTTTTGTGAATTTGATCAAAGAGCAGTCACCAAAGAGGATTTTGTTTTCTCTTAACCAAAAAAAATATATATATCTGGGGTGATGGGTGTGTGTCTTTTGAACGATCGTTAGGAACACAAAACTCTACTTTATCCTTCATTGTCTCATTACATTAACGGTATGAACCCAGGCATCGGCAACCAGTTGCCTCTAAAACACTCAGCTCATTAAAAAATACATATGGGAATTGTTTTCGACGTGCAACGTCGCACGGCGTGAACTTGTACACGAAGTTACCACACAAAAAGTACATGTACCAAACTGTCAAATCAGAAATGTTGAACTGCAGTAGCTGCTAGAGCATGACGCGTACCGGCAGAGGTTTTGCTCGTTTTCTTATTTTATACTTTTTTATTCCTAGTTCTATGGAAGAGTCCTTGGGGAGTGTAAGTGTGTTACATGCAATAAAACCTATTAGTATTCAAGGAACGCCACTAGTCTAAAAAGTGACACCGAAGAACTTAATTTTTTACAGTAGATCGATGTGCAAATCCTTGTGAGTTTTCTCTTCGAAGGAATTGCATTGACTTAAGAGAAAAAAGGGATAGTTTGAACGTTCGCAGTTGGTTCAAGTTAGAGTCTGCTTAAATTTCAACGTACACCCGGGTGAGGATTTGACTTGAATTAGTCATTATGCCATCAATCGTCGATGTCACAATCTATGTTAACTTATGAGGAAGTGGGAGTACTGAGTCGTAATGTGCCCTTCTGCGTAGTTCTACCATCAAACATTCGTTCCCGCCTCTATTACTTCTTGCATCATCGTTCGTGTAACATTAAAAGGTGACACTTTTCAACTTTACCTTCAACTTGCTCTTTCTCTCTCTACCATAACTCATGGTAATAAAATCAAACAGGGCGACGAAAGACACATACACAAACTGTTGCCGAATAACACGTAAAATTACTCTGGTGGGATAAACAACAGAGATCTGCTACTAGTGCAGCAGTGTAGCAGCTCACTAGATTTTTAAAGACGGGTGGAGAGCCCATAATTTGATTTTTGAATCCGGTACGTCTTAATAACTCCTCTAGGCGAGCTCGAGATAATTCTGAAGCTTCCAAATAATTTCACCGGAATGAATATTATACAGGTGAGTGGGCTATAGGGAAGGTGGTGAATGTGACAAAAATTCTTCCTGTACGTGGGTATCATGTATTTTCTAGAGAGTGGGAATTGGGAACGCCCCCTGTTCCCTGTCCGCCCTTGGGTATGGACATGTTTTTACTGTTCTCACAGAACATTCTTGGACTGCTATAGGAGTTTTTATGACAAATAACTTAAGTTACGTCTTCTCCAATGAAAATGAATGTGTCCGAGCTCAAACGTAGGTTGTAAGCTACTAGACGGTGTCCGTTCCTGAATGTTAGGTAACAAATCGCGGGACTTCTTTGACAGTTAAGACGCCTGAAGTCGCCTTTGATGATGGAAGGAACAACAATCCAGATGTAGACATTCTGTTTCTCAGTTACACTATAATCCGTTAGGTACATGCTCTTTGCGAGCTGCATAGCCAATCACCCAAATTTGCATTGAATACAATATGCAGAAGAGGCTAAAGGCGTACTCGAAAAATGTATTCCGGTCCGAAAAAATATCTTAGTAGAGAACCACCATCAGCTGAGCACGGAACGTCCAGAAAATTGAAAAATCGACAGCCTCAGATGACTAGAAAAGGGGCAGGCTTTAGGAAACGGACCGCAGGAGGGTGGAAAATCTGATCAGCCTACGAATATTTATAACCGAATATAGATGTGTTTGCAGATTCTACAACAGTTTTAATATTAGTTACAAACTCGAAGCAAATCTTCGGGGCATAAGAGAATATTGAACTGACCTAGATAGGTCTGCCAGACCTGTACAACGTTGCACGGTGAATGTTCATGTCACCATGATGGACCTATTTCGGAACAGAACAATCGAACGGCTTTTGATCAGCAAATGGTATAACCATCGTATTATGGATGAGGATATCTTAGGAGAGCATCACAATATAATTGGCATCAAGTAAAGTACTGGTATATGCTCTTGAACCTTCTTGGGCGGTCATCAGACGCTTCAGTCGGGAACTTGCGTCTTAAGTCTCTCTTAGCTACACTTCTCTTGCATGGGAGTGACTTTCAATACTTTCTACCTTATTATTGTTTCAATCGACATCAGTTGTATGACACAAATATATAAATAGTACCATAAGATCAGACGAGAGCTGAAAAGATATGATAAGTATGCATGAAAGTTCACACGGGGTGTCGAAAGCCAACAGCTTTGATTGGAACAGGAGAAGGTGTTAGTTTTGAAGTAATTTCAAATTAAGGCACAAACAACTCCGGGAACCGGATGATAGCAGTGCTACATGGGGACACCCACAGGAGGGATATTCATGTCAAGGAATTTCAAGGAACAGAGTAGTACCGTAACTTCTGAAACGGTATCTCCCTACTGAAGGTATAAGAGGAGTAGAACCAAGCATTTTCTACCATTAAGACGGTAAAACGTTTCTTAACGAACTCTGCTAGTACTGACCACTAAACCTCCAACATATGATTTTTAGTAGATGAAATTGTTGATAGGAATTTGCTTTACAACAGCTAGCAATCATGGTTTTCAAAGGGGTTTGACACTTCAGCACGTGATAATTCTTTTTTTTTTCATATTTAGTCTGGCTATCGGGTTTGGAATCGCTGTTTTATAGCAAGGGATAGAATAATTCTCTCTAATCAATCTTTTTTACTGCTTGGTGAACACTTCCTAATTCTCAGGATGGAGGTCCGTCGAGTATATTTCCACTTCTGTTATTTTTTCATTCCTCACGATCAAAAGGGATCGATGTACAGTTGACAATGGCCGGCAACATAACAGAGATTGCATTTAACGAGGTATATGAGGTTGTGTGAGAGATTTATCAGCCACATTTATGTCTTTGGGGTAAAAATTGATCAAACTCGGCGCTCATTAAACCTTCGCTGCATTTCCCGTTTGATCGAACTTAATGTTGATAAAAACACTGAAATCCTATGCCAGGAAAAATAAAAATATGTTTATGGTTCGTGCAACGCGTTAGTCCCTTGAGTCGAACATTGTTAGAGGGAGCACCTTCTCCTCACTCTTCTTCACAAACACAAAGACAAAAAGTAAAAAAAAAAAAGAAGAAAAAAAAAACAAACAAACAAATAAACAAAAAGCAAGTGTCGCTATGGAAACTACGATTCGAGGTTTGAGGGGATAATGACTTGAGGATGAGAAAAAAAAAATGAAAAAAAAAAATGAAAAAGATTTTCTCTGAGAAATTTTTTGCCGCAAGGTTTGTTTTAAACGATGACAGGTCTGTTAAATCTTTCTGTTTCAACCTGTCCTCAACCAACTAATCCCGCCTCCGCGAGATGAATCGGCGACAATTAAATGGTGGTAGACCTATTAATCATTAAGCAACCAAAGACTTGTAAGGTAAAGTCGGGAAAAGTAAAAAATAAAGAAGTTCTTGACATTTATGGACCAATGACTGCATCAATTTCAATACGAAATGCTACTCACTATCGATTTCAAACGTTGTACAGTTTTTGTATACGTATGCATTTCTTTCTGCACTGCAAGTTTTCATTCGAGGATGCTGCTTCTTAAGAAGACAACAAGGAATCAAGGACCAGCGCTTGGCTGTTCTACCCCCAAATGTTACTTTAACTTTACTTCAAATGTTTGCTTAACGTCGTATCTCTTTGGTATTTTAATATATCTGTCATTGTCAATCAATTACTCAGATGTGAAATGTGAATATACCAAGTATGCGTGTATTGAGGTTCAATTTCTCCTAAAGCAATAAGGGGTTATCAGGTAGGGAAGGAGGATGTAACAAAAAGTAAGAAGAAACGGTTCACCATGTCCTGTCGCAATCCCTCTTAAACACTGTTCAGGTGTAACTACCAAAATAACGGCTTAACTCTGTCAATATATTAATTGTTATCTACCACATATAACGTACCGTTCAATGACTTACGATTGTCGAGTCCTCGTTAGAAATACACTTTGAAACAATTAACACTATTTTGCAATCCGAGCACAGGAAATAGCCTCATTCCAATGGAAACTAAAGTTGTGCAATGCAGACGATTTCGACTATTTGAATGTCAAGGAAAATTATGGAATATGGGTGATGGGGAGTAAACAAGTATACTCACTGGAAATGAAAGTAATTAAGGACAGACATTTCTTCCACGCCGAAAGAGGAGCGTATACAGTTTTTTGCATTCTGTTGCAGTATGATATGTTCCACTCAGAAAAGATATTGCGCAAGGGTGACAACATGCATCAAGAGGGCATGCTTTTACGGACTACATAGCAGGATTGTAACTTGGACAGACTGGGGTTGTGCGGAAGGTTTGGAAACAAAATATCAGTACGTCGGATCATAATACTCTTTACACAATCAAAAAATTTGTAGTTTTGCAGGAGATGATATCCACAAAATTGAAAGTGGACGGACATCCATTCACAACATATAACCTTGAAATAAGGATGAAGAAGAAAACACAATAACCTGAGAATACCCATGATTTAAAGGGCACGAATACATGGCCGGATGCAAGAGATCAAACTCCATTCCATCAATTGTGGAGTATACTGAAATAAAGCTTTGAGAAATTTGTCGTAAAAGAAGGTCGACTGCCAGTTTCTGTATACTCTGCCTAGTATAAGGCGTTTTAAAGAAGATAAATGCTATTAAGATGTATCTCTCATAAAAATAAAATCATAGCCGAAAAGAGCCAGGAAAACGAGACAGAGAAATAAGCCTCGACAGCTGTAATGAAAACGATATATCTTGCGATCTTTTAACAACTCCTCGATCTTAGAAAGTCGATTTAAATCGCCAACGCAATACGCATGTTAGCTTGAAAGCTTGATAAAGTTGATTTAAAAAAAAAAGAAAAAACTTCTGTTGCGCTAAGCTGAGCCAAAATGCTGATTTATATTTGTAAAAACTGTTGTAAACTTGATAGAGTGTGTCATTTATGGAACCATGAATATTTATGAACGCGCTTTCTTATGAATACATGTAAAGTGTTTGTGCGTTTTTGAGAGGAACTATACACGGGAAATCCACAGAGTAGTGCACCTAATCTGCTGACTGTGAGGTCTGATGAATGAAGTCCTATATATCAAATTCTTGCCGGTAAGAAAATACAAATGACATGAGTTATGGTGCTAAAAACCTAGATATGGAATTTTCAGCGCAGGCTCGTTAACATCTGGATTTGCGTCTACCCTACCGAACTGATGTACGGCTAGAACAGCCAACATGTTCAGCACGTTAAATCACAGTTATAACGATGCTGCAGATACACAAAGCCCACGGAGGGCGACTAGTGACCATGTACGTGCACGCTGCATCTCAATCTTCTCGTATCAACGCCGATTTGACAGTTTGCCTTCCTGTTCTGTACGAGTTGCAAATCTACCGTTAACAACTGCAGATTCTTCTTCTTGGTAAGAATAACCTCTGAATATTACCCCACGCTGTATTTCATGATTGTTATCCAGAGAGGGATAATGATACGGACGACTAAACGTTAGATCAGATAAAGCGATTTAGGTATGGTCTCGGCACTTTGTTAAAAGGGTGTTTTATTACCCTTTTATCAATCTATTTGCATTTATTGTGTTACCCTTCTTCAGATCTAGCGATATCATTAGCATAGACATCCTGGTTGGAACAAATTTAAATTTAAAATTACCAACAGTTTTGAAGTTTTTTAGAGTCTTTATTTGTTCTGGTCCAGAGGAAAACTGTGTTCGGTATTACAGCTGAAACTGCAAAGGGTAGATAACATCCTACTTGCTCACTAATTTGCAATTTGTTCTCACTAAATTTGCTCTAATTTGATTCAGAACGAGGCCAGTCGGATACTGTCATGCTTCCAGCGTGGCCAATCCCTCTGAGACAAATTTTTAAGACGTGTCTCTCAGCAATCTAACTAAGGTGTTGTCAAGTACCTCCTGAGAAAAGGGGGAACCTTTATCACCAACACAGGGACCCACAAATTCGACAACTGAGGTTGGAAATACCACACATAAAATGCGACAAATAGTAACAGCTGTTTTTACGAATTAACTGTTTAAGGTGATAGCTCTGTCGAAAACATTTCATCAGAAAATCAATATCCTTTCATTTAGCCGTCAGAAGGAGATAATACACTTCCCAAGCGAGAAGCAGAATCGTCATTGATTAGTAAAAGACATGATCTGCTGATTCAAACATCTTTTGAAATTATTCTGTTTGTTTGGCAAACTGTTTCCCCATACGAACGTTCTCATTTTGCATCAATTTTGCAGCGAAGTGCTCGGTGCATTTACTGCAAATCTCAACGGTTCATACTAAGTGGTTTCTTAACAAATTTTGTTGAAACACTTCAAGAGTAGAAAAAAGGTCTTTAATTCATGAACATCGAAATTGAACGTGGAAACCATTCGGCGAAAATTACGCTAGCATTTTTATATAAAATATAGCACGAATAAAACTTGCCCAATGCACGGGTTAAGACTTTAAGCACAGCGAATCATGCCTTACATTTCGTGAAGGACTATATTGAACAATACTCGAGATAGAAAGCATAGGCTATATCCACTTTAACGTCATGACATCATCCGCGATGGTGAGGGATGTTACAACTTTGCAAAAGGTTTTAATAAAGTTAAATTTAAAAATTTAAAATGTTTACTCTTTGCAAGCGCCTTCACTTCATATAAAATTTTCAGTCAGAACTGAGAACTTTTTCAGGGTCGTATTAACATTTTCATGTTAAGTGTGAAAAACATGGAATCTGTTTTCGAAATAGAGACATTCGTAAATCTGTGTGCAAGTTTATACAAATTCCATTTACCCATATGCAGTTTTTGCTTCATTTATCCGTATTTCAGTATTTTGTACCACACCACACCTCACCTGCAAAAAGGTTGTTGCATTAAATAAAAATAGCACTACACACAAAGTCAAACTGACAATTCATGTAGATCAAATAACTCTACGTCATCAAAATAGAGACTTCTCCAGGGTCTTTACCGTTCTGTACAATGATACCAAACTTGCTAGACAAAATTGGTTTTAAATGACATTAAAAAACCTAAAATATTCTTTTTTGTAATTAATAAAAATTGGTTAAAGACAGTTGATACACCTTTCACTGAAAAGTAAAGTACACCGTTATTCAAACAAACACGATATTTATTGAGACGTGTAGAATGTGTACACAGAAATAGACGCAATAGACTCAAATTTACTAAAATGAAACTAAAACACTGAACGTTTTTGCGTCATGTGAAGACTTATATCGTGTAGCTAGTTTTTCACTTTTCAAACGACGAAAAAAAAAAATCAACATTCATGAGGCAACACAATGGGTCACAGACACTCTTTGAAATTTAGAACAGATTTGTAAGTACAAGCGGCATTTTTAAGCACCACTGTTTTTCACAATATATGGATATTGCCCTGGCATTACAGTAAGAGAGGCGTTAAAGTATACATAAGTAATGATGTCTTCATCAAAGTCACGTCTCATTTTGTCGCAACAAAGCTTCAGTGTAAAATTACAATCCATAAAATCATCGTTGCCTGAATAATCGAACCCCGAACAAAAAAAAAAAAAAAAAAAAAAATAAAACCTTGCCGTAATTTCCCCTGTGTTGCCTTAAGACGAGCAATTTTTTTACTTACTCCTTACAAAAGGGTATAACAAAACGATGCAAAGATGCATATAACTCATACTATACGCCGCAATTTCATTTGAAAACACGATTTTAAAGAAAGAGGACACTGTCGGCCTTGACGAAAATGGCCACAAAAGAGTAATAGACTCCAATGTGAAAATGGTCTATCGATTAAAGTTAAATTAGATGTGGCTGCTCACGGATAGTAAATTACACGTTTTAACAACAAAGGTGTCGCTCATTAACACAATACGGCCACCTTTCATCGAATTTCGATTATTGATAATAGACGGTGCATCTGGAGAAGTTTGCAGCATTCCTAGGTAGTAAAACTCTTCAGTTAGTTAAGTTAGATGAGGTTTTACGGCTCAGTAAATTGGTTTAAGTCAGCCAGTGTACGTCTCTTTTTACATTTGTGACCTCCTGGATTGTTTTTCCTTTTCATGTGCTGAGCACCATAACACATTTTAATGGGTTCAGTTTTAAAAGTTTTCGGTATGACCCGGCTAGGAGTCGACCTCCAGAACTAGCGACTGCTAATTGGATGTTCTAACTAACTGACCGTGCAATTCGATTAATGCTCGGTTTGTCGAGTACCATAGTAATATGTGGCTATCTGCTCTGGACTAAATGTATTGCTCTTGTAGCAACAACACGGCAGGTGGTAAAAACTGTCTGAATTATAAAAATAAATATACATATATAACCTACATAAAAACAAAGAAAATAAAAACATTGAGAAGAGTATGTATATTGTCGTGAGAGAAACCGGAAAAATACAACGCTCTCGATTGATTAAAATTGACATTCGCAGCAAAGAGGCATTCACTTTGGACAGCACAAAAGTCAACTGAACGAGAATTTTAGGTGTCGAGTCGATTTTGTGACACGTAAGAACCTTTTCGTAGCTTAAAGAATGCCCTACAATGAGTTTTACCTTAGCGTGAACCACGGACTTATATAGCCTACATGAACAGAGCATGTAACGTATATGTCCTATCCGTAGATGGTCGCCACCGACTATGACAAAAAAAAAAAAGCGCCCCAAGATGACCGCCGTGAAGATATAAATCGTCCGATTTGAAGACGACTCTGTTATACTTTAAACAAAAACTAAACTTGAATGGGAAACAATATCATATTCCTGCAATACGCAAAGTGATTGTGACTTTACCTTGCCATGTTTCAAAACTATATCAACTTTTTTGCAAAATCTGGGAACCGATTTGAGGAAGTCCAAACTTTTACACAAAATCATAACAGACAGTCATCTTGGTGCGCTTTTTTCTCGCATGTACGATAGCGACAATCTACCGTGCAGCATGCTCTGTCCATGTGTAGGAAGTTCGTGGCGTGATCTTACTTTTTAACAAAGTAATGAAGACTTAACGTTCATACGAGAGGAAGAGAAAGAGTAATTTTGAAGCGAATTGAAAGGTGTACTTAGGTATTTACAAAACAAAGGTACGATGTTGCCGATTTCTGTGTTGTCACTTCTCTCACTGATTTTTTTTAGTACGGCAGTTTTGAGTTTAAGTGCATTGTCAATACAGTTATAATTATAATGGTCAGTCGTAATGTATCAGGGAAAAAATGTGTCAACGAAGTGCTTTTAACCTCGCAGTGTATTTTTAGCAGCACTGTACTAAATGAGAAGAACGCTTTTGCCATGTCATAAGGATTGTTATGCAGTTCATGTATTAAGGTTTTCATGTCAATTGGAAAAGTGGTCGAATGTAAATATGTATTCTTTGTTCGAAATTCTGATTCTTTCTAACCGAAGGGCGTCTACTTTCCGACTTTTTCGACTTGCCGTTTTTTGAAGTTTGGAATTTTCTTTCGGAAAATATACATAAGCCATTTAAGTTAAAAAAAAAATGATTATTCTTATCCTACATATGACATGTTTACCGTAGCACAGAAACACGCAAATCAAAATATGGTCAAAGTCGCATTAAGTCCAGTAATGGTAGAAACTTATACTCCACAACATGAGGCTGTATCACAGGGAAATGATGAAAAGGCTCCGAGTGGGTTGATAACTGTGGCAAGATATAAAGCCATGGTAAACAAAGACCAAATATAGGGAAAATTTTGTATGAATTTAGGTCAAGTTGTTGTCAAGAGCAGTAAAAACTTTTTGTATAGTCCGTGACAAATCCAAATTTTTCAGATAAATGATTAATCACGGTAACTGTAACAGGGACCCAGGGCCATCTTGAGCTGTGAAACCCCAATAACGATTAGATTACCTTCCAAAAGTGATTCTCTCCTTTTCCTTTTCCAAAACGTTTAAAATTCAAAAGCTAGAACAGTCAACACGAAACCATGGCAACCTTCTGAAGATCTCATTGCAGAAGGCTTATGTGGTAGTAACAGATACATTGATAAAATTTACCTATCATCACCATAAAATCACTTGTTGACTAAATACATGGATGCATAATTAAATAGTTAGATGGAGTTTTACGGCCCAGTTTTCAACCTATTAGTTCAAGTCGAGTCGGTTACGATCTTTTTTCCAGTTGTGGCTCACTGGCTTGTTTTCCCTGCCCCATTGGTTATGCAGAGCATCACGCACAGCGTCAGTTGGTTCCATGGATGTATAAAATAAAAGGTTCATTTGAATTTAATTTTTGTCCAGTCCTGCTCATAGAGCTACTTTTTCAGAATCCTGCCAGACACTTATCAAAACTGGATCGGACTATTACGATAACAATATGATTTTTTTTTAAGCTGGTACAATATATTTTCTAAAGTACACGAAAAATCGTTTGAACGTCGCATATACACTTCAATAAGCAAGGACGGTATAGTGAAAATAAGCCGGCAAAATAAATGTACAGAATAGTAGTGTCCTTGACTTGTTAGTTTTATACTTTCAAATAATTGTAAACATGGCGGTTGGCAGCTGCTGGGCACACATTTTAAAGCATTTTTTTTAAAAAGGGATTCCGCCAAAACCACAAGGGATGATATATTACTGCTTAACCCCAAATCCAAATTGATACTGTCCAAGGCTTAAGTTACAAATGGTTTCAGAGGGGCAAAACCTTGCCTCAAAGTCCGTGTTACTAGGTGTGATTTGAAGGGCTTTACAGACCATTTATTTCAGTAAGTTGAAACATTGCGGCAAAAGTGTCCTCTTATTCTTTAATTTTAATGGAAAAGAAACGGGAAGGGGAAGGGGGACCATCCCAACCTTCTTCTGGTAAGGGGAATTCCCGCTTTCCCCTCTGGATGAAACACTTTTGTCAAGAATAAAAATTGAGGAAAATGCTTTCTTCTCCAATTTGTTAATGACTGGCGAAATTTCGCTGCCCAACTTGGCTACCTGCCCTACTGGGATTGTCCCGGATAGAACAATTTCGGGGGACACCTTCACACGTGGGATGCTCCAGTTTATGTTAAATTGCATTATTCTACGTCATGTGGTGACCGCAGGATCGATTTATTGGTTATTTTGTTTCAACCTACATTCAATTCTTTTGCCTAAATACCGAAAGTGAACATTTTTCATTCAATCACATCTTAAGTTCGAAGAAACTTGTCTAGAGGAAAAAAATTGACTTATGAAAATTTCCGCCATTCTTTCAAACAGAGTATATCTTTCGCAATGATCCAATCTGTGGTTTTAAATAAATAAAGTACAAATTATGAAAACACAAAATATTTTGAAGACAACATGTATGGAAATATGAAAGTGCTTTTCGGAGAGGCGTAGGGTCGGGGTCTTCGTCGGCTCCGATGTCTTCGCAATTGTTACGCAACATGAAAAAAGCGGCAAATGAGTGTTAAGCTTGGTTCACAACTTGGCCATCGGGAGATTTTATTCTACTCTTGTCTTGTAAGGTTCAAAAGGTCAAGTCTGTTTTAAGAACTCTCTGTTAGATGGTCAACCATTTCAAAACATTTTATGTCAAATGTAGTATTTTTTCGAACACCATCTACCATTGTAGTACTTCTGAACTTATCGAATTCAGTTTCGATGTAAGTTTTGCCTCTTTATAGTAGGTTTTCCGTAGGCTATATTTTACTTAATTTGCAATGAAAATGACATGCGTCATCCAGTGAGGGGTTAATAAAATACATGACCTGCGTACTACGGTCTGACGTGAGTCGCCATGTGACTACATTCTTTGAAGTAGTAGAGGCAGCTTTCTATTTAACTGATGATTGAGTAAGGAATTATTAATGATAAAGTAATGCAGTTTTCGTCCGTGAGTAACAGTATATGCTAAAAAGAAATTATCAATATCCAGGCAAAAATCTTTTTTATCCAAGTTGGAAAATTCAGCATGGAAATATGAATTTGAACAATGATCTGCATGGACATTTCAGCTCAATTCACTTCTACTCAAGTTAAATTTCAAAGAAATGCTAGGTAACATATTGTAAAAATAAATCTTTTAATGGCTTGCCGTTCACGTCGTGGGTTCAAAATCATTTTTGGGAGTCCAATGACAACTGTTGAATTATCTTATGGAAAAAAGCTAATTTTTCCTACGGGTGCAACGCATTGACATTTACCGATAGACCAAAGAAAAGAAACAACCAAAGATAAAAAAGTTGGTATAGACAAACTCTCGCAAGTTAATCGATGTATTTGCTCAGGGAAATGAGTTTTGCCAATATAACCATTATTTCAATAACGCCGTCCTACACCATTGAACCATTAGTTGTGCAAGTGACTTAATAAATATAAGCAATATGACGCATAACCTAAGGATAACATATTAAACCCATATAAACATACTACTCCACTTAAGTTGACACGATTAGAAATCAAACAACTCTTGGTCCAAAAATCTGGCGCCACAGAGAAAATGATTTTAAATTAAGGTTTCAGCTTAACCCCTAAGTTACCGTATGCATATCATTGAAGCTGAGTTGAAGAACTTCACAACTACTTCATTCTATACGAACCTATAGTGGGGATATCAGGCGAAATTTTCGATTTTTAAGCGTTCATATCTTGTGTGACTCCTTATTTATAGGCCCATCACTTAATTTAGGGAAGATGGTCAAACAAGTAATTTGTTCACCGTATGGCCCTCTGTGTATGACCTTTCGATACTCCACTGCCAGTTTAGGTATTACGTTTAGTTCCTGGGAGATTGTCAAAATGGTGACTTCAACGACATCTATGCAAAACGTACCGGCAATAATATCTAGTGAAATTTTTGGCAGTCCATAAAGAATATTTGTCTACCTTGGCACATTTGCGAACTCATACGGTGTTTTTCCTTGCGCAACTAGGTTCTGATACCAGTGCACAGTGGGGAGGCTTCTTAAAGAGGGATGGGGGGGGGGGGCAATAAGAAAATGAAATCATGTTGCGTCCAACGAATGCTATACATTTTGATGTATGCTATCTCACACACTGTGATGTCAGGATCTCCTAAGTTAACGTGGAATTTCGTCTCCCTTGGAAACCGGGAACCAAAGTCATATGGAAGATATCTTAGTTGTTACTTTTGAGAAAAATATTATTCACTATTTCTGTCGGTAGGAAAAGGAACGAATAGAGTGGGGTGGGCCTTGCCATCCGACCATTGGAATTCAATGTACTTGACATGGATCCAAAACGTTGCTCGGGTAGTGTACGGGAGACTCCTAATGGAGAAGGGGACCATTTTTTCCCGAAAAAGAAAACTTGCGATTACCACAGCATGTACAAAGACCTTTGAAAGGCAATGGGGGAAAACATGCCAGTGAGCGATAATTAGATAAAGGCCGTGGTCGGTGCGACTTTAACCAATTGGTTAGAAACCGGGCCGTAAGATTTCCATCCTCCCTAACCTTTGAGATGAAACTTGACTTTGGCCATACCTTACCTGTAGATAGGCTACTTTTTAATTTCAACGCTTTAGGATTTGTTTAGGTTTCACTCAAAAAACAATGATAAATGGTTGCAATATAAAATTGTCAAATTTTTAAGGAACGCAACTATAAGTAAGAACAAAAAGAGTGTTCAACGTTAAACAAATTCTCCTTCAGTACAATTGGAGGTACTGGTAGGCAAAAATTGTAGGACGAAATGCGAGGCAGTAAGTACTTACGCAGTCACTAAAGTCACTTCAAACCCATCGTTAGTGATTTATCTATGTTACAAGTGCCTAACTTGTGGTACAATGATGATATCAAAACATATGTAAAAAATCATCCCTATCCTCGAACACAATAAATGAAATTTTTTATTTTTATTTTTCTAGTAAATAAATAATAAAATAAATAATAATAAAGAATGAAATAAATAATAAAAGTTGTTTATTTTTTCCCTTTACCACCAGATTTATATTAAAAGGGAATTACATCGTGTAAAGGCAGTTCTTATTGTATGACTTACTATTTCATGATCTAAGCTGATTTCTTGACCAATTTTTCTCAGCCAAGAAGCAAAATTTTCGAGCAGGTTATCTTCATAACTAGATTCAAAATGGTCATAGACTGTCATGTGAACATGTAAATAAATTCAGTCAACAATGTTTTGTTTGGTTGATCTACGCTTATGCTTCCAACAGTTGTAGTAAAGTGTTTTAACTACGTTGGCTCGATCTTTTGCTGGTATCTACACGTAAATTACTACCTCGCTAGGTATACATTTTTGCATTAAATATTTTATGAGAATATGTTTTAACTACCTTCCGACGAAAGGATATATTTCTTCAGCAGAAGATACTCTTTGTACTGGTAAGGAATCGAAACCTATGGGTCTTTTCTATCACAAACAAAACGAAGAAATCTGATTCCTGCACACATTAGACACACGTGGTTGACATTAGACATATTGATATGTAGCAAGCGGTGATTTAACTGTTTCCGTTATCTTATGTTGCTTTTAACCACAGTGGTATAAATTCAAGAGAATGTCTTCTGTTGAATTTTCCCTCTGAGTGATCAGTACTACATACCTCTTATGATTAGGCAAACGCTTGTTTGCTGGTGTCGTAGAAAGGAAAAATGATAACATCACATCATTTTGTGTTAGTGTTTTGAATACTATTCATCATCACTTAATTTTCTTGGTAGTGTAATTGAATAGCTCTCATATGATGCAACAACTGTATAAACCATTATGTGACGAATTAAATTTCAAAATTAGCTACTGCTACAAGACCATGTGTCGTGCGAGTACTATCTATTAGTGGTACATGAAAACATTGTTACGGGGATAACCCTATTTATTTATTTATTTTTTTTTTTTGGTGGGGGTGCGATTTTTTTTACAACGTATCCTATGTTAGTTTGATCTTGACGTTTCTGTATGTAACTGTGGAAGAAAAAGATCAGCCCCGAGATGTCCAAATTACCTCTAGGTAATTTTAATGGTCTGTTTTGTTGCCGGCTATATAGAACCTTTTCTATACTTTCAACATTTCTGATGTCGTAACATATCACGTCAGGTAACTTTGACAGCCTGCTGTAATCCCAAGTAAACGAGACAGTGTCAGTCAATTGGTAATGTTCTGTATTACATTATCCACACTAAATTTTAGTTCATTTTAGTTCAGTGGTAGAGCTAGGGATTTCGGTCAGAGGGGACGAAAATGGTCTTTAGGGGCGCTTCAAATGAATAAATACCCTGAGCACAGCACGATCGAAGCCTCGGCTTTTCAGACTTTCCATTTGATTTTCTGCACCTGGTAGAAAACTACTTTGCCAATTCTCTTCAGCAAGTTTTTCTATTAAAAATGTTTAAATTTTCTATCCATGAGCCTGCGCAGAAGGAAAATAGGGGTGGGGGGCAATATTCTTTCAGTGGCAAAAGCTCCGGGCCATCATGAGTTGGTGCGGAGCGCAAGGAAATTTAGGCCCCAAATACCTCTCAGATCGCTGGAAATGACATTCCTAAAGCCTATTTACCGCATATAAATAGGGAAAACACTGAGTGAACTTTTTAAGAAATGTTGATGTGAATTTTTCTTCGTCTTTTTCTTAATTGTTTCCGTCGTTTGTAAGGTTTTTTTTTTCCAGGGGAGGGCAAGTTCTTCCTTGCCTCTACCTGCGAACGCCCATGTTTCTATCCCTCACTTTCACATTCTAGTATGAAGGCGGTCATTATATTTTGTGTTGTTGTAAGGTCTCGATGTAAGATTTTAATGTAAAAGTGAGCGACTACTTTGTGAAGATAAAGATTAAACCTGCTAGAGCCAGTAGCAAGCAATGTTACAGGGGAAAAAGGTATGGAAAATAACCACCGTTAGATGAACAATTTTGGCATCTGGAAATCAAGATAAGTTCACGAAGAAACATTAATTGACGTAATTTACATCATGTGACCACTCTAAAATGGCCGTTAAGTTAGTATATTGCAAGAAATAGCCAAAGCAAAAGGTCTGCTTGCCTCTCTAGATAACAGATACCAAATTCATAATAAAAAGTAGCCTACACCTAGGCTTATTAGATGCAACTTTCGGGCTTATAGATCATAAAAATAAGCATTTTCATGGGATTATCATCTAGTGTCACAAGTAGTCATTTGTCATGAGAATGGTCACTTGAGGAAAAGCAAAATGGAAACTGCTCATGAAAACCCTTAAACCATTAGCACTATGACAATTTTATTTATTGTTAAACTGAATGTTCTCTTCAAATGATTTTGAAAAATGTTGCGGAAGCTATTTTGGAATCTTTATTAACTCTTTTATAGTCTATGTTGACAGTTATCCCCGACAACAAGAGGATTATTTGCGCTACAATTATTGTTGCGCCCTTTGCAACATCTTTTATTGGCCGGAAGGGTGAATTTAATGTCAGTCTATGTATTTTGAAAGCTTGTAATCACGCTTGGCGTGTAAGCAATTAACTTAGCACAGCGACAACATTCATTAGTACGTACAACGCATAAAGATACGTTTCGGCAAACCCATCCCTATATTACAGAAGATGACCCTTTTCATCAGAATAAAAGGCAGATAGTAAAGTTACTGGTGGCTGTTTGAGCATTTTGTTTTCTGGGCCTTAAAACAACGCTATTAAATTATGTATTTTGCCAATAATGGTGCAAGAGTAAAGTATGTTTAAAACCTAAAAGAGGCGCCGACAGGCGATTTTGGTTCGTCGGGGGGGGGGGGGGCGACCCACCCCCCTGATCATATGGCAGCTCCGCCACTGTTTTAGTTCATTTTAATCTTAGGTTGTTCAATAAAACTTTAATTTACGGCAGATTAGCACCTGATAATTTTTTTACACTCTGATTCACAAATGGTGGTTTTTGTATCATTTTTATTGGATGTTGCGGCAGTGGAACACGAATTAGGCAAAACATAACCATGCCTTTCTCTAGAAAGAGTGAACAAAAGGGCAATAAAGGCCCCACGCAACAAACAATATGTAGGCTATCCTATCGCATTTGCTTACAGATGTATGCATTCCCACACCAATTGGAATATGAAGTAAAGATATTAAGGTCGCCTGTGGCATTAAAACAAACACTAAAATTGGCTTAAACTCTCTATCCTCACGGGAACGCTTTTCGCTTAAGTTAGCTTGACAAAGAAGGTTTGCGTGTTATCCCTAGTCAATAAGTGCTTTCCATCAAAAACAAAATTGGTTAAACTGTCATCTATGTCCTGTTCTAAACACGGAGGCCAACTAAGGACAGCAGGAAATTTACAATCATCACAAAACGTAAATGTAGGTTACTTCTCTTTCATCACATGACGTCAGCCTGGATGTTCTTAACACAAGAAAAGCTCAAGTAAGACAACCCTTTAAAATGAACTGCTCATTGGTCAATTGGATGGGATTGATGTGAAATTGTTAGGATCCCATGCATTGGGTCTCTTAAGCGGTTTTTTGCAGTGTCGTTCCACGAAGACTAAGGATCTTGAACGTTCAAACACTGTAGAAAAGTGTGATTTATGGACATCCTACATTTTATGTTTTTCTTACACTGCTCCATATTTGCACACAAATCTGTTAAAGGAATATTACTCTGACCTAATAAAGCTGGTGTAAGGTTTATGTACCACCTATGAGTGTTGCTTTTTTTAATATGGTATGTTTTCTTTATGTCCTTCAACAGTTCCACATCTAAATGAAAGGAATTTTCATGTGAATTTATACGTAATCCTACTGACGGATAACCTCACGTCGAAAAGGCAATTTGGAAAAAAACTGCATATTCTAGTATGAAGTTCCCATAAGAAATACAAACGGCCGCAAAGGGCTTTGACTCGCATCGGGTAGTAGATTTAATGAATCGAACAAGCTTTCAATATTATGTGGACAGTATCATGTTGTTAAATCATATCTGTCACATGAAATTTTGGCCTAACAAGATTTAGAAACTTTCTGCAGAAAGGAAACATGTTGCATCCATTAACAAATTACGGTTTACACTTCCTTTTCCTGAGTTTTCAAAAGCAAGGTATACAATTCCTTTCCGGGGAGAAAAGCAATCGATTAGTAATTTCTTCGTCGTGTAATCAAGTATGTCACTGCCGCAAGAAGTAAAAAACATACCTGACGAGAATGACACACAAACAACATTGAGCTGATATTTATGTTGTGATCATCTATTAAAATTCTACGTTAAGTAAAACAAGTTTTTGCATGACTGATGAACAAATTGTGTGATATAAATATTACTATTCATTGGCGTCCCTTTTAAGTGGTGTCTTGTGTGGGTTATCACGTGCTGCGGAATCGAGTAGCAGCTACCCGGTTTCCGCGGTACCTAGGTATCTTAGTCTATTTTTGCAAGTGTTAAAACGGCATTTAAGTTGGTTTGTTAAAATTGCCAAAAAATTACTCAGCGAAGTAGGGGTAGCTATTCGCGTGCCCTTGTTCTACCCTTCAAAATACGATGACCTCCCACATTATCCCATGATCAATTTGCAATCATACCTATGTACTTCATGTATTTAACATATATATATATATATGTATGTGTGTATGTATGTATATATATATATATATATATATATATATATATATATATATATATATATATACATACATATATATATATGTATGTATGTATGTATGTATGTATATATATATATATATATATATATATATATAACGCTAATTCCCACCTTAGGGGGAAATTGTAATATCTGCGCGTACTTAGGGCGAAAAAATAACAATGAAATACATAAGAAAAAGTGTTCGCCCTAACGTCCAAAAATATAAACAACGTTATTTCAATGGCCAGCCATCCGTTCGTGTTAACAGCTAGGTGTCCGTAAATTTGACAACTTTGAAGTAATTGCATCTACTTTGTAAATCTAGGAGGGCGCCCTTGTCCGTTTACGTATTCCTATAGAAAAAGTGTGTAGAAACGTTACGGCGAAACTTATATTTCGCCCCCAAAATTTTTTCCCCTTAAGGTCGGCTCTTCAACAAGAACTTTCCCCCTAAGTTCCGAATTAGTGATATATATATATATATATATATATATATATATATATATATATATATATATATATATATATATATATATATATATATATATATATATATATATATAACGCTAATTCCCACCTTGGGGGAAATTGTTATATTTGCGCGTACATAGGACGAAAAAATAACAATGAAATACATAAGAAAAAGTCTTCGCCATAACGTCTAAAAATATAAACAACTTTATTTCAATGGCCAGCCATCCGTTCGTGTTAAAAGCTAGGTGTCCGTAAATAAGACAACTTTGAAGTAATTGCATCTACTATGTAAATCTAGGTGGGCGCCCTTATCCGTTTACGTATTTCTATAGAAAAAGTGTGTAGAAACGTTAAGTTGAAACTTATATTTCGCCCCCAAAATTTTTTCCCCCTAAGGTCGACTTTTCAACAACAACTTTCCCCCTAAGTCCCAAAATGAAATATATATATATATATATATATATATATATATATATATATATATATATATATATATATATATATATATATATATATATATATATATGCAGTTTCAACAACAGGATTGAGTCGTGAAGGGGGATGACTTTTTACATTTTGTCAGTCTAAATATTGTTAGGTTACGACCTTTTTCAGGCTAGTTAGCAAATGTTTTTTAGTGAGGTTCAGTTGTTCGAACTTTATATCACCGTTATATATTATACATGTGTTACATGAAAGCAACTGTTTCACAATCAATTGATACGGTAGACCTTTCATACAGGCCATAAAAATAGCCTACTTATATTTGTTGTTACCGATGCTCATTTTAAAAAAAGTGCTCACAACCATGGTTGTACCAAAATCGTTCATCAAATGGAAAAGGCACATTGATTTGGCGATTTGCCCTACAACATCTTTCGTCTACAACTTTATTTGAAAAAAAAAAACGAAAGAGAAAATGGGTTGAGCTGAATATTTCCCGGTCTTTATGCTTTTGACTGGCCCTGTCCGCTACCACTGGTTATAAGCCTGTATCTCTAACGTGATGAAATCGTGGAAAATTTTAAGAAATATTACGGCAAAAAAGAGAGTAGACCCATCTAAGTGGTACGCAATGGCAGATTGCAATTCGCTTTCATTATCGTAACATAAAGTTGTTTTACAATCTCTCTACTTACTTGCAATGTTTTGATGTTCATCAATGGTTTCATATAAGCATACAGGATTGCTTTGATTAATGGTACCATACTCTAACACAAATCAGAAAACTACTCTAACCTCGACATCCTATATGCTCAGCCTAAGCGTCTACCCTAATTTGGGGCTTTATTTGGTTCAATATTTCGAAGATTGCTACTATGTGAACACGTCGTATTGCACAAATATCACTCCACAAGAATAATTAATTGTTGGTAAGTGTTGGTATCGGTGTAAGTAGAACAAGCTCCGTTCCAGCCATGTCAGCATGTGGTAAGTCGGTGGAGTGTTTCATATCCTTCCAACACAAAATACTTGGGATTTGATTAAAACAATCTTTATTGCAAAAGCAAATTGTAAATCATAGGAACCTTTCATGTCGTCAATTTTTAATTTAATATTCATAAAAGCTGTCGAAGGTGTTAACTTGACCATAGTTCTCGTAGAAGTAAAATGAATGATACTCGTTTGTGCGCACAGAAAAATGTAGGTAGTGTGTTGAAAGTATTGCCCAGAGTGCTTTTATGTGCAATTAATTGTTTTCTGTTTATTATTGCATAGTTTCAAGTGAACAGAAAAAAGGAACAATTTAAACGACAGGGAAAGGTTATTTCGGGAAATTACTTTGGTGTAACGTAATGTTTTGTAATACACAAAATTAAGCTGAATCTTGTAAAGTAAGAGCTGAAACGGTGAACTATCTACTGCAATGTCTTTTCAATTGCCATTCACATAGCTAGGAGAAGTTTAATTAACCCGGCAAAATGCCAGAAAATGATGCCACAGGAACAATAGTAGGTTTAGTCGGCCCAGACGAGCAAATTTAGGCAAAATCAATTTATGTCTCGTCAAAACCAAGTCCGTAAATTTCAGTTGCCCGGAGAGTGTCAAGACAACTCTCGAAATCATGCAAAATCTTATGTCCGTTTAATAAATAACTTGAAAATGTTAGATTTTCCCTGTACACCTCAAGGGCTTCACTATAAGTATAAATGAGTGGCAAAAACGTGTTTCCTCGACCATCCACTCACCAAATGCATGCAATTCCTAGAAGGGAAATGCAGTAAAATGCAGTCCGCACGTGCGAAATTTTAGTTAAAAAATTTCAAATGTTACTTTTGAAGAAGAAATTCTGATTGAATGTAAAGTCACGAGATTATGTTTAAATGTCAACTTATTAACCTCATGTATTGTCGTCATGCCACGTTGGTTTTTTTTTTTTTTTTTTTTTTGGGGGGGGGGGTAGAATATAAAAGCACAATGCATGCGCTATTTTGACTCAGCACAAGCGAGTGGTATAGTATTGGCATATCCGACAAGGTACACGAATCAAATATCTGTATTAATTGCACTCCATTTGGGGGCGCATTTTCTATCCTGTGAAGTCACATGCATATGCATGTATTTCTGTCTTTTGCACTGACTTACATCCGCCAATATAATTCTCAGAACAATTATGAGACGGATCGTAAGATCGAAAATGAGTACTTCGCTGAAAGACGTAACGTGTCACATAGATAGCATTTGCCCAAAGACGCACTATAGCATAACTTTGTAGTGAATCGTAATATTATATTACGTTCTCAAGCACATTAACAATTTTTCACATTTCCTCACCAATATGAATGCAAATGATCAGAAAAAAACTCGTCAACATGACTAAGGATTAGACTCCAAAGAAATATCTATCAACATATAAAGAGTTGTGCTTATCAGCACTATGATCAGTCACAAAAAATAATAGCGAAAAAAAAAAAAAAACAACAAGAAAGGGGAAAAAGAAAAGTGAACTGCTACCGGCCAGAATTACGAAAATCTTACAGAAATTTATTACAATTGCAAATTGAGCAGGTGCAACCCAAAGTCTATTACTTTTATCTTACCGGAGGGTGGTTAAACAACTACTCGTTAGATCCTTGGTGTAGGTCCATTGCTCTAAGCCACTAACAATAACATCCTACAGAACAGTAACCCGGTCTGTGGAGCTACTGTACTCATATTTTGTGAGATCAAACCAGAAAGACAATATCAGATCTAAAAAGTATTAGCATTATAGTCGGCAGAAGCAAGCTTAGGCTGAATGACGCTGAACACCAATTGCAAATCAATTATTCAGACTCTGAGATATCTAACTCACTAGTTTTGGATCATAAAATAGGAAAATAGGAATAAAATAGGATGTTGGCATGATTAAAAACACTGTTATAAGAGAAAAAGAAAGTGGATTATTGAAGGTAATGGTATGTGAGTTCCGAGATGAAGAAATATCCCCTTCCCTACTAAGTTAATTTTTTTTCCAAATTATACTTATACAGTGAAAGTTAATGACTTGGCAAGGAAGCCTACAAATGAAATACTACATGAGGCGGCAACGATGTCATTGTCATATAGATGTTCTTTTGTGTTTTGTGCGTATGTGAAGGGGTATCTTTGCCAGATGTATTGGTTAAATTAATAGCAAGATTTTCCCTGTTTTTTTTTACGTGTTGATGTGACAATATAAGTTACTGGATGAAGAGAGAATACCGTCATTTCGCCTTCAAGTATAGTTTCACTATGCAGCTTCACGAAACGATAATCCATCAAAAAGTATACCCCTCAGATTTAAATCATGCACACCATTTCAACATTCAAGGATAACGTTTGGGCAGAAATTGAAGATAAAATCTCTTTCAAATGTAAACTAACGAGGACCTTTTGAGAAAAGTCGATATTTTTCACCTTCACAACTGTTGCGATCCATATGTATCTTATATTTCCTCCCTGCTTAGATTACAACATGACATTGTATACCTCACAAAATCATGGATGGGGCTCTCTCGGGATCTTCAATCTCCACGTCTTTTAGCGTATCTATCATATTTTACACAATATTTTATGCCCCAGGTGCTCCTGCGAGGGTATCAGCTTCGATTGGTGTACGCACGGCTGGTTGTAGACACCGAAGTTCCAAACGTTCATTTATCGTTGCATTAACTTAGTCTTTTGAAAACAAACAATTAGTCCAGCACGATCAGGTAGCCTCAAACGGAATGCGAAATACAAATCAACGAGAAGGAAATTGTTGGAAATATGGGGCCTATCTTTCATCGCCTTCCAAATAAAATTCAAAAATCACGAGTTCCTGTTGCATTGGAAAATGTTACGGCGTCTTGCCCTACATGACATGCATCCTAGTCACATTTTAGTGTATCGAGCTGAAAAGAATGCTGGAAATGTCTTTCAATGTCTTTAGGGTCATTCACTTAAAAAGACCCAGTTTCAAAAAGAAATTCTAACAATATTTGGTCGAGACTTTAGGTGTCTTTTGTCACAATAAAATACCATCTACGCAAATAGTTGATGTGAAATTCCCCTCAAATCCTTTGCGATTATCATTTGAAAAATTCTATCGTGCGAAAGTTTACTAACATTATTCCATAACATCCACTGAGATTACTTTTGTTTGTTGAACGCTCTTTCATCAATTAGGTTCCATAGATCAGGCGTATTCGATCATGCATATTTCAGGTACTTGCATGCTTAACTCAACGATGCCTACCTTTGCCATATGCACACAGATTAGATTGGATGGAGTTTTACGGGCCAGTTTCCAACATGAGTATGGAAACTAGGTAATTATGACTGGGGCGTTGCATGACAATATCCATGGTTGGCAATAAATCGTCCCAAAATAAGTCCTTCCACTTCGGTATCTGCTAATACTCTATGACCGATTACCAAGCAGGTCCTTATTTAAGTGATGACTGGAGAAAGACGATTGAAGTTAAACAGCTCTCTTAAGCTCATCAATCGTGCAACTTTCCCAGATACAGTGGTTATGTCTGGCGACTGTTGAAGTTGGACTACTAAATCAAGTTCCTTTCTCCACTTGTTTGAATAACATCACCATTCCTTATTTCTTACTAGCCTCGTGTTATCTTTTTGGTCGTAGAACGCAGTAATACTGTATTTATTTGTACACGGGACTGTTCATCACTGGGAGAGGCTTTGCCGACTCAAGGCCTATAACGAGCAATTGGTATCACATTACGAGGAATCAAAGTGTACCAATTTAAAACGACATATACTGGTATACTAATTTAAATTGGCATATGTCGAATTAAGTTGGTACGTGTCAATTGAGTCGACAATACCAATTTTATTCGACCGATACCGATGTAATTTGACAAATACCGGCACCGGTAACCAGGTGACGGATTTATGAAAAGTCATTCCTTAGTGCCTTATTGATTTATTTAGAACTTAACCAATAAAAACAGTGTAGGTAAATCAGCATTCTTGCACGATGAAAGAACATTGTATGCTGTTTTATGTGTCGAAATAGTTTTTGGAGCTGCAATTTTGTGATAGCACTACACGATAACAAGGATACAAAGTTTTACGATTTTGCACAATAAGGTAATGCAACTTATGGACATTGTGGAGCATGACCGTTATTTGTCAGCAGTTTTCACACTAATCTCAATAGTTATATCCTGATAGGCGCTTTTCCCTTGATGCTTAGTAAGGGAAACCATCAGACCCGTGGATACTCTGACAAACTGAATCTAAAAGATACGGCATTCTGGAAGAGAATGAGAGAAAAAGAAAAAAAAATCGAACTTTTGCATTTTGTTCCTAACATGATTGGGTCCTTAAATTTTTCTAGAAATGCACAACAATTGTCTGTTGAAAGTATCCTAACTACGGGCTAAAAAACTCTCCTTGATACGCCGCCTGCGATAAAGTTAATGAAAAAGTTAATTGAGGGACAAGTGCCTTTGGCTCTGTGTAAGATCCACTATTTCTTTTGGTATATACCAGACATTTCGAGGCTGTTTAAAAAGACGAGGGTAATCACCTATGTTATATCGAAAGAAGCATTCCTTACTCTTTACTGGATGTGAAGAATAACTTCGGATTTTCTACACAACCACAAGAATTGACTTTTATTTCATATTAATCTCTTTAATGCCACAGGCTATGCATCTAAGTACATAATCTTCACGTTGAAATGACAGACTTGTAAACCATCATTACATTACTATTTCATTACTATTCGATGAATCATTTACTTTGCCACTTCTAAAGTTTCATATTAACTAAATATCTCACATTTCCTTGTGGCAATTTGTCCAAATGTACACAAGTGCACTCTTATTTTTCCTCCAACGAAATAAAAGAATGTTTTCAAGGATACGGAGGGTTTGTTCTTTAAGAGAGTTTTATCCGTCAGAGTTCTCACACAGTGAAGTGCTCCTTACCGCAGTCTCCGGTTCCTTATTAGTCCCGAAGAACACTTGAAGGAGGCGCAATGTGAACTGCAAAGCAGATACTAACCCTCCATTTAATCAATTAAGCACTCGGGTTACTGAGAACGGCATGGAAAATGTGTAAAGTGATAAATAGATGATTATTTCAAGCAAATGGTTCACAACGACGAAAAAAAATGTCTTGAGCACAACACCCGATTATCAAGTTTGTGGAGGACATCACAAGAGTTTGGGTAAGATTCAACGACAAGATATAACTCAGAATAGGACAAATTTGTACAAGGGTTGTTCTCTGAGTTTGTAACCTGCTATGTCGAGTATAGATGGGATTGCCAATCAAATAAAAAGCACATAGAATCCAATGCAATAACGAAATGTAGAAAACAAGGTACAGCGATTATTAAATGCTGGTTTAGAAAATTTTAAAGATTTTTTCTTGGATTAATTATTTTGCCTTACAGATGATATCGTCAAAGCAGTTTTTACTTTTTAGAAATTTTCTGACATTTAATCTGGTGTGAACCTTTGATTTTGGATTGGACTATCGATTTTTGTCAGGCCGATCAAGGGGAGCAACATTCAATTTTTTTTCTCTGTGAAATTGTTGGAACAAGTGCAAATGCATTTAGTTGGGCATATCTCATTTTTATTGTAAATGGAGCGTGCTTTCACAAAATCAAGGGTTTTTTTCTCTCTGATTGTATGAATCCATAGAACTTTTTACTGCTATTTGGAAAACGTGTCATTTTATTCCACCAGAAAAATTGATTTTTCGTATTAAACAGGAAAATCGTAATTCTAAAACATCCTGGGCAGATTAGACCTGAGTTGTGGTCATCATTGTCTATATATTCTCCGGTTGGAATGACAACGAAAATCTGGGTCGTTTTATCAAGATCTGCATGTGTTATCACACGTTTCCCGGTTAAATGACCCGGAGTTCTGGCCTTTTGAACAGGAAAGCATGGAAAATTTTTATAAGGGGTCATCTGTCTTCGTTTTATGTATGTGCGTGTCAATATATGTGGGTATGAGTGTTGGTTTGAATACGAATATGTGTGCGCTCGCTTTCGTTTGTGTCGATTGCTAATAGATGAGTAACGGTCAGGGACAGGATTCAGGCTGTTGGAATATTCCTCCTCCAAATCCACCCCTGCTGACGTGTAGAGAAAAATCAGAATTCTGAGGAGCTACTTCCAAAGAAAATGTTTGGTGCTTGGTGCCTGGGAAATTTTCATGTTGCAAATCAAAAAGGGATGAATTTGAAAAATACCTTCTCCTCTTACCCTGCGTTAGTATTAGTGAATCATAAACCCAGTTGCCCGTCTGAACTATTATCCTTTCACACACGGTTAAGGTCTGGTCAGTGACGTTCTTCACTTAACACTTCGAAGGTAACAATCTATTAACAATAACAACAAATTGGTTGAAACTCGGCCGCAAAACTCCATCTAACTAAATGACCATTTACACTCCTGAGTCACTAGAAAACTAGGATCACCAACCCAAATTTCTAACGAAGACGACGGTTGGCCTGATGGACTGGAGTGGGGTGCACGATATGGAGGATCTATATTTCAAATTGAAACTAAAAAAGGAAGTAAACGAAAATGCTAAACTTTTATTCGAAAAGAGAAAAAACTGAAATAAGTCGAGGCATCGAGCAGTCAGGAATTACCACCATAGCAGTACCCAGTGAGTTGCCTTGATGACATTGTAGTTTCCCTGTGAGGGATGCAACCAAAATAAAATTGCAATGCCTTGTCCGACTACCCCACCTAAAGTAACCCTTGGCACGACAAGCAACGTCAACGATTTGGAGAACAACAAAACATAAGCCCTCTGTGCTGAAGGTGTGTATGAAATGCCCCACACTGCTCCCCCTCCCCCAACCAAGTGTTCCTCGCCATGATATTGAGCCGATGTTTGCTTAGCTGACATGTCAGCGAAGGCGGAATACAATAATTGGGTTGTTTGCTATCTGTCACAGTGTGTCCCAGTGAGAGTAAACAAGAACTAGAGAAATCATTGGTGCAATTTTATCGCCTTTTTCTGAGTCACGATAGATAGTACTTTTCCAACTGGAGTAACAAAACAAAAAAAAAAAAAGTCAATCACCGCAAACATTTGTCTACATCGGGATGAACTCCTTGTGATCTTGTTGTGAATTGTCCGATATATTTTGGACTTCATTTATTTGCCAACCATTCAGACAACGGCTTTATCTACTTCAGGCAGCCAATTCCCTAGTGCTCTGGTGCTTGTTGCATATAAGATGTCGCTCACATTCTCGGTTTCGTCCGGTTGGTCCAAGGAGTCGATTTAGGCGGTTTGTCTAATCTTCAAACCGATCAAAGCCCGTTTGTTCTAGGGTGGGTTGAGCACGATGCTAAGTCGTTTTCGCGAAATCCCGGTTGTCTATGCCATGAACCGACATGGAATCAAACTAGAAGGACTTATTACTTTTTAAACAGGGTTTCTTAAACACTTCAAACAAAAAAAGCACATGCTATATTTTCCTCTAATTTTTTTTTTTTATTAGATATATAGCTTTTTATGAGTGGGAGACTTGCTGATGGTGATAGTGAGGCTGTGTTAATTTGGAGTTAAGTCAAAACAAAATATTGAGGCTAACGTTTAACATTTTCTCTCCTTGGCCTACCACCCAAATTTATAAAATGCAGAAATATAACACCAACATACTCCAAACACGGCTAAAGTTGCTGGGTTGATTATATGTATGTCGTAAAAGAGTCACAGTTATGAATCGTATCTTTTTGAAGGTGACATGTTTTTGACCCCACGAGTAATGAATTATTGAACATATATGTATATGTATACCTCTAGGTATATATACCTGTAAATATATACATGTAAAAGGTACAACTGCTACCATAAAGAAAGGACGCACACACACGTACACACAAACACATACTTAACTATTGATTACGAGCAAATGGTGTCAAGAATTCGTGAGGTACGCTAATATTTTTGTCTAACTGAAAAGTACATTCCAAATCTGCTTGCAGTCTCGAGACCGATGCACACGCAAAACCAGGCATGTACGCATATGTTTCTGACATGCTATATGTCAACCAGTGTCAACTCGTAAAAAAGTCGTCGATTAGTCTTTAATGGAGTAGCAGTAGCGTGTTAACTAGGTTTCACATTTGCCCTCATCAACAAGAGCAGACAAGCCCTCCTTGCTTAAAAAATGGCATGCAACCACGAACCCAGAAGAAAAAAAAAAAGATATAGCTCTGTGAGATGCCACATTGTAAATTACCCCAGTTAAAACCATGCATGTAAGTTCAACCGGGAATATTTGGACTGAATGAAGCCAAAATAATGATGTCCCATGGGTTGTATGAATATTGGTGTGACAATTTTAGATTTAATCGAAATGTCACTAGAAAAGTTCACTCACAGTGAGAGATCTAGTTGTTGCCTATTTTCCTGATCGTGCGTCATTTTTCTCAGATGGTTTGTCTTGAAATCTCTCTCTAAATAGAAATTACACAGAACCTGCGGGAAAAACCTTTGGTGTGCGCAAAACGCAATTTAAAAAACTATGCGTATCAAAACTCTATCCCACAATTCTTTGTAGTTACTATTTGGAGGGCTTTGTTTGCAATTGTCTAACAGTAAACGTTTCAGTGAGAGATTATCTACATGACACTGAAATTCATTTACAGACCGGTGGCATTTCCCAAGCTACATCTAACACGACAAATCATTAGACACACCACAAGGAACAATATACGAGGCGACAATTTGGAATGGCTGAAGCGTACTCTGAACAAATGCATAACTTCACAACAAATAATTTGTTTTCTTATGGGGAATCTATAAACTGAAGTGACTTTTCGTCTGAACGAAGCGCTTGTGTAGTTTTCAGCCACCGGCAAATGGACTTCTGTTATCACTGCTACTGTCATTATTGCATGCCACGATTCCCAAGAAGGGAGTTTATGTCACATCACGCAGCGGCTGTTGATCCGTAAACGGTTTGTTAAAGCAGTGCGTTGTTCCTGCTACCATTGCAAAGCAGTGGTAAATTGCAATATAATCTGACGACGATCTAAGTCAATTCATTTCAGTTTTAAAGAAATACAGGCACGAGGACAACGTGGCAGAGACGAATGACACAGTAGGTTGCAAAAGGGATGTCACTGGGTTCAATATAATTATTTGAGCCCCTTACATTGATTTCAAGCCAACATGTACAATGTTAAAGCAGTAGATCAGTAGAATCGATCGTAGCTACAGCTGAAATGTTTACCAAGTAAATGTGTGCCATTAATTTTCGTAATGGAATGATGTTTTTGTCCACCAATGTGCACATTATTTTCGTACCCTATGCGTCAATACTTGAAAATCCAGCAATTCTGTTGATTACGGTGTTTTACCAAAATTGATTTTGTAGTTCTTCACAGAAATGGGCGATGGATGTTTGAATGGGGGATAGTTTTCTTTTCATTCTCTGTAAGAGCTTTCGATTTCTATCAGAAGAGAGATGGATGGGCTCTCTAGTTGGTAAATGCAAGAATAATTGGCTCCGGCCCACGCTGAGGTTGAAAATCTGAGAGAGTTAACTGCCACATTTAATTCTGACTTGACACCTATGACGTGTCCAACCAGAGAAGACGTTTTAATGTTAAGGACAAACTGTGTTTCATGCCGGCGGTGGGTTCCTTTTTTTTTATTGGAATTTCACAATACTTTAAGTTGCATTATTGAGCACAGCCTACTTACCCCTGAAGAAGTGTTCCTGCCATTTCTAACAGAAAATATCTCATTTTAAAAGTTGGAAACGTTTATCGCAAAAATACGGTCACTTCTTCTCAAGTTTAAAAAATGGAATTGCAAATCGAAATAAACTACTGCATTTCACCTTCCTGATATAGGTCATTATTTTTTATTATATTATATTTTTGTTATGTTTGTCTTGTATCTTACCCTTTTGAAATATATTCTCTGTAACGGGACATAATTCTATGGACTATTTAGTTTTGGGCAAAAACAATTTGCCACGATGGTATCACAGAATTTTGATCCATAGTTCTGGAAATTCATGCATTTGTTTGAGATTTACTCTCTTAAAACACTAAGTGATTACGAAATGGGGTTTTCACCTCTTCGTCCATAATTCATTGAATATTGTCCCTAATATACGCATGTAAAAGTGTCCATCAGCTTAGGAGGAGCATTGCATAACTCCCGGAAATGAATACGAATTTGGCTTCTACTTTCATTTGATGACAGGAGTACCCCTAGTCAGCTCGTTCGGCAGATACCATTAATGCCAGTTGTTGTTCTCTACCTAACTACCCAGCTCCAAACCATGGAATTAAACTTAGGTTGTCGAAGCAGGTGCAGCATTTCCAGAAGTGAACATCAGCATAAAGTAGATAAAAGGCAATAATATTGCACTCTCATATGTTCCCTCATGTACTGGCATTCATAGCTCTCTCTGTTTCTCAGCAAAACCATTCAAACCTTAAACATTGATTAGTCACTCTGATACCAAAGGGAAGGCAAACTGTCGTCGCCATCAGAATTTATTAGCTACTCAAAAAAAAAAAAAACATTTGTTTTAAATATTGATTCTTGTTAAAAGGAGCTCAAGACAAAATATAGTTATTTTTGCTACAGGGTAGAATTCCATGTTTTAGGACATGTAAAATGAAATCATCTCCACAAGGACTCTCTTGGGACCATCTTTGTATAGAGATGGGTTTTCACTTGTCGATGTCATTTTATGAGGGTTTCTTTAAATTGGTAAAATGAGAGATACTACTTTTAATTTTGTATTTGTTTTTTTTTTTTCATTGGTGAAGCGTTTTAAAGCTTCTAAGAGTGAGCTCTTGTAAATAAGGATATGATACATGGTGTTCAAACGCTATTTATAATTTATGCACACATGCTACTTGTATATACAATAAACGACGGTTTGAAGAATTTCACCTGTCGTCAAGAAGGAGATTGACATTGGCACGCTTCCACTCTTGAAGCTTTGTTGTACTAAAGAAACATTTGAAACTTAACCGGTGAATGCAGTCAGTAATTTATAGCTTTTTAGGTGGAACCTGATAATTTATCATAGAGCTACAGTCGAAAAAGGGGCAAAATAAAAAGAACAAAAATCTTTACGTCGGCATTGTCATTTCATTTTACATATAAGTAGGTAGATGAAAGCCATTACTGTAACCATTTCAGCGTACATTGAAAAGGTTGAAAATAAAATTTGAATTATTGCTAGAATTGAACAGATTTTCTTAGAACTTTTGATGATTCTCCATCGGCTGTCTCGTGACGAGTAATCACCACACCAATTACTAAGCCTTTGTCTCCCGTTGCCGGTGATTATTAGGCAAATAAAGCTGTGTTTGCGTACGTTATTTCAGGCAGAATTTAATATCAGTAACGACTAAAATGGAAGTCGGAATGTCTTGGGGTTACTATGATAACCTTAAAATTCAAAAGACTGCATATACAATGATTTAAAATTGCGGTTCCATTCATCTTAGCAGAACAATGATAAGACTGTTAGACATGGTTACAGTGCCTAGAAGCTCTTATGTTTGTGTGCATACATGTGTTAAGCGAATCAAGCATCGTGAGTTTGGAGTCGAGACAGTCGCCTTGCACAAACCACTAGGGGGCAATTGCGATAAACTTTATCCTTTAAACATAAATACCAGTCCCCAGTAGTATTTTAAGTCTAACTTTGCAGAAACACAATCATCTAAGTTAACACACTGCTAACGGAAATCACATGGTACTGTTTGAGAATATTACGGAGTTTCAAGAACCCTTCCACAAGTGTTTTTGGACCTCGAGGGATTCTTGAGATGTTAAATATGAAGTAACTGGAAACAATGGAGCAAAAATTGAAACAATTTACTGAAAACAGAAACATCTTGTCACACACAGAACTCATCATATTTGAAGCATTTTTTTATCGTTTTTTTTTTTGCATTATGCCAAGTATTTGTTGAAATGGCTCTTTTATAGCATTGTGTTATTAGGGATTCAGCATTTCGCCACAGGAAAATGTTCCTATCAGGAATCAAAACAAGTCCGATAAAAACAAAGAGAGGGTAGTTCGAAAAGGGAAATAAAAAGAAAAAAAAAAAAAATAGAGAAAACACACAATACGGAGCATTATCAAAGCGATGTAAAGAAAATACAACGGCGTGCAATATTAAGATTTTAAATCAAACTAGCTAGGAGGGGAAGTAGACTTACTGTTAGTTTTTTAACTAAACGTTTATTGCAGGTAAGCGATCATACAGAATTGCTGTACTTAAATTAGTCAGTTTTTAGGCAAAGTAGCTTTTTTGCGCCCCGACAGATGTACAGAAAGCTTGTGTATGGCTGACAGAAAATTCGTAAAAGTGTCGAATGTAAAAGGCCCTAACGTGGCCACCTCTCTTGAGTAGGCTGAAGCATTCTGAAATTAAAGTTTGTACCCTAGTGGATTGCAATTAACATTGGATGTAATTTGTATCAGTTGTACAGTATAACGGAATGTCTAAACAGTAACGAAACGATATCAGAGCATTCAAAGGACTAAGACATAAGAAAAAACAAACATTTAACTAATTGTTAGCAAGTGAAGATCATTCCCTAAAACACGGAAACCGACATTTTGACCTTCAAATCTGTCATATAGTATAATATTATGTTAAACACAGTGTTCTTTAATTGATATTTGCAATCCCATTAACTGAAGTGTTTGTTAAAGTGAACGATGTATAAAGACCAGCCCGTTTATTGATATGAAGGAAACAACCAGTGACGCCATGTGATTAAGCATAATCACACTAAAACATGCTTTAAATTTTTATGACTATTTATAACCCCATTCTACGGTCAATACGACAAGAGCTTATACAATGAACGCTATTCTGAATGAAATGGAATACTCTTACTCTTCAAATTGAAAACGTAATTAAATTCGTGAGTTTTATCACCAAAACTTTCCTATCATATTATCTGTTTTCTTCAAAACCTATGATATGCTGAAGATCACCCAACCAGCAGCTTTGTTTATAAATTCGCATCATTTAATTCCATCAGCACAGACAGCAGCGAATACCACACTCTCACTCACACAAAAATTTGGTAGTTTAGTGTCTAATCTAAATCAGACAAATTGGAGCTTCACACCTTTTCTACCGAGGACACTATCAAGATGATAGATACTAAACTAAACTAGAGCAGAAATTCTGCTGTAGCTCACACACTTACCTGAAGTAGGCATTTGTTACAATTGTCCACTATGGTTAATGTGTTGCTTCATGTTCATGCCAAAATTTTATCAGATGTCTCTTATACAGTCACTTGCAATATGTTTATACAGTCAGTTTCTGTATTGCAAGGATGGTGTGTGTAATTCTTTCCCAATCCCTGACCAGTATTCCATTCCTTGTATGTCCTGTAATTTTCATACAATTCACTCAATATCGCACCCTTTTGCCGGGGTTGTAGAAAATCCCCAAAGTATTTTTCCACGTTGTAGGAGGTGTCCAAAGGTAATTCGAATTTGAACTTGAACCATACTAGAAAATACATTTTATCTTTGAAGTTTTATCGAGTTGACAGACACTGTATAACACATTCGCATTGGTGTGTCGTAAAATCTCATCCAACTTAATTAATATTGTGAGACCTAACTTTTCTTGTTGAGGTTTGATCAATCAATCCTCTTCCGAGACGTATTACCAGGCATACCGGAAAATTCGGCAAAACAGGTACTTAGCACAGTAGACTTCTATATCAAACGTTCCCAACCTTCCTCAACATATGAGTCTCTCTGCTGTTTCATTGCCACAGAACTTTCTTACTGCTTTCTCTTCTGTTGCAGCAAGACAATTTGAAGATTTGAATAAACATTTGAAAAAAAGGTATTTTACGTGCCTTTCATTTCAGGATAAACCCTTCGAAAGTAGGCTAGTACAGTAACCCATCGGCCTCCTGTTTACCCTAAACAATGCCCGCCGATTTTATTATTTTATTTCCAATTAAGTTTTAGTTCACAACACTGCAAATTAAGATGGGAGAGATTTCACCTGAGCAGATACCACCAAACCAGTAAAATATGCTGCTACATGCTTGAAACCTATTTCTAGAACAAATGAAATATTGGTAGGAACTTAAGAATAAAAATACGAAAGCAAACATTCACCACTGCTCAGCTTTCCCAGTAAGGATCGAGGTAGTGTAAACATTTGGGTAGGATAGGCTCACAATGTACATATGTGCTATACGTTAGGCAATGGCCAAGTTGCCAAGACATGTTGAGGAAAATTACATCGTAGAGAAAAACTTTACACCTAAAACTGACAAATGTATTGCAGATTGTTGTATGAGGGATCTTTGGCACATGCCTCTTGAATATTTTTGGTGTTCTTGACCACATGGAATTTTGTCGACCCTTATCAGTACGAGTTCGGTCCTACTTTATGGAGGGAATGTACTGCTAACTAGCACAAACGTATGCAGAAAGTAGTAGCTCCCTTAGTCAATCAAAGCATACATTTTCGGCTTAAATTTCTTACTTAAGGAAGCTAGACACTTTGTGTTTTAAATTGTTCCTTGTGTCAAGAATTGTCACTGTAGAATTTACGGCCAATATATTTATTTTTTTCAACCATTTTTCCAACCATTTCAATTCATGAGTTGTGATTGGCTGAACGTAGTGGCCATTGGTGTATGGAACCAATAACAAAGTCTTTAACAGAGATACTCTGTTGCAGTTCACCTTGTCTTCTTGGCAGGCACAGAATGTGTGCTTCTCCTTTGTTATTACGTAGTGCAAAATATAGGTGCAGTTGCAGTACCAGCGCAAAAATACGTCTGCCAAGCGGGCTATTACATTACAGCATGCATCTGCACAAATCAAGTCTGTGTACGCGTGCTTCATAATAGATGAAACTGAAAGGCGGCGACCGCAATTTGCAAACAGAAAACAGTTATTGCCATAGAAAACAAATGATTGTATTTTTTACGAATTGTGTTGGATATTGTGAACAGTTTTGAACTGGATTCCCCCATGTCTCCAATAAAGACCAAGAAATAATATCCTCAGGGCCGATCCCGCGACCAAGGGTCAACTTTATTTGGGCTCTTAACGGGAATGCATGCCGGTCGGAAAACTCGTTTTGGCAGATTGTGCCGGTCGGCAATGCTGCGTGCCGGTGGGCCCGACCGGCGCCGACCGGCAGCGGCAGATCACTGTACGTGGTATGTATGATTTGCTTGTTGCAGTGCAGTGTGCAAGCAATTGCCTACTATGATTGTGTGCGTTGCTGAACACTGTGATAAATAACTGTGTGAGCCACTGCTTGAGAACGTTTGATGACGTCACTAAAACTGGCAATAGATATTTCAAGAAAATTACTTCTAATTCCACATATGCTTGATATAGCTTAGTTTTAAATAGCAAGGAAAATATCCACTTTGGCTGCCAATGTAAGGACAAATTCCTGAGCAAAGTACTTGAAAAATGATAAAGCTGAAACCTTTTGCAAAAGTTGACGACATCTGCCTGACTCTATAAGCTCACACAGTAATGTGTGTGAGCTAACAACGATACAACGTCTTGGGATCTTCTCTTCCCCCCCCCCCCCTTCTTAATCTTACATTTGGACTTATCTAAGAGATCTATTTACTACAATACAAGGACACTAGAGTTACCTTTTAAATGATGCTGAACTTTAAAGTAGAGTATTGACATTACACAATTACAATAACCTGATATGGGAAATGTGTGTGTGAAGTAATGGGCAACTAGATTAGAGAAAAGAGGATCAAGTTAAGGCATAACTATATCTTACGGACAATGCGAATTCAGGCTGCCTGAATACCTGTGTTGTAAGATACAAGCGCGCGTGAGGAAACCCAAATACAAATACATAAGTATAGACAGCTGATATAAAGACCAATGGTTTGTCACACGTTAACACCCTTTGTCCAACACTACTTAAAATATAATACCTTAAACCCTTACACTCCGTGACTTGTCAAACTGACAGCCGAAAATCTTTTACAGCGACAGTTGTAAATCTTTTCTATATCCACATTGCGAATTTCTTTTCGAAGAGCTGACGTTTTACATTCTTGGTCCAACTGCCCTAGACGGAAAGGACGTATTGAACGTTTTTTTTTTCCTGCCATGCCTCACTTACTATGCATTTCTTCTTGCTTACGCGAAATTTCTGACTTAAAGCATGACACTACTTATCATGCACGTACAAAGATAAGTTTTCAGGCGGAGACCTTTTAGCTTATCCGATAGTCTCTCTTTCTGCCATTTGGCACCTACTCATTAAATGTGGTATTTAGCAACAGGCTTCTGTTTGGCATGTATCAATCCCCCGTATTTGCAGATTCAGAATAATTCAATTCATTAATAGGCCGCTGTCACAGTACCATGATCTTGCCTGATGGTTAGAGTTCTCTTTAAAAAGAACTGAATGTTTATGATTAAAGGGTTAAAATTTCACGTCGTTATTCATAGAATACTGAGTAGTATTTCCTCTTCAAGCTATGCAGTTTAAATGGATTGATTGAGACGTAACTGGTCTAAATTGCCTTTCAAAGACTCTAAAAGAAGGGAATCGCTTGATTAGATCACCCATTTTGTTTGGTAACACTAGAAGACTTTCGCCTGTAATCACGCATGAAATGTTATCGACTTCGAGTCTCCTCCGAATATCAAAAAGTAATTACTGCAGTCAATATCTCAGAGTGAACGTCAAACGTAACAATGACGTAACTACGGCACTGACCAGTGTATTTCCATATGCGGTCATCCACGTAACACAAGAAAATATCGTAACACAAGAAAATATCGACATTTCCGTACTTATCTAACATAGCAAAACAGAGCCTTTCTATTATGCATTTAATTATGCCCACAATGCATTACGGACTTGGTTCAATAGGTGTACGCAACATCCTGAAACCAATATACTTGGATTTTATACTTGCTTCCCCCAATGGTTCAAATCATAACATAGCGTGGTACTCTTAAAACAATTTATGGCTCTAATCAGTACCACTAGGCAGAATGTGAAGCAGGTTTCAAAGTGCTATGACAGTATAAAATCGTTTCATTCTCACTGTTAAATTATCAAGAAAAAACAATCTTTTCATGTTGAATTATGTTGAATTTAAACGTTCAATTTCAATGGCATGTCAGTATATTTTTTGTACATATCACAATAATTTAATTTCAATAAGCTAGAGCTGGTATCCATTCTCATCGAGTGTTGTACCTCTTCGCTTCAAATGAATACTGCCATTATCCATTCGGTCGTAGAACCGGCTTTGCTAGTTAATGCAAGTGGATTAGAATCACTTTGCACGACATGAACTTGACATTTGAAAATCCACTTTGTTATGCAAAGTGTTCTTCTCCCATTTTCGGTATTTTCATCCGTATTAGTCCTTTTACTGAAATTAGTAGATTGTAAAATGAGCTGACAAAAGACCCCTTATGCGCGTAATCTACGGTGCAAACATGTAAGGAACTCCATTCTGAAAGAACGAAGTAGACTTTCAGCCTCTGTCTTATTGTCTTCCAGCTCTGATTCCATTTAGATATTGATTAAAGAATATGATGCTTCGTTTTGAGGTAAATTGAAGATAGGGTGGCAGTCAGCTCTTTTTAAAGAAACGTACTTAGGAATTATAAGTATATGCATTCAACTGTTGTAAAGTTGCCACTGAGAGGATTTTACTCATGTTTCATGGCACTCTGAAATCTATATTAAGACAATTAGTAGTCCTTCTCAGAATCAGCAAAATCTGAAGAAGGGTTGGTACATGTGTATCTTGCCAGGTTGTTGAAAACCTATACCTTAAGGTTTTAGGTCTACTCCGTTTGTTTTTATTCTACCTTTTTTAGACTTAAACTACTTTCGAGAGAATGTTCTGCTAGGTAAAAATTTTGAAAAGTTCTCAAGGTGATTGGAGAAACCCTCGAACTCCTCAGTGCATCCATACTTTAACACAGGCAGTAATATATATTGTTTGACAATACAAGAACGTGCACCTTCCCGACAACTATTAATCCTTTTGCAGCTATACGATTGGGCAAGCTACAGCAGTAAAATGCTGGCGGGGATAAGTGAGGGGCATTTGTGCCAAAAATTTTAGTATCAAACCTACTGGCTATTTTCCTACAGAGGCAAAAGCTTAAGGGCATTATAAAAAACTTTCAGGCTGAAGCTCGTTTAACTATTAGAAAAAGCATACGTTAATAAGTTCACGAGCCAACGTGGATGGGAATATACTTTTTGTGTTCATCCAATCGGGTGGCTGCACTTTTAGCAGTGTAGGGTTCTGCATCACCTCGTTTCAAAATAAAATTGCAAGCTGTACAAAAATAAAACATGAACGAAGAATTCTGTGAAAAAGGAAAGTGCTTTTTCTTGGAGAAGTCGATTGGGAAAATGGATGACACTTTATTTAAATATCTTACTGCCTCTTAGTTACTGAATTAATTTTGGAACGTTTTTAACGTTAATGTTTGTAAAGTTTGTATTTTATACCACTTAGCAAAGCGCCTTTGCCCACTGAATGGTTACTTAGTTTCAACGAGTTTCGCCGTCAAGTTTGAAAGTAATAACGTGAAGTGAATAATCAAAAGTTCTAGTTCTAGTTAAAAGAAAATAAAAAAGCAGGTCCACCAAAGCTGTTTACTCATCAATGCTATACAGATTTTTGATCACCTGATCACTGCAAACAACGTTCGTTTATGATATAAATGTTACCATAAGTAGTAATAAAAGTGAGCAAACAACAGTTCTTGCAAGTAGCAACGTTGTTAAGCTTCCTTTTTGATTATGATTGCACAGCAAAGAGAAAGCTAGGGAAACTGCCAACAAACGTTCATGTTCTGTGTTGTACTTGAAAATGAATATTGCTCCAAAACTGAATAAACTAATCAAAATTGATTTCGTCTTACTATTAAGCCATAGGCTGTAGTCAAACGATATTGACTGATGTATCATGAAAATGGTTTGATTCGGTTGAAAATTGATAACATAGAACACTGTTAAAGAAGTTCGATAGACAGTCGAATTGTAAATACTCTCTTGAATTGCCCGTTGGTATATAATGTTTTTGCAAATTAAGCATTTCTAATGCTGACAAAATCACTTTTTTACAGTTTCCAAATTGGCTTCCAGCTTCAATCCGAAGCTAAAATTGTGGTAGGCTAATTGATAAAAATCCGCAACGTTGAAAATATTGCTCAACATATGTGGTAAGAAGAGAACAGATTCATCGGTTCTTTTTATCTCAGATTATGTTAATTTGTGTAAAAACAGAAAAATATGCATCTTACCCAAGAAAGAAACAGCAACATCGCTTCTATGTCATATTGTTGACGTAATGCACGTGTATTTGCCTAAAGTATGAGGGGAGTTTTCACAGGGGTCTGTTTTCAATATTTTACTTGCTAAAATTATTTATTTAATTTAGTACTTAATGCTTGTTTTATTTTGAAGGGCGCAGGTTTACCTGCAATGCATTTTAAAGGAAAAATATCTTCATGAATATCCTTACATGTCCGTCGAAAGGGATTTAAAACCTGCACTGCGAAGAACTGATGTGCGTTCTTTTGCATTCGACATGTCAATTAAATCATACGATTTAGCGAGGTATGCTTTCCCTGTAGCAAAATATGTTAAGCAAAAATGATCCAGGTGATTACGTTCTTTGACAATTTGAGAAGTCATCAAATCACAGTTAGTATGCATCAGCTTGACTTACGTAAATAAATTTGATTGACAGGAACAGAATGGACACAAAAGGAATCTTCAAAGAAAAAGACAAAACCCAGTCAACAAATGGTTGATCAAATTTATAGATCTCAAATAGGAGAAGAAGTAAACGACACGTTAATAACATAGTCAGGATGTAGCGGTCTGTGCCTTTTCATCTAATAAACAAAAGCGCGAACTTCGTGATTTAATTTGTGTGGTGCCTTCCTTTGACCTGCCGAAAAAGAGACAGATCCACAGAAAATCAATTTGACTAACATAAATTGAATAAACAAATTGGGTGCTTGCAGCTCTCGGCTAAGAAAGATACAGATACGAGTTTCAAATGTAAAGTGCCCCATTCAAAGCGGACAAAGCCTTTCAAAATTTCTTCAACAATGTTAAACACAGCATATGCGATATTTGGTGTTCCGTTTGTCCAAAATGACACACGGAACATCTTTTTCACTATCTTCACTATTTACAATATTAGTTGTTGCTTCCGTGAAAAGGAGCTGCGCACATTTACTTCCACAGAGTACTCATAAAACCAAATTTGTAATGGATGAAGTCAAGTTCAGCTTTTAGGTCGACTCTTTACAATTCAAACTTTTGCAAACCACAACTCTCTGGTTCGGCTTTAACAAATATTAATAAATACTTTTTGAGAATGCTGGCTTGTGATTGGTCAGTTGTCCATGTTCTAATCCAGTGTACACATAGGGTGTACGGAGAGCAACTTTTTGATCAACATGAACATAAACACTGAGCACTTTACTGACAGAGTATATGCAACTTAGGCTTGAGTACATAGTTTTAAGTTACATACATTAAACAATAGTTAAATTATAGTACAAATACTGGCCCAACTACTTCAAAATGGTGACTGACATTTTAAGCAGTTAAGGCATACGACTGTAATTTTCCCCATAACTGTCCAACTTAAAATGTAAATATATTTGGTTGACTGCAACGTTGTGTGTATATTGAAACAAATAAATTAGGTCTGAGGCCTAATCAGATTTCAGATCTTCATTTCAGAGAATATTAAGTGGTGGTCTTGTTACGTGTTTCAAAGTCCATATAGGGCCTAGCCTAGGCCTTAGCTTAGACCTCGATCGAGTAATTGATATGGTACACTCTTGATGGGAAAAAGACATATAAGTAAGACTACATGACTTCTTAGACCTACTACAGTTAGACTCGAAACCTCTACCCTATCCGGGCGATGAAAAAGCAGCTTTAAAATGAGTGTTCGAGTATAACGTTACTCACTAACCTTAAAAGCTCATCTCGCATGTTCCATACATAGGCTATATGGCTCTGTCAAGTATTCTGTGCACCTTTAGCTATGTAAAGAAATTTAGCACCAGAATCGCCAAGGGAAATGCAGATGTGATAATAAGAAGAGCCTTCGCCGGCGCAAAGAGCCTGCCTAAGTTACTACATCGACAAACGCCATCAAGATTGTGATAGATTCTCTCTGCAATGAAAACTTTAGGTATTGCGACAGCCACCGTTAGTAAAGGCAAATATGTCAAGTTCCATAGAGTTCCACTCGAAAAGGTCAAGTTACTTTACTCGCTCAGCTACATTTGAAAACAGCGTAACGCTACTTTGAAAAGTTAGGCCTAACGTTGTTAGCCTAACGTTAGTTGTTTAGTCTCTTTTCAGCAACGTAAAACAGGACTTGCGTCAAAGTCTAAAGTCGCAGTGAGCAATATAAACCAAACCGTAGATCCTCGCTTGTTTATAATTTTAGGGGAACTATTTACGACTATATTCCCAAATCCAAGAGAAAAATCGTTCCAAATATGACCTCGTTCAAGACTTCCAAAATATACCTAATTATTCAAATAGACGTCACAAAGTAGGTCTATGACTGTATGAGTCATTATTGTACATACGGACAAGCGACGAAGTTAGCGTGTAGTAGCTACTGTGCATTGCAGTAATACCGATCTTGGCTACGCTATTCAATGTCAATGTCATTATAACGTACGCCTGTACGAGAACTTCATGAAACTAAAGTCAGTTAAGGAGAATAATTGATGACCAATGGAAAATTTATAAAAACGAAAGCTTTTTGTCTTCAAAGTATTAAAGTATTTATGAATGGGAATAAAGCCACGGTGGCCATGTCTCTACATCATATTCGAACAGGCTATGACGTCACGCATAAAGACAGAGATCCTCGGCTTCGCCTCGGGTCTTTCAGCCCATATGCGTGACGTCATAACCGTTGACTAAATTCCCTAATTAAACCTACAGTTAGTTAAAATTCTGCGTGCATACCAAATCTGCGTAATTTCCGTCAATCACTTAGCCAACGGATTGGATGCTTGGTACTTGCGTGTGACTTGCGACAACTACGGGTCTTCTAGCGTTTTTATTTTTTGCTTTTGTTGTTTTTTCTTTCTTCTTAGGCGGGCGCGTCAGCGGAAAAAGAACGCTACTTATCCATGTCAGGCTTAGCAGATTAAAGCATGTTCAACAGTTGACCGCTGGCAACTCGAGCTTGCGTTCATACCTATGGGCAAGTCCGGAAAGGCGGGTGATATACGGGCAGTTCTATAAAATCTACTGATACCGAAGGCAGCCAAACTTGTCAGCCGAACGTTCCAACCATTTCCTGCCCGCCACAATAAGGCAAGGCATAAAGATTTCCACAGACACAACATAGATTCTAATTAGAGAAATATAGAGAAATCAAAATAAACTGCAGAAACACATGTTAAAGGCCTCATTTATTTCACAAACTTAATTGTCTTCCAATGTTTATCAGATTTTACTTCAGAGGTACTGAAAAGAGAGCGCGATGTTAAGTTTACAAAACCACAGATCGACAGTTTAAGGTTGTATTAATTCACTTGAAAACGAAAACGTAGCCAATTCAGAGAGAATACTTTTTGTGCGGTTTGTGTAGTTAAAAAGCAGTGTCTTGCTGAGTTAGCATTACAGATTGTCCATCCAAAACCACTCATATAAAACAAGTCTCCTTGTGCCAAATTATGACAATGAATACTACATCGTAACTCTTGGGATGGCACATTTTAGACCTAAACCAGAACATACGCTATAAATAATCACAAATGAGCTGAAGGTAATGTTGTGCAACTTATAAGCACAATACATCAATATTGTTACAATATATCCTGGGTTAGGTTAGAGTAGATAGAGTTTTACGGCCCAGTTTCTAACCAATTGGTTCATGTCGAGCCGGTAACGGACCCAGTTTTCTAGTTGTAGCTCACTAGTCACGATCTCTTTTGGATAGATGAAAACAACGCACTAACACTTAGTTAAAGGAAAATGGTTAGTGGATAAAGTGACGTCAATTATACAGTAAAACTGCTACGATTCCCGCAGCGACTCCTTCCCCGCAATTATCTGTTTCTAGCACACAACATTACCGGCAAAGAAACTGGGTGAAGTTTACTACCTTAATTCAATGAAAGTCAAAGATTTAAAGTTACGAAACGTAAGGACGTAACGTCATCAAGAGCAGAAGGTGCATGAACCTTTATCTCGAGAATTCACAAAAATAATTTGCCTGTCCTAAGCTGTTTGGATTCATTTATTAAGGACTTCATGTCACGTCTTTGAGTAGCTAAAATCTTCCATCAAATTAAGTAGACAGTAAATGTGAACCTCACGCGGGGGATTTGTCTCACTCTATTTCATTCATTTACAAGGACGTTGACACATGTAGTGGGGCTCTTTCTTCCCTTTTCCTTGTTCATGAAGATTCTTTACTTTATAGAGGAAAAGAAAAACTAAGGTAAAAGCAAAACTTAAAAGGGTCAGATAACCATAAACGAGGGGTAGATGATAGAGAAAAGCCTCATTTGCTGTGTAAGGGATCAGCATTGGAATCTATTAAGTTTATAGACGGAGCCTGTTGCTTAGAATGTAAAACTCATCATGTGCCGGTATTAAAACTCATGGACTGTTCATTAGTCATCGTTGTCATAATGCCTTGCCTTCTGAAAACCACCGTTTTTTGCCCGATCGAGAGCAAGCGTGACCATTTTTCCTCCGTCAACCCCAATTCCAAGAGCATTGTTTGAACACAATATGATGTTATGGAATGTTATGGAACTTAGATCATATATGTGTATGTAAATTGTCCTATAGCCACAAAAAAGCCATATTTCACTATCTGATTTGCGACCACGTTCTTTGTTGGGAAAACATGCAAGTTTTTCAGAGGTCTTTCTCGTTGCTAAACATTAACAGTTGGCTGGCAGGCTAACATAGTGCGTGCGATTCGGAAGAAGTTTGGTCTCCACGGTAGGATGCAATTAGTCTCCACTCAAATCTATTCACCTCGAATTTACGAATGCATTAAAGTCACGACATATGATACATTAAACGAGGCATAGTAGGCACATCGGTAACTACAATCAATTACAATATTTTCTAATATAGATCTTAAAATGTTACGCTTTCTGTGACATGTAATCTTGATTGCTAAAACACATCAAGAACTCATTCATAGGCAAAAAGTACTTTCAATCATACTTTACGTATTTACACCCACATAATACTTTATGAGAATTTAATTAAGCCATTTTAGGGTCTGAATGTGTGTTACGAGGTTGTCAAGCTTATGGAACTGAAAACTGAACTAACACAACCGACGTTCACAGCTAGAAATGGTCTTCCACTAACGATATGTCACAAATAGTCAATAGCGTTGTCCAGTTTCCATTGTACACAATTAAAAGAAAAGAGTGAACTCAGTCAGCCTCTGGTAAAGTAATAAATCAGAGTTTGCTCCAGTGCTTATTCACTCCGAGAAGAGTTTACACTCACTCCCTGCCGGGTGCTTACAGGGATCACTCTTTTTTTGGTGTGGTCCCTGTACACTGTTAAAAATTTCTGTAAATTTACAGACTTTTTTTTACTTAAACTTTTTGTATTTTACTTTTAATAGAGATTTTCTGTATCTTTACAGACACTTTGTATTTCTACAATAAAAAAAGGTTGTTTAACATGTATTTTCTGTTTATTTGAAAAACCATTTCTGTCTGCTTTTTTAACCAAATTTTACTGCTTTGTAAAACTTTTTCTGTAAATGTACAGAAATTTTAACAGTATTTTGTATTTTTCTGATTTCACATAAATATACTGTCATTTAACAAACATTCATTTTGTTTTTAAGCTGAAAAAGAAACAAAAATAAGCCCAAACAAATAAGAAATAGCCAGAAAATTTTCAATATATAACATGCATCGTTCTGCGAAGTTTCAGTTAAAAAAGAAAACATTTTTGGCAAATTTATGGCCCTATTTGAAAATTAACTTACATTTATTATACTGACAATTGGTATACTGATGTCAACTCATCGCCAAAGGCGCTCATGCACTTGATCGAATTAAAAACGTTTCACAAATTTACTTGAAAGAGTCTGTAAATTTACCACTTTATGACGTAAATCTCATTTTGCATAAATGGGTGGAGCTTATTTTGTAGGCATTTTCCTAACAAAAGGATTGCTGTTGCTTTGAATAATATCTTTTTTGGCGTTTTTTAATCAGGAAGTGATAAACTTATTGTTTACCTTGTCTGGAAATGTTTGCAACAAATGTATTTGCATTCTTTGTCATATTTATTTGAAAAACAATTATTATATTGTACAAAAAATGTGACTTTCCAATTACAAAGTTCCTAGAGATAGCAGTCTACTGGACAACAATGTGATAACAAAGTATCCTCATTGTGTTTTGATTGAAAATAACTTCGTAAGGACACATTACGTTGATAAGCAAATACCTGATCTACGTAATGGTGAAGTGTATGTTACGTAATAACATATGAAAGGAAAAACGCGATATTATAATAAATATTAAAAAGCCGAGAATGAAAACAGTAGGCTGTAAATTCACATAAAATTAAGGTAAAAAAAAAACAGAACAATTCTGTAATTCGATTTTACAGTAGACATTTGTAAACTAATTTACATGCAAAAACTGTAAAGAAAAAACAAACACTTAATGTTTTTTCATGATTACAGTCTGGCTGTAAAAAAAACATTATTTGGTTGGAAAAAAATTTGCCATAAAAATTATGTAAATTTTACAGAGAAATTTTTAACAGTGTAGGCACTCCATCAAGGAGGAAATGTCGCTCTTTTGGAGTGAATGCCACGCCTCTTTATGTGAATTTCTGCTCTTTTGGAGTTCACTTCCAAATTTCACTCTTCTTACGAGTGCAATTTCACTCTTTTGATATTAGAATGTATGATTCCATTATTATAAGGACCCTTGGAGCTATTTGGTTAGTTGTAATATCCGTCAGTTGACAACCTCGTAACACACTTCAAATTCAGCAAATGGTTATCATTTCGTCGGAGAAAACTGAAAACAGCCAACTTTTTGCACAACATTTCTGCGTTCATTTCACTACCCCTAGAACTAATACTGCGACGCGGCATCAAGTTTTTAGGACAAGGCACTTCAAGGATTTTTGCGGCACGGGAATATGTAATCAAGACATTAAAGTTGAAAATATTTTGGGGTGATTGATGGCAAAACCGTGAGTGCGTTATTATTATTTATTGCAACATTGCCAACACAGTAATTTGCCCGGTCCTAGGAAAATGTTCCAAATTTCAGTTACAGTGCGAACTCTTAATAAGTTTGAATCAGATCAAAAGAAAATGCTTAAAGCGAATTAACCAATACCTTTCTGGTAACTCAGGATCGATACTACTTGGAAGAAATCGTGACTTTTAATAAAGCCGTCGTTGCGAGTAGGCTTATCGTGTAAGACATATGTCAAACATAAAAATTGACAAAAGTCAATCAATCGGGGGAAGACAGACAGGCAAGCTTACATATTAGTTCACAGATTCACTCCAAGTGATTTTCCCCTACGAATAGAGAATAGGTGTATTAATGCACATGAGAACATTTAATGTTGTGCGCGGAACTATGAGTACAAATGCGTTTGGCTGTAAGCCAGAATTGTGTGCTTGTGAGCTTGGTTGGTCTTGATTGGATTTTGAACTCTGCGGAAGCGTTGCTAATATACCGTAAGGCCCACACAGGCTAGACACACCTGTAGAAGATATTTGGAATGTCTCTGTGTTAAAAGTCGAAGGGCATTGACGGAATGTATTTTGCGACGTTTCTGACAAAATCTTTGGTTTCATATTGCTAAGATCCTAGATATCATCTCAAAACTGAACCACAAGTGAAGCAAACAAAGTAAAATAAACCCCGTTTGAGCAAAATATATGCTTCAATAATGGTAAAACTAGTACAATTAAGTGAACGTGTAACATTTTTCCAATTTTCTATGCACTTTGGTTCAATAGCTTCCTTCAATTGGGACAAAATATTTCTATGGTTATGAACAATGCCTTTCGCAACATATTGAAAAATTACAATACTTAAATCGACAGCTAAATCCGAAATGGTTTGATATAACAATTCGGTTCTCATTGTTTTTCGGTAATCACAGTCCCCAACATGAAAGATAAGGAAGCAACAAGGGTCGTACTTAATACATTTAGCCTAAGACGCTTATGTTTTGAATAATCTGTAGTTCTTTCTACTGCGGGTTGACTTCCATTAAACAGAGAACCAGAATCATCTGGGTGGCTTCTCTCTGCTGAATAGCCTAAGTTTCCACCTTGAACAAAAGTTTTACACCTGGGCGGTTAATGTTGCACACTTAGGGTAGACGGTTTCAAGATCGGCATTTGTCATTCCTTGAGACGTCAGCGTTAAAAAGGTTATTTGTGAAATTATGTAAATAATTATTTAAAATTACTCTTGACGGGAACATCATCACGTTTTGCAGCAGAACTACAATCCGATGAAATACATTCTTTATCGAGTTTGAAGAATATTGTCCTACTCTACCTACGGAATATTTAAGTTTCAATTTAACATAAATACCGAGGAATTATCAAGTCAAACGCGAATAAGACAGCATATTTGTCTATTGAGAATGAAAATATTGCTAGTTTTGCGCACTTTCGCACACAAACAATTTATTCGGGTATTTACTGCTTTTATCTTGTCCTTCTACAGTTGTATTGTAAGCAGATACAAGGTTAGAAGAAACACATATCTGATAATGGTTATATAGAGACAAGCAAGTACACGTCGGCGCGTTTTACCTAAAAAGCACTCATGCACGGCACTTTAAAAGACAGCTTCGAGGTTTTGGCAAATTGATGACATCAAAACATATGTATCCACAGACAAATACTCATACAAATTTACATGTATCGGGCTAACATCAAGTAAACTATTCAGAGCCATTTCAATTTCCACGAACACCTACCAATACCAAATAAGTGCATTTCACGGTTTAGATTGACAAAACATACACTGATTCCTTTAGAAGTTCCCTCCTCTAGCGATCTATATGTTATTGATGGTGCTCGTGAAAACCAAAGAGAGTTGAAAGAAGTCAAAAGTCTATTTCTACAGACAAGGTAAAATTTTGAAGATAACAAGCTGTGGAAAACAGACCAAGTTCATTTGAACTCCCACATATGGTACTATGTTACAATAAAACGATATGGTGTACGACACCCTTCCACTATACTACAGTTTTGTCGCGTAAATATAAACCCTTGATGTTAATCATTGTTTTAGAATTTACGTTTCTCTCCATTTTGCGTGGTTTCACAAAATTGCCATTTGATGGGACGAAGTAGTTGCAACGTAATCAGTTTTGACAGGGTTGGATTATAGAGGGCTTGAAATGACGTTACCATGAAGCTTCATCGCAATACTGCTATTAGCAAGTTCATCAGATGAGTTGCAAGAAATTCAAGTACAGAAATCTTCACAGCAACACGAAAAACGTTGTTTTTGAGATTATCTGTTTTGGCAAAATGTAACTCAGTATAGTTACTTAATCACCTCTTTTCAACAATGGGGTCTTATTTTTTCTGTTCGAATTTAATCGCCAGGTATAAGACATACAGAATATGGTTATGACAAAGGGTTGGTTAACTAATGATATGGTGCTCTAATTACAGCGCACTAGTACAGTTCTTCCACGCACTTTTCAAATATGTACACGTAAGATTAGAACTTCAGAACTTTTAAGAAAGACTTTACACACAATTGAAAATATTGTTTTCACTTTAGTGTAATTCCTGAAAAAGAGATGTGAAATTTATGTAGTGATTATGCGTAAATTCGTCTGAATTACACGTAAGATTAGAACTGCAGAACCCTCGAGGAAGACTTTACAGACATTTGCAAGATTTGTGTTCACTTAATGCCTGCAATGTGGGTAAACTCTTCTGAAATTCCGAATTTTGAAGCCCCAAAACACTTTTTTGCGATACATTTTGGTCTATAAGCGTGATGATACTTGATACACTTGGCGAACTGTAACTTATTAAAACGTTTTGTGAGCAAGATGGTAACAAGCGCGAACATTAGTAGTTATTAGAAATGAGTACAACTTTTTATTTCAAGTATTTGGTAGTGAAATTTGCAGATGATACCACCGTTACAGGCCCAATATCGGAGTATGACGAGTCGCACTACCGGGCTGAGATAGATACTATTGTTAATGGTGTGATGCGAACAATTTGCTACTAAATGTTACGAAAACGAAAGAAATGGTTATGGATTTTAAAAAAATTAAAACGCCCATTCTCCCTCTTACGCTTAATGGTACTATTGTAGAGCAAAGTTTCGTCATTCAAGTTCCGTGGTACTTGTATTTCGGACGACCTCTCCTGGAATGTAAATTCGACTGAAATTTTGAAAAAAGCAAAACAGCGCCTGTACTTCCTGCGTAAATTAAAAGTGTATGGTGTTAATCACTTTACTCTCATCAACTTCGAGAGTGTGCTCACTTCTTCTATTACTGTCTGGTTTGGCCGTGTAAACCAATGTGATCTCAATAAACTATCTTTTATTTTTCGGTCCGCGGAAAAAAATCATTGGTACCAGTCTTCCATCGCTGCATTCTTAATATGTAGATAGGGCCACTTAGAGAATGTAAAAAAATTATGAAAGATCCGAGCACCCTGCTTATGGTTATTTCAACTTCTTGCCATCTAGTCGTGGTCTTCGCAATTTTAAAGGAAACAGGCGCTTTACAGACAGTTTTTACCCAGCCGCCGTTATAGGTACTTTTTTACCCAGCCGCCGTGAAATTTTTCAACTCGTCTGGTTAGATTTCTGTTTTATGTTAGTTTTTTCCCAATTTTAGATTTTATTTTCTTTTCTTTTTTTCTTTTATTATTTTCATTGATTTATATTTCTTAACTTTTTTTTGTTATTTTTGAGCTTTTGGAACATTACGCTTTTCGATGCCAATTTTAATATTTGCATAGATTGATTAAACAATTGATCCTGAATTGAACTTGAACTTAAACAAGTGATTTTAAGTCAGAATAAAGTTTGGTAAGGTTAAGTGTGAACCACATCTTTTTCGCAGTATTTTTTTTTAAGGAGGGAAGGTCACATCAAGTATTGATATGATAGAGGGGCACTTATTCTGAGCAATTCAGTGTTACATCTCAACGAACAGCGAACTTGAGGCAAGCACAGATGACATCATATCTCACATCAATGAACAGTTTTTTGGTTTTCCTTAAAATTTTCAGCAAATTTCTCCTCAACACTCCCATATAATCAAGTTAAGGCTCATGATAACCCTACAAATTTTGCTTTTCCCTCAGGGAGGCCCTAGTCCTATTAACTCCAAGATCAACACAACAGACTGGAAAGAAACAAAGCATCCCAAACCAATGTGAAAATTGATATAACCTATGCAGCCCTCAAGATTATTTTGGAACAGAAATCTAGTGACTACATTTAATAACATCTCGACAATACAGGACCGTTTTGAATGAAGTTTCACCATACTGTGTAGTTTGGTTTCTCTTTCACACACTGACATTTGAATTTTTGCTTTAACATCCCTTTAATAAGACTGTTACAAAGAATTTTAAGAAATACATTCTACATACATTTGCTTTAATAGTGAGCTAGGTGAACGTTACGTTTGCCTTCAAAATGTTTAAATGATACCTGCATATACTCAATAAACAAGAGTGGTAATTGGTACTTTTACGACACTTAATGCAATTTTCTCCGCACAGTTAAAAGAGGTCCCGCCCACCTGACAAACAATCTGCCCCTGAGACCAATGTATAGAATCTACTTGATTGATACATCTTTCCTGAGTCTGAGTTACGATTAGAACATATACTATAACCATGAAATTTTAAAGAGATTCAGGCGCGACCACACAACCGTTCAAAGACGGAACAGCAAGTTGTGGTATGTGTGTGTTGATAATACTTAGGAAGCTCGTCACGGTATACGATTTCTGTATTGCGTCTATAATTAAATTTGAATAAAAACAGTTCTATCTGCATCTATTGTACTCTCTCATTGCCGAAGCCTACTCGTTGGTGTCGTACACATGTTGATGAATAGTACACAACAGGGCCAGCGTAGGTAATCCGTCATTTCAATATCCCACTCTTCTGCAAATAAGAAACACGAACCCTGTTCTCGGGAGCTATAAATATCATCATAAGACAGAGTAGAAGTCTTGAATGTAAATGTATTTGGTTCCTTTTTTCAACTAACTATCTTGGTTAGAATCCATAAGTAATGGGAGACAGATTTGTGATGCCAAAAACCACTTGTGCAAAAAAAAAAAAAAAGACCCCCTAGTGGTCTTCACGGTCAACTTTTGTTTTTGCGACCCCATTTTGAATCCAAAAGGTGTAGCCGACATGGTATTATTTGGTCTGGAACCCAACACGTTTCCTCTACTTTCTTTGTCCTATGTGAAAATTATGTTAAGTTCCGCATTGGGAAGTTTCCTTTAGTAATAATGATATTTAATAAATTACATATTGCAATTTTATTGAAGGGAGTCAACGTTTTTGGCTAGATTGGAAAAGAAGTAGTCTACCCTTGCACTTTTGGTGACGGTAGTATTTTCAACTAAGGCATAGGTTTCAGCGAAGCCATCTTTTTCGACTGACTTCAATATGTTAATATTCATTTTGAAACACAACCTTAACACAAGCTTTTTGAAAGTAAGACAAGAGATTTCGTCTGATGCTTCTCAGAGAGGTTAGCCACTCTTGCGTTACATGCATCAAGTCCCATAAATTAAACAACTCAAACAATTACTGAATCATTTAAAGTATCCAATTCTCATGGAAGAGATTCGAAAAGAATGAGACAACAAATCTTTTGGAGACGGAGACAAACTTCATCTGCGTGACCGAAACAGCATTGCACGAAAGCAATCTATCCGCATGTTTCAAATCATTAATAGTTGCGATTTCCTGGAGAAGAAGGGTTAATAACATTGATTAACTGAGGGATATTGAGACTTTTACGGTAGATGATTGATTACTGAAATTCATGTGATGTTATGGTTTACTCAATGGAGAGCAATGACATAAAGGAAGTGTCACTGATAATTTAATGATGGCTGCGTAATTAGTTTCTTTCACCAATTTTTTGAGGTGATACATGGGGCTAATTCTATATCTGTTCGGGTAGAAGACAAAAACACGGATCTCAATCATCTGCATCATTAATGTCAACGGCTATATTTGAAGTGTATTTCCAGCGGTAATTCAATGTCTTGTATGTAGTTACCGTCTATACTTGATCTGGCATACAACGTTTGCGTACGTACAGGCATTTTTTGAACGTCATTTTAATCCTTGAAGCAGACTGTTTGGCCAAGAATGATAGCAAGAACCAATATAAATGATTGGATGTAGTCATGTTTCTTTGAAAACAAATGAAGTGGCCACTCCTTGTTCAAGCTCAGATGAGTGGTGCGTCTTTAAAATACATTTTCTGAGTACACTTCAGTTTTTATTTATTTATTTATTATTATTATTTTTTTTTTTTTTTTTTGGTGCTAAATCACATTTTCTCCTACATGTGCATACGAATGCTTGCAAAGAGGAAAAAGTACGCTTACTTATTAAGGACATCTTTAGACATGAACCTGAACACCATCCTCCCAAGCCAAAATGCCCCTTGAAGAAGAGTCCACTAGCCACTTCATCAATTTGGGTTTATTGGAGCTGTACACTCTTGTAAAGACACTTTTGGAACAGATATCAAAATTTTTTCAAACGTTATAGTTTGATGATTATTTTTTGCCTTTCGAGGACATTATTTACTCACACCATATTTACCATTTAAAACGACTAGAGGTGGAAGGGTTCCACTAGTGTTTTCTCAAAAACAGTGTACGTGAGAGTGACTTGAATATTTCTACGTATTAACTAAGAGCTGCTCGGATCTGAATTAAGGATGTCCGCTCACAGTACCATGATAAAAACTTATGTTAGTTGATTTAAATAATGTTATTTGAGCGCCATTCCCGGTCACATCTGACGCGTTATACATTCACTCAACAAGGAAACAATTCAGGTGTACAAGAAATCTATCTTCGCGTCTTTAGTCATGCATGCGAGAGGTAATGCAGGCCTCATACATCAAAACTGAGTTGTGTAAAAGTGGCAGTCACAAGGGGGTAAGAAAACAAGTATTTCACTTATTGGCGGCCTCAATATATTTCTCCAAATGGAAAGGTTCAAAGAAGGCGAAATGACCAGAGACAGGACAGCCCGTGGCAATGAGGGAAGGGGGAAGGATACTTGCTTTAGACTTTTCGCATTAAATCTGATATCATTTGGAAGTGTGCTCGCTTAAGCGCTTGTTAAACTAACAGAAAATCATATTTAATGATGTTACGCTCCACTTAGTGTTAGGCCTATATTTTTCCTGTGTTGAAGCACAAGCAGGCTCGTTAATTTTTCGCTGTCCATTTGGGTGTAAGGAGTTCTAATGTACTTTATACAGACTCAATTAAAACAAATACGTTAAAGGAAAGCCCCCCTCCCCCAAAAAAATCCTTGACAGAAAGGAAAACATGTGTAAAGGGTATGACGTTCTATGAACTATTGAATGATGATTGTTGTCAACTGTTGCATAAGATCTGAATGGGCTAATACTTAATAGCTGCTCGTGTTTTTGTGTTTGTCAGTGGTTAAACTGCGAGCACATTGCTGACTTTGCGAAGCATTAACCACATTTGGATTTTGTGGAAACACATCATAGGTGGTTAACACGTTGTCATATAGGAAGAGTGATTTTGTAAAGCCATACTGCATGAAGTTGAAGCGTAAAAAGATTACTTCACGTAAAGGGTGGCATTTGGATTAAAACTGGAACGTAATATTGAAGACTATACTGAGAGATCATTCATTCATTCCATATAGATAAGGAGTCAAATTTGCTTAAATCTTATGAACAAGACTATCAGGCATTGTTGTATTATCAGTTAGTCTGGTGAGGTTCACACTTAGTGGTTGCGTAACTACACTCTAAATTAGTCTTATAGCAAAAGAGTGAATTTAACCTCTCTAATAGAGTGAAACGTGTCAATTCACTCTATTATTCTTCTTCGAGTTGCATTCACTCGAAGAAGAATAAAATTTCACTTTTTGACTAGTGCCTTCGGGATCACCCATCAATCATGTAAACGTGGGCATGCATATTAAGTATGTTACAGTTAAAAGGTAAGAAACCAATTGAAGGTAAAATTTAACACAGTGTTCTGGTCATATTTACCATACTCTGAAGCTCCTTTTCGATACCGGTTCGATACCGGTCACTCTTTTTTTAAAAAGCGTGACCTCTGTAGTCACTCTTTTGGAGAAGTTTTTTCCTCTTGGAGTGAATTTACACTTTTCACTCACTTAGAGAACGACTTAGTTTTTTTTTTTATATCAAAGCGGGTACCTTTAACCCCTATATAGATGAGGCTATGGGGTACACGAGTCTTTGCTGAGCCATGGGTTGTCTTCATAGTTTGATGGAGATAAAATACAACTATTTAATACAGTTTAAACAAATATAGAGTTTATCAGCAACAGTAGAGATTCCATAAAATATGTCAACCCTCACATTGCACAAGTAATGACGTAAACCGTTATTAATTGGCACTCTATACATAGAATACCAGTGAAGCATCTTAATATTTGATTGTGAAGCACTTGGATCATTGAACACTGTTATGATGGAACGTAGACCGATTCAGATAGTACTGAGCTGTAGGTTACATTGCAGCGATAAACACAACTAATCGGTTGTGGTTCACCTCATCTCGCTTCGTACAATACGTTGACCTCGTTGTACTAAATGTATAATGTATGCATAGCTTGGATAAAACATTCAGAAGCTGCGACTTAATTATACTCATGTGAATAAGCAAAAAGGTCTCAATGGGAGTAGACTGGGAAAGTTTGTTAAGTGGTATCAGGTGGCTTGTACATTGTTATTTCGTTGTCGCCCAAGGTGCTTCTTACAATTCAATAGGGCCTTCTGAACCTATAGGGCAGCACAATATATTAATACCAATTTACACAAAATCACAGGTATGCATGAGTATTCATATCGACAACAGCATAGTCCTTTCTCCTACCTTACTGCCCAGCTAACTCTGATGTTATTCTTATCCCTGCCCGTTATCTATCCTTACATGCAGTTATGCATGTACCGCGGTGGTTACGGTTACTGAGATTGTATATGGCGTTGACATAACGAAGTTACAAGAGGTTTTCAAGGCGCTGATGTGCAGGGTCATACAACAGGTCTTCTTAACATTCCTTAATGTTAAGAGTTCAACATGGCGATCCATATTTTACTTCAGTCTCGTAAGCATATTATAGCTCCACTTTTGACAGTAAGAAGAACTTCATGACCAGAGTGTTAATATTAAAATTGGAGATTAGCCCACGAAAAAGACAGGAATCGATCTTTTGGGAGATCGCATGTAGGTTAAGGGGATTCATGGGATTCTTTCCCAGCGAGAGAAATTTCATTAGGTGGCAGTTTAGGGCCTCACTAATAGTTTAGTAACCCCATTAGTCCCAAGTTGTCGAGAAAAACCTTTTAGTAAATTTAGATGAACCCTTTGAAAATGGTATTCAGAACATGTGATAAGTTGCATAACTAGCCTTCGAGGATGGTTAAATAGATATCGTCAAAGCTAAAATTGAGTGAGTGGTGGTTTTTGCCGTCTCCTAACAAAAAAGTGGAAAAAACCCTTTATCATAACTGAAGGACCGTGGTTAACGTGACATATTAATGCACTAAAATGTTAGTCAGACATGACGATTACCGCACGCAAATGGAAATTTCTTGATATCAGCCTACCGCATAATGGGCATTTTGATGAACGATTAGTAAGATTTCAAAAGATGGATGGAAGTAATTGAAATTATGCTGAGACTGTTGGTAAAGACGAAGTCTCCATACTTGGAACTTGACGGAATTTTGCCCAACGTGTGCAATGGACTAAACAAGGCGAATATATCATCAGTTACATGTCTTCTTCACGATAACCAGAATGCAAGGCATTCATACTCGCGAATGGAGGTGGTCTTTACCGGTTCTAGTGATATTAACAAAAAGCTGCTAAACTTAGCAACTCCCAGACGACAGTAGGTTCCATTTTTAGATTCTTTGGTATAATACGACCTGGAAATCGAACCCAGGCCTTCCGCGTGTTAGGGGGATGCTCTACCGTTAGACCAAACAGGTTATTTTTTTTATAGTGAGGTTTGCGCATTTCAGAAAAATATATCAGTGTTGAAAGTTTATACACGTGAAACACTAAGTTAGTGATGGGAGGTGAGGGTAAAAGAAATGTTTATGATACAAGCTCGAGCTTTAGAAAAGTGTATATGAGTGAAACGTATACATAATGTTAAAATTGGCTGAATAAAACAAGTAGTGGATGATATTATCTACTAGATCTAGAAAATAGACGTGTTTAGATTGCAGAAGGATTATTTTATTAATAATCTCCGGCCGTAACCAAAACTGTCAGAATGTCACGCATATTGTTAGAAGTTCAAAATATCAAAATTTCCTCACGAATTACATTTTCAATATTTTTTAACTTCCTTAGTGTTCTCAGTATTGTTCGATGGCAGTGCTTATTACGGTTCGACAGTTCACCCGGATCACTTGTGAATACATCGCAAGATCACCAACAAAGCAAGCATATGCTTCCAGATCAGAAGAGATGTAACTTAGATATGGTCTTGGCTAAAGCGGTTTAAGGGTAGAGAGAGATAACTACGCAGTCTTTCGTTTTGCTACTCCTCATCAGAGATCTCTTCTCCCATTCCTACTATAATTGTCAACAACAAAAGCAGTATAGAATTTCTCACCGGCCTCCTCTTTCTTTGGTTGGAAAAGAGCGCAGCTTGTGGTCTTTTCCCTTACAGTACCGTTGCTAAAAGGAACCGTTTTAAATTTGTCTTACAAGATTGCTAAATCTAATGATACCATACCGTCAAGTACAGCCACCAATGAAAAAAAATTTAATGTGAGAGTATTTACAAACTACAGAACAAAAAACTTGGGTTGTTGTTGACTAAGTTATTAAGATGTGGTTAAGCATACAGGTATATAGGTCCTGCGCATGGCACATTTGAATTTCAACTGAAGCGCAGCAAAATCTCGAAATGGCTTTTTCAAACCACGGTTGCAATAGATATCATTAACTGTATCATATGTCGTTCGGCTGATCATGTGGTGACCGGCAAAGCAAGCGCCTATTCGTAAGGGCGATTCCTGTTTCAGTTGAAACTTCTAGGTCAGAAGAAAACTACGCAGTTAATCGCGCAATTTTCGCATCCGGGAGACTGCGTTTTCTTATCCGTTCTCTATTCCTAACCCTCTGCGACGGTCTTCAGTTCTGAACAAAATAAAATACAACTTTAGTTTGTCGCTCTTGTTACAGTTATAAGTTGCCTCATTATGAAAAGAAATCCCCCGTTCAATGTTTTTTTGAAACAACGCCTAAACTTTTAAGTCAACAGGTTCCTCGGATGTTTCAAACTGTAAGAAAAGAAGGGTAACGACCATGTCATAAAGAACGGCAGTTGACAAAAACTATAGAAAGAGCTTCTGAGAACCCTATACAGTCGTTCCAAGAACCATGTGATTGAAATATCCCTCAAGTAATATGCCTCAACGTGTAATGAAACCAGAGACATTCTTAAATAAATTATCTGTTTTGATGGTTAACTCCTTTTAATTTACAAAGACTTACAAAGTAACAAAACCAACAAGGTGCAGATTGAAAACACTGTAAGAAGTCCATAAAGCGACTGCTATACTTCGCATTCGCTCGTAAAAACCATTAAGGAGGTTTCCCTGTTCTAACAAGTCCATTTTCGTAGTTCAAGTGCATTGTACATATGTTTGGATCGTAAACATTTATACGCTGTAATTTCTAAATGCTACTAAGTTGCTGATTAGTCCTCCCGGGTGAAACAGTCCGTTCAACGTCAGGGTATATTCTCTCCATTGAAATAATGTTACATTCTCGCCGTATTGCGAAATTAGGATAAACCCATTCCATAACGAGTGTGCTGAGATACCTTCTTAGAATAGGAGGATTTTACCAGGGATGGAGAGAAAATTCACTCCAAAAAGCTACATATCACATACTTGTAATGAAGCATGGCCCTTCTTAGAGTGAATTTTAACTTCATTCCGAGTAAAATTTTCTCTTAAAACGAGTTGTCCATCAGTACACTTTTTTGGTGTAAATTTTACATTGTTGCTCTAAGAGTCTAAGCAAGAATATTGAATGCGCTTGAACCACCCTCGGTATGTTTAAACAGATATACGTGTCGGTAATCAGTTGATACAGGAATATGTTGACGTGTATCATCATATTCTCCATTCAGGAGGGTGTACATACGTTTCAGCGAAACGATTTCCCTTTGAATTCTCATCCAAACTTTGCTTTACACCAACTATTATCCTTTTAGCGGCAAGAATGAAAACGTTGAAGCTGGCTTTATTGAAACATTCTCTCATTGTTCATAGCATATCATTTTGAAAGTGAAAAATGTCTCTGTTCCTGTAAATAAGAAGCGTTTAAATTACAGATGTAAGTGATGCACGGCAGAATTCTTTTTAAAATGAAAATAAGTGCACATGCACATATTGTTTCTAAATGATTTACACTTATTTCTCTGCTTTGAATCAATAATGCCCCTGGTAACAAATTACCGGGACTGCTGCATGTGGAATATTTCTTTAAGCTGTGGTGACACGCTGGGGTAAGACCACGCAAAAAGTATTTGTCTTAACACTATTTAGTTCACTTTGTTGGGGTTTCCTGTCCATCTTCACATATCAAATTTATTCTAGGTCATTGTAAAACGCAGTGATTTGCTTACATAAACACACTGTGATGAATTTCGAAACTACACATTCTGAACTAGGGTACTAATCTACCCAAAGCATGATTTCAAAATGTCACCTAGCACTAACTCAACGATTCAAAACAGAAGATTCCTCGGCGAGAAACATAGCAAGGAGCATATTATGTTGTTTGCTATAACATACATTCATGACCATCAGACGCATCACGTTTATAACTTCACATATTCTTAACCTATCATTAATAATGTCAGAGCTACTGTGCGTATCTCAAGGATAAGGTATGATGCTCACGTTCAAAACGGACACTAAAATTTTAAAGACATGAAATACACCGTCGTCTTTCAAGCATTAAGTCTATTTCAATGTTCAACAACATTGTTCACCACTAACCGCTCTTTTTGTCAGCTTCGCAAAGAATAACACTCTCTCAGTCACAGTGAAACGATTAAAAATTCCCCAAACAAAATTTCACGATTATGGATTTTTAGGGGGATGAGAGGAAAGAGTATATCAGCTTTTGAGGAAAATACTTGCTCATAGCGAATCAACTAGTGGAGCACTATTACTGAAAAACTGTAACACAGCTTCGAGGCACATAGCGTGATTCAATTTTTTAGTAGATTTCAACATTCATAATGGTCGTTGCTCACTGCACGAAGAAGCACTACTAAGCATCCGGATGTATTCAATGTTTAGAAACAAAACAAAGAAGAATTGTTCAACCACACAATGCACTTTCAGACACACTATCAAATATTCATTGACTTCGTCTTATATCTGATCTGAAAATAAGAATGAAGACTATTGAGAATTGACGGTAAAACGTCATGAACTTATTCTTAGTCGAACTACAAAGGAAAAATGCTAAAAGGCGAATGATAAGTGTGTTGTTATATGGAGTCAAACATAGCTTTGCAATGGCGCCAAAGTCGGTATGATTATGATTTAGGGGATTTTCCCGTTCAGTCCTTGTATTCAGTTGTCTTTCAGCAGAAAGGCAGCGTCATGCGTTCTTAAAGGTCAAAAGCAGTCCCCCAAAACGTATTTGGAAACAATAGATAAATATCACCATTTTCCTCTTATTTCCCTTCAAAGTATCTTTTATCATAATGTGTAACTTCAATATTGCATATTCAATGTAAAGCAAGCAGAAACTTCTAGTAAATTTTACATTTGATGAGAAAAATTGTTGTCCCATGACTCTCAACAGCCAATCATGAAACAGGACAGTCTAACATACTACTTCAAGTTTTGGGGTTGCTACTCTTGCCTTTAAAAAACCATGGGAACGGTTTTTAATGTATAGTTGTGGTCAATATGAATAATGGTTTAGCGGCTATGCACACTCTTTCTTTGTGGGAATGGCTAAGGTAGAGTCCTAGCTAGAAAATCCTTTAGAGGAGGAAAAACGATATTTCCCCACAGGTTGCTTTCCCCGGATATTTTCCTCCCAAAAATTATGCCGTAAAACCATTGAAAGTGTTAGGAGACTATAAGCTCAAATTCTCATGAGTGCTTTCTTGAAAATAGCCGTATCAACCTTTGCAAAAACATAAATGAAACTTTACATTACGATACAAATTGTGCAACTGAATTCTTAGTTCCTTTAATCTCCAAAGAACAGTTAGAATTGAGTGAGATTAATTGTACATCTATTCTTGATCATTTCAGAGCAAAAATTGTGTCCTCAAAATGTACATTGGAAGAATGCTAAATCAAACTGTGTAACCGTGGGATGATGACCAGAATTCCCGACTCCAATATGGGAAATTTTACCAGTGGGGGTACTAGAATTTCTCAAATCACCCTTTTGATTACGCATAGAAGAATAGCCCTGGTTTAGTAAGAGTATGTAGCCAGAAAGGTCTGTTGGTTTGTTTGAAAAGAAATGGTTCCTTAACAAAGACATATCTACTGCTGAAGAGTATATTAGATGTATTGGTATGTCTTAAACAGTGGTCAATTTAAAAAAAAAAACGTCTGAAATTTTGCCTTTAATTTGCAGAAATTAAAATCTAGAGAAATCAGCGCTGCTTTACTTAAGTTAATAATTTAGAAATAATTCGTCAATCGTTTTCTAGGTAGTTGCTAGTTCAAAGTTCGAGTAAACATTTTCAAAGAATAATCTGGTCAACAGTTGCTTTAAAACGAAACTCTTAAAATATAGGTCAAAAAAAAAAAAAAAAAAAAAGGATAGATCGTCAAATGCGCTCCTTTTTTCATAATAAAATGTTTGATCGATTGTAATTGAATGCAGTTGTTACGTTTGCAATATTTTGTATCATCCCTATACCGATGTAGCATTCATATGTCTAAAATAGATTTCAAAGCTCAGATAGATCTTTTACTAACAACAAAAATCACAAGGTACCTAACGAGTACGTCACAAACATCATTGAAAACCGATACGAAAAATTTTATCGGTACCAACGGTTTGTAGCAGAGTGGTAGCAGTTATTCATTAGCTCTTTAACACGAAACAGAAAATTTACTTCAAAAAGAGTGAGCTGAAAGATCAGTACCATGAGATGTAAATTTCTTTCAGAGTGCAAGAAATATTCACTCCAAAAATATCACATACGTGAAATTAACTATAACTTCGAAGTGCAATGTAACTTCTTTGGCAGTGAACGCCACTGTTACTGCCCCTCGGCACGCTCATTTTGAAGCTAGCGTAAGTTTTCTAAACTGCAGTTCTATTTCAATTGCAACATATCTGTCCATAAACCAAGATACGATTACTTTCAAGTTGTACAGAAAGTGGTTTCCATTGATACAACTTTGTATGGATGCAGTAAAACTAAGCAGGAGAATTGTGTGTGGCTGTAGATTCCCATTGTACAGACATGTTTACGCATTGTGCATTCAAAGACCCACATTTAGGTTTTCAATTACCCTGGACGAAGTTAATCAAGTTTCATTTACTTTCGATTAACGTAGCCAAAACATACTCTAATATACCGGTACCAACTGCTTGGTCTGACAAGCGTAGTATATGTTTGGGGTATTCTGGAAATTTGAGCTTGGAAGAATGCATCCGGTTGAGAGCTTTGTGCAGTTAGTGTGCCCTGAACCACTGCACAACAAAACTAAACCCAAATCTTTGCAGTAAAGTTCTCGTAAGAGCGTTCTGCTTAAATGAATTAAAAGCTTTGGATTCAACTTTTTAGAAATGCTGTGAAACAGTTTGAATTGTATTTCCCCTGAACGGTTCACAGGACAAAGTGACATTAAGCGATTCGAATGAAAGGTTTGCACACTTTGTGTTACATGAAACTATTCAACTGGTCATGCTGAAGAAAATCCGTCGGGAAACAAAAGCGAAAGAAGTTGCTAATTATTTGACACAATCGGACATGACGGACATCAAAACATTTCTATTTATATAATACAAAAAACATTTGCTAGGCGTTAATTGGTCTGTCTTGTTCACTTTTAAGGACAAAACTTCTCACTCTCACCTACTTACTTGAGCCCCTTCCACAACCCTCAAACACTCATCTTCATTCAGACACAATTTATATATATATATATATATATATATATTTATATATATATAACCGTAATAGTAAAAATTAATTAATAATGTAAACCAGGCATGGGTAAAGTGCTCAACCCAGTGAAGAGACCTGTAATATTGAAAAGGTTGCAATAAGTTCTTACAACATAGCTTTACAGAACTGTTTCGTAAGGGCCAATAATGTAGGTCCTCACTCCTCAGAAGCCTGATGTAGGCCCTTACGAAACAGTTCTGTAAAGCTATGTTGTAAGAACTTATTGCAACCTTTTCAATATACATATATATATATATATATATATATATATATATATATATATATATATATATATATATATATATATATATATATATATATATATATATATATATATATATATATATATATATATATATATATATATATATATATATATATATATATATATAACGTTCTCCAATGCGATACGATCTATACGCAGTACAAAGGTCTGGATTAATACTGTTTTGGCAGTGGATATATTGCAGCCTTTCACTTTGACAGTGGAAAGGTTGACAAGAGGATTTTTTTTTACCAAATATCGGAAACGTGGAACAATCCGCTTCAGTAAAAATAAAACAACATCCTTGCTTTTAAGACTATTAAGTGTAAGATTGATGCATACAAAGGCAATGCGTATAAATCCAGCAACTCGAAATCTCTGGATGTCATTTCCGTGAAAACTATTATTTTGACATCAAATTCATAGAGCCAAATATTGAACTCAACGAATCAACATTAGACCTGTTTAGAAACGGAAGTCATAAATTAGTAACATTTTATTTGTGCATTTATACGGTACGTCTTGGGGAGACGCCAACATTGCCTACGCTCAAAAGTGCAAAATACCTTCTGTAAATTACTTATCCATACAACAGAAAAAGAGCGTGATTGAATTTTTACCAGGAAAATATTATTTTTAGGCAATAAAAGCTATAACAGGTTAGCGAGAGAATAAGTTACAGTGTGTGGAAAATCCAGGTAACAGTATGTGGCAAACCAAGCTAGAAATGGGGGCTATGTCAGTTGGATGTTTCATGTCCCCGAATCGTGGGAATATCCGTAATTCTGGTAACATCGAACTTCGGGAATAACGAACCTTGTAATCTCCGCTAAATCGTAGAGATGTACAAGGACGGGAACATCGTACCTTGGGAACATTGAACCCAGTGAACATCGGGTAGACCTCAAGATTTTTCCAGGTGTACAACAGTCTCCTATCTAAGCTTTGTGTGATTATATGAAATAAAGGACAAGTGAGTTAATGAGCTAAACATGTCCACTGCAGTCTCCCTGTTTTCGTCAATGAATCCCACAAGTCCGATGCGTGCAGTTCAGGTTTCCATTGGTGAGTGTTGTTGGAATGGTCACGTGTTTACATAATTAACGTCCTGTGCTATTTGAAACCATAATTTTAAACAGAAATTTAGGGCAGGAATATTTTTGTGGATTATTTAACAAGATGGTGTTTCAGACCTAACTTTATGGAACTTCTCCTTGCTTCTTGCGGTTCCCAAGGACCTTGTTGTTGATATGTTTCATCTACTCCATTTCTGATGTGAGGGTTGCAAACTGCAGGCTAGTGACAACTCTCTGAGTACTGACTGCCCTCTTTGAAAACTTTCAGTATAACGAAACTGTAGACTGAGCGCGGGTCACACTAGAGTGATATCGAGTGAGGTTTAAATCCGATTTTTATTAGCTTCAGCTAAAATCTCCTCTACCTTTTGTCGGAAAGAACACAAAATGTGCCAACCTTTGTAAATATGTTATTTGCACAACAAGGGTAGGCACTTGAATCGAAATCCACCCATTTACTGTGATAAAAGCTGTCGCTGTCGAAGTAACGTCACAGATTAATTAGTTTATATTAACGGTTTACATGAATTGACTTTCCGAAAAAGAGGACATGTATCGCCTGCAAGGGAAAGGGTTCCGAGGAAAGAGGGTGCCCCACAACGTCTTTTGGATATTTTTTTGCTTTCCTTAGGGCTTCTAATGCAGAATGGTGCAATATTTAAAGCAAAATCATGTTAAAACCTGTCAAACCATGTAAAAAATACATGAATCCGGACGTTCAGAGTAATTAAAAAATTCCGCTCGGACACCGCAGTGAACCCGTAATAGGAGGGCATGATTGGGTAAGTCCGGAAGTCTGGAAACCCCATAAAAGCGTTACTTCGAATTATCACGCATTTACTCAGGTTGGTATAGTTTGGAGGTTTTCAGACCAAAGATGAAGGAGATTGACACACAAATATCGGATCGTAATCGGATCCAATATCGCTTATCCTTACCGATGTCATTAGAGCGTGCTTCACAAGCTGCAATAGAAATTCGCAAATGATGTCTTACGAAATTGGTTTAAGCGACACAACCGTTGCAGTAGCTTCAAGTAGTTTACTTCTTGCCAACGATACGGACAAAGCGGGTACAATAGGCAACGTAGAATATCAGCCTGGCAACATTATTGTACTAGCAACTCTTCTGGTTTTGAGTTCTGTGCAAACCTCACAAGCACATATATCACAGATTAAATTCCACTGAACAATAAATCAATATTTAGGAAAACTCAGTGATGTAATGCTGCTCTGAATACAGATTTACGGGTCCATTATTTTTCTTTGCTAATATCTTTCAGTTTGATTTGTTTACAAGGACCAGCTAGGTTAAGATGGATTCAATCGGTCCATTTACAATGAATCGTCTTTTCAACGATAGGCCTACGTGTAAACATGCGCTCTACGTCGGCAAATTAAATAAAGTATGCATTTGGCCCGACTACTTGACAAAGAATACTTGACCTTCGATCAGCTGCTTCAACACATGCAAAATAAGACACGACCTGCACAGAAAACGATAAAATATACGGTACAACACGTATGGTGTCATTATTACCAGCAATGGTAGACTCTAAAATACTGTCTTATTGTGCGTATGGGATTTATCTGGAAGGCAAAAATCCCTAATATAACTTAATATAATTTCACAGCATTTGGACCATATTTGGAACAGTCTGAGTGCAAGGGACTTGCAAATCGTCGGGGACTTACCTTCGCTTTGCGACGATTGTAAAGTAGTCTGGGTATCATAATTCCTTACGTTCCACCCCTCCCCTATATCGGTGAACATATAATGCAGTAATCGAAATAAAACTTCAAAAGTATTTTACTTACATATTGGCAGCATGGGAGGCGTAAACGTCTTAAACGTAGCCAAGTCTTAGTCAGCATAGGCCATTCTTTGATTTTTCATTTCACCCATATAATTTTCATTCAAATGTTACATTAACGAAAGTCTGTCTGTTGGTCCTTCAGCAACTTAAATAAAAATACCTAAACGGTGGCCACTTTGAGTATTGGATTACTATGACCATCTTGAACCAAAAACTCTCAGACGTTTGCTATTTTATCTTATACTGTACAAGAGAAATAATTAATATCAAAAAAGGAAGAAAATTATGATTAAGTCTGAAAAGCCTATCATTGTTTGGTCACTTTGAACTGTATGTAAAGCAATATAAATATTTACACAGGGCACGGTGAAAGTTTCATCACATGGTATTCATCAATGCAACAATTTTTTTCAGGCAGGAGGATTTTACAGACGTGAAATCAAAACAGGGGTGAGCGTCCAAAAATTGGTTGTCAAGGTGATTGATAACCATTATATATTGGATAATAAAAGAAATGCGGCGAGGAGTTCGAAGATGAAGAGGACGAAATATAAGGTACACGCCAAATCGACGATATACAAGTGCCACTGCATGGTTGCTTAGAGCATTGAGATTCCTCGTACTTGGTTCACAAGAACGTAAAACCGTAATGTCGATGTATAATATCGATGATGTTGTTTCCATGGAAAAGTTAGTTGACAATTAAGGGAACGAATAGGATCGGAATAATGTATTTTTTTAAAGAAGAATGTGTGCTATTGTTTGATAGCAAAACAACACTATCAACACTCACTGATTTGTTTTAATTTTTGAGGTTTTGAATATTGTTCCATCTGTAAAAATTTTTATTTTTTTCATTTATTTAATACAACAACCGTCGGCGTCAATCTGGGAGAGGGCAAGGGAATTGGGTGAAGAAAATTTTCTGCACCGAAACTCCCCTTGCATAATGAAATTGCTCTTTTAAGTAAGATAATAGCAGCATATGAAATGTTTCAAACGACCACCAATGTTTTTGCATTTGCCACCACTGTTGCCTAATACTCCACGGATGAAGTATTCAATTTCAAGGGGGAATTGTTTCCGAAACATTTTTGGTATCCATTTCATTTCGTTAACCTCAAGCACGAACCTCCAACTATAACTAATAAATGTAAAAACACCGTATGAGTTAAACATAATAAACCTTTAGAAATTCGGACTATCGTATAACAGGTCACGCAAAATAACAACGCAGTTCTTGCTTGCAGTAATCGTTCAACTCCCTCGTACATACACTGTGAGCAATGTAAAATTTATTTATCAGTGACACAGACACAATTGCCATCGGTTTCTTAAATACTAGTAAAACATTCAACGTGCGACAAGAAATCAGATAGGGCTCTTGTTCAAGAAGATTAATACAGTTGTCGAACTCGTATGACGGATAATAGACCATCATGGTACACTTGTATCCTACTGGTTGTATGATTTTTGTAAAGCACTCATTTTTTGCCGTTCTCGTATTTAACATGCTTTACAGATGAGGTTAAGAACGTTCGTCTTGAACAGAACTCGGTCAGGAAATCCTGATTAGTGCAATGAATTTGGCACAACCAAACTAATTAAGACAAGTCAGTCACGGCTGGTTTAATTACGCTTATATTCAGTTTCATCACAGATGTCCTCATATGTATATAACCTGCGACACGACTTCAATTATTTGAACAATGGAGACAAATTGTTACTTTGAAAACTTCAACAACCAGTAGAAAGATCTTAATAGTTATGTTAAATGGTTAAAGAGAACAGGGAATTGCAACTCCCATAAGAGTAACAATAGTCGCCGACCCTGTTTTGCAAGCACTGAGTTACTAAGTTTATTTCGATGTTTCCGTAAGGGTTTTAGTTTTTTACACTTAATGCACGCATGTACTTAACTCCATGTCACAGGTGATACGCGAAGTTGGAGAATGTAATATGTTAGAGCTACATCAAATGCCTGGTTTCATTCAAAAAAGGGGAACTCAGTGACCACTTTTCCTGTCAAAGACAAAAATGCATGTGTTCAGAAACATTCACAGGTTACATAGAAAATTACAACTATCTACAGTACGAGCGAAAGAGCAAGACATGGGCGACTAATTTCGTGCAGTGAGTGGGATTTGTGGTACACGATGGGTGGCCGTATACGTTTACGTATAAATGAATGGTTTAGTTGACACATAAGTAGAAACGGCTTTGAGCCGTTTCATTGTTTAGGGGAAACTGATGAGAAGGGATGGTCAAGAGCAATCGCCTACTCGGATACAATCACAACAACACATTTCTTTTAATGTTGCATAGTTTCGTTATTTGAATTTATAGACCGTTTTATTTTGACAGCGTGTTTAACTAAGTTTCCTTCATTGGTCTGTCTGATCATGTACAACATGGAGCAAAATAAATGGCAGAACAGTTATGAGAACGTTTTCGTTTGACCAGTTTGGCGTTGCCTAATGATATTTCCCTTGAAGGGCTTTTTTATATTGCATCTAAATACGAGTTATTTTGAAACTCATATGGGCCCTTTTCAAAGACGTATAGTAGAGGCGAACAACTACTACGAACTACTAGTGAAATCCAATTTTCAAATCTTGTATGTCAATACAACAAACCTGGTCTACAAAATATCTCGTTTCATCAGCCCCTCCAAGCCAATTGATTGTGGCGTGTAATTGAATGTTATTCCCAGCATGTAGGCATAATAAAGGTTTTAGTTTACAACATCCGAGTCAAGTTCTTCCCATTATATAGTTAGGTCAATAGCATCCATTTTTGTCATGGTCAGAACGAGAAATTGAGGTGCACCACCAAAGAGTGCGTGTGAGAAGGATGTGCAGCTAGAGGCAGGTGTTCTTTATCTAAACGCAGCGTGTGGCATGATATGACATGGGAATTTTTCTACTGGACGGCTAGGACAAAGGGAATTCCCATTTTTGTCTTTTTATTTCAACCAGCGTTTATGCAGTGAAACCATCGGGGCCGTTAAAACAGATTTTGCTCGACCCTTTTCAATGGAATTAAAAAGGACACCTTAGAGGCACCAGGTCCTACTGGAATCACGTGACTGTGAAATGTGCCTTTGGAGCTGATTGATGTAGGAAGGGAACGGTTTTGGAAGTTGGATGGCGGAAGGCCTTAAGGGACCTACGCAGTGATTTTGAAAAAAAAAAATCCTGATACTGCATGGGCCATGAAGATGTGAGAATAGTTACAAAACATCTTTTCAATAAGACGCCACCATCGAAGGTATACTGTAGTTACATAGGGGTTTACACCTAAACTGAGACCCTTTTGGTTAAATCTAACAGCGCCCATGCGTTTTGTCAGCTGTGGGGCACTGCTAGGTATACCCTTCTATGAAAATGCACCTCATAACATATATACTTTATGCATTATTTTCTACCATATATATAAGAAACGCTTTACCAAGTCTCACAAAATGGACGGAAAATAAAAAACCACAAAATGAACAATAAGCACTAGGTCTCCTCCTAGGAATGGAATTTTACAAATATTAATAAAAGAGAAAATTCCGCCTTGTCAATTGCACAGCAAGCAGCAACAAGTTTCACCTCGAAGGTGACTCATACGATTACAACCACTATGCTGCAGCTTACCAACGGGGCCTTCATATTGGAATATTAGCTTTAGCCGAGGTTAGTTAAACGGAACTATACGGATTAGTTTTTAACATATTGATATTTAGTTTGATTAGTCACAAAAATTTTTTTAGTTATGCCCATTGGCTTGTTTTACTACTCCAATGCTTAGACTGAGCATCAAGCGCAAGACAGTAGGCTATGGGTGCAAGAACTCATGCAATCGTCATGTTACATGAAGAATAAGAGGGATTTAACTCTTTAATTGCCATTGACATATTCAAAGCAATGCTTACTGCACTCTAAAAACAAACGAATGAGCTTATAGTCACTTTGTAACAGAGTGAGAAGTGTCAATTCACTCAATTGGAGTTGTATTTCACTCTACGAAGAAGGGCATTCACTCCAAAAAGGGTAAACGTTTATTCTCACAGAATGTTTGGAAAGGATCACTTATTTTTAAGAGTGGTTCCTTCAGGCACTCAATCAAAAGTGAAACTTCGCTCTTTCGGAGTGAATTTCAATCTTGAGTGTATCTTGAGTGAATTGTTCAACTTTCACTCTTGTAGCAATTGAAATTTCACTCTCTTATTTTTAAGAGTGCGGAAAGTTACAGTTAACTTCCTTCCATCAAACATTTCGACTTCAGAGTTTGAAAATTTGCTTTAAATAGAGATTGTGATTTAAAGAAGTCTTCGGTAGTTTACTTTCACCATCGTTTGTAATTGAAACTTTCAAATAGTACGTAAGCTTTTCTCTTTGCCATTTTCAAAGTATGACAAGAGTTCCCTTTAGTTTCCACATGCATTTTTTAAATTCCTCCCTGTCACCTCGAATTCCCAACCATTGAAAAGACCTTGTAATGTACCATGCACGGCTCGTTTGTAAGTGTACGTATGTTACATTAAAACATCGCTTAATTCCTTACAGCATCCCTTAATTCGTTCTGAGCCTTTATATTAAGTTAAGCGTAGGAGAATTAATTTGTTTTGCTCGAGAGTAAAGGCCATGACATATGCATCGAACTTGCGCCTCGCAAAGCTATAGTACTGTAACACAAAGAAACGCAAGACCTGCTTGCTAAAGATATTTTTTACAGATATTTTTACTTTTTATTTTACGACGAAACTAAGTAAATTAAGTATGCGCCCCTGAGTATGGACAAATAACCATATATGAAAATATTCGGACGGAGATTTTGTTCACACCAACATTCCTGTACAGGTAGCGATTTACAGGTGACGGATATAAACATAGCATTTTAAATTACTTCATGTAATCTGGAGGAACTGTTGCATTACGTGTGCTATTTATTTTCCTTTAATGCCCATGCGTTTTAACAGTGAGGCATAACGTATCAAACACACAGATCCGTGCAACCCTCTCTTAGGACAAATACTTTCAAAGGTAGAATAACATGACTGAATTTAGTGAAACTGATCAGTCTAATAAATGGCACTTTTTTATGAGATAGAACAAATACGTTGTTAAACAGCAACGCCGAATTAAGGACGTGAGCTACGTACAATATTCTATTGATCGTTTGTTTCACTCTTTAACTATTCTTTGTAAAAATCGCTTGTGTTATTATATTGACTCATAAATTTCGCTTTCAAATATTGTGTACAGCCGAACAAGTCTATTGTGTGTTTCGGATGCTCAATTAGTCGTCGTTTACTGAACCAAACGCAATATCTGCTACAGTGTTGTGGTCAGCTTAGACATTAGAAGAGTGGGACCAAACAGGTAGTTGCTTCAAGCACGAAGATAAACTTATAATCTAGTCGAATTCATGAATGTAGATCCACTATGGTGATGCTGTACATTTATTTAAGAATTACTCGGTAGAGGTAACAAATGTCACTAGGAGCCTCTCCTATATGAAAAACAATTACAGAGGAAAAGTAAAAGCCTATGGCCCTGGCATTACGACACTGATGTGAATTATAAACCTCTCGTTGATACCAATGACAAAGATATGACATATAGGGTAAACGTTCTAAGGTATTACGAAATTGCTCAATGTCAGTTTTAAAATATATTAAAGTTGCATTCAATGATAAAAAAGCCGATTTTGTTTGAACTCGTCGGGAGTGTTTCAATTCCAGCTTTTATCGTTATTGCCCTTTCAATTATTATGTGTAATACAACAAATATTTGGTTGCGAAGCATTTACGGATACATGCCACTAGATGATTACACAAACAGGTCGTCCATGGTTTCATGCATGAGGAAAAAATCTTGGAGATAATTACTAGATAACCAAAACTAAATTTAGTTCTCTCTATTCATTATTTTCCCCTTCTTAAAACGAATATGCAAATGTATTGATATACTTCAATAAGGTGTATTTTTCTGTCGTCAAAGTTTTCTTGGTCTTACTCCAGATGTCAGGAGAGTAATCCTGATGACAACTGTTGAATTAACAACAGGTGAAGTGGTATTGATATGTCTCAATAAGGTGTATTTTCTGTAGTCGAAGTTTTCTTGGTCTTACTTAACAGCAGTCAGGAGAGTAATCCTGATGACACCTGTTGAATTAACAACAGGTGATGTGCTATTTAACAGATAAATCCCCAGTTATCTTTTGGATTGAATGGTGTTAACAGTTATCTACATACAACGCCCATTAAACCAAACCGTTCCCCTGAGTCTTGGTATGTGCCAGTACCTATTGAAATTGTGTTGACAACTGTTGACACTTTACCTATTTCTTTTTAGTATATATGTGAACTCTCCTTTCCTGTTCAAATTATTTCAACAAACTCCGGAATACATAAAGTATCAGCTTATTTAGGTATTAACCATTAAGGTATCAATATTATCGTATACAATTTAGACCTACTTTACAACCGAGGTGACATTCCGGTGGGTTCCTTATGTGACCAAATTCTTGGCAAACAAGAGAAAAATAAAATTTTGCACCCGGGATTAATACGTTACCCATTTGGGCTAGCCCACTTTACCCATATGACCCGTATAACTAGTTTTTGGCTCATGAAAACGACTAACATGAGGTAAAAATATGAGTCAGCCCTATAATATCCCCATGCACGTGGACTAGTACTCATATGAAGCCCTTATTAATCTTGGGCGCATGTATAACAGGTCCCACAAGGGTTTATCCATATGGGACCCGTGTATTGATGTAGGTTTGTTAAGTGGTGGTGTAACAACAGTTAACATCTCTTACCTCTTGAATGTGGCTGGACGTGATTGCGTAAACTTTGTTCTATGTGTTCATCTATGTCAGACGCGTATGAATCAAAAGCAACAGACAACCATTTCACTTGGCGTCCACCGTTCTTGGCGATGTCGGTAAGAGCCAAGCTAAGTCCGTCGCACAGAAATTGATAGTTCGTATGTTCTGTACGTTCTGCATGAAACAAAAATGTGCTATGGTTCCAATTGAAATATCGGTAAATGTCACTGATTAACAATCCATGCTTTAGGTAGTCACCTTGTAGTTGGGTTAACACATGAGGACTTTCTCTGAATTGGAAAGACAGGGCCCCTGCGGTTAGCATAGGAACTTTCCAGTGGGATGTAAAACGTACCACTGGTCCAGCAGCATAAACGCATCCAGGTCCTATAAAACAATCAAGCGCTTGTTCATAAAACTGGGTTGCAACCTGTATCTCAGCGGCTTCTAAACTACACATGGTATCGTTTGGAAATAAAATTATATTAGTGTTTGGAAGTATATCCCGTTTAACTGTTTCAAGAGCAATATCTATAGCTGGCCTAACCATTTGCGTGAAGAAAGGGTACTTTGGATTTGAGGTAAAACTATTTTGATCAGCATGGGGGGATAAATTTGGGAGGGGGTAGTCCGGTAATAGTAAGCCAATCCTCACTTCTTCCGACATATTGCGGTTCCTCATAGTCATGTGTCCTGCTACATCCTTCCAAATCCAAGTAAATAGGGCTAAAGACACAAATAAGGCAGTTGAGGTGAAGCTTTTTTGAAGCATTTCTGCAAGCGACATCGTATTTTCCTATTATCCCGGATTATTGTCAAAATAGAATTCCACATGAAACCTCTTCAACACATTACTGCTACAAAACATCGGCGGTCGTTGTGTTTCAATTTTTCGCTCAACAGCTTCCTTCGTGAACATACTTGTTCATCTTGAAGTACACTATGAAAGACATCCAACATTCAACAGTTACCAGAGTCCCCGTACTATTAAAATGTCCGATTTCCTGCAAAGCAGTTTCGAAATAAAGGCACTTATGTTAACAGGGAGTTGCAACTAAGTTACAGTGTCATTGTATCTTCAAAATTTGCTAAGGCTGGAGGGAATTTAAATTACGCTTTACACATAATGAAACTAAAGAAAGTTACAAAGTACGAAAAAGAATCCCTCGTCACGTAGATATTACTCGCAGGTTGCCATTATGTCATTCCATGACTGAGACACCCTGGGTTGGTGTGATATAATAATCCTTTCCTTCACTTTGTCGCTGCTGAGATGATCGGAACTGTACAAAACTCGAAGTCTGTCACAAAGACCGCTAGTAGGGAACACGACAAGCATAAAAATACGACTCTCAAAATGCTGGCTTCGTTACAACAGTTCTGAATAATCATACTTGATCGGCTCAATCACATACAACTCATGTAAGAGTACAACTTTCCCGTGATCCGTAATAGTGTATAAACGCTTCCTTCCTCTACGGGTGCACCAGTATAAGAATCCACGGTAAACACTTGACACATTAAACTACAGCGAAGTCACCTTTACCTTGCCTGTCCGAGCAGTTCTAAAACGAAGTGAACAAATCATTGTGCATATATACTATATGTTTATATGTATATATCGCTATTATAAAACTATGCATGGTAGAAGTAATGCACGTGAACATCGGTGGACTGTGAAACCTGTGTGAACAATAGAGGTCAGCCGATTGCTGCCCTATTATGTTCTCGTATTGACTGTGTAAGCGATTATTTATAACACTTTATATGTGTTTGAATTCAAGTACAAACGAGGGTACGGATATTTCAGGAACGAAGGAAATTACGATCGACTGTGCTTTCGAGTTTGCTTAGGAACGGGAAGTTTGCCTAACTTTGGTGGTGGCGCACTGACATCATAATTTTTGGCTGGACAGAAGGAGAATTGCATTTCCGTGTGAATCTTACGTCTTTTCATAACGTGCCGACTAGTGGACTATGTTAAAACGCACAGGCGTATGGTGTTTTTAGATGAAATGCATTGGGGAACTTCACGGAAATTGAGGTTGTTCACGATAGTTTGAAGGTCTGAAACAAGTTTCGCAAGGTTTCGCTTAAGATACCGTTAGTTAAGACAGTTTCCAGTAACTAACAAATATTGTAACAACAAAGGCAAGCCATCTAAATTCTTAAATGACTCGTTTTAAATAATATTACCATCAGAAATGCAAAATACCTGGAAAAGTGACTGATGACAATACGGTAGGAAAGCACTGCAGTTGCCGCATATTGGATGTCCAATCGCATTTAATCAAGTGCAAAATTCGTTAAAGGTAAAGAGCAGTCCCCAAACTTATTTTGAAGAAAAGCTAAATCGAACAATTTTCGTTTTAAGTATCTTTTTTTACATTTTATGATTTAATATTGCATGCTCAAGGTAAACCAAGCAGTTATTTCTAGTAAATTTCTAATTTGAAGAGAAAAACATTGTCACGTGACTCCCAACAGCCAATTATGAAACTGGACAGTCTACTACACTATTTCTCTTTGGGATGACTGCTCCTGCCCTTTAATTTCAAAATAAAAGGAACGATTTTCTCTTTCCGAAGGTGAAAACGGCATCTCGATAGCTTATAGAGTTCGGAAGGTACAAATTTTTAAAGTATTGCAAATTTTTCTTGGCATTTGATGCATCATGGGAAATGTGTAATGTAATTGTGGCACATTAATTTAACATTGCATTCAATTAATTTATAATTATGGTGCCGCTGTAGGCAATATTAAGCAATGTTTTTGGTTGTACGCTATGTATGGTGAAGGGTAATGCTAGATCTACAGGAAAAGATTTTCAAACATTTCAACAGTATCAAATTCCAAGGACAAACAGGATGTTCACTTAAAAAGAAAAACAAAAGGAATTTGAAGCAATGACTTTTCCCCCATTTTATGCCCCCCTCAAGTCACCCAAACCCTCCCCATGACACAATCCTGACTACGCGCCTGGGTACTTTATTAATGTACCTCATAGCAGTCTCGTGTGCATGATTCCAAAGGGGGCAAGAATCCAAATTCTCCCAACTTATTTTATAAACAGGGAATGTTCTTATTCCTTTCAAAATCTTGGACCAAACATAGCATGTGTAACAAACCTTTTCCAGATTGTTTAGAAATAAGTCATATTTTTCGAAAAGACCTTTACGTAGGATTTATGAAGAAAAGTGAAAAGTCAATCACACTCCTTTTTTTCTTTTACCTTTTAATTAAGTGTCATATAAAAGATTGAAGGGAGGGTACAATAAAGTATGAAAAATATGCACAGTGAATACACGAATATCCAGTACAGCTAATTATACCCCTGTGCAAATGACTACGAACTTTTGTTTTATAGCCTATTTCACTGCGCATGAATACTATATCAAGTTTTGAGTGAATGCGTCCTATCTACGCCCCTAGTCAAAGGGGTCAGGGGCATGAAGTTTTCGCACCCTAAATATTTTTTGAGACGGGTTCTTTTATTGACTTTCGCTCCCAGAAAAAATCCCCCCCCCCCCCCGAAAGATATTTTCGTCCGCATTCGATACCTTTTCGGGCAACGTGTCTGATATCCAAAAATCAGAATGATAGGCCTAAGGCAAAAGATCTTGTTATGGGCATTGTAAATATTTGTCATAACACATTTCAGTGATCCTGGCATATGTAACAACCATTTTACAACAGATAATGTTAAAATTAAGCGATAATGTAAAAACAACCGATAATGTAAAAAGAAAATTACCGATAATGTAAAAAAATTGAACCGATAATGTAAAAAGAAAATTACCGATAATGTAAAAAAATTGAACCGATAATGTAAAAAAAAAAATAACCGTTAATGTATAAAAATCTTTGAACCGATAAAATAAAAAACATTACCGGTAATGTTAACACCGATATACAATCACTACCAAAATATTTTGGCACAAACATCATCTTTTCAAGCAGGTATGGTTCAGTTGCATAAAGAGCAAAATGGTTCTCCGATACTTCGCTCTAACGCATACCATGAAAGAATAAAAGGGTACACGCTCCCTGACAGAGACTTAATAAAACTGTTAACGTCTGGAAAATACGGAAAGAAGGTTTACAAACTAAGAAAGTCTTTTTGTGGTAAAACCGACAGGTAAGAGGATCTACGAGGGTTAAGTGGCCCGTAAAATGCTCTAAAGGTTGTGAAGCAAGTCAAGAATGCGGAGCATCATTGCAATAGTTGACAATTTACTAGCAGAATGACGGGGGGGGGCATTAGTAGTCATAAGAAAATGCTACCGTGTCAAAAGAAAGACCCGATATCATTGTGCTTAGTGCTCATCCCAAGCAATGGAGTGATGACAATGCAAGTGAGCCACAGCTGAAAAGGCTGTGGTCGGCCTGACTTTAGCCGATTGGTTAAGAACTGCGCATGTAACTAACTAGCAAACTAACATATGACGCACTTAACTGATAACTGTTGAAAAGACACAAATTCGAGAACAAGGGGTGTTGTTCAAAACAGATGACACCGCCCTGTTAGACAAAAGAAGAAGTTTGAAGTTTCTTTGACATCAAAACAATCGAAGACAGAAACTAAAATGTCTTTTCACTGCTGCAAGGGTCGAATTCTCAATTAAGTCCACCTCGTCCCCGCCGGAGAAGAGCAGAAAATGAAATGAAACCTATATCATTCGACGGAGTTCTGCTTTTCAAAGAAAGGCAAGTACCAAAAAGGGGGAAAGAAGTAGGCCTACTTCAAAGCAAGGGCAAAGGCATCAACTCCAATCTAATTTTGAAACGATAGGTAGACACCACAGATTTTTCCTTATTTTGAATCCAAGTTTTTTCATGATCTCTCAGGAATTTTCAGGTATTTCAATGACAAAAGTACTATCACAGTTAAGAGCCAATCACGTGAACACGACAGACCGCTTCTGCAATGTAAATTTGGACGACTGCATTTCAACTTTAAGATTATCAACCGCCTTACCTTGGGATCATTGCATTATGAGTCTGTCATGCGAAACCTATCAAGGTTAAAAAGAACAGGTACTGCATAAAATCGTTAGATAAGGCTGAAAAGCGACCGGTAGAATGCCCGAATGCCAAGACTGACCTTCGCAAACTCTTTAAGTGCCTGCTGGCATGACAGCGAAAGGCATTAGAGTAGACAATAAATGTTCAGGTACATCACATCCTTAAGTTCTAGAAACTTTTCTATAAGGAAAGGAGAAGAGAAAACCCAGGAGGGAATACATGACCGGGAACATGTTATTTTCTGCTTTGACTTATACAGTAAGCAACTTTGGTTTCTTTTTCTGAATGGATAAAAAGCACTCTTGCCTGTAGACAGTTAGGAGATTAAGATCAATAGCTTATACGAAGGTTGAGTAGCCTATATTCCTTTATGCGGGTCTACCGTGAGTGTGTACAGTATGTATGGCACGGTCTTTCCATAATACGTGTAGTGTTTATTTCACGTACATGTCGTGATGTACAACGGCTTTGTCTCCATGTTGGCGTGAAGGGGTAAAACGCCAGTCACAAATGGTCATTGCTGGTCTTAGTCTGTTCTAGGTGTACGATTGAATCTCTGTGTGAGCTCATACTTTAATTTGTGGTTAAGTAGAGCTAATAGAGACTATTGAAAATGATACAAATATTCAAATGTTCAGTCCTAATTAAACAAATAAAGTAAAAAAAAGCTGTTAGCTATTAATCACATCGTTGTAAATAAATAATGTCTGTTGTTATTTTGTCAGTTTCAATGGGCAAAAGGGTATTACAATGTCCTGATGGCTCTTTCACAGCCATGATAGGTAACATGTCGTTTTTAAACAATGGGACATTATTTTGAAATAGGCCTGAGGGTTCAAATACATTTTTTCACTGTTTTAGAAAAAAAACACTACAGGAAATTATTAACATGTCTGGAAAAGGGGAACGTTTTCTTTACACAACTCCCGAACCGTTACTGAACCATGCAACAGCTGTTTTATGGAAAAATTACGTCGATGAATACATACGGGGCTCTTGGTCCTCAAATTTATTTGCAGTGTTAACAGATTTTAAAATTCTGTTACAAATGAATCTAACGAATACGGTCGGAAAGGAAATGGAAGAAACCGCATGTCTCATTACAACAGATTAATTTATATGAATCTCTAAAACTTTTTTAGCATTTTCTCATTGATGGACCACCAGGTTATCGTAATACGTCACGGCAAAGTTCAGTACCGCGGAATGGTAAGTGTGGGTATCAGATACAACCATGACTGAACCGTAACAGAACGTAAGAAATTTGTGACAGTTGCTTCTAATATGGATTCATCGTCACGTAAAATACTCTTTGAAACGTCATCTCCCTGGCTTGAAGATGTGGTACATGTGTAGAAAGCGAAGCCAGATCAATTCTCTGATAATTTGATCCGACTTAATCGACTGGTGCCCCATTAACACCATCGTGAAAATACAATTCGATCCTCCGCAACCACTAGACGTTAAAGGGGGGTTGTGATGCAGAGCATTTTCATTCTGTTATTAAAAAGAGATATCAATTGACAACATTGACATTTTCGTCCATTCTACCTTGCGGATCCTAAAAGATGACGAAATTATATATTTGGTCTTGCATCAAAACAGCTAGGTTTTTATCCAAGGAATTGATATTAAGCCTGTTAATGTCATTTTGTGGATGCATTTTGGCACCTTTAAGCCTCTTTGGTCTTTTCAACATTTATCCATATTTTTAGAGTATCTTAGACATCGGGGTGTAACTGAATATATCTGTGGGGATTATGCAAAAGTCTGCGTCCCGCAGGCAACGACAGTTGAAAGAACAAACGCAAGGTCGCCATAGCCTAAAAATATGGACACTGCAGAGGTTGCAAGATGGCTTTTTATATCCAACAAATTCTAAATAACTGATTACCTGCTTTTGTGAAAGAAATGATGGTTCATATTGAACGCTTTCTTTTGTTCGTTCATGCTCAAAAGCATATGTTCAATACTGTCTTTCATTTCAGAATGGATGTCCCGGAAAGGCTCAACAACATCTCTCTGTCATGACAAGCTATAATACCAAGTACCCCTTTAATGATAAGTAGGATAGGAGACTAAAAGTGGATTCATGACATGTTCAAGAAAGTAGAATCTTTGAGTATTAGTTGAATTGACATCGTGTATTTGATACCTCATTTAAAACACGAGGATTAGCCTGCTAGCATTCAAAATAGTGTTTAAAAGATGACTTTCTTACCGTACTGAATTGTCTTCATGGATTATAATATGAACGACTCTTCGTTCTTGTCAATACCATCAGGTAATTAATCTTATTCTGCGATTCATTTGTCATTTAGTATGAAAGGGACATGGAAAGAAAAATCGATTTGTGTTTTCCATTTTCATTTTACAGGCGCAAAGTACGACTGATCGCCGAAAGAAACATCAACCTCATAATGTGGTTGCCGTTGTCAGTTTTGGCAACGTCCTAGAGAAAAGATGGTTTTTTCAGGAAAAGGAAAACTTAGCAGAGAAAAAATCATCAAAAGAAGGAAGAATACAAGTTTCAAACTAATCCAAAAAGGAAAAAAAATGATCACTCTTAATGCCATTGTCTTTAGAATTAAAGGGCCACGTTTGTTTTACTGATTTCAATGCTTCTGGAAATCTTTGAAGGCACTGGTAGGCGTATAAAATAATTGATCACTAAGCTTGTGTGGTAACTAAAATAGTGTAAGTATTCCATCCAGCATTATTTGACGTTTGCATTTAAAGGCAGGTAAGAAGTTAACACACTAAACTGTCATGCAATTTGGAAACAAAAGTTCGAATCTGTCTTGCCAGTCATATTGAAGGACACAAACACTTGTAGCAGTTAGGCCTACTAAAATCGCATGATTAACTGCTCAATTTATGCCAACCTGTACTTTTCACCACCAAATTTAGGAAATTTGGGTGATCAAATGCGGGTTGAGGGTCGGAAGAAATCCAGTTATCCAGAGTGATTATAGTATGAAGAGAAGATGGAGGAGTAAATATCGGCTTAACTATGTTTTCTAATTTCTTTTAAGATAACTTATATCAGTGGTTGTCGTCTCTGATTTAAAGTTAGCAATGGATATTTTGATACAACGTAGTATAACTTTGACATTACATGCAAGAGCGTGACGCCTATCGTTTTCCAACTGAAAAGTTGTCTAAAAGATATGCAACATTTTCACAACAATGATAAAAAATAACTTATTTAAGAATATGGGTCAACCATGTTGCCAGTGTCCCATTAGTGATGGCAAGATAACTCCGATTTAACACTTTAAAGACAAGACATGGCAACAAACAGAAAGCACACAAAAACGTTCATTAATGAAGGAGTAAATGTAGTTCATCCAGTAGTCGTGAGTAGTGGCAAGATCTACTTTATGTACAGTAATGGCACCGGCTCGACTTGCACCAATTGGGTGGAAACTGGGCAGTAAAACTCCATATAATTAACTAACTATATACTGTAAAGATGTACTTGTTGATTGTACGCGTTTCATTCACCAATCATCCTGAAACCCAGGAATTCGAAATTTTTGGTTAGGCGTCAGGTGCAATGTTGGTCGTTGGTTTAAAAACAAGACAAAAAACCCCAAACTAAAGTTTAGCGGTTTCTTGCCGAAAAGTGTTGAGACAAAATTAAAAATCTCCAAAGCTATAGCAATGCCTTGCTGGTAGGAAAACTAGCAAATTTAATTTCCAGTTACTGTGCTGTTCCATCTATACCGGTCTTATTCATTCTTGGACCTCTACCAAAGGATTGGGGTTCACCCACTTCCAAAAGAACACTTTTTGAATACCCACATTCTCTGCTTGAACAATGTTTCAAAAGGATTCGATTTTGACCTCTACTGAGCTCACCACACCTCCAACAAAATTTTGAACTGAAGGCCTCTCTCAAGTATGAACAGTACTTATTAGTTCTGAGTTGAAAAATCATATTAATTTCTTTAAAAAACCTCACATTTTATTTGACCTTTACGCTATAAATTGGAGAGTATTCATGCTTCATACGAGGAAATATTTGTATTTACAAATTTTTAGCAATTGGTTACCTGACATGACATCCGAACATCACCAAAATCAAGACAACTCTTCCTGTAAGCATAAGGATTACCTACCATTCACATCTTAAGGTGCCATGTTGTCAAGCAATCCCATATGTTTTTCAAGTGCTAAATTCCCCCTTTAGATAAGCTTTCAGCTCTGACAAAATAAAGGCCTATCTCCTGACTTTATGCACACATAAATAACAGGTACTACAATAGATATAGGGTTTACAAGGCTTTTCGGTTAACCTCTGGTAACCTAAAACGAAAGTTTTTTCCTCAAGATGGCAAATGTACTTAGCAACCACAGCAAGAGTCTGTCTTAGCTATTTTTATTTAACATTCTCCCATTCTAACCTCTGGTGACCTCAAATGAACTTTGACTTTCCAAAAAGGAAGATAGTTATTCCTCTCAAAAAACAAAGATCTGAACGAAATATGAAAAGTGTCGGCCATTTCAATCTTGGGATACCTTGTTTAAAAAGTGTTCAGCTTTAACCGATAGCGACCTTTAAAATCACTTTGCTTTGTTAGATCAAAGCAATAACCTTTACTTCTCAATTTTGCAAACACTCTTTCTAAAAGTGTCGGTCATTGAGATACCAATTCAAGCAGCATCACAAACACACTTACACAAACACTCGCACTCGACATTACCATTGCATCGATTCCTTGCCTGCCTTCGGGAAGCAGTAAAAATAGTCATGAGTGTAAAAAATTAACGGATAGAGTTCTATTGCAACAAAAATACTCTAGCCCCAATGAGGTTATGGCAATAACAGACCTAACCTTTAACAAGAATACCTAAGGATTCACCCACGTTATCCAAATGTTCTTCTTCTTGTGACATTTTCCAAGACAATGAAGAATTTTTAAGAAGGAAGAGAAGCTATGCTATGGCAAATGACCTGATAAGATTTTGGAGACATTCATCTTTACTGGGGTTGTGGAGTGAAGTAATCTTATTAAAAACTCTTATTAAAAGGGAAAATGTTGTTACCCCAAATAAGTTAGTATAACAGATTTTATCATTTTATACATGGTTTTGGGGTGTAATGTGACAGTATTTTTCGACATCAAAAGAGAAATTTTCCAGAAGTCACTACTTGAACTAACCTTAAGACTCAATATCTATATAAGTCCAAAAATATCAGGGAAGATACCTGGAAGTGAGATCAGATGACGTTTTGGGTATTCATCTGTTGCTGTGAAATAAGTTTTCGGAGCGGCTGTTTTTGTCTTTTTGTCAAATATAACACAATGGCGCTGTGAAGGTTTCAACATTGTGCAACCTTCATCTATGAGTGCCCAAGCTTTCCTGGATTCGAGATCTCTGGACGACTCCATAGACAAGTCAAAAGAGAAAGCAGATGCATCTCATTAAGTGATCTGGTATGAGTTTCTCAGTTTAATTAATCACTTTACCATGGCACAACCAATTGCACAGGCACACATCTACGATGAAAACAAGCCTAAACAGTTTTTTTTTCCTTTTGCTACGAAATTGGCAGTGAGAATTTGAAAAGCTGTCGCCTAGTTAGAGTCAGAGCTCGCAGCTATGTATTAACTGTGTTTTTCTTTAACCTATTTTGTAGTTAAATTTCAGTGAAACAGGTTTCAGTATGTACCGCCAGTAACTGCACACTATACTGGTGATTAATTATGAAACCTTAGCTTGCAAAATGTAATTCGCGTTCAAGCAAAGGGTGTTTTAGTGGTAAAGAAGGACCGTGGTGAACCTGAACATTTTCCAGTATCATATTGTTCTGCGCTAAATGCAGTGATAAATGAACATACGTGGAATAAACCACGTATATGAGATATGGCATTTCTTATGCAATGATACCTGTAACTGTGATGTTGTTAGTTACATACTATCTTCATTTTTGGATAAGAAGTCTCAAAATTGAAACACGCAACGATCACATTTTACGATTAGTGAAACTCGGGATCCATATGTAATTCTATCATTTCCGCATTCGTGAAGTTATCACCTCTCGGCGGCAATAGGACCGTTAATATATGCAGGGAAGTATGGTGGGATAGGCCACAAGACAAAGCCAAACTAATTTTTTTTTGGTCAAGTGGGGCTGGAACACATTGTTTCCGATTACGTTCCTAGCTTAAAGCGGCTCACTGAGTTGAGTTGAAATTCAACCCATTTTTTGCCAAATTGATTAAGTTTCCTTTACGTACCAGTGACAAATTTTCCAACTTAGACAATCCTCATATCCTACACACGAATAATTGCTTTATAAGTGAGTATGTAACGGTTCAATTAGGTTTTCCAAAATTCCTTAGCAGCCACTTTTTCAAATTATGCACAAAACTGTTACAAGCCAGGACACCAAGACGTTAAAATAAACGTTTTCAGGTAACTTGAACTATAAGATATAAAACTTGACTTACAATGCTACCTGTAAGGACGGCAATGAGGTAGAGACCCATTAACGCTCTCATTTAAGGGAAATATTGCGTTATTTTTAAAGGAAATTTCATCTTTTTAAAACTGTAAGTTATTGGCAAAGAGTGATAAATAATTACAAATAAGTCTTCCTTCTTTCTTTTCAAGAAATAGGTTTTCCTCAGACAGATATTCAGTTGTTTGTTCCTCAAGAACAATTTGTTCACCCAAACTTTCAACATTTCAAAAGATGCATCTTCCGTAACTCTTCCTGTGCATTAAAGTTTGAGGAGATGGAGCTATTTCTGACCTTTATTGTTGAAACTGAATGAATTGAAAATGACTAGAGCTATTTACTTTTAGTGCATTGTTGGAGCATTTTAAAACGCAATATTTCCCTTTAAGTTGCCGATATCAACTCAGTGATTCCTATGACGGCTTGTCTTTTCATTGGAAAGTGTCTGAATATATTCTGGCGTTTTTACTTGATTTTTTCACCAATAGTGTACACATTTGTAGAAGGAAATCTCAGGAGTTCCTTCGAAGATGAATAAAAGACACAGTTCGATTAAAAGAAGGAGGAAGATAATGTGGTGGAAGCATTTCGCTCAGCGCAACGGAAATAAAACGAATGAACTTTACTGAATTTATTCCAGAGACTTACTTCGTTTGATATTGTTTCGATTCATATGAAACTACATCGCTTCCACAAGTGTGACATACATGCTACAGGAAAAGACAGTCCCTCGTGATACGGTTTGACGAAACAAATTTTTCGATGCCTTCGGATGCAATACTGATGAGGCCAGACATACTTGGGGACTACAGGAGGTTATATCTTTCAACAAAAATGTTTTGTTTTCATTTGGTTCCAGGCGATTTGCAAATTGATGACTGCATTGTAAATCATGCGAAATAAACTGCTATCAAGCGACGTGCCACGCATGGTCACTTGTTTTATTAAAATATGCTTGGCTTTGCTCACAACACTCTACCGTCACGTACATGACGGCTTATAGTCGCTAAATTGATTCCCACTGGATAACATACTGAAATTAATCGTTCTTGTAATGAATTACGTTCCAAAAGCATGATTCGGAATATGCTACAATAATGTCATCACATTAAGCATATTGCTTTGCCAATGATTCCAATTCTATTTATTCTCGAAGAAACTTGACTATATGTTTGTTTCTTCACTAATGTGGACAACTGTCTAAGATCCTGGGAAGGTCATTTCCTTGACACGTTAAAGAACGTTTTGAGTTGCCTTATGCATGAAACGTCCTTGTAGGAAATATTTGTGTTTCATCTCGTTGTGCTGTCTCATTTGTTCCGTAATTAAGCAATACAATAAAAAAACCAACTCCGAATTTACCAAAGAGATTTTGAAAAGAGATCACATTACTATACCTAATGTATAGAATAAATTGCAAGTCTGAAAGTAATTTATGCAATCTGAAGTGTCTGCTTTTACCCTACAAATATCTAAGAGAATGAAATATGAAGCCATGAAATGGGTTGTATCCAGTTTCAAGCTAAGTTTCAAGAGCATCTCTGTGGGTCCCTTAAACCACTGCGTTGGTATGTTGAGAACTTCACAAATCAAATGCTCGGCAGTACGTAAAGAGTCCAACTTATCGTCGTAATATTCGTCGTAACGTCATGACTTTTGTTTTAACATGCCAATTTAGATTTCTTCTAGAGAACGAAGAATCTTTAAGGATTGCCGATTATTGGAAAGAAACAAATTACGTGCGTAATTTTGCATTTTGAATGTTACGTATTTGTTATAGCTATAGTCACGTATCGAGACTGGAAGGAAGACTCTCATGAGCCTAGAATTATTGTCAGAACCCAGTTGAATAAAAGTTCATTCATCCCAACAAAAAGTTCAAGATTCGTTGCTATATTACATTACCGAAACTTATTTTGATTCACTCTACTCAATTACTTACTTTTACTATATTTTGACGTTATTTTGCATATTAAATAACTCGTCTATCATGCCTGATTTAACGCGTCTTATTCAATAATTGCAAGCATCTATCAAGGTATAAAATTTGGTGACAGCATCGCATGCACTTGTCGCATAGTGCGGTATCGCACTAGGCTTAATCTTTTCATTGTTTTTGGCATATCAGAATCGGCATAAAATGTCATTTAGAAATATATAAACTTCCTGGCCTGCCTGTTTGTCGATTTCCACTCTACAAAATCACATTATATTGTCACCAGCATTTTTACTCATTTATCGGGTAGTAAATAAAGGCCTCTTTTCAATTACTTACTGCGTACACATGGTGACAGATGTTACGTACTAGTGTTGGTATTCAAGGAGTTAGCAATCTGGCGATTGCTGTCACTTCCTTGCGTTTTATACGGAATTTTCGTATAAATGAAATTGCAATCTACCGTCAAGAGAGAAAAAGAGAGAATGAAAAGACTTTGGGGCCAATAGTTTTCAAAATCCCGTAATAACTTTATCAACACTGTACTCTTCTTGGCACACCAGCCGAAAAGACAGAACAAGATCAAGTCTGATGTGATATTTTGAATGTAATAGATTTTTTTTACAGAAATTGAACAAAACGAATCGTTCTTGTCAGCTTTCTAAAGTGTGTGAAAGTAAAGGCAGTGAGTCTTCATATACTACAGAGCCTTAAGCAAAATAGGCCTTCACAGAGGCAAGGTGTCTTTTGTTTGAATTGGCTGTTGCCAAAAAAAAAAAAAAAAAAAAACTAGCTTCTATGAAAGGGTGATAAAATGTATATACGCAAGAAGAAGATGACTGAATGTATCACCTTTAAAAGACGTATAAAGAAACGATTTAAAGGTTAAATAGATACTACACCCACTCTTCGTTTAAAAGGCATGCAACGGCAATCGTTCATACTTAATTGAATTACGAGCTTTAGGTCATTGTCATGTAGTACTATTTTGGGGCACTAGCTGGACGTCTTCAACCTCAGTTGGGAGAGTATCTGTGATGGGCCAATTGAATAATTATGGTCGCCCTAAATGGATCAATCACATTCCAATCAATAATCAGTTCTGGTGCAGCTTAATTCAAAGTTATGTTTTGTGAATTATCACCTCTTGTGTAAATGTCCAAACACCTGTGACAGCTGTGGATTAGGGTCATGATAAGGCTTAGTTCAACTAGTTTTGTGTAGTTACAAGATTTATAAGTCACAACTTTTTCAGACTCAGTGAGCTACTTTGTTTTTCGTTATATTTGCTGTTGACAACAATGCTTTTGATTGAATACTTGTTAACATGTATGGATTGTCAAGCTTCCTGTCATCCTCGGCATGTCTTCTATCTCGCAAAAAAAAAAAAAAAAAAGCCCATGTGAAGAATCTTGCCTAGTTTCTACCTTTAATTTTGCTGCCCTTTTAGCGAGTTACCCACTTAAACAAACCAATTTATTCTTCTTTTATTAATACTGTCTGGTTGGTCTAATTGTTTGGACATCCTTCTCTCAGCCCAGGGTTCGGGGTTCAAATCTTGGTCGAGTCATACCAAAAACCTAAAAACGATACCTGTTGCCGTCCTGTCTAGTGCTCAACTTGAAGGATCAGAACATGGTAATAACACATATCGAGTGTTAAAACCGTGAGCGCCGAAATGACCACCAGGTTTGTATGGTCCCTACGGGCCTGAGAAGGAGTCTTGGAAAGAACGTATTGTGAGTGATTTATGTACAGCGCCTTGAGCTTTACATGATATGTGCGATCTCCATTTAACATTACTATCTAGTTATACCTTCTCTTTAAAATTAATCCTTAAAGTCAATCTCTGAGTACAGTTTTTCCATGTTAGACTCTACAGTAGCTTTAAATTTATCGATGACGTAAGGAAGTTTGTCTGTTACAGTTCCCTAGATTGTGTATGTAGCACAAACATTAATAAGCCCATATCTTTTAAATTCTAGCAATGTTAGAGCGCTAAAGAATGTTTTTGAGACAAAATGTAGGCTGAAAACATTGACTCAGCTCCTACTCCAAAGTTCTTAGGCCTGGCATGAGATTTCTGGGCAAAGTGATTCCAAAATAATCTTTGGTCAGTTTGAACAATTCCCCAAAGTTTTCAAAGTAAAATAGTTTTTTTTTTTTTTTTTTTATAACTTTCTTCATTGAAATATTCGCCATTGTATAAAAAGAGCCCTTACAACGGGAGGGGTGGGGCGAAATTATTTGCCCCGACATTTCTCGTGCCAACCATTTGTCCCCACAGTTTGAAAATCGTGCTGACGCCATTGGCTGAACCTATTATTTCAGAAGTTTGTGGAATTTGAAGAAATTCATCCTAGATGCACACAACAACAATGCAACATGTTGGTTTTATGCTAATACTTCAACTTCCCATGAACACTCTTGCTCAGCATTTTATATTTATACCTCTTTATGTTCCTTTGGGGTAAATGTTCAACACAAGGGATGTGTTGTCATCATATCCAGTGGCTGAACTGATCGGATAGTTACTTAGGAGTGCAAGCAAGTCTTTTGTGATCATACGTCAAATGTCAACCAGCTTTATTAAGTCATCGATTTCGGTTTTTCAATTTCAGTCGACACGTTTTCAACTATCTGTATCCAAGTTGCGTTCATCAAGAATTTGAGAAAATTGTGATTACAAGGCGAAGACAAATTCCCTTCAAGGGCAAGGCTTGCTTTTTGACAAACAATAACACATAATGGGATTTGTCAACTGGAGGCAAAACCATTTAGTTTGACTCTGTAATCGGCTTTGTGAGTTGTGGTGTATTTTAAAATCAAAGTCGATTTGGCAAAAGAAATTGTTGCCAAGCTGTAGTTTGCATTTGCAGTCTGATAATTACATGATCAGTGTCTGCAAAAGTTACATTAACTTATTATAGCTTCAGAGATAATTCAGTATTTATTCAAACAGAAATAAATCCACGTCTTTCCTTTCATACATTCCAATCGAAATTGTGTAACCACAGTCGGAAGATACGATCCAAGAGTCATAAATTTTCCAACGTGAAAACACTGCCGTTTAAGCACTTTGCCCGAAACATAGTAATGCAACTACTATGTTATGGAAAATCTTGTCTAATGCCTTTCGCAATTCGCACTCGCATAATCGGTAAATGTATTCTCTTCGGCTCAAGTGTGCCAGGAGAAAGCCATACTCAGTCTAAGAAAAATGCCCACACCTAAAGAAATTGCTACGTCCTCAAACTACCCTTCCCAGTCATTGTCACGTCCGTGGAAGCCCATATGCGGAATCGATGTTGAACAACTACTCCGTTGTTTAGGCTATGTGGTTATGTTTTAAGCTTTGGCTGAAAATTTCTTCATATGGGTCGCAAGCCATGCACGACCAACTCGGTTGCGTCAGATGCACGGGTACATAAACGTATGGCACTTTTCCTTCGACTGCTAGCATTCAGTTCTACCGTGTATTTAAAAATAAACATCGTGCCTTTCCCTCTTTGATAAAAAATGCCAATACTATGTCATGTGAAATACCAAATGTTTCAAACTGTTTTGTCTTCGTGTACATTATTATTTCAAAATGTTTCTGTATTTCTTTTTTTCTGTATTGGTTTATGTTTAGTAACCACCCACGTCCGGACAACATGTTTCCTCTACGCTGGAGATATCCATAACTAAATTCACGTTCAAACATAACTGCTTGCAATTGTTTTGTCAGCAATTTTGGCAACGATTTCAATTTTGACGGAAAGGTTTGAGTATCCCCTCGAGGAAATGAATGTCATAATATACTTGTGCATTTCTTAAAATGTACTATTAAAATGGTTTTGTTTTTGACATTTATCTTATGCAGAGAGCAGTCGATATCTCGTTCTGTTTGCATGAGTTAAAATAATTTCAGTTGAAACTTAAACGCCAAAAATAATGTTCGCTAGTTTGTGAAGTAGACTTTTTCACATTCATTGTGCATGTTAAATAGAACAGGATGTAGCAAGTAATTTATTCATTTGAAAGAGTGAGAACAAAGATTGATATATTCAGTAGAAATATTCCACTTCAGGGAACATGAATTTTATACTGTCATTTTCAAACCATGGCTACAGGTATAGAACTGATGAGCATCAGAATAACGTTAACTGGTAACTTCACTGTAAAAAGAAATAAGGATCTGACATTCAAAGAAAATTCATAGCTTTTCGTAACTCACGGGTTATATACAAAATAAAGTAATAATGATAAAACACATTCGTTTTCACACCGTTGAAAAACTCTGGCAAATATGTAATGGGGGTTTCTTACATCATACAGCCGCTTTTCTAAATGTGATGAATTTGGTCACAACTCATACGAAGAATATGTGTCAACATAAAGGTATGAAAGCATTTTAATTCCATACCTGCTTATTTCATTCACAAAGAAGACGGTAACAACTGTTGCAGCTCCCATAAAAAATACTAAATATTGACCTTGTAATAAAATATTTACTGTTTTATGATCATACGACCTGAATAAACATGAGCTTCACATGCAAATTGAGTCTTGGAGAGTGATGCAATCATTAGATACGCCTGATTAGGGAGCTGTATATACCTTTAAAGATTGGTTTATACTGGGCTTATTGCAGATTAAACAACGATGTATCGTGCATAATCACCAGGCAATGCACGATCGGAGGGTGAATGCAACTGATGCACGATGGCGCAGCCCGAGTGCATCCAACGACATCATTAACCGACGCCGAAAGTGCATCATTTTGTTTTAATGCACCGGACTAGAGTCCTTTTAGTCATGTTTCTTCATACACAACAAAGAAAAGTATAATATATAAATGTCAAGATAAATATCAAGATTGGTCAAAATGAAATGTGTGGAACGTTTTGAATGCATCCTTACCAAAAAGGAATGACCCTTAAGACTCATATATTACACAAATATTCATTCTACATAATTGAGGTTCAAGAACTTCGTTGATTGCCCTTTAAACACCTCCCAATCGTCCAAAGTAAACACCTTAGAAAGGTAACAATGTATTTACCATAGTCCATCAGTAGTCCAGTAACAACAAGTAAGTTGTTGTCAATAAACCGATCTTAATCTGCAGATCAGAATGTCACGTTGGACGAAACATGGCTAATAAATTTCGTAAAAAATCATACAGGTAACACTTTCTTTAAGAAGGACAATGCTTTGTAATAATTAAAATCAGTTTCCTCTTTCGGAATACATATAAAGATGGCTTCTTAGCAAAATAACGCCCATGCCACACAAGCCAAACAAGGCATCGAATGACGGCTAAAACATTTTCAGGGGCGAAATTTTCAGGGGGATCTTTTAACCCTTTACCGTTGTTTGGGTCCTTTTGGACCAATGCGGAGAGCTCGGCTGTCACCCATCTTTACTGTTTCACGCGGAGCTCGAAACTGCGAGTAGCTACCCGAAAATTCGGCCACAACAACGAGAGAGACAATAGTTTCAGGTCACGGGGTCAATGGCCTGCCGAAGCCGATGCGGTGCGGGCTACGTCCGCTTTTCCGCCCACTCCCGAGGTGCGCAAATATGCCCCGATTGGAGCACAACGGTATAGGGTTAATCTAAAATATCTGCACCACTCGGCTAAAGGGTTACGTGCACACACGCAGAGACAGTGGCATCAGCTTTGCAGTAAACACACTCCACAGGCTTATTTTAACCATTTACCGTTGTTTGGGTCCTTTTGGACCCATGCGGAGAGCTCGGCTGTCACCCATCTTTACTGTTTCACACGGAGCTCGAAACTGCGAGTAGCTACCCGAAAATTCGGCCACAACAACGAGAGAGACAATAATTTAAGGTCACGGGGTCAATGGCCTACGGAAGCCGATGCGGGGCGGGCTACGTCCGCTTTTCCGCCCACTCCCGAGGCGCGCAAATATGCCCCGATCGGAGCACAACGGTAAAGGGTTAAGAGTCTAGAGGGACGAAAAATTCGCTCCTCACCCCCCTCCCTCTCCTTGGCTACGGGCCCTCGTGCCGCCCAGCGCGGGTAATCGTTTTCGTTAAAAATAAGTGCGTTTTAATTGGGGACGACCCAAACCGGGTTATCAAACTTTAGTGGGCGTTGATACTATGATTGCAAAATGATTCATCGTCGAAATCGATGGCTGAGTTTTCATTTGTTTGAACATCTTAATTTAGAGATTTCACGAGGACGTTTGTGTAACGAAACTACTTAATGGTCCCACTTCCCTATTGTACGTTTACATGCAAGGCTGCAAGATTGCGTTAGAATACAGAAGTCCAGGAGATTTAGATGCTGTAAGGAGCAACATTCTAAGATTTTCGAAGTAAGTTAATATTCGATATGGTCTAAGGAAAAATTATCACTAAGGGGGGGGGGGGGGTTGTCTGTTTAATTTTCCCAGTATTTGAATTATACTTGTTGCTAGCGAATGCAATCAAAATATAATTGCAGATTTTTTTATCACATTAACCTATAGAAATATTTATCAAAAAGTAATACAAGATGAATAAACAAACGATGACGATTAAAATAAATACCTAAACTAATCAAAAAACAAAATGTGAAAAAATCTGTCAAAGTGGTTCTACGATTTATTTCAGTCTTCATATCAATCATTTTCTGATGTAGTAGGCAGGGATTTAGAACAAAGAGCTTAGCAAATGACACAAATTCATCAGACCTTTTTCTTTTCCAGCTAGATTGATGATTTTTTTTCGTTAATTTATTGTAATTGCTTCCGCTTTGAAAGAAATTTTGAAAGAAAATTATTTGAGAAATCCGTTTTGCGATTGATTCAGTAGCAAATGACAAAAAAAAAAAAAAAAAAAAAAAAAAAAATGAGAAGAAAACTTAGTCTGAAAAGTTGATACCAAACCAATCTGTTCCACTTTGTCGGAGACACATTGCATTGCACTATCCGAGTAATGCACTAAAAATGAAGACACCGACTCTAGTAAAGCTTATCAGTCAGTATAGCTAAAGGTAAATGCTCATTACTGAGGGTACGATCTGTTGCAAAATAATATAAAACATAATTGTAAACTGGAATCTTTAGAAACTTTGTAGGATTGATTACTCATTGAACAATAGAGATACAAATACAAGCACAAAGAGCATCGTTCGCGTAATTAATTTTAATTACTTAGCTCAATCTGTGCGGGAATTTGCGGTTATCGAGATAATAACGCATAGATATATATATATATATATATATATATATATATATATATATATATATATATATATATATATATATATATATATATATATATATATATATATATATATATATATATATATATATATATATTCTTTAATTTATTGTAATTGCTTCCGCTTTGGAAGAGATTTTGAAACAAAGATTATTTGAGAAATCCGTTTTTGTTTTCGTGATTGATTCAGTGGCAAATGACAAAAAAAAAAAAAAAAATATGAGAAGAAAACTTAGTCTGAAAAGTTGAAACCAAACCAATCTATTGCACTTTTTCGGAGACACATTGCATTGTATTATCCGAGTAATGCACTCGAAATGAAGACACAGACTCTAGTAGAGCTTATCGATCAGTATAGCTAAAGGTAAATGCTCATTACTGAGGGTACGATCTGTTGCAAAATAATATAAACATAATTGTAAACTTGTAAAATTGTAAATCTTTAGAAACCCTCTAGGATTGAATACTCATAGGCGCAGGCTGGAACACACGCCAGTCTAATTAAGTCATGATGAAGTAAGTCCGGTAGTATTTTTTGTTGGTGAAAGGTACATTTTCAAGTACGTATCTTAGGACAAACTATCCACACTGATTCAAAGGACTTGTGAACTTTGATTTTTGAATTAAGTTACCCAGTGTCTATTTAATTTTCTCTACAATTCTTTGGTTAGTAGATAGTTAAGCAAAATTGTCCGTTTCATTGTCCTGCAAACACATCGTAACTAGTGAGCATGGATTCTAATCTAACCCAGTCTGCTGTTTTTTGTTTTTGTTTATTTGTTCTATATCACCTCTTAGACAATCTCCTAAGTAAGAGTATCTCAGCTGACAGTCCTACTGGCCTTCGCACTTAGTTCCCTCGATCTGAATACTGTCTGCCTACTATGTTCCAGGGTAACAATTCGAGTGTCCTCGCGCCCAACAAACACACACACCTCCACACCGATTAACGCCAAGTCCAACGATCAGAGTTGTCTTTTACTGAGCAGTTCATTGAGTCTAATATTTAAGGTGTTGATCACCCAGATTTAAAATCATAGTGAAAGGATCATAATATTGGCACTATCAAAAATTGATTTCATTGAACAATAGAGATAAAAATACAGGCACAAAGAGCATCGTTCGCGTAATTAATTTTGATTACTTAGCTCAATCTGTGCCGGAATTTGCGGATATCGAGATGTTAACGCATATATATATATATATATATATATATATATATATATATATATATATATATATATATATATATATATATATATAACAAATAGTAAAAACTGGTAAAACAAGAGCATATACTTAGCTTTCAGGACCACCGGCCCCTTCCTCAGAAACGTGTTTAGACAAAACGTTTGAGTTTCACGTTTGAGTTATGTTTTTACTGGTGTGGTGCTTTTCCATTTGGTTTATATATATATATATATATATATATATCAACTGCCTCACGAACAACATTGTGTCTGTCTGGAAGCAAAGTTCTTCATTATACTCAAACCTTCCTTGGCAACTCTAAATAAAAGAAACGAACCTATAAGCTCTTGTAGACACAGGAACAAACATTTACTGTGTAATTATTCTAATAGGTAATGTATCTTGGCTCGCTGTAGACCGTTCTTGCCTGTTCACAACGAACACGGAACGAACACGTGCTTTAAAACGAACACGTTCAAAAGCAGCGAACACATACGTATTTAACGTTAGTGGCATCATTCTACTTCAGGCTTCTGAGGAGTGAGGACCTACATTATTGGCCCTAACGAAACAGTTCTGTAAAGCTATGTTGTAAGAACTTATTGCAATCTTTTCAATATATATATATATATATATATATATATATATATATATATATATATATATATATATATATATATATATATATATATACACATATATATACATATATATATATATATATACATATTTAAAGACCATGGTTAATTAAATTACAGTATTAGATATTTGTGTGTGTCATTGCCTTCCTTCCATAACTAGGAAAAGATACAAATGTAATCACGTTTTCACTTAAAAATCGTAATAAAAGGGGTAAACGAGTGTCAGTGGCGCACTAAGGATTACTGTGAGAGGGTGAGTTTGCCGAGTGATATCTGGTCTGTGGCCGTAAGAAAATTTTTGAACATTTTCCCCTTTCATGTGATCTGGTGCTATGTGTGCTACCTATTAAAGTGAAACTTTTTGAGAAGCAAGGTGCCCCTGCCTTACATGCTACCCACAGAGGAAAATTTAGGGTTACTAAATTACTTCCTTTTAGGATCCAAAGAAAATCTGCATCCTACAAGGGGCATGGCTAAGGTCCCCTACCAACGCAACTGTCTTGTGTTGCTGTCTGCAACACAAGACACCCATGTATCCTCGTTCATAACTGGTTGGGGTAAAGCACTGAACAGTTGCCACCCCCCCCCCGAAAATTCCTTATCCCGTCGTTATGCCATGCTTTCCCCTTCTTTCAAACTAGACCATAGCACTCGTATAGAGGTACCAACATCAGTTTTTTTTAGTCCTGTACAACTTTTCAAATCGCTGCTGCTGAAGCATCACTACCCATTGACCGGTTGGTAACTGCGACATAATGACTGCTACATGGATTACTTCTATGCATTGGAAATGAGTTTGCGAAATGTCACAACACCTGCTTCCCAGTTATAGTATTTACATTTCCGACACGGCGTGACTCACCCAGAAGCAATTTCCATATGTAATGTGATGTTCATAACGTTATGCATATTTGCTTTTTATGATATTTAACATCCCTATATTCTGAACTTCAGTCTGACGTACAAAGTCGAACGTAACTCTAGGTTAGGTAGGGTTTTACTCCTTAACATACAAACTTATAGTTTAACCTTGCGGTGTCCACGGCCTTTTCTTTCAATTGTGGGGCACTGGACAGTTATCCCCACTCATTGCCTCTGCGGAGCATCGCAACGTAGAAATGACAGAAATATACATGTTAAATATGGAAACAGATTGATGAAACCGTCACAGCATAAAATCAACTGCAACAAAAGTTTATGGCGTAATGATTTTATTACAAGTACAGTTCTACAATAGTTCTACCCGTAGAAAACAAGCGATTTTTAATGAAGCGGCCAATGTTATAAACTAATACTTGCCTTCTCAATCAATTAGTTCCTTTATACGAACTTTGACAACATATCAAAAATGTTGACTGTCTATAGCATCAGCTCGTACATGCACTAGAGTTGTTAATTTGACTTTTTGTTTGTATGTTATATCATGAAAAAAATTGACTCGAAAATTAACCATCGGAATGATTTTGGTAGATTTTGACAAAGAGACAGTAAACAGCACTCGAAACATGATTTAGTCAAACGCAAGCTTGATCAGCAATTTGTTAGTCCAGCAATTAGTCAGGACGGATTGACTAACTTGTTCAGGTTTTTTACCAATAAACTTTGATGGCAGAAGCTGGACTAACCTGTATTAGGGAACGACTTACTTCCATTGCTTGACTAACAGTAAATGTGATGCTGAACTAGCCTGAGTGAATCCTTGAATTGGAAAGCTTTAATAACTCAAGTGATGGACTAACTTATTTAGCTAGACTGATCTATTGGTACTGGCTAGACTAACTGTTTGGCGCCAATTTCCATTTCTTTTTTAAGTTGTTATATGCAGAATCACTCACAACGCGGACACTGCAGAATACAGTACACAGTGCATGCTTACACAGGCAGAGTAAAATAACAATGTTGCGGTTTACATACAATGCATACAACACTGCACATTGGAAATGTACTGTACAGTCGCTGCGGTATACCGTCAGTTAATGGACGACCATTAATAATTGTTTACGAGGGGAATTTAAAGCTAGCATCCGAGTGTAAACCTTCGGTAATTTTTGGCGATGTCCTCACACGGCAGGCGGTAAGTTGTCTTACAATGTTTAAGTAATTTAAAAGGTAGTGGACAGCTGGACCCTCGAGTTTTTATATATCCCGTTCCATTGTTTTTTCGTGCGTCCAGTATTTCGTGCTTTACATACCAAGGATGTTATATACTATTTCTATGAGCCCTTTATTGCATTGTAAATATGAGAGTTCATGCCAGGCTGCGGTATATCAAGGACTAAAATCTATTTGGGATGTTCAAGTGAAAGAAGTTCCCATAGATTGTTACAGTATTTGAGTGATTGCCCAGCAATTGTTTTTGTACCAAACGTGAAGGTGTAATTAGACCTATACTGCCTTTTCAAGTTCCGCAAACAATGAAATACAATATTTTTCACTACCAGGCCTACAGTTAGGTCAACCATTGATTGAGGTACAGAATATCATCAGCTTAAAATTCTTCCTGAAAGCAGAAAAATATGACAAACACTGAATGATGTCCCTGTATATTGTTCAATAATTGTTCCTGGACCTTGACAGTGGACTATTGCAACTATTTGGACATTGAATTTTGATTTCTTACGAGGATGTTGCAACACAACGTTCATTTGGGTTTGCTAACAAACATATAGAAAAAGACAGGTATGAAACCTATAAGAAAAAAAAAATGTCCATGAAAACGAGAATAAGTTTCAAGGTCTATTCTAGCGAATTGATGAAACATCCTTGACTAACATAGAACATTCATGACTAACATTTGTCTGACTTACTGAGCGTAAGTTAGTCAAAAAAGGCACCGACCTGACTAACCTAAACTTAGTCATATGTTTGTCAAGCACTCCCTTTACATTAGTCAAGCATACTGGACTAACCGGCCTTGACTAATTATTAATTAGTCAATGTAATTAGTAAAGTTGGATTGACTAATTACCTGTTAGTCAAACGCGACACCAGTTTGACTAACTTTTTTACTCAAGCGAGTGGTGTATGTTTTCAGGGAAGAAAACTAAACAACAGAAGCTATAGTATGAAGGGTTAACTTCAGAGGCATAGCTAGCTTTTCCAAGGGATGGGGCAAGGACCCTAAATTTCGACCTTTTTTGAAGCGTGAACACTGGTATATTAGGAACAAAATTTGTACTGTGCTTTTATTTCATAAAGAGTGTATGGTCTACTATACGGAGAGATAAAAAGTTTGGGGACTTGAGTCCTATACAGAAGTCTGAGATCGTTGACCGAGGCTCACGGAAACAATTGCCCTTTACTCAAATGATTAAAAATATGAAGCTTGTAAAAGAGACAATTCTGAATGTTGTGAAGGCAAACGTTGGAAAAATCACAACTGAACGGCGTTACTTGATGTTCCGGTTTCACGCATGGCAAGGCTGAAAACACGCTCCCCACCCCCCAGCTCACGACAACTGCACTTTCCATAGTTTGGATGCCAGAGAAGAGAAAAGAAGACTAATGGCAAAGATCCTGCAACGCTATAAATTTCATTAAAATTTCATGCTCTCATGTAATTTCATGTAATGTGATAGGATTTGGTTCAGTTTTGATTTGGACGGCGTAATGCAGACCGTGCTTTTAAGGTGACTAATTGAGTGATGAAAGGTTTCAATTTCATCAAATACTAGTTTTTTTCGGTGAAAAACATTGGTTTGTGAATCTGCATGCATTTATTGTGGGAGACTTTGATTGGGGAGGTGACTTTGGGTAATAAGTGGTCATCAATGCTCAAAATCTCCCTGTAGCTAAATTATTACAATCAACTTGCTTAGACTCACTTTAAGATTCCGATTTTTGTAGGTGTCCGTCAGAATGCTCTTCTATCAAAAATTATGTCATTTAAGGCTGAGAATATCGTTGATGCTGTTAACGAGACGGTTCCATTAAGGACAACTACCTCAAAATGTTTTTCTTTTCATTTTCGCTCATAAACATATATATGTGTGTGTGTGTGTGTGTATGTTTATAACTTATATATATATATATATATATATATATATATATATATATATATATATATATATATATATATATATATATATATATATATATATATATATATATATATATATATATATATATATACATATATATATTATGTATGACTAGTCAAAAATGAAATTGCCATCTTTTTGCACAAATCTATGTTGTAGGATCACATTCAAAGTGGAACTGACTGTCAGTCTAAGGACAAATATGTAGATCATTCGAGTGTTCCAAATGTTGTAAAGAGATTGATGCATTTTAAAGATAATGCTACCCAGAAAGAAAAGACAATTTACAAGGAGAAAGGGTTATAACGTTTTTAACTTGTCTTCATCTTGGAAGTTGAATTTTGACGAAGGGTGTATGACGACACTGATGCATTGATTGGAGTAGTTAACTCGAAACAATAATTTTTCGCCCAAAGAAAATTGAGTAAACTATACCAAATTCACAAATAGTTCCCCATTTAAAAGAAGTATCGCGCTTTCAAAATTAATTTCACCACGATTTCACCTTTAAAAAAACATTCTGCTTCATAATTCGCAAACGTTACATTTATCAACAGGAAGTAATTCAGAACGACTGTCGGGTAACAGCAAACAATTCGAAAAAAGTTTTTACTACATTCACTTGAATTCGTTGTTCTTCCTTTTCTCTCCAAGGTACACGTCAGGGCGTGTAATGACATGGAAAACAGAAAAAAAGATGACACCCAGAGGCAGGAAAAAGCGTGTCCCGCTTTAAGTATTTGTACAGTTGTTTCGATTGATGAAAGAAGTAGGGCCTACAGCTTTTTTGAGACGAGAACAGACGGAAGCAAATATTGAGCGCAGATTCTCCAGTCGATTTACCAAGCTCATTTTAGTATCGAATAAAATGATGAGTTTGAGATATATTTCCTTTCACGATGCGTAGAAGCCGATTGAACGTAAACGCGGGAGTGTGCGAAGACACGGGGAAGGTCTTAGAACTCTGGGCAGATGCGCACAGGTTTTTAAATTTCTAGTAAAGGTGACTATAGAACATTGTTGTGAAGGTAAATGCACTAAACGTGTTCGGTTGTTATAATCATTTAAAAATAGAACTCGCAATCCAGCAGTGATATTTTTTTACGAAAAGACTACACTGCAAATTCTGAACTGCAGTAAAATTTGCGTATTCCTGGGAGTAACTAGCCATACATTTCGAGCGCTCCATTTCGCTTCCTAGATTTCCAGTCATTTTATAATAAACTATATTTGTGAGTTCAGGTTATATTGTGAACCCTTAAAATCAAATTCAAATTCTCCATGTGAAATGTTTGCTTTTAAGCGAAATTCTGTCTAGATGATGGTGATCTTAGCCACATGTCCAGTTGGGCCCCACAAGGCTCCAGCTGGGATACTTATTGGGCCCCAACCTGGACCCATTCGTGTTTGTCACCTGTTCCCCCTGGAGTCCAGTTGAGCTAGCTTTTACCACCTAAAATTCAGCTCGGGCCCAGCTAGATTTAAGCTGTCCTTATTGAAACTCACCAAGGCTGGAAATGAGAGTTTCCGAAAGTTTTTTTGTTTTTCAAATTGGAGGTTTTACATCTTCAAAGAAAGCGGATAGGCAAAGGAAAACACTCAAACGAAAAATTTAGATTCTGAACGACATTTTCTCCAACATGTAAGGCTTGGGGACTGATTCACACCTCTGATCTGATTGCGAAACCAACAATGATATTATAACTGACATGCAGGTTTATATACTTAACTCCGCAACTAGTACACAAAGGAGTTATTGCTTTTAGTTCAAAAACTGTCATAATATGTATTAGACAATTAGCCTAAACTTCGGTTTTAGCAACAGTTCTGATAAATTAGTAGTGAAATTCGAAGTACGACTTTCTCTGAACACTTTTCACATTATTCCAAATGAATATCATCTTTGCCAGTTAGACAACATCCACATAGTTCTTTTAAAATTTATTTTGTAAGCAACTTGAACGTTTGGTTAGCAAATTTGCTTCATTTTTTAGAATTTTCCAGAATTGTACAAAGTTTCACCAGCATTTTGTCTAAACGACCAGTGTGCGCAATTTCTATTTCAGCACCCTAAGTGGGACAATACGGACTAAATAATATATACTCTCATCGCTTTCGTGAAATAGTGTTAATTTAAGGTGGTTAAGAGACAAATGGATGTCAGGAAGGAGGTTGAGTAGTTCCTCTTCCTATTAACAAGTGCCCCAAGTGACAGTGCGTTGGTTGTCAAGAAGCGAAACCATCCCGCTAGTGAATTTTCTTATACCCCAGTATCTAGGTCTGTTTACTCGGTCCACATTTCTCATAGGAACGACATAAAGCTTGTACTCGAAAAGTCAACTGGCCCCTTTGTCGCCTCTTGAATCTATGTTACAAAGCAAAGCGTAAAATGTGACAAACGGTTAGAGTCATAAAATCGCTGATTAAGTTGAGGTGCTTCGAAGAAAATAGATTATGACATGTTTTTTCAAGGAAGGCACAGAGGAAATGAAGAGAGAATAATTGACTTCAGTCCACGTTACACCAATAGTAATAAGAGGAGAAACAAAAGCCCATGAACTGAAGAAAAATATCAAAATGTCCAATTTAAAACCTCGAAACGGGGTCGTCATACCTATTATGACCTTTAAATACTAGACCGCTGATCCATATGATTCATTAGTGTCTAACTGATTTAGTACACAAACATTTATACCAGTTTTTTCTTTAAATTTTAACAGATCCCGTTACAATTTTCTTCCTCTCCTAGTTTGATTAAAAAGTTACTACATTCATTCGAAGGAAAAACCGCATACTTACACAAACTGCATTGCATATGTGCCGCGGAGGGCGGAAAAACAGGCGAGACAATCAAACGTGAGACCAGGAAATACAAAGCTGCCAGACAGAGTGAGTTTTGTTTTGACAATAATTGGATTCTCTTGAAGCTCTTTTTCCTTTTTATTTCACTTTACTGTTGTTTGGCTTTTTTGTCTTCCCTTTCCAATGAATATGGAAAGATGAAACAAGTTTCATCCTCTCTTTCCTCAAAAATCTCTAGGAGAGGTATTGGTCACGAGGTGTGGTAGGTTTATAACAGTTACTTCAGAAGGAATTTCGACTTCTTTTATATGACAATGAGAGTTTGACAGCGACTATTAACATTTGTTTCAGTTCTTCGCTTTTCCTTTTTTAGTTGATTGTTAACCAGAATCAATAAACACTGACGAGGTCTTTAAAGTGAGAAGAAACTTTACTTCTGTGATAATTCCTGCTGAATTGGAATTTTGCAATTTTGTTCGGGTAACAAAATTCCACACAGATGTAGAACTATACAGCCTCTTTAACACGGTGACCAATCACAGCTTCAGACCATAATGACATATCACATTTTGCTCGGTTTAGCTCAATGTGTGGTTATGGTGCATAATTCAAGTTGTAGAAAAGTTATAAAAAAAAACGATAATTGCCGTTGCAAAGGAAGTAAGGTATGAAGTTTTCAGGAAAACGAAATATTCGCAATCTTTACACTTCTTTTGAGTAAATAAAATGGAAACATCTAGGTCTTTAAACAATTAAAGTGCTCTGCAGCTAAAAAAATTAAAGCACTCTCCTCCTAAATTAACCCATGAATAGTTACTTTATTTAATTGTTCATGACTTTTCTTCATGATGTAGCAACATTTTAACGAATTTTTTAACAAATTTTCAATTAGTGTTGAATAATTAGTTGACTAAAAGTATGAAAAAATCTTACTTCATTTCATTTCTTTGTTGGCGAATCATTATATAGATTCGGGGAAAGGGGGAAAACGGATTCTAGCAGGGATCACTGTACGTGGAAACTTTTTGAGAGCAATATAGTTACAGCGGTAGTTACATTGTACTATGTTGATACATTGTAAGCTGTGACCGGCCCCAATATAATATTCGTTCAATTTTCTCAAAACTCAATCTAGTAACAATTCCTAACAGTTTTATATCGATAACGAAAGAGGGCTCAACGGGATAATCTCTAAAAGAGAACAAATAATACATTTAACTTCTAGTGTCAAATAAGAGGGACACCTCCGTGAACTTTATAAGCGCTCAGGATTTTTAGAACGTAGCCGGAGGGGTGTTTTTCTCCTACCTGCTATGTGCGCCTTTATCAAACAAAAGCTTCACCATTGTAAAGTTATCAGTTACTAAAACGAATGTGTTAGATCGTTTTGTCAGTATCCATGAACACCACAAATATTTGACAGAGTTTGAAGTACTTGGGTGTAAACAGGGACTTGCTAAAGCAACTCCCTTGTGAAAGAGAAGATTACTTTTTATGGTGCAGAAGCTTGCGAAATATTAGTTACCGGAAACTGGGGTTCCGACCTGGCTTACTCAAAGAGTAATTACGTTACACTGCGCAGTATCCTTCCTTCGATACATTGGACCTAGAGATCTACCTGCCAAGGTTGTTTTTTTTTTTGGAATGTAAATCGGAGGTTTGGAGGCATAGTTAATTCATACTGAATAGAAAATAAAGGGGACACATGTTACTAATTCAGTGAAGGGTCACAAATATTGGAAACCCTTCTCTTGGTTAAACCACAGAGTAAGTAAATTTAGCGTTATTGTATACTAAAATTGACCCAATATATTTCTGCAGGTAGAACAGCTACAGGAACCAACTAGTTTCTCTAACGTGTAAGTGCAATTGGCAAATTTTAAATAGACAAAATGCCTACCTAGTTGATACGTGTAAACACCTATCAATAGCTATCTTTTGGGTGTGTTTAAGGTTGGAGTGAAAAGGATTTCATTATAAACTCTGTCCCTAAAAGCGTGTAGATATCAGATCTTAAAAAGGGAAATTGTCAAAGGGCGATAAATATGTCGTACATCAATTTCACAATATTTACAAACAGTGATAATGTGATTAAAAGCTTCATTGGGATAGTCGACAGAGCAACTGGTATTTAAACCTGCAAAATAAAAGGTTTGTGATATAGTTAAATAAAGGTTTATTTCCAGTCACAAAGTATGCGTCCTGTATTTATTTTGTGCCTACAGTAAAATGACCTCTCTGAATTTCTTTCCGAAGCAGGGTGGTTTCACAAAGTTACTGTTTGGTTTACTGCCAAGGTTTTGAGAACTGATTAATTTCATTGGTATGGGGCTTCGGCTCAGTAAATTGCAACAACTGCATGCTCATAGAACGCGGTCAGAATCATTTGTAGAATACTGTCGATGTTACATTCATACAGCGACGCCCATTCATACATCACTCTAGCGTTTCGCATGTTCGTATTAATGTGAAAGGTGAATCTAACAAATGCAGAGGAAAATGTGGTACATAGCTCAATTTTCTTGCCCACTGAACCCCTTTAGCATTGCAGTCTTAAAGGGGCATCTGCCAGCATATCACTGCAATTCTACAAACGAAAGAAAAAACCCATATGCCTTGAAGACGTTCTTCATAAAGCGTATATATATGTGATAACAGAGTTAAGACTGCTAGGTTCTAACTCTACATTCGTCTACAATCTTAGCCCAAAAGTAGAAACAACTCAAAATGGAGTGAGTCAAGTGACCATTCCTAGTAAAAACGAATTTCCCTCGATGTGGAACAAAAGTGTGAAATATCACCCTCTTTGGAGTGAGATTCACCATTCTACAAAATAACAGCAACTGATCCTCCCATTTTGCGCTGACACTGTGATCCCTTTGATCAACGTTACTGAACAGGGTTCTGTTTTGCTTTAGACAGTAGGCCCAATTTCGTGGACTTTGTTTGCCTAGCAATGAGCTGAACACGAGACAGTCTTAAGTCTTACAAATACAAACCTGTGACAAAATGTAAACAAATCGTATGTTTTTCCATGACAAAGCGGTTAAGTAACAGTATTTTTAAAAATCTTTTGACAACTTTGTAGCATGTGTGTTTAGTAATGATTCGGCCCTTCCAAACTGGCCTACACTCGCACAAACATGATTTAAAACTGTGATATCACCGCCACTATCTTTTCCATTATATTCAGTGAAAAACAATAACTTGAAAAAAAGGCTGCCCCCACTCACCATCGTTGGCCACCACCTCCAGCACCAAAAGTTACCATAACCAACCATCATAATTCCCCTCAATCACCGTTACAATCGTTATCATTACCGACCACCAATACCATCACCAACCATTAATACCACCACCCATAACCTCAACCATATCCATTACCAAACGCCAACATCACAATCCATAGACATTTCAATCCGTCACAGCTATATTGCAGGTGGGGAGACTCTTTAAAAAATAATGATTGCAATATTTCATGTATGATACGTACAGTTGTAGTTTAATATTTGGAGAAGTACTGTAAAAGGTGATGAATGATAAAGAATAATTGAACGTCTGCAAAGTATACCCATACAAAGTGTAACCTTGAACCTAATCACTACAGAGCTATATTTTTATCACCTAATAATATAAGCGATGAAAAGTCATACCAACTGCGACGCTATTATATTGCTTATTTGTAAATACACTATCTTTAACCACTATGTAATCATGATTACGTCTCATTAGCTTCGCGAAAAATGGTACGATATATTCGACGATTTGATAGCTATATAACAACTTAAAGAGTTGACATTGCCACCTTGGAGTTATATTTAACTTCAGATAACTTGATTGGTGATACTCTACTGAAAACGGAGACGAATACTATACTAAAATAGGTGCTGTGATAACGTGGCGATACCGAACTTTTGCATAATGTTGTTCACGCTACCGTTTTGTGTTCAAGTCGTTGGGAAAAGAAATAGAGAGTTTGCATGCATTTATCACAGAACAGTGGGGCAACCTCCTGTGTGCATTCTAAAACGGTCGACGATTTGGTCAACTACTCACAGACACGAACTATGGTCAGCAGGTGGCAAAACTCTGATCAAACAAATATTATTAATTTATAGTCCATTTTGGCAATGTTTTAACCATTTTTACAATTTTGGCCTTGCTTCAGTTCAACAAGTGTAAATCCATTGTTTGGATCGGTGCATAACTGACCATGATGTTTTTAGAGTGTAGTGAAGGGGAAATATGAGTAATTCAACGATTTGATAGCTATATAACAACTTAAAGAGTTGACATTGCCACCTTGGAGTTATATTTAACTTCAGATAACTTGATTGGTGATACTCTACTGAAAACGGAGACGAATACTATACTAAAATAGGTGCTGTGATAACGTGGCGATACCGAACTTTTGCATAATGTTGTTCACGCTACCGTTTTGTGTTCAAGTCGTTGGGAAAAGAAATAGAGTGTTTGCATGCATTTATCACAGAACAGTGGGGCAACCTCCTGTGTGCATTCTAAAACGGTCGACGATTTGGTCAACTACTCACAGACACGAACTATGGTCAGCAGGTGGCAAAACTCTGATCAAACAAATATTATTAATTTATAGTCCATTTTGGCAATGTTTTAACCATTTTTACAATTTTGGCCTTGCTTCAGTTCAACAAGTGTAAATCCATTGTTTGGATCGGTGCATAACTGACCATGATGTTTTTAGAGTGTAGTGAAGGGGAAATATGAGTAATTCAACCCATTTAAATTTGTTAAGTAAGCATTTGGTAAGATTGACAGACAGTATTTACAATTTAAGATCAAAAGAGTGAACTTAGTCACTCTTCGATAGAGTGAAAAGTGTGAATTCACTCCAGTTATTATAATCCAACACAACCTAGCTCTAAAGATTAACTTTGCATCCTAGCTCCTTCAAAAAGCCGAAATTTTTAAAGAGATAGGAAAGGACTTCACTCAGGTGTATTTCTTTTCTTAGACTTCTCGACGGTGTGATAACATTCCTACAGGTTCTTCCACTCTGATCACGGACCTGCCCTCGTTTAACGTCTCTCGCATTGCCGATATAGACCGAAACGGAGTAAAGAGAAAAGGTAACAATTTGACAGGACTCCAGGTCCAATATATATTAATATTTGGTACTCAAATAACTCTTCATCCCATGCACCACATCACTGTGTTTGCATACATCTTTCTCATTATGAACATACTATACCATTCCCACTAAGGGGATTAGGTATGCCAGCGTCATTGCACTGAAGCGAAGCTAAACATGAGATGGACTACAAAAGACTAAATAGTCAACAAAACGTTAAAATAAATGAAAACTATACTCGCATTCGCACTACTTTTGCAGAGTGGGTATTCCTTGTCCGTAGGCTATAATACAATCAAGCATAAGAGTCTCTTTATAACCCCATGACCAAAAGCCGGACGTGGCATAACCAAAGCGTCATAATTGGATACCGAGATTATTTCGGAGCCCTCCTTTTATTTAATCACGAGTCTTGAATGATTTAATAAAAACGATTAGAAGGGGTAATTTAAGAACTCCACAGAAAAATCGACCTTTCGCTAAAGAGTTTAGCCTCGATGCAGAGGCCTTTGCTACATTTACCGAGAGAGACAAGATGTTTTGATTGTCGAAATGGAGGGCATGATATTAGTGTGAATATATTTATGTAAGGAGTCCTAGATATAGATATCAGTTGCCGGAGCTAATGAAGAATAAATACAGAAAAGGGGATAAATATTTTGGAGAAATTAGGACTTCCTGTGTTTTAGTTTTGGTCTCAATGTGCAACGTTAGCGAAAGACTTTGCAGGATGCAGTTTTAACAAAAAAGAGATCCCTTTTCGTCGTTATTAAAGCCACAAGGTAACTTATTTCTGCACAGTTAAAGACGTCAATGGGAACATGAACTCAGCTACGTCTTCCTTGCAATTAAACACTTGGCAAATGAAATTATTGGTCCCCAATCTTTCAATCAGAAAGGAGTTCACTGAACGAAGCCTTAGGCGTCCATATCCTAGCACAAAGGGTCAAGAAGTCCGCCAAGGGGAATGGTACAGAGGGTTAATAACTCACACATTAAATCTAGGCAGGTAATAAAAAGCAAATGTAAGTGAACTGAATGAGTAATTTGTCGACTCACTTATAGATCTAGATGTCTAGATGGTATACAGGTATACCTATCGATATTGAATTGCTTGGAAAGTTAACTTTTAATTTCGCACAGATTTGACCGCTAACACTTAACTTGTCAGGGGGAATGTCCCTCATCTCGACTTAATTTTCTACTTTGAAAGTAAACCAACAACACTGCAAAGAGAGATTTTCATTACTTTTGTTCCAACTACATTATTTTACATTGGAACCTCCCAGGTTTGGGGCACTGATTTTAATATCAACGATGCTGAAATAAAAATATCTGACAAATAAATTTGGAATCTGGGCAGATTAAATGGTTCGATTATAGATATTGTCGCCAAGTTAGCCAAGAGAAGACTCAAGTCTCGGGAGATGGCCATTCAACTTAGTAACAATTATCAAATTGAAGACGGAGAAAACAGACCTTACTTTTTTAGACCTCATGTTCCTTGAGGTCCAGAGCAGTTGGATGACAGATGCAGTAGCCAGGTGACACGTAATTCAAGGCGCTAAACTAATATTGAAGGGGCACTAGTTGCGATTGTCCATTTTCTTTCAATAGTTCTTAACGTTTACTACGAAACAACACTTCACAAGACATTTTAATTTGCCGGGCGTTTTCTGTGATTTTTCTTCGTGAACGAAATTTGCGCATAAGCTCATCAAGCTGAATCTTGTCAGTCGGAATGTGTGATAATATGAGGGAAGTCCTCTCTCTACAATATTCATTATATGCCGGTTCGCTCTCCGACCTCTCTAAACAGAAAGAGGAAATTAACCCCCAGTGACAATGAAAATGTCGTTTTTACAGATGCTTAACAGGATGTATAGTGCAACAAATTTCCTATTTTTTGACAGGGTGTTTACAGACTGCTGCGATTTGAGAAATGAGAAGAGTCAAACATTTGTTAATAGACGTGCTGAACGGTCTACATAACATTTACAAAAAAAGCCTGCAGGGCGAGGGAAACATTATCTAGGTTACTGAATCGGGTGTGTGATATCTGTAAAACAAATAAAACCATACGGACACGGAAGCAGTTGGCTTTAATGAAAATTTCAGACATCACGACTAAGCATAAAGCGCAGATGTTCATTTTACAGCTACTTAATCAGTTAAAGAGACACTAAATCGCTGTAGGATAATGCAAAGGGGTATGTTTGTAGCCCATAAGGAAGGCTTGATAAAAGGGGGTGGGCTAATTGACGGTGACTTACTTCTTAGCGTTGTTTAATTTGCACATTTTATTTTAACTTATTGTAGGTGAAGAAATGCTGAGGAAATAGTTTACGACTGCAGTACGATTAGGAAAGGTGAATGAAGTTTTACACTCGTAAGAGAAAATCCCAGTTGAAAAGGTTTCAACAGTTATCAGCAGGTACAAAAGATAATTGGAATCAAAATTTACAGGTTTTAACATAATTTCAACAGTTAACAAGAAGAAATTGTTATCTTTAAGGGATAACAGTTGACACCTATTGACTTTCTTACCCCAAAAAAGTACTTTCCAGACCTGTTAATGCCTGTTCGCAGGTGCTGGAATTTCAGTGGGTGTCAACCCATTTTCTTTTGGGTATACCAAACAAATTAACGTACAAGTCTGCAGTATGCTCTCTAATTCAAGTTTGAACGCATAAGGAAAAGTAAGAAGTAAGAGATGCTTTTTACAAGGAGTTGTATCGAAGATTATTTATTTCACCGAAGGAAAACTTGCTTCCTCCAAAATTCATAAAATTCTTTAAAATTATGAAAACAACCAAGGAAGGTAAAAGAATACCGCTTTTGGATTAAGCTTGGACTTTGCTACTTCGTTGCCTATTGAGTTTGGATTTTGCTACTTCTTTGCCTATGGTTTACTTTAGTCTTCGTCTTCTCTTTCACTATATTCCAGGAAATCGCAGCGTCCATTCCCACCTCTTCCAGAGGTATGGATTTATATAAAAACAACTTCTGAACTCATACACTGCATACTTCTTCTGCAGCTGTAAGAACAGACCTTCAATTATAAACATTCAAAGTACTACAGTTCCAGGAAGTATTAGTGTTTCTATTTTTTTTTTTTTTTTTTTTTGCCTTTCCCTTTTCTGCCCGCACGGCATTCGAGCCGCCATTGCAGGGACTAATGGCAAGTTCCTACATTTAAATGCAACAAAGGTAGCTAAAAAGAGAGATCATAAAATGTATTCATCATTCTTGCTAGGGACTCGTTATGTCTCACCGAAATGTCTCCCAAGACATGATATAAGCATTTTTAAAATTTCCAATTATTTATGAGTTGGGTTGTATGAGTTTTTGTAAACACATAAGACAGAAATTGAATGTGAAATTACCTTCTCCAAAGTTATGATATACAAGACCTATAGGGCAATATGTCATTTGGTTTGAAGGTTATACATGATTCCGCAAACATGCAATATGTAGCAGGGAATATCCACAGGGTTTCATTAGACAAGAAGAGACATTGGATCTACTTTTCCATTCCTTTAGGTAGCCCACCATACCTATGTAGAGGGCGGTACGACGTGTTCGTTGGTAAGAGGTTGAGCAAAGACTGCCCGTTCCACTTGGTGCCGCATATTCTAAAACAACCATTGAAACAACCATTGAAAGAGTAACTAGGTAAATTCGGACTTAGAATAGTGGCACAATAGCGAACAGGGCTGAAACCGAGTCCACTTAATTCGAGTCCGAGCCAGTTACGATTCAAGTGACCCACATTCCGGGCCAATTCCGAGTCCAGTACCCCCTCGAGTCAAAGCCGAGTCCGAGTTCAGAGGACCCGAGTCCGAGTCCATCTCATAGGTAAATGTGGTGCGATTTGTACAATTGCAGCTTAACGAAGGGTATAGGGGAGCATTTTCCCCTAGACTTTGCCCTTGCCACCCCATTGCACCCTACTCAGATACACGCAATAACCTCAACACTTCTGTGGGCTTTGCTTTGGGCTTGACCCTATCCACAGGGGTCCATATTTCACATCTAGTTCACTCTGCCAGGCCATGAATATTTTTTCCCATAGACTGTACCCTTCCCCACTAACTTTTATTGACATACACCTGTGTAAGCATTGGAGGTGCAGCAGCTTGCTGTTCAAGTACAGGATCATGTTTATGATATCGATGGGTACTGGTACCAGGTCATGAATACAGATATGGCAACCAGGTTAGAGAGTAAAGATATTACAAACCTAAATTAGTTCATCACGAGCACAGGTACAGTTCAAATCTTTTCTAGCCCCTCAGAAATTTCACTTACTTTATCATAAGGCTAGTGGAACAATCTGACCCCCCTTCTCCCTTTAAAAAAGAATAACTCCCCCCGCTAAAAAGAAAAATCTTGGAACATTGGTAATTAAAATTGACTTTCTGATGCCCATAAATGATATAGCTAATTTAATACTGGTAGTTGTGATTTGACTTCATACCTCAGTAGTCATCCTTGAGGTTTCATTGTCAAAGCTTGCATAGCTTAATCAGCTTAGAACAAGCACTTGTTTTTATCCCAGGGTTGTATTAGATCAATCTGTATCTACTTTACATTCTTAGTTGTTCAACAATAGGCCTTTAAGCTTTTACAACACAACTGACAAGCAGTAAGAATGGCTAGGTCTGAAAGTGTAAGAGGAGATTATATAAATCGTGAAAGACTGGAAAATTCCAATAGAGTGGTGTTTGATAATCCCTTTGATTTGAACCTAATCCACTCACTGCATGGTACACAACTATATTGATTGCTATACATCTTGCACAACTGCTTACAGTAAGGTGGTCTATGCAGTACAGTTTCAGGGGATCTAACTTTTGTCAGTGCTACTACTATGAATCCTTTTTTCCCCTTTTACAGTTTTTTCAAAAAAGGTATCTTCTGTGTACTACACTCAGCTTGTCTAAGCTAATACTGCTACAAAGAGACTGGTTACTCTTTTTCTAGTTGTGTACAGATTAGATGTAGAGCCCAAATAAATTCTTTAATGGTATATATTAGCCATGGCTTCTCTGTTGAAGCTCAGGCTGCCTACTTTGCAGTCCTTACTGAATAAGCAGTACAGATATACAGCGATGCACTTAATCATCAATTGCAACTCTGACCCTGTAACAACCCTGGGATGATCGGGTCTTGGTCGGGGACTTCTTATTTGAAATTGGTAAATCCCCGGGCAGAGCCTGCACCACATGTCCGTGCAAGTAGGAGCATTGATGGAGGGTACAGTACATTCCCAGTCAAGGCCCCGTGACTGTCGAGCACTATTCATACCATGTGTAAATGCCACAGCTGATTTCCCGGGCCTTCCAGATTGTGCGAAGTCCCTGCAAAAGTTCCTGCCCTGTGGGGAAAAATTTCTGCCCGGTCGATGGGAGCCGAGGTTGCAACTGATAAGTGCATAAGTCAGCCTGCATAGCATTATTCGACATATTTTAATTCTGAACTTATTCTATAGGCATAATAATTTGATAATGAGGTTTACTGAAAGGGCAGGTTGTAGATCATGTTGGGATCTGTGGGGAGTATGGGGCATGCCTATTTGATCTATAATTCACAAATCTAGGTTACAATTAAACCCAGTCTTCATATGGATCTTTATTATACCAATTTGAACTAGAGGACCATGATTTGAAGTTGCTCAGTAACAACCTGCTGTTTGTTGGTATATACTTCATGTAAGCTTGCCTCAAACTGAAGTGAATAGACACCGACTAATCCTATTCACTCTGGGCTATTCAGTCTATTCATCTCTCTTCAGTTGTCTATTCACCACAGTTTGAGGTTGTCTTACATGAAGTATCTCCCTGTTTGTTACATAACAAGTGAAATACTCCCAGTTAGTGGGTCACATAGCCATAGATTTAAGTGGTACGGTACCACTAGTTTCTGCAACAAGGTTTCCCGGTTGGAGCTATTGACCAGACTGCCAAATCAATACACCACCAAACCTACATACAATTTTAAACGCATTACTATAACGTTATTCCTCTAGCAGTAATACGTAAACATTGTACACAGCCACCCTGGATAAGTTGTTATTGAACTTACCTGGGAAAATAGTCATGTGACTTGGTTTGGTTCGAAAAGGTGCACTAACACTTACTTTTATACTTACTCCGAGGAAAAGGCACCCTAGGTCTACTCAACCGGGCTAGTTTGCTAGGACAATTATTCATCCTTCCCATGGACGAAACATGGAACAGTCGTAATAGTGCAAAAACTTAACTATCCGACAGGTAAGAAGTACAGTTAGTAATGTTACATAAATTAGGCAGGCCACTCGCCAAAAAGGGCCAGCTGCTAATTTACGAGTACTGTAGTCCTTAATGTAGTACAACAACTGTACAAGTGTTTTGATGCAAACAATGTTATGCGTGGAAAAGTACAGGTTCATACATTCTGTAGCCTTTTTGTTTGTTGTATTTTAAAATATGCACTGTACATCTACGGTATTAGGGAAGAAAATTAAATGGCAGCTCGAGCTTCGCCTGCGCATTGTGAAGTTGGTTTTGTAGTCTTTACTTGTACTTGATGGAAATGTCCATACAATTATTTAGATGGCATAAGCCTCTGGCAGCTTCAGACAGCATGATCAGGTCCTGTCATATGAACAGAGCCACGCAGATGCTTGTCAACAAGCTTTCAATTTATCATGCATTAATGTGTTTATATTCTTGAAAAAAAAAAAAAAAAAGCTCTGCCAAGAGTGTATATTTGATGTGCCGTAAACAGTGTACATAATAAACTACCCTCCCAATGTGGGTTTTCAGGTGCATTGCTCCTCCCTACTGCATCGGTCCCCCACATCATTGTGTTCCCGCATCCTTAAACAATCCTGGCATGAAGACTGACTGGGGTAGTAGATAGCCTATTGCACTTTTATTACACTGCCTTTGGGTCAGACCAGATCACAATTTCCCAGCTAGAGGGTACTCAAGAGGTTATATCCAGCAATTCTCAAAGTTATTGTGGGGAATCTTTTCCCCAAGACAAGCGAGGCAAGGCTTAGCAGTAGCTAGCTGTCCTTAATCAGCCCCATTTTTAACCTGCACGGTTTCAGCTGATTTATAACTCTCATGCCCCCACTTCTGCAGCTTCACCAGCCTTGGAAATAATTTGTCCCAGACAATTAATTGGCTGATAACTTTGTGGTAAATATGAGCTTGTGTGTTGAGGAGGTCATATAATTTTCATTGAAGTGGAGTTGGATGGACTCGGCCTCGAGTCCGGGTCCAGTGGCAACCCATTCCGGGCCAATTCCGATTCCAGGGCCTTCCGTTCCGGGCAAATTCCGAATCCAGGAAAGCCATACTCGAGTCCGGAATTAAGTCCGAGACCGGACTCGGGCTTTAAAGCCCGGTTGGGAGTCAGTTCAACCGAATTAAATTAAATATAGAAAAAGAAAAACGTCCGTTTTCAATAGACCTCACATGGAGACAACGACGTTTCACTGCAACTTTCCCTTACAAATACAGACAACTGATTCCATGATAACGCGCGTGTGAAATCAACGTTATGCATATATTGCCCTTCCTTGTTTTGCCGCCATGCAGATGTATCGTGAGATCAATGTGTAAGATCTATGGAACAGCCTGCAAACGACAAAAGGGTCTAACATTCGTTCACATTTGCTTGTCTGCAGTGACCATTACGACCTCGAAAAGGGACCTTAGAGGGGAGCTGTCTCCCCTCTTTTGGAAAGTTTTCCTCTGAGAGCCTTTATTGGACAAATTTTAAGGGATATCGTTTTTTCCCTTTCACATCATTCACATGTTTGACGGTCAATGGGGCGTCTCATATAGATTAGCCACTGTCGGACTGCAAAAATATCATCTCTTAACCAAACCTCTGAGGTATAGGCCCACTGCTTCGAATAAGTGTCTTATGTTAAAAAAAAAAAAGGCAAGATTCTCAAAAAGCGCTTCAAACTTCTACATTACAACGTTGCAACGGGGTATTCTTCATAAACTGAAGGTCATCATTTCTCGGTAGCTGTATTGCATTGCAAAATATGGTCGAAGCCCCCGAAGACGACAGATGAAGCTTAACTATTACCCAAGCATGTTGCAGACGACGTAGGCCTAAGATATACGAAAACAAAGAGATTGTAAAAAGCAAACGGCAAAAATTATTCTACTTTAAAGTCTACTCTGTTTTTTTATATTACTTTAAATTACCCTGCCAGCTTTCAGTGATCAACACATTGCACTTGTATTCTGTTAGCCTTGTTCCCTTCATTGCTTTATAAATTTAATCGTAGGGTACCTGTACTTTTGTAACTGTTCTTGTTTGCTTAGAAGTTGTTTTGGAATCACAGTCATTCGGAGAAATTTGAAATATTACCTGTACATGATATACTGTACAAGATTTCCGTGTGGAGTTTTTGTAAAGTGATTGAACTCCAGATGTATATTCTGGTTAAATCTGTTTTGAGAAGACAGATGCGTGGGGTTTCACTAAACGGAGGTCTTTTTTGGACAATTTTGATACAAGAAAACTTAAAAAAGAATCTCGCACTGTAGACTCCGAGGAACAAATTCGTCTATTTAAAGAAAGTCTTACATAAGAAGTTTAGCCTACAGAAAACATGGTCTTATAGTCCAACAAAACGAAATTGCTAGTCATAAATCAAGTTTAACAAGTGTAAAAAATTTAAATCCAATTTTACAGCTTACCTCTCTTTTTTTTTTTTTTTTCACCATCTCATTTATTAAGTTTTCTTTTGTTATCCATACAGTGTATCATTTGATGTTGAGCTTACTTACTTACAGCTTACCTCTCGTTTTTCAGTAACTGCGTGCTGGTGATATGAACTTGACAAAATTTAGAAACAAGAACTAGAATGGTATAAGCTTTGCATAGTTTCTGAATGTTTCAATACGATTATTTCTTAATGCGTTGGTATGAACTAATTCCAGTGTCATAACACAACTTAACTAGCCAACCTTAAATTACAAAGTCCATAAAAAACAGCGGTATAGGAAAATTCTCCGAATCCTTTGCTACCACGGACTTTCTACATACATTGAGAGAGAACGTAACGCGGACATCCTATCCGTTGATTGTAGCTACCGACTGAGGGCAAAGGCGCACGACTCTGAAAAATCTAAACAAAAGTTTAATTTGAATGAGAAACAATTTTGTAAATATTTTTGAATAACAGGTTGTGATTTTGACATTACTCTGCATTACTTGGAAAATATTTCAACTTTCTGGCAGGATCTGGTGATTTATCTGAGCAAGTCCAAACTTACATACAAAACCAAACCAGACAGAAATCTTGTACGCCTAAACTCACACTTTCGGTGGCGACAATCCACGGATATTGTGCTCTGACCATGTTTAGGAAGTCCGTGCTTGCTACATATTCCCAAATGATTGTAAACTCGGACAATATCAATTTCTTTTGCATCGGCTTGTCCTAAAGTTAAAGGGTTAAAGGTCACAGAACTTTTACCTGCCTAAAAAAGGGCCACAATCAGGTTAATATTAACAACATGTACATAGATGGATATAAACCAACTCTTAACGGCATACGAATATGACAATATGAAAACTGTAGAAAAGTGGCACACCGATAGACACATGTAAGTAGAAGTACAGGGTACATATCGAAGGGGGGGGGGGGTAAGGTTGCTCTAAACGATTTTGACGTGGAAAAAAATGATCGTAGGTGAAGGTTATGAGGAAGGGGAAGAGGAAAATTGGAAGAGGAATGGATTTTGACGCTAGTTAATGCATTAATCTTAATTTTCAACTTTCTTTGCACCGGCAGTGGGATTACGATGCAACTCGTCAGGCCACATTTTCGTCGCAACTCGCTACGATCTTTCTCAAAACTTCTTGGAACATCAATTCTTTTTCTGCCGTGAGAAACTGTTGGGTCATGAAAGGGGTATATAATAAAAGGTCCATTTTCTTCGAAACTCATTTCATACTAGCAAGGGAGACTGTTTATGACGCGTTATGGAAACATTGTCGAGGTTAAACCGCGGAGGCGTTCCAACCGTTCTTCCAAGATTGTAGTACTGGTGCAAAGTCTAGTCTAATCAGTCAAGGAGTCAGTCACCCAGTCATTCACCCTCGTTCCAAGATGACATAAATGTTTTCAAATGGAGTTTTTTTTTTTATAATTTAAAATTTGTGTCAAAATGATGATTGAGGTTACATTTAACGATTAGGTGAGGCCTACGTGGACTATGGCCAGGGATATTTGTCCTGTTCTTCAAAACAACATGTCAGTGATTTTCTAGAAACTAGTTGTCTATTTTATGTTTACTCAGCTTTTTAACCCAATAACATCCTGAAATTACTATAGACACTTTACGATGACAACGTATAGGCCCTTTTATAATATATATATATATATATATATATATATATATATATATATATATATATATATATATATATATATATATATATATATATATATATATATATATATATATATATATATATATATATATATATATATATATATATATATATATATATATATATATATATATATATATATATATATGGCGTATATATGGCGTATATATGGCGTTCTTAGCAATCATCAATTATCAAGGAGGAGAACTCTTAAAGTTTGATGTGGGGTCAGACCTTTACAAGTTCAACTAAATCAGAAATGGATTCGGTTACGGCGGAAATCCATCTACGCTTGAGGAGAAATGGCTCCTGACAGTTTCTTCCCTTGTTCCTTTTAATTGGTATTGAGATGGCACGCCCTATATCTACGAAAGACCGTGACTCTTCCTTGCTCGCTTTATTTTACGATCAAATGAAAAATTAGGCCAGCAACAGAGGTAAACAAAACGTCTTATAAAACAGACAGCTGAGAAATACTCAGGGTTCTGACTAAGCGATTAAAATTGGAATGAAATATTGTTTAATCACTACTCCGTGGACATTTGAGGAAAGTCGATGTTGGAAGGATTGTCCAAACATGACAAATTACAGTGGGTATGAAAGTCAACATCAGTTTTTAAATTATGTCACATTTTATTTTCGTACGTCCTTACAGGCGGTTATCCAAAACGTTTGAACGCAGCCACAAGACGGCAATTTAAGCCGTGGTGCATTCGATCGGATAAATTTGCCGAGTGGGATGAACAGAGCAATCAAGAATGATTGGCAGGAAAAGTTGATATCCATGGGTCATTCTGTTGACAATTAACTTTTCAAAGATGCATTTCGACTGATGCGTTTATGTCACGGCAATTCAACGAAGAATTGATCTGGGAAAGCAGGACGGACGGCTGGGTTACCTATCGTATTAGCAGGGAGTTGCAACAGATTGCAACTCCCTCGTTTTAGGAAAAAAAATACCTAGCCATTAACCTTGCTCCTCAAGTTTAAGTTAGTTTTAATAAAAGTTTTAGATCGACGTGAAACACCATGAAGCATACATGTACTTTCGAAAATTTTGGTGTAGCTCTGGGCATACATCAGTACATTGGAAGAATGTCCTCATTCTGTTGAACGCTTCTGAAGTACGTCTCGGAGAAAATCACCACTGGTGCGTTGTGACGCGTGAAAACGTAAACTTTTAATCATTCCGACAATTTTTGCTCAACCGCAAAAAGCGAATATTTCTAATTCGCTTGCAAAGCGCCTAATTTAAGTCCTTACACGGATATCCTTAAAAAATTGTTGAATACCAATAGAATTCATTTGAGCAGAACAAAAACGGAACATGAATAGACATTTCATCACCAAACAATAAATTAGTATCACTTTACATGATATAGTTAAACAATTGATCAGGTTTCAACTTTGTACTCAGCAAATCAGTTGCGATTTAAAGTATTTTATTGGGATTGTGGATGAAAGCTTCTAAAACTCGTCCTTATTTTACATCTAGTAAAATTAAGATCGACTAATTGTTTCCATCATCGTTGTAATTATTACAATTATTTAATAATTAAGACCATGACCCTCTCGAATCAATACCAACCAGGGACGTTCCAATGTCTCTGTTAAAGAGTCACATGTATTAATTGTAATTACGCTGGTTGTTATATAAGGGCTAAAGGCCGTGAGAAGTGGCGAAACGGGTTGGACTTTATTTGTAATCGGCCATGAACTAGTCACTAGAATTTTTGCGCAATCAATATGTTTCGACAAATAAAAGAAACTCTGTCATAACAACCTAGAAACTGAACGGCAACGTGATGTTAGGAGAGAATAATTGGACGGATAATGTACTTACTTCTGAAGTTGTAGCAGACGGAACCAATTCAAGTTGTAGCGATACCTCATGTCATCACCTGATGTGCCGTACTGTGCCCATTCATTTTGATATACAATGTAGCCGTCGAAGGAATAATTGAGATCTGGAACGACTGTTTTAATGTTTCAGTTGTGGGAATGATCGGTCGTGATGTCAGTTGAAAGGGGGAATGTATAGATCAACGAATAAGCATGAATATGGGACGATGGAAGAAAATACAGGTTAGGTCATTTATCTGAGCAAAAAACGTAATATTTTGAGCCTCGATGTGTTAAAACTGCTTTACATGTATAAAGCAACGGCATTCCTACATATGCAATGCATTAGCATTATCCTGCACCCTAGCAATGCATTAAAACGATATATTTGTTACAACCATTTCTTGAAAGAGAAATGAGTGTATTCACGGAGGTTCATATCTTTGCAACAGAATATTATATGTAAGACTTCTATTAACTCCCTCAGGAAGAGCCACACTCGACCCACTTCTTTCCACGAAACAGTAAATGATTGACCCCGTGCTATATTAGGATTGTTACAGGAGGAGAACGGAAGAAAAACGATATCACAATTATGTTGTCATCGTCACGTCATAGGCGTTCACCCATGTAATATATCACAAAGGTCGTATAAGATACTTGGATTCCATATGTCTTGGTCTTCGTAGACCTATTTTACCGAGGGGAAGCTATCGGTCTGCACATATGTGTCAACAAAAGATGAACAACTGTTTCTCGCGCTTTCTAATAATACTTCAAGCAGGTGATAATCTTAAAACTGGAAAAACATTCAATGTAACATAACCCTTCCAAAATGTAAGGAAAAAAATTCACATCGGTCACCTATGTTGATCATTTTGTCCAAACCAAATCATATTGTTAAAGTACCACTCTGCAGGTGCTTAAGTTTATGTTCCTTGGAAAGTGTCTCTCGAAAACTGACAAAGACTTGGTACTATCTTATCAAAGCATCTACAACAGTACGGTATGGGCTACATTTTTGTACTAAACATTTCTGACATATTGTTTCTTGTATTTTCTATTAAATAAAAGCCATATCCAGACGTAGTAAAAATCAAAGCACACATAGAGAACTTTAAAACGAGAAAAGATTTATGTAGATGTTAGATTGATCGAAATTGTTGGTAACGTCAGTTTCGCCAGACAACAAATCATTTCTAACTACAGTAAAATTAACCCATATACTTTTTTCATTGGGTTGCAGGCATGCTGTTTGTTCTGAGAGTCGAGTAAGGAAAACTTTTTAATGTAACCTAATTTTGCTTGTCATGCCTACTTCTCTTTCGCTTCATCTATTTCCTAAATTTATATCGAGGTTCATTTCTGTACGACTTAACTAAATTATTTTCTTTGGATGCAGGGCCAGAGATATATAACTACTATTGTAAGGCAAGGCCAACTTAACAGATTTTGCCGAGAGTTCCCAATTATAGGATAATAGCAGTTTGTCTTTGAATCGACCAGAGGGAAGGCTTTCTATTTTTCTAAGCCTCACGGGAGATGTAAATTTTGAGCAAATTCGAAAAATATTAAATGCTGATGCTAACACAATCCATTAGTATGCGTTTTCTTAACATCTTGTTTTCATGACCTGTCGTGTCTCTTCGTAGCCTCGCACCTACGGGTATTTCAATAAAGTATTCTAAAGATTATCGTTAACGGAGTTGGTTCAAATGAGAAACAGTAATGAGATGTCAATTTTCATTTTTTTAGGTTCACTGGCAGTGCTTAACATTTCGTTGTTACTTTTAAGAAGCTGGGCAAACAGTATTTTAATGAATCCCATTGCAAGATTGTAAAGTCTGGTGGAAGCAGTTATATCGAGTAATTTTCCACACCTGTAACAGTGTATCAAATTAAAATAGTAAATTCTGAACGGTGCCGTACTTATAAAAATGGTTAGTGAAATTGGAGGGCGCTGTAGAGATTTTGAAATGTTCCATGTCAGTATGTTTCGCGTGATGACAGTGGATCCTTTGGGGGCTTAGGCACTCGAGGCCTTACAGCATGTGTCAAACCAACAATACCAAGTGTTGTATACATACAAGAAAGAATGCCGGGCTTGTTTTGGTTGACGATAACTTTCTCCTGCCTATCCGTAAAAGTTCTTCAAGAATTACTTGTAAACTTGTAAAACTTGTTCACGGAAGGAGTTTCAATAGTAAAACGTAGAGGAGAAATGTAACAAGTTTGACAAAGATCCCCTTATGATAAACTTGAAACCTGATAGAAGACGATATTGTAGAGATTTTTATTATCTTTACATCAATATTGAAAACATTAAAACGTAACCAACATTGTGAATTAAAGGTATCACTAAACTCAGCATATTTGAAAAAACTTCATTTAATATTATGCAATGTTCCAGTGATTTCGTAAAGTCCTAAATTAACTTATTTTTTCCTTTTATTTTTGGTAGAACAGGCAGCGTTTTGTCTGTTCACTTGCATATAAAAGCGTTAGCCTATTTTTCATCCCGCATTCATACGCATACTTTTAGTGACTCCTCATGGAGCTCGGAATATTGACGCAGAAGAGTGCATTAGTTATACTGTCACCATTCTATTCTGTGAGCTGCGTACTCACCTATAGTAGGAATGAAATACAGAAAATTGAAACAAAGAAGGAACATGTATGCAACTTTATGTGCGTTCCACATTTGCACAACACATTTACATAGTTGTGTATTACTCGTAATAGGGAGTTCTGCCGTGCAAATGTAATTCACCGCAAGCAAGGCGCTTGCGGTTAATTTTGTATCATTACAAAAGTACTTCAGTTTAAAATGACAAAAAAAATATTCAGTGAGTAGTATGTGAACTTCAAATGAGTCATTGTGGTTTCATGGATGTTTTTCTTCTTTCTGTTTTTTTTTTTTTTTTGTTGTTTTTGTTTTTTGAAACACTGGGGTCGGTTCATATTTTGTTAAAGTATTTCAGTTTATATTGTAGCCTGTTGAGAAAATTAGATATGACCGGAGTTGGCAAAAAGTATCTGAAGATGAATCATGTCTTTAAGCTAAGTCTTCAACAATTCTGACTCTTAGGGTTTTCATTTAAAAGAAGGGTTTAAGGTCACAACAAGATTTGGTATGTCAGACGTGTGCTTACTCTAAGCATTTTGGTGACATTTGCATTGAAATCCGACGTGTGGTTCTCAAGATATGTGCTCGTTAATTTTACAGATTTTCAACGAAAAGTAAACTTGAAACAAACATGTATGACATCATATCCCCACATTAGTGCGCAGTCTTTTCTTTAAACCTTGGAGTCGACTTCCTCCTCAACAATCCCATATTATTAGAATGCGATTGCATAAGTAGCATGAGAACTTTACAAACTTTGCATCGCCCACAGGGAGATCCTATTCTTACTAAAATCAAGGTCAACACAACAATCTGTTATGCACCCGTCAATCGGAATCTTCGACTCCCCCACCTCAAGCAAAGTCTTTATTCGACACCGATACGACGTCGAATCTTTGACGAACAAAATGCCCTGAGAAGTGAATCTTCGACGAAAAAAAATACCGCTACAGTGAATCTGCGACGAACCACTGCAGCTAAAGAGTGAATCAACGTCGAATTAATGTCGAAAAATAATAAGTATCGTTAGAGAATCTCAACATGTGAAGTTTACTAGGACAGCATGCACTATGCATTGGCACGTACTTACGCACGTACGGCGTTGCCGGGGTACATTGTTTGAAAGACCAAGCAGTCCAGCTGGACGATCCTGATGCGAACAACATATAACAGGCAGATCACATACTTTCGCGAGAAAAAATCATGCAGAAATATTTCTATGCTTTGGTCTATGCGTCCATACTCCATTGCGATTGAAATAAGCGATTAGACCGTTTTATAACTGATTACGAAGTAGTCTAGGCCTAGCTTTGACAAGAGCTCTTATGTCGTATACCTTTATAGCAGGGCCTTTTAGTCGGTATCGCATGGCAGTTTGCGAGCAAAGTGAACGAATCTGCAAATAAAAATTCGCTACTGTTTCGCAGTTTTGCGAATGAAATATGGCCATTTGAAAAGAACTTCGAACATAAAATTTAGACCAAAACATCATGGAATAATTCATTTCCGTATCATATGACGCCTGTTTGTCAGGAAAATCATGAAAATCGCCCGTTATGATAACCAAAAACGTGAAAAAGTACATTCTGAGCAACTATAACGAGTGCAACTGGATCGCGAAGTCTGTTGTACGTTACGTATCTGCTCCGATATAGCCGGCTTGGCGGACGTATTTTGCACAGGAACTGCACCGACATTTTACAATTGTTATAACAAAGGAGACAGTGCATATTCGACATCTGCTAAGAAGACAAGGTGAACTACAACAGAAAATCTTTGTTAAAGACTTTGTGATTGGTTCCATACAAATGATTACATGCTTTCAGCCAATCACAACTCGCGACATATTCATCTCAACTGCTGGTTGTACAGCTAGCTAGACGATCTCGCAATTTTTTTTCAAAACAATCTCGTAAAAAAGCTCGCCGTATGAATTAAATGTGGGTGCAAAAATAGAAAAATTGATGATATTCTACCATTACATCTCTTCACATTCGGAAAAATTGAAAACACAGGGGTGTCTAGCTCCCTAAACCGAGAAATTAAAGATGAAAATGTATGGATCGATTAAGCAAGTGAGCTGGTGCTTGCTGCATACGTTTGTGCTAGTCAGCAGTACATTCCTTCCACAAAACTAGATCGAGTACTGAAAAGGGTCGACAAAATTCCACGTGGCCAAGAACAACAAAAATATTCACAATGCATGTGTAAAAGACCCTCATACAGCAATCTGCAATGAATTGGTGAGTTTTGGGTGTAAGGTGTTTTTCTACGAAGTTTTTTCTTCAGTACGTCTTGGCACTTTTGTCATTGCCTAACGTATAGCACTTTTGTACATTGTGACCTATCCTACACATGTTTATCTTCAATATCCTTGATGGGAAAGCTGTGTAGTGGTGAATTTTTTCTTTCTAGTTTTTTATTCTCAAGTTCCTACCAATATTTTAGTTGTTCTAGATTATGGTATAAAGCATGCAGCCGCATATTTTACTGACGGGGTGGAATCTGCAGCAGGTGAAAACTTCCAAATTCTCCCATACATATTAGTGTTACGAGAAGCTGACCAAAATTCTCCCATATACATTAGTGTTACGCGGTGCCATTGTAAAATATTATGACTCTGTAGACTTTATGGGGTTGAATAAAACCTTTGCATTATAATCAAACTCTCAAACAGGGTGGTTAATTATGATTGAACCTTTCGGCCAGAAAGGATGTGGGGGTAGGGGGGGGGGACGCTTAATTTAAGAGTGTTGTGAACTCTCAAGAACTTTTGCAGGTAAGTGCACAAAAGGATCATTTTCCACAGTAAATATTTCTATTTACTCGCATCAGTCTAATTTGTATAATTATCTAAGACATCATAGCTTTGCCCCGGCCCCGTGTTTGGTCTAACGGTAAGAGCATCCGCCTCTCGCGCGGAAGGCCCGGGTTCGCTTCCCAAAGGTCAAGTCATACCAAAGACTCTAAAAAAGGAATCTACTGCCGTTGTGCTTGATGCTTCGCATAAGCAATGGAGAAGGGAAAACAAGCCAGTGAGCCACAACTGGAAAAAAGGCCATACCCGGCTCAACTTGAACCAATAGGTTGGAAACTGGGCCGTAAAATTACATCTAACTAACAAATTGCCCCAGCCCCTGGATCCTGCAGGGTGTTGCTGTAGCATAAACGGCTGTAACATAACATTACCTGCCACAACCGACAAAAGCTGCTGCAATGCTGATCAGCTTTGGAGTATGCCAGTTTATCAAAACTGTGGGGCATCCACACCTATATTTACAATTGACACAGGCAAACTGCTTGCTTACGCATACAGATTTGTGAAGCATGCAAGGGGCATGTGGGTGGAATGATGCATGGACTATGGTAGGGATTTGCATGGGTCTTTGAAACAATATCACTCTGTCAGCACAGTGGGCACTCATTCATTTCCCACGATTGAAGGGACTGGCGGATACAGACCTGCAGGCCCGTGGCCAGATAAGGTACTGAAGGGGCCAAAACTTTTCTGGGGGCGAGAATTTTTCTGGGGGTCAAATGTTTACAATGTTAAGTCAATGGCAAACTTCAAGGGGACAATTTTTTGGGGTGCCCTCTTCCCCTCCCCTTCTACCAAGAATATGCCCTCTTTTTTCAAGACCAGATGAATATGTAGCCTCAAACCCCTTTTTACACACATTATGAATCCATTGATAGACATGTATATATGACGGCCTGTCTTCTCCATAAAAAAATTAATGCAGTACAATGAGCATGCCTGGTGGAAGAGCATCAGCCTTCAACAGGGAAATCCCAGGTCGACTGGTCCATACTGCACCTGTCGCATAAAAAAGTGGCCGGGCTGCAATGGAAGACATCTTACTGTTTCATCTACTAGAAATGTATAATAGCCTATATTGCTGATGTGTTGTTAAATTTTATCTGCCTAAGTTTCAATCGCCGGTAAGGACTTTAGAAATCTACAGCACAGTCAGTGCATGGTTTTCCTATGCGATTATCAGGAGGAAATCCAACGCCAAATTCGTGAATCGTCGACTAACAAAATATTATGAAAAGTGAAACCTGAGTGAATCTTTGCCCTAATTTTTATTCAGTATTGTGAATTTGGGGTGAATCTTTGCCGTAAGTTTTCGCCAGTATTGTGAATCAGGGGTGAATCTTTGCCTTAAAAATTTCATGCAAAAGTGAATATTGGTGAATGCTTGAGGTGGGGGGGGGGGGGGGGTCGAAGGTTCTCCTTGACGGGTGCATTAAAACGACCAGAAAGCCAAAAGGCTTCGTGATTCCTTGCCACTGAAATGTAAGGCCTTTTTTCACATTGACATTGCTTTGCAATGTTTTTCAATTAACAGGCCTCCATAATGTGCCCACAAAGTACACATGCAAGGCATCCAATCTTCCTACATAGAGATCCCTCTTGCCCGTTGTGAACCCAAATAACATTTGACCTCCACCAAAAACTTCTGGGACCATGTATTCACTATGTGCTATCTACATGAAAAGTTACAGGACCCTACAAGTGACCTTTCTTGAAAGACTGTGCAGGAAAGCTTGTCAGGCTTTGAACTTGCTGACAAATGAACTTTGACCTTTGGGAAAATCAATAGGGATCATCTACTCAATATGACCAATCCACACTCTAAATATGAGCACAGTCACCTGTACCGTTCTTGAGATATTGGGTTTACGAAGTTTTGACCTTTTGACCTCTCGTGACCCCAAATGACCTTTGACCTCCACGAAAATCGATAGGGATCATCTACTCAATACAACCAACCCACACACCCCAAATATGACCATAGTCACATGTACCGTTCTCGAGATATCGTGTTTACTAAGTTTTGACCTATTGACCTCTCGTGACCCCAAATGACCTTTAACCACCACCAAAAACAGTAGGGATCATCTACTCAATATGGCCAATGCACACACCAAATATGAGCATAGTCACACTTACTCTTCTTGAGATACCGTGTTTATAGTGTTGAGCCAATAACAGAGATATCGGAACCTGCCGATTACAGATAACTCAAAGTTAATATCGGCCCGATACCGATACCCCTCCCCCCCCCCAAAAAAAAAAAAATCTTCCGTAATCACACGTTTTGTTATCATTGAAAAATTATAATTTTATCACTACTGCACCTTAAACTTATTTTGAACTAATTCTTCATGTTTCTGTTACTTTGTCTCCCTGAAAAATTTTCCGTTTTTCTGACGAAGTGTTTTAAGCAATCAATCACGATGTATTTGGTGTAAAACAAGGGGCCAGCCAAGAAACCCCGTTCGTAACAAACACATTTCGTCACCTACAGCCAGACTGTAAAGTTTTTTTTGTGCGCCTAAACATATATGCCGTGACGCAAGTACAGTATGCCACATTTATAGGTATGTGTATGGACTGTACAGTGTAATTCCCCAAGCTTTACTACGAAAAAAAAAAAAACTTGCGAGCGGCATACGTATCTACATTATACCACAGGTGTTCTCAGCATATACATACACACTACAGTATAGAGAATGTGTTTGTAAATGGATACTGCTGATAATGATAAGACTCCCTTACACAGCGCTGATCGTTCGCTGGTTACGACAGTTCATAGTTTATGTCTTCATCCGGTCCGGTATGGGTTTTTTCATTTGTTTGTCTGTGCCCGTTTCTACGCGCGTGAAAAGCGGTTACGATACTTCATGAGATCGTACATTTTGTCTCAGGCATTGGTCTCTTGAGTTAGCTCTTTCAATCGAACGTTCGCGATCGTGAACATTGAGCATGCCGCTCTGCTGTACACAGTGGTGGAAATCCCCATTGAGTTACTGTTACTGCACGTGGCGAAATTCACACAGTGAAACTCCATTGAGATTTGTCGCGGGATTCGGAAGAATTTGACTTGCGTAAACGGACAACAGATTTGTATAGGGAATTGGCTATGGATTGCACATTACGGTGCGTGCACTCTGCTATGGGTGTGTACGTTAATTGTTGAAAGAACACAACAAGCAAGCGTTGTTTGTTACGAACTGCTTCCAAAATGAAAAACATCGGGATTGCCATGGGCGTCCGCAGGTAAGGGCAAGGGGGCTTTTGCCCCTGAAAAATCAAAAATTTGAAAAAAAAAAACATATAAAAATCAAAGCAAAAACCAGAACAAAACGTTTTTTCCAAGTTTCTATGCCAAAAATAGCTTTGGAAATGCCATTTCCGGCGATCTGGGAGGCATTTTGGGCTGAAATTTTCGCACATTTCATGTCAATTCATGATGACTGGGAGGTTTTGCCCCCCCCCCTGACTTTTTTCTGCAGACGCCCATGGGGATTGCGCTAAATATTCTATAGACTACGAACTGCCGGCTTGCGGCGTAGTTGATCTAGTTTGTGTACGTTCACTGCAATGAATTTGTTGAATATTTTATGTTCAACAAAATCTGTATTTAATCTGTAAATCTGTATTTTATTTAAGTGCATATCGAGAACTTTTACCTCTTTACTATTGAAATGATGAAATACTTGTTATCGGTTGCCATTATCGGAGACAGCCTTCATTTGTGCCGATACCGATATCTTACCCATAACGCCATTATGGGCCGATACCGATAATACCTATCGGTTATCGGCTCAACACTACATGTTTACAAGCAATTTGTAAGGAATTTACCTATTGACCTCTCGTGACCCCAAATGACCTTTGACCTCCACCAAAAAACAATAGGGATCATCTACTCAATATGACCAACCCACACACCACATATGAGCATTATCACATGCACCATTCTCGAGATATCGTGATTACAAGGTTTTGACCTTTTGAACTCTCGTGACCCCAAATGACCTTTGACCTCCACCAAAAAACAATAGGGATCATCTACTCAATATGACCGACCCACACACCACATATGAGCATAATAACATGTACCATTCTCGAGATATCGTGTTTACAAGGTTTTGACCTTTTGACCCCTCGTGACCCCAAATGACCTTTGACCTCCACCAAAAAACAATAGGGATCATCTACTCAATATGACCAACCCACACACCACATATGAGCATAATCACATGTACCATTCTCGAGATATCGTTTACAAGGTTTTGACCTTTTGACCTCTCGTGACCCCAAATGACCTTTGACCTCCACCAAAAACAATAGGGATCATCTACTCAATATGACCAACCCACACACCACATATGAGCATAATCACATGTACCATTCTCGAGATATCGTGTTTACAAGGTTTTGACCTTTTGACCTCTCGTGACCCCAAATGACCTTTGATCTCCACCAAAAACAATAGGGATCATCTACTCAATATGGCCAATGCACACACCAAATATGAGATTAGTCACGCTTACTCTTCTTGAGATACCCTGTTTACAAGCAATTTCTAAGGAATTTCTCGTGACCCCAAATGACCTTTGATCTCCACCAAAAACAATAGGGATCATCTACTCAATATGGCCAATGCACACACCAAATATTAGATTAGTCACACTTACTCTTCTTGAGATACCATGTTTACGAGCAATTTCTAAGGAATTTACCTATTGACCTCTTGTGACCCCAAATGACCTTTGACCCCCACGAAAATTGATAGAGATCATCTACTTAATATGACCAACCCACACACAAAATATGAGCATAGTCACATATATCGTTCTCAAGATATCGTGTTTACAAGGTTTTGACCTTTTGACCTCTCGTGACCCCAAATGACCTTTGATCTCCACCAAAAACAATAGGGATCATTTACTTAATATGACCATCTAACACACCAAATTTGAGGTTAGTCACACTTACTCTTCTTGAGATATCGTGTTTACAAGCCAAAGCGTCACATACATACACACACACATACACACACACACATACACACACACGACATCACCATCGCATAGATTCCTTGGCCTACGGCAAGGAATCAAAAAGGACACAAAGCAATCCTTGTCAATATGAGGGAGTGACATAAGCTCTGCTGCCCTCAGAATCACTTTGGAACACAAATTTACTGACTGCATGAACTGATATCTTGAAGAATACAATGTCCAATTTGAATGGAACTTTTCCCACGCTGTGTAGATTTGGGTTCTGCCTCACATATGAAAATTATATTTTTGCTTAATCTTCCCCCTTAACTATAAAATCGTGACTTTAAGAGATGCATAAAGGCATAAATATATCAATAAGCCATTTGAAAACTAACAAGTGGGACATAAAAGTCCTAAAAATGTCATCCGTTGGCTAAGAAATGGTCCGGCATATGTTTCTTTCTTCTTTTTACATGTTTGACAGTGCCTCATTTGAATACTGCTTTGGGAAACATTTTAGCGAATTTCCTGTTAATGCATGACTTTTGATGTCATATATTCAATTCATAATGACAATATTTTAATTAAAGCCTTTAGGGGCAAGTTGGTTTACGGTGCTATGCTGGAGAAAGCATATGGCTCATGAATTGTAACTTCCCGTTGTGTGGTAACTGAATCAACAAGTACAATCATATTTTTTTCAAAGTTCAGTTCCGATAGGAAATCCAGCTGGGTTTTGAATCCAAGCTGGGCATCGATCTCCGAACCTCTCTGCTCATGGGCTCCATCGCTGCAACTGTCACCGTCTTTATCGTCTCGGTCACAGCACCAGTTGAATTAAAGTGCTCTCTTAACTTTACCTCACATCAGTGTTTAATGAGTGCTTCCATATCTAATGTGCTAAGAAACTTCCGCCACTTAATTGACATATGAAGGATACAGATTAATGTAAGAATTACTTATTCTCTTTGTCTCATGTTAAACCTAACGATACGATAACAGCTGATTAAAAAGGGTTTAAAATTTACTAGGTTTGAATTAATGAAGTTTCTAATCCTCAACATATATCATTTTGTTATTGCCTTAGAAGTAAAGGCATATCCATGGCTGTATCTAAGCGAGCCTTTTTATGTAGTTTTGGGCATCTAATACAACGACATTAGTTTCACGTTTAAGTCATTGGTATGAATCATTCACATTTGGATCTACACATGTATGAAACCACGAATGAGAAACATCTTATCATTAGTTGTACAGTGCTGCATGCTGTTTTAATTTGCCTAGCAAGCGTTCATTCAAGACCAATCAATCCAATCATAGAATAATAATGTGTTATTCTGTGGGGTAAGTAAATTGACCAATTCCAGAGATTGTTTTATCATCGCATATCACTATGAAAAAAATTGTGCGGAAATCACACAGTTTTATGTAACTAATCCATCAATCAACTAATGTGTAGAAATTACACATGTTTGTGTAATTGGTTCACACAAATTACACAGGCTACTTAAGTAACACAAGATAAATAATACATTAAGGTAGCATTTCATTCAAATATATTCACGGGTACTTTTGTTTCCCAGGTCTAAACGGAAGATCATGAAGACGCCCCTACTCCTAAAAAACCGTCCCCCCATTTTTCGTAACATCAACGATAGCAAAAGAATCACAAATAACATAATGATGCACTAGGAGAATGTTCAAGGAGGGATTGCAGTCCCCTCCCCTTCCAAAATGTCTGGACCTGAGCCAAGTGTGCAACTGAAGTTGCAAAGAGACGTTACAGGCAACTTTATTTCAGTAGACTGATCGCAGAAAATAGCATTGTATTAAGTGTGATGAGTTATTACGAGTCAGTTTCGAATCAATTTCGAATCAATTTGATTATGTTGTATCGGGCATGCCACTACATTTTTCTAGTAACGGCTCACTGGCTTGTCTTCTCTGCTCCATTTCTTAAGCTGATAACCGATTAATGTCTTCTGTATGACCAGACCAGGAGTGAAACCTGTAGGCTGCAAATCGGATGCCGTCACCACTTGACGATGTACAGTCGGCCACGAACTTGGAACTTAAAACCTTAAAGTTGTACATATATAATAAATCGCCGCTTTGTTTTTTGTTGGTAAAATTGGCACAAATCATGAAGAGTGTGTATGTGTGTGTGTGTGAGTGTGAGTGTGTGTGTGTGTGTGTGTGAGGTGTGTGTGTGTGGGGGGGGGTCTATCATACCACCCTTAACATCTAAACTTGGTAATCAGGAATCTAAAAGATCCAGTGGTTCTTTGCATCTTGTGCAATCTTCCCAAGGTTTGCACTTTCTCATCTTGAAAGAAACAAACAAATATCATTTAACAAAAGTTTGATTTTAAACCTTTTGACCTGAAATGGCCTCTGACATTAACCAAAAACAATACGGCCGTTTCTCTTATTATGATGTATTAAAGTACAAAGTATGAAAATTACCCACCATTTCATCTTGAGATGTAGTGTTTAGAATAAGTGTCCAATGTTTTGGAAGTTTTATCTTCCATGACCTCAGATAACTTCGACCTCCACTAAAAGCAATTGGGTCCATCCCGTGACTAAAACATATGCACATGTTAAATGTCAATGCACTTTTCATACCTTGAGAAATGATGTTTAAAAAGATATCGGTGTTCGTACAATGGAGACTTTAAGTGACCTTCGAAATACACCAAAGAAGATATATTTCTTTTTTCTCAACAAACCAAATTCAAATTCCAAATATGAACAAAGGTTGGCAATACAATTCAGGAATATTGTACATTCATGCTAAGTACAGGGCCTTTGCAATCTTACCTCCGGTAACATCACCAGACCTTTGACTCCAGACTCCCAATATGAAGTCTCAGCCTTTGCTATCTTGATATATCGTGTGACCAAGCCTTCTTTTGCACAAGCTGTACCGCTGATGACCTCAAGTGACCCTTGACCTTCACATAACCAATAAAGCTCCTCCCCTCAACATGAAAAATCTAAACCCCAAATCTGAAAAGTGTCAATCAAGGCTCTCCTGGGATACCGTTCTTACCAGCAGTTAATGAGATCTTCACAGTTTTAACTGTGATAACCTCCGATGTCTTTTGACATCCACCAAAAATAGGACTCTCCCTTAAAATGGATAATCTATAAATTCAGCCAAAAATTGTTGGTTACAAAATTGTCGGTATTCCTCAATTCATATCTTGTGTTTGAAAGCAGCATAACAGACACACATACACAACATTACCATCGCTTCGACTTTTTTCCTGCAAAGATGTTCCACATACAACATGCAACACAAAATCTGGTTTGAAAAAACTCACAAAGTGAACTTGAATTGGAACCGAAAGCTGAACATGTTCTCCCACAGAGAACAAATTTGATGGCATTTCAGGAGTCTTTGTAGGTCGGAAATGCGTCGAAACCTAAATTACCAAATCTGAAACACCCGCATTGAAGTATTTCGTAACGAATGTCTAAGACACTGCATTTACGAACACATTTTGAGGAATCTTTACATGGCTTCACACAACAACAAGTAAAGCATTTTAGTTGCGAGGAGACGCGTATCGTAGCTTTGAAACAAACACTTAAAACTTTAAAGTTTTAATGTACAGTGGGCTTCCTCCAACATCAAGGCAACGATATAAGGCTACCACATCTGGGGGCGCTAGGTAAAAACAGCTTTCTTTTATACTTACTAAACTTCAGACGTTTTGAGGATTGAACTTTTTAAGTAAAGTCCTCTTTTGATTTAATTTGATGAATCATGGCATGATATTGTTCTTCATTGTTTAACCAATTGCATAACTTCAAATTTAATTAAATGTCAGCTTGCACGAATATTTGAAGTGAAAAATCATTGTAATTACGAAGAAGCTTGCTTCATTGTTTTGCAAGTGCAATACAGAAAAACGCCGGACCAACAGCAATCAATAGATACATCATTTTCTATCGGACAGTCTATTATTGACAACTATTGCAATAACCAAAAGGACCTATCAGTTTCAACCCCCCCCCCTCCAGTCATATATCCACACCGAGCCAGGGAAAGCCAGGTTAAGAATGACAGGCTCGTAGCCAGGTTTGTCCCATGGGGGTGTCATGGGGGTTTGGGGTACGACATGTGGGAAAATTCTAAGGATAGAGAGAAAATACCTCCATTTTAGTTTTTTTTTTGCACTGCAAGGTTGGACAATAAGGGGGGATCAAACCACAACCACCCTCCCCAGTGTCTACGCCACTGAACAATTTTGATTGTTGTAGAACAAAAGAAAAACATACTCTAGAAGAAAAACACGGTCACAAAAGAAACATTTTTCTCGTTAAGAGTAGGATTTGAAAATCTTTCGAAAAAACAAACAAAAAAAAAAAACTTCGCATGAAAAGAGCAGAAAGCGATAAGAGCAAAAAGTAAGAAAACTATGTGTACGCAGATACTGTAAAGTTTTGTGATACGACAAATGAAGGGGCATTTCCTTTGAAATCTTCTGGAAGGTGAGAAACAATGGCTAAAATGAGACTGTTTGAACACAAGGCTTATCTTCCTCGAAAAAAACGTCCAAAATTTCCATCAGTGGGCAAGTCATCAAAGTTTTTCTGTTGATATAAAATTATGTTGAACCGTTTCGTGAATGAAAATTTTCATTTAACCGAAATTGCTGTGGTCACATATTTTAAGATTGATGTATTATTTCGCAGTTTTTTATTTATTTAACCTGATAAAATTTTAGTCCGAAATGAAAAGGTAATTTAAAGTGGTTTTAAAATAATTGTAGTGCTATTGATACTGGTGTAAAACTGCACCATTCATCTTATTTGAGAAGAGCGCCGCTATGCTAAATATTTTGAACGCTTTCAACATAAACCTAAGTAACATCACCTGTGTTTCATTTGTAAAACGTCGGAAACGTAGAAAGGTAAAAGGAACCATTTGGAAAGTAGACTAATTTTACTTCTTGACTTTTCAAACACTTTGACGAACAACGTAAAAATCTGTAGAGCGTACACTTGACACTGGACCTAAAAATGTCCCCAGAAGCAAGTATGAAGTTACTTATAATGTAGGAATGTAAAAATTAGTCACGGGACGCTTGTACGTGTTCTATATCCATATCACAACAAATGTCGACAAGAATTGGATTATCGTTTAGGTCTTAGGCGTCTTATGAGAGCATTCAGATTAGTTTTGAGTTGCAATCCACATTAAGTTACCGTGGAGAACAGACACTGATATTCTTCAAAGGTATTCGCTTATTACCAATGCTTTTGGTGGATATATTAAGTCAGTGTTTGATTTTCGTTTTTTTTTTTCTTTTTCTTTTTTTTTGGTTTTTGTTTTTGTTTTTTGCATGTGTTTTTGCACATAGGATAAGGGAATCACTTTTTTCTTTCAACGATACCAATCATAATATTTACTCAATTTTCTTGATTGTTATAAACAATACATTTGAGGAATTTGAGGAGAATTGACAATAAAGCCCACAGAGGACATAAACTAGAATTCAGGAAAATATGTTTCATACGAGTCATGTTCTAGGGAAGGTAGATGAGTTTCATAAAGTGTAAACATGTAGCACAGTTTGTTAGTGCCGCTTTCTCAAAAATCGTTGACACACCATGCCGCTTTGATGCATTCTTTACAGAGTCTGCAGGCCCTCATCCAATTTCTGTTTGCATGCAGGTGCCTACGGCAATCGGCTACCGACTATTCGAATTGATCAACGACCAGCATCGAGCATCATGTTCTAGTATTGATGAAGTAATAAGTGCGTAAGTATTCGTCCTTACGTTAAACTTTGTACACTCCTATTTGTTTACTACCCTAGTTTCTCTTTCAGCATTATACGCCATTTTCTGTGGAGTCATATGGATTCAAATGTTTAGCCTATAATGGCTGTATTCTGCAGCATGTATATCACCTCAGCTGTCAAAAAGCTTCTGTGAAAACGTACCCATAGAATGTCTGAGAGTAATTGCATTTCTGCGCCAGGTTATTACCTTTGTCTATGGTAGGCCTACACCACTTGAATCCAACAAACGCTACCCATGGAAAGGTTTCGTCGCAAGCTACTATCGCCGCCAAAAGTAAATCAAACAAACTCTTTGCCCTTTTCAAATTGCCATACTTAGGACTGGAAGTTTTCCCAACCAACATCGATGAGTGGGGAAAAGGGGGGAAGCGGCTAGCAGGAGGGACGGAATGGACAGAGGGGAATCTACAATTTGTTTTAGAAAGGCATTGTTTCATTTGTTTTAGTGGCGATTGTAGTTTATGTTGAACGATGTGCACCGAGAATCATTACGACGAGCCAATAACTTTTCACCAGGAGCACTACATGTATATAGCGTGTATAAAATAAAACACTGAAAACTGTCATGTGCTCGCGAAGCAACCGTTTCCTCATGCTCATGTTGACTCTACCCATTACCAACGGTGATGAAGCGTGAATGAATTGCAATGAAGTTATGTCTCGGAAATGGGATTGGCTGGAAAGTTTGCATGCTAGTGTACTGTCTGACATTTACATTTCGCTCTTACATTTTATAAGAGGTGGTAAGCCTTGTTTAGAATTGGATATTAGTTGTAGCTGATAAATCCTAAACAATAACCTGCATGCAACCTTAGAATACGAGGGACGTACATTAACCTAACATATAGGTAGACTTGCATGTAGAGGCATTTATACAAAGTGATAGGGCGCCACCCTCCTCAACGTTGAGACGGTCGTTTAACACTCTTGAATATCCGTGGTGTCATTTTTCTTACCGGTACCACGCTCTTCCAGAGAAAATTGTCCTTAAAAACGAATTAAGGTTAAGTGGCTGTTCAGAGATTAAAAAAGGTTGAGTGGCTTTGAACGGACAATCTGACTGCAAACTCCGCGTCATTGCACGCTATCTAACAAGTGGGTGGGCTTTTTGTAAATATGTATGTATATATGTATATATATATATATATATATATATATATATATATATATATATATATATATATATATATATATATATATATATATATATATATATATATGTATATATATATATATGTTTCCAATCATTATTGCAGATTAGGGCATAACCTCTCTAATCTGCGTTGTATACTCCTCTGCTCGGGGTTCACTACAACAAACCAGCGACTCCGAGCGGAGAGTAAGTGGATTATAGCCCTTAATACGCACAAACAGGGCCTTAACAAAGACTTGGGCGTTCTCAGTGGTTTTAGCTTTGCTAGCAACCGTTAGTCCTTAGCAACAGTTCACCTTCCTTGCGCGCCGCGACTTTTCTCTCAGAGGAGTGCGTACTGTGCGCATAAATTCATCTCTGCGTGTTTGGCGGTTTGTGCTAAAGCTTTTGCTTGTTTCAATTTTGCTACATTTGTTATAACGCAGTTGAAGGGCACAGGAGTGTCCGAAATATTCGTTTCAAATACAGACTATTGTGCTCTGAATACCTTCGTTTTCATCATTTTTGGTTTTCTTATATATATATATATATTCTGTATCTATATCTATATACATATATATATATATATATATATATATATATATATATATTATCTATATATTATCTATATATATATATTTATATATTATCTATATATATATTTATTTATATGTATATGTATATATATATATATATAAATATAGTGTCAATACGAAGTATAACGCTGTAATTCCAACGAAATGGTGATACACAAAGAAGAACACTACACAAATAACGTTTCGATTGCCCTGCAATTTTCCTCAGAAATGACCAAGACAGTCAAACTTGACGGACTCACTGAAGCTTTACTCATTGATTGAGTAAGGGGATAAAAAAGATGTGTCCCGATTAAGGCCAGTGCTGTGGGATTGGAGTTTGTGTATTAGCCGCTGTTCGTACAGCTTTCTGTTGTTGCTACTGGTAAAACCTTGTTTGGCGATGAAACAACGGAGATTGAGGGGAGAGTGGCCTGGCGAATAAAAGTGGGCTGCTACTGGAAAGCCGGGAGGGTTATTTCTAATGCTGTGTTTGTGATTATTAAACCGCATTCTAAAACGATTTGCTGTTTCACCTACATAAATGGCTTTAGGACATTTTGTACAGTAAAGTACATACACTACATTGGGGGTATTGCAACCTGCTCTGTCTGGGTAAATTTTAGTTTTGTTGCTAAATTCGATAGATGGGGTGATATCAAAATGCTCGCATATTTTACAGCGGGGATTCCTACATGGTACGTTGCCTGAAGGGGGGCGAGTTTTGGTGTGAACCAGAAGGCTGTATAAGTTGGGGGTTGTTTCTTGGCCAGTCACTTTTTAGGTTTCTCCAATCTCTTTTCACTTTACGTAAAAATGGGTCGATAGATGGGTTGAACCGGGTGACAAAAGCAATGCGGTTACGGTTTGCCCCCTTACTTTTGTACTGCAGTGATGACTCCCGGGAAATAAGTGACGCCCGTTTGATTTCTCTAGAAATAAGTCTATATGGGTAACCACTCATCAACAGGGTTTTAACTAGGCCACAGACAGCTAGGTCACAATCCATTTTATCACAACAAATACGTTTAAATCTCAAAAGTTGGCTGAAGACTATCGAAGATTTAATGTGTGGTGGATGGAAACTAGTGTAATTGAGATATGTGGGCCTATCCGTGGGTTTCCTATATAAATTGGTCTTAAAGCCATTAGGGGTTAGGCTTACCATTACATCCAGGAAGGAAACCTTGTCATTTGAGATGTCAACAGTGAATTTCATGGACGGGTGGATGGGGTTAGCCCTTAAAATAAATTCATCCAGGGCCGGGCGGCCATGGGTCAGAGTAGAAATATGTCATCAATGAATCTGGTGTAGAGCAACGGCTTGTGAGGGCTGTTATTGTTTAACTCACTCTCAATTAGGGCCATGAATAAGTTGGCAAAACACGGGGCCATTATTTTCCAACACACGGTATATGTTTATTCATATTACTATGATATATATTTATAGATATATATATATGTTTATATATATATATATAGATATATATATATATATCAATATATAAGATTAAGAAATTAATAATACTGATGACCAACAAGATTGATACATATCCGAATATATTTCAAACCCTCCTAAGATTTTCTTCAGGGAATTAGACGGGGAATGTACAGCGATTTCAAATGAAAATGTAAATGATAACTGTTAACGTTTTAAAGTTATTGTTCAAAGTTAATACATTGATGCGCGCGTAATGAGTTAGTAATAAATGAAGCGTTTGCAGGAACAAAATAAAAAAAATTATGACGCGTTGCTACAATATTGTGACTCAACTGTGATAAAGACAGGCTTTGAGATGATTACAAAATGATGTGGGGGTGAAATGATAGGAAAGCCCGATCTTTGTTTAAGGCATGGGAGACTGTTTTCAAGAAGTTCGAAGATTTTCCTCTCCCGGATGTCGGAAAACCCCCTTTAAGAATTAAACACTTAAAATCCCTCGAGTGATTAACCTCGCTTAAATGCTTACCTGCTGGCAGGCATTGAGTCCCGTCTCTAATGCCCAGTGTTTGTGGTTATTTATTCTTTGGCGAAATTTAGTAGAGGTCTCTCCAACATAAAGTCCGTTATCACAGGTGGGACATTTCAATATGCATACGACGTTGGAGGAATCACTGGTGTAATTGCCCGGATGAATGGTCACTGGTCCTCCCGGGCAGTTAATAATATATCACAAACTTTGCATCTGGGATTATCGCACTTGCGATTTCCAGTGCGCTGATGAGGTTTCGGAATTTCACTACAAACTAAGTGCCTTTTGAGGTTTTTAGATTGATGTAAAGCGGGGAGAAGGGGTTTGGATCATTGGGGTGTATCCTCGAGAGGGCTTTCCACTCTTCTCCCCGCTTTCCGTCACGTGCCTTACGACAGGCGAGAGATACCGTGGGTACATCCACAAACTCTACGGTGCAATAAAGGTTCATCTACCTCTTTTTCCTTTTTTTCTCTATAAACCCTAACGTCACTTGAACATTTCATTTCAGAAACTTTCACGCGAAGCGCGAAACCGAGACCCTATCGCTCGTTCCTGTGAGTGGTGGTTCAGGCGTGAAGCTCTGAGGTTTTAGCATACCTTTGGATGAAAACCCTGAGCCTCTGGAGAGGTATATTATTTATTTTTTCGGTTAACCCTTTACCGTTGTTTGGGTCCTTTTGGACCCATGCGGAAAGCTCGGCTGTCACCCATCTGTACTGTTTCACGCGGAGCTCGAATGTGCGAGTAGCTACCCGAAAATTCGGCCACAACAACGAGAGAGACAATAGTTTAAGGTCACCGGTTCAATGGCCTACGGAAGCCGATGCGGGGCGAGCTACCTCCGCTTTTCCGCCCCCTCCCGAGGCGCGCAAATATGCCCCGATCGGAGCACAATGGTAAAGGGTTAATGAAATTCCTAACAGACCTAACTTGGGGAGCAAGTGGGGGACAAGAAAAGTCTGGGGAAAGTTTCCTCTCTTGTCCCCTCAGAGCCGCCACTGTTTGATACATCATCATTTGTAATCCTATGTCTTACTGAAACTGATTTTTAACCGATCTCATCTAAAACCGAACTCACCTTTACCCTGGTACGTAGCTGACATTTTTTAGTGCGTTTTGTTGGTGTGCCATTTAATTCTTTCACCTAGTGCTATATTTGAGATATATACATATTCTTGTTTTTTAGTTTACAATTTTTCTCCCCATAAATTTTCTTGCGACAATGTGACAAACAATCTCCTACCTAAACTAATATTAACGAGGTACAACAAATGTGTGATTTAAGTGAATTTTAGGGGATGTGCATTCTTTTCATGAAAAATTTCTAAGATGTGAGTACGAATGTAGCCTACTCAATTCAATTATGACGTCGGGATCAACTCAGCCACAGCCTTAGCAAGCTCACTTTTCCCAATTGTCATCATGAACGACGTATTCCGTGTTTTTATACTCGAAACATGCTAAACTTTCTCAACAGAGGTAAGTAGAACACGATATCGATGATAGAATGTTGCCCCAGGCAAGCGGTTTGTATTAGATATCAGCTACAAGAGTAAATATTTTCCCTTATAAGACTGACAACTATTCCAACCTGAATGAAGTAAAAAGTGGTTTCATAATATACGGTAGGAAATCTTTAGAAATCCAATTGGAGTGCTTTACTGTCGAACAGTGGAGTAACAAATATTTAAAAAAAGCCCAGACATTTTCAGTTAAAAACGGCGCTACTTTAACGATTTTCCCTGCTATTAACCGAATATTTACCTTGAATATTGGTACGAAAGTATTTGTTTCACACATTGATGAGAAACATAAACAAAAGGAAATTCGACCGATATAGCTTATTTCCTTTAATGCAAAATTGCTAAAAAAAGTTGTAGAAAGGATTACAAAACTTCCATTATGAAGACATGTATACCCAAAGACGCTTGAACAAACTTTAATTTCATAAATAGGGAGAAATTGCCTAAATTGCAGGAGGAGGTTTAAGGCATGCTAAAACTAAAACTAAAACTTGCCGATTCTTAGGTGAATCGCCTTTCGGGACATTTTTATTCAGAGAATTTGTAAATGACTTCTGCCCGGCTCACAACCCGAAAAAGCAGAATTTAGTTTTCCAGTTGCCTGAGTGAAGGGACAAAACATATAACACCGACTTTGTCAGGTTTTTTAATATTTGCGGAGGTAGATAGTGAGGGTAGGCAGGTAGGGGAAGCTGCCCAAGCACCCTGGCCAACACAGCCATACAAACGTGGTCACTAAGCACCATTAAAACACTGTAAACTTACAGAACAAATTATTAATAGAAACGAGAAGTTTACATAAAAGTTGTAGTGAATATTTGTCAGTATTTTCTTTGATCGTGGATGTTAAGGCTTTCTATCTATGGTATTGTGATCCTCTATTGTGTTGTAAGAAATCGTATGCATATTGTTGAGTATATTGACAAACGTATGACAACTATTGACTAAGACATACCTACGTGGCCAACCTTGGGTTCACCTTTTCTTTGAAAGTAGAGGCCCCGTAAACTTAGAAACTACAAAAGTTCCCAGGGATGCTAGAACCTTTAAAGGAGAAACTAACAGATGTGTATCACCGTGGAACTCAATTTTCCTCAAATATGTAACTATTCCGGTACAACCGCCACACATTTATTTTGTAGAGCCTTATTCTTAGCCATTCAAAATGTTTAAATATTATTCTAAGGTCAAACCAACAAACCATATGTCTACATCGACGATGCTATAATGACTGGACTTTCATGAACTCGTTTGAGGAGTATGAAACAATAGAAGGTCGTAATAAGGGCGACAGCAACACCAAGTGCCTGACTATCACAAGAAACAAATATACTGAAATATAAGCCGATATTAGTTCAAGTACTACAACATCGTTACACGACTGACGCGAACATCTTTAACAGCTACTGAGAGCTATTAACATCGATTGATTACATGTTGTCTGTCTTACCAGTGACAATCTGTTAAGCCGATACCAATATTTTCCCATCAAATGCTCACCCTTTTCTTTTCTTCGCTTCGATGTTGGAGTGAAAATTATCATCCTTGGAAAACGACTTGAAAAGAGCCCATCAAATTAACACTAAGGCGAGAGATTTCTATACTGATGTTATATTTTAATTGCTTCCAAACTTTATCTAGCTTTGAGAAATCCTATAGCATACTCAAGTGGCACGATTGCTTTAAATGTCGGCCCAAAGCTAATGTGTTACTTAGGATATTATTTCAAATTGGTTTCAAATTGGCTTTTCGTATGAAACCTCGCCGACGAACCAGACTCACAACATATATATCTCTAGAATTTGTACATGTGTGCCCTTAATCAGTATATTTTATAGTTTCAGTCTCAAAGATAATAAGGCTACAATAGGGTGATGTATTTAAAAATTATGTCGTATCGATTATTTTTTATGTACAAACATTATTCGGGTTTTTCCACGAATCAGTTGTGAACCCTTTATTCAAAAATTGTGAACACTTGTGAAGGAACGGGGAAGAAGGGTATTTCAGTCAAAGGCGTCTTGCTGTCTAGAATCTTGAAACCGTGAAGGGAATAGGTCTTAATTTATGAAAGATAGCTTGGGTACAAATCACTTGAACGGGGATTTGAGTAATAAAAGAACTAAATGTCAACATATTGAAATGTATTGCACTTTTTGGCAATTTTCTTACAAACACTGCTTAAAGAAGGTAACGGTCAACGATTAGAAGCAGAACTGAAATGGAATCAATCTATGAACAGAAGGAAAACTAAAGCACATGGACCAAAATTCGGTCAAACGATATAAACCAACGAAAAGGGATAATTAGTTATGTACTCTGTGAAACGATGTACCATAAGCTAACACCAAATTAAGGGCTTATATATACAAATTATCCAATTTCGTAATCGTACCGCAGTACTTTTCGTACAAGTACCATTACAAAATAGCAGAGTTACGGAGAAAGGCAGTGGTGATAAAGGAGGACAAAAGTGATCAGAGAAGTTCCTCTAAAAGTTAGATCAAGAACGCTTGTTGACTTAGGAAGCTATTTGTCAGGAAGGACAATGGGCCTCAACCCCAGATTGTATACCAAATCCGATGTACTGATAACAATGAATAAATTACTATTCTTGGCGCCAACTCTTACGACTGTATAATTGCTATTTCTGGCAAAGTTGCAAACATGTAGACGATTTATAGCAATGAACATAGTCGAAAACTACCTAACTCTGTAGATTAAATATCAACTGCAGAAAGCATTCGGGATCTTCTCCTAGAATGTGTCAAAAGGGAGGCCAAGAGCGAATCGGTTGTACTGCAGGGCACCAATAAGACGTACGTGTTTAATTGTCATCAACAAACGAAATTTATCCAAACTCATTGATCAAATAACGGGGACCTGTCTAAGGACTGCGCAGATTGATGTATCACTTGAGACTTCAACATTAAAGAAATTGGGCAACCGCTGGTGAGTTGCCTCTTATTGTTTCTCTTAAAGAGAAAATAATGTAAGAGAAATGGACCACGTGATCTTTGTCAGTCATTAAATTAGCAAATTTTACTTGAAGTAAAGTAGTCGAAATTGACACGAACAATGCGTCAAACTTTGCTTTGCAGCCATAACCGGAAAAAATCCGTGCCCATTTGGTTAGAAACTGAGCCATAAAACTTCATCTAACTACACATGCTTTTTATTGTATTGGGCAAAGTGTAAGGAAAAATCTCAAGCACAGTTAAGCAAAGGCTTATCAGAGAATACCTTCCTGAAAGATTCGAATCAAATGAGAAATTGAATGGCTTCCATTTTCCATGGAGTAAAATGGGAAAACATGGTACGACAAGATTACGTTTTATATATAAACTTCATGAACGAAATTCAAATCATTTGAGGATACATGCTTTTCTCAAACAGGCTGTAAGTATGAATCAAGGTACCGAACTTTACGTTCGTAGTTGCGATGCCTAACAAAAGAACCAGGTCTATTTTGGAGGCGTTAACGGTGAGAGGAACTTGGAACTGAATGACGGTAGCAAAAGAAGAGCACAGAACTTCATTTAAATGTAACTGTTAATATCAACCCAATGTCAACCCTCACTTTAGCTGTTTAATCTACACAAACCAGACCCAACAAAGAACCACGGTACCTTCAAAGGCTACAATGGGAAGTATAGCATACTTTGTTTTAAATAAGGGTATTATTTGCCCTATTTCGTCACGCATCTTTCGGGTACTGGGGCCCGTGAGTAGCGTACACGCAAAGCGTAAGATTTGAATAAGACATGATCATGCTACTTGTATGCATGTCTTAATAGTCATGTATGTATTTAAGAAAATAAACTGGCGTACAAACACATTTGGAAAAGTAAAACACAACTGGCACAAAAAATGATGCGGACAGTGTTAAACTTTAGTACAAATTACGGTAATGCCTCCTGGTAACCAAATTGGTGGTATTTACGCACATACGCCTCTTTGCTTCTCATGCGTTACACAACAATCACTGTTTCATGTTAGATTTCAAAGCAGGCGCGCTATGCACAGTAAACTAACGATAAAAAGTTTGGAGAATCTGCCAAAGACCTGCCGTTCGTTGGAACATTGTCGTCATGAACGTGTAGTGATACATGCTGGTGCCTTTAGAACGAAGAAATGTTAAATGAAGAAAACAAGAAAAGGTAGTCCTACCATCATTGTTTTACTGCTAAAACCTTTTATTTCATTCCTTTCATTATACCTCCGGGTTGTTAAAGATCGGTGGATAGTAATTCTAAAAATACCTTTACTTTGACAACTTGGAAAGATTGTTAAAATTCCAGCATTACAGGAATTAGTCCTGCAATAAAGTAATAACCCACATAAAACAATGACGAGTGACTAGAAAAACATTCTACCGTGTAACGCCTTGCGGCTCCTCTCCTCTTAGTTTCTTCTTTCGCTTTAGAAGATTATCATTCCATGAGGAATTTTCATCAGATAACATCAGGTAGATGTGAGAGGTAATACAATTCGTCATGCAAAGAATGGATCACAGCTAGAACACATAAGTGCGAACCGAGCTTTGACAGTAGAAGATGCTCTTTAAGTTCAAAGGTGGATGAAAACGGTGCCACGTGATGACAAAAAACAGTCAATTGCATTCACAGCCCACAGAGGCCAAAATAGTGGGCTACGGAAATACAATAACAATAACACAAGTGTGCTAATTCTACACGTCTCTTCGCCCAAACTGGCTCATTATGCGTTCATATTTGTCTTACATGGTCAACGTGACGTCGAAATGCATATGGTGTAAATGTAAAATCTGAACGTATCGACATTCAGCACCGTTCCTCCCATGATTGCTATGATCACACTTGGTGACTGGGGTCCAAGCAAAATATGGGACAAAGCCATCTTCCCGTCAAACCATAGGCCGTCTCTTTCTTTGGTATTTCCCTATCGAATGTCATCAAAGGAACCAATAAAATGTTATTTTCATTACGTTTCCAACATGCTCCATCAATTAAAAGTGCTTCATGGGATGTAAGGTAAAGAATCACTTCCACACCATTGCAATGAATTCGGTTATTAGTCACGGATGTAGCATTATTCGCCGTTGATTGCATCGGACGACTGGCCATTAGTAGTTTCAAATCACTAACTTTCCTTACAAGAGATTTCTTTCCGGCTATTCTACTCGAGCAATACTCAAAAATGACGTCAAAGTAGGAAATTTTAATAGGTACATAAGAAGTCATTTGACATACACGGTTTCAGGGCGGGTGCATTGCACTTATAAGAGGTAATAATTGTTCCGAAAACTTCTCTTATTTGCATCCGAAATATGGTGTAATTTTATCAATGTACTCATTCAAATTGTGACGCTACAAAATAAACACTATGCAACAAACATGTGCCAAGGATTACTCCCGGTGGAGGGGGCATACAGAAGATTGTGTAATGACTAGTCCGAAGAAGGGATGCTGGAGTGGAAGGTGTACCCTACCCTTTAAAAAAGAATTTAAAAGATTGTGTTTCCGTTTATGCAATCTGGTGCAACATATGCTATCATTGGAAGTAAAATATTAGTTAAAATATTTACACATGATAAGTGGTTCAACCTAAATCGCGACAGTGGGGTGGGCATGGTCACGTCCCATCCCGGTCAAATGTTTTCTTGCTTCCCAGCGGTATGGATTCTTGTGACATTATGTTACAATAACTACACTGACAGAGAGTCAGTCTTGAGTCACCACGGTCTGGAAAGGATTACCAAGTCAAAAACACTGATGTCTCTCTGATTTGATGGAATTTAGAGAAAATGTAGATGAAAACTCAGTTTGTCTGTTAGTATGATGAACCAATCATATTCGATCAATCAATATGTGGACTACCTAGAGCTAGAAAAAAAAAATTAAATTTAAAACCTGGGGATCAATCTATGTAAAATGATACAAAATATTTTCATGCTGTTCGTATATGAATGAAGAAAAGTATGCGGCTGTTTTGTTTATGGAAAAACGTATTTATATTTCTTTTTAAATGATGAAGCCGTTTCTAATGGTCAAGAACTTTAAATTACTTCGTGAAAACAAAAGTGAACAAAGTGAGGCTTGGAGGAGAAAACTAATGATCAAAGTCTACAAATCAACCGTTTTATGGACTTAATGTCTTGGTTTTGAATATCAGTTTTACACCTCACCTTATTTAAAGAGCCTTACGAAGTTACCCCAAGGATAATCTTTAATAAAACATAAATTTGACACGACTCGCTAAACTGATTCACAGATGTTAAAACCCTGTAACGTTTCCACCTAACCAACTCTCATCGTAGACTTTTAAATAGATGCAAACAATGCAAATGTTCACTAAATTTTCACTGATTTGCCCAAATAATTACGTATCGAAATGAGTTTTCGATTAGCACATGAGAATTATATTTTTTACATATGGTAAATCCGATTGAATTAACGTTTTTGACCTCAGACACATGTCACATGATACATTTAAGTTTTTATGATGTAGTTCAGCCGTAAATATGGGATGAGTGTCTTTTCCTAGTCAGCAGTATGCTTTCAACTTTTGTTTTATATTTGAAAGGGCAGCGTGTAATTTCATGAAGTTATTTTTAAAGGTGAGATTTAACTACACAGCAACACGAATAAAAGGAAGGTAAGAAAAACTGCCCCACACCTTGGTGGAATTATGATAATTTTATTTGTCTTTTCTGTGAGCTCCCAGATTAAATCCTTCAAAAATCGGAAATCTCGTCACAACTGTAGTAGATTTAACAAAATGAAATCCCCCAAATCGTGAAAAGAAATTAATTTGGTCACCTTTCTTAATCCCTTTGCAAAATAGGCAATTATGTTTGAAAGTTATAACATTATTGATATTTGACGCTCTTTAAAGTGTACCTAAAGTCAAAAAATTCAAAAATAATTTAAGACAATGTAAAATGAATTCTAACAGTCCAACTCCCATCTTCATATAACATTCCTGAGCTGAGATATAAAATGTTGAAGTTTATTCACTTAAAACAAATTGGTCGATTGCGTAATAATTTGTGACTTTCTTGTTGTACAACTCACATAACATGCTTTGTTTCCCTTTAAAATTAAAAATGATTTTATGACCTGGAACACTTCCTGTTTGCTTGCATAGCATGTTGCACAAGAAGGGCTTAAATAACTACATCACCTCATAAGAATAATAGTGCTATCACACATTGGTAAAAGGTGCAGCAACGTTAAAAGAAACAAAGAAATACAAAGGTTGTAATTTGAGTAGTACAAGAATGACATCACAAATTATTGCGCAATGTACCATTTTAATTTGAGTGAATTAACTTCAACATTTTATATCTCAGTTCAGAAATGTCCTATGAAGATGGGAGTTGAACTGTTGGAATTTATTTTTCATGGTCTTTACTATATATTTTTGAATTTTTTTTACCTGGGGTATACTTTAAGCAATTATGGGTCCTTTTCACAGTACTTCCCCAAAGGACTCTGAAGGGAAATTAGTCTTAAATGATAACTGTCAAGGCTGAAGTAAAATCAATGACTCCTATTTCACTAGAAGATTAATTTAGATTTGAAGTTATTTCTTTCGTATAATAGTTTTATTTCCATAAATATGGCGAAGTCCTCATCTTGCGGACACAGACATTCCTTTTACTACAGAAAGTGGCTGTTTTCATTTGTTCAATGATGCTACCTCCACCTTCAAAACAGTGGATGGTAAAGAATCAGGGTGACGCTGGGAAAGGAACACAACAACAACAAATAGAAAAAAAACATTGCACGGCCACCCATTATAATGACTCATAAATATGCTATGTTATTTTCATGTGGATTTCCGGTTGACTAAACCTTCGAGTCCAGTAGCATTACGAGAAGGAATGAAATGCAATGCAAAACCCCCGATGCCAGCCTTCGGAACAATTACCTATTTTGCCTTTCACTAATGAGGTACATATATAAGGTAATTTCAAAATGAGTTGGTCAACAGTGAATTTATCCTGACATTGATTGTCGCTGTATTGACCTAACCATATCAATACTACTCCGGTGGAAAGTGTGAATATATTCATTACCTGAAATGAATGTTGATGGCTACTTATTCCCAAACCGTGGATTGTACAAAAATACTGGAAAGAGAAAGCAAACAGCTCCCTCCCTCCTTATTTCTTTTGGAAGGCCACGTGTTTCTTTCAGAAAGATTAAGTTGTTGTCTTATCATCATCTAATTGCACTTAAATGTATCGCCCGTGTGTTAACCAGTGTTGATATTTATTATAATCAATTCCGTCACACAACTTGGGTCTTGTACTCAATATACTTTTCAAGATGGATGGATTTTATTGCTGAAAAAGATGTGCTAGACGAAAATGAAAAAGCTTATCCTACTCATTATAATGGTTGAACGTGATTAATATGCGCAGCTAACTGACTCTCTCACAGTACGTACGATATGTTTTAACTCTGTGGGCTTTCACCAATTAACGAAGATTACGGAATCATTCTCGTTGTCAATTGTATATCTACTATAAGAGGAAACTTTTCTACGGTAACTTGATATTGTAAAAAAAAACCAAGACGTTGCGGTTTATGCAAAACGGTGACTACATATCGAGGGAGCTCTATATTTCAATCATATGGACAATGTAGTTGAGTTGATATGCAAACAATTGCAGTGAACTGTTGTCAAAGGATCAAAGGTTTTAGTTTCGAATTTCGAATTAGAATTCGAGGTTGCCCAAAATAACGGACATATTGATGACGCTGAAAAATGACAAGGAGGGATCGAAATAAAAAGACATGGTCGACGGTTTTTTGTTATCTATAAACTAAGTTAAGAAAAACGTATTTTGTGCTTATGAACAATGTTGGGCATTGCGTTCGAAAAGTCTATAGATTTCGACTCGTCGCCGGATCATACCGAAAACTTAAAAAATACAACTGCTACCACTGTGCTTGTTGCTCAGCATGGGCAATGGACTAGGTGGAACAACCAGTCAGTCACGAAGGGAAACAGGTCCTCGGCCCGTCAGACTTAAACAAAACGGTTATAAACTGAGCCGAAAATCTAAGTACTAACTAACGAACGAAAAAACTAACCAACTAACCAATTTTACCGAGGTATAAGCTTTTTAAGGTAATGACTATCAAAAGGATTTGCCAAAATTAAGGGTAGCTATATTTCCCAACTGGGCGATCTTCAATCTGACATTTTTACGCACTAAAATTTGTAAGTGCCAACAATCGTTGAATATATGATGATGTGATCCCTGCGTTCCTTGCAGAGTAACTCACGTTGTTCACACTCATAGCTAGTTCATTGGAGAAAGGCAAACTTAACCGGAAAAGAATAAATCATTTGACTTGTTTGGGCTCAAAATGAACTATCCTTGGTTCAAGTAAAACAACTCCGGTCACATATTTGACCCTCGTTCGGTTGGTTACCCATTTGATCTTTTGCGGTGCACAGTTGAACTGGATAAATTTTAGGTGTAGTTGCAGCACGAGAGCAATTATTAGCCCCAGGAATGTTGCGCAGTAATCTTGGGTACTTGATGTTGATGTCGAATTTGTCGCTTACTATATATCTGGCTAGATTACTTAAAGTTAGAAGTTAGCTCGGTAGCTCGGTAGTTTTTGACTATGCTAGCCGAAGATATAGAGGCTTTGCAATAACGTCACGGAACCGCCATGCTGGAAGACATTCTTGCCAAATACACGTGGCTTTGTGCCGAACGCACTGCACAGAGTGCATTGTGGTGGGCACGGTGTGTACACATTCAACGAGCAAGCGCGCCCAGTGTGTTTTACTACGTAGTTTCATGTACTCCAACATGGCCGCCGGAGAGTATTATGACGTCATGTGAAAAGCCTCTATAAAGCTTGGACGTAACAACTCCTTCAACTTTCCCCCTATTTTTATTTCAAGTTCGCCGCAAACATTGACAAAACTATAGGGAAATTTACCCAACTGACTCCGATGTAAAATTGTCTAACGTGTAAGTTTGGTGTTCATCAAAAATGTATAAAATATTTCCCAATTAACTTAAGTGTTCAATATTCAAGTGTATATATAAAGGCAAGAACTGTTAGGTTTCAGTAGGGTCTTTCAACGAGAAAGTCAAAAGGCTTAGTGATTCCTTGCCGTTGAAATGCCCTTTTTCTTTCAAACTGACAGTGTTTGATGGATTCATCTTTACAATTTAGGCACAGAGTGTCACGTATTCATTTAAAAAAGATCAAAATACACTTAAATCATGTTGATAACCTACAGATCACAACAAGCTCTGACCCCAAATGACTCAAGATGTGCTTTGACCTCAACCAAAATCAAAAGGCTTCTTCGATTCTCTCACGACCTCTGAATATCTGACGTGACCTCTTGTCTGTACCAAAAAACAAGAGGGTTCTTATGGTGTTAGCAAGCCATCTGAGAAGTTTTTGTAGTGTTACCTCTGGTGACCTCAAATGACCTTTGGCGTGCACCAAAAACAATAAGGTACTCCCTCTCAACATTACAAATCTCCCAATTAGGCAAGTTTCGGCCACTCCTATCTTAAGATATTGTGTTTACAAGCCACTTTGAACGTTTTCGCAATTTTACCACCAGTAACCTCAAATGAACTTTTACCTCTAAAACCTGAAGAAAAAAATAGGGTCTTCCCCTCAACATAACAAATCTATATACCATATATGAAAAGCATGGGACGTTACTACCTTGATATATCGTGTTTACAAGCAGTGTCACAAACACACACACACACACACAAACAGCACACACAGACACCCACTCAGACACACAAAACATCAGTATCGCATAGATTCCTTGCCTGCCTACGACAAGGAATAAATAAGGACAAACTTATTCTAGACCATATCCTCCAACCCTTGTCATAATCCCATTTTTCTGACACTAGATAGGCCTATCTCAGTTTTGGATTCGGTTAGTTTTGGTTTTGTTTAGTCGACACGTTCCCTGGCTTTCTTTTTTTTTAATAATAATTGAATGCACTTTAAGTCCTCAGCATTTGTTTTTTAATTGATTGAATATCTTTCTCCTGTAGATCTAGCATTACCTTAACTAGATTTAGTGTATAGCACACTACACTCTTTGTTCCCTGTAATAGGATAAAAATATAAGTCAATTGAATGCAATACCAAATTAATGCCCCGCGATAAGAGAATAAATTACATTACTTTTAAGATTAATGTCTTCTGAACGCTACATTCTATAGAGATGATTTTTTTCCAAATGAAGGAGAAAAATTTTCTGCATATTTTAAAGTCATATATTTTGTCTTTGGGAAATCCCTATAGTGGTTAAATGTTTTGCTCATTTACGGACTGTCTAATATGCTAAGAACGGACTAGACATGACCAACAGGAGTGACGCGTATCTATCCAGTAATGATCAAGAGGGTCAAAATATTACCCCACTTTTCAAGAGTGTATACAAACTCCGAGTTGTCCAACAAAACCATCAATTTTGCCCTCATATTTAAATCTTAAACGGAAAAAAAATGGAAAGGTTCGGGCTGGTGGTTCCAACCACTTGAGTGATTAGATTTGTCTACAGCTTCATTAAAGCCCCATACAGTAATGAATGATAGAGTCTTTTGAGAAAATTGTCTTGTTCTGTAACAGTATCAGCGGCGTATCTGAGCATTTTCTGTCCCGAAGACATAATCCTACTCGAAAGACTATTTTAGTTGAGCGCCACCATTCCTTTACGAGGAGCGCATATAAAATTAAAAGAAAAAACAGAGAACCCCCAGACAGCCGGAAATGACTCCTGAGTCGTGAAAGTGAAATCTACAAATGCCCTTTAATGTGAGCTGTCGTTTGCAATGAAAAGTTCACATGATACAAGAACACACTTTGACCGCATGTCGTAGGCACATACGCTACTGGACAACATGCAGAGGGAATGCATACTTTTTTCCTCAATAGTTATGTCGACCTTTCGTTTTGCCTCCTTCCTTGAGTCAACCACGTTTCCATCGATACTCACATGGGTGGAGGAGGCCTAGCTTTCGGCCCTCTTCTAATGGTGTGAACTAATAATTTAAACATTTGAAATGGATAGACCTTCCCTTTACTCAATGTTTTCGTTACTTTTATCGATCATATTTTGAGATGTCAATTCTGCAATCAAATTAAAGACATTGACGGGATGCATCACCGCTTTGTAGGTGCCTGGAGTACTCTTGATATGAAGTTGTAGCTTCAACAACTACATAAACTGTTTATGCTTCTGCGATAGAACAAGTCTAATTGAAAATCCTTGGGAAGAATAGACTGTGGGACTGTGAGCGTTTAATGGTCTATTTTAAACCTTTTCAACGACAGAAAATTAAACATCCCTAAGGCGTTCACGCATTGGAGGGATCACCTTCATTTAATAAACTTGAAATGAAAGAAATGTAGTTTTTCATAAATGTTTTGTGTAACGGCTAGAATTTATTCATGTCGTTCCTCTTCCACTTACTGACTTCACGATGCAGAATTCTAATACTGTGAAATTAAGTTTTCTAAAAACGATTTTAGCTTTCTACATACGTACTTTCTTAAACTACACTCATCAGTTCGGAAGCAGACCTCATATTTGTGACCGTTACTGCGCAATCTTAACACCCTCAGCTTTCGTGGTAAAATGCATTCTGCGAGATCGTACTCGAGCTAGCGTACGCAGAGCGAAAACGGACACCCTTTAAAAATGTCAACATATTGATAGTCTAACGAAATTGAGTATTTTTTGGCAACTGAAGAAAAATTGAAAGTTAAATAATCGAAAGAAACTCGTTTTAGGAGAGAACAACTGTCTGGAAGTGAACTTAGTGTGTGGGTCTTCGTCGTAACCTTTTCGAGAAAAATGAAGCAGTAAGAGCTCTTTTGCGAAGTTTCAAACTGCACATTTTCCGTCTCTAACCGTCAGCAACTGCTGGAAGGGTAGGCGAACGAAGTGCTCTGAAGGTGCACCAAGAGCGCGAAGCGCGAGTTCAACTGCTTAGGGTCCAGGGACCCGCGTCAGGGCCCCTGACGGGGTCCAGGGGCAGAGCCCCAGTGGGGTCCAGGGGGAGAATCCTCCGGAAGCTTTCGGAGTGTGAGACATTTTGGACATGAAAAATTAATTTTAAATGCCTCAAGATTTGAGAAGAAATGGTCAGCGTTCCCTTCAATTTTACTTTTTAATAATCTGGGAGGCTATTTGCAAGATAGCGAGTCAATTGATAAAAGTTTACGATTATTGACAACCCAACTGAAGTTTATAGGCTGTAACTCGAATTTATTCAGAAGTTATTTGCAGAATGATATGACTTATTTGATACAAACATGTAAAGCAGAAGAAGGATAAAAGATCTAAAAATTTGTAATTATGATTCTGCCATTCAGTAAGCCCCGCTAAAGGTATCTTTATCAAACCGTATTTCAAATCTTGTTCTGTTTTATACACTTTACTTATATACTACGCTTGCAGAGTCGGACACAAGCTATTTCAAATAAAATTGTAATTATTAACTCTTTTCAATAGTAAGGTGGGCCCATGGAACGACATTAGTATGCCTAAGACTAAGATCCTAAGTTCTTTTAATGTCATTTATATCAAAGAATCACTTATTATCAATAGTATCGTTCGCTTGGTTTATTATTTAGGCTCTGTTTTGAAGGAATCACCTTTCACTAGCCAAGGATGTTTAAAATACTTAGGTCAAGCGAAAAATCTGTTAATCCATCATTCTCGGTGTCATAACAACAGAGATATAATATCCTCACAATTAGCTATCTCGACATTTTGAAACTCACTTAATTCTGGTTCCAAGAACACCATCTGAGCCCAACGCTTACACGTGACAGAAACGTGGAAACGCCACATTTTTAGGAATAAATTATTCCTAATCACCCTTTCTGTCGCGAATCATCAACGAAAAGCATGGAATGTGCAGGTGCACCGCGTCTATGTTGTTTATGAACTGATTAGCCATTACAAATACAAATGCCATTATAGCTTTTCTACTGATGACAAGTAAAATAGTAACACCAGTCTAAGACGATCCAGTAAATTCAGTATTACTTAGTATATAGATCAATGTATTTCCAATAGGGATGGAGTATTTTCATCGATAGAACAATGCACCCTTCATTATCAGGAAAAAAACAAGTTTGCTTGAAGCTGATTTTTCCCATCGTCACACTTCGTCTCCTATATTTTGGAGGAGAGATCACCCTTTCATCAACCCTGAGACATCCACTGAAAACGATTATTTATCGCCCTTATTCTGTTTGGTTGTATTTTGATAGGGGTGTGGCTTTTTGATATAGATTGTTTCACAAACAATGTTGATGTCAACCAAAAGGTTTCAGTCTCCCTGTTATATTTTGGCAACAAGGCAGTTTTTCTGTGTATATTTTCTAACACAATACATTTAAATGTGAACTTTGGGTGTCTGTCTACGGCGTCTTTAGGTTTACTTTCATTTGGCTGCTAAATATTAATAGTTACGTTATTTGAGTCGTGTAATAAATTAGCTTCATTAAACCGAATAAAGGTGAACAACAAAACTGATATTAGTTCATCGGCTTACTGTTGGTTGTGAAGCATTGTTCTTTCTTTCAGTAAGTTTGTCTTGATCACTTGACATATTTATGGAGACAGTAAATTCTTGTTGTAAAACTCAAATTTCAGACGACGTGTGTTCCAATTCACTACTTTGATGGAATGAAACAAGAACAACTCTCCCGGTTAAGAAGCATTTGCCTTATATTATAATCCATCTGATCTCTTTCCAGGTTTGCCCCTCCCCGACCCTCGATTTGATCGTTCGGTAGGTCACCTATATTTTTGCCCACTCGAGTGGATTAGTGTTGGAATAAAGTAGTCTGGCCGTGCTGGATTCAGGAAGTGTGCCGTGGGTGCACATGCATTCCCAATATTCAAGACCGTAAGAACTTGTCACGCACTACGGAGGAATTGAAACGTAGACGATATCCCGACAATTCAAGTAGCACTTATTAGATACACAATTTTTGTACCATGCACTTGCCCTGAATTTCTATTTCATTTTTTTCAATTTCCTTCCAGTCGGTGGAGTCACCCTAAAAGTAGTGAGTCCGGTGCACCTTCAAACAAAAAATCGTATTACCGCCTAAGTATGATAAGTATACTTCTGTCACGTTTTTTGCCTTATCTGTTTGTACAATGTGAATGAAGAGACACCATTTCTCGAGAGATAACAGTAACACATCCTTGCTAACATGAGGGATATATAAAAACCCAGTCAATGAATGTTAGGTCTGCGTGCTTCAGAATTTATTACTGTGTTCATGCATACCGCTTGCAAGCTGAACCGGGAATCTCTGGTATCAGGCGATCGATACTGCAGGGTGGTTGTTTTTGGTAACTCGGTGAATCCTACAGGGTCACAAGTACATTCATAAAACACATCAATATAATTGATAGGTCATGAAATTCGCTCCGAAGAGTTTTAGGTTAAGGAGAATACAGTCAACTTATACGGTTGATAAAAGCAGTACAGCACCTTTATAAAAGCGCCTGTTTGGACTTTTTCGTAACTTCATAACCAGATAAGATACAAGGTTTGAAAAAAAGTAATAATGAATACCAAAGAGTTTTAGTCATACTGAATGACGCTCAACAGCACTATACATGACAAAAACAAAATGAAAGAATGATTTCCATGAGTAATGAGTGGTGAATATGATCAATTTAACCTTTTAACGTTGTTTGGGTCCTTTTGGACCCAGAGGGAGAGCGCGGCTGTCACCCATCTTTACTGTTTCACGTGGAGCTCGAAACTGCGAGGAGCTACCCGAAAATTCGGCCAAAACAACGACAGAGACAATAGCTTAAGGTCACGGGGTTAATAGCCCACGGAAGCTGATGCGGGGCGTGCTACGTCAGGTTTTCCGCCCACTCCCGAACCGCGCAGATATGCCCCGATTGGAGCACAACGGTAAAGGGGTAAGTCTTTTGTTTTATCTACCCGATTTAACACAAGCGTTGGCATTCGAAATGTCGACACTTTGGCATGAGGTGAAATTCTACGTAACCGATTATATGAACTTAACTTTTATCACCATATTGTATTATATTAGCTAGAACTAGAGATCAAAATGAGATGTCAATATTTCGGACTTTTACTCCCTGTCTGTTAGTGTCTTGCAATTAAGTACTGTTTTCAATATGTACAATCTGAAAATGCAGGAAAATATTTGAAATTCTGTTGAAGCACGAGCTGAAACAGCCAAAGGCGTTCGATGGAAAGCTATGGCGTTTGCAACAACTATCGAAGTCATGCTTAGTAGAGAGACTTATAAAGAGGAAAAATATATCTTAGGAAAAAATTCTTTCTCAATGAAAATCAAATGAAATCCAAAGTTTATTTTTGAGCAGGAATTTGGAGCTGTAATACTTCCGGTACCACAGTATAATTTATACGCGATGAACAGTCCTTCTCTCGCCATGATTACCCACCTTAACTTTACTGGAGTTTTACATAAATCGAAGATTTTAACTTCAATATTGGAGAGCTCAGTTTTTCACGTACATTTGTGTCATGTTCTGTAAATTTGCGGTGTGACACCACCATTTGAACCGTATCCCACTGTGTAAACTCAACTCACCTAATTCAGGCAAAAAGATGACCCTGTCTCGTTGGTTTTTTTTTTTTTTATTCGTTGTATTTGGTTCCCATTCACATTTACACCAATTATAATGCAGTGTACAACCATAGCACATTTATAACACAAAACGGGGGAATTAACCTGAAACCCTTGGAGGACTGGCCGAGTGTCCATACTCTCTGACGACAAAGTATTATTTGGCAAATTGAAAAGGCTGACGCCGCAACACCGGGCGCAAATGCACGAATCTGGCAGAGAGAGACTAGAACAAAACTTGCGACCGCATGGTGCGTGTTGAGAAGATAGTTACCATGGACGTCACCAGAAATTTTTACAGAGGGGGTCGTATTTTGCCCGAAAGAGGAATTAATTCCGCGTTAGCAGCAATGCTGGCGCGACAGCGCGAGCACTACGGCGTGGGTTCCAGGGGCCCGCTTAAGGACCCCTGGTGGGGTCCATGGGAAAAACCCCGGTGGGGGTCTAGGGGGCGAAGTCCCCGGAAGCTCTGAGGAGTAAGAAATTTCAAATGCCCATTTATGCGGGGAAATATCGTCAATATTGCTAGTTTGGTAATGCAAAAAATTTAGTTTCATAAAGATTCACATAAAAATGTAAACTTTTGGTGGGGACAAAGAGATAACTTTAAATCCTAAAATGACAATGGCACCAAAACGTTTTTTCTTTTAAAATAGGGGTGCTATGGGCTTGGTATGGGAAACCAACTGGAAAAATCCCTTTAAAGCTTGTGGAATATAATGAATTATTAAGATGATAAAAATAGCGAACCTCAAATAACCAATCATGAAGAAATTTTAAGCAAATCGATGTCTGCAATGCAAAGAAATTTAAGGAAATCATTCCAATGTGCAAGGAACGGCGTCCATTAAACTACTTAAGATGTCAGGCTCTATAGAACAGAACAGTAATTTGTGCACAATGTGATTTTACCAATGTACTTTGTGTTTTACTTCCAACCTTTCCCGACCGCGCGTTTGCATGGTCTAACGGTAAGAGCATCCCAGGTCGAGTCTTACAAAGATTCTACAAATGGAACCCACTATGTATATAATGTTTGGTATTTTTATGTTTCCTTCGCTTCTTACCGTACCATCTTCGCAGGCTTCGATTTGTATTTGCCTATAAGGCGTCTCGTTTTTATTAAATTTAGTTATAAACTTATGAGCTACAATTAATTTATGTTTAGCATCTGGCATGTGGCATTACAGGCACTTAAGCGTGCAACTGCAACTGAACATAACTATTTGCAACATCCAAAATTGAATAGCACAGGAAAAAGAAGAGCAGAAATCTTCGTGAATAGCTATATCAATGACTAAATGTCTTCAGTCAGGTTTCACGTGACAATCGTCATACATTCAACACAATCAAGGTACCCACAACGGTATGGACTGCTTCGAAACAAGAATGCTTACTGCACTGGATATGAACAGACTTAAAAGTACCCAGAAGACTGCAAGAATCAATTCATCACAAGTTTAGCTGTCAAAACGTTTCATCAATAATTGATGAAACTTTTCTTTTTGTTCTTTTTTAATCTTTTTAAATCACCGAAGTTTGTGAATATTTTTCGTGGTTGGAGTCATTACCGCAAAATCTCATGAGATTTTTCATTGAGCTTTTGTGACAAATACATGAGCTTTGTGGTGCCGAATGACTTTCATTGCTTGGTTGTTTGGTGAGATGCGGTTTTACGGATCAGTTTCTAATCAATTGGTTTAAGTCGGGCCGACCACGACCTTTTTTACCACTTGACTTTACAATCGGACCTAACGTGAAGATTGAAATGTAGGATAAACACATGAGATTGAAAGGAGACAGGTGTATCCTTTTTGTCGTTCATTTATTAAACAAGTCTTGTCATAGAAGATTAGTTAATGAGGGCTTCGCGATCAACTTAACATAAACAGGGGCCACAAGGTTTACACTTTCAATCACAACAATCATCCAACTGTTTTTGTTGAAAGAATTCTGTTTTAGGCACACATGCACGAAATCTCCTAACCAAAATTGGTATTATTCTTCAAAAGAAATTCAGTTTCTTTTTTGTAGGTTACACAGTAAATTGATTTTTTTATTAGAAGAAAAGGACTGCTCTAGAGCTTTATAAGTTTGTAGGAGCTGCTAAACATTTCTTACCTTTTCTACAAATATCGAAGGAAAAACTCTTCAGAGTTTATTAACTTCTTTGTTCAACCTCTAAGGAATTTCTATTTTTTAGTGCAATTTCAGCTCACTCCAGACAAAACAAATTGTTAATACCTCAAATATTATTCACGCAAACTAAAAAAGAAAAGAATTTTGATGGCAATTAAAAAATGCGGAGGCTGGCTCGACTTGAACCAATTGGTTGGAAGCTGGGCAGTAAAATTCCATCTCACTAGCCACTTAATTATTGTTTGGGAATATTACTGTTTCCCTTTAAATTTCGAATAACAAATTTGCAGATGTCCCACTGTACAAATTCTGTAGATTCGTAAATATTTTTTGAAGTATTCCCTCAGAACGTCAAGCATGCTTAAAGAAATTCTTTGCAAGTTTCAGAAAAATTCGCAGAGATGGCATGCAAAACTATCGTCTGGGTTGCAGTGTTCTGTTCAATCAGTAGGTCATTTTGAAGCCATATTTACGGCAGAAATTAGGCCTCTGGATATCTTTGGATGAAAAAAATAAAAGAGGAAAGGGAAAATCCCTTCCAATCAACCATTTAATGCATTTGGATGTAATGAATGAAATATTGTATTAATAGGAACAAATAGTGAACTATCAACCCCCCTCACCAACGGCAATCTGCGAAATACCCTAATCGCCAGTTCTAATTTATCACCCATCCATGAATAAAAGTAATTATCGACGGAGTCTGTCTTTACATCTGCTTGAATTCTCAACTACTTTTTTTCATTTTAAAGCGAAAATGTTCTACACAAAATGACACCAACTCACGAAAGCTTGTAATTAATCTGTCAGGAAGGTGATGTCTAATTAAAGCAGGTATGAATTCCAACTTTTTTCATCATACTTTTGATTTCTCAATTTGACAATTTGCCTAGGCAACATTTAATTAACCAGTGAGAAGTCAACGGCAAAACCAAGAAACGAGTCGTTACCACGTTGGCAACATTCATAAAACAACAACTAGCAGCACCGTCACTTCACTGTCAAACTGTCTGTGACTCTCGCCGTAAGTCGTTACCCAAAATACCATTCTAGTTAAGTAACATTTCTCCAGCGGAGATCACGTTTCCAGAAAGATTTCACAAGTAACTCGAACGTGTTTGCATTTTACTTCCTTCGAATTTTGTTCATTAGGATCCTACATAAAATAGATTTTTCACAAAAGTTTGCAGGCTGTTTAAAATTATCTTTCACCTGCATTCGGCAAAGCCTTGCAGGCCAGCAGGCAATGGTAAAATATGTGTGATATACATGTGGGCTACTGAAATGTTACTTTCAAAAGGATCATTTAGTTGCCTTCATCCATGTGACTCTCTGTTTCTCTGTCATAAGAAGATCACAACTAACTTAACAAGATACCCTGTCGACGTGTTTCTTGCAGTAGGGTGTAGCAACATTAAGATGTCACGTAGTATAATGGATCGATTATCTCGTTTTCAGAAATTTTGTTTATTTTTAAACATCTAGATTTTACCTCAGACGCTTATTCGATAAACTGTGTTATCAGGTCAAACATGCAAAACCGGTGTGGTCAAATACCCTTGAAACGTTCATCGATATTGAAGGCCGTTGGCTTTATTCGACAGAAGTGTTTGCGACTCCAAACCAACATTGACTTGACGAAATTTGGGGGAGATGGAGGGATTAACTATACAAAAATCTTTAACATCCCATACTGTATCCTCATATTATGTAAAAATCCATCCAAAAGGGGGCTGAAGGGGAGGGGCAAAACAAAATAATTCACAATGTGCTTATCTTCGTTGCATGCTATTTGTGTACTCCGCATACACAACAATCTAGGTTGCTTATTAAAGAACACTTGTGATGAGGTGCCTAAGCTTTCAGAGATCACCAGGGAACGTACTTACTGGTATCATCAAGTTGGAGCTTTGTAAGAAAAGCAATAATCAATATTCACATTTAATCAAATCTATATAAAATCCTTTGTAAATAAAAACCGCCGATAAAGTAACTGCAGACTACGGTAGCTTTTTCCCGTGACAGTGTGATTTGTTACTTTTGGTAAGATCTACTTTATGCCATATTTAGACGAAAATGAAGTTTATGACTGTGCATAGCATTAATAATTGGCTAAATTAGTGGATGGTTTTAAAAGGCTTTGTGAAACGTCCCTCATGTTTGAAACAGTCTGCTTCTTGAAAGAAATGGGGAAGCAAGATGACGCTTGTTAGTGAGTTACTTAGAGTTTTACGTCTCAGTTTCCAACCAATTGGTTAAAGTCAAGCCGAACACGGCCTTTATTTCACTCGAGGTTCATTGGCTTGTTTTTCTTGCTCCATTGCTTATGATGAGCACTAAGTAGGCACATTGACAATAGGTTCCACAAATAAAGTATGACCCGGCTTTGACTCTACATCTCCCGACTGCTTTGATAACGTGAGAGCAGGTGCAAGCACAGCAAATGGTGAATTTTGAAACATAGAGAAGTACGAGATGTCAAGCCGGAAAACTTTTAAATGCAAGATTCAGTGTTATATGAGTAAGGGTATTGAAAAATAAAGTATCGTTCGAAAATGACCAAAGACTAAAGAGGAAGCATTACTTACGTCATTAAAATTGTCAGGGTGACATCATTTCTCTTTTTTGCGTTTACCTTTCTGTAGTTCGAGCGTTTGCCTTTCTGTGGTTACAAATGTAACAAAATCAAACGTGTGCTTTAAAACAGTTTTAAGCCCTTACAGAGGAAATCCCATCGATGAACTTTACATGCATATAAATTATTTTGCAAAAGGTTTTATTTAAGCTTTATGTCCACTGACTGATGCAAGCACGACTCTTCTCTTTTTTACTATGGTTCCCATCACCACGAAATACTGAACAGATAGGAGCAAGAACCATGTACAAGCTATAGAGTTCTTTCACTGACGTCACAAGCGCCGCTCCTTTGAAGGACAAAAATTGAGTAGTTGGCTAGTTGGTTAGTTGGTAAGTCGGGTTGTCGGTCAGTCGGCCAGCCACTGGCTTGGTATAGTACGCTAGGTACTGAAGCTAGCCGAGAAGCAGCTAACGTACCAGTTGTGTCAGTTTCTCTGAAACACCGAGTTTTGCCCTTCAGTGGACTTGGCTTATCACTTCATATGAAAGCACTCTACATATATTTTTTCATTATCCCGTAATGATAGAAACAAATTCTACCCAAAAAACACATTGTAGCATACACATACGATCAAACTAATCCTGACCGAACTATACTTAAGCAATTCCCTGCTACCTTTAAAGACAAGCATTATGTCCACAACCTTGCAATCTTATAACACAAATGGACACAATACAGACATCCATTTCCGTGCTCAATCTTGACCCATTTCCTATCTTAAATCGTATGTTTTGAGGCACGTTGAAATTGTATATAAGTACAGTCTCCAAAGCAAGTTTCTTTTCATGTTATGTTTACCCGTTGGTCCGAAGATCGTTTGAGCATTTGAGAGCTGTATCTAAAAAGGGAAAAGCTGTACAAATTTTCCGTCAATAAATTATCGTCTGTGCAAGTAATGAAATCAGCAAGTCTAATGCATTATATTGAGGTCTTCAGTGAGACACTGTGGCAATCTTTGACAATTTACTATGGAAATTTGTGTGGAAATGAACCTTTTCCCTGTAACAGTTTTCAACAAAGCATTCTCTCCTCTTCATAAGTGAACAAAGAGAACATTCAATTAACAACCCTTTTTACATTGAAGAAGTAAATCATCAAAAGGCGTCTTTTAACTCAACAACATACATTTTAGCCATGCATCGATTGGTCAGCGAGTCCCTTACTTAGAAAAATCGGTTGAAGGGTAAGAGACACTGAATACTCATATCAATTTATCGAGTACGTTTTGACCAAATAAAAAAAACAGTCGCTAACTATCTGAATATAAAGCTGAATCTTTTCTTTATGTTCAGATGTTTTGTACTTTCCGATTGGCATTGGACTTGTTTGTTCAATTGCAGTTCATGTCTTTTATTAGTATGTCTCATCCGTTCCTCTATGTAGGTCTCTTGCGATAAGCACTCAGGGAACATTTTACTCCAAACAATAAGAAGACATTTACTTGAAGGGCACAATTTTTCCCAGTGCAGTGTACCTGTTATTTTCTAAATTATTTGTAATCGGAGTGAGGTAAGAGGAAAATGGCAGTGGTGATAACAGTGTAGACGGAGAACCAATTCATTTGACAATCAGAACTTCATAAGATCTTGAACACGTTCATATGAAGTTTTATCTTAAACAACACAGCTTTCTTTAATTTTTGTATTATACCCATTAATATGGACGATGCGCACTGTTCAACAAGAAATTTCTCTACTGGCTAACGATTACCCTAATCTCTAAACCGAATAAAGAATACAATCGATACAATAGCAACAGACAATTAAAAAGCACCTTGTTAAACAGTGCGCATCTACCCTATTAACACCTCTCGTGTCATTCCTTTGCATATAATGAAGGGATCATGCTTAATTTATTCACAAATCTTCAAATAACGTAACTTGCTCTAATTCAACTCCGCGGTTAAATACATCAACCAATTTCATCCCTATGCTATCAGTAACTGCACTTGGTAAAACTCCCTAAACACATACGTTTCACACGAATTCTATTTCCAAATTCTTTCTGGGCAGGTGTTTTAAGGGAACAAACATCTGGAGACATGTTCCACGGTTCCATGGTATGAAATTATTGATCAAATCACTCTCTGCTATGCACCCTGCTAAATATTGAAGTAAACGACATCCACTGGGTCACTTCTCAGCCTCTCTGCTGAAGTAACGATAAAGGTATTTAGTAAAAACGAATTTAAAAATGCCGTTTTTAAATTAGGATGTTTTGTACCTTTCTACTACGTTTTCCTCGTCTCTATTTCAGTTCCATTTACTTTCCTAGCACGATCCGCACAACTGCAGGTGATATTTATGGATTTATTGATTTTACTATTTCCTTTTATGTGGTCAATATGATCAAAGCTTACTTGGATGAATATCTGTTTCACCTCCTGGTTAAAATATATTCGTAATACCTGCGCTAAAAGAGAGTGCCGCTTTCTTTAAAGCTCTATGGCAGCAATTGTTATATCACAGTGTCTACGATGATTTCCAGATCGGTTAAAATACAACGATAACCGACATTCGCTTTATGTTAGCATGGTAGGCTAATAATTTAAAAACCTCTGGACGATTCATCCACGTGTTTCATCTACATCGATTTTGACATTTCACATTTTTGTTCAGTGGTTAAACCACACTGCGCACGTTTCAGATCGTTTAATCTGCTTCCTCATCGTCGCAGCAATCGTGTTAGGTCAATTGATTTGGCAAGAAGTAAAGATACGATTACGATCTCCTCTGGGAACGATTTGTCAGGCAGGCGTGATTTTTTAACGTTCGTCTCACTATGAGGAGACTTCGAACCTCGCCTTGAGGTACACTCCCTGTTTATGAGGCAGTCATAATGTAGCACATACTGTTGATTAATTCATAACCGGTGCCCCTGATGGATTGTCAACAAAGTGTGTTACCTTATTTGTGATTACCATCGCCGACTCATCAGTGTGAGTCGCTGCAGTTCGGCAACATAAAGTCGAGAGCGAACGACTCAAGCATTACAGGTTACAATAAGATGTTCATGTCATTCAGACAATTATGGTTTCATCAAACTTAATTCAAAGTCTACACGCTTATCGCCTTAGGAGGAACTGTCAGAGTTTGGTACGCCGAATGGAGAAAAAATTTCTTTGACGAGTATGGGTATTCTTTGCGTTAGCAGCCTTTTGGTTGTTTCTGTAACACATTTACTATGACTGTTTCAGCCACGTTTGCAACTTAACACAGCAGGGCAAGCGAAGGATCAGAAAAGATGTTCAGGTATCCCTTAGTACTTAGTGGTTGAAAAGTAAAATAAAGGAGCGGATAACACCAATACCTGGTTACATCGCAAAACGATCGTATATTGCCGTTAGTGCCCGCTTGTAAATCAAACTGACAAAATGCATAGTTAAATAGACTCAGTGAAGCAGACGTGATAAGTGGTTCCTATGAACATGATAAAAGCGGGATGCCACATTCGAAAAAAAGAAAATCAACCTACCTTTGCAATCAACAATAAGTTGACAGGTGACATGATGTGCAACAACGGGATAACATAATGTGCAATTGTCAGATTTGAACTTTATTTGCTACTTCGCAAAATATTGAAGTTATTCAAAAGACAAGTTAGCGCAGAAATAAGTTGCCTCCCATTTGCATACAAAAAATGACAAGAGAATTCTGCCCTTAAAGGTTGCATTTTGTATTTAGTGAATGCAAACATGAAAAGGAAAATGGACAAAAATGGGGATAAAGACTTTTGAATATTCCATGTTAAAAATACTGTCTAGGGCCCAATCTTGAGTGAACACCAACATTAATTTATCTATGTGTATTACCTCCTAAGGAAAATCGTCTAGCCAACTAACGAAACAAATCCTACTTCACAATTTAAGACTGATCCATGTCTAACGGTCACCTTTGTTTCGTTATGCAAAAATTGAAGACGAAGAACAAAATGAGGCCAAGTTATTTCGCAGGGAATAAGAGGATTTCAGTAGAGTTGAAGAAATACTTCGTTCACCGTAAACATATCAAAAAGAAACGACTTATGGATCAGAAGTTCTATATTTATCAGATTTTTGTTATTATTCTGTAGCTACAGGACGATCTTTACTTTGCAACTATTTTAATCAACAAATCATTTAAAGAATGATTGTTGCAGACCTGATAATTTGCCGTTTTCGTCATGCAATTGCAAAGTGAGGGCGGGATATTATTTTCTAGGTTTCCCGGGGATGAAATCGTGAACATGGACAATTCGTCGCAAAAAAATTCAGTTACGTACCTACTTCAGGAAAAATTTCATTTGGCGCTGAAAAGTCAACATTGCAACTACCTTACACCTAGCAACTACCTGCTAACACTAGCAAATACTTCAACACTACCGAGAATTTAAATGATTTGTTCTTTAATACCTCATGGCCTGTCCAAATGTTGCATCTGACTGTTGTCACAGACAAATCCCCAATGAAACGCATTGCGGCTGAAACTCTAGACTCACCAATATGAAAATCACAATCAGCATGAACCTAACAATGGAACATCAGCTGTTAGGCTGGAAATAACAGCTCCGTGTTAACACAGTAGTAGGTGCAAATAATGTGACGTCATGCCAATGTGTAACGATTACGCAATCATGATGTTATATCTCTTGCGAGCGGACAGGCGGAGATCATGGTTGTTACAACCTATGCTTTCGTTACGGATGTCCTTGCCTTTTTAGATCCAAAAGAGCTTCGAGAGTGGGCGCCGAGCACACCAACATTGCTATAATTAAAACATAAAACAACCGAGGCTTCCTTTTTATCTTTTAGAGAATTGAAAAAGTACTCAGAAATGATTCGAACTGATTCGAACTGATTCGAACTGATTCGAACAGGTCCATACTTCAGACATCCTAACTAGTTTGCATAATACGGTAAAATTACCATTACAGTTCTTGAGGAGAGTGTGAATTTCCTCATGTGTTATGGGAGTTGCCCCTTTTATGTTATACTAAGTCCCGACATCCATGCGACCACACCCCGACAATAGTAAGGGCACTAATACTCTGCATTTTGTATTGTCAATTGAAGGGTCTTTTCATATCTTGGGTAGTTTTGTTTTCGGAAAATGTGAAATGTAACGACAGATACGCAAGAGTTTATAAGACACGACCGTAGTGTAAAAGTCCTACATCGCATACTAATGACGATAGATGTTTAATCTGTAGCAACTTGAAATAAAAATCGATAGAGCAGTAATGTCTAGGAATTCGGTGCGTTCATCAAACAATCTGATATGCTTTTAGGACGTCGCTGCGTTTCCGTTGTGCAAAAATGCATTTTCAATAATAACTTTTGTTCAAAAGTTTATATTCTCGACTGTTTGGCTTTAAAGGCAAGGCAGGTATACACAAAATTAGCACTGGCCCGTTAGTAAATTTAACCTTTTAATGGTCTCAATGATATGTGTCTCCTGTTTTCGGGTTATGAAAAACGAAAAATGGATCCATAGTTCTCCCCGTTTGTATATAAATGCTCTACTCGCGTTCCATGTGAATACATCAATGACAGATCCTTTATAACAAACAGAAGGGAAAGTCATGTGATACCTTGTGTAGCTGGGAATATGCACCATTTCGAAGAGAAAGTAATAAATCAATTCAGGAAGTGTTTTGAGTGAAAAACTAGTTCTGTCAAAGACAATCTAAGCTAATTTAACTACGCAAGTAATGTCCACACTTCTATACGATTTTACATTCACAAGAGAAGAATCACGAGTGTATTCTTGTTAGCCTCTCATTAGCATGTTCACACAGATTTCTCAGTGTCCCAAGGGTAATACAAAATGGTCATCTAGATAAGAGAAGGAGATTTTTTAAATAAATTATATCCCTAAAGATATCGAGGAGTAATTTTTCTGCGCCATAGTATATAGACAAATCCGATTAGCGCTTGTGTTTAGTATTTGTAGGGGTCCATTAACCTTAAATCGTCTTCATTTATTGTCTAAATCTAATTTCAAACCCTCACATTCTGTGAAGTTGAAGAAATCAGGATTGAATTTATTATACAACCATCCATGGTGCAGGTGAGCAAGGCAATTGAAAGGTGATAGAGCCCAGTAATGGCCGACTGAAATCAGACCATCACTTGCTGTTCGGATTCGTCTATAGTCAGGAAGCTTCCTCACAGTTCAGTGATGTAATGCAGTGTCGCCCTCTTCTTGCTTTTCTTGCTTATTGCACTGTATAGGGGTATGTAAATATCAAGTAAGTCCATCTTCATGCATAGTGGGCCAACCTCCTAGTTCCTACATGAAAGTCTATATACGCTTACAACAGGTTTAAGAGTTATCCATGATTCCAACTTCACCCGGTTGTAGGTACTTTAAAGTATTACTGACAAAACGATCGCTCAATGTTTTTTTTCAGTCACACGAGAAATGTTGCTGAACAGCAGTAACAGTCCTTTCATAATTCTTATTTTTTTATAATTCATTTGGCCAATTACAGCTAAGCAGTCTCTTAACAATCAACTAAACGTACAATGCAACCCTCCGTAGGCCCAATATTTATAGAAGGTGTACATTCTTGCTTCCTTGACGTTTACAATTAATAACACAACTTAATGACTGCTTGATTGATTGAATTATTTGGGAGTTTCGTTATGAAATTAGTTGCTGGTAGATATAAGGATGTTAAAAGTTTAATGTATATTACTTCTGTGGGTTGTAACTGCTCAAATTTGTTACTTGGTATTCGTTATTCTTATGTTAATTTTTCCTGATGTTGCTGCTTACCTATTGCTGCAACTCAACTCTGTCCTCTTCCCTTACTTGGTTATTCCCCATGCGCTCTGAATGCAAAAGAACTGTTAGAAACTGAGGTTACAGTAGGTATTTAGTTGGTATTATTAGATTTAACGACACACGAACACGAATGTGTTGTACAGAGTTTTATATAGTGTGTTATATAGAAAATAAGGACAGTAACGAAGAGTACAACAGTTACCATTAATTATCATGTAAGGTGCATGATATTAGTGAGTAGGAACATGAAAGAAATCATTACTCTACCATAAAAATGCTTCCCTTCGTCTGGAATTGGTTCTTCAGTACTCAAACAATAGCATATGTAACAGAAGAACAGTATCCTTACTAAGGTATCGCTAATTTGCAGTTGTTACTATGTTCAATTTGACAGTGGACAGTCTTGAGTTTTAGATTTTTCGAGCGTACTACAAATCCCACTCCTTAGGAAATAAAAGATTGTTGAGACGGGTTTAGTGGTGCTGATTATTTAAGTTCAATCGTTTTATATGAGGTTTTTTCTTTATGTAATCCTGCAAAATTTACACTCCTCTCAGTAATAAGAGGTGGGAATTGCCCTCCTCTCACTAATTCGAGGTGAGTGGTGAACGGTGTGCAATCGCACTCACATGTCTCCAAATTCAAGGCCTGAGTACACAAGTGAGATTGCTCATTCAGCATGAAATAAAAGTTAACCACGAAAATAGAATTACATTTCAGTTGAGAAACTGTGTTCTATTGCAATCATAAGATTTGGTTTCCCTGGACAATTTTCCAACAAAAGATATTGCAAGGGTATGAACATTTAACATTAGTTACACAAAGAACTGTAAATAAAATGGGCCCTTTCAGTCATCTACGTACCCAAACAGCAACTCGGTAAATTCCAGATTTTTTATATTCTCACAGTTTGACATTTGCCGCGAATTTAGTCACTGTAACTGCGGTATGGATTGTTCCAGTAAAAAATGGTAATTGAGAACTTTTACGGATTTACCATACGTTCATGTTGAAATACATGTAACGTATGTAACGTTGAGAACAAAACTTTGAAGTTTCCTGCTAGCTTCTCCACGCAACAACTCATTACATTGGCCCAACTATTTGGTGTAGCTATGAAGCTAACAAATGCAGTTTTGTACACGATTAATATCGCTGCTGCAGAATGCATGGTACAACGAGTATACAACTGCGTTCGAAATTTATACTGTAACATAGACAACAGAAGTTTTCTCCTGGTGACAATAGTAGCAGTCTAGAGTTGTTTTATCTCATCAGCAAGATGAGTGCATCTATACATCCACAAAACTGTTGGAGAGAGTATTCCAAAACTCACATGCAGTGCATGTAACGCACGACAAGAAACACTGAAATTTCCCCATTTACATCATTGCCTGGCATCATGAAACATTGATGAACGAGCCATCTGTTATTTTTGAGAAAATACTTTTCTGTATGTAATTGAAATGCCGCAATACCTTTGACCGGGTGTGAAATTTGACGTTTATGATAATTAACGTTAAGAATGTATGCAGTATGGTCATAGGTTTATTTTATGTGTTGTTCATATGTATAGATCCTTAATCTTATTTACCGCATTTTGACGAGTTAGCAAAGTAAATTGAAATAAGGTAGTTCGTCGGTCGGACGGTGCTAGCTCGGCAGGTCGGTCAGACAGCCAGCTAGAGGTCAGATGGAGTGTGCGGCCCACGGTTATTAATGAAGAACTAGGAGTTGTTGGCTTGGTGGTTTAGTGTGTGCTTCCTTACGCACTTTAAATTCCCGGAAAACACTGGTAGAAACACTTGAGCATTTTCTAGAAACTATAACTTGCTTATAGGCATAGCTTGTTAAAGTGATGCTGAGAGGGGTTCAAAACGGTGACATTTAATCAATTGTAGGGATGCACCGGATATCCGGTCCGGCCTGATTATCCGGCCATATAGTGAAAAATTATCCGGTTCCGATTCCGGCCAGTTTTTTTTTATAAATCCGGCCAGATTTTCCTGTAAACTTGGGTAGCATTATGTAAATTATCTGAGTTTAAACAAACATGAACACTGCACTAACTGTCACAGAATTAATTTCAAGTTCATAAATGATAGCTTATCAGTGCATGTTATATAACATTTTGAACACCTTTATTTAGCCCTTAAAAATGACTGAACCAAACAGGCAACAAAGTTATAAAAGTAACTGATTTGCATATGCACATGTAACAAATATGACTTAAAATTCCTCCAACTGTGTGAAATAAACTGCATGGATGAAAAGACCTTTCATGCAATTTACATAAGTCTACGGCAGTGCTCAGTAGTACTGTACAAAATGGATAATCCATATAATAGTTGTACAGTACCTGAGTCACATCATTCAAGGCAGTGTTTCAGTTTAATTCAAGCATTGGGTTGTCTACAAATACACATTTGAAACACTTCATTTTACTTTTCTTTACTTTGTACCACATACTTGCCCCTTAACGTTGTTTATACAGGCAGGAAATGTATTTCATCTTGAATTTCAGAAGACATTACTAATTACAAATGAAAGCTGACTGTGGGGTAACTATCAACATTTTCTGACCCTAATCACACACACTTAAGCCCGGGTCCCATTTACGCGATTCAACTTTCAACAAGTTGCGCGATTTTCCAAGCAACTTTCGGCGCAACTGTGTGCTGTTCCCATACACGCAACTCTCGCGCAACATTTGTGTTGCCTATGGAAAGGCTACCACGACTAGGGTAGTAAAAGAGGTGGTAGTGGAGTTTTTCCGGGAGAGAGGATTTATCCCCCTTCTTGTCGTTTGACGAAAGAGGATCTGAGAGATATGACTTTAAGCCTACCTATAGGTGCATGTATAAAACATAGAAATACTACCGCGGATATACAGATACACAAAACTACTGCGCGTTATGATCCGTCGGTCTGAATTGAATGGAACATAAGCCTACGCCTACCATGAGCAGTGGACATAGGAGTGCCAGGCGCGAGCCAAGAGGGAAGGCCACCCCCTCAATATTCACTTAATATGAGTTTTGTGCAAGTCTCTAGAAAAATTCGAGTAGCCATTTACGTCTGAAAAAGCTCGGCATGTTTAATTACACATATTCTAACAGCTTATGAAAAAACAATCATCCCTAGGCTTTGCTTCATACTCTTGTACAACTTAACTTAGCTCTCGAAGTGGATGAATATCTAATTTTCATCGTGAATTTGCCAGACGAATAGAAAGCATCACATTCAAAGTGAGATTCTCATGAAAGAATCAATAAACAAACATTCGTGAGACAGTCGGTGAGCAGCTTATAAAAGTAATTTGTCATATTCGTTGCTCAACACAATTTGCTTAGATAACCGAACATCCGACTTTCAAAAATGGCGCATAAATAAAATGGCATCAAAGCATAATCCAAATTTTCAAAAAAATAAAAAAAATAGAAGGGACTAGAAAAATATTCGACACGGGCTAAAATGAAACATGGTTAACGTGGGCAAATTTCTGTCCAAATTCATGGTTAACCGAATGTTTGGGTGAACGTTCTCAAATTTTTCAAACGTTAAATTAGACGGACAGAAGGAGGGTTTACACAGTTCCCTAAAGTGTATCCAATCAAATCAATAAAAATCTATCACCTGAGTAATAATGGCGTACTAATAATTAAGCAGGAAAATGCATGCTTGTACGTCATGCCGTATTTCGTTTAATTTTGTCAATTTAAGAAATATCGTGGGCGGCGATTCCCGGGTAACGACGGAACGGTGAACATGTCACCAATATTTGAAGTATCGCCCATTACCGGTAGCTTTGTCTACGAGGTATTTTTTAAATAAGGGAATGACCCCCCCCCCCCCCCACGGTTTTGCGCAGTTTAACAGGGCCGGCCTATTTGTAAAAAGAAATAAATGTGATCCAGATTCTCAACGATCACATTCACATTCACAGCCCTTCTGCCTACATTCCTGGACAGCAATTATTTGGACACTTTCGTTCCAGTTTTGGTCGAGTGTTTGATCTTGCCCAAGATAATTTTGCCCAGGGTTGTAGCCCCTTACTGAGAATACTACAATTTATACAGCCTGACTTGTATTTGGCGTTTAATACGACGAACGTATTTTCATAATGTCCTTGGAGAAAAAGGTTCCGATATGCCCCGTTTATAACCTAACGTTACACATGCTCCATATTTATAGGCCTTACGTACCTAGACACGTACAATTGGGTGCTAGGCCTAGGCTAGGCTAGGTAAATTCCTACGACTGATTAATGTTCTGCCGATCATCAGGTTTAATGTTACTAATACTACAGGCCTAGGCCTATGACTGTAACGAAAGACCCTGAGGAAACTAACCATGACGTTGGAAACATAGGTAATAGCCTAGCCTTTGTGGGTTTTTATGTCAAGATCTATCATAGTCAGAAGGTACAATATATACGGACGGCTGAAGTTACCCGGTTCCAAAAATTGACATTAACAGCATCACAAAACTGAAAAGTGACCCGCCTGTACTACTAATATGAGTCTAGGCGAAGTGAAATATAAACGATACTGCTGCAGTGCTGGCTTGTTTGTATGTACATAATGACAACGACAAACAACAACAACGTTACAAAAGCTAGGCTACACTGATCATTGTGTACACTATGTACCTATGCTAGGCTGCACACTCACTATCCGAACTCACCTTTCGATCGCATTTGTACCTTCTGTATCAAATTTTGCAGCAATATATTCCAAAGCATATCTTAAATAGGTCTGTTAACTGTTAATCCTTCGAGTCCGTTTGCAAGATAAATTGTTAAAGCACACAGGTCTTCTCTAAATGGGAAATAATACACTGCCTTTAGAGCCTTATTTACAAACTTTGCGTTCGCTTGATCAGTTAAATTTCGCGGAAAGTACAGTTCAGCGCATGCGCAGTAAGAAAGTTGATTGTAAAGTTGCAGCAAAATAGAACATGTTCTATTTCCTGCAACTATGAATCAACTCGACAGAGTTGAATCGATTGTCAAGTTGATTCCCGGTCCCACTACGCAACTTTTGTATCAACTTGGTTGAAAGTTGAATCGCGTAAGTGGGACCCGGGCCTTAAGTATACACAATATGTTATCAAACATACAATACTAATGTCAGAACGTGTGATATATCTCTGCCAAAAAATTATTGATGACAAATTTGCTTCAGTTTTTAGATATCATGGCATGCTTAAATATTAGAAATGGAGTATAAAACAATGGTACTGTGCATAGTTAAAAGCAGGAACCCTACAGTCAGTACATGTGAGCAGTCCATTCAGTAATCACTATCCAAGGACTCTCTTTGGCAAGTATAACTAGTCATACATAATTTGTACAATTTTTTGAACAAGTGGTGATGTACTGTAGTTCAAAACACACTGATATGCAGAAAAACTTTTAAGATTCCCTTAGGAGTTATCTCTACAAATACTCACTAAGGGAGGGAAACCACAAAGAGCTCTTACTTGCCCCCCTTTGCTACAGTTATGCTGTACTTCTGTAGGAACACAGTTTTTCATAACCTTTTTTCTATTATACTGCAATTTTTGTTCAAAAATTAAGTAAACACACTTGTACAACACTTGAAGACAAATTTATAGACATTTTTCGTTAGTCCTTCACAAACATTATGTTACAAAGCAGAAAACTCCTATTCCAGAGTTTCTCTGCTTTCCTGAATTTTACTTTATTAATCTGCATTGCAAAAATCCTGTTCAGACCGGAAAAAATCCGGCCGGATTTCAAGTAGGTGCCGGCAAAATCCGGTTCCGGCCGGATCCAAAATTTTGGATCCGGTGCATCCCTAATCAATTGAAGTTCTGTTTGATTGTCCGTTTCAAGAAGTTTTCCTAAGGGGAAGTTGTACACTCGCGTCCGGACACGCCTTTCTCGAGATATTGGTGAATGAAGGTACTAGATTTTTGTTTCAAAGTGAGCGTAGGCATAAAGGCAGCAGAGGTTGTATCGTTCTCTCAAATTGACAAGTAATGTTTGTTTTCCCTTTGTTTCTCAGACTGTCGTGTTTAACTTGAAGTTAGTAGAAATAGGACCTCCCTGTGCATGGGAATGCAAAGTTTGCAAATTTTTCATGGCATTTATGCAAACACATTCTAAAGTTATGGGATTGCTGAAGAGAAGATTGGTTGTGAAAGGGTACAGGAAAAAAAGATGTCATGTGTTCGTGCTACAAGTTTACTTTTTGTTGAAAATGTGACAACTTTTTACCTGCTCATATCTTGAGAACCAAATGTTGGATATAAATGCAAACTCCTCTGCAAAATTCTAAGAATAAGTACCTCACCAAAATATCAAAACTAAATGTGACCTAAAACCCTCTTTGAAATGGCCGTTCATATAACAGATTGGTAACGCCCTGCATGCCTCGTTAAGTACATTGTCTCTTTAAGCCAATCTTGCCGGTGGTCATCAGCGCCCAGATATAAGGTCCTAAATTAGCCCATTAGGGTCCTTATCCTCGAGACTCAAATTTAAATATATGGCAGAAGCCTGTTGCAGTAGGTTATTGAACTAAAACCATATGGGTTAACTACATTATAATGTAAATTTATGTACCGGCAGGAAGTAAACCACGCCTGGCAACACTCCTTGCGCCTAACTGTGCGATCGAAACAACATGTGCTTCGTTCCATCACACTTGTTTCCAAACATCAGGCGAAATAGTAACTCTCATCTGCCTATATCACTGAAAGTATTTGCTTTGTGTTCTACATACTTGCTTCTTTTTCTGTTTTCGCTTTGATTTCGGAAGTGTTTTCGTGTAATCCTTACTAACTCGATTGAATTGCGAACTTTTCTTCAGCGATTACAGTTCATTTGCCCTCCGGAGAACTTTCAGGTAGCAAACATTGGATGGAAGCTAAAACTCTGTGACATTATTTTTTTAATCCTTTCCCCTTGTTTCTGTGCTAATTATTTGGCACACGAGCGACATGTAGATCTACACTGAGCATGTCCATTACGGGTCGTTATTATATAAACAAGATTAAGAGAACTTCTGGTGTCCGCTTGAGTGACAGTTGAGGTCTCTTTGTCCAAGTAATATTCTTGCTTGATTTGTTTATTCATTTACTTCTACTAGAATGGCTATACAAAACCACCAAGGAAAAGAAGAAAGACAAATGAAAATCTAGGGTTGCTTCTATCTTTAAGTCAGACATCTGCAAGAAACTTGCTTTTAAATTTGTAGTCCTACGTTTAACTCTGTCCTAACACAATATTATTTTCTTTATTATTACTGTGAGCAACATTTTCAACACATAATTCCTAGGTAATAGGCTTCGTTAAATCTAAAGCCTGGGGTCGTTATTAGAATGACACTGGTTAGAGAAGCGGTTGCCTCTCCAAGTGAAAGAAAAGGTTTCCCCGACCTTCAAAGATGACAAAACACTCCTAAAAACGACGATCAGTTCCAGGACAATACAGAAAGTTTGGTAAAAGTAATTTTAATCCAGCAGTTTCGCTTATCAGCATTAGGGCATTTTTAACCTGCTTCAGGTATGCCTGAAAAGTTTAGTAATCCTATATTCTCACTTAGATGTTCCTCTCCCTCACCTAATGAGGGCCGCTTTGCTTGATAACGCGTATTTTTCTACAAGAAGAGCTGAGGAGGATGTGAGCTATTGTTTTATATCTTACGGAAAATAGTCACCCACCTTTCCCTTCCCGTGTCAAGATATTACCTTGTTTTATGAGTTCAACTTAAATTGTAAATGGCTCAAACTTGCGTCCTTATTTACTTTTTCAAATAAAACAATATATTTTATGCAATTCTCTTTTTTGGTTTTTCTTTGCTCTTGTTTTCTAAGTACTCATTCCTTGCAATGTGTTTGGTAAGCAGACATTGTAGATAGTCGACTAAATCTTCAATAATAGAAGATGCGACAACGTTCTCGACAAAGAAAGAAACATTTTCTTGACGAGAACGGGCTTTCGTATTAACATTATCGACTCGTAATGTATGACTAATGATTAAGGCCTCAGTTTTGTTTCTTATTGATAACCTAACCTATATCTTTTGTTTGTTTCGTAACATTTTCCTGACTCTGGATTCTCCACTTCCAAAGCGTTATTTTTGGTACCATTAAGGCCGTTCCGTTTGTGAGTTTTTCTCGACAGGGACAGCCAGACGTAGAATTAAGTGATGACTTTTCTACGGAATAACTAGCCATCCATGCTGCATGTCCCGATTTCCGAACTGTTTATCATTTTAGGTTTGAAAATTCTGTCCGAGGTGAAAAGTTAGTTCCATGGGAGTTAGAACTTTAATTAGGTCAGTTCAAAGTGTAATGCAATATTCATTTATTTATTTATTCCTGAATTAAATCAGGTGACAATTTTACCCCCGGCGACAATATTTTCTTTTCATCTCACTGCTTGTTGAATCTCATTTTAGTTTAAATTCACGAGAATGTGAGTGATCATCTTACTTAAAAAGATTTACAGTTTTTCGGGTCAGTTATTGAGAACCCATTTCTTCATTAATTTCAATCTATCTCAAAGCGGGTACGGATTGACCAATTGGTATATCACTGCATCTTAATAACTCATTTACTTTGATTTCTGTCAGGTAGGCTAATATATGTCACGTGTCTTAAAACTCTGAAATTTTATCTTTACTCGAGCGTAGTCTAATTTCATGCATAATTTATGGATCGTGTATTTCAAAGAATGGACAACAGGCCTGCCTAATACACTTAAAACCTTCATTGTTTGGCTTTGCTATTTTCCTACGCGAAATGTCACGTCACATGGAAAGTTATTCAGGGGAGGTGCCTTTAAAAATTTCGCTTAAGCAGTTATTACTTAAATTCTGCTTCTTGCGGTGGCCATAAGGTTGCAAACGAGATGCAAAGTTACCGCGTTTTCCTGCAGGTGATGCAAACATTTTCAAACTCAACATCACGGTAAAAGTTGTCAAATTGCAGAGATGTCATGATGTCGTCATTCCTACTTCCAACTCGCGCACTCGAAAAAATTACGATTTTTATCGAAATATAGACTTACCGAAAATATAGACTGGTAATCACGCAAAAGGGAGCAAATTGTCGTGATATCGTGTTTTGTCAAACTAGTTAATGCTACAAAATTGTACTTTTTGTCGTGATACCGATTTACCCAAACTGTGTACCGTATTTCTGGAAAATTTGTCACATGACATGAGGTCATGTTTCATGTAACTCCGTAACTTGAGGGGATTGTTCATTTTGTCAGAATACCGACTTACGCCGACTTACCACCAAAGTGAAATATGTGACATTATAAAGATATTGTGTTTTGTCAAACTCAGTAACTCGACAAAATTACGAGACATATCGAGATGCCGACTTACAAACTCGACATCAAGGTAAAATTTGTCAAACTGCCGAAATGTTGTAACACGACAACATTCTGATTTTTGCCGATATACCGAATTACCAAAAGAAGGCAACACAGTACACCATAAATGTTATCAAATTCTCGAAATGTCGTATTCAATGAAATTTGTTACACGACAGAAACTGTATTTTTTGTCGAGATACCGACTTACGTAAACTTGGCATCAGAGACAAATTTGGCAAGTTCTCGGCATGTCCTGTTTCATGAAATTTGTTAAGTCGACAAAAATTTTTTCTTGATATTGATTTAGCCAAACTCGACATCTCAGTAGAATTTAGGGAGTCGTGGCGACGCTCGAGTTCTATATGAAAACGTATGAAACAAGTGACAAGTCGCACAGTCAAGCGGCTGTATATTCCGATAATATTACGTTAGAGAAGGCCTAACGTGAACAACGGATCTTTTAGTCTGGTGACACATGTGGGAGTGTAGGCATGGGATGTGAGATATGCCCTCGGAGTTTCTCGCCTGTCGTAAGAGGCAACAAAAGGGAAACCAAATCTGAACTGGAAAATTAATTGAAACTATGATCTTTTTATCGAGTTGCCTGACACTACGTTACACATTCGCGTTGGTGTGCAACTAAATCTCATCTAAATACCTGACTTTCTGACTGACGGACGAACGGACCGGTCAGTGGCGTAGCTAGGATTTTTTCCAGGGGGGGGGGGGCAAAGGTATGAAATTTCCCCAAAACTTCCCGGTCAATGTGTATGTATTTCATATAAATATGAAAACTTACAAGTATAACAACATTACCATGTCATTTTGTAATATTACCTGCATTTTAATCTTAAAGTATAACAGAGAGCAATCGGAAATAACAAAGTATATTATTTTGGTTAACAGTATCTGGTTTATTGTATGTACTAAGGCAGTGGCGTACGCAGGATTTCTCTGAAGGGGGAGGGGCATGCAGTATGGTCTAAGTAGAGGGGTGTCCGGAATTTTTTTGACGTTTTCAAGGAGCCTACATGCAAAATGGTGCAAGATTTGAATCGTGGTGGTTCATGAGGATAAAACTGAAACTTTTGTGTCTTTACATGCACTCTTATGACATTTATGCTACCTTTCGAAGTAAAAACTTGTCACTAAATTTGCACACTGACTTTCAGAAGTCCAAATAAAAGAGCATTGATGGTTATTTGTGGTTCTCCTTGGCCACAAAATGATATTTTGTCATAATGAATATCTACGCGGAGCGCTACCATTGGTTGGCGCGGAGCGTAGAGAAAATTTGGAAAAATCAGACCCCTTAGATGGCCGGAAATAGCATTTTCCAGGCAAATACGAAGAATCTAGCCAGTCGCTTTCTTCTTTTGTCGTTTGCAATAAAATGCTCACTTCAAAATATGTTCGCAAACTGCAAAGTGATCAGAGAGTTAAGAGCTAATTTTACTCCAAACATGTAATTTTGCCCAAAAGACCGAGCGAAGCGCCACCATAGGTTGGCGCGGAGCGAAAAGGAAATTTCGAAAAATCAGACCCGTCAGATGGTCAAAATAGCGTATTTATGCTTGTAAAGAGAATCTAAACATGTAGTCTTTTTTATCGATGCCACCAGTGAGAAACAGAGTGTACCTTTTTAAGTAAAAATTGGAATTTGACAGAATTTGCCTAGGTCTATTTGTAGGAATAAAAAAAATTGGCATCACTGAAAGACCTTGCAGGGACAATCCTTCCCCTTTGAAAAATTTTGAAAAATTGGGTGTCCTTATAAGCAATTTGGTGCCGCATATGCTATCTTTTGAAGTAAAATCTGTGTTAATAAAGTTAGACTACGTATTTTTAAGAACAAAGAAAAAATGGCATCTGTGAGGGGGGCATGGCCCAATGGTATCCCCTTCGCACGCCACTAAGGAGGCCTAATAGTGGCTTGATTACACAGGATATCCTGGGAGAAAAGCAGTCTGTTATGTGTAGAAAGCTACAAGGTACTCATTGTCCATTTATTGTTACACTCAAAGTGAGCAGAAAGCTATTTTCCCGAACTAGCTTGTAAGTCTCCAAGGATTAGGCTAAGTAACAAAATCTAAGTGTGCATGCCAACGGATCCCGTTAATTCTAATTTCTAGATTAACTTTAAGTTTATCGTTGGCCATGGATTGTTTCAACCCGATCCATCCTTATGTACACACAGTAAAATCGCACAGCTACTGCATGCTAGCTTGTAGAAGAACATAACAACCTCGGGGGTCTACGGTTGGGACTTGTCAGTTTTCACATCCTTTTACTGATGAATTCCCAAAGTATCACCTGAATAACAGCTTCCTGTCCACTGAAATGCACTGATCATAACCCCAGTGCGTATACAAGCACAAGAGAACATTCAATCTGCTACGCGACGAGGACATTTCTGTGGAACGCGAATTGGGCCGGTTCATGCGACACTGACGAAATCTGAGTTAATTTGTTGCATGAAAATACGAATTATGTATGAGAAATGTGTCACAATTTCTTATTCTAACAAAAATTTTGAGAAATTTTTGTAATAATAGGAAGATTCATCAAATTTCCCCATTTTCATCAAATTTCCCTAAAATTTTTCCAGGGGGGGGGGCAACTTGCCCCCCCTGCCCCCCCCCCCCACTAGCTACGCCACTGGGACCGGTCGACAGATATACTGACCGACCAGCTGACTGACTGACTAGCCAAGTAAACATCAGCCCAACTAATCAACTAACCAACTAGCTAAAAAATCTTTCGTTTGGTGAATTCAGTATTACATGCGCGAAATTAATCTCCATAAAAGTCAGAAAAACACGACATTCTGACAATTTTTCAATTTTTACAGTGCTGTCGAGTTTGCGTATGTCGGTGGCTCGACAAATACAGTTTATAATGACCATTTTTGCCATGCTTGGTACAGTTTCATTTCTCAAGTGGTTTGACCAGTTCAGCATACGCAGACTGCATTAACATTACCTTCGGGGAACCAAATGAGCATCTTCTGCAAACCTTTTTTTCAGCTAGCCCATATAGCTCAAGCATAGGCTGGCTGAAAAAAAAAAGTTAAATTTATTCATTAAATAAAAGTTCACAATTAATGAGAAAATGTTTTAACTTTCGCTTTGTAGTATACGGGTAGATAGTCATAACACGAGTTCCTAGATCCATCATAAAGAAACCTAAATATTTATCACAGCTTAAAAAAGCAATAAAAAATAAGCTTAATAGGTGGAAGCAAGGATTGGGAAACCTTACATAAATACTCACTCACATTCGTGTGAATGACATGTTTGCTGTCAAATAAAAATGTATATGGATCTAAAACATCAAGCACGATAGAGGTAATCAATCACAAAGCCTCGAAAAACGAATTATGTACTCCAGAAAGAGGTATTTTATCCTAGAATAAGAAACATGGGGACACTTCCCCTCCCTTCCTCGTTTGTCCAGATCAATGGTGAGCAGTCTGATTATTTCTTCTGTAATGTTGGAGTCAGACAAGGTGAAAACCTGTCTCCAGTTCTTTTTGCCCCGTATGTAAATGATTTTGAGCTATTAATCAGAAATTATTATCCAGGTTTAACTAAGCTTTCAGAATCTGTGAATTGTCACTTAAGTAATAACGATTTTGAAGTGTTTTTTTTAGACTTTTTTGTCTGCTCTATGCTGATGATACTGTTGTTCTGGCCGAAAATGCTCGTGATCTACAATTTGCATTAAATGCTCTTAAGTTATACTGTGATAGATGGAAATTAACGGTGAATGCTAGTAAAACGAAAGTTGTAATTTTCTCCAAGGGTAGAGTAAGGAAAAGGACTCTATTTAAATTCGATAATGTTGTACTTGAAATTGTTGATGATTACACCTACTTCGGTACTGTGTTTAATTATAACAATAAGTTTAATAAAGCTAAGAAGAAGCAAGTTAACCAGGCAAGAGGTGCACTATATCGTCTCCTAGCAAAGTCCTATGAGTTGCAGTTACCTCTTGATCTACAATTACAATTCTTTTCCTATTCTCTTGTATGGGTGTGAAGTATGGGTTATGGAGACATTTCGCAAATTGGATCATTCCACCTAAAATTTTGTTAACGAAAGGTTCATAATTATTCTGCCAATTGAATGGTTTATGGGGAATTAGGTAGACATAGGTTTATTAAGACAATTGAAGTTAGAATGATCACTTTTTGGGCAAGAATTATTAATGGTAGTAAACATAAACTTTCTTATACCTTATATAATCTATTAAGAAGCTTGCATGAGAAAGGTATTTATAGCTCGGGTTGGATCACTAAGGTTTAAAGTGTTATTGATTTAACTGGTATGTCCTATGTTTGGAATTCTTCGACCCTTAATAATGGAACTCTAATTGACATTAATTGGCTCAAAAGTTAAACAGAAAACTCTCTGACATGTATGAACAGGACTGGCTTTCAGAAGTGTTTAATAATTCTCAGTGTAAGAACTATCGTATTTTTAAGACTAAATTAGAACTAGAAAAATACCTCGTATGTTTACCTATTAAAGACCGTATACATTTGTGTAAATTTCGTTGTGCGAATCATTAACTCCCTGTTGTCGCTGGAAGATTTCTTAACATTATTTACAACGAAAGATTCTGTCATTATTGTGGTCCTGAGAGATTGGGGGATGAATTTCTCTATTTATTTGAATGTAAAATGTTTCACAGGGAAAGGAAAACTTACCTAAAACGCTTCTTTACTGTTAATCCTTATACAATTAAAATGAGACTTCTTTTTCAGAGTAGGAACAAATCCGTTTTAAAAAATCTTGCTAAGTTTGTAACTCTCATCATTGATTTTTTCAGCTAATTTATTCTCTTTTCCTGTCAGGCTGGTGGCACAGTTTTCTCGCTGCCTTCATAAGTTATATAGATGTACTTGTTTTTCTTTTTATCTCTCTCTCTCTATCCCTTTTTCTTTTCTCTTCTTATCACTTTGCCATCTTGTAAACTTGGATTGTTTCTTGTATCATATTATGTAAATGTTCGTTCTTTGCTTTTGTCTTTTAGATTCTGAAACCTCAAATGAAGTAAACAGAATAAATTGAAACTGAAACTTCCCCATGAAAGGAACCCATGTCTAAGCGCATCATAACTTGTAGCTCTCAGTTCTTTAATTAAAGTCACAATGTTATTAATCCAAAGTAGAGCAACTAGGAGGGGAAAGGGGCGGTCGCCCCAAACCTGTCAGTACACGTCCTGGTTTTGTCGGTGTATCCGCAGGAATTGGACTTATAAAGAAAAATAATACTCAATCGAATAATCGTGCTACGGAATTTTAACAGTTTAAATTTTAAATATAATCGTTATTTTCTCACAGGAGTTCCATCTTTCGGAACACCTATGCCTGATATTCCAGTTCAGGTCGTTTGACGTATTCCGAAGCTTTATGACGCCATTCGTCCGTCAAAATATTTAAACGCACTATTTGCCAGTTAAGTGACTTGTTAAGCGATAACTCATTGACAAAATGCCGGTACATATCTAGAGGCCAATTCATGGTGAGATTCGTGGGCCTTTACGGGGGCGATCTCCTCACCTCTTTCGTATATTTGCGAGGATAGTTGTACCATGCCTGTTATCTGCTAGTAATGCCAGCCGCCCATGATGCAGAAAGGAAATAATTGCAATAACCCTAGTCGACAGTGATTGCTTACCATCACTTGGTTGTTGAACGTCAGCTTTTTCGTATGAAAATGAAGGGAATTTCGTTTATAAGGACCAATCAGCTTTTTGAGGAAAGACCACACCCCCAAATAACAAATAGCAGCTTTTCGACCCCTTTTATATTATACTTATACCGGATCGTGAAATATTAGGTCCTTTGTTTACGAAACTTTAAACCTTGTGGTATCCCTTAATATGATTTCTACACAAATAAATTTTTTTTTAGAAATCGACATTTCCCTCGCTAGTCGACGACAGAAGCCTACGTCTGTTGCTTTCGTCTTCATGCTTTCGGTACATTTACCTCATTTTTATCTCTGCCTCCCCCAAGTTCTGTCACCCCCTTAACGCTATTGATGGTGAGCGGTGATGGCAAAAAATTAGGATACATAAGAGAAAAGTTGGATGTGTTTTCCTCCTTATGTTACATTTTTATACGAAAAGCTAGGCCTAAGATATATACGATTTTTATACGATAAAGTATTTCATTTCGGGGGGTCACAAGCCTGATTTTCTTCATTGGAACAATAGAAAAGAAAAGGTACCATCGTGGTGCCTGCCTTAGTGAGGGAAAAGTTTAGAAGCTAAAATATCATGCAAAATTGTTTTTCGTTGAAACCTGGTAGGTTCTTTGCTGATGTCTTTGCAACAAGGAATAAATGGTACTTTTTTGCAGACAAAGAGAGAACTCTCGTCCCGGCTATCCCAGACCACGGACCAATGCCTATGCGATGTAAAATCTTAATTTGAATAAAGCAGGACAAAGTAAAAAAAGTTCAATGAAAACAGCAGTCACACTTAAGCCTAGCAGGCAATCTTCTAATTACGAAATAATTCTTTTTTTATCACAGCAGTAAACAAAGGCAGTATCTACGAAGCAGGTCGTCAATTCTCCATTTTGAACTTTATCGGTTTAATAACAATCCGCAGCGTTCAGTAAATCGAAAGCGAAGATATTAAAACGACGGCTGAGTGGATAATGGTAAGAGGCGTAGTGAAACCTAATATTACTCGTAATTATAACGGAATATCACCTTGGACTACGGACATGAGGTTAAAAATTCTTTGTCAGATTTGCTAACCCACCGTATGGTAAATTTTCCATCCGCCTGTTTGATAGGTCATGTTTCAAATACTAGCAGGTCTTTACAGATGTGACGTACTTCAAGAACGTTTGTGAATCGCATTAGGGAATAGACCACTGCTGTAGGTTTAAGTTCACGGTTGAAGTCAATTATCAATTCTCGTAATAACATGTAATAGCCGTGTTAGTCGCATGGCTGACCACATGTGTTGAAAGGCAATTTCGCGTAACATCGGACTTCGTAATAACACCCAGTCGGAAACATCTGAAGAATCGTAGCAACGTTCCAGTTCGTTTGTCTATCTCTTTGAAAAGCGTATTTATATCCAATAGGGCGACAAAAATGGAATGGTTCTTAAAGAGATAAAAAGGAAACGGAGAGATTTGTTATATTTTTGTACTGATACATTATTATTAGGAACACTCTTTAATATTTCCGCCAGGTAAACATAATATTGAAATAGTTTCATTTACAAGAAGCGAAATGGACGGGAGAAAATACGTCGTTTCCAAACAGGAGCCCAGTGACATTAGTTATGATTGGTTCGATTTATCTTGGTAGAGCAGCTTGAATGCTTCATTTACTTCTGGGAGAAGATTACTTACATTGCCTTTTTCGCGAGGGAAAGGGAAAAGTTCATTAATTTACTTCACGTTGAATTTAATTGAGCGAACATAATTACATCTGTCCTCCTGCAGAATAGTCAGTGTAACAGTGAAAAAAATCGATTTGAATGTACGTGACATGCATTTTATTCAACGAGCACTGTTTCAATATCGTGAAATAAAGTCATTTAAACTATCATCATGCATGAAAAACAAATTTGCCTGAAATCTCACGAAAATTATTAAAAAGTCTAGTGCTTATTGCTGCCATAAACTAAGTGATTTTAATGGTAACTGCCGTATCCTTTCCCATGTTTAATAATTCAGATTTATGTGGCGAATTGACCGTCTGTTGGTACGGAGCGAACTGAAATTTTTGAAAAACTTGCCCACCCCCGACTTGCGGTATATGACGTACCAAAGCAATCGTTATTTGAACATTTCCTAGCAATACAATGTTCAATTCAGTAAAAATGGACAACTTGATTGCAAATGATGCGAAGATTAGGTGAACACCGGTGCAAGTTAAGTAATTATGACATGCTTGGAAAAGTTTTGGGGCATGACGCCTCTGGGTGGAGAACAATTATCTATTTTTATAACGTAGCGGAACATGCCATCTTTATTAAATTGGTCTTTTAACACGTTATATGATGTTAACCATTTGTACATATAAAAACGGCATCGACTGGGAGTGCAAACTCAAAGGGATATTATATACGGTGTTTCCTGCAGAATATTTAGAAACATTGTAGCGGTGTAATATACGTCACGCAATGGTTCAGACTGTCCTGTGGGAATCAACAAGTAGAGGGATAAGATAAAGAATATAATAGAATCAGCATGACCATATTGAATGAGATCAATGCGACAAACTTTGAAGGTGGAGGAGTCGATTACGAAATCGAACATAGGAACAACTTTTTCCCCTTCCCTCCCTCAGATTGACGCCGCTGTGACGTCTTAGAGACTGGTAGCAATGTAAATAAATCAAGTCGATCAAAGTTTTCCTTTGTGGAAATAAATAGAAATAAATAAGCTTTTGTTTCTTGATCTAAGGGTGTACATATTTCAAATGAATTGGGACGTCTGTTTTAATAACATTTATCCCCACCAATAAATTTTATTCGTGATCATGCATGAAAGATCGACGCTTATTTACACACAGAAACATCCACAAACTGTTTACTCAAAGGTGCAACATTTTTAGAAGATTACTCAGTGAGCGGATGCGATGCATTCAATCAAGGTTCAATCGTCCATTATTTATGTTACAGCTAACATAATTCAAGAGGTCCTCAAGGTGAAGTAGGAAACTTGGTTTATAAAAAAAGACATCAAAATGAAACATTACTAAACAAAAGACCTTCAGACCAATTTGTCTCAGAATTAGGTCGCAGTTCCCCCGAAAATATAAGACGTAAAGTTGGCAATTGAAAGAAACCTTACGCTAAATCCCAAACAATCATTTACTGTAGGACGAACACTGTCATTTCCCCAACACTAGTGAATAAATTTCTAGGTCTCTCCGTCCAAATCTTCGTCAACTTTCTAAAACTGCACGAATATAAGTCGACCTGTTGGTTGTTTCCTTCACCTTGTCTAAAGTCGCGTGTGATGCTACAGAGAGAAAAAAATCTGATCGATATCATCTAGCGCAGCACTGTAACTTTCAATAAAACGAGATTTCTCCAGGAAAGTTGCGGTAAGGCGTTAAAAGCAAGATAAGCTTCTAAATGGGACACACACCTAAACTAACTCAACAATTTTGTTTTCCCGGCGGAATGGTAACGAACAATCTTTGTTTCTAAGGATTAATCAGTACTTGACCAGTCTTTGACAAATGCTGTTATGAAATCGGAATCGTAATCTTAGAAAGGCAATTGCAAAATGGCCTCCATGTAACATTAAAGTATATGGTAATTACAAACATTTAATCCACAACAACCGTCCTACAGTTTGGACTTTCTCCCTGATATGGTATTGATAGACAGACAGGTAATCAGTCATGATTATATGGTATGTCACTTCAATTACCAAAACGAAAAACTGATCCTCAAACTTCATAAAAAGATTGGAAGAACGAAACGTTTTTTAAAGGAATTTCAGCATTATCCACAGAACCTCGTCTGTACGTTGCCATATGATTAAAACCTAACAATGCAATCTTTCGTAACACCCCACTTTTCTAGCAGAAAAAGAAGAATTGCGCATTTAGAGTTTCATTTTCTTACTTTATTCGTATGCAGTACAAAGGTTATACAATGTACTAGGCTTACTCTGTAAAGCAATCAGACCTACGGACAAAACGAATATACGGCTGAAGCAGTCCGTGTCCTTGCCTTCCGAAAGCGAGTCCCTCAGATAGTGCAAAAAACCGGTCTTCAGTACTGCAGCACTGGTATATGGTTTTATCTATCATTTTTGCCAGACCAGCAATACTGTATAACAACCAAGCCCACTCCAAGGGACGAACGACGTTTAGCCTGATGCGTTTGCAAAGCTCATCGATTCAGATCAATCCTACCAAAAGTTTTCTTTACTTCTTTGGTTCCATGCAAGTTCCTCAATTATAAATAATAAAGGGATTACAATAAGAAAGAAAAAAAAAGAAAATAAAAGACGAAAAATGTTACAAATAAATCAATTAAATTTTACATAAAAGATCTGATGGAAAGGAGAATATATCAGATAACGGAAAATGAGGTCCTATAAGGAATGCAATCTTTGATAAGGGAGGAAGCTAAATTGCGCTGGAGACAACTGTGTTCTGAGGACGGAACATGATAGGTGCCCTGACGTCATTTCTACAATCTTAAAACACCGGGGTTAAATTTAAGGATCGGTGTTTTATATACGCCAACAGAATCCTGGTAAAGTATTCTATTTATACTAACTCAAATCCTAGTTATTTAAACCATACTTTTTGTTAGTTTTAACAAGGATTTGCATTACAATTTAACTATGTATTCTGTTGGTGTGAATAGAACACCACTCCTGATTAAATTTTTCCCCGGTATTTTAAAAGTGTGAAATCGTTGGGCAACGCAGATGTCAACAGGCTAAGATGCTTTCATATTTCGCTTCGAAAGTATGCACTTAGTTCGAAGCCGGATTCACATAATAATAGAAATACTGTATATTACGGTCATCACGATAGTTCTGACTTTTAGGCTTAGTCTTGCCTGGCTTTCCTCCGACTGACAGGAATTGCGACCAGAAAAATTCATAGAAGATATAGCATTTGCATGCAACATGAATTTTTATTTTTTAATCTCGTTTTGGGCAGGACATTTGATAGAAATGATAACATGAACAGGGAAGCTGGTACCGATACGCATTTATGTCGCGATGCATGGTTAACGTGTAGTAGCCTTTGCTTGTTTATTAAAGCCAATGGGTGCCACGAATTCCTACACATAATTTCACGTATTTGCTTCATTATTGAAGATGTCTTCAATGAACAAATAATAAGCCAGTCCAGAGTTGCAACTGCGCGTGTGCTATGATTGCCTACTATAACCCTATGACTTTGACCGCTGGAGGCTATCACGCGCCATGCATCATAGGTATGTGCGTTATAAGCTTTGCGTTGCCATCGGAATGTTGGCTCATAGGAGGAGCGCATAGGCCTAACTAATAACCTTTGACCTTTAGAACATAACGGTAATTATAAACGAACTGTAAGATGTACAACATTATAATACCGAAAAAGTGACGAAATGTGTTACTCAGACGAAAAGAACATTTCACTTAAATTAGTTAGGTCGCTACATGTGCTAGGGCTACGCGGGCAGTTTATCCGCCTAAACCCTATGAGTGCAAATTTCCTTATTTAACAGAATGTTTTGACTCCGAAAGTGACTGACACTTGTTTAGCTAGAGTAGCCGATCAAATTCTACAAAAAATATTTTGCATAATGGAAAAAATGACTTAAAGTGATTTCAATATTGCACGATATTGTCTGAGGGTACCCAAATAGCCCAAAATGTCTCAAAGAGGATGGATAGCACCCTCTCTCCTCTCCCGCTTTAGCCCCGCCCCCATACCGGCCATCAGACCCTGCAATGCAATTGGCTACCGACAAATTAAGTCCTCTCGACGTGTATGAGACCGTCAGTACAGCTTCCGTAGTTATTACGCACTGCACTCTAATAGAAATAAAACTTACAGTGTACCTCAAGTAAAAACGAAAATCAAAAATATATTTTAAACAGCATGAAGAAGTTAATATAAACTCCTATCTTCACAGGACATTGCTGAGCCGAGATGAAATGTTGAAATTTATTCACTTAAAACAAATTAGTCCGTTGCGCAATAATTTGTAACTTTCCTGTTGTACTACTGTTGTAACTCACACCACCTTCTTTGATTCCCATTAAAATTAAAAATGCTTTTAAGACCTTGAACACTTCCTTTTTACTTACTTAGCATGTTGCATAGAGAGGGCTTAAGAAATTACATCACACTATAAGAGTGCTATCACATTCTTGGTAAAAGGTATAGTCAAAGGCGTACGGGGTAATTTTTTACTATGAGGGGGCAAGAGCATTTTTTGCCCGAATTATGTTACTGTCATGTTTTGGCCATGTTTCGCCCAAATAGATCAACTGCTATTGCCCGAATTGGGAGGGCGAACTTCCCCCTGCATCCCGCCTCCTCCGTCTATGGGTGTAGTAACTTTCAGAATAAAAAAAACAAAGAACTGTAAAGATTGTAACTTGAGTAGTACAACAGCGATTTTACATATCGGCTCAGGAATGACCTATGAATTACAGGGAGCTGTTATTTGAAAAAAAAAACCTGAAAATTTATGGTCCCTTTAAAAGTTTGCGTTTCCATTAACTTTACACGTTTTTAGCCATTTGACCCCAGAATAATTTTCATACCCCTGGAAGCCATTCCATCTTGTCTGGTTAAGGCCTAGAATGCACTCTAAAATCAAAAGAGTGAACTTAGTCACTCTTTGATCGCGTGTAAAGTGTAAATTTACTCCATTAGAGTGATAATTCACTCAAAGAGGAGTGAAGTTCACCCCAAAAAGAGTGACATTCACTAGCGTAAGAGGGAAAAGTCACACTTCCATGACTGCCTGCAATGATTGCTATTTTTTTAAAGAGCGATAGCTGTGGGCACTCCATCAAGAGTGAAACATCGCTCGTTTTAAGGGAATTTCGATCTTTTTGGAGTGAATTTCAATCTTCTTGGAGTGAATTATTACTCTAATGAAGCGAATTCACACTTTTCACTCTATCAAAGAGTTTCTAAGTTCACTCTTTTGATTTTAGAGTGTGGATATATTGAGAGGGACATGAAGGGCATGAAGGGAGCAAAATGCCAATGTATCCTTGTGGTTCCCTGAATTGCAGCTATGCTACTCCTTTCCCCCTGTTTGATAATCAGTTCTGTAATGGTTATTGAAAATCCTTTGTCCATACTTAATCTCATCTTGCACCGTAAATCTTTTTTCTTCTGGCCTCGTTCCACCGACCCTCAAGGCTCCACCCACCGCACCTCAGGCCATGAGTGTCCATCCAGGGATGTTAACACAACAGTATGAAAATAACAGTGAAGTCACACTCACACAAAATAAGATTTGTGCACAATTTGTATTGGTCCCAATTTATATCGCATAACACAGATATCACTACCCCAGCAACCCAGAGTCCCCTTATTTTCACCTCTCCATAACCCGTTGTAATTTATATTAAATCCTGTACAACATTAAGATCAATAAATAGCTTTCGCATGGTTTACATACACTCTTAAAACGTTGGGTAAAATATCCGTTGGTTAAAGAAGTTTGTGAAATGTGTTGGTTAAACTTTGCCCAACTTTGGGGCTAATTGGTGCAATGTTTAAACGCTGGGCAAAGTTTTTGTTGAGTAAAAGTAATTGCTTAAGTGTTGGTCACTCTTTGCTCAAATAATGGTTAAATTTCTCCTTCCATGCACGCGTATACTGTTATACCCAACTGACTGGTCAAAATGACGATAAGATTTTATTCTACAGTTGAGCATATTTTCCCTTTACCCACTTGTTGGGTAACTTTTTGCCAATTTGTTGGGTATATTGTTGGTTGCAGTGTTGTCACCAAACAACAGTGCACTTGACCCGATTTGTTTCACAATTCTTCTCATAATCAGACCATGGTACCATAATCTGAAAATTCTCTTTGGCATCTTTTATATTGGCCAAACAGCTAAACTCGTACATTACTTTAGACCATGAAATCGATCTCTATTTCCATAAAATTCTTTAAACAGTACTACGAACTAGAACACATTTGTATGAGATTCCATGATTCGTATTTGGCACAAAACTGCTATCCAATGAGAGGTCAGGATCTGGGATATTCTCTTTCACGTCCGAATGAGCTTTTATATACTATTATTTGAAACCTTTGGCATAACAAGAAACCTGTCTCATAACCATGATATCAGTGTATGAGAGCTACGGACCAGCTAATTCTCATGCAGCCCTTGTGTTCACATTTATGTATTGATGAAACTACAATACTTCATCACATCATTAACACACATCATTTTACAGTGCCTTTTAAAAATGATAGTTTTGGACGTACCTATACGAAACTCAGTGACAAACCAAATAGGTTATTAAGCCAGGGTTTTTTTAACCGGGACCGATGGGTTGCCATAACCAGGGAGCTGCAGTGGCAGCTCCCTGCCATAACCTACAACCTAACATTTAAAGAAAGCACCAATGTTTAAGGAAAAGATGATTAACATATAACCAACATTTGGTTAATGCATTTGCCCAACAGTTTAATAAAAGAAGTGCCCAACAAGTGGGTATGTTTTAAAATGCTAATTTACCAAACAGTTGGGTAATCTCTTGCCCAACAGTTGGGTTCAAACTTTGCCCAATTTGGTTGGTTAAAGTTTTGCCCAACTGTTTAGGTTGTTGAATAGATGCCCAGTGTTGGTCAAAAAGTTGGGCAAAATTTGCCCAATTTTTTTAAGAGTGTAGCGAAACAAGTTTGGTGCGCAGATCAACATGACTGTTAAACTAACCTATAAACACTGACGTAAAATGTTCCAAAGTTCCCTCATTTGGAGGCAAAATGGCGTCAAATTACGACTTGTAGCAACCCTCTCTCTCTCTCTCTCTCATAGGCGTACGAGGTACGAGTGCAGGGGGAACTCACCCTCCCAATTCGGGAAAAAACAGTTGTCCATTCGGGAAAAATATGATAAAGGGTGCCATTACTCGGGCAAAATGTGCCCTTGCCCTCCCCACAAAAATTATCCCTTTACGTCTATTCTCTCTCTGTATAAGAATCTCAGGAACGCTTATTGCACATCACCATGGAATATATTTCGGTTAGACAACATTTCCATACGTGGAAATATTAAAATTGCAATATAACATTATAATAATTTATTACTAGCAATATCTCAAATAACCGACGAAAACAACAGAAAAAGATTCCAATTAAGATTGATCTACTATACACACAATACAAAATCTTTCATATAACAGCATGTATCGTCCATACTTTTTGCCTGTGTTTTTGATCTCTCATTTATTGTAGTGTTCCTGTTTGTATGGAAAAACGGGGACTACCATGTGACTGCTAAAAATAGCATCAACCACTTCTTCATAGTTTCATTGTTATCCATTCTGTGTCATGATAAGGGTAAACCAATTGTTTTCCCGGATGAAAACGTGGAATATGACATGACTCATGAGTTGTATGAAAAGGCTATTTTCTCTCCTTAATGTGTCTAATGGACACACACTCGGTGCATTTGCACGTGTACCACTTCATTATACAGATTAAATGAGAAGTATTGCTGTATGGTAGGACAATGCCAATAACTAAGTGACGTTTTTCCAATGGAAAATTGGGGGCAAGCTTACGTTCAAAACCAAACACGCATGTTCCATGAAATGTCTGCCTTTCTCCCTAAACGGAAGAAGTAAAGATTTTTATAACAAGATGAAGAGGTATGCTCTAATGACTTGTTTCAATTATGAAAACGTACGCTCCAAAGACCCACCTGTAGATTGACTACCTACAGAAATGTACAGAGCATGTAACGCGTACTTCGTATCAGTGGCGTAGCCGCGGGGGGGGGGGGGGGTGGGGGGACCTAGGCCTCTCAGATTTTCTTCAGGCCCTCCAGATTTTGCGTCCTGATAAAATAATTGAGAAAAAATTTAATGTTTGAACGGAAATAAACTTTGAAGTATTTCCTTCAAAAACAGCAAATCAAAAAAATGTGTACCAATTAAGAAAACATACAGGAATTTGTGTTATAGACATTTTGTGCGCACGTATGAAATCAGATAGTAACTTCAAAATGGCTACTTTCACTAAACACCGTATATAATATGCGCTGCCGTTTATTACATTCCACTTCGAAGATGAAACGAACGTCTCAACGACAAACTCGACCATGACATGTTAGGTTAAGACTTTTTCTGTCTTTCGGATGTCTCGTTGATTTACTGAAAACAAGGCAATAGTACACTGGAGACCATTCTTACACGAACATTCCTATACTTTATCTTACACAAAACATACCGTAAGGTTATGGTACTGCCTTCGAAAAGTTCTTCCTTTCCATCCCTAACAAGTAGGCCTATGTATTGCCTTGCCCCTGCCCATGACAAGTGCCACTGTAGAACGATTTTTTTGACAAGTCCTCTTTTTACTAGTTGGCACTGGCGTCCGAGCGGATTTGTAAAATGTCCATAAGGTCCGGATTTAATGTGTTTCCCAAAAGATCCCTACTTACGCGGTTTAAATATTTTGAGAGATTTACTCGTACTATTTTCATTTTGACAACGTAATATACCGATATGTTGTCAAAATTAAAATAGACTGAACAAATACTGTACCATTTTGCATCTAGACACCACTGAAAACCGGAAAAATGTTTCTTTGGTAGTATGTATGCCACTTGCAAAATCTCCAAAAATACTAAAAATGAGTATTTTGAAATTTTTCATGCTCCCCAAAAAGGAAAATCTTAAAACGTAGGCCTATAATCAGTTCAAAGTTTTGTCAAACATAGCACCATAATCTTGGAAATTTAACGCAAAGAAAGCTTCACAGAGGGGACACAACTGCTTTTGGTTTTCCTATAAAAGTTGAAATCCATTCAAATATTGCCTCATTTGCGATCTACGTCCTCCTGAAGTTTACAATTTCCCCAAGGGAAAGGGAGATACCGGTTCCCTTTAGTCTCATCCCACAAGCCACAGATCAGATATACCCAGTTTTGGGGTCCCTAAATGTATTACCATTTTCCATAGATTGATTTTTCATTCTCATTATTTGAGAAGTGGCACACATGAGATTCGTATTTAGGGGTATTTAGGGGTACCAGTCCCCCCCCCCCTCACTTGCTACCTAGGCCCTCCTAAAAATTCCATTCTGGCTACGGCACTGTTCCGTATCCGTACACTGTCGCCACCGCCTGTAGCAATTAAAAAAAAGCCGCACCAAGATGACCGCCGTGAAGTTATAATTTGTATGATTTGACGAAGGCTCAAAAATATTTTAAACAAAAGTTTAACTTGAATGAAAAATATATCATGTTCCTGCGACACTTCAAGTAGTTGTGACAGTACCTTGTATTATTTCGAAATTATGTTAACTTTCTTGCAAAATCTGTTGATTTACTTGAGCAGGTAAAAACTTTTACACAAAACCCATAGCACTTGCTAGGCCTACACTTACACGAACGGTAGCCACAATGTACCATGCAGGTATGCTCTGTCTATGCATAAAGTAAGTCCGTGGGGGTATTACGTATAGCTAGCTAAAAAGCAGCTGGCGACAGACGCGCTGACTGTTGACTGTTTGCCCGGCCGCGGGCGAGGCTAACCAAACATGAAGTATCGTTAAAACTACACATTAAAAAAGTATGAGCACTCGCAGAACGTAAAATAAAGAGAAACAACACAATGCGTAAAAAGTACTGTCAACACATTGACGGCACTTTCCATGTACCTTTTTGTCCTTATGAATTTCTTCTTCTGCAGTTTTTTTTTTTTAAATTGATATATATTTAAATTGATATATATTTAAATTGATATCCGATTGAGAATATATACGTCAAGACTTTGAAATTCTCAAATCGGACAGTTCCATTCACGATCTGTTCAAAGATCCCCCTCTCATGTCCCGTAGGCAACCTCCAAACCTTAAATCCCCAATTACCTCTTCTAGGCTTCCCAGTAGGTCCGACACGGGCAACCCGAAATGCGGAAAGTCTAGATGTCAAGTATGTAGTTTGTTGTTCACTGACCCCGCCCCGGTACCAATGCCCGCATCCGCCCCGGTCCTTTCAATTATGATACCCCCAACGTCGTGTATTTGATTTTTTGTAATAAATGTGTGAATGGTAATTACATTGGTCAAACAGGTTCAAAGTTCAGGTTCAAATTCAACAACCACAAAAAGACAGTTAAAGATAACGCCATCAGTTTTCCAGTAGCCAAACATTTCAATCAATATAATCACAACCTCTCCAATCTCAAGTTTGTCCTGTTAGGCTCTAATTACCCCACTCTCAACAATAGACTAAGGTCCGAGAGTAAGTGGATTATGAAGCTTAAAACCCATATCAATGGTTTAAACTTGGATTTGAGTGTTTTGAGTGATTTTCCGTTTGCCACTCGTGGTGAAGCGTGACTATGAGCTTTTGCAATAAGTATACCATTGAGTACAGTGTACTAGGTCTCCAGTATATTATTTTCACTTCACTGTTGGTGCTGAAGAAGGGCACAGGTGTGCCTGAAATATACACTCTTTTCTCTGTATTGGAAATTTGTACTCTTATGATGTCATCTTTGTGTAATCGCTTTTATAATTTTTGGAGCACAAGTGGATACTTTTTTTTAATATATATATATATTATATGGCTCCCTTTATATTATATTATATATATATATCAATGGCTCCCTCATTTGCTCACTTGTTTATGGGCAACTTGGAGCAAAAATTTCTGTCTCGACAAAATTTGAAACCACAAATTTGGTTACGCTTCATAGACGATATCTTCATGATCTGGCCCCAAGGTGAAGACTTTCTTAAAATTTTTACTGAAAACATCAATTCGTTCCATCCCACCATCAAATTTACGCCCGACCATTCCAGGTCCAGTGTCCACTTCCTGGACACCACTGTAACCATAGAAAATGGTTCACTCAAAACACACTTGTTCAACAAACCAACGGACAAGCACAACTACCTTCTACCCAGCAGTTGCCATCTTCCGCACTGCACCAAAAACATTCCGTACAGTCAAGCACTCCGGATAAAACGCATCTGTTCCTCCGAAACAGATTTTGACACTCGGGCAAAGGAACTATCTGGTTACCTCCGTAACCGGCAGTATTTTCGGGGTTCAATTGAAAATGCCATCAAAAAGGCAAAAGAAACCCCCCGCTCGCAAACTCTGACGTACAAAACTCGTCAGCGCAATTCCGACAGAGTGCCGTTGGTAACTGAGTACCATCCCGGTCTACCACCACTAGCCAAATTCATAAAAAGCATATACCCACACTTCAGAGCACCGATCGCTTAAGGTCTATCTTTCCCCAACCCCCCGTCCCCCGTTGTTGCCTTCAAGCGGCCCTCACATTTACGGGACATTTTGGTTCGGACAAAATTCCAGGACAAAGCCTCAGTCGAGGAAAACAACGAAAATTTTGGTTGTTCGCCTTGCCCTTCCAACTGCAAGACGTGCGCCCTGGTTGATTCCACAAAAGGCTTCCAGAGCAATCAAAATGCACGCACCTTCCAAATTAGACAAGAAATTAATTGTCTTTTCAAAAATGTCATTAATCTCATATACTGCAATTCATGTGGTGTGCAGTACGTCGGAGAATCTTAAAATACTCTTTGAATGAGAATGACACAGCACAGGTCAGCAATTAATACCAAAAAGGTTGAACAACCTGTTGCAAACCATTTTTAATTTGCCTCATCATTCTATCAAAAACTTACGGGTCATTACTATCGACCAAAACGATACATGGACCGACAAAGCTAGAAAAGCTAAAAAACTTCTGGGAACTCAATCTCAAAACCACATCGCCTTTCGGCTTGAACATCAGAAGAGATTCAGCAGCTTGCTGATGATACTTACCAAAATAATCCGATCAAGCCATTCCGGCCTAACAATTTCTCTAATTACTTTGAAGAGGATTTTCCTAGTGTTGAGGGGTTACACCCGAGTAATCCGATCAGACCCTCCCGGTCAATCAACCTGCTCAATTGCCTTATGATTATCAGGATTATCCTGTCACAATAGAGGTGAGACCATTGTCAACACCTTTAAAAGCTTCCAAAATTTCTCACTCCTTGTCATTCTCTGACCAAGTATTGATAAAGAGGTAGTATTCTTCGAAAGCTTTACTTCAAACCTTTTGGCTGTTTAATTTATCTGAATTCTAGCCTTCCGCTATTCGTATCTCCTCGCAGATCCAGCCTTTCAATTCTGTAGCACCGTTGTTTTACAGTTTCTCCGTCATGTTTATATATATATATATATATATATATATATATATATATATATATATATATATATATATATATATATATATATATATATATACACACATATATTTACCTAAAAGCTACCTTTGGTCGACATTCCATCGTCTTAAAATGTACCTCAGGTCGACATTAACAAAAGGTCGACAAAATCGTGTCGACCTAATGTTTATCGACCTATTACACCCCTTTCTCAACACATATTTAGTAATGTTATGCCATGTACGGTATCCCTATGGCCCGTAGTCTATTGTGTCATTATACTGGCCTTGTACTTACAACGCATGTTATATATATTTGAACGTGAAAAAATGGGGGTTATATCAGCGTAGTCTAAAAATGTACATTAAGTCGACATAAAGTTATTGCGAAATACCTTTAAATGAATAAAATATTCAATTAAAACTTGTGCATACGTCGCACATATTGAAGATACCATATATATTGCTGCGGGCGCTGGTTAAGTTTACCGTGATATTTTTGTGTGGATTTTTTCAACGACCAACGTAGAGTTATATTCAAATATGTGAATGTTGACCTAAGGTAGCTTTTTAGATGATATCGACCTAAGGTGGGATCCAGCGATATAAATATACATTAATATATATATATATATATATATATATATATATATATATATATTTCACTAATTCGGCACTTAGGGGGAAAGTTGTTGTTGAAAAGTCGACCTTAAGGGAAAAAATTTTGGGGGGCAAAATATAAGTTTCGCCGTAACGTTTCTACACACTTTTTCTATAGGAATACGTAAACGGACAAGGACGCCCTCCTAGATTTACAAAGTAGATGCAATTACTTCAATGTTGACCAAATTACGGACGTCTATCTGTTAACACGTACAACTAATGGACTATTGAATTTACGTACATGTATTTCCTTATGTTTTTCCTTAAAGGCGAAATATACAGTAATGTATTTTATTGTTTTTGATTTCGCCTAAACGTATCAAGATATACAAATATTCCCCTAACGTTCAATCTTGTTGTATATATATATATTTTTATATATATATATATATATATATATATATATATATATATATATATATATATATATATATATATATATATATATATATATATATATATTTATAACCGTAATAGTAAAAAAATAATTAATAATGTCAACCAGGCAATGGTAAAGTGCTCAACCTTGTGAAGGGAGCTGTAATATTGAAAAGGTTGCAATAAGTTCTTACAACATAGCTTTACAGAACTGTTTCGTAAGGGCCAATAATGTAGGTCCTCACTCCTCAGAAGCCTGAAGTAGAATCTACTACTACTTCAGGCTTCTGAGGAGTGAGAAACAGTTCTGTAAAGCTATGTTGTAAGAACTTATTGCAACCTTTTCAATATATATATATATAAATATATATATATATATATATATATATATATATATATATATATATATATATATATATATATATATATATATATATATATATATATATATATATATAAATATATATATATATATATATATATATATTCAAATTCAGAGATACGAAAATTGAACATTTTCATCCCACAGACGTTACTGTAAACCTACAGTACCATCACTTTTTGAGTTCAATTAGAATGTTGATTTAACTACGCTACGGTTGTAATTACGTTTTCCAAATATCGTGAACTGGTACTCGAAACTGGCAGGTGCGGAGAAAGTATGATTTCGGCAGGGAATACCGGTACATTCAAGGGCAAATTCTGAAAATTAACTATGAGATCATTTTCGCCAAGTTGGTGATAGTCTTCGGAGCGGACGAAGCTTTCGTTCAGCTCATCATCGCTACGAAAAACCAATGGCGCTATACGGAAAAGTTGGTGTTTGCTCTGTGATTAAGTGACATCAGATTCAAATTTGAAGAGTAGTTCGTAGAAAAGTCAAACCAATATAAAGTGAAAGAAAACTGCATTATGTACTCTAAATATTGCAATTTCCTACAATCTGATGTGTTCCGGAAACGGTAATGTGTAATGTAACGGTATTCCCACCGTTGAACTGTCAAAAGGTATTCAATTACACAGTGGGGTTTTAGCAGCCAAGAACTCTACGGCAGGGAATTAAATTAAATATTTTTAATGTGTCCCCTGTGATCATGCTTCCTTTGTTAATCCAGCTTGCTTGACCAGCGGTTGAACCAAACTTGAACAAATTACCCTTTCTCCAAATCCAGATATGGATTAATATCTGAATATATCTGGTTAAATACAGCCTTTATATGGCCATATCAAGCCAGATATACAGCCAGATTTAGATGCCTTGATATTATATATCAAGTTCTAAATGGCCATATCAAGCCAGATATAACTTGATTCAAGAAAAACCCAGATATGCAAATGAAGTTCTGTATGTCCATATGAAGCCAGATATAAATTGATGAAATTCCCAGATAAGCAAAGCAAGTTTTATATGGCCATATAAAGCCATATATAAATTGATGAAATGTCTTCCCAGATATGCAAATAAAGTTCTATATGGCCATATCAAGTCAGACATAAATTGATGAAATGCCTTCCCAGCTATGCAAATAAAGTCAGATATGGCCATATCAAGCCAGATATAACTGATTAAAATACCCTTCCAGAATTACACATAAACGTTTTTATGGCCATATTAATATTTTTTGGTTTAATTTGTGTACCAGTTCTACATCAAGGCGTTCTCTGGAAGCTGAACAAGTATCAGCAGACCAAAGTCATAACATTCAAACCATATTAAATCATATTATATTAACATACGCAAATGACTTTCCAATGTGGGCGTGGTCAGGAATTTAGATAGGGCCCTGATTTTCTTTTTTGTGATTAAGGAAGTAAAATGTGAAAAATCATGAAACCTTCAATAAACTTCCTGTTGGAATATTGCCCCATAAGATAATTCAAACCAGCAATGCAGTTTAAAAATATAAGAGTAGGAATTTCAAGGCAGTTTTTTCTTCCCTATTTATTAATTAAACAACTTCAGATAGATAATGTTATACAATGGACATTAAATTTTATTAGAGATGTTCAGTTATCCCTTAACATTGTACTGGCTCAGAAGGCTTCTGAAACACTTTCCGCAAAGATAGTGCCCTAATAAATTTTGGTCCAGTCATGTATGGTCCAGATATGAGGCGTATATGCACCATACCATATCAGTACTGTGTCTTTGTATGAACCAGATATGGCACTGCTTTAGATAAGACCAGTATGGAATAGCTTTACATAAACCATATAAGGTATTGCATTATGTGGTCCACATCTGTTCCAGATAAAGACGTGATCCAGATAAAATTTTATCTGGCCCATATTTGGATTAGATCTAGTTCTGGCTCAGATCAAGGTTATATCTGCCCAATTGTCCATCTGGCCCAGATATAAATCCCACATTTGCAGCAGATATGGGCCAGATATAAAATCCATATCTGGCCCATATTTTGGAATTTCATATCTTGCCCATATCTGGTTTGGAGTAAGGGTTGCGAAATCTGGGCCGGTATGTAAAATGCGTACTTCGCTTATGAACTTAATGCACTGGCTATCCAGGCGTCAACCATGTTTACAAGTGCAAACATATATTTTAAAGTGCAATTTCCAGCTTTGAAACCCTTCCAGATCAACCAATGCTTGCAGAACATACGTCCATAGTGGCTCTTCGATATGAGTACCGTTCTTACAAACGCTTCTCCACCATGTACACTTGTCCCTTCTCCACAGTTCACGCCCTGGAAATACGCTGCTGTTCGTTGTAATTATAACAAAGCACCGTAAGCACATGTCAGAGTGGCTAACTCCCCAAACACATCAGAATCCCATGTACTAGAACAACATTACTCTCACATAGATCACCAGCTTTTCAAGAGTGAGATAATGCTCTTCTACACTTCAGTATTAAGATATAGCTCTATAGTATTGCCTATCAGTTATCCTTGAAAGGGCTAAACCGAATTCGCATGTGCGCCTTCTATCCTCTCTACCTGTTTCAATTAAATGTTTGGGCTCAATCGAGTACGGACTCTATGCAATATGTTAGACACAGTCCCATCATCGAACCAACGTCTGCCGATCAAGTATTTCCATGGATATCATCCTAAGACTTTAGGGCCGAGAATAAGTCCCTTCACTGTCTACCCGCTACAGCCCTATACGTAGTCATGCTGTTAGTGTGCTGGAAAATATTTTTTTTTATCCAAGTAAGTTGACAGTTGCCTCACGATGATCAAACGTAAATTCCTTGGAGTTATCTGCATCCTCTTCTAATCTTATCTTGTCCAAACAGAATATGTGAAAGACCTATGGTTTACTTTATTGATGGACTTATTAAGCAACAAATATCATTAAAGCCATCCTAGCAAACCGAATCATGACTAATTTAATGAATTAAATATCACTTGGAGTAATCTCGTCATCCAAATTCCCAGTCAAAAGAATCAGGGATAGTCTACGAAAAGTGTTGAAGAGCGGAATTCCCTTGGCGGCTTGTTCACACGGTTAGCGATGCTTGACGGCGTAGCTTATTCGATGTGACAGATCGTCGAGCAGCAACACGGCGCTTGCAATTTTGAAAAGAGAAACAAGGTTGCACACATGGATATACGTCGTATCTCGTCACCTTCCCTTTACGGTTGGGACCCACACGTCAGATGAAATTGAGCAAGCGAACGTCTTTTACTGTGTGTGTGCCCAAGTGTAAGCGAGGTCACGTTCAACTTTCGATATTGGCAAATCATACTCACACATGATATACGTGACAACACGACATATTACGTTGCGGTAAAGACTGTCAAAATATTATGAAATTTATTTGTCACATCTAGTAAAATAGGAAAACATAACTTTATCCTCAATGTAGGTTAAACATGTAAACGTGCTCGCAAAAGTGGCGTGTAAATGACGTAAACTGGTCTAATTAATGTTTCTTTACGTGGCAAGATGAGCTATTTATAAAATTGTGTTTTTTCATATCTCTTCGTTATCACTTCTGATGAAAAGGTCACAAATATTTTCTTTCAGAGAGTAAATATTCAATAAAAAGTTTCGCAACGATACATGGCACCTTAACTACCATGTCATTAGTGCTCAGCAAAAGCAATGAGGAGTAGGGAAAATAAGGCAGTGGGCCACAAAGACCAGTATCCATCCGAATTGGTTAGAAACTGAGCCTTATGAACAAGACGCACTGAAACCAAATATATACAGAAAACATCTTGCTCACAACAAATCGCTTGAGCATGTACCCTCATCACATTCGAGGTTGAAATAAGGGCTTGATCCTGTCAAAACATATGCCGAATAGCATCAAGAGTACTACGACACGGCTGAAGCTTTCCTACGTTTTTATTTTAATATATATAATCAGTGGATAAGTTCATTTCCTGTTTTCTTTGGCGATAAGAACGATTTAAACAAATCAAGGAACAGATAAGTCACCGTGGCTTGTATTCGGAAACATGTCAAACTGCACCATGATGACAGCTGCATATGAGGAACAGTCTTTAGTCTCCTTTTTAAATTCACTTTTCTGTTTCACTTTTGAGATCTACTGTGCGGGTATTTCGAGACGGGGTGAGGAATAAATGCGACTTCCTTAACGTCCCATGTCCTTAGCTGCGCCTTAGCCAACTATGTCAAGTTAAAACTTTACCCCTTATATAGAATACGAACGAAGAAGGTGGTGGGTAGTCACTAGTCTTAAGTTCGTTTCTAGTGCACCTTTTACAAACTTCAAACCGTTTTATTGTCACCGCAAGTTCTAGTAGGAAGAGACAAATGACAATGCTTTACGGTCAGTGTTTTAGGAGAAAGTAAATTTTAAGTCTAGAAAATACGTTGATTCTTAAGTTTCCTCATTCAAAAAATGTATCGGCTACCTCCAATTTTCGTGTTTGAAAAATGTTACGGTCTCCTTGTTTTATAATTTAGCAAAACAAAAACAACTAACCACGACTCGAGCAATTTTAATTTGGCATTGCCCATGCCCGGGCATCGGTGCATTTATGAATGAAAGACGTAATGCAGAAAGCGTTGTACAGATATTACGCGTTGATGTCACATGGCGTCAATTTAGGGGCAAAACAGTGAAGTTTTTTATTGAAAGAAAGCTTTTTTTTGGGGGGGGGGTGGGGGCGGGGGGGGGGAACATAGGAAAAGCGCTCTTATTTTTGTGGGGGGTTGGGGCGAAGGGAAAATAGAGGACCAATGGTTCCACCAATTGAAAGTGGTGTTGTTAATTTGAAAACAACATGTTTTAAAACTACGTGAACATTTGCACTTCCACGTGTTTATTGTCTTATCTTTGATATGTTCGTGTGTTAATCAATTAACAGACCATATACCTTAACTGTTCAATGATTACACTTTAAGTGTTAAGTGTTACTTTGTATTTTTTACAGTGTATAAAAACTGACAGTACATTTGTTTCGTCCCTGGAATGTGTACTACCTCTCTAGCATCTGCGATTTCATGATGCAACCTTTAAAGGCACTATTAATATAATAGGCTTTGGCATTGCAAAAATCGAAGAAATTTAATAAGTACCGCAAACAATACAATCTTCAAATGATACGATAACTTCAAAGATACGTGTAAATGTGCTTCGTGAACTCGTTTTGGCTGATGACATGTCTTTAGGCACGAAAAGCTTGACAAAAGACTCAAAGTATTTAAGGAGCACTCAAAATAAAATTGATGAGTGGTCTTTACTAATTTGAAAAACCTCTGCAAATGTCACACGGACGAAAGCCTAAAACAATGCATATGTTGTTTGAGGCTAAAATCTGTTTTTGAATGCGGGCTCAACGTGAAAATATATGGGAGGGTAAATAACAAAATAAGGATTAAAGGAAATTTTCCAAAAATCGCCCTCGTTTGTATCGTGATAAAAAAAATTCCGCCCGCAAAACGCAGCAGAAACCTACTTTGCTGAGAAATCACCTTTAAATGAATAACAGCTGAACTCATTTAAATATACACTGAAAATTTTGTTAGCTCAAATCAGTGTATTAACGCACAAACCACGAGTAAACCTCCAAGGAACTCAACTTCTGAGGTATTTCAATTCATATCTCGTTTAATTTAACAAGTCCATCAATTTTATTAATATTAATTTAGTACCTATCGAGTAATTTTAAACCGCCTTTGAAGGTATTGACACAACCGTAACTTTCTTAACTCGTCAGTTGGGTAAATTTTCTCGGCATTGTTTAGAGTTACTCAAAGTGCGTATACTGCAAGTTTTTCATTGATGCAATGAAAAATCTCAGAAGGGAATTATTGTTACCCATACCTGTGTACATTTATGCTTCAACCAAATAAAACAAAATTTTGTCAGGATAATATTACACAAAATGACATTCATTTACTCAAACGCGTGTAAAAATAGCCCTAGCTGCCTTTCAAGTGATCAAAACACTGCACGTTATTCACAGGTAAATATCGTAAGAACCTTAACATTTTCATCCTTTCCATTTAATATTTACTAATAGGCCTACAACTAGAACAGCAATGCTGTTGTGAAGATCACACAACGTGAACTCAAAGTTCAACCAAATTTTATTTATCTGTTCCCTAAACCTCTTTTCATTACAAAAATAAATGCAAGGAAGTAAAGAATAGTGAAAACAAAACATTTGTGATTTTGCATGTTAAACTTCATCTGATATAATTTTATGGTAGATCTGAATATCACGGTGTATTTTCTCAAATCATGAAAGCCTGGACTGTGTATTCTTAAAGACATTAGGCAGAAAGATAAAATGAAAACTTATGCATGGTGTACCTGTAAACTTCTCAGGTATTGCAAAGTACATCACGTTGCACCTACAAATCCACAAGTAAACACTGCATGGCTGCGCACTGATCAAAATTGAAACACAGAGACTCAAGAAGTTCATACTATACTGTGCTTATTGAACTCAAACAGTTATGTTGGTATTTCTTGGCTTGGACAATTCATGATAAAGTGAACAGATCTCCAAAATAGACAAGTTACAACAGGGTCTGTTGTAACTTCCGGGTTACAGCTTATTCTCTCCACACTAGCTGACCACAGCTGAGTATGAGACCACCTCAACAAGCACACGGTGACAGTACTGTGAATGCTTTGTTCAACCAGCTTGAACATAAAGAACCAGCTTAAATAGTCTGCATGTATGTGCAAGATAAGAGCTTGAACACCAAACCAAGCACACTGCTTTTAAGGCGATAAAGAAATAACCAACCACTCAGCAGGCAAAATGAACTCGGTCCTAAAAAACAGCTTTAACACAAAACTTTAATTTCCTACATTAGAGTGCAAATATGTAGGTATGAATGCTCTCCTCCATTCACCAAAATTTCAGCCCCAAAACTCCAAACACACTGTAAAAAATGTCTGTACATTTACAGAAAATAAAATAAAGAAAAACAAAAGAATACATAAAAAGTGCTGTCAACTAATTAACAGCACTTTTCACTCCAGTGAAATCGAACCTTTACTGTACTAGTATTTTACCACCGCGAGAAGTGAAGCATTGCCATTGCCATCATGTGAACGAACAGTTGACCAGTATTCACTCATCCATAGGCGTACGAGGCGGGGGGGGGGGGGGGGGGGAAGACTGCCCACCCCCCCCCCAAAAAAAAAAATTTCTCAAGACCTAAAATTCGGGCAGAGATCTGGAAAAATTCGGCCAGCCGTTTAAGTCTTAAAACCTGGTTTGTGCCTTCTTACACAGAAAACTCCTAGGCGTGCCCGAATTCCTTCAAACACTTGGCCGAAAAAATAATAAAAAAGCTTCATAGTCACGGTACAATTTTCATGAAAACTCTAAAAGATACCAAAATTTGCGACACATTCGGACAGCTTATGAAAAAACCATTTTTCGTCAGCCTCACTTCATATACTTGTGTAAACCTTTGCCCGAAATGACACAATATTCGGGCAAAAGTTGCAAAAAAGTTCTGGGATATTTTTAATTGCCAGATCACAAGGGGAGAGAGGATGTATACAGTCCCCAAAATTTTGCACGAACAAATCAATCAAAAGCTATCTTGTGACGCACCATATTAATAAATGACAATCACCAATAGTCACCAGAAGGATGAAACGTACTTGGTCGAGAGGTATTTGGGCAGCATATGAATGAGATGACGATTCTGCACTTTTCAAGATGATCCTCTTTAAATTGTGCGAAACTTTTTAACCTGCAGTACTGTGGAACCGAAATTCGGGCAATGGTGAACAAATCAGAGTAGCTTGTTTGTTCACTCATACGAATTAAGTGTGAACAAGTCTGCAAGTAAGTCTACCCACAAATATCTAGCAACGTGACAAGCCGGGTTTTTCTCAAACGGCGTTAGTAGAAGAATCATTTATATAAAGTCGGGAGGTTGAGTCATATAGACAGTTGTACCAATTCAGTGGAACTGGAATTCGGGCAAGAGTCGCAACAGAGTCACAGACATACGGTACTCATTTTTTTAATTCCGTTCTACAGTTTTCCACGGCAAGATACAAGACCAGGTAATGTTTTATACATTCCCAGGTGCGGTATATCATTATATTATGACGCCTTGGGATTTTCGAGGTTTTCTGAAGTTTTTCAATTTTCAAAATTATATTGATGATAATCTCATGCTGCATGACGTAAAAAAGTTTGTAGAACGCGCAAGCAAACTCATTTTCCAATGATTATAGCTTAATGTAGTGATCCAATGGTTAGTGGTACATTTCATCTGAGAGTTTTCTGGTCTTTTTGTAGATTTGCTCATTTTTGGTGAAAATTTTATCGCAAACGAAAGTCAAAATATCCATTGATTCTGCTTATAAGCCTGGGAAAGGCCATTTTCGGCTGTCTGGGGTTGCGATTTTCCCAAATTTTTGTACGCTTCGCGCCAACCAATGGTGGCGCTCCGTTAAGATAGTCTTTCGGGCACAATTACATTTTTCGGTCAGAGAATCCTCTGCCCCCCCCCCCCCCCCAAACTGAAATGCTCCCGTGCGCCTATGCACTCATCATAGGTGAGTCATTCACTAACAGTAGGCTATTTCCACTACATTTTGTCATCATATGTTGCGTAATTGATGACACATGCTTAAGCTTATGTCGTTGCGTTATAACTCGTTCTGAGACAATCAGGTTTGGCTAGGTGGACTCGGATATTATTTGGCCTAGCCTATACGTAGGCCTACGTTAAAGTCTGCGTCGGTCAGGAAATAGCCTATAGGCTATCTGTGAAAGCAAATATTTCGCACATTTTTGTTCATTGAATTCACCGTAAAATGTTCCAAAAACGGCTTAGATTGCACGAGAGAGGTTGTAGAATCTCAGAGCTTCCAGGGCCCTAAGGCGGGCCCTGGACCCACGCCAGGGTTCAGGGCCACTCTAGGGTTCGTTTCACAAGTCCAACCATTCCATCTTATTCACTGATTGCCCCCCCCCCCCTAAATTTTTATGCTTCCACCGCCACTGGCTTTGGATTAGTAAATATACTCACCATAACAGAGCAAACTTACGCAAATGGTGCATACTATTTGGGACAGCTTTACTGGCGTTTTTTGAGTATTTCTAGCCGAAAATTTTTTCAGTGTATTGCGCTCAAATCAAGAGTTCTGGAATTGACTCCTACACTTCTTAAATTGTGTCTACGGGTAGGCAATCGGTTCCATCTCTTCTTTAGAGACAGGTGGGGAATGGTTCATCTTCACGTTTTTTTTTTCATTATCACTGGTATCTGACGATTTGATTGCAAGCGTCTACGGTATAAAATATCTTTGCTGGATATTTGAATGGATTAATTAGATTTCTTTTTTCTCCTTACAGTCTCTCACCGACAAGATGCAGGAGGGGCAAAGTCAAACTTTACCAACGACACAGTTTTATACTACATTGAGAGTGAGGCTCATATATAGGCCCGTGAAGCCGACTGGGAGTAAAACCGTGTTCCCTCCCAGTAAAACTATCAGGGGCGAGGTATGCTTCAGTCCCCTCATTTCAAAGACGGAAGCCCTTTTTCTTACCTTATTTTACAATTGAAGTAAACGTTTTGACAATGTACAAATCAGAACCATCAAAATGCATTTAAGGACCATAAAATGCCGGTTTAACAATTTTCCAGTTTTCCCTTAGACGCTTAGTCCCCAGGAAAGCGATTTAAAGCAACGTTCATGATCTCAAGTCGAGAACAGCTTTTTTTTAACGTAAATTACCAGTATGAGTCTATTCAACTCTCTTCGGCTCGTCCTAGTAGTTGCATTTATGTATTTTCTGCTTGTTACTTCAACCCGGTTCACACCACATAACATATAACCCCTATGGACAAAATATGACTATGTAGTCTGGAAGTGCATACCGTCTGTAGATATGATCGTTTTTGTGTGAAAGCGACCCTGGATGCCGTGACTTAAATCGGCCTATCAATATCTGTTAATACAAAATGCAACCATCCCATTATGAATAATCCCCTAGCCTATCCTATTTCATAAATGGCTCCTACGAATCATGTGTCAATGTTATTTCGTTACGGTTCTGAATTGCGAAATCCATGAAGAGTCACTCATTGTTTCACCTTGGATATGCAATGTTAAAATATAGTGAAAGATACTTGAAAGAGAAATAAGAAATAGGCGAGAACAAGCTCGAGTGACATAAATTTGTAAGTGCGAGGAACCTAGTCTGCATGAGTGTCCCCTCCCACGCCTGCAAAAGCTAAAACTAAGCTGAGGTATCATTTGACATGGTACATTGTATCCACAGTCCGGTTGGTGATTTACACAATATATAAGGGAGAGGGTTTACGTTATTATCCCTACTCGGTCGCTTATGTAATGCATCTGGCAAAACGGTAGATGGTTTCCTGGGAAGTGTGGGAATCAAATTTCGGTCATTAACCCCAGCAAGAGTCGGATGCTTTAGCGCCCAGATCACACACTTGGTCTCGACAACATGTTAGGAGCCCAAAATACGTACCAAGTAAACAGGGTAAAGGTATTCCAAAACCGTCTCAGGAAAGTGTGTGGTGAATTAAAACCGACCAAAAAGGATATAAGTCCAGCTAACTGAAATGGCAGATATAAAACCATCTCCGACTGTTGTCGAGGAGTTCACTACTCTCTTAAGAAAGGGTTTCGGAATGTGAGTAAAAAATGGCAAAAGAATACCACTATAGACTGATGGATGAATCGGAATAGTCAATTAATGGTCTGATTTTGTCGGGCGTAACTTTTGTCCATCAGCTTAAATATTTTAAATTCTTTTCTTTACTGATGATTGTACATCAATAGACTTCTTGATTCCCTCATTTTCACCGAATATGAGGGTTCAAAACTGTACACTGGCAATAAAATTAAAGGGCAGGAGCAGCCATCCCAAATTGAAGAAGTGTAGTAGACTGTCCAGTTTCATGATTGGCTGTTGGGAGTCATGTGACAATGTTCTTTCTCTTCAAATGTAAAATTTACCAGAAAAAATTGCTTGGTTTAGTCATAAAAAAAGGTCATAAAATGTAATTAAGGATACTTTGAAGAGAAGTACAATGAAAATTGAGTTATTTAGCTTTTTCTTCAAAATAAGTTTGGGGGACTGCTCCTTACCTTTAAGACGATTTAAGGCTAAATGACCCAACCAATGGCCGCCTCCAGAAGCTGCTCGATTTCGTCTAGGTAAACGTCGTTTAACCTTAGTGCTTGCAAAGTTGAGTTTGCCAAAGTACATAGTTCTGAGAACACTGTTACGTCAGAAAAATGAACTTCTCAAGCGAGGACACTAAGTTTTAAAAATTCTCACAGAAGTGCCAGCATTTTGTGTTTAACGAAATATATCGTACATTCTAAAGGTGTATCCATAGAGAATCTCATCAGACGAGCAAGAATGGGTAATGTTATCAATAATTTGAAAAGATTTGTTTCAGAAATGGTTAGAACTATTCATTTTTGAACAACATTTAATCCAAGCTTTAAAGAGACTTCCCAGCCAGGCCCCCCTTTCATAAAACCTTAGAATTTAGAGTGCATTCTTTAGTTGTATGCAACGGCGTTTGCCAAAGTAAATATCTCTTTTACGGTACAACAGTTAAACATTTTTCAGGAAAATATACAACGGCAGAAAAGTAGATACTTCAAAATAAAAATATGACAGTATGGGATTTTCTTCATTTTTCCTCTCTCAAGAGACAGCCTCTCCCTGTCTGGCAGCCTGAAGGTCGATAATTTTTGCTCGAAAAAAAAAAAATGGTAGAAAATTTGAAAATTACAACACGAGGCAACTTCTAGAGCTCTTCAGTTGCATAATAGATAGTTATTGCAAAAATTTATTGGTGCAACTTTAGAGTTGAACGGTGATTACAGCTTTTCTTTTTCTTTTTATGCTATGTTGGTTCATATTTAACAGTTCCCTATATAGGAGAAGTCACGATAAAGTAGCCTACTTATTCTATCGCTATTGTCGGTGAACGTTCTTGCTAATTAAAACAAGGTTGGTAGAATCGATACAAAAAATACATACACATGTCAGGTGTTCGACGGCGATACTGATACCGGATCAGACGGATACCAAGCGAGGGGAAACGTCGGAATATATACTCGAAAAAAGTGTTCAGGAATTAAGCATTTTTCTGAACACATTTTGTTACATGTTAGATGCTACACACGCATTTCTTATTCCTAAACATTTCGTTTTATACGACATTTCATTGCTTAATATTTTGTGGGAAAATAAGTGTTTAAGTTGCTAAACGCGCTTTTCAAAGTGTAGGAATCTCGGATCAATTAACATAACAAACCATCCTGAACATTTTATTTAAATTGTTCTATTAATCTGTTAGTGGTTCTTCGTTTTCACTTTCGTGAAAACATTGCACTCCCTGGTAGCAAAATTTAGCGGTCCGCCGGTGACTACATGGCCTACGGAGGGCCGTCGGAGGCCCGGCAGCTCAATCTAGACTTCTATGACGTCATACAGTTATTAATTAAACAGCATCGCTGCCATCGCTGGCTTGCCACCGGACAAATCGTCGGCGGGCCGCCGGAGTTGCAAACAGGGGAATAGCTTTCAATTACCCTCAAACATCCCCGCCCCCCCCCTCCCGGAAAAAAGCTCTCCCACCAACTTCCCATCCCTCCGTCCTTGTGCCGGTTTCATTCCTTTTTTCTTCAAGTTGATTTTTTAGAAATTGTCCATCGCTTCCCTGAAATTCTGACCCATTACCCCTGGCTGCGCTACCGATATCATGACTAGCGTAGCCTACTAAGTAAGAAATAAAAATGTGAGATTTTAGCTAATTCTTTAGAATACAGGTATTCTGCTTAGTAGCGTTTGACGTAAAGTTACGTAAAAAAAAATTTAAAAATTAACAGAAATGAGGCATTAACATACACTGTAAAAAAATTATGATAGATTTACAGGTACAAAAAATAAAGAGATAAATAAGGATTACAGAAAAGTTCTGGAAACTTAATCCCAGAACATTTATATAATCGTTTTGTTTCTCTTTATTTTTTGTTCTGTAAATTTACAGCGATTTTGTACCATTTTTTACAGAGTAGAGAAACTTTATTTCAAGAGCTTTACAAGGCTCTGCATCATCCCCTAGATTTCGCCCCCTCCACACCCTCATGAATACGAAAGCTAAATATTTAGCTAAACACGTTTTGCCCTCACTTTGTGAACATGTTTAAATACTAAACAAATGTGTCAAATTCCTTAACATTTCGCTTTAAAGTACGTTTTACTTCTAAAAATTTAGTGTTAAATCGCTAAGCATGTTTAGAAATTAATCATGTATGCAAGGGGGGGGGGGGACAAAATAAGTGTTTAATAGCTAAACACGTTTTCAGTGTGTAGTCTACTTCAAATCACGATTAGGCGATTACAACTCATCAGTATAGTGCCTTTCTACAGAAAGACTGTTTACCCCTGGAAACTGCCTCAAGACCCCGAGGTTACATGAACTCCAATTCTGACCCAATCATGGACATTTTTTTTTTTTATTTGTTCTTCGCTGTCAAGCAACTGCGTCAAGACTGCCCATAAAAGCAGCCTGGCACTTTGTGCTTACTATCCGGCAACAGCGGATTGGCTTGACCAGAAAACACGAAGAGCGCCCTCGTTTCCCAGCAAATGGCGCGACAACTTAAATGAATGTTATTATTGTTGTCATGAATGCAACAATGAGGCAGGTTCATATATTGTACACACAGGAGATGCAGTTTACGGTGTACAAAATTGTGTTAGACGCACACTCTTTAGGCTGTACACATATTCTTACATGATTTGTTTCATCCCCCCCCCCCCCATAAGATGAAGCGTGTGAAATGCAGCAATCGGTCGTACGTATTAAAAATAATAGCTCCCTGCGTACACGGAAGGTGACAAACATAGCAAAACCCATTAAAATGTGATGTACTTACTGCGAGCGTTCTCGGAGACTTCCTCCAGGAGTTTTCCCAAGTATTCTCCCTCGTTGCCATCTACGGCGAAGTCTAAATGAAATTGTTTTACGAAATAATTGTCCTCAGTTAGATTTAATTTGGTTTTAATGCCTCTTTCTATCAGGGGCATAGTCAAAAAACAGAACTGATTTGCTGATAAGTGATACTTGTGTTCAGTCAGGATGGCAACCATTTTCCAATTAAACTCTTGAATGATTGATAACGCAGGGAGAGATATACCATCATAGTTGGGATATAGTCGAGTCATATAATACTGGGACTTATCGGCGAAGGGCGCGGCAAGGCATGCACCAGTTACCATGACCTTCTCGTAATAGTGAGTTATTCTGGCCACCGGTGCACAAGAATAATCGCATGCTGGTCCTATCACAACATCTAGTTTTTCATCCAATAGGCCGTCGATAAACGTCTGCGCAGAGTGAGCTTGATCGCAGTGCGAGTTATGGAAAGTAAGATCTATCTCTATATCTGGTAGCATATTTTCCCTTCTTATTGTCTCAACCGCCTCGCTGATCCCTGCTCCTGCTTTATACATATCAAATTCCTGAGAGAAACCAATAGGTAAGATGGCTTTCATGTAATACCGTTGCTTTTCGCTTACTACTACTGCGAAACTCAACAAAAGAGGCAAGGCTAAAATGGACACTTCAAAATATGCCATCTTTTAGGATATTACAAATATCCGTACGTGCACATAGACTGTCAATAGATCGTCTTATCCACAACGAGTTAATCCAATTCACAAAATATGAATTTTAAACTTCCACACACTTTACGCTTCCCAAACAACATCGAAACGAGCTATTTGATCTTTGAGGTGCTGGGCTCATCCAAATTTCATTTGAAGAATACATCCGTTGATATTTCCTACAACACAAGAAAGAAAAATAAAGAAGGTGAAAAGAATTCAAATTGATTTGAATAAATGAAAACAAAGAAAACTATCTTCGTAAATAAAGATGCAGTTAAATGAAAATATGGACCTAAGGTTTGATGAGCTGAATTTGAAGTTCATAAACCAAATATTGATAAACGTAGGTTTCGTTTATAAACATTAAACATAGCGTTTTTGAAAACGAAAACACTTACCAACAGACAAATATATACTTTTAAATCCTGACATACCTACAGGTGTATACTAGTAAGAGGCACTGCGCCCCTTCCCAATTTTTTTGAATAACCTTAAAATTTGTTGAGCTCGCAGAAAAGTCACTAAAAAGTCACCCAAATCCAAAGGTCTCATACGCTTGAGGCCACCACTAAGTGTTACACGTCGAGGTGGTCTTTATCGTACTTAAGGTATGTTATAACTTACATACGATATCAGTTACAAGGTCGGAATTTTAGTTTCCTGATAAAGCGTCGAAATTTTGAGAAATTTTGTGACATGAAATATGATGGATTTTCTTGGAGTATATGTTCAATATTACTTCCCAATTGTAATTTGAAGACGTTGGAGTATGTGATATAAGGATCACGTTTCCCCCTCACTCCCTGCCCCCTGTGGGCCGGGGTTGCAGAATCTGCCCACGGCGACTAAATAGAAACAAAACTTGAACTTGCACCATACTGAAAAAATTCAAACTTGGAACTTTTATCGAGTTGACTGACACTGTATAACACATGTGTCGTTAAATCTCATCCAACTAACTAACTAACCCCCTCACTCCCTACTGGGCATAAGTTCTGATATTTATAACTCCTTCTCTTCTAGGAGAATATTCCAGTGAACTTTTTACCAGTACACAAAAGAGAAAAGAAGAACACAAACAAACAAATGCAATGCAAAAGAAAACGAAAAACTGTTGTGATTTAGTTTAAAATGGCAGGATTCTTTTCTATCGTTTTCTTAGTTTTTTTTTTTTTTATGTTACATGGTAGACAAGTCAAACAGTTCAGTTAGTTAAATAAAGTTTTATGGCCCAGCTTCCAACCTTTTGGTTCAAGTCAAGCCGGTCACAGTGTTATTTCCCAGTTGTGACTCACTGGCTCATTCTCCCTACACCATTGATTATGCGGGGCATCACGCCCAACGGCAGTAGGTTCCATTTTCAGTGTCTTTGGTATGATCGTACCCGGCCGGGCCTTCAGCCTGAGAGGCGGATGATACCGTTAGACCAAACACGCGGTCCGACACATCAGACAGGACTTTCACAGTATAGTTATTCCATCATCGAATGCCTTAAGCGTAACTCGCTCTGTAATTATTCGACATCATGGCATTCTTTTAAACAAAAACATTTCCCATGTGTTTCTGCACATGTGTAGCGCTTTGGACATCAATCAGTGACAATGCCAAATATAAAAAACCGGATGTTCCTATATTATTGCTATTGTTATTACTGTTAAATGTAGCGTACCCGTTCGTCGGTCATGTGGAAAATTAATTGTATTGCACGGGAACAAAAACGACTTGAGTTCACCTGTCGACCCCTTCTGTTTCCCACTCAGTTCGTTTCCGAAAGTGATTGCTAACTTCAAATGAGACCTATCAGTATTTTGTGTTACATTATACCGGACCAAGTACCCTAATTAACTGCAAGGCGACAACTTCTAATTAATTTCTACGATAGGAAAATTGGATGATTTTTATAAAATAGGAATGAAGGCAACTTGGTTTTGTCTTTGGAGGTCTATTTAGGTGATTTGTTTTGACCAATTTCCTCTAAATTAGACATCATAACCATGACTAAACATTAGTACTGTAATTCCAAGTTCCGTCAGAGAGCCGTATATGTAGACATTGAAAAGAAGTTCCGGTGACTTATAACCAGAAACCGCGACGGTTTACGTGATTTTGCTCTATATCACAAAATAAAATGAAACCCCGTGCTCCCTCGGTTAAAACACCAAAACGTTCTCGTTTTCTTTGATAAAAAATTTCTTTTTCTAACCTTCCCACCTGAAAAGACAAAAAAAATATTTATTGACTTTTAAGTTGGATGCCATTTTAGTTTCTAGCCCAATCCCATCAAGGGTGGGAAAGCAGTGTCCTACTTGGTCGAATCCTGAAATAGGCCCTACATAACTTTACTAGTGACTTAGTATAAGTAAGCCTTATATGGATTACTGGTGATAATAACCTGACACCTGTTGCGCTAAACCTTAGATGTACCGGTAAGTCTATATTTCAGTTGCTCTACGAGGTAGCCTGTAGTCCCTTTATCTACATGTGCGTGTTTTAAAAGCGAAAACACAGAAATAAAATTGAACGAACCACTACTGGGTCGAAAGCAAAAAAAGTTCTTCTTTGCATTAGTTTACAGCAATTTGTTTCCTCTTTCTTTTTAAAACTGTTTGAAATCCTCTCGAAAATTCACAAATATATTTGTAAATTTTATTACAAAACTTTGATCGCGCAAAAGCTATATCAGCAGATGTAAAACCTGCTTTGAATTTACAGTAATTCTTCAACGTGACATGCCTGTCCTCGCGCGTAACGTTGGCAGGTTGGTACTTCGATAACACTTTCTACGTATCAATATATGCTAGTTCTTTTCCTCCAAAGAAAAACACTTAAATAGCCAAAATGATATCGAAAAATCAGGTCGTATGGAGTTTACATACCAGTGAGACACAAAACAACCTTCTCAGTCCAGAGACCAGTGCTATAGCAGTCCAAGTCCTATAGGAGGAAGTTATTGAAACGAGTCATATAGAGAACAAATATTTCCAAATTAAATTCCCAGACGGTTTTGAGGGTTTTGTACCTCTCTAGGAAGTTATCTCCAGTATTCCTAGTGAGTGCAAAAAGAATTCCGTTTTTAAGATGTAAGCATTGCACAGTTCAAATCAACAATGACTTTGCCTATGTTTCCACCGTTTATATAAGAATGATGTTCCTGGATCTAAGACGCACTGATATAGCCAACGGATTAGGTTGCATTGCTTGCGTGGTCAACCGTAGCGAAAAACCTGTGATACGAAAGTCTGTGGAACGTTTGGCATAGTTGCGCGCCCATTCGTTCAGTGCGGGCTTTGAAATGACGATGGCGTGCTTTAAGTAGTGGATTTGCCAGTATCAAAGTCAAGTTCATTGGCATTGTTACCGAGACGGCGATTCAAGGCCAAGGTACTCACACACACTTTTTGTCTAATGTAAGGCAGTCTAAGTGCTAATACACTAAACACAACTCCCAGTGCTTTGGTATGCTATGAGACACTGAAGTAGTACTGGTGCTCGATTGCAGAAACCCACGAGAACGAATACCACTGTAAAAATAAATCTGAATTGGAAAGCAGAACGGTTATGGCCTAAGGTTATAGAAGATCAGTACAGTCGCGTGATAATACAGTTTAATGCAGGGTAAAATTGTTGTCAATGGTACCCGGGTAAACAGGCAATGCTAGTAAAAATGGTATTGTAACTGATACTGCGGCTAATAGCCTACTTTATGTTTGGTGTCATGATAAGTTACACCGCAAACTGAGCCAGAGTTACAAGGGAGTAAATGATGACGAACGGTGGAGAAAGCGTGGGTTCAGAAAGCATTTCTACGGTTCAAGCTCAGCCAAGTTCATGGGTTCTGAAGGGGACTGCTGACAAAAACACGGATGTTTCATTTCGCAAAGTCCCGGTTGCGCTCATATGTTAAAAAAATGTGACATTGGTCCCCTTCTTTTGCAGGCATTTGCCTTTGCACAGATCAGTAACGCGGCGGGTCCTTTGAGTCAGTTTGAGGGATATTTACTCCTAGAACATTACACTGGCAAAGCCCTTTGCATACATTGGACATTGATAACATTTTGACTTCGTAACTAAAGAATCCTTCCACACAGTCGACTCAATTGACAGGGTTAAAAATTGAAGGTATGTGATGGTAGGTGTATATGAGAGCATTGAATAGTAGGTAAATGATTTCCTTACTGAAATACTAAAGACTATCTAAGTGACTATCTAAGCCACCTTCAGTTGGCGTGAACAGTGCGGAAAATTTTGAAAATTGCGACCCCTGAGAAAACGGGAAATGACATTTCTCTGGTTTGAAAGTAGAAGGTATAAGCAGCAGCAGGGGAGGGGGGAGGGGGGGGGGTAACAGCCTTTTTCAGGGGAAAAGGGCAAGCACCCAAAGTTTTGCTTCAAGTGTAAACACCACTGTATTAGGGAAGTACCGGTAATTTGCAACGCAAGAAGCGCGCCAAAATACCTGTCCTTTTTAAGCAAATATTTGTAGATATATATCTTGTATTGCAGAAAGGTTTGGATCTTGGTGTTTTTCTTGTAAGGAAATTTCAAAATTTGAGGAATTACTGAAGAATCTGCAATCCCTGTATCTGTGGCAACTTTCTGAGGATTATTGCACGACGTCTGACCATCGTTGTTTGCTACAAATGCTATCTAAGTAAGGCCTACGAACTGACACTCTCCGATGAATTTTCAAAAGTTTTCCAAACTTTGTTGTCCTTTCAAGTTCAAGACAAAATTTTTCAAAATGAACAGCTTGTATTGGAAAAATTGGAAATTTTATTGAAAGGAAATTTATAAAAATAGCAATATAGCTGCCGCTGTCTTTTGATGATGTGGTGTCACTTATGGTAAATATCCGATTTTGTCATTTCGAGAGCTCGGAAAAGTTTACTAAACTGATATATGAGCGAGAAAAATTGAAACGCGCCGAAAATTTTGCATTTTGGGGGATTTGGAGAAACGAAAAAAAAAAAGGGTTCTAACCAGGGAACTTGAGCGGAGTGCGGAAACATTCTTCTCCCCCTCATTTTCCCTGGGGGATGTCGCCCCACTCACACCCATTCCCCTCCCACCCAGCCCACCCCTTTCGCCTATGCTAGTGCCTATATCACACCGTCCACCATTCTAGGAAGATACGGGGGTTATCAACACGCAGCTACTACGTTGTTATGACCTTACTGTCAAAAGCCCTGTATTTTGCTGAATAAAATAATACGCTAAAGGGCCGAAGCAACTTTGAAAAACCTCGTACAAGTGGGTGTCAGGAAATGTTCATGTTTACCCCGACGAGACGGCAAGTCCAATCTCGTAATTTCAGACAAATCAAAACAATTGACCGAGAAGTGGTCATGAACGGTGCCATGTATAACATGAACAATCTTTACAGGTTTATTAAGTTTTGGTTTCGTTAGTTATATGAGTCATTTGACGTGTTGTGTTAGAGTTTAGTAAATAAGCTGCTGTGGCGGTGGAACCAAGGGGGGTTGAAGTGACTCAGCCCTCAATAAAAAACTGGGGGGGGGGGGGGGCTAGAGATATGTTCCTCCCACAACATGTGCAGATGATGCAGGCTATAACACTTAGGAAGTGCAGTTTCCGACCACCTGACAAGTTTTTATGGTCAAAAATTGGTCAAAATTTGCTCCGCGCCAACCGATGGTGGTCCTCTGCATAGATGATCTGGCTGGCACTTAGCCCCCCCCCCCCCCCCCCATGCATGCTTAGATGTGTAAGAATTATTAAAAAAGGAATAAAGAAGTGTTCAGTAGCTTTCCCTCTTACATATGTAAATGTGCAGTCCATAAGCCCCCTTTAGCGTTGTCATGGAAACCACCTTCATGGGATATTCTGATGACACACATCATAACTATTCCGGAATTGTAAGTTCCGCTTCTCATACAGGCTATACTATACACTTTTTACAACTTCAGCGAGTTTTAAACAACTATAAAAATTTGAAGTGAACAGAATGCGTGCAAGAGAGTAGCTGTATCCCGTATCAATAGTGAAGGATGTTACATGTCGTGGAAGCATTGTAGATGTACTAAGGCTATGACAATGCATCTTCCCGACAAAAAGTGTGAATTTTAATTGGAAAAGTGTTCATTACAGGCCGGTCCTCTTCATCTTTTAGCGTATGGCGCTCTTCCCCTGAGTGCAATCTGTTGTCATTTTGTTCAAGTTTGCAATGGGTGAAGTTATTCTAGTCATGCAGCTTACGCAGCAACAAATTTACAACACAAACCAAAGTGATATGACGTTAAAACCACACTAAAATGATCCGTGGGCCCACCAGATCCATCTTGCCAACCCTTGTATATATTAATGTAAATTGGCATAAACATAATATTCATCACTACCAAACCTTTAGACTTGTTAAACCAGCGGAGGGGTTCGGCAGCCTAGTCCTGCCGTAATCCGTAGTTCTAGTAATGATACATCACGGCGTGGTTGGTCTTGTTAGACATAGCCTACCACAAATACAAACATTTTACTACTGACGTTATCGTTGGGTGATTGTATGGATAACTTTAATGATCATTACTGATTCCCGTTATCAACGATGGCGCACGGGGTGAAGCTGACGGGAGGAGATGAACCTGTTGTCCAATTGCCTCCCTCAGTGCTAATCCTGGCTGAACCCCGAGGGATACCACAACTCGTTTCTGCTTCAAACAACTGGAGCGATTAAAGCAAGCTAGTTGACAGTTTTGCTTACGGCTGTCTCCGTCAGTGGATGCAGACAAAATGTTGTGAACTTAGGCAACAAACATATTACAGCCGTCGGCTAATACCTAATCCTGATTAAAAACCTCTCAATCGTTCAACAAAATGAGTCTGTACCACAACACTAAGGCCTACCTTTGAACTAGACTTCATGACCACGGTCAGCATCTCCGCTACACCCAAAGCCTGATCGGTCCTCTGGTTAAGCACTGTTAGTATCAAGTGGGTTCGAGGGCATTGGCACTGCAAAGATTACTACTGAGTACATTTTGAGTTGAGTAGATATGATAAGATGATACAGAGGATCATTTATCACAAAGAATGGGACATGTTACGGTTTACTAAGCAGTATAGATCCAAAAAAGTTTACAGAGTTTTGATATTGACTAAATCTTTGTGCCACGCATCGTTCTTGTCAACAGAGTTCTAAAGCAAATACACAGAACTAGTGGCACGGTAGCTCTACCACTGCACCGCTTTCAAACAGAAGAGGCCTGTGTACACAAATCTGACATAGCCGAGATGTTTAACCTGCATACACCGCGGCAGTAAGCCGTGGCATTAGAGAGACGGTCGAAAGGTTATTGAATTGCCTTTCCCTAAGACAATTCTCCTTTCTCTTCCCAAAACTGAGAGATATTACACAAAGAGCGGAGGGGATGGACAAATTCGTCAGCAAAGGTTTCTCGGATTTATACTTATTGGAGTTGAAAACTCTCAAGAGGTTATTTGGGAGTACCCATGCGTTAGATTAATACTGGTTTGGTTAAATGAATAAACAATTCGGCCTTTGGATAACTCTTGCACTCACAAAGCATGACGTTCCCATCAAGGCAGAGATTGATTTGAAAAGAAGCGCATGGTTTTAACGAAAAGATTCACCAGTACAGTTTAAGAGGACACTCATTAACATTCGTCTCACTAAAACATCAGAGTACTATTGGTTAAATTCATTTCAGCAGATGTCACTATCTCACCCACAAAATACTCAGCTTCTTGAATCAATCTGCTCTCAAAGCCGCCTCTTTGGTACCGTTAATTGTGGCTATTCAGTGGTGTAGCTAGACATTTGGGGGAGGGGGGCAAGCACCCAAATTTTCCGTTTTTTTTTTTAAGTGGAAACACGACTGTACTGGCGTAAATTAACGGCGCACAAAGCTCGCCGAAACTTGCCTCTTTTTAACAAAAAGGCCTGTTTGAAACAGAGAGAGTTGTCAGGAACAACTACATGTTTGAAAAGATGGAGCTTGTTTTGCAGGAAATTTTCAATTCTGAGTTACTGAAGAATCTTCATCCCCTTATGGCAAATAGGCTGACATTGCTCGGCGAGCAAACATCGTTATGCAACATAATTTCATCTTAGACCAATGTTTGAGGTTCTTCAACTACAATTTAAAAGTCGAGAGCTTGTACTAGGGAATATTTAGAATTTTATGAAAGAAAATTTATGAATATAGCACTGTAGTAGTTGCCGGTGTCATGATTGATGATGATCCCATATGGCAAATTCCTAATTATGTCATTTGCAGAGCTCGGGAAAGTTTACCAAACTGACTCAAGTTATGAGCGAGCACTACTGTATTAAGAATTGCAATTTGCAACGCGCAAAGCGCGAAAAATGTTGGTTTTGTTTTTCAAACAAATATGTATGGCAATATGGATCGTTTATTGGGGAGAATTCGGAATTTCATAGAAGAAGAGTTGGAAAACCACATTGTATTTGACTGGTGCCACTCATGGCAAATTTTCGAGTTATCTATTTATTTAAAAGCCGGATTCAATGTCCCCCTGTCCCCTCCTGTAGCTACGCTACTGTTGCTACTGACTTTCGATGGCAGAGCTAGAGAGATGAGATGAGAGTTGCACTCATGAATTAAGAGGAGTCGGTTGGAAGAAACATACATTGATGGGGAGTTCCTCGAAATCGAATGGTTCTGAAAATCTTCAGTTGAACTCTAAGGGCATGTATTTCTGTATTTTGCAGAGGCGGAACGTCCATACTAGAGGTTATTTTTTATTCTGCTTTAAAGTTCCCCTGAAAAAGCCATTCTCTACCCCTCTGACCATTCGATTTGCCACAAACCAGGAGTCTGGAGTTCGGGTCCTGGCCGGGCTAAACCGAAGACTAGCGAAAACATGCCAATTGGATGCAAAAAGTCCAGAATCGTACTTACTATTTGCCACATCGTTGTCAAATCGGAAACATATTCTTGGGCGCCCCAATAACTTTCAGTACCGGGGTGCCTTTCTTTTGATGTGATTATTTTATTACCGTACATGGTTTCAAACGTATTCACATTATTCAACGGTCCGATTTGGTTGATTGTTTCTTCGAATATAGGGTGAAGTGTTACTACATAGGAGCACAGCGTCCATGAATGGAAAAAGGCGAAAGAGACCTGATATGCACCCTCCTGCCCTCGCTCTTCAGATATTACCCTCAATATTGGGCCTATCATTAAGGACCGTAGTCTCAGGGAGCAGTGGTGGATGTCTTTTGGAGAAATGAAACTGTGAAACTGGCTCAAAACAGAGCTTTTCTGCAAGCTTTGTCATGGAAATAATACGACAGAAAATACTTCAACGCCCATTGCGTAAGCGTGCATCTAACGCGTTTTCCACACAATCTCTTTAGCTGTGTTCCCACGAGACCGACGCGGACGTGGACGCCGACGCACCCGGGGGTGGAAAAAATCGCCCCAATGTAGTACCTATTGAACCGTTTCCACTAAGCGTAAGAGGACGTGAAGGCGGAAGCCGACGCGGCGTTTACTCGAATCGGTCCTGGACACGGACTTATATACATGGACACAGCACATAACGTATACGTGCTATGCCCGAGTAGATAAAGGTGGTGGCATTTGAAGCAAGGAAGCTTAGCAACCGGGAGGTCTGGGTTTTTCATCCAAGAGCAATCTACGGTTTTCCCATCTGAACTGGCCTTTCAAAAAAAATAACAAATTTGATCCAAATTGTTGAGTTGGTTGCCAGCATTGTATTCATGTGTTCAGCATTTGTAGTGATCGACCATGGCTCCCAAACGGCTTTCGAGATAACCGACTGAACAATTGATTGAATTGGTACTAGGGAGACCATATGTGGATCCCCTGTATCCGTCCTTGGTGTATAAATGAAATTTCAAAATCAGGGAAATTTGCTTGATAGACTTGAGATATCAGTAAATATTGATGCAAAATTCTATACGAGGAAGTGACAATGTTGGGGAAAATCGTCTATTCAGCAAGTCTAGAATGAGAATTTCCTCGTCGAGTATATCGCTAATAAGTGCATTCATTTTAACTAGCACGTTTCTTGATGAAAAGTGAGTAAACTCTGGAGCGGGAGGCAATGGCGGGACTATCTAAAGGTAAATCCGCTCGTGTCTGACCGGGTCGGCGTCCACCTCGTGGAAACGGAACAACGCGCCCGTGTCCGCGTCGTCGTCCGCGAAGGCGTCGGTCTCGTGGACAAATACACGTGGCTTTGTGCCGAACGCACTGCACAGAGTGCATTGTGGTATGCACCGCGTGTACACATTCAACGAGCAAGCGCTCCCAGTGTGGTTTACTACGTAGTAACATGTACTCCAATATGGCCGCCGGAGAGTATTATGACGTCATGTGAAAAGCCTCTATAGCTCACTAGTGGGCGCGCTTACACTGTCGTCACGGTCACAATGGACGGTACGTTCCAGTTTGTCTACTCTCTGCGTGCAACCGCGCAAGCGTTAACACGCGCAACACCAAATGTACACCCATGTGTTCTTGCGCATGCTCTATGCCAACCAATGCGGTCCACCGTGTTGTCATCTATCCTGAAACAAATACGGACAGTGGTTTAAAAGAAAATCAGGTAATTCGGGTCATAGAAGAACAGTTGACATTTCTTTTCAAATTGTACGGCATTTTGCAGACTAAGACGCCTAAGTTTAACAAGTATTTCTCAACTGCGCAGAAGAATACACCATCCCCTATATTAATTGACAAACGGCTGGACCCAAAAAGTATCAACAGTCGCTGGAATGCCTTAAGAAGTGCAAATTAAGTAGACTTTGGGGAATCCAATTGTGGTGGCATTATGACATAGCCAGTGGTACCTCCCCACCCCTCCCCCACCACCACTGATACCACTGATGAAAATTATAAATGGTTTAAAGGCTGGATTACTAACTCCTCCATCTTTCTGTTAAAGATTCATCGCCGTAGGCATCTTATATGATGCCCCTTTGAACTACTATTGTGTCTCCGTATTAAGACACTGCCCGGCGCTCACAGCATGGAGTTACCATGCTCACAGTGATCTTTGCTGAGCTAGCAAAATGCAGTTGTTTAATCACTCATTACTTACTTGTTTCTTCGTCTAAGTTATTTGCTTTTGATTCATCCCGTTCGCTTCTTCCTGTTTAAGTAGTAATCTGTTACTATTCTTCAACGAAATCTGTGATGAACAGTAACCTCTTACATAACCAGAGATTGAATTGGTCATAAAAAGTTGGAAAAGTCATGATACAATCTCAGCTCGCTGTCAGTTTAGGGGGAACCCTCACAAGACTTCAAGGCTAATTAGATTTGTGTTGTTCTGAGAAAATAACCACAAACACCTACCTTATCTGTCTCTCGTTGCGTCGTACATGTTTTCAATGAGCCATTCTGCCTTAACTTTTACATGAGCAGATTTTTCTGGGTGTGTTCAAGGAGGGCAACATGTGGGGAGGGGGCCCCTTCAGGGAACGACAATCGAACAACCGAGAATCCAAATATGGAGGAGGGTTTACTCTGAAAACAAAAGAATCAACTAAATCACTCTCTTACAGAGTGTCAACTGTAAATTCACTCCACATGTGTACTATCTGACTTCTAGACTAGTGAAATTCGCTCTAGGAAGAGTGACATTCACTCCAAGAATTAAGAGTGAAAGTTCACTCTTTGACGAGTGACTGCAGGGACCACTCTTTTTAAAAGTGGTCTCTGCAGGCACTCCATCAAGAGTGAAACTTCGCTCTTTTGGAATGAATTTCACTCACCCTGGAGTGAATTTCCGCTCTGTTGGAGTGACCGTTATAACTTTAACTCCTCTAACAAGTGAACTTTCACTCTTTTATTTTTTTGTAGTGTTGTTATGTTTGTTGACAGTAATTACAGCTACGTGAAACGTACAGTGTTCGCGAATCACGTAATATCTTTCTTCTGCCATACACACAGCATAGATGAAAATTTATCTCTTCTGAGAATTTCCACCTCCCACATAATGCACCACGGTGCCTTGAACAGGGCCTTAAATGGCAGAGCCAGTCTTCGATCTGTCGATACAGATGATTACAAATTACCTTGAACAATTTTTCATGATACAGAAAAAGTTAAACTTTGAAATGAAGTACCGTTACTAGCACGAGTTCAAAATCAAGTATCCGAGTCATCACGTTAGGCACATGAGTCTAGTATTCAGCTGTTCAATATGCAAGACTGATATAACATAACATAACATAACAGGTTCAAGGGCAAAGGAGGGCTGTAAAGGCCCCATAAGATGCCCTGTAATCCAAAAACCCCCCAAAACAAAGCAAACCACCAACACCTAAAGAGCCCAGAAAGATTAGATTCTACCACAGTCATGGAAAAACTTGTCAATATTAACCTTAAAACGGTGCACTGATGTGGAGTTAACAACCCACTCAGGCAGGCTATTCCACTCACTAACAACCCTATGAGAGAAACTGAACTTCCTAATGTCAAGTCTAGCAAAAGACTTTTCAAGCTTTTTGCAATGGCCTCTAACCCGAGGATTACTCTGGACCTTTAAATAACTGCAAGCTAACAAAGGATTCCCTTCAGATAGAAATTTGTATACCTGGAGCATGTCCCCCCCTAATCCTTCTCAGCTCCAAAGTGGTAAGCCCAAGCAGCTTAAGCCTTTGGGAATAAGGTAGATTTTTAACCTCAGGTATGAGTCGGGTAGCTCTCTGAACTTGCTCTAAAAGCAATTTGTCCTTTTCAAAGAAGGGACTCCAGGCCTGTGCAGCATAGTCGAGATGGGGTCGAACCAGCTGCTTATACAAATTTAGCACAATTTCTTTACTAAAACTCTTAAAATTCCTCCTGATCAACCCAAGCACCCTATTTGCCCTTGCAGCAGTAGCTGCACATTGCCTAGATGACTTCAAATCTCTTGTAATAACTACACCAAGGCTGTTCTCAGAAGTCACTTTGTTCAAATTAGTACCATTCATAGTATAATCATGGTGGGGATTCTTAGAACCAAAGTGGAGGACTTTGCACTTATCAGCATTAAAAGACATTTGCCAAGTCTGAGACCATGAAAATAACCTATCCAGATCTTTCTGAAGCAATAAAGAATCATCCTTTCCTCCAACCTTCCTATAGAGCTTTGTATCATCAGCAAACTTACTTATACTGGAAGTGATAGAGCTATCAATATCATTTATGAAAATTAAGAAAAGAAGTGGGCCAAGAACAGAACCTTGTGGTACACCACTTGAGACTTCTTTCCAGGAAGAAAAATTTCCATTGACAACAACTCTCTGAGACCTACCATTGAGCCACGAATTGATCCACTGAGCGCACTTGCCCATGATGCCTAACCTATGCAATTTTACCATGAGTCTACCTAGAGGTACTTTGTCAAAAGCTTTTTGGAAGTCAAGGTAAATGACGTCCACACTGGAACCTGAATCGAGAGACAAAGAAACATCCTCAAGAAAGCTTAGCAAATTTGTAACACAAGATCTACTTGGTAGGAAACCATGCTGAGTTAGATTGAGTAACCCATTATCTAAGAGATGCTTTAGCAAACAGTCCTTGATTAAGGATTCCATAATTTTGCACACAACACTAGTTAAACTGACTGGCCTGTAATTACAAGGTGAGCTCCGATCCCCCTTTTAAAAATTGGAGTGACATTAGCAACCCGCCAGTCAGTAGGAACAAAATTTGAGTCAAGACATTTCTGAAAAATAATTGATAGTGGAACTGATAAAACCTCAGAGCATTCATGAAGGATGGCGGGATGGATCCCATCTGGCCCAGGAGCCTTACTTGCCTTCAAACTCTTTAATTTTTTCAGAACCAGCTCCTCAGAGAACACAATGTCACTCATTGAAGAAGGGATATCAGAACCCCTACAAATCCCCATGACAGATGACTCCTTGGTAAAAACAGATACAAAATAATCATTTAACAAATTAGCCATATCCTGATGATCACTAACTAATGAACCATTCACATCATGAAGTGGCCCAACCCCCTCCTTAACATGCTGCTTAGACCTAACATAGGCATGGAAAGATTTTGGGTTAATCTTAACCTCACTGGCCAACTTTTTTTCAAACCTAGCTTTAGTGTCCTTAACCAAATTTTTAACTAAGACCTCTTGACTCTTGTAGGCACTTAAGTCATCAGAATCCTTGCTGGCCTTATAACGTCGCCAACACTTACGTTTCTTCCTAGTTGCCCTGAGTACCTCCCTAGAAATCCAAATAGGCCTACTTTTCACCCGAGCCTTCTTGAGTGGTATACATAACTTTGTAATATCAGAAACAGTACTGCTGGAAAAATTCCAAGCTTCAGCAGGGCCTAAATGAGACAAATGTGCAACCCAATCTATGCTCAGCTCCTCTTTTGCATGACTAAAATTAGCTTTGCTGAAGTCAAGAACAGTTTTGTCACTACTTGGAGGTTTACTGAAACAACAAATGTCAAAACTAATAAGGTCATGGTCACTACATCCAACCTTACCACCACTCCTCAAATTTCTGACCAGATTTTCATCAGTACTTAACACCAAATCTAAACAATTATCCTCACGAGTGGGAAACAGAACATGCTGAGTGAGGAAACAATCAGACACCGCCCCAAGAAACTCCCTCCCATGTGGCCCGCTAGTGCATAAATGCCAATCAATATCAGGAAAGTTGAAATCCCCAAACACAACCGCCCTCTTGGAAGAAAGATTCTTCAAACTTTGAAGCAAATTCTGATTATTATCAGCACCAGAGTTAGGTGAACGGTAAATGATGCCAACAACCAAAGGAGAAGCCCCATTGAATGGACTAAGTTCACAAAACAAGCAGTTAGCAAAACCAGTAGAAAACTTGTCAGTGACTTCAACACAATTTATGCTGTCCTTAACATACAGCAAGACCGCTCCACCTCTACCACCAACAGTATCAACCCTATCCTGCCTATAAGTTTTATACCCTGGAACCTGAATTTCAGAATTACTAATATCACTATGGAGCCAACTTTCAGTAACCCCAACTAAGTCAGGATTGTCTATGGAAACATGTGCAAGAAACTCATTAAATTTATTGGAAATGCTGCGAACATTGGCAAACATGACCCTCACATCACCAACCTTCCTAGATAAATACTTCTTCTCACTAATTTTAGAATCAGTCTTGGCTAAAACTAAACCAGATACCTGCCTTGTAACGGCTGACCTCGCCCCTGCGCCTAGTTTGACACTTGAGAGTCAACAGCCTGAGAAACCAGTCTACCCAACTCATTAGCCCCTGTGCTAGACAAGTGTAACCCATCTTTGGCAAAAAGGTCCCTCCTATTCACAAACCAGCCCATGTATCAACAAACTGTAAGCCCTGCATTGTGCATTCGATTTTCAACCACTTATTGAATCCCAGAATTTTGCTCCAAGATACCCTTCTATCGAAACGGGGGAGAATACCACACAAAATCCCTTTAGCACGGGTGGATTTTAACCTACAAATCAGTTCCCTATACTGTGACCTGATCAAACTTTGACTGTCCCGACTAAGATTATTAGTCCCCACCAGCACAGCAACAGCTTCCTCATCACCTACAATTTGATTAACCCTCTCCGAGATATCCTCAATTCGAGCTCCAGGAAGACAAACCCTTACCCTTTTCCTTTTGTCCTTCTTACAAAATTCCCTGTCTGCAAACCGGGTGATTGAGTCCCCAACAAACAAAACCTTACCCTTAACCTTTTCACCTTCCCATAGGCCACCGGAAATCCCAGAATTCAAAACACTGGCTTCAGCAACCACCTCCTCAACTGTGCCCTCCACCGATAACCCAGAAAAAGAATTTGTGGTCACAACATCTTGACATCCCTTAGCAGGTTCAGCCGCCTTACCTCCCTTCTGTACAGCAACCCACCCATTAGAAATGTCAGCTGCTCCCAGAAGCCCCTCAAGTTCCTGTAACCGATTTACACTTTCTGCAAGTGAAGACAAAAGTGTCACTTGATGCTTCTTCAAATGAACAACTTAGCCCGGACTTCGCAAATTCTGCCCACATACCACAGTCTTCACAACAGATAAGCTGCTCGTCGGCCATTTCACGTTAATTACTAGACTGTCAATCAAGTACTAACTACTAAACTAGTTCAACGTTACAGGCTTGGCCTAGCCTACTCAATTAAAGAAACTTTCAAAAATGGGAATGAAAAGAATAAAATGCCCGGTAATAAAGCTTAAAACTAACAAGGCCTAGGCCTAGGTTAAAAACAAAATGCCTAACGTAGTCCAAATTGTTAGATAAAGAAAGGTTAGGTACACGTACGGTAGCACTAGTACAATTGACTAACGTCACACAAAAGTAAAACAGATAAAGGTTAGGCTCACAATAACACGAACACAATATGTTAGGATAGCAAAGAAACAATAAATACCTGTCGAGAGACGCTGGTAAACGAAAACACAGACGAAGTTTCACCAAAGCGACACAACACAACACAAAAACAGACAAGATGGAAACAGATGAGGTTTTCAAAGGAAACTAGATGAACAAATACACAAAAAATGAGAGATAAACCCTGAAAAAAACAGCAAAATTTACGAGCACCAAGAAATGTAGTTCGCACGCCAATCAACGCCAACACGCACGCTTGATATATGAAACCCCAAATGCAAAGAAACTAACTTTGAACGTTTCACTAGTTTAACCTAAAGTTAATGCTTGTAAAGTTTACAATTTCTCCAACTTCGACTGTGAGATGCAAAGAATTTCGAGATTTTGCAAGAAATTTATTTGCATGTAGTAAAATCCAGCTGGCAGACTCACTACTGCGTCATGAAAGGATATACACGATAGGAGGTGGCCTTATCTCGTAAAGGATCGAGCAACCCGAAGCTGCACCAGAAGTGACGGTGTTTGGCGGGAACAAAGTCCGGAAAGAGACATTGCAGAGGAGCAAACCTCGTCTGAAAATTGAAGGTTTTCAATAACAAATACTGAACATATCTGGATCATGCTAACGGACTAGTAATCGGCTGTTTGTGAAAACTACACTTTTCTTAGTAAACATTTAGACAACTTTTTAAAAAGTTTAAATCAAACGTAGCTGTGCAAAGAACGCGCGAAGCGCGAAAATGTTGATAATTTAAGAGCTAAATTTTCCAGAAAGAAATTTAAACACTATCCCTTTCACATTAACTGCAAAATATGCTAACTAGCAAACCTATATAACAGAAAAGTCAAAGTCAATCGGCTGCACATATATTTTCATTTTGCCTCATCTATTTGGCGTAGACATCAGAAATTAAGTCCCCCTAAAATGTTCCGACCCGTGTTCTACCCCGCGATCGCAACCTATGAGTGTATGTTCTAGTGGCATTAGCAGGAATTATGAGGTAGGGGCGGGTAGATTGAACAATTCCGGGACTAACGTGAGGGAGGGGGGGGTTGAAAAATCTGGGGTTTTTCAAGAGGTTTGAGACTGCATAATGGTGCAACCCGGAAGTATGTACCGTACCGGTAGGCAACATAGTTAATGTAAGCTGAATGCAAAAAGTATTATGTTCTCCGTGAGGTATATGGGCGTGTTGAGGTGTAACGCACTGGGCTTACCGTTAGATCTGTACGTTTCCAATCACATTGCCTAGAAAGCCTTGAGCTAAGAACTTTGATTTCCGTCAGAAAGAAATATAAAATCAGTTTACGACTTTAAGCAATCTGCTCAGAGTACGGGGCTCATCTTGATGTACGGCGGATTCATAAGCGCTTATGCATGAGAACAGGACCCAATAAGGCTATTCACACACCGAACAGGCAATGCGGTCATGCATACTGTTCAGAGAAAGACGTTTGTGAGAGCCTGTGTGTGTATATGTGTGTGTGTGTGTGTGATTTGTTTTTCTCCACCGTGACATTGAACATTGCTATTAGTTTAATCACCACATTCACGTGCTGTTTTATGGTGATACGCTCCTAAAGTTCCACGGTAACGTCTTTGACGCAATCGTTGAAACATTAAATTGGCCGGGGGAGGGGCTTTCCAGAAGAGGAAATCCACCAAAACCACGCCCTCCCCTCATTTATTGAGTTTCTCTCAAGAAAGCTTGTTTTTTTGTCATCGACCCCCCCCCCCCCCCCTTCCAGCCCAAATACACGACTTCTTATGCATGCCGTGGTGTGCCGGTGATAAGTTCACACCAAGCATTTCTACACAGAATACGTCACTGTTGGTGTGCATATGAGTTTTTATACTCATAAGTAACGCAACAAGAAGATTTCCGTTAGCCTAGTTAGACCAGGCAGTTTCTTGGTTACACAGTAGTAGGTTGTACTGCTCCCAAAGTTTCTAACCAATTGGTTTAAGTTGGGCTGGCCACGACCTTAATTCCAGCATGTTTTTTTTTTTTTTTTTTCTGGCAGAATAGGTTCCATTTTTCAACGGTAAGTGTCTGGTATGACCAGGCCACAGTCGGATGCTCTAACCACTTGACCATGCAGTCGGTCAAAGAGGCTTTCTGTCAAAACCTTTACCTATCCAAGGCAATGTTGGAGACAATGATAATTTTCGTATCATGACTAATCTGTTGTATCAATATTGGGAAAATGAAACATAGCGTGTTTTAAGTAAAGTTACTTTTCTATGCACTCTGTTTTTCCTAATTGAAAAACTTCGAAATAGGATACGATATGCAGGTTACCGACTGTGCATTCCTAAGTAAAACATATTCGAATCGGAAGGTTCGAGTAATTATGCATATAATTAATTGTTTGTTACAACAATTAATTTAGGCATTACCTTAAGAAAATGAAAATCTTCAAATAATTACTCCAAGTTTAAATTTACGGGTTTTCCTTTTTGTGCGGTCATAATTTATTAACCTAAAATTGTAAAAAACCGTTTTTGTGTGGGTGTGGGTACCTGCATGTGTGGGTGTACAACTGTAGTCCTGGATAATGTTTTCGTCACATAATATGGCTCAGTGTTCAAGCATGGCAGTACCGAGCTAATTCGGATACTAGGTTCACTTTGTATGCTGCTTGACGTTGGTAGCAAAAAATCCTCGGGCCGTACGTAAGAAAGCATAAAAACCTTAAGTTAGCCTAAGTGCCTACGTCTGTAGGCTATGTACTAAACGCGCATCCACTGCAATTGCTGGACATTAGAGAATCCCGTCCTCGAACGGCGGACATTACTTTGACCTTGCATGATTTCCGAATCCAGCAGTGAAATGACTTATTTTTGCGGTAAGCCTTAAAAGCCCAGTTCTCTCTCCCCAAACAGTACCAATTCTCCTAACCTTCTTACTTAAGTCCCTCCCATAATTTTCTGAAATTCATGCTCATCCAGATAAAATCTCAGATTATTGCTACAAGGTCACGGTGAGTAAAGCAACACTCAATTTATATAATCAAAACACTCTCATTAGCGTTCATGCTGTGTAATATAAGCTTTGGTATTCTGCATTGTTTGAATTAGCTGTCAATCAAAGAGCTGAGCCAATTGAAAATTTCTCGTACCCCTCGTACCAAAATTGTAGTTTGGAGTGAGAGGTTTGGCCCTTTAAGATATTAGGCATCCACCTCCGAAAGATTCTTAAGATTGATTTGTTTTTCCAAGTATAGTATGACTAGAATCAAATCCAGTGGCTAAATAAGTTACCAAATGAATCTTGAACTATGAAAATCGGTTCAGATTTGGTTAAGTTGTGCACGAAAATGAAATTAAAAAAGCGGAAATAAAATTACAAATTTCTACACAAATCTGTCAAATACATGATTTTGGGGACAAAAATATACCACACAGGTACTACCTGATCCAAAATCAACGAAAAACTAGTTAATAATTACAAATGAGCATTACTTCGTTATATTTTCAGCAGTGACGTACATTCCTGGTGCTTGGGCCGTGTACACCTGAGAGAAATTCAAGGTCGATTGATTGTTTGCGGTTTTCTATCGTAAACTTATACTATCGGCCAAGTCATGACGCTCTCGGCCAAGTCATGACGTCCAGATTCAAGGGGACGAATTTTCTCATGAGTAACTTCCTGCGGAAGAATGTATTCATAAGCAGACCATGACATGTTGCAATTGGTTCTCAAAGCTCTACTAGTCAATTTGTTCAGGTCTGTTATGGTGACCATGTTATTTTCCCCTTTGAGTAACCTAAAAAAAAACTAACCTTCAAAATATTCTGCATTTTATTGTGATCATAAAGGCAGTGAGATCAGCTTGGATTCATTTCACACAGCCGGTGACTAATTCATTTACACGTACTAATTTACAATGTGTCCGTCTCAGCTTTCGCAAAACAACGTCCTGGGTGATCGGTAGCCTACCAGTCAAAACACTTCAACGGGTATTCAATAGTCTACCCTGTTGTCGTTGTGCGATGACTGTGGTCTCCTTATTTCATTTATTTTGAATGAATTCAAGTGTCGAAACTGCTGTTACCAATTCCTACACCATAAACGTTTGCCCTTTAACACAAAGGGTTGTACAATTAGAATAATTATTGCAACCTGATCTAGCAGTGCTATGTTAAGTGAGACTCTTACGCTTCCCACTTCTGAATGCGTGGCACGTCTTCCAGAAGGGTTTCCATGACGAAGTTGTCGAAACGTTCCTAGCTGAAACAGACACAGCTCTTGGGAGTAGTTGTTCGGACCAGGGAGACGACACGGAGAGGGACCACCAACTAGCATTAGTTCAACCTACAGCGCATACTGCGGGATGCTTTATTCACATTTTGTGAGACCGTATGCCGTTCTCCCGAGACGTAATTCCATGCTTACACTAACGAAATGGAGGAGTGTTTTTCTGAAATTCTAATAACAAGAAATTCGAGCCATCCGCAGTATTCGATCTCACAAGTAACCAGCAAATAATTTCACAAATTAAGATTTTATTTCATTTTATTTAGCAAGTCTATTAGGGAATTACCGAGTCGTTTTTGGTGGCCGTACTGGTATCAATTGCAAACTGATTTAAGAAAAAATGTCGTAATTTGCAATGTTTTCCCTTGTGTGAGGAACTCTATAAGTTTCCGGTGGCAAGCGGATCTTTGTTTGCTATTGAAAACTTATTGCAAGAAAAATCAATACGTGAAAATCATCCACGACTACGGGCTAAATTCACTAGTTCGAGGGAGAACAAAATAAATTATACGCCAAATCATAGTTAACATTATACAGTGATCTAACGGTTATGTTAATTAAGGAATTATGAACTGTACTTGAACTTCTAAAGCTGCCTACTATTGTTCCAAATTAAGATGAAACTGAGACTGAAACTAAACTATCATGTTCTCCGCATAGACGAATCCGATTAGCGCTTGTTTGTAGTGACTGTAGGCACCCATTAGTGGGGTCCATTAGCCTTTAATCGTCTTCAGTCATTGTCTACATGAATTTCAAATCCTCGTATTCGGTCAAGTTTAGAAAATCAAGAAGCACTTTAATGTACAGCCATCCATGGAACAGGTAACGAAGGAAAATCAAAGAGTAAAGGTAATGGACCCCAGTAGAGGCCGAATAAAATCAGACCATCACAACCTGTCCGGATCCGTCTATAGCAGCAGTTGCGAACAAAAATATCCTTAGTTACAGTGATCACTCATGCAACATTTTCATCTTAGTAGTTCGTTATGGTTTGTGGCCCAGTTTCTACCAATTAAGCTTGTCATTGGCTTTTCCCAATTGTGGCTAATTAGCTTAGTTTCCTTACCCAATTGTTTATGCTAAGCATGATCAGACCGGGACTCGAACTCCCGACATTCCGACTGCAAGTGCTCTACGACCGACCACTTAACCATACAGTCATTTCCATGTAATCATATCTTCTTAGAATTAACTGATTAATGACTTCATGCCACAGAAGATTCGATCCTACTCAAAGTTCAATCATCATGCCACAGAAGATTCGACCCTACTCAAAGTTCAATCCTCTACAATGGTTGTATATCAGATACAAAAGTGAAATTTATGTCTTTTAAAAACATCTGACATAAAAGCTTAGGCAAAATTATTTTTGATGTTCTACAGACTAGGCAAGATAAATCAACTTCAGTAGGTTAACGCTGATTCGATATCATGTATGGGTAGTTAATACAAGTGACCTGTAGTTATCCATTCGAAAGCTGAGCTTGAAACAAGCAATTTTGACACCACAGCTGATAACTAATACCTTTTAGGTCTTTTTTAAATTTGACACCCAACTTCCCCCTATAATTTGATATATTAAGTCAAAACGTGACATGCATTTAAATTTATAAAATCTACATATCTCACAGGGCGAAGTAAAATCCTTACATTTATTTCAACGTCAAAACAATATTTTTAAAGTACAAAGTAGAGTACAAAGTATTTTTTCAATGAAGGAAAGTTACCTTTGATTGTTTTGAAGTTAAATTTCTTACTTAGTATTACGTATTAATCGATGGAGGGATGCAGCATCGATTTATTGCGAATTCGATAATAAGCATTTCTCAAATTTAATACATACAATTTATTGTTTACCGATGATAAAGATGGTTGAATCATGCCGTTGAACTTGTAATGAACACCAGTGCGTCAATCAGCTCCCACCCTGTAATTTTAAGAGTCACCATCAGCCAGTATCACATGATACATATGTGTAGTAGCTAAATGAAATTAAGGGTTTTTATACCACAATTCTTAGATTTATTCAGTACTGTTAAGAAGGAGAATGTTTAAAGTTAGAGTTAAACATCCATTCCCCAAGCTGATTTGTTTTTTTACAAAATTTCTTATTTGTACACAATTAAAAGGCATCACTGGTATACCTCCCATGTTTGTTTGAATAAGTTTGTTTTAAATACGTTGTCTGTAAATTCGTAACAAAAAAATTACGGCCATGCAGCCTATTGCGAAACGCAAGGCAGTAGTTACAACAGAGGGCTATCGCTTCTGCCCTTCCGTATCCAAAATGTCTTTACATCACGTTGTAATTGCGCAATGAATAGGAATGGCAAATCACGGCATTCGTTACAAGAATTAAACCTTAAGTTTGTTATGGTAATTGTAAATAACACTTAGTATAGCGCACTTCACAACCAAAGGTTTACATAAAAATAGAAATCTACTATGTATTAAATGCTTCATTAAATGGGTGGGTTTTTAAATTAGCCTTAAAAATTGTTAAACTTGAAGTACGTTTGATGATGTCTGGCAGGGCATTCCACAACTTAGGACCATACACGAAAGACTGGAAGAAGACATGTCAGCAAATGTGGAGTTCCGTGTGAAGGGCACAGTAATGGGTGTTGAATCGTTAACATATGATCAAAATCTGTAGTTTGATTTAGTTACTTCATGCAGTAAATTTTTTAAATACTCTGGAGATTTCAATACTAAGGATAGCACCTTATATTTAATACGCTGGTTAATTGGAAGCCAGTGCAAAGACTTTGAACAGGTCTTAGCGTTGGCGAATTTACTTTCACGAAAGACTAATTTGCAGGCGGCACGATCTTGAACACGTTGTAATATGTTCATATCACATGCCGTAATCCTATTAACATTGCATTAGCGTAATCTAAGAGTGAGATAACAAGAGCTTGTTCAATGCAGTGCGACAAGTATCATGATCTAAGTAATTTCTAATCATAGGAATTCGATGAAGATTTAGTGATGCAGTTCGTGCTTTAAGAGTTAAGTTTGGTACCGAACATTACTGATTACGGTATCAATCTGATACGGAAGCTTAAAAAACTCTAACCCCTCTCATTACAAAATCTTGGCTAGTACGCACCTGACCTTCACATTTCATTTCTCCACTTGTAGTCTTTCAGTTATAAGGTGTTAAACTTGAAAGGGGGAAATATCCGTTTCAAATATTTGGGGGGGGGGGGCATCTTCACGAAAGAATGGCATCCTAAGAAGGTACTCTCATTTACATGGTGTCACCCGTATGGACTATGGACTCGAGATTAAAATTTAACCAGCCGAATAAGCGAGGCGTATGGAAACGTGTTTTTCATGAAGAATGTCGAAAGATGTAGTTGAGACAAACAAGAACAAACAGGGACGACTTTCTAAATTTTCTTGTGTCAAATATTCCCCGCAGATTTCTGCCTTAGTTCAAACTTACGTTATCTGAATCACGTTATTCTGCACTCCTTGTCAGGGGTGGGGTCAGGATCTGCCCGACAGGGTGGCCAGCATTTCAAAGTCCCGACAAAGGCGTCGAGTAAGTCCCGGTGGGACGTAACTTGACAGAATATGAGGCGCGCGTAGCGCGCCGAAATTTTTGGCTTTCTTCTTAACAAATACTTCAATCTTGAGTTTATTTGGAAGAAAAATTTTAAATGTTTGAAAGAAATTTGGCTTCTGTTAGGACCATTAAAATGTAAGAGATGTTTATTGAAGAATCCATCTTTCATGTGGGCAAATTCTAAAACGTTTTATACGTGACAGCTGAAATTCTGTTGGGGTTAATTGTTCTAGTCCTACGTACTAAGGTCTCTAGACGGGACTAGAAGTTTGCCCGAAAAGTTTTTTCCCCTTATTTGAACGAAGACTTGAAAATTAAGAGCTTATTTTATTGCAGAAATTTTGGGATTAAATAAAAGAATATTTTGTTTTTGATAAGGTGATGATAATAAATTTGGATTCTTTATTAAAATGATATGACTTTCAAGAGAAAAATGCTAGAACGTCGGGGGATAATCGGAGTGTCTGCATGGTTATTTTTTGTACTGAGTATATCATAAAAATTGCAAACTTTTGCCATTTTTAACAATCTGAACCTTATATTGGAGAAAAATTGTAATTTTATGACAGATTTGGGTTTTTTCCACTAACGAAGTTTACCTCCTTATAAGGAAAATCAAATAGAGGGTGATCTGTAGTTTTGTTTGGGTTACTGAATATAATCAGGCAGATTTAATGCAATCGAATCATATTGGAAAATTTACCCGCGGAAAAAGTTTGGCTTCCCATGTATTTAAAGTTTCATATTTTATATATTGAAATAGGCGTACGGGTGCGTTTCAGTTTGGGAGGGAACAGAATTATCTTTTTTCTTTTGTCCAAAAATGGAATGCTGCTAGAAAGACTATTTAAGTTGAGCGCACAGATATTTTTGAAAAACTGAGAACCCCAGGCAATTGGACAAGACATTCCTCGGACTTGCCAACCAGAAACACAGCAGTCATTATTTTGAGCTTTCTTTCGCAATAAAATTTTCACTTCATAATACTGCCCCAAAACGAAGAATAATATGCAAGAATGTATTGTTCTGTAAAAGGGACTTATGAGTTGATTTGGTAATTTAATGAGAGTGTTCAAGGGTCACTATCTCATGACAATGTATATGATTAGTATAACAAGCCAAGTTTCATATCCAATAGTTAAGGGAAAAGTTAAAATTTTGAATATTGTGGTGTCTTGTGTTGCAACGGTTTTGTGCCTTTTTTTGAAAAAGTGTCTGGTCACAATTTTTTCTAAACTGAATTGAACCTCAAAGTACTCAACCATGAAACAGTTATCTGTACATAGTATATGGGGATTGTCTTAGTTTGACCATTTGTCGTTGGTATGGGAAGAAAACTTTACAGGTTTGGAAAAATTTGTTGAATTTCATAACCAACTCAATGAGCCCATTTAAGTAATTAATTCGACCAAAACACTATCTAAGCAGAGCGCCACCACCAGAAAATTGTTAAAAAATCTTATCCCTTCGACAGCCGAAAATAGCATTCCCCAGACTATGTAACTAGAAATGAGGCAGTCGTTATTTTGAGCTTTCCTTTGAAATGAAATTTTTACTTCCATTAAAAAAAAACCAACTTGTAATTATCACATGCCGTGATGCTTCTTCTTGAGAAAGCAACATAGACACTCCAGTAGATCAAAGGCGGTGTGGGGTGTAACTGATATCTGAGTTTTTCAAATGATCTGTGCCCGAAAATGAGCCAAGCTTTCATTGTGTTCTCAAGGCGTGAAAAGTAATTAACATAGGCTTGATTGACCTGTTAGCTAACCTCAAATGTTACGTAACGTTTTGTGTATTGTAATATTTCTGTTGCTGTCAGTCAAGTAATCAGCCGTGAAATGTGACTATATCAAGTGCAGGTGTAGTGAGCTTCATTTCCTCCCTGAGGCGAAAAGAGGTAATCAGGCAGGGAAGGAGAATGTAACAAAAAGAGGGAACGTGTCATCATGCAGACAAAAGGAACTGCTACAATTAGATGTAATGGTCTTGTCTCTTTTTAGGGGAAGACTATGCAACGGTATTGAAAACATTCTGGTTTTTTTTTTTTTTTTTACTCTACTAGGAATCTTCGTTGTATTCAACGGCATTATCCAATATCCAATAAATGAATGAAATTTTCTACGTGACTGCCCCAACTCCAGACTATAAATGATTTTACTTTCAACTAACTTGAAAATATGTCACGTCACAAAGTGGCTTCGAATGAATTTTCAGTCAGACTTATGAGGAGACATATTCACGCTACTGTTTATCATTGTGTGTAGCTGAAAACGCCCTGGCCGATTTTCATTACCGTTTCTAGAATTCGGTTGTCGGGGAGGGCCAGATGGCCACGCATTGGGCACTGAATGCACTCGAAAAGCCACTCGTCCCGCGTTTTTGTAAGGAACATTCGGAATTGTGAGTTTCCTTCAAGAATATAGTCTTCTAGTAAGCAAAATCAAGAAGATCGTGTTATCAAGCCCACATCTTATATCGTGGGCATGTAGATGAAGGTTCTCTGGCGAAATTGGATATTGTCAACAACAGGGGAGGGGCAGTCTTCCCCGACGGGGGCATGACCTTGCTCGCACGGATGGAGGATGGGATGTGGGATAGCAGAGCTTGTATGTAAGAAGTCATTAAGATCGATTTAGACAGTCAAATATGCATTAAAATAGGGTAAGAAAAAAATAATTCATAATGAAACAGTTCATGATCATCCATCCAGCAACTTCAGTCCTTTTTTTCAGTACGTTTTTCATTTTTAGGCCTCCCGCAAAAAATGCCGTCCTTCTCCGACGAAGGATGAAATAGGAAAAGGTACATGGAATCAGTTACAACAGAGCTAGGAAGAAGTGACTGAAAATTGATTTCAATATACATTAAAATATCATTACAAAACAAAAAATATGTACAAGATCACCCAGCTTGAGACTTGAGTCCTTTTGGGCTTTCTTTGATTATTATTTTTATTATTTTAGGCCTCCCCAACGAACCCATCGACCTTCCCGGGGGGGGGGGGGCAGTTTTCCCCGACGTGAGGGGCATGGCCACCCCCCCCCCCCGCTGGAGCCACCCCTGCTCCCTGTTAGGAGCAAGTGTGAACAAGAGAAATTGACAGTGTTATCAAAGCTTCCACCATCATTGATTCTGGGCAACCGCTCCTGCAGGGGTTTTAATCCGTTCTTACGACGTGATTTTAATCGAAGTGTTTAACACTTTCAATCCTGACAAACTGCCATATGCCTATGTAATATTTATACTATTCGCTATGTAAATGGCTTCAAAAATAGTTATCAAATTGTATAGTAGGTCTGCGTTATCATGAATGATTAAAGAAGATTAAAACATTGAGAAAGTAAAGCGATACCATCATCTGTGCCTTGCGTAAGTAATTAAAAAGCTGTATAAATGGTTGTTTTGTTTGAACATTTAGTCAAATCAATCTCAGATGTGACTTGTGATTAGATGCAATCCCATTTGGGTTGTTTATATCACAGATGTTAACCGAATTAAGTTTCATCCGTTCATTACCACATAAAAGAAGAATTTTCCATAGCAAGTATTTTTTCAGCATTTCGGAAAGGGGCATGGTAACATATTTACATATTTGGGAAGACATTTTTAACTTTGTAAAATTTAAAACAATTACCACTTATGCCAGTATGTCCATTTGCGTATTTTATTAAGGCGAGCAATGCAAGAATTACATTTGAGATAGAAGCTACAAGAACATGTTTATCAATGAACCCTGCAAGGACCTTTTGCGTGATTTCTCTTCCACTTTTTAAGATATGTCACTGAATCCTAAACAAGGAAAATTAGCGAACTCGTGACACTGTTAAGAACTGTGTTATTGGGATGCCAGGAACTGCTGTGTTTTCTTGTCTACCTACTGGAAAGGAAATATGGCCTATCTTATGATTTTTTAAGAGGTGACTTTGAAAAGGTTTCATTATTGGGTGTCCTGAAGTCTAGGCGGTATCCACGTCCTCTTTTAAAAGATGTTGCAGTTTAAGAAAGATTGAGATGCAAAGAAGCGATAGTTTTGAAACATTTGAAATTTTAATAAAACATTCAAGTTCAAACACGCATGACTGGTACTAACAAGTGATGTAAAACGGACTAGCTGATTTTCCACAATTATACTTCCAGAGGTGGGGATGTGCCACTCCCCTACCATTCCTCACGCCACTGGTTACGATTACAAAACCAATTGACACATACGTTTACACAAAATGTTTGTGAAATAAAATTCGCATCCCGTTCATTCGTGCGATTATGCTGTTCTTTAAAAGATTTATTGCATTTTCAAGGAAATATATGAAAGAAGAATTTACTTAGCTGGGAATCAACAGCCGTAAAATCAACTTGGAAAACTGAAAATGTAATGAACATTGTTACAAAAATCTACGGTTAACAGGTAAAGTTGCAGTATCGTCTCTGCCGTCTTTCTTCCTTGAATATAATGACTGAAATAGCCTTCCTTACCGTAACAAAATATAATAATCATACTAATGGATGTCTTAAAGAGAATCTTGGAATCTCTTGCTACAAATTGGTTGCTCGCTGCAAGTTATTTTTTTCAAGCTAATTAGCTAATTAATTAATACGGCAGCTGTTGCCACAAATCCATTTTACCGAGTAAATTTTAAATCTTCAAGAGAAGGGTGAATTTTAGGAAAGCAGACTAAAGGAAGTAATTTTAAAGGCTAATTCAAACACCAACTACAACCTTTCTTTCCCAGCAGGACCAATCTTACAGGTAACATGACCTGCATGAGAGTGACACTTCATTCCAGGTATGAAATGACGCGCTTTCATGAATGAATTTTCCCTCTATTCAGGGTGAACTTCTTTTTTTTTTTTAGAAGTGGTTCCTTAGCACACCCTTGTGGAGTGAGTTTCAGTCTTTTGTTTTTAAAGTGTAACCATTTTATTGAATAATGGTATTCATACACATATACCATTGTACCTTTTCCATTCTGTTCTAAATTGGTGTTGACCGACTGCATGGTCAAGTGGTTAGAGCATTCGGCTTGCAGCCGGGGGTTGGGAGTTCAAGTCCTGGCCGAGTCATACCGAAGACTTTGCAACCTGAACCTGTTGCCACTGTGCTAGGCGCTCAGCATAAGCAATGGAGTACGTGAGCAGGCTCGACTGAAACCTGTAAACCAATTGATTGAAAACTGGGCCGTAAAATTCTTACTAACTGTCTTATTCGGTCTTTGCATCAGCATGAGCATGTTTGCTATGGAATTTTACTCATTTGAAGAGCCTTACTCAACTCCACCTTACAATGCGAACCATAATAAGAACATATAGGCCTTTTTTAATGGGACTCTCCATTCACAAATGTGAGTATGCAAATTCCACCCATATTCACGTAATATATATAGGCCTACTCGTCTTTTCGATTTATTTCACACTAGTCCAAGGTCTGGATTAAATCTATCATGGAGAATTACTCATTTTTGTCAGTGTTTAGCCCTAATGACATGAGACAAAGGAACAGCTTTAAACGAAGAACATTTGTGTTTTTCCACCTCAGGAATCAAACTATGGAATCCTCTAAATGACAGCGTTAAACACTGGAAAACATTTTCCCTTTCAAAACAAAATATAAGTAGAAGTTACTATTATCGAATAATGATCGAAGATAACTTATATTCTCCTCCCCTTGGTTATGTGGATAACTTTTGAAAGAGTGTATTAGCCTACCAGATCCTTTATTTACTTTTGACTCTTTCCTTCTACACATCCCCTTTTTCTGATTTCCCTCTTTTGTCTTCTTCAGCATTATATCATTTGAGCTTCAGGGCCGTCACCGGGGGGGGGGGGGGGGGTGCGGGGGGTGCGAACGCACCCCCCTCCAAACTTGCCCGTCAAAAAAAATTGTGGGAAGGGGCGTCGCCACCGGGTGTGGAGATTTTTTTAAAAATGCGGTCGGAATTGTGCATGGAACGACCAAACGGTAATCTTTCCTACGTTTTCACTACTTCTAGACTATCATATGGCAAAGTTTCAGCTCGTCGTCGATCTCACAAGTATCTTCGAGAGATCTATCACTATTCGCGTCTGTGAATCAAGGGCTGCATTTCCATCAGTCATTTCCGCTCAACCTTCCTCCCAGCCTAGGCTTCGAGTTCGAAGTATCGCAGGCCATAGCACAGTTTTAGTTCGCCTCAGTTATAGTCAGTCTGTAGCAGTACGGGTTGGCGTTTTACGCTACCGAATCCTTCTGACCGCGTGCTTGGTCTAACGGTAAGAGCATCCGCCTCTCACGCGGAAAGCCCGGGTTTGCTTCCAAGGTCGAGTCATCAGTGGCGTGGGCTAGCCCCCTCCCCGATTTTCTACAGGTCCCAAAGATTTTTTTTTTTGCCTCCTGATAGAGTAATTGAGAAAAAATAAAGTGTCTGAACGGAAAACACTTTGAAGTATTTCCTTAATAAAGTAAATAAATAAAATGTGTAACAATTAATAAAACATGCATGAATGTGTGTAAAACACGTTATGTGTGCACGTGTGAAATCAAGTAATAACTTCAAAATGATTACTTTCACTAAATTAGATACCGTATATAATCTGCAGTGTCTTTACTGCATTACACTTAGAATATAAAACGAACGTTTCGACGGCAAACTCGAATTTGACTTTGTTAAGTTAAGATTTACTGAAAACAAGGCAATCATACACTGGAGACTATTCTTACATAACCATTCCTATACTTTATCCTACACAAAATGTGTCTTCAAAGCCCTGTTCTCTCACCCCAAACAGTACCAATTATCCTAACCTTCTTACTGAACTGCTTAAGCTCCTCCCACAATTGTCTGAAATTCATCCTTATCCAAAGACAATCTCAGTTGATTGCTTCGAGTCGAGTATAGAAAAGCCCAATGTTTATAAACAAAACACTCTTATTACAGTTCATGCTGTGTAGTAAAAGCTTTGGTATTCTGCATTGTTTGAATTAGCTGTCAATCAAGGAGCTGAGCCAATGGAAAAAGTCAGCACACCGCCTACCAAAATTGTGGTTTGGGGTGAGAGGATTGACCCTTCAAGTGTAAGGTACTGCCTTCGAATAATTCTTCCCATCCATCCCTAACAAGTAGGCCTATGTCGTGCCTCTCTCCTTCCCATGACAAGTGCCACTGTAGAACGATTTCTTCAAGAAGTCCTCTTTCTACTAGTTGGCACTGGCGTCCGGGCGGATTTGTAAAATGTCCAAAAGGTCCGCATTTCATGTGTTTCCCCCCATGATCCATACTTCGAACTTGCGGTTTAAATTTTTTTGAGAGATTTTAATTTTGAGATATTTTAATTATGACTAGGTAATGTACCGATGACTGAACAAATACTGCACCATGTTCCATTTAAACACCACTGAAAACCGGAAAACATTGTTTCTTTGGTAGTATGTATGTCACGTGTAAAATCTCTACAAAGAATAAAAATGAGTATTTTGAAAATTTTCATGTCCCCCAAATAGGAAAATTCAAAAACGTAGGCCTATAATCAGTTCAAATTTTGCGAAACATAGAACCATTTTGCACAGAACAAATATAACGCAAAAAAGTTTCTCAGAGGGGGACACAACTAATTTTGGTTTCCCTATTGAAGCTGAAATCTGTTCAGATATTGCCGCATTTGTGATCTACGTTTTCCTGAATTTCAAAATTTTCCCAAGAGAAAGGGAGATACCGGTTCTCTTCAGTCTCATCTTCCAGGCCATGGCACAGATCAGAAATGCCCAGATTTTGGGTCCCCAAAAAGTGTTTGTATTATCATTTTTCATAGATTGATTTTTATTCACACTATTTGAGAAGTGAGATTCGTATTTCAAGGCTGGGCGCAACCGGCTTAAAACACGTGAGAAGTTCCGTTTCCAGCCATCTGGAGGGTTTGTAAAACCCAAAATTTTCTTGCACGCTCCGCGCCAACCGATGGTGGCGCTCCGCTTAGATAGTCTAGCCGCGCCTGACCCTCGGAGGTACCAGCCCCCCCCCCCCACTAGTTATTACCTAGCCCCCCGGAGATTCCATCTTTGGCTACGCCACTGCGAGTCATACCAAAGACTCTAAAAAAGGAACCTACTGCCGTTGTACGTGATGCTCAGCATAAGCAATGGAGTAGGGGGAACAATCCAGGGAGCCGCAAATGGAAAAAGACCGTGGCCGCCTCGACTTGAACCAATAGGTTGGAACTGGGCCGTTAAACTCTATCTAACTAGCTAACTAGCTACCGAATCCTTCGCAAATTTAGCAGTACAACATTGCATGTGGCCTAGTTATAGCCTAATCCAGGTGCCAGTATTTCCTTTCACAGGAATTAGTCATTTCATCCAAGTTGTGTGTTAGTGTAAAACAGTTTATAGTTTATAGTCCCCGTCAGGACATTGTTTCATAATCGTGGACGGACTCATTACTGGAGGAGTGAACCAAATTAGAAACCGACTAAATTTTGAACTGTGAGTGTTTCATACTTAATACAGTTGACAGTTGTGTTAGGGGTCTTATTTGTGAGTTAATCATTCATATGTGTTTTCAAGGAGAATAAAATGATTACATTTATCAATCACCCCCCCCCCCCCGAAAAAGTTAATCCTACGCCTGAATTTCCTCTCTTAGTATGCCCCATATTGTGCCATTTTAAGTTGAAAAGTTGCAAAGCTCCCAACCATGGGAGAGGGCCCCATCCCATGCCCCCTCCCGTGCCCACCTCCTTCTGCTACTTCGTGGCCTCGTCCACAACAATTTCGTCACTCGCATGCTTGAGTTTCAAAACGCACCCCCCCCCCCTTTGAAAAAAGCTGGTGACGGACCTGGAGCTTTGATTAACGTGTTTATTGAAACAATCCATAAGCACTATACTTCCGTTTTCTTCCCTTTTACATCACAATTGATTACGTTCATGACAACCTTAAAATATGTGTTATGTGCCATGAGCTCCAAAATAATGGACAGAAACTATGTCAGTGTAAGTGTCAGTGAATAAGCCTGTGCGTGATGTGACAAACCAGGGAGTTGCAACAGACTTCTTGACAAACCAAGCATAACTTCCGTTGTAGTTTTCCCCCTCCCCGGGCTACGTCCCTGACAAAACAGCTGTCCAAGTTCTTGACTTTCAGACCTCTACATCATCGGTCTGAAATGCATGGCCCCCCGTAGACCGACTGAATAAAAAAACAGATACTAGAATTGATCTTAACTAAAATGCCCGCAAGTCACAATAAAGTCATTTTTGTGGAGTAGGCTCGAATCGGTATATCGATTTCGTATCCAGCTACAGTTTATTCCGGGCCAATTCCGATTGAGATGCCTCTCATTCAGAGGAAATTCCGAGGGAGATAAAAAATTATCTTGAGTTCAGAATCAGTTCATTTTTTAAAGCCTCACATGTTACCGGGAATTCATCGTTATTAAGAGGATTCTTTGTTGTTTAAAGGTACATCTTAGAAGTTTCAGACTAATATATAAAATTACTATTCTCAAGTTGAAAATTTGAAAAATTGGCTTATGTCCGTCCTCAGGGCAGGTTTTGTCTGTCTAAAATATTAAATTTTGAAAATTACTTTCTTGAAGGATGAAAACCCATAGAAAATGGACTGTGAAATTTCAAAATACAAAAGCGGAAATAACCTCCAAGAACATTTTCAGTTTTTATGCAGTTTCGTGAGAGTCTGTATCTACGTATGTCCAGGAAATAACAGGGACCTTTAGATTTCACGTCGCGGACTTCATCTCAAACAAAATAACTCATTTGGACCTATGCTATTTCGAACTCAACGCGAAATAACACCACACCAACTTGTCAAATGACAGTGGCAACGCAGACAAGGTGACGTCATTACGTTGCAGCTGACGTCCGCGTCTTGAAATCTAAAGCTCACTAGTGTTTCTACGATACCTTTCTTACCCAATTGAACTTTAAGCCAGCAAGAGTTATGAATCTCTTTAAATAATTATTTAATGAATTTAAATTTTAAGTTTGAGGATCAGAAAATCAATCAAAAACTCTGGACCAGAATAAGTAATGCTTTACCTATGTTTCAATCGTCAGCATGATGGTATGTGAATGCAGCTTTACAAAATGTGAGCTTGAAAAGTGTTATGTTTTTCATGAATTCGAACTGATAGCCAGCGGAGCAGATCATTGATTGTAAAATTTAAAACATATCAAATCATTGTTGATTGGTAAACACGGAAGGTTCTCTCGTTTGGGGGAATATAAAAATTCTCCGGAATGGGAAAAAGTTTGTGCAACACATTTAACGGATTAGCTGCATGTCAAAGGCAAAGAGCGTTTAAACTTGTGCATCAATCTGCCGATTAGGTGGATGTGGGTTTTCGGTTGCTATGGCAACACAAGTACCAGGTATACATTTAATTACGGCATTAAATTAACGAAGTAGCCGTACACTCTTCAAAAAAGTGTTTAGCATTTAAACTTTTATGCCCTCGTAATTTATAGAAACGTTAAAATGCTTAACATATTTAGCTTTTAAACACTAAACGTTGGCAATTAAACGCGTGTAAATTTTCAAGGATATGAAAAATGTGTTTAGCTTCTGAACGTGTTACTAAAGTGGGAACAAAGTGTTCAGAAAAACGTTGAACTCATAAACACCTTAATTACATTCTTTTAATTGTTTCCTACCTAACTAACGGAAAGAAGAAAGATGAAGTTTTCTTCACTGGCTAGTTTTAGGCATGGTGGAGGCAAAAAGAAAAGAAAAATCCATTAAATCCTGTAAAAATTGTAGGAAATATTGAAAGAAATAAATAGGAAGGAAAATTTTATCACAAAGGAGTTATAGATGACATTTTACATAGATAAGGGTTTTGTTGATCTATCAATAAAATTGCAACATGTATTAGAGGTTACCTGGCTACTATAGGAAGTGCGATAACTGGGATCTTCAAATGTGCATATGGTGCAGCACATGGTGCAGCACATGGTGCAGCAACTAGTAATAACCTAAGCGATGGAGGTATTTGATTTTTTATGTGGCTACTTTGTGTGCAAATGGCAAAGAATCATTCCCTGTCCATTTTGCAACTTGCAATAATGTTTATTACAGAATATTATGGGCATATTAAATGTTTCTGCATGCCATCATAATTGCAGGTGTGTCGGAGAATAACTGATCAGTATTTAACCAATCAGAATGCAGGATTCTAAACAACCAGTGCTTACATATAGCAGAAATACGCATTTCTTCCGGAAAGACTATCCAAGCACGGGAGTAATTCTATCATCCAAGCGGGCTCCATTTTCGGTTGAAGTGGATTGTATAGAGATTATGCACGTGACGTCAGCGCGTTTCCAATTTGGCGCGCTAGATGGGAATGATCAAAGGCAGTCGTTGTGTTACCGAAAGGCTCGCACAACAGCACCTTAGTAACAATTGTTGTTAAACGGACGACTGGATGGAAAAGACAGAGACATGCGTAGCGCACTGACGTAGGTGCATAATCCCTATATAATCCCTATGTGGAGCATCACGCAAACGCCGACACACAAACACAGTGATTTTTCGACTTTGCCAGGAAAGCTCTCCAGAAAGAACGTGTCCTTCAGGAGAAAAAACCTAGAAGCATTATCAACACCTCTTTGGGAGGGATATTCCAGCTTCCTTCTGACAGGCAAATACCAGGGAAATTTGGGGCAATTTTGTAGAGACGAAGTCGAAATGAAGGAGAATTAAATAAAGTGCTAAAGACGTGGGCCGTTCAAATATTTTGAAAGGGCTGTTACTTATTATTAAATTATTTATTATGATTATTATTATAAACAGCCCACAGTTTAGAAATTTTTGCTTCATACTGCAAATATTACCGTGTTCTATACGTAATGCTTGAATTCCTATTGGCTAGAGAGTGTTTGTTTTCAGAAGAGTTTCGTATATTATTACCTTAAAACCGTCATGAGATATATTTTATGAATTCTGGGAAATTTGGCCTAAATTTAAATTAAAACTGCATTCGGTTAAAAAAAGTTGCATTTTCAATTTCAAAACAAGTCTGCTGCCATGCCGTTAATGGCATTCCTTTTAAGCCTTCCACGATGTGCTAAATGTCCTTCATCTTTCAATTATAAGAATATTCTACCATTCCGCAAACAAAGAGAAGCCTCTCTCTGAGTTTAGACGAATCCGGACAGCAACTGATGGTCTGATTTCAGACGGCCATTACTGAGGTCTTTCACCTTTTAATCTTTCAATTTCTTGGTTATCTGTATCGTGGATGGCTGAACACTAAATAATATGTTGATTCCTTTAATTTCAATGAATATGAAGTTTAAAAATTCATTTAGACAATGAGTGAAGACAATTTAAGGCTGATTGACCCCACTAATGACTGCCTACAGTCACTAAACACAAGCTCTGATCGAATTCGTCTATCACAACCATTGACATTCTGAGGACCACCTCCTTAACTTTCAGTAATTGCTAAAATGACCTGCCCTTACTTTGCCTTTAAAAATTAGTCTTAACCAAGTCATGAGATATACATTCCTGGCATCATGGCCCCTTTTTTCCACATTAAGAAACTTATATTTCGACAATTTCTTTGCTCAATAGTAACCCATTCCTATATTTTAATGAAAAATGCGTTTGCAATTAATGCATGAAAAATTCGTCGCCATTGTAAAATAATTTTTAAATGCACTTATTTTGAAAGAAAGGTTTGCTACAGGTACAAAACTCTTACTCTTTGTCAGTCTACAAAACAATACCTGGTATATAAATTAAACACTTGCAAACGCCTTCCAGTAAATAAACACTTAGCAAAGAATCGCCATGACTTTAATAATTCCAATTGATACAAATTTATGAACTACGTCCTAAATACTAAACGATCTAGTAAATATAAACGAACCGAATTTCTGTGGTAAAATGAACAATTAAATAGGACTGCATTTCACCGTTAAACGAATTCAGCTTTCAACTCTACAATAGGTGAAGGTCAATTTTGGGTTAAATTCTTCGAACTTTTTGACGACTGCGGTGAGTTTCTTTACCAGATCCTCACCAAGCTAAAACAGAAGACTTGATTTGGTTAGCAAGTCTGCAATGATTGTTCATGATTATGCCGCAGAGTAATGGATCAATATTTGAATTATGTATACACTAAATATTTTGTAGAAGAGAAAGGTCATATTTGGATAAGGGGGAGGAAAACTTAAAATATACAATGTAGAGATGACTTTTAATTTTGTGGTTAGTGGCCAGGCAAATTTGACATGTTGAAATCTGTCAGACTTGTAAGAGATCTCACACGATCTTCCACTGAGGGAGGAGGAGTGCAACTTTCAAACGTTTTATACATAATATTACATGAAGGAAGGGAAACACGTCCTAGTGAACCCTACTCATTCGCTTCCCTTTTTGAAGTAGGCTATCATTTGAGAAAAATTATTGCCCATGATTATGACATTAATTCATTATTTGGAAAACAAAGTTTCCGAAAGAAATGTGAACGAAACTTGGATCGAATAGATTAAACTACCATTAATTTATTGAGACTTGGATACATCATATCTTTGTTATCTCAGCAAAAATCCCCATACCTCATGTATCGGGCATTAGCAACAGCTTGGAGAACTAATTGTATCGGAAATTGAATGGCGGCGAAAGAATGTCAAAACTGGGAGAGGACAAGCAGGAAGCAAAGGAGTACGCTGGAGGGCAAAAGAATTTTCGCGTGCAGAGCGAAACCGAACACGAAACTCGCCCTTTTTCGAGTAAGTCCAGGGCCGAAACCATCTTTAGCTCTGGTGCGTTTAGCTGGGCCTATCTCTTGGTGAAAGTAATATTTTTCTGGAGTGGTATATTATTTATTTCGTTGGTTGATCAAACTCCTGAGTGTTCTAACTGGGGGGGGGGGGGGACGGGTGTAAGGACAAAATGTGAGGGATTAAATGTCCCTATCCTCCCCCAAGTAGAGCCAACAATGGGATAGAAATCATATTTTTCGTGTCCTATAATAAATGTTGAAAACCTGTTATTACTTTCTGCTTACTCAAGTACTCGAAATCGCGTATATTTGCGTAAATCCCCAGATATTCTGTACTCTGCCGAAAAACTGGTTTGATTGAATATGTAGACGTTTTCACTGATGCTACCGCTGATAATGAAATATCGCTTGTTAATTCCGTGCAAATTGCTTATGCCAATAATCATGTCATGCATGAAAACGTGAAGTGCCCTTTGAAATTTCAATTCATTCCATTTTTGCTACGCTGAGGAAAGTTCAGTGGCATAAAATTCAAAATCAGAGTCAGACGTTATAACAGTAACATATAATTCATAACTTGAAAAACAATACTGTGAACAGCAACAACAGTGTATTACATACTAAAATCTTATGAAGCCTAGTTAAACAGGCTGTGAAAAAGTCAACTAATGCAATAAAACAATTCCCCGGTTTGCCTTTAAAGCCCCGTCTACACTATGCGACCCAACTTGTCGTGATGAGCGACTGACGGACTAACTAGTAGTGTTAATAGCATAGTGCGCAAGTCCATGAAGCGGTTCACGCAAATTTCTAACGGTTAACATACCCTTTATTTGTAACGTTGAAGAATGTTTCCTGTCCATTTCGATTAACCGATCTTCGCGGACTTTATTCCGGAAGTCGTCATTGTTGCTAGTTGCGCGCGTTCAAGTTTCATGAAACTGGGTCGTGCGTCTGCTTGCTACTAGCTGCAGAGCATTCCACACTTTGCAACGCGTCTATAACAATCTCGATGCAATGAGTTGAGTCGCATAGTGTGAACGGGACTTAACGCTGTTTAACAAGAAATTTCCTCACTGGCTAACGGTAAGCCTATCCCTTCAGTCAGCGACAACAGTCAATCAAGAAACGCCTTGTTAAGCAGTGCGCATTTGCCCACTTTAAACCTTCTGGTTTAATGTAGTGGCACCGAAGGCGCTTTTCCAGTTCCGGGGCACTGGATTGTTGTGTATGCGGGAAGTGATCGGAAATCGACCAAAATAAAAAAAAAAAAATGAAGATCTAAAGTTTAAGTGATCTTTTGCCACAGGGTAACACTGTGATAACCTAGACTGGTTGTAAACTGAAATCAGTTCCGGATTCGATTATTATCAAACTCGGAATTGAATGAACTGTAGTGTAATCGACACTGACATCAATTGGCAATAAAGTTTTTGAAGACAATTCCAGTCGAGTTTCTAAAGATACGATGGGGGGGGGGGGGTCACTTTAGAGGTGAAACACGTGTTTCGTCTAGTAGTAGAGCGTCTCCGTCTCGAGTCGCTGGCCCGCGGGTTCGATTGCCAAAATGAGTCATACCGAAGATAAACAGAAGACATTAAAATGTCTGCTGTAGTTGAATGTGTGTGGCGCTCGGAACAGACGACTGGGAAAGGTCAGTCAGTCAGTCAGTCAGTCAGTCAGTCAGTCAGTCAGTCAGTCAGTCAGTCAGTCAGTCAGTCAGTCAGTCAGTCAATTAGTCAATTAGTTCGATGGAGTTTAACGGCCCAGTTTCCAAGCACTTGGTTTAATTAGTCGAGCCGGCCACGGCGCTTTCCCAGTTTAGCTCACTGGCGTGTTTTCCTTACTTCGTTGCTCATGCTAAGCACCAGGTGCAATGGTAGACTTGCCCCAAGTCTCTCGAGATGTTCCCTCTCACCTGTAATGATTCTTTTCTGTCACTAATCCCTCTCTACGTTTCACCCCTTTGACCTTCCCATGCACCTTTGCAGACAAACCAACTTCTCACACTCTCCTCTTTTCACTTCATATCGTTATAACGCCAATACCCAGTGTGCTAACCAACACACCTCGAACGGTAATGCCCGCTAACAAGTTTTTACACTCACCGTTTCGAACGTGACTACACTAGGGAGCTTTCGATTTGCACGTTAACCCAGTCGACTGCTACGAGATTACGTCAATTTCAGTCTCTGCGCATGCGTCACGTCGTCTCCCTCGTTCACTAGCCAAATCGAGAACGTGTCCACCGCGGTTTTGACGTTCGCTCCAAACTGCAGCGAACGTTCACATGTGTGACGTCACAGAATTTCAGAAAATGGATTAAGTGGCAAGAATGCATGCTAGTTTCCCTCCTCGTGATCTGTTTTGCCCAAATGCGGTCACTTTTTACCTAAAATGTATATGAGATTGATGATTCATTGGGGAACATGCATTATTTTGGACGTTTTCTTGCAACTTCAACAGGCGGATATTCGAAGTTGAAATATACTGTGTTCTCCATGAAAACATACCAACAACTTAACTAGCGTTCGTGTAGTAGACATGCATTTACATCGTTGAAGAAATTTAGAAAAATTACACAAGGCTAAGCTGTAAATTCGCCATTTTAATACGACTCGGTCACGTCGACCCTTGTACAGGGAAATCGAAACAGGCTTTAACAGTCGACGTACCATAGCAGTGGACACGTTCAAGAAGGCAAGCTGGTTAACTAGAACGAAGTCCACGTTCACTGAATCAAAAGCTCGGTACTGAGTCACTGTAACGATCTTGCGTGGCAGTTTCCTGTTTATACGCTGTGCACATATCAATAACCGGAGATCTAGCTTACTGGAGAGACTTGTAGTTTTTGCAACTGGTAACGTACCATTTTGGGCGGGCCGGATTTTAATCATTAATCTCTGTAGCCAATGAAAAGCTCTCTATTTGTAAACAGACAGAACGACGCACCGTTCATTAGACAATGATCTTAATGAATATCCAGCAAAAGTCGCAAAATGCCGAAGCTGATTGGATAATGCAGTAAACTATCTTAAAATATATTCATCTAGATTCTTAGATGAATAAAACAACGTAGATGATGACGTAAACAGTTGCAAAAGATGCACGTCTCCCACGGTAAGCCGCAAGTTTGAACTGGCCGCTCAGCAGGCTCGTGTGTGCATGTGAACTGGATGTGTGCAGTCTTCGCGAACCGTTGTAAACAAGTGTTACAGCCCTCGCTCGTGGAAGTTGCAGCAACGGAGCAGTGGAAAGTAATCTAAATAGTTGCATAGCAGCACAATGCTACAGAATCACCGTGAAGAATAGGAACAGAAATAAAATGAAAGGTGGATGGAAAGAATACGTGAGAGACTTGGGGCAAATCTAGTGCAATGGCCGAAGATTCTAAGATTAAAGCTTTCGGTGTGACCCGGCCAGAACTCGAACTCCCGAAAAGCAAGAAAAACCATCCCCATTGTACCTCACGTAAACCAACTGGTTGTTCAAAATTTCAAATAGCACGGTCTGATGAGCATTACACCAATTGTGCTAAGGGTGAATAATTACATCCCGGCCTGCCTCTTAGGAAGTAAACTTCACGTATGCAATGCACATAACTAAAACGCCTGGTTTGCATTTTGGGTTAAAAACTGAAATATTTTAGACATAACAATGTTCCACTACCTGACCATCACAATATTCATTATCTTTTGTGTTCAGTCACTAAATTAAAATATTTTATTTTGAAAATTAGACGACATCAAAACATTAAATCATCACTCAGCCTCCAATTACAATTATGTCTCCATAATGCAAGGAAACTGCTTTTCAGACTGATGGATGAAGATAATTACAGAGCTGAGATTGAATCTCTCTCCTTGGTACCTCTCATGTGAATCTTATGAGCCATCGAGTGACAATAGCACCACCGATAGGTGCAACTTGGAAATAACAATGAACTCTGTCCGTTAGGGCACTAGTCGTTATAGAACAGGGTTGTCCAACCTTTCGCAGCGGTGGGCCACATGTAATGGTTATGATGGACGAGGGGCCGCATTCTATACTCGTTTTTTTTTTCAATTTTTCCCGACGCCCAAGGAAATAAAATGCAATCATTGCGCATAGGGAAACACTGATTCATTTTCGTGTTTGACTGAACAAATAAATAAATTTTAGCAAAAATTGATGGTTTTGGGCAGAATATTCGGACAAAGTTTTTTTTTTTCATATTCCTCCTGAATCATTCTCAACCCGCCCCTGTGGACAACACTCCAATGTAGCTACATGTAGCAGACATTTGAAATGAATTATTTCATTCAAAAGTAAGCATGCCATAGCGGACGGCGAAGCCTAAAGTTGTCATCAATTCATCTGCTTCTTGAATAATTTTGCAATATAGATTATTTCTGACGGGCCGGACGCAACCTTTTCGCGGGCCGGACCGTGGCCCGCGGGCCGTAGGTTGGACAACCCTGTTATAGAATAACAAATGTACTTTGTCGGTACGGAGCATATCGCACAGGACATGGAAAAGGATTTGAAAAAGGAATTTCAAATTTTGGGAAAGTTTGACACGAAAAAGATGTGATGTTAAAAACGTGTCGAGATGATGTAATGTAAAAAAAATGACATATGAAGGAAAGGGACAAAACGACATTTTATGGCAAACTTTTTTGACTAGTGCTTGAATTGGATGCAAACATCGATGAGTAGTATTTGAAGGTCAACAGTTTCGTGTCATCAATCTTCGCGTACCCTGGTCTAGCTAGAGATCGGTATTATACGAATATGATTTCCATGAAATGACGTCATTTACACAACATTTTCCGATTTCAATTTAAAATATCCCACTTTGTTTGAAAAATTACTCACTAATATTCAAAGTCTCTAGTTATATCTTCCAAATAATGACATTGGTCAGTTATCAATTATTATCTTCCTTTAAGGGTAACTCATAGTCTCATATATGACTTTTTACCCTCTCCAGTGGCATAGCCACAGGGGGAGGAGTGGATGGACATGGTTGGGGGTCAGAGCCCCCCCCCCCACCCCAATGATCCAACCTTGCAATGCAAAAAACACCTAAAGTAGCGGTTTCTCTCTATTGTTGCAGTTTTCCCTCATTTCGTGCCCACCCCACCTTCAATGACGCCCACCCCCCCCCCCCACCTCATGGCACAGTCCTTTGCTAGGCGCCTCACTCTCTTAATGTAAAAGAGTGAACTGAGCCACGTTTTAACAGAGTGAAAATCCCAAATTTACTCCATTAGAGTGTAAATTTATCCCAAGAACAATGAAATTCAATCCAAGAAGAGTGATATCTGGATATTCACTTAAGGGAGAGTGAAAGTAAACGATCAGTTTTACGGTCATACCGAAGACTTGAAAACCTACCGCCACTGTGCTCGATGCTCAGTGTGAACAATGGAGTTGGGAAAACATGCCAGTGAACCACAACTGGGAAAAGGCCGTGGCTGGCTCGACTTGAACCAGTTGGTTGGAAACTGGACCTTAAAACTTCATCTAACTAACTCTAACGAGCCATACAGTGATCGCTCTCTTTTAAGAGTGACCTTCAAGAGCAAAACGTCGCTCCTTTGGAGAGAATTTCATTCCTTTTTGAGTGAATTTAACTTTTCGTGTAGTTTATTTACATTCTGATTCAGTATATACACAGTTTTTACTTTATAAGAAAGTGGCTTGTTCCAGTCGCATATCTGGGGTTTCTTGCCAGGGGTGGGGCGACAAGAGTAACATATTTACCCGGTGAAAACTTCCATTCCTCCCCCCCCCCCCCGCCACTTCGCAAAGGCTTTACATATTGATGAGAGGCCGAGGGGTATTTTTTTTTTTGTCAGAAAACTACGTAAAACTAGGCGGAGGCATATAGGAGAGTGTCAATTTGGGGCAGGAGATTTTTCTGCAAAAATAATTTATTTCCGAAATAAGTAATTCTGTCCGAAAAACCATCTCACATTGAAAAATTGCGACCCCTCAGACGGCCGGAAATGATATTCCCAGGCTTGTGCATATAATCTAAGCAGTCGTTACTTTTAGTTTTTATTTGCAATGACTTTATCCCTTTAATAGATATGAGCAAATTAATATAAAACTATCATTTTTCGAGCAAAATTTTTGGTACATGTATGTACTGTACACTCCCGCCTTGCAGTGCCTCTGGCGATTGGAATCATGTCAGAACATTTTTGGAAGAATCTTCTATAATTTCGGGCAGAGTGTTGACTAAGACTTTGAAAGGAAGCTGTGGAATTAATTTGTTATAAACTGCCCGAATGAGTCACGATTTTTGTAATCGTTTTGATTTTTCAAAGAAATTTAAAGTTAACTACAAAGCATTGTTTTTTCAGACAAACTTTTGAAAGGATTAGGGCACTTGGGAGATTTTAGCGCAATTAAACACGTACCAGATTTTTTAAGACTCAAAATGGATCCCCGATTTTTTCCAAGCCCTTGCCCGAAAATCAAGTGTTTGCGAAAATAAGCTTAAAACCTTTCGTTTCGAAAAGTGGGCGACTTTTACTACTGATTCTCTGGAGTACGACATCAGTGCTTTATACTCTATAAATATCTGAAAAATTACAAAATGTTTGCACAAATACAGAAGAAAGAGTAAAGAAATGCAAAAAGAATAGATAAAAAGTGCTTTCAATGAGTAAACAACACTTTTTGTGTATTACTTTGTTTCTTATTCGGTTTTCTGTCAAATGACAGACATTTTTTACTGTGAATACGGTATTATCCGTATGTTATGCTAATGATAAAAACGATTGGAATTGCTAGACGCAACTGTTAAGATCATATCTCTGCTTTTATCTGACGGATATTCAGGCAGAATTTCACTAGAAACTCCCACTGGTTGTAAGACAGAAGGATCAGGGTCAGAACTTCCCAGTTCTCTCTTATCTAAAGCATGCTTCGACAAATCCAACGTCGAAAGCAGTCTGGGACAAGTAAGAAGTTACTCGGGCAGGTACATGCACTGCTTAATGTCGTATAGCCCGCCGAGCAAGTATTCCAGGAAAGTCTCGACAAAGACTTGTTTAAAAAAAATGATATGTATGCGGACATGCCAACTACCCCAATGGGCAAGTGACAAAAAGGAATTTGTGGAAGCCTGTATGAAGTCCTTTCCTTTCACTTTTACTTTCACCCTGTTTCTTCCTTTCTTCTTTCCTTAACTGTTTACCGCTGTGCTCCAATCGGGGCATATTTGCGCGCCTCGGGAGTGGGCGGAAAAGCGGATGTAGCACGCCCGCATCAGCTTCCGTAGGCTATTGACCCCGTGACCTTGAACTATTGTCTCTTTCGTTGTTGTGGCCGAATTTTAGGGTGGCTACTCACAGTTTCGAGCTGCGCGTGAAACAGTAAAGATGGGTGACAGCCGCGCTCTCCGTCTGGTTCCAAAAGGACCCGAACAGCGGTAAAGGGTTAATTTCTCCCTTTGCAACCCGGTGGATCGAATAGATTTTTCCGGTCGAATTGGTCAGGGGCTAACTTTTCCCCCTGTCCAGGCAGATACGCTACTGACTTAGTTCCATCTTTTACATTTAGAGAGTAAACTAAGAATTGTATTTAAGATTGCGAAACGTATAGTAGTCATACAAATGCTATACAACGTACCGTAATTATAATATACAATTCTTTTAAACATGTTTGATTGGTAAGAATGTTAGTGACAGAAGGAATGTTTGTTTTCAAAGAAGAGAAAACTTGATGTGAAATGTCACCTTTCACTACCATGATCGACATTACAACATGGGTCTACAGCTGTCTGGCGTCGATAGTTAAGCCAGTGCAAGCTAACCTTTTTATTTGATGCACGAACATGACTTTGAAACTTCAGTACTGCAAATTTGCTCTGTTGAAAGCAGGCTGAGTCTGTTCACGCTCGGTTTGGTTTGGTTGGCAAGAAGTAATCCCGACCAAGATAAATGTTTTTGTGATTAATTAACCTTCAGAAGGCTTTTAGGATTGTAAAATATACAGGATGTTTAAACAAAAACTTAATTTCGAAAACTATTTAGAAATCATATAGGATTTGTAGCCGAAGTCTTTGCAAAGTAAACTTCGATGCAAAAACACGAACATCGATTCAATTTCTGGTAGATAACAAAATCCTGATTTATATGAATAAAAAGTGTAAATTGTGCCCCAATAACCAAACAGGAGATGATTTTCACTATATTTTTTAGTACCCCGTCCCCTTTTTCGAATGAACTTAGTATGTATTTCAAGAAGTGGTTGATAAAAGAAAACTAGTACTTGGGAAACTGAGCTACCTATTGTACTATCCATCAAAATGAGCTATTTATGTTCTTGAATTATAGACAAGTTCCGTTGGTTGCGAAAATTGAATAACTTATACATTTCACTTATCATCATAAAGTATGATGCCAGTATTTTAGTCACATAAAGTAAATTACTCATGCCGTGGTGGTGCTTCTTGAGAAAGCAACATAGACACCCAGTATAGATCAAAGGCTGTGTGGGGTGTCACCGGTACCGGAGTTTGTAACAAAATCCGTGCCTTCAAATGAGATATGCTTTTATTGTGGTCCCGCTGCTTGTAAAGCAATTAACACATGCTTGATTGACCTGTTAGCTGGCCACAAATATTACGTAACTTTTATGAATTTGAAAATATCTGTTACTATCAATCAATTAATCAGATGTGAAATGTGACTATATCAAGTGTGCGTACAGTGAGCTTCATTTCCTCCCCGAAGCGATACGAGGTAATCAAGCAGAGAAGAAAGATGTAACGAAAAGTAAGAAGGAAAGTTTCACCATGTTCGTGGCAATAAGAATTTGTGTTTCTCTGTCCTTTTTTGTTCTTTTTTCTTCTATATATATTTTGTTATGTTGTAATTTGGGTATAGTATGTAGGTATATATATAGACTCATATTGAGTTTCTGACACACCCCTTTCGAGTTTAAAAAGAAAATAAATTTGGACTTCAACCTATCTCAATACATCTCAATACAAGTGAATTTTCGTAATGGTTACAATTGCTACAGATTAATTCAATAAAATTCAATGAAAATATCCAAAGTACATTTTGTGCCAGTAACAACATTTAAGCATTTGTGAAAACATCGAAGGTATTTGCCATGGAAAATGGCCCTCAACAATAGGCAGTTGCAAAGCAAAGAAGTGAAAGCAAGTTTTTCACTACCTGTAGTTTAGTGACGTCGCAGTATCTGCCAATTCTGAACCATGATGGCCCAGCTGTAGTGACAATTTTCTAAACAGCGATCCAAAAGACTGTGAGACAGATTTTCGTCGCTTTGTCAACGTCAATTTTCCCATGGCCCAATAATGGCGCGCCCCCAAAACCCTGTCCCACATTTTTTGTAACTGTTAAGTGGAAAAGACTCTATGGGGATTGGTTGTTTCAAGTCACCGCAAGCTCCAGTAATGACTTAGAGGAGGTCTCGATTGATATGCAATGTAACACGCGGACGACTTTGAAGTAAACCTTCAGTAAGTCCGATGGAAGTACTGACATCTTTTGCATCAATGTTACATACTTCCTACTATGTTCAAAATTTATGACTTTTGGTTCCTTTTTATAATACAACACATGTATGCTATATGAATCAATTTCGTCATGGGCTATGAGATGTTACTCTTCAGCCTGAATCGAGTTGGGAATTTGTGTTCTAATTAAACATTTTACACCTCGCCTGTCGCTGACGGTTCTGGAACGTTGCTCAACATATGACGTTATTTGAAAATTAATTACGGTTTCAAATAAATGCGGGAAAGATATATCATCGAAGCGACGTTACTATGACACTAGTGGACGACGAGAGTATTATACATTGAACAGACGAAAGGAATTTCACCTTTTTTGTCACGTGATGAAGAGTCACATGTACACCCTCCTAAAATGGAGCAAACAAAAGCTAAACGTATTCAAAACTTTTTCGAATTTTGAACAGACTTCACACGAGACAAAAATATGTATACTCTGGGGGTAGTACGTAGTCTAGTTGTCCCATGAACAAGCTGTCACAACAAATTGACAAAGGTGGGGGATGGGAGGGCGGTAAATGTATGGTAAATTTGGGAAGCCCCTTTGAATAAGAAAGACCTGCAAGTCAATGCTTACATGCCAATGTACATGTCGCTCATGATTCCAAACACTGTGGAACGTCAGGAAGAGTTTGGGTCTAACTGGTCACAATGAGATAAATATCCAGTGGAGACTGGGGAGGAAATTCTTACCTCTTACCAGGATATTAAACCCATAGGGGTCCACGTCGAACGCGGTTAAAGAACCCAAAAAGCAATCAGCACATGGGAGGTTACATTATTTTGCACTCAATTGCGTAAATTGTTTCCGGAGTATAGGCCTACCGTGAATGAGATCTATACAGCAAAAGCAATAAAATACCAAGATCAATTGGGATAATTGGGAAAATTTTGATACCATGTCCTCCACTAAAAATATAAAATAGGCAATGCCCCCACGTGTTCGTCGCCCACAGTTTCCCGCCGTTCCTGAATGAATTCAAAACAAAATTTAAAATTTTACAATTAAAATGTGCCATCTACAACTGTCTTTTAATTCCCCCCGAAGATGAGATTGCGACAAATGCGTCCCAGTGTGAGAGTAACAACTCTCTATGTAATTCCAAATAAACCGTGCAGAGGAAAACGAGACCATGTCCTTTTTTCGATTGAGGAAGAGCGTTCACTCAATTACAAGATAGTTTGCATGGCGCCTACCACAACGGCTTTTTATGTGCCCTTTCAGAGCCTGGAAAAGTTCCCAAAACTGATTTATGCATAAGCACTTCTGTATTTAGGTTTTCAATTTACTTGGTGATCCAGTGTTACATATTTCAGAATGTATTATTTTCAGAGCCTATAGGGCTATCGCCCTCTCCCTAACTTCTATAGTCACGCCACTGGATTAACGGGGTTGAGTCAGTCCCTGGATAGTATATTATCTACTTTAAGGCTTGGTATATGAATTAAGACTTCATGCCTAACAAGTTATTCCGTTATAATCAGGCGTTCTATATGTTTTATGTTCTTCTTCAGAAAAAAAAACCTGGCAGTACCAAAGAAACAAGAAATTTGATTGGAAAATACAGGCTGTCCGATAAAAAATATATGTCGGAGCAACATCACGAAAAAAAAAATCAGTAAGCATTGTAATTTCATAAACTTCAGATGCAAATCATATATTTAGAGGAATTGACAATTAATTTCTGGCTCTTTCCAAACAGAAATGGAGGATATTTTAACAAAAATTCACGAAAATCGGATGGGAATCTTATCCGATTTCATTGCAGTGTGACCACGACTTTATGAGCTCAAGGCTGAGTTCAGAAGCCTTTCACCTGATTTCGTTTGATCAAACAATTGGAAGTACCTTAGCTGATAAGTTTCTGGGTCAACTTTAGAATGTACCGAAGGTATGAATATTTTAAGCCAACTACACTTTAATACTTAAAAGGACTGAAATTTCACTCAAAAAGAGTGAAAGTAATAAATTTCCCTCCAAAGGAAAGGAAACTCACCCTGTGATAGTTGTGAATTCACCCCAAGAGAGCTAAGTTTCACTCTTGATGGAACGTCTGCAGGGGTATACTCATAAAAAAAGAGTGACCCCTGAAGTCACTGGCTAAAGGGTAAATTTTTGGAGTGAGTTCCTCTCTCCTTGGAAAGAGTTGCACTATTTCCAGAGTAAAAGAAAGCGCTGTAATGGAGTGAATTTACACTTTCCACCCTATTAAAGAGTGACTTAGTTCACCGCTTTGTTTTTAGATGGTAAATAACCACAAACCAACCTTAAATATCACGGATATGCGTTATGTCGCATATAAGCAGCAATTCCTAGCAAGGTTTCATGAATGAGGCGCATTCTTCATAACCTAGAATTTCCGATTTTTGAAAAGCTATACGATAACGATGATTTAAAAGCAATCTTTGAGCATTCCCAGGGTTTTGATCCATTTTAAACTTTGTTCGTCCTTAGTTTTGCGTTCAGTTGTTTCTTTTTCATACATTTCCAACCTTTCCCTTCCATATAGTTCTCTCTTAGAACTGCTTTACAGCACCAGATTATGTAGAAGATATATTCATCAAGAAACCCATAAATTATTTAACAGCTTATAGTATCGCACTTGTATGAATACCCAAAGTTGTGTGTGGGAGGAGCTTTTGGCACACACAAGTAAAACAGATTCTCTTGTAAAGTCCTTAAGTGCGGGTTTCTTATAGACGGTACTACTTCTGAGGATTATACGCTAATTTGAGCGCTACAGGCTATGTCTATAACTCTTGCAATTCTGTGACTCCCATCATGTAAACTGTTATGAGAATGAGTATGAAGCATCTGTTGCAACTCCCTGTTTTGAGTAAGCAATACCACCGATTACCCAATGCACTAGTGACTAGTTTGGATCGGCCAGCCTATATTTTAAAACATATTTAATTTTTCCCCTGACGAAATGATTTCTACCAATCCATAGTGAGGTGATCTCCGCAGAACTTAAAATCCACTACATAATGTAATCTTTTGATCGTTGGCCAACATTCGCTTTCGGCAGTGTCATAACAACCTCTATTTAAAAGGAATGAAGTTCATTCACCAATTTTTTTTTTAATTCAATTTATTTTGACCTTGGGCTAAAGGACAAAGCTTTAAAGCTTAAAAGGCTTAACGAGAGACAGAGGGTGTATTTAACCTAACTTCGTTTTCACATATATATCAGTATATCGGGCTACAAACTGCCCCTCAGTCGAGTGGTAATGACACTTATCTAACGGCATATAAGTGCATGGTGACATATGTTTAAGGAATTTGTGAAACGTACATGACTTCGACGTTCTCGCTAGAGGAATTCAAGTAACCTCGTTTTGGAGACAAAGTTTATTTAGGCTAAGGAGATAGTTATTGTTGAAATTCCGTTCATTTCTGAACTGAGAGATGCAGCTTTCAAAATAAATAATATTCTTAATTTTATGTCACATGATACGTGATCCGTCATGTACAGGAACGTAGTAAATACCAATCATTACAATTTCGATTCGTGGGTTAAATTTGGATATCTTTAATTTATTTGCAAACTTTAAAGGCATATTTTCATCATCCCAAACAGTTACAATTCTCCCAACCTACTTACTTCTAGCCCCTCCCACATTTATCTAAAACTCATCTTTATCCAGACACAATCCTAGTTTATTGCTTCATGGCTTGTCCCAGTGGCCATACAAGTCCATAATGTGTAATCAAGACACCCTCAGTGCCCATGCTGTGTAATTTAGCTATGATGCATTGTTTGAATGTGATGCCAATCAAAGAGCTGTACCAATTGAGAGTTTTGATATATGTATACTGAAACTGTAGTTTGGGGTGACGAATGACTGCCTTTAAGGGAGGGCAATTCTCTCTGTACATGATTTAAAATATTTAAATAAACTTTCGCGAACTGCCACAAACAGACAAGCAGTGGGATATGGTATAATGTTCCTGGTTAAAACGTTGCTGAAAATTTACCAAACTACCTGGCGCTGACGTCACGCGACGTCATGGGGGGGGGGGGGGCAACGACGAAGCTCGTGGAATTATGCACGCACGAGGCTTCGCCATGTAGTCGACGTAAGCGTAAGCCCGTATTTGATTGTTTGGCAAATCAACTGGTAGGTGTGCATTTGTTGGTGTTACTCTCAATGTTAGGTTCTATTGTCATCCAACGAGGTAGAACGTTGTTCTCTGTGACATCATATGCATATAACGTACATAAATGACACTAAATGTCAAGTTAATGTTATGTCCCATTACATGACACGATATGTTAAATTTACTATGCCACCCATATACAGCAAGACCTACTTCCGTCACGGTAACTGAAAAGCAACAAGATTGCAAACAGCTAACCGAAGAATGACTTCTCAGATGTACACGGACAGCAGTGCAAGCAGTGTTTATAGGCCTGAATTTCGTCAACCGCTACTCAAACAGCTGAACATTTTTTTCCCTAACAGATGGATTTGTTTGTACACAGGCTATTAAAGTTGTTAAAGAATCATCCTTTCCTTCCTTTCATCATTCTCTGTCAATTTGCTGTCATCAGCTGAAGCCTCTAATCACGCTCAGTTAATCCAAAACAAATTGGAGGCTGGTGAGAGCCCACCTCATTTCATTTTCTGTGAAGTATGGCAAGATCTAATGTGGCGGTGTGTGGGGATCATGACGAAAATAAGACAACGAAATAGAAAATAGACGTTATATTCAGAAATAAATATATAAAACTAAAGTTTCTGAAAAACAAACTTTATTAAATCTACCATGATGTCCACTTTAAAATTCGAACCTTAAGAATCCGAAGCTATTTCATCAACAGAAGTTGTTACATTCAATAAGTTATTTTTTGCTTTTGGATTATATTTTTACTACTTAAGGATATTCTCTTCATCCATACGTATACGTAACGTCTATTCGTAGCATTTATAGAGTGATGCTTCAGTCTGGATAATAAGGCTGAAGTAATCATATATTATTCATTCCTTGATAAAACGTGTCAGTTTTTCCAAGATGGTGCTTCAACGGGGGTTTCTCAAAAAATTATGAATTAGAACTGTAAAAACAAAATTTCCCAGAAATCCATTTGACTCTTAGACTAGCTAACATGCTTTTAATTGATTTAAACTGAATATCTCTTAACACAATAACATTTTCTAATTATGCGTGGATCAATATCCGGGTAGAATTGCAATGTTTAACAAGGTGTTTCTTGATTGGCTGTTACCATTGTATTGTATAGAATGTCTTTTTGTTAGGACAAGGGATTAGGTTAGGCATTACTGTACTAGGGGGGTCGTTAGCTAGATAGGAAATGTCTTGTTAAACGTTGCGCATGCATCGCTCGTAATATTCTGGCTCTTGCGCCTGTAGCAGTATATTGAAGCCACTCAAGCGATTTAATTTAAATCATTCATTCGTGTTGTCTCATTTGTTTAAAAAATTGAGCATATCAACAGCATTACCACTAGACTTGGGTTACTATTGCCACAGATTGTGTCACAACTTGAAGACTGCGTGTCACTCTTTTATTAGGTCGGTCATGCGGGTCTTTCCGTTACACTAGCAAATGATGGAGAGAAAACGAGCTGGCTGCAGTATGACAGATGGGAACGCTCTTTACCCGCTACACTGCTGGAGTGAAAGTACGGAATGTTCATGCAGGATACGCGCCGAATACATTTGTTTTCACTCCAACTCATTGTTGTCCTTAGAAAGTAGAATTTACATTTATCATTCGAACATTTGAAACCCCAAGACAACTGAAGGAGGGAGTTGCAACTCCCTGGTCGAAGCTACATGTGTAAAGCGAAGTGTGACGTGCATACCTATAAAGTACCTTAAAGAAAATGTGATTTGTTCCAACCACGACATCTCTATTTTAATTACAGGTCAGTGACGGGAATTAAATTCTTGTACTCAACTTTCAAAGTACAGATGACTTTGTCTTTGATTCGTAATTAAAAGTGCTCGCACAAAATTGAACACAGCCAGCTACACCACGGGTAAAAATATCTTAAAGGCTCAAAATTAGACATGAAACTTGAGTTAAACATTGATTTTCATTCCAGACCATTAATGACATTCAGTTATTGTTATCTTTATTATGTTTTTTATTGTTATTTTATTCCCTTGTTAAACACTGTTGTAAATATTTGCGAAGATAATTTTACCAACTCACCGAGGCCGGTTCACACGTTTAAGCTGCGGTCGCCCTGCAACGAATTCGGATCGGACTCCAATCCGATTTTTGTGAGTTTTCATTTAAATCTTCTCCATCTCTGGTCGAAAAAAAACCCAATTCCCAACTTTTGTAAGTAATGACTTGTATCAGAAGACTATGGAAATTAAAATTATACTTATTAATTCGTGACGTCACATCGACAGGCAAAGTTTGTCGGACCACACTGTGACGTCACGAAATAAATCATTTAGCTTTTTGATTTCATAAACATCAGATGCAAATCATATATTTAAACTATTTGGCGAACTTTTTGCTCTTTCCGACCAGGATGGAGCACCTCAAAAAAAAAAAAAAAAAATAGAATCGGGATCCGATCCGAATTTGTTGCAGACTTGCCGTTACCAAGGGTTACCTTTTTCTTTCCCTCGGTGAGATGAAAAGACTGACTAATATTTGTAAGTACTTCTGTAAGTAACGGCTATTTAGTAACAGCAAAATATACAGATAGCAAATTTCTTACTGTCTGTATCACGAAAGTTACCACCAAATATACGCAAAATAATGTACAACTACTGTTTTCTAAGTCTGTCGAACAACCCAAGGGCAACGGAAATGACTAGAGAACCATCAGTGCCGAAGCTCAAACCTGTTGAATTACTGCCCAGGTGATGACTTCCAGTGCCAAGAAAATTACTTCCCATGCAATGGATATTTTTTTATTCACTTCAGTTCACACAATTTAGAATGTTTTATTTTCTCTCAGGTAAAATGAAAACCCCTACTGTCTTCATTACGATTCTTTTTTTCCATAGTAAACAGTAAGTTAAGTTATCAATCAGCAAGGCAGAAGGCAACTTTAAAGTAAACGGGCTTTGATAACACAATAATAAGTAAAAGCTTTCTCCCTGAACACAAAAATAGAAATTTCACCTCTTCATCTCGTCCGCAAGCAAGGCTACTTTATAGAAGCAGTGCCATCCGACTTGTTACTAGTGCTGTAATTTATTTCTCCAAAGTGCCTACTTTACATGCACACATAATGGAAATACCCATCAAAGTCCTCTTTAACCCTTTACCGTTGTGCTGCGGTCGGGGCATATCTGCGCGCTTCGGGAGTGGGCGGAAAAGCGGACGTAGCCCGCCTCGCATCGGCTTCCGTAGGCGGTTGACCCCGTGACCTTAAACTATTGTCTCTCTCGTTGTTGTGGCCGAATTTTCAGGTAGCTACTCGCAGTTTCGAGCTCCGCGCGAAACAGTAAAGATGGGTGACAGCCGAGCTCTCCGCATGGGTCCAAAAGGACCCAAACAACGGTAAAGGGTTAAAATAAGCCTGTGGAGCGTGTTTACTGCAAAGCCGATGCCACTGTCTCTGCGTGTGTGCACGTACACCTAAAGCCGAGTGGTGCAGATATTTTATATTGAAATAAGCCTGTGGAGTGTGTTTACTGCAAAGCCGATGCCACTGTCTCTGCGTGTGTGCACGTACACCTTAAGCCGAGTGGTGCAGATATTTTATATTAACCCTTTACCGTTGTGCTGCGGTCGGGGCATATCTGCGCGCTTCGGGAGTGGGCGGAAAAGCGGACGTAGCCCGCCCCGCATCGGCTTCCGTAGGCCGTTGACCCCGTGACCTTAAACTATTGTCTCTCTCGTTGTTGTGGCCGAATTTTCGGGTAGCTACTCGCAGTTTCGAGCTCCGCGTGAAACAGTAAAGATGGGTGACAGCCGAGCTCTCCGCATGGGTCCAAAAGGACCCAAACAACGGTAAAGGGTTAAACTTACCTAAACAACCTCACAGGACTGATCTTCTGTACACAGACAGTTTTAAAGGGAGTGTAGACCAGTTTATGCAGAGGGGTGGCACAAAATTGGTCAGAAATGTGTCATAATTATTATTCATCGCAACGTGAGAAAGGAGGGCCAATCGTATGAACAAAGGCTTCGTATGGGGATCTTAAGGGTCTTAGTTCCATGAGAACCACGGATAGTCCGCAAAATTAACAGAGAGTGAAGTTTTCAAGTGTATTCAAATATTCGTCTTGATTTATTGACTCATGAGCTCTCCAAAATTCACACCACCAAAAACGCAGTCATAAAAATTAACTTGCCGGCCATGTTAGAAATAATCAATTATGATACATAAAATGTTGACTACATGTTTTGTCTGGGAAGTCTAGAGCACGAGTGCAAGCTTGCGAGCTGGACGCTCTCCTCGTAACTTCAAACCGAGAGGGATCTGGGAGGATCCAGGAACCATCCGGCGTTCCCTGAATGGTCAAAACTTGTGACACATTCTCAAAATAAATATTACGCGCTGCAAAAAGTAAAATTAGTCACGCCCTAGAAATATGGGTTACAGCGTCCACTTGGAACTAAGGTGTGGGGTTTGTCACGTACACAAGTAACACAAGAAGGGATAGAGGAATGGCCCTGGGAATCTAGCTAGGACAAAAGGAAGGAAGGAAGGAACGGAGAGCTGCTGGTAAACAACAAAATGGCGCCTCTGTTAAAGGTCATGGAGGGTGCACTATATACTACATGACACCAAACTGGGAAAGAAATATGTAATTCGAACATGCCAGTCATTCTCCGAGCCATTTTTAGGACCATTTTGCAATGCATCTAGGGGGAAATACGGTACATTTCAAAATATTTACTTCTATGGCCTTAAAACATGTCCTTTGGATGACCTATAACCTACATTTTTCAACTAGCTAGACGCCATTCAAAAGTCGATTAAACATGCAGTGTTTGGTGACTATCAGACTTACAGGTGCAAAGCAATAGCACCACATCAGAAATTATCCCAAAGGCTTTGGATAAGAAAATCTACGTACAACACTCAAGAACCAATACATAAGAAATACTATCATGGCCAACTTTCAAGGACATTGAGAACTATTTGTGGGAGGAGATAGACTTTAAAGATATTCACAAAACAGGCATTAATGACTCCTAGATGACCTTTGACTTTTACTTTTTGAACACAACATGTACTAGCCCTATGTTCAATGACCAATGTGTCCAAGTTTTGTAACAATTCATCGCTTAATGTGCCCCGAGAGCATTAAAGACAATTTTGAACAGACATGATATGGAAAGAGTGACGGTGTTGGATCACAATGGCTGAAACAGCTCTCTTTAGCTGGTTAGCGATAATAATCTCGGAAAAACCATATCCCCAAAAGTACCCACTTCCCAAAGCGATCAAACTTTGGACCTGGAGACATTTAAATTTTCTGTTTCATTTTTTGACGCTTAAATGATGGGTCTGTTATGTGTAGTCACCTTCATATAATTTTAATATGTAACTTGTGCATCACTTCCATCTCAATATTTCCTTTCATGTTGTGAATGTATGTCATGCACAAGAAAACTTCATTTTACTTAACGTGAACGTTGATCTTGATCACATTATAACATTCATTAGAAACTTGTTGTGGGGGGGGGGGGGGTTGTTCTCAATATTGGTCAACATTACATAATTTTCAAAACAAACAATACCGTGTGTAAAATCAAAATCAATGCCGAGGCGACTTCTCAAATATTGAGATACACTCTAAAAAATCAAGTGCTAAAAATGGTAGCACTTAACAGGTGTTGATGTTAAATCAGTACCTCAAGTGCTGTCATAGCACTTTTGTGGTGCTGATTGACAGCATCTCATGTTGCTGATAGCTTTTTAGAAATAATGGAATATTCCGGTTTGGTAGGCGGGGATTATTTACCCAGACAGTTTTGTCATTAACGATTTCAAATTCGACAACAAACGTATTTGAGCTTTCAATTAGTTATGAATTAAATTACTATTTATTCCCCCTGTTTGTCAATTTTTAAAGAATTTATTTTGTAAGTAATTATTAACTACAATTTATAAACTGAAAACATGACTTTAAACAGTTTTAATGATCAAACGCGTAATTAACTTAAATTTAATACGACTTTGGGAAATATGAAAATTGAAAATTGAAAAATTGAAATTGAAAAAGTCTAGAACGAGACCCCCCCCCCACGTCAGGTCGTTCAGTTGGTCATGATGTGTTGAGTTGTCCCTTGGGGTAGTAGCTTTTTTGGGGAGCAGAACTCCTTCGGGAGTATTGTTAGGTTTACCCCCCCCCCCCGGCTCTTTGCAAGAGAGTCGAGGGACTTTTGGAAAAAAGCTCCCTAGACAGACTGATGAAAATGGTCTGAAGGCCGTGAGGTTGGTCGTTCAGTGTTGTCCTTCAGTGGACGTAATAGCTTCTTTGGGAAGCAGTTTTAAGTTTGGTTTCGCCGAACGGCTGTTTGCCAGAGGGTCGGGAGGACTTAAGAAAAGTAGTACCCCTGCGTTCTTTGTCAGAATGTCGGGGGGACATTGTCTCTCCAAAAGGCTACGGCATTATTCCATTTTAAGGTTCATGCATCATTATGATAAACGGAACATTTGTAACAAACCAATTCCATCTAATTATGATGATATGCTATGTTAGCACCTGTAAAGTGCTGAAACACCATAGTAGGTACTAATTTAGCACTTAGGCTGTTGTACGTTATAGGGCACTTTCAAAGTGCTTTAAATTAGATCTTAAGGTGTTGAAATTAGCACTTGATTTTTTAGGGTGTATGTTCCCTGTCCCCCTAATGTGTCCCATTTTTACCACGCGTTGAATTTAAGTTTGCTTTATTTTATTGTGAAACAGGGAAGGCGAATTATTTGCAACGTTTTCGCTATGGTATCATAAGGTTATTGTGCAGTTACGTATTGGATTGGTCTTGTTTTGTTAACCCAAGTTAAGAACAAAAGAAGCAGTGGCGTAGCCGCGGTGAAAGGGGGGGGGGGGGCTAGGGGTTATTTGCAAGAAATAAAACACCTAAAATAGCGTTTTTTCTCTCTATCCTAAGACTTTTCCCTTAAGTCGTGCCACAAATCTCCCCCCCCCCTTGACACAATCCTGACTACGCGCCTGTAAAGAAGTGTCTACTTTTTGAAGTTGTTGTTCTGACTAAGGAAGATATTTATTGTACAGACGACTTATAATTTCAAGGAGAGTTTTATATGCAAATGAAGGGTCCAAGACAAAGGAACACAGCCCTTAACATCGAGATCGGGAATGTATTTTACTAATTAATAAGCGTGAACTATAGGGAAATGCTGTTAACTAATCATTTCGTCCTAAACATCCTCGGTTTTTCATATTATTCACCATTTTGGTAGTGCAATAATATAAAGACTGATATGAATGAAGAAAAACATTGTAAGTAATTGTAATACAATGGACGATTTTTTTCAACTCCTCCTCAGTGTAAAAAATAAATAAAACATTCCTGTTTGTTGTACTTGGTTTACAATAACCCTGGATGACCCCCGACAAGGTTCTCATCAAATTTTATAGGCCTTGAATAGATTGTACTTTACTGTATTAGCCAAACAGAATGTTGTTAGGACACCGAAATCTCTTTAATATCTTTGCAATGATGTAATTTGTAATTACACTTTGGTGCAAACGATCTCATAAAGGTTTCTCATATCTTTCTCACGCCATGTTTTGGTAACTTAATCTCCCAGAAGAAATGGGTTTTTACGTGCTTAAAAACAGACATGTCCAGACGGCGAAACCAAAATCGTTAAAAGCAAACACTTGCTTTACTTTTCCAAATGAAACTAACGAAACTAACACCTAACTATACAAATTGATATCTCGAAGAACTCCGAATCGTAATATATTATGGGTAAGAACTAAACCACAACAACCAAGACACCGAAAACGAACACGATCAGAAACAACCAAACTATAAATTACGATCCCAAATGGTCACAACCCCAAAGGGTCATCGTGAGGTCGGGGTCTTGCCATTCCCACTATTTTCAGTCTTTATTGTAAAGTATACGTTATTCACACCCAACCAAATGCAAATAAAAATCAAACGGGCGTCCCGAAGGGAAAGAACGAGACCTGTGAGGGAACAGGCACGTCACCTCTCCTCGCCGACTGAACTGAACTGGGCAAATACTGGTGCACCTTGTCGATGGGTGCCCAGAAGGCAGTTGTGGCAAAAGGTAACCTCATTGATCTCCCAGAATAAATGGATGCACCAGTGACGTTCATGTACATTTATTAGAATTTTACGAGATGTTTGAACTTTTTGACAGTCTTATATCCAATGATTGCTGGTTGTCCATCGTACGTATTTCTCTGAAAGAAATTCTGTTTATGTATAACTAAATGGTAAAAACAGGTGAACATTGATACGGTCGAATGGTTCAGTCGGGTTGTCTAGGTGGGTTTCTGCTTCAACGTTCATCCGATAGGGAGGCTTTGCCTGGTGAAAATTAGCCGGGAGACGGCGTGGACAGTGAAGATATAAGAACAAGTAACTTACCATGGGTATATTGGTAGTCCTGAAATTTATTAGCGTTGCTCCTATATCCGTCGATGGTCAAATGACACTGTTCTTATTGGTGTGTTATCATCCTACGGAACAAATAAAAACAAAACTTTTAAACACAAGGTAATCTTAACTCATGTTCGAATATGTCAGCAGCAGCTACTTAAAGCCATGGCAACGGGTGAAACTATCAGAGGTAATACGAAGAGACGTGATACTTTATGTCTAAAAGTATGTTTTTGACTGTTTTAATGTAGCCACTAAGACTATTATTTAACAGCCTGGGGTTATAACTAAATAGTTTTACCAACCCGAATCTCACTTGGTCAAACACCCCATAACATAAAACGAATAATTTGTCGTTATATAGGGCAATACTTAGAGGATACATACGTGCATGCCCACATAAAAATGAAAGTTTATGATTTTTTTTTTTTTTGAGATAACATATAGAAATAAGACACATAGTGAAAATGACACTCTATTCAATGGTGTTTTCAATCGTATTCAACTCTTCGTTGTTTTCTTGCATCAATAGTTTACAGCAACGGTTCGCCACATTTGAACCAGTTCAGCATGTAATTAACCACGGCATAAGCAATTGCGTAAGAAAAGTAAACGAGTAAAAGAAACAAAAAACAACAAAAAAAAAGAAAAAGAAAATGTGGCAGATACGGCGTAAACCATTTTGATTGATATTGAACCGTAAAACCTCATCTAAATAGGTATAGCTAACCCTGCTCTACCCTGGCTTCAGAAAGCGTCCAGTGAATTTACAGCTACCACGAAGACTGAAGGTGTACACTTGACACATTACCAATAGGTGTATTAAGAATCATTCGTGGTAAATGGTCAATAACCTTCTTAAGTCTGGGTAGGCCTATGAGCGATGACCTCGAGAAAATGATCACAAAGACAGCTTTGAGGGCGGAGAGGGAAATTATCTACAGAGCGAAGAGTGTCTACCGAGACTAGATTCAAGGGGATATTGAATCAATAAATTTGGAAGAAGTTTGAAGTAAGAACATAACACGCTCCGCTAAAGTATCATCATGCTTATTTCGTTAAATTTAAAAAAAAAAAAAACCGTTGCGAGTATATTTGGGTGAAATTTATTTCTTTGCGTAGATACACCATCCATTGAAATTTGTCTGTGTGTCTGTATATGTTTCTGGAAGCCATATCGTGTTACAGATTCCCTTCCTTCGTGACTTTTCACTGTCAACACATATAAGTCAAATAGTGCTGAACTGACCGTTCCCGTTAGTCAACCATATTGACTAATACTTTACTATTATTGACTAAGCAATTAGTTTCTAACAAAAATTTAACCTCCTCAACTAAAATTTGACTGACATTCTTTAGTCCATTACTACGAAATTAGTCAGATACATCACAAATTAAAGTAGACAAATATAAGAGACTGAAGTAGTCAGTGAATTAAGACACCACTTTACTAATTATTGTAGTGCGCGTGCGCGCTACTATCTTGGCCTTACACGACAGGCAGGAATACCTACATGACTGAACGTTGAAACTGAAGATCCACACTGCTTCGGTTTCGTTTTTACTATCGATACTATCACTGTGCAGGCAGCTAATGTTAACATTGTCCGTGATTTTTCTCCGTTTTCTTGCACACATACAAAATAAGTACCGACGAAGGACTCATTCATAAAGAGAAACAGCTTAGAATGCAGAGTGAAACAGGCCCGTAGCCGGGGGGGGGGGGGGGAGGGGTCGAAGCGTTCGAACGACCCACCCCAACTCGAGGGAGGTCCATTTTTCCAGCCCGGGTTAGCTATGAAATATTTTCTATCTTTAAATATTGAGGACGAATTTCCGTTCACTTCTATAAAAGTGGTGTACTGTGTGGAATTCCTGGGGAAATCGACTTCTATTGTGTTCAGAAGTCCTCTATAATGCTCCAGATTGCAGGAGATCTGCAGATTTCAAACTTTTCCGGGGAAGCATGCCCCGGACCCATAGCAACTGCATGCTTACGGCACGCACCAGTCGCCTCCGTATTTGGAAAAGGTTCCAAATCTTGGAAAAAAGATCCATCCCTCCACTTGGGCTGGCTACGGGTCTGTGAAATGTTACTGATTGATGCAATACCCACAGTCTTTATTTCAGAAAAAAAGTTTTAGTTGAATTTGCGCTTGCTTCCTCTTTGACATGATAAGAATACATAACTTGAAATTCGCAAACGAAGTAATCAGCGGATGAATTTGTTGTAAAGTTTAGTGTAATGAGAGCATATGCGTCGTCAGCTATACACGAATCCGGACAGCAAGTGATAGTTAGATATCAGTTGGTCATAAATGGGGACTATCACCCTTTAATTTTTCAATTTCTTTTCTCACCTGCACCATTGATGCACTCTTAAAAAGTTGGTTAAAAACATTCACCAACACTGGTCACGTATGTCAAATACCTGAAATTGGTTAAGTTGTCCCCAATATTTGTTGTTTATTTGGTTAAAACATAGGCTGGTTGCCCAATTAAGTGGTAAAAAACCTCTTGGATAACCCATAAATCAACAATTATTGGGTAAACTTTAACCAGTTTCAGGTATTTGTCATACGTGACCAGTGTTGGTAAGTTTATTTAACCAACTTTTTTTAGAGTGTGGTTGTACATTGAATTGTACTTTGATTCCTTCCATTTCACTGAATATTCATGAGCACTTGATATTCACGCAGACAATAAATGAAGATAATTTAAGGCCGACGGACCTCACTAATGGCCACCTACAGTCAGTGAACACAAGCGCTTATCGGATTCGTCCATACACGAATCCGAACAACAAGTGCTGGTCTGATTCCAGTCGGCCATAAGTGGGGTCCATCACCCTCTCCAAGTTTACTAAATATGAGGGTTTGAAATCCATGTAAACAATGAATAAAGACGGTTTTAGGTTAATGGACCCCACTAATGGCGGCCTACAGTCACTAAAAACCAGCGCTAATCGGATTCGTCTATACGTGCACAACGTAGACAGGTAGACTCCATGTGTATACACTGCATGTACAGGTCAGGACTTGAACCATGGAACTTGAAATACTACATCGGAGGTAGCGCTTCCGTGGTACTTCCGTGCTTGAACCAATTGGTTGGAAACTGGACCGTGAAACTCAACCTAACTTAATAACTGATCAGAAGTAGCTCGCTGTAGGGCCGGCTGTACCTACGAAATGTACTACCAGTGGGTTAGTTAGATGAGAATTAACGACCTACCAACACCAATCAGTTATGAAAAGTCAGCCAACTCGACAAGAAGTTCAAAGTTTAAATTCATTTTCAAGTATGTTTAAGTTCCAATTTAGTTTCCAGGGCGCCTTTTTCGACAGTCGGGAAATACCGTAGACATATTGAACCCCCAGCCCAAAGGAGCCGTACTGCCGTTGGGACAAAACAAGAGCATGCACAGTACAAGCACCGCTAGAAATCAAACCACGGTGTATAATATATCGAATTAGACAAAATGAACGATATGACTGTGTGAAATGGAACTGGTACTGGGAGCTGGGTTAGCCTCTTTTGAAGAACTGAATGAAGCAGTACGGGGCGGAATCAGGCTGGGATTTGGGGTTTAACCCCCGTTGATTGTCGAGGTTTTTTTTTTCATTTCCTATGATGTTTTGCTTATTTGTTTATTGTTTCGTTTTGAAGCAGACCACACCTTTCTTCAAAACTTGCATCCACCCTCGCAGTGAATAAATACTCTAAAGAAAACAACGTTGTATATGTCATGGCAGATTGTAAAACTGTTAAAGATCCGAAAAGGTACCAATTTTCCTCACCTTCTTACTTAAGCCCCTCCCCGTTTGTCGGAAATTCATCCTCATCCCGGAGACACAGTCCCAGTTCATTGCTTCAGGGTGATTATAAAAGCTTAAGCTCAATGTGTATAATCAAAACACTCTCAGTACAGTTAATGCTGTGTAAAATTAGCTTTCGTATTCTACATTCGTGAATTAGCTGCCAATTAAAGAGCTAAGCCCATTGGGAATTGCTGTTAACATGTAAAAGAATTGCAGTCTGGGCAGTCTGGGGTGAGATGATCATCGGCCCTTAAGGCTGCAAATAAAAGTTACGTCCGGGTCATTTGACGAAGAACCAGCCGGGCGTCCGGGTCAATAGGCCCACCTAGGTTATACAGGCCTATCAAGAAAACGTTTCACACTCAAATTTACAGTGTGATCAAGCCTAGAAGCTTAGCGTTAGATTAGCTTACGGCAGTATTCCCCAAGCCATCCGTGTTGTTTATCAGAGTTTTCCGTGACCGAGCTTTCATTTAGGCTAGGACCGCCACCAGTCGAGGATCCACATCCAAACATTTTATAAGTCCCAGCCTCAAACCATCCCACACATGGGCACTACAATTCTGCATATGCAAATGCAGTTCTTCCTGTTTGTTTACAGTGTTCTGTCCGTCATGCGATACATTGAGTGATTCGTAGACGGGCATATTCACCCTTCATTTGACAAAATATGGTTAACATGATGCATGTTTAGCCTCGATTGGTCTCAACAGTACAATCGTTACTTGCTTATAGAGTGCACATACTCGTCTTTGCTCTTTCTAAAATCCTGCCGACCATCTGGCAAAGGCCTTTAGGTGAAGCTAAATTTTAAACTGCTTTCCGAAGAAGTTATTACGTCCACTAAAGGACAATACGTGACCAACACCTCGGTCCTCAGACCATTTACATCATTGGCATGTTATGTAAGGCTCCATTCTAGACTGGATGAAAACTGAGAACAGATACTACATGATGATCTTACATTCGTCATATTTGTCTGTGCTTACGACCACTCAAACCTTTTAGAAACTTCGCAAAACATGCCTTGGATTGGAAGTAAAACTTTTGTCATATCCAATCCATGTACATCCTGGCTTTGGGTCTTTAGAATGTTGTAATCACCCCGAGTGTATCAATTTGGAACTCGGCGTCCATTGCACCTCATCCGTGTTAAGATTTTACAACTTTCTGATTGTTTACACACAGTACATCTACCTCACATTGACCAATTGTTTGCAGTGCACGTAACTTAAGCGGGGTTGATATTTGAATGGATATATCCTGTTTTCATAGGTGTTTTCTTTGTGCAGCAAAAGTGCGTAAACAGAATGAGATACGATGACTTAAAAAATTAATTAATATAGTCTGTTAAACATAAATATATTATGTCATTTTATGATGCCATATGATGTCTTCACAACCAAGTTTCGCCATTTTGCTTTGTTATTAAGTTTATCTCTCACGGGCGCATGCATCGTGACTTTCATGAATTAGGCTTCATTACAAAAAAGAAAAAAAAAATTAAACAAAATAAAACAATTACAACGCACCATGGGCCCATTTGCCCCGATTTTCCCTTAAACAGGAAGTATATTGAAATCTTCCTCCCTTTTAATCTGTATGCCAGCTCTGGAGATAAAAAAAATTGATTTTAAAAAGCTATAAAACTCTGTGATATCTTTAAGGTGTATGGATGTTGACATAATTTCCTAATCACTCTCTTAAAAGAATGGTACGGATAACGTTGACAAAATCAAAGCAGTCTGATTGAGGGATCCATCCGCGTGAGTCAAAGTGAGGCACTTACGTCAAACGAAGTTTCACAATTGAGAGTAATTGCTTAGCTGAATGAACATGACGTAAACGAGTTCCTTCCTTCTCAAGCCGGAGACAGTGTTTAGCTTCATGTCGATACGCTTCCAGCTCCCCAAAGGAATAAAACTACTTGTACCCATCAACGAAAGCGTTAAAAAAGGCAATAAATATTTACTCACAATTGACAGGAGAAGTATAATGATAACAGTATTGTTAATTATTAGTAAGTGTTTTCTTCTAGCATATGTGTTTTCCACGCGCTATTAAGGTTAAACAGACCGACATGGTTTCACTAGAGAAAGGAAGAATTTAAAAGAGCGACGTTAACCGCCTCCCTAGGGTAGAAATTGTAAGTCCAACAAGCATTTTATTATATTTTCACATTGAAGAAGAGTTGACGAAATTTTCCATTTTATGAAAATTCTTTCCATATTTCTGCTCATCTCCTATCATCAGGCTTGTCCTTATACACTCATTCACGCTTAAGAAGCCGGTTGGCACTGGTTAGCACAGAACATGCGTGAACGTTCGGTTTTCTGCGTGCAGAGATCTCCCAATTGCCAGCGGAATGAAGACGAATTAAAATTTACATTTCACTGTAGGGAAATGTGTGCACACCTCATAAACTCTGGAGATACCAAACTATTAACACGACCATGCCGTTAATGTTGTAATCATAAAAATGGAGGATTTAGGCAAGGTCGTAGATCATGGGGGGGGGGGGGGGGCGAAAATTTTCCGGTCCGTGACCGAACTCACGGTGTAGAAGAAATCCATTCACACGAACGTGAGCACATACCTATACACAAACATACGAGCACACATACATACCTACATTGACACGCAATTCACACAAAACATAGACGTTTTCTCGCAGTAATAAGGTAACCTCTATTTCAATATTATATTTTGTTAATTCTGCCTTTTATTTAGTCTGCCTGAATTATTAAGGGCAATATGATAAATTTGCCACCCAGTGTTTTTATTGGTGGGGCAATCCCCCTTGCAATGGGCGTCCGCAGAAATTTTTACAAGGGGGATGCAAGGTCATTCATGGATGATTGAATTGTGTACACTATCTTAGCGGAGCGTCACCATCAGTTGGCGTGGAGCGTACAAGGAAATTTGGGGCCTTACAAACCCTCCAGATGGCCGGAAACGACACTTGGCGAGTTTTCTAAGCTGCATGTACCCAGCCCTGAAACAGGAATATCATGTCTGTAATTTTTAGATTTTAAGGAATTTCAATGACAAAAATTGTTGAAGGAAAATCTGCCTCTCGGTCACGCCCTCGCACGCCTATGCACGATAAAAGTTTACAATTGTCAAACAGTCTATTGTCGGAAGAACGGTGTTTGCAAGAATTGCAATGTTTAAAAATCGCCTGTATTTATACTACCGGAAGATGTCAATTAACTTTTAGCTTTCAAAACGACTGATCAGTGATCAGAACTTCGCTCTCCGTTTCGGCCTCTGTGAGGAGTCACCGCGCCATTTCAAATTTGGTATCTAGGTTTGTACTATCTTTAAGTGGGGGCATGGTCCCCCTGTCAAGTAAGGTTGCCTCCGTCGCACGGACGTATATACATGGACAGAGCATGTAACGTGTTAATTCTATCGGTACACGGTCGCCACCGTCTAGGACAGAAAAGGTGCACCAAGATGGGAGCCGTGAAGCTATGAATCGTCTGATTTGACGACGACTCCGTATTATTTTAAACAAAAGATAAACTTGAATTGGAAACAATATAATATTCCTGCAATACGTGAAGTGACTTTGACCTTGCCTTGCCATATTTCAAAAATATTTCAAATTTCTTGCAAAATATGGTGGTACATTTGAGCAAGTCCAAACTATCACAAAAAATCGTTGCAGACAGCCATCTTGGTTAGATTTTTCTTACACGTACGGTAGCGGCAATTTATGCTATGTCCATGTATAGAAAGTCTGTGCTCCATCGGGAAAATTTACGGAAGAATAATCGCATCATCGCTCATATGGCACGCCAAAAGGCTCACCACGTATAATGATGTTCTAAAAATACACGTTCATGTACTAAATTTATGTGTGCAACTTGTTTTGGGGTTAAACATAATGACCCAGTGTTTTCCCATATGGTGTCTATTTTGGCCAACCTCGTAAAAATCGACAAGAAGTGACCCAGATTTGCTACCAAATTATTTCCCTATTTCCCTACTATTCTGTTAGAATACCACATTATTTTGTGTACACATCTACTACTTTAGGTGGCACCGAAGAAAATAAAACAAGCTTGAATTATCTGAAATGCATGCTGTAAGCATTTGAAATATTTGTGCTTTCCTTAATTTGGCTTGGGACTTAATGTGCACTTATTGGTGCTCAAAGAGGTACAGATGTATTTTTTTCTTTTTTGGAATGCCAGAGTCAGTGGCGTATCCACGGGGAGGGGGGCGGGGGGCCTACCCCCCCCGCAGATTTCCCCCAGCCCCCCCCCCCCCCCCCGATTTTTTGCGTCCTGATAAAGTAATTGAAAAAATAAAATGTTTGAACGGACATAACCTTGAAGTATTTCCTTCAAAACAGTAAATAAATAAAACGTGTAAAAATTAAAAAAATCATCGTATGAAATCAAGTTATAACTTCAATATGCCTACTTTCACTAAATTAGATACCGTTTGTGATCTGCACTGTCGTTTATTGCATTTCACTTAGAAGTGAAACGAAAGTCTCGACGACAAACTTTAATGTGACTTTGTTAGGTTAAGACCCTTTCTGCCTTTCGGATGGCTGATTGATTTACTGAAAATAAGGCAATTGTACACTGGAGACCATTCTTACACGACCATTCCTATACTTTATCATACACAAAATATGCCGTAAGCAGGTAAGGGTAAGGTACTGCCTTCGGATAATTCTTCCCTTCCATCCTTAACAAGTAGGCCTAGGCCTATGTCGTGCCTCTCTCCTTCCCATGACAAGTGCCACTGTAGAACGATTTCTTGAAGAAGTCCTCTTTTTACTAGTTGGCACTGGCGTCCGGGGGATTTGTAAAATGTCCACAAGGTCCTGATTTCATGTGTTTCCCACATGATCCATACTTCTGCTTTGCGGTTCACTTATTTTGAGAGATTTTTTCGTAGTATTTTAATTTTGACTACGTAATGTACCGATGGACAAATACTGCACCATTTTGCACATTGTTTCTTTGGTAGTATGTATGTCTCTTGTAAAATCTCTGCAAAAACTAAAAATATTTTGATATTTTTCATGCTCCCCAAAAAGGGAAAATCCGAAAACTTAGGCCTATAATCAGTTTAAAGTTTTGCCAAACATAGCACCATTTTGCATCTAGGAAATCTAACGCAAAGAAAGTTTCTCAGAGGGGGACACAACTACTTTTGGTTTTCCTGTTAAAGGGTAAGGTACTGCCTTAGATAAGCTGAAATCCATTCAAATATTGCCGCATTTGCGGCTGGGTACATCCAGTTTAAAACACGTGGAAAGTGCCGTTTCCAGCCATCTGGAGGGGTTTTAAAGCCCACAATTTTCTTTAACGCTCCTCGCCAACCGATGATGGCGCTCCGCTTACATTCAAATATTGCCGCATTTGCGATCTACGTCCTTCCGAAGTTTACAATTTTTCCCAAGGGAAAGGGAGATATCGGTTCCCTTCAGTCTCATCCCCCAGGGCACAGATCAGATGTGCCCAGTTTGGGGGTCCTTAAAAGTGTATGTATTACCATTTTTCATAGATTGATTTTTTATTCTCATTATTTGAGAAGTCGCAGACATGAGATTCGTATTTCAAGGCTGGGTACATCCAGCTTAAAACACATGGGAAGTGCCGTTTCCGGCCATCTGGAGGGCCATCTGGTTTTAAAGCCCAAAATTTTCTTGTACGGCTCCGCGCCAACCAATGGTGGCGCTCCGCTCGCTTAGATAGTCTTGCCGTGCCTGATCTTCGGAGGTACCAGGCCCCCCCCACTTGTTACCTAGCCCCCCCCCCCCCCCAAAAAAAAAAAAAAATCCCATCCTGGCTACGTCACTCGCCAGAGTTGTCAATTTTTCTGATGAGTCGAGTTGTCTCTGGCCCTACTGCCATAAAATTCACAATCCCTGAAATTCAGACTGAGTAATGAGGCGTAACCAGGGCTCAATGACTATGTTAGTCCCCTAGCCCAGGGCTACCCCTTTTCAACCACTTACAGCGGGGGCTATTAAAAACCATAGGAAATCATGGGCTAGTGCAGAAATGCTGTATATAACTGTGTAATTGAAATGCAACCTTTACCAGTATACGGTACCTTTAGAGGCTAGTGTCTTAAATTTTATGTCCCCAGGCTTGTGAAATTATTAAGTAATTGACATGTATGTGCCATGAAGGCAAAACATTATGAGCTTAAAGCCCTAGGCCAGACAGATGTGGCCCAAGTTGGCAAACTACAGTTAGGCCCTGTCACTTGTCAGACATATTATTCCAAGGCCTAGGCCTTATACTCATCACTAACCAGTAACATTATTAGAATTACACCTACGCCTTAAAAGCTGAATAGCTGGGTCTGAACCAATGTTGGAAAAACTCACTAGATGATCAGTGGAGGTTCGGTGCGCAAGGCTAACTACATTGCAAATTCACTAGATCAAAGGTATACTAGGCCTAACATTAGACAGAAGATCGTAACGACCGCACGTTTGACTCCACCAGGAGTGTTGTGCAGTATTTTTCCAGATCCAGATAACTGTAACTCAGTCCTAATCCTAACCATAATCTTTATTATAATACCAGTATTCAGTATAACCCAACCGCAAGGGAAAAATTTAGTGATCTTCAGATCGTAGTGCATCAAATGCACCTTGGCCCAAACCCCAGTGCTATCAATTGAAGGTAAACCCTTAGGCTTATCTTCAACCCTCTTCTGTATCTAAACTACATCCTTCCCCTTCTTTCAACAAGTAAAGAATTTTCTTCAAAGGAAATCTTCAATATAGTGAACCATTTGTGTAGCGGGCAGTCCCCGACTTGACTAAGGACAGCGACCGGCCGCCTACTAGAACGTTGGGACCAAGTCTTGACTTGCTGCTGCATAGCCGCCTCTGCCTAGGCTATGCCCTAACGTTAGGTTTTTATCATTCTATAGGCCTACTTCCCTTGCTCAGTGGCCATGCACAAAGGGATGGGGTATAATCGAGGTGGAAAGTATGAAATCTTAGTTTCACATAGGCTAGGCTCCCTGCTCTTAAACTGTGTTATGCCTAGTGACTTAGTGGCGGGAGTCCCAGTCTTAACCGTCTTCCTCAGAAATGGTCTTGTTAACAATCATTCGTCCGTTTTGCAAATCTGGGTATATCTGATCAGAATTTTATTAAATGTTAGATTATGGTTGCCCTGTTTTTGACTAGACTAGGCCTAACAACAGCATAGGCCTACAGTGTGCAAAGATTGATAATACGAGTTTTGGTCACTGCAACTTGCATTTGCAGGTGTACTATCACAACGTTAACGATGTGTGCTCATAAAGCCTAGGCCTATGTGATCAATTACGCGAAACTATTGTTTACCCCGGCCGGGCCCCAAACAAGATGGCACCCAGTTACTAAGGCATCGTGACGTCGATTCTCACTTCGAGAATGGGAAAGGGTCCAAGGGGAGGGGGTGTCCCCCACCCGTTTGAAAGGTTTTCGAATTTTTTAAACCCTGTAAGTCTAAAAAGGTGCAGCATATGCCAGGCCAAAATATGCTCTCATCAGTCAAAAGTTGAAGAAAATGTGTAGGCCTAGGCCTACCCTAGCCTATATTTACATAGGCTAGGCTACAATGATACATGTTTGTAGGCCTATGTAGGCTAGGCCTAGGCTAGGCTAAACTACCACTAGAAAACGTTTTTGGATAGCACTAACTAAGCCTAGCCTACACATTTAGGCTAGTACAAAAATCAGAATAATGACAGAAAACGAACGCGTCATTCGCCGATCTGGGTGAAAACTCTTGAACTTTCCAGTATCTCCTTGCCTAGCCTGACAAACATCGTTAGGCCTAACGTTACACAGTGACGTTATGTTTTACGTTTAGGCTAAGTACTATCTCGTACTTAGTTGTTTATCAAAAATGGCCAAATTTAACTTAGGCTACCTTGCAAAATCGATGTAAAAAAGTCTCAAAAGTATATCTCTCTGTTTTGTATTTGGCAAACTGCAGCTTGGTGTTGATTTAACTGCATTTTTACTAGGCTAGGCCTAGCCTACTTCAAGTCCTACGAACTGCAAACTCGGATCGTATGCGCGCGTGTACGTGACGTGTATGTACGTGTCGATCGGTCTAGTCTCAAGCTTGCACTTGGCGTTGCCTGCTGATGCCGCTCGAGACGGCGTGGCAGCTAATTATGAAGACATCACTCTCTTGTTGTTGATGGTGCAACTAGCTACAATCACTACGTATTCTACGTTCTACAACGTAATCTATAGCAGAGTCACGCACTGCTTTCATACGTATGCGTGCATAACCAACGGATAGGAGGTTTCGCAGCAGAACTATCTCAATTCCTTTTGAATGTACGTACCAAGGACTTCCTATACATGGGCAGAGCATACTGCCCGTAGGTTGCCGCCATCGTTCGTGTTAGTACAGCTACAGGCGTAGAAAGGTGGCTTCCTGCCATGGTTTTGTGCGTGTGTGTGGAACATGGACTTATATACATGGACAGAGCATGTAACGTGTACGTTTTATCCGTAGATGGTCTCCACCGACTGGGACAAAAAAAAGGCGCACCAAGATGGCCGCCGTGTGGATATAATTTGTTTGATTTGACGACGACTCTGTAATATTTTAAGCAAAAGTTAAACTTAAATGGGGAACAATATCATATTCCTGCATTACGTGTAGTGATTTGACCTTACCTTGCAATTTTTTAAAAATATTTCAACTTTCTTGCAAAATATGGAGATATACTTGAGCAAGTCCAAGCTTTCACACAAAACCGTAGCAGACGGCCATCTTGGCGCTTTTTCTCACACGAACGGTAGCGACAATGTATCGCACAGTATGCTCTGTCCATGTATAGGAAGTCCGTGGTGTGAAAGTTTGGACTAGCTCAAGTAGTTCAAATCAACAGATTTTGCAAGAAACTTGGAACATTTTCAAAATAATACAAGGTAAGGTCAAAATTACTATACGTATTGCAGAAAAATTATATTGTTTCTCATTCAAGTTAAACTTTTGCTTAAAATATTACCGAGTCGACGTCAAATCACACAAACTGTAGCTTCACGGCGGCCATCTTGGTGCACCTTGTATGCAATGTCGGTGGCGACAACCTACGGATAGCACGTACGCTTTACATGCTCTGTCCATGTATATAGGAAGTTTGTGGTACGTCCGTGCTTGCATACAATTTCGTGAGACACAACGCACACACCGAGATTTGGAAACTGCGAGTCGTTGCAAGGGGAGCTAATTTACAGTGTAATGCACCGTACGTCTATGTCAGACCTATAGCTGAAAATCGGAATGTTCCAATTTTTGTCCTAATGGAAACTCAGAAATCGGAACGGTTCCGATTACATTTGGCAGGTCTAGCAGATGGCAATTTACAATTATTAACTGAATTTGTACTGCCGTTAATTGTAACATTTGTCCTCATCATTTTGACTTCAAAATCCTGATGGGGAACAATGTTCAATCAAATATACTCTCATATTAAGAATCCGTGAACGAAAATGCACCAAGTTTAATAATTTTAGGTAAATGATTGCGGCAAAGTAAATGCTAGGAGTTTCGATCTTTAGTACAAACATACGATCATGTATTACTCTTTAGAAACAGAATGGAATGTCAAGACACGAATATAAAGTAAGCCAACAATTATCGAATTTTATCAAACCAGAAAATGATCGGCAATTTGAGATTGTCGCTGCAGCAGCTCTAATCCAATGATAGATCCTCATGATCCAAACATGTTGTATCCGGGTCATCTTCCATAAAAATATGTCCCAGCTTCTGGTGTGATTGGCTTTGACGGAGAGCATCTAGAAGCTTCCCGTAAGGCCTGTACTACCGTACATAAAAAGCGGTCATTCACCCATGCATATCACAGTATCAAGATGGGCTGACATTACTGACGGGAGGCAGGGAGAACAGTTACAAGCACCCTTTAACAGAGATATATTTAACCTGAGAGTAGTGTCAACTGAACTCGAAGGGTCTCACTCCATGGAAATTATTTTGAGAGTTTTCGTGGGGATGGACACTGCGTAAGAAGGGTTATATCATCAAATTTTTGGTAAAATTCCCTTTCTCTTAATTTGTTTCCAGATGACAGATTGTCTTAACTGCTGAGTCGAAGCTTTTTCCGTAAACCATAAAAGCATACCTTCCATTTGAACACTGTAAAAAAGATAACCAAGTCTTTGCCTTGCATAACCAGGGGTGTCTGACTAACAACTCCCTGCTTTCTCTTCTTGACAATATAGTTTCAACTTTATTACCTACCAAAATGCATCCCAGTAACTTGTAAACATATTGGTGTTTGTAGTTCCCCTTTTCTGGAATCTTGGGCCGATATTTTGACAGATCGAAAATGACCGTAGGACAAAGTGCACCAATGTCTTCAAAGAGAAAATGTTGGATACAAAAGTTATAAATCTTTCAGGAGAGGTAAAGGAAAAATTGTAGATTTTTTCTTCCAAAGTTGAACAACGCATAAATTAAATGACCTGGAAGCCCCTAAGAGGATTTTAATTGCCTTGGTTTATGCATGAGCTTTAAATATGAAGTTTGACTCCTTATAACCTCCCCGGGCGAAAGGGAAACACGTCCATTCTTAAAAAAGGAAAAGAATCTGTACTTTTAGTCCAGTACCTTTCTGCGCCTTTATCAGAATGATGAGCAATAAGTATACATCTTAGACCGATGATAAAGATGTCTCGTATTTACTTTTCTCTTACAAGATTAAACTACAAGCTCTTTTGATGCAGATTGTGAATAAACAAGGAAAACTGCCTCGTTATTATGTCAGAGGACGACGGTGAAAGACATTAATGCGTGAACCTCTCAAAACTCCTATAAAAAGGGACGTAAAAAGTATCTTGCGAGAAATAATTTACTGCCAAATGGCCACAAATGAGCTCTAAATATCACGAAGGGCATTAAATCTTAGACAAAATGAGTGAAAATCATACACTCGAATGAGGATCATTTGTGAAATGGTCGTGGAGTAACTGGTTGTAAAAGAGGCACGTTCAGTTGAAGATGTTTTAATTCTTTATCTACATCTGGCGAGGTTCATGAAACTATAGCAGAATGTTGTAATCCAGCATAAAGATCTGATTTTAGGGAGAAATTAACGGAAGAGGTAATGCTATTAGTGTCTTTTTATCTTCTGTCTACTTCTAGCAAAATAAGAAAAGGGGGAAGAGCCGTGCATCATAAACGATTAATGTTGAGCAATGTAAATGGGGTCATTGAAATTACCATGAAAACCGCGAGCTGTACAAATTGCTTGCTGAGGCGTGGGATGGAGCACTTCATAAACGAAAGTTTGATTTTCTTGTAAAAGAATTCTCGTACCGCTGTCCAAGGTAAAACAAAATGAAGACATGCGGTGTCGCTGTAACTGATAGCATTAGAGGGAGGGACCATCAGCCATATATGAGAAATACTCCCAACTATGACTAATTTTCTTGGCAAATAATCTTTGCAGCTCAACTTCCTGGCTGCCATTGGCAGGTAAATTAAGGTAATGGGAGGTAATAGGATAGGCCTGTCATGAGTGTCGCATTCAGAAGCGGTGGTTTTACAAATTATTGATTTAAAAAACAAAGATCTTGATCTGTTGATGTGATGAACATATGATCCATTTCAAACGTACGACCAATGTGGATGTAACCGACACCTTGGTGGATGACGGAAGATGTGCTAGATATAAGGCAGCGAGGTGGGCCGCAGGAATTCACTCTTGTGTTGTGAAAATATTTTTTTTCTCTGCTAGTGTTCGCTATCATGCTCTTTCTCCTACCGATCACACAGTCCTTTCCCCTAACAATCAGCATCGATCCCTTTGTTTACTTAATTACTAAATTGAAGGGTATTGTTGTACAGTGGGTGTTTTAAATCATTTTGCGAAGGAGTATGAATTATGCTTACCACCCTATTTGAGGCAAATAAAGAAGGAGTGTAGCTCGATAGGAAACAGAAGATCGGTTCCCATACGATACCATGCACTTGCACCATAGACTGAAACAATGACGATAATTGAAAAAATGCACTTCAAAATATTGAAACAAACAGTTAATGTAAGGGGAGAAGGGTAGTGATAAGAAATAAACTTTTATAAAAAGAAATGTTTTTGACGAAAATTCCTCCTACATTTACGATGACCAATAGAAGAAATAATCTAATAAAATTCATGAATTGCAGTCCTTAAGACAGATCTATACAGAAGCTCTTTCAATGTCATGTCGTAAAGGAAATTTTAACTTGCATTTGGAAAGACTTTGGTTGCAGCAATTATTTAATTATGCACCACATACACTACAATTCGAGAGCTCGGCTTACTTTTTCGTTATCTGCAGGGATTTAAAGGGGAAATCTGCACCTGAGCAGAAACACCGAGTACCGTTAGCTGTTTTACCAGTTTTTGATCCACGGACCTTAAAGCATCCAAGACAATATTCACAAGCGAGGGTAATATTCTTTATTTATCAGTGGTACATTGTGGATTCTGGTCAGTCAATGTAGAGGGCATTAAATTTTCCACGAAAGCTTCAAAAGGGGTCGTTACGGACTGGTCTATATGGACCCCTTACAAATATTACGGTCCATATCCATAACCAATATCGTTCACCTAAGGATTTCATATGGTGATGATACCTGGAATACACTGTCGCCAGAGAGCTTGCAACGTCTGGTGGAAGCATAAGGCATAAGGTCTGTTTATTTTACTGTTATGTACAGCTTGCCACCTGGAAATTTTTTCAGGGGAATCGTCCCCAAAATGAATGCGTTATTCGTTTTCAGTGGAGGCATTCTGACTTACAGCACTCCGAAATATCACTCACCGCTTAACAATAATATTCAAAATGTTGAAAGCCATTTTTGTACGAGCCTAAGTATGAAACCGATACATATTGTGTTTAGAAGACGATCTGGTACCGATTTTTGTGAGTATAGCTAGAAGCAATTTGCAAAAATGTGTTTATTATTATTACTGCTAAGATGCAGTGTTCATATCAAGACTGAACAATTTATTGAATGACGATCATATTTGCTTGAAGTCTGACAGGGAAGTCATGGCGAATTGGACTGAAGAAAACTTATCTTGGTGATTTATCCAGTCGGAATATCCTTGTTAGCCTACTACAGCTGTCTTGAAGGGACATACAAAAAACCATTAGCAAATTTATTTCGAAAGCATTGCAGAATTCTAACTGCATGGAGAGGCCGTTATAACAGGGTGATGCTGACACTAACAAAATGGTCAAATACGAAGTTTGGTTACGAAAGTGTTATACTTTCAAGTTTTAAAACGACGACATATGGGATTAGTTCTAATTTACTAACAGTTTTGCCCCAAAGCCAACTCTAATTTTTCGTCCAACATTTTGTTATTTTCAAAACAGCTAGAATTAAGCAGGTCAAAGTATCTTTGTTCAGTCATAATAGATTTAAGCAGGTGATTCTTGCAATAAAGAAACACATTGTTATATAAAGGCGTACGGACAAGATTTATCACATGACCACGAAAAAGTGATAATTACAAGTGACGGTTATATTCTTTGTCACTTGACGCAAGCAGCTGGAGGTTCTTGACGATCATGAAAGGATCTTTTTAGGTTTGTTTAGACTAGTCCCAGCACACATGTATAGACAAGTGATATCTATACGTATATGGAAGTAATGAGTAATATTAACAACAGTTATAACTACACGCCCAAAAACGTCAGAACAAGCTTATTAACATGTCACCATTACTGCCTATAAACCACATCCCATTTTCAGTGCACGCTCGAAAAAAGTCCGGTTCAAATTGGACCCGAAAGGAAAGGATCAAATGGGCACTGAACCGTAAAGGGATCAAATATTTGACTCGATTTGGTTCCGTTTTGTACCAAACATGGTTCATTTTGAAACCGAAATTAGTAAAATATTTGAACATTTTAGGTTGTGTTCATTTCATAATTTTCCGGTTCAATTTGGAACGGACGTTTTAAGAGTGTGAAACCTGGCACCCTTAGCAATATAGGACTCGTGTGTTAGCTTGTTCAACAGTTTTCAGAAGAAGGTTATTTTCAAAGGTAGTCCCGATATAAACTGAAGCACCGCTACACTGTTGTGATGTTGGTCAGTATGACCAGAGAGTCTAGCAACTCCATGGTATGACAGACATTCGGTTAGGATATCATGATATTTATTACGATAAAGAATCGACTAGGGAGATGCAAACACTATATTTTTAAATTTACTTCTAGTTCTGTAGCAGCTTATAGAGGGCAGCTGTATGTTTTCGAAGGAATGACTCTTTCTCACACCGGAACCGAATGTCTCTCCAATAATCCGCGTGGCTACAATGGCATGGTTCCCAGAAAAGTTATTTTACTCCCAGTTTTTTAAGTCAATTGGTACCCTTCCATTTTATTTTCAGGCTCCGCTCTAGTAATAAGCGAGCGTTTCATATGGAAGCGCTTGCGTTTTGATGTTGTAAGGTAAATATCCAGTTTCGCCCTAGCTTTTTATACAAAAATGCTTTTACGTAAGGTAACTTCATTTATTTTAGATTCATGTTTAGATGTTTATGATGTATAATTTATTTCATTTTCTGTGACATAAAGAAATAAAGACATACGGTAACAACGCTACTATTGATAGCAGTTCTTCTCCTATACGGCATTCTGGTAGTGTAACTAAAGTCAAAAGCAATAAAGATAAGCCCATTTCAAAAATTATTTGGTGCCTTTCCGTGCCTCTTCGTAGAGTTTATATCTACAGTTTAGCTCCGGACAAAACACAGTTGGGTTTCGGAACTTCCGATTAGGTCACAAGGTGAAAGTAGGCTACCATGATAACCCTTCCGCAAGTGTATGAATGGGCATAATTACGCAAGTCCGCTGGGCGAATTGCATTATTACTGCATTGGACATAACAGTGTGTTAATTTGAGATATCTCATATTGAGTGGGCAACTGCCGCAAACGTAAAGGTCGGAAGTTACAACTTCACCATTTGATTCACCTATATTAGACATATTTCATGGTAACATCTCTCATGTTGCCTATTTTATTGCAACATGCGCATGTCCAATTGTCCTTTGTATACTGCTGTCAACGTCCAAACATCGCCAATTACGATACGGTAAAAACTTGTTGTTGAAGACAAAGAAACGCTTCAGTGAACGGTTTTAAACGTAGCTGAAGATAAAAAGCAGTTCAGTAAAATCAATAGTCTAACTTAAAAATTAAACGAATTAGGGCATGACAAAGTACTTAACTTCAAGATTATCCTGTCCTCAAGATATATAGAGATATAAAGTGTATCGTGGGATTTGAACCTTGTCAAATAGCTATCTTGAAGCCATACCGAGGAATTCGTTTTAATCTGGACGTGCTCAACCTCACAAAGCATTTTACGTCACGGATCACACTGATAAACCTTCATCCTTCCCCAAATTACGGCCACCGGCAAACAAGTTGACATGGCAGTTTTGAAGTTTATGCAAATGCACAGATAGATTTGGGGAACTTATTTGCGGGAATGTTGGGGTTTAATTTTGGGGGTGTCGACTAATTGGGAATAGCGACTGTACGTTGTGTTAGCGAATAGGAGTCTTTAGCTCATGGTGAACTCATTACGAAAATTGTAGCGCAGTTTTAAATAATTAATATTTGTATGATTGAGTTTCGCCTATTTTTGTGCTGGCTGGGCCAGACTTGGTTGTACAATTTAAGGTATCCCTTTACATAAATATGATCGAAGGAAAAACCACACTAGCAGTGTTTATACAATGACATTGGTGCAAATGTAGTACTTTCAACTTAGTAATCAGTACTTGAAAGATGTTTTTGATACAAGTACAAAATTTTGCTTTAACACTAATATTTAACGGCCTAATACTTTCACCCCAAACAGTCCCACTGTTTCTTACCTACTTAGTAACTTAAGCCCCTCCCACGACTGTCTAAAATTCATTATTCTCATTTATGCCTTTTCTGATTTTATGCTTCCTGGTGAGTATTCAGCAGGTGGGTAGCCAGGATTGTATCATGGGGAAGGGTTGGTATCATGGGGCGGGGGGGGGGGGGTCACGACATGGGGCAAAAGTCTAAGGATATGGAGAAAAACCGCTATTATAGGTGTTTTTGCATTGCAAGGTTTTGTCATGGGGGAGGGTTTTGACCCCCCCCCCCCGATCCGTGCCTACGCTACTGAAATACAGTAGAGCGGGAAACAAATGTCAGTGTGCCATTCTCTGGCTAAGTTAAATGTTATTTTTTCTTATCAATTCAGAATCACTCAATTAAAACCAATTTTTTATATATGCACAAGACAGAAGTCAGCCATACTGATGGCATGCAGGTCTACCTGCGGTGGTGACACTAGAAGAAAAAGGACATTTGTGTTGGGTGTTTTGTCTTTATATATGTAAATAGCCAGTGGTTGGAATACACCGCCACGAGAGCTAACATCGTTCTTTATTACCTCATGATCAGGTCTCACTTCATTGACCTCTGGTTTTTCCCTATGGAAGGCATCACTGATTAGCCATGGCCACTTCTTCTAAACAGTAAAAGGGAGTAGGATCAAATCTTGTGGGGTTAACACTTTGTGGGGCTTACATTCTTACAGCAGTTTGTTAAATGTTTACGACCACTTCTGTAGCTTGTGGGTTTTAACGTGATTAATTACGATACCTACCGTACTTAAGAATAATCATATTTAGATATCCAGGTAGGCCTATTCCTCTTGCCAGTATTGAAACGTTTAACAGCGCCTTTGAAGAAAAATAAAACAAATCATTTGGGGCGTTACGAACCATGCTTTGTCATTACCTTAGAAATAGCCAGGAATATTGCATGGCCAAAAAGAAAACAACAACTGAAAAGTGACATGGTCCCGTTGATGGCATCTCCATAAAACATCGTTAATGATCTTTCGAAACTCCAGATGTCTTAATTAGATTTTTAATTGACCGGTAGTTCCCAGCTGGCATTTGAATAAAATTTACTTCCAATATCTTTTCCGAGGAGATTCAGTGTTTCCTCTTTGGATGCAGTGAGGTTTTTGCTAAGTTCAATTAATTTCAGGTTACGAAGCAGGTCAAGCATTGAACGGTCTTCCATAACAAACCAAGTCGTCTATGTGGAGGAGTTGTGAGACCAGTCAAAACCGGCCATCTGTCGGTTTTGCTAGGTATTTATCAATCATACTGGAGCCTGGACGTTCCGATCTTTAAAAAAACACGTTGCTTTTAATTGGAAAAGGTTCTTCATCTGTGAATATTATACGATGATATTTTCTTGACGTGGGATCGGCATCTCATTCCAAGTGACAAATCCCTACACATTTTTTAATGTACTCATATACTAGAGAAGATTACATTTATCGATTCAGAAAGTAACTGATCGCCCTTTTTGTTGGGGCTAACTAACAAATGTCATTCAGTTGCTAAGAGAGTTGAAATCAAAAATTAAAAAAAAAAAAAATCTTCACTTCAAAGGGGGTCACATAAGCTATCCTTATCCGGGCTCTTTTTCTGAAAGTTCCCCATGGTTGAAAAACTTGCTTTACATGAATTTCTCCTTTTCGAAAAGAGTAAGTGACTTCAATTTGCCTTTCTTTTGTTCCTGGGGAAAGACAATTGTAATTGTCCTGTTGCCATAAAACTCATACAGCTATAATCACAAGAGAATGTATAACGGGACGCAATAGGTTTTGGCTCTCTTAAAGCGACTCATTGAGTTGGTTCATGAAATTCAACAAATTGTTCTCCACATATTATGTATGACAAATGGTCAAACTTAGACAACCTACATATGATACATATAAACGACTGTTTAATAAGTGAGTTCTTAACGCTTAATTTCAGTTTTAAAAATTTCAACATTTTCAAATAATACAAAATATTGTTACAAGTTATAGGAAACCACAAAAAAAAAAAAAAAAAAAAAAAAAAAAAAAAAATTTTAACTTTTTCCGTAACTATTGGATATGAAACTTGAGTAATCATGCTAATTATAAGAACTTTCATGAGATAGTACCCTTAGTCTCTTTATTTATTTATCGATATCAACTAAATGAGACCCTTCAATGAGCATACATACAACGTTTGCCTGGACTGAGGAAAAACTGTCAGGATAACAGCCAAATCATTAATTCTTGTCCAAAGGGTTACTCCTCGTAAATTTCAACTAATTGAGGAGAAAGATATTGTCACATGATTTTAAAGAGTCAATCATGAAGCGGAGCAATCTACTTCACTAATTCAAAATGGGGTGAACGAATTTTCCCTTGATCCAGCGGGACTGAATTGTTTTGTCTATATACCCCATTCCTTATATGGTGCATCATGCACATATGAAGAATGTTCCAATTTTCAAAGTCTTTGCTATGACACGACATGGGAATTGGACCCGAGCCTTACGCGTAGCAAGTAAATACTCTACCACTGTCAATATAGAACCGACATATACGAGCATATGGGCCTCCAACGCCTACCCTAATTGTAGTAAAATGTAGTCCCATATAAGATCATGCTTAGAGATACAGGTTAGTTTAGGTTAGATGGAGTTTTACGGGCCAGTTTCAAACCAATTTTTTCAAGTCGAAACGGCCCGACCTATTTTTTTCAGTTGGCTCAACGGCGTGTTTTCCCTACTCCATTGATTCTGCTGGGCACCAAGTACAACAGCAGTAGGTTCCGTTTTGAAGTCTTCGGTATGACCCGACCAACACTCGAACTCCTGACCAACCCCCGCTCCCCCCCCCCCCGACTGCTTAGAGGTACAGAACCGTCTGCACTGCTTGAGTTCGTATATTAATAAATAACATTGCCCAACGCAATGGTGAAATGTATAACGGAACATGTTTGTTGTTGTATCATATACCAGTTACACGATATGCTCGACTTAAATCAACTGCTTAGAAGGTGGACCGTAAAACTCCATCTAATTAACTTCAAATAGCTTAAACAAGATCCATGCGAAAGGTTACCGCAAAATCTTGTCACAAGAGATTGTATGAATTACTGTAGCCGTATTCTTTAATTCAACTATTTTGGTATAGCATCTTAAAGCATTCAACTATACACTACATAGCCGAGCTTTTCAACACGAAATTTCCTTTAGATGAATATGAGGCTCTGTTTTCGCCTTTGACAAAAACTGTTTGATAAGTTGCAGCTATTAGATTGGTAATCGTTGGTATCTATTTTAAGAACGACGGAGATCAAGATAATCTATTTCTAATGAATCAAATTTCCTACACATTAAAACATTTGGTTACCATTTTAATCGACAGAATATCACTTGAATTTCCTCTCCAGTTAACAGATCTGTTGATGCAATATGAGAAACTGTAACAGCTATCTAATTGTCCGTCGACGCTGACTTCGAGATACAGCGACAAGTTGACTAACCTGACTAGTAGTACAACTTCACAAAAGTGATCATTTCTCTGACGAAATTTCTAAAACATAAAAATTGCAAGCACTTTTCAGTGACGTGACTCTGTATGGAGTACTATCTATGCATAAATATGGATGATTCGGTGACTTCATCAAAAGGAAACCCCTGACTGAAAAAAGAATTATTTCCCCTTTTCGTAGCAAACTGAATAGATAATGTTGTCACCTTGCAATTTTATGGATTCACCTCGCGACTTTTAGCTTGAGGGGACGTACGATGTTTACCAAATGTGTTGACGCTCCTTCGGTTGAACTTTTAAGTTACATTAACGGGACTTACGACAAACAGTAACTAATGGATAATTGGATAAGGCTGCTGTGCTCTACGATCCCTTGCCAAACAGGATTCCTCCTTCATAGCTAAAATATTCAAGGCACGGTGAAGTGCAAAAATGATGAAATCAAAATAAAATAAGGAAACCGCTTGTATGGAAGCAAACTGTTTTCATGGGTTTCTCTACAATAAGGATGTGTTGCAAATACTTCAAGACATTGCAGTCTTCATTGATGGCAATATTGGTGCAGAATGTATTCGCCTTCTCAATTCCATATTTAATAGAACGGGAAGCTGGCCCCCCGTCTCCACTACAAATGTGTGTTAAGGTGATGTAGCCTACTTAGCAGTCAACATAAAAGGTTCGAGGAAGCCATCAACACAAGATATTTACTGCATCTAACTTCATTGAAGCCGGAATTCATGACAAACCTGCTTTGCAATTCCCTCATGAGTTACATCATTCACACGTTAGTAGGAGGCATACTTAGTCTACCAAAATACTGAAAAGGGCAAACGTCAAAGAACGACAAAGGTGGTAAAACAAACAAGATGCAACAATTCATCATCATCAGATAGTACTATATGTACTATTGGAAACATCTTAGGAAGTTGTACTCGTGAAATGATATCGCATAGTTGTCTCTGAAGTATACTTGGTCGCCAAAATGCAAGAGTAATCAAGATTTTATCACCCCCCCCCCCTAAATCCTATGAAAAGATGCGGATTTAAAAAAAACCAATTCTCACAGGGACGTACTGAATGGGGCATCACCGGTATGTCATACAGATAGACTAATTGAACAAATGTTGTACTTGTTTACACTGTAAAAAATTTCTGTTGATTTACAGAATAAAAAATAAAGGAACATAGAGAAAACAGAAAAAGTGCTGTCAATTTGTTACCAAAAATTACAACACTTTTTCCATTTCCACTTCATATTTCTTTATTTTTTGTTCTGTTCTTCTACAACTGTCTGTAGCCATTTTTGTAGAGTAGGCCTACATTCTTTACGCACCAAACTTCACCTTTTAAAGAAAAACAGCATAAGATTTTGGATTCAGTCTCCCAGTATAACGAAACAGGTTATGAGATTAGGGCAGCGTAAAGTCTTCAGTTTTGACAACAACAAAGTTGCTCCCGCAAAAAACATAATTTTACAGTCCAGTGGTGAAACCTTCAGGCAAAGTAGTCATAAATCTAGTCCAACAGTTTAAAAAGTATTGTGCAGATCTCTTGGGGACTTTTCTTCTTTCATGTATAACGTTCTATCAGCTTTAATTTGACATCAAGAAAGGTGTTAATTTCCAAAAATGGTTTTCACGCTGTCCTCACTAGTTGGCACTGGTTTGGTTAGAGCATGCGCAAGAACCGATGCATGTATGTAAGGTATTGCGCCTGTTAATGTGTGTGGGCTTGCACGCAAAAGTTGGACGAATCGGAAGATACCTTTTATTGCAACGACAGTGTAGGCGCGCCTCATTCTTTTGACGTGCATGTTTGAAGGCAGTGATTGTAAACACTGGAATGTGACTATAGAATCTGATTTTCAAAGCAATTATTGATACATTTGTTTTGAAGAAAACCACGTACCATTTTATATACGGTAGCGGTAAACCATCACAAGTTCATAAAAATATAAAGGAAAAATGAAGGGCCAATATTCCAATTCGTTGCCACACTTTCCCCCATTGACATTGCCACCTCTGTCCGTTTTGTGGCATCATTTTCGGATGTTGAAGAATATTTGGCAGTTTTGTACAAACTATCGTAGTGGAATTTGAATGGAGGGTAGTAAAGTCGTTACGGGATTATACCTTATTTCAAGTTAAGTTTCGCCACAAATTTTTGATCTGATATAACTATGTCACTAAGTTTTGGGAAACGCGAAATAAAAAAAATAAAAAAATACATAAAAAATAAAAAATAACATTATTAGCCTGAAAAATTTCATGTCAGAAAACGTTGGTCGTATTGAATTACAAAACCCTTCAAACATTGTCCAGGAGTTTTGATGTGTGTCTGTTGTTTATCACCACTGAAGAACCACTATTTTGTTGAAATTGACTGGACGTGGTTTCAAATAAACCAAGTCAGGAAGCTGTTTGTGGCAAAGTTATTGTTATTTCAGTAACAATACACGGGCCGTTTGTGTATATTCTTGTATAAGCCGAAGAGAATGATAAATACATAGCCACGGAAATCCTTATCGTATATTTCACCTTTGATGCAGTATTCTACTTATACCTTGACTTTTATAATTAACGCAAAAGTTTAAGCTCGTAACTTTTAACGGAATAAGTTGCACAGAGAGCCAGCACACCGTGACGTTGCTTCTTGAGAAAGCACCATCGACACACCTGTACATCTTAAGGGCGCTGTGGGGTGTATAGGCGCTGTGGGTGTAACCTTTTTTACCCGTGTTTCACACATGAATCTGTACCCTCAAATGAGCTTTGCTTTCATTGTGTAATGCTTGACTGACCTGTTAGCTAATCCGCAAATGTTACGCAACTTTTTGTGTTTTCTTTGCGTTTGTGTTTTTTTTTATATCTGTTACTGTCAATAAATTAAACAGATCTGAAGTGTGACCATATCAAGTGTATGTGTAGTAAGCTTCATTTCCTTCCTGAAGCTATAAGGGGTAGGCAGGAAAAGAAGGAGGGTGCAACAAAAAGTAAGAAGGAAAGTTTCATCATGAGGGAAAGGGGAGGGGGTTGGGCTGGGATAGATTCGGAGGGAGTATATTCCTAATACATTCACAGCTCTGCGTCTGTATTCCTCCTTCTTCCCTTCACTCTTACCTAGTTGTACAGTTCTTAATCAAATGCTTTTAAACGAAATCTTTCCACGTTTCATTTATATCACTTCCTTACCTTTGCTCAAAAGGAGTATATAAATCAATTCACTCATTCAAGTTTTCCGTTGTTTGCAGATGTGCAATTTTGTAAGAGAGAGGAATAGACAAAAGGCCCCTTGAAAGGGTTTGGGTGTTGAATTTCTCGAAAGTAATACGGAATGTGACTTTGTTGGGCGCCAGCTTCTGATATTTGACGTACACCGTAAACACACAAATACACACAAATTAAAGGGACATTCATCGAAATCGTTTATCATTGTGCATTCTAACCACCATGCATTTTTGCAGAATTAGCACTAATGTACCCCAATGAAATTTCTTCCCTTCCCCGTCCCCTCAGGATTATTAGAGAAAACCGCACCATTTCTCTAGATGCCATCGTATCTTATCAAAAAAAAAACCTCTCGCATTAAAGCTATTCCGCGTTCTCCGATACCTTGTCTGCATACGCGCGTGTTTTTTGGCTTGCATCATTATCTAGTGCCATATATTGCTCAAATGACAAACTTTCACTCTTGATTAGTTTAAAGTGTCAACTTGCTAACTCTTGATTGTAAAATCATGTCTCCGTCAAAAAGCACTCGAAAGGTAAGACAGATTGCCTATTCATTTATTCACAGATCAATCGATATCCGGTACTCTTGTAAAAATTCGTGCACCCTCCACACCTTAATTCTTTCAGAGGTTTTGGACCTGACTGAGGAGCACTGAGTGAAGCAAATAACAACCTTAGTGCAGTAGTGTATAAGCTTCTTTAGTATCTAAAGTGTAAAAATCGTACTTACGGTAGTGCCTACATTGTAGCAAATAGACTTCCAGGGTAGCATAAAGTGAGCCTTTAGGTTCATTGCGGTAAGTGTAAATAAAGCCCCAAAACAATTCGTGTTACTTGAAAATAATGTTAATAACATAAAAAATATGTTAAAGCACGTAACCGCCTTTGGAACACTCATGTAAAAATGTACCAGTATTATAAGTCTATGACAGTCTCTAACAAGTTTAGAACCGCATTATTACCTAGTTAGAACCTCTTAAGCACATCTTATCAAGAATCTTAAATTCACCAAATTTTCTACCCACACAATTCACATATTACAGATATGCGAATAAGAATTGCGCTGCTGCAGAGTCTGTATATTTCAGAAAGAACAAGAGAGATGTAAGACATGAGAAAAACAAGGTTTGCTCTCTTCTTTGATACTAGGTATGTACCGTACTATGTTGACGTCACTTAATTAAGCTTCGTATCACCCTACTCCTAGAATTCCTCTTTAAGGAATTAGGCAGTAAAGACAAACTTCTTTGTCGTTCTTTCATCTGAGAGTACTTATATTTCAACCATTGTAAAACTTATAATTTAAAAGGTTACATTATCTTTATGTTAAGTTTTGAGTATAGCTGCATTTTGTACTATCTCAAGGACATTTCGGAATCGTTTGAAATGTCATCTGAAAAATTTAGAGTCCTAAGGGTTTACCAATAGGATGTATTTCCTAACTTAAGGAATAATTTAGAATAAAAATGGAATTTTGTAATTTGAAAGTGCATGTACATTGGATTTATTTGAAACGGTAAAACTTGTCACAATCATCGGCGGCGTAGTCTTCTTCAAAGCAATGCATTGACCGTGGTCTTCAGGACCAACGGGCTTTGAAGTCAACAATATTATTTTACAAACAAATTCCAAAGCGATGGCGCAGTAATAACAAAGAAACCCGTCAATATTTGTTAGATGGATAGGATTTATTTGGTGGTGTAACTAGACATTTTACTAGGAGCCAAGAAGAGAATTGAAACGTTTGAGTACTATTGAATAACCCCCTTCCTTAAAGCATAAGTAGTCCAAGATTGATTTGCTACTGATCATCATTATTTGAAAAAAAAAACCGCACTGCAGTTGACTAGGGTCACTCGATTGTTTGGTGTCACAGCCTGGCAAATTTTCGTAATTTTGAATTTTTCATTTTCCAGAGCAGTTTTCCCTTTTAGCTAAAGTTTATGCAAAACTTTAACTCATATTGGGCTAACCATGATTTGACACTTTACTTATATGGACAAGTGTAGCGGTCTGGTCATAATGTTACCCGGTATGCATTATCACTATAATAAAACAAAGAAAGGTAAAAGAAGAAAGAAAGAGAAGGGAAAGGAAAAGAAAAAGGGAAGCGAAAAGAACAATGAAAAAAGAAACAAGAGCCCAAGGGCACTATGGTTCCTTGCATTTAAGATGATTTTTTTATTTAGAGAGTAAGCTGCAAGGTAAGGCATAATTGGCACCTTTAGCCCCAATGACTTTTGGCCTTCACCCAAAAACATATGGGCACATTAAATTTCAAATCAAACACTTGCAGTTTGAGAGAAATTTAACACTTGGATTTTTCATGTTATCACACTGCATACCTCCCATTTCCATGTGACAAATACATACACACATCTTCACTAAAGTGTCATTTACTTGAGTTTGGGGCAGTATATATGAGGTTAGTTAATTGGCACTGCCCTTTTGGTCCATCTCAATAATTCAAATGCAGACCTTACAAAGATGTCACAAGGTCAAATATAGTCAAAGTAGGTCAACACTGCATTTTACAAACACAACTGTCCCTTGTGCAAAGAAGAAATGTAACAGTCATATGGTCAGCCGTGACAGCCAAAACCAACCAAAAAAATGATGGAGAACTAGAAATTATGCCATGGTTGTCGTTTGGACTACCTTTATGTTTGCCTCATAAGGAAAAATAAGTAAAGGCACAAAAGTCTACTACAATTTCTATTTCACAATTTCGCCAGAGAACAAGGAACAAACATAGCTTTGTAATTTTATCTAATAAATGACTTTCAACTTGAACTTTCAACCTGAAGAGGGTGTTCAAAAAGGCAAAGTAGTACCAGTAGTGTGAAAGCAGAGGTAAAGAAGAGAAACTCCTTTTATATTTTAGTATTGTAATATATACACAATATTATAAAATTGGAGTCAAAACTTGCATTGTAAATAACTTTATTAAAAACTGTATATGAGGAAAAGGTTTTTTAAAATAAAAATTGCAGTTCTTGCATGATTGCTAAATAAACTGCTTTAAGACTGAGAGGGGGTTATAATTCTTCTTTTCTTTTGTACATTGCATTTGTCAAAAGGCATTAAACTTCAGCTTGATTTTACATCAATTAAACAAAGACATACCACCCAAAAAGGCTAAGGGACATGTGTGCCATAAGGCATGAAAGCATCCAGATCAGCCTCTTTTGCTTTTTCTCTTGAGTTTTAAGTTGCTATAGTACAGCTTAGAGCAGAGCTTTTTATTCTCTTTCGTATTACTAAAAAATACTGTTATAGCTTGCACACGTATTTTGCATTTGTCGTGGGGGACTACCAAGTTTTGGGAGGGACAACCAATTTCCCAAACAAGTTGTCCTCTGGTTAACCAGATAAATTTGCTAAAGGATCATTCCTGCTTGTGTGATCTCCCTTATCATTTGATTATTGAATTATCACACTTTATGTCTCGCATTACAAAGCGGTTAACACACAAAAATACACACACACCACTAACTTTTCACTGAAATGACAATAACTCAAGTTAGCAACATCATAGGAGGGTAGTATAAGTGCCTTGGTGTTTGTCTCATCAAGATAAATCCAGGCATCACCAAAGGTCACAAAGGTCAAAAGGTCAAATGAGGTCACAAAGTAGGTCAACACATGCACTTTCCTAAGATGAACACAACTTTCCATTAAGCCATCCCCCTATGTTACTTGGTTATTGAGTTATTGCACTCCATACCTTGCATATGACCTACACACTAACTGTCTTGTCACTTAATTGTCAATAACTCAAGTTAGGAACTTCCTAGGAGGGTAGTGTCGTTGCCCTTTTTGGTTTGTCTGATCAAGACGAATACAGGCGTCCCCCCAAAAATTTACCAAGGTCACAAGGTCAAATGACGTCAAGTGAGGTCAATCTGGGTCATCACATTTACTTCACTTAGACGAACACAAATCTCCATTACGCCACCCCTCTAAAATGTTTCAAAGCCAAGATGTCATTTTAAGAATTTTTACATTAAGCCCCGCCCACTCATTAATATGCAAGATTTGACCACCAAAGACAATAGGGCACATCTACTCAATATCATACATGTACCAACCAAGTTTGATGAAAATTGAGCTCTCGGTTATTGAGTTATCGTGTCACATACCTCACATTCCAATGCACACATTAAGCCCTGCACACTCATTAATATGCAAGATATGGGCACCAAAAACAAAGGGGCATATCTCCTGAATATGATACACGTACACACCAAGTTTGAGAAAAATTGCGTACTCGGTTAATGAGTTATCGTGTCACATACCTCGAATTCCAATGTGTCACATACAAAAATACACACAAACATACACCTGCACACACACACACATATATACGCCAACTTGACTACATAGGTTCCTTTGTTGACACGAGGAACCAATAAAAAGGAAAGGGGTTAGGAAAGAGAAAAGGAAAAGAAAAAGGAAAAGACACAGACAAGGGAAAATACAAAGAAAAAGAAAATGAAGAAGAGAAAGGCAAAATAAAAAGAAAAAAGAAAAAAGAAAAACAAGAAACAAAAAGAAATCAAAACCTTATAAAGAAAAGTTTACCGAAAGTGAGGAGACTCAAGTTCTGACAATTGAAATCGTTGATCCCGTTTGGATTAGTCGTAGCACATCAGGGAATGTAAGTGGAACGATAAGGGAAATTGTTTTTTTCACATAACTGCGGTCCAAAGGCAGACCGGAAACGTGACCTTCCAAGAGGTACAGTGTCTTCTACTTAAATTATAGGAAGTAAAGACTGTGGCTTGGCTAAAAAGTACCAAAGAATTCGTAGCAAAAGTATCGTTAAAGTTAACAAATGGAAGACAAAGTCTATAAAATATGATTTTAAAATTTTCGGAGAAGTATTGATGTATAAATGTCAGCTACTAATGCACGAAACACGGCAGTATTGACTTTGTGCTCTTATCAAATAATGTCAAGACCACCAACTGACCCGAATGCATGCATTATGTTTCTGTCACGTAACTGGGGTCGTAAGGCCGACCGACTTGTGACCTTTTAGAAGGTACAACTTCTTCCACATAAATAGGGAGTAAAAATTGTATCTTGGCTAAAATTACCTCACAATTCTTAACGAAAGTATCGCACGAGTTTACCATGGCGAAAGAGTAGTTAAATTATAATTTTAAACAAATTTTTTGACAAAGTACTGATGAATAAATGTTAATCACTCTGTAAAAAACATGACAATATTTGACTGCGTCCTGCTACCGAGTAATGTAAAACCACTAAGCAACACAAAGCTATATAGAGATTGCTACATTAAACAGATGGTACACATATTTCTGACGGTCCAAGTGGATCTATTTTCGCGGCGCAGTTTAACGTTCATGCAACGAAAAACTATAGAAATACTCAATGAAAGTTTTAATTTTTTTTTCAAAAAGGACAAAACAACCAAACTTTGCAATACAGCTTTTGTTTAATTTATTGTCCAACAATACCCTTCACATAGTTGTCCCTCTTAACAATGATCTACCCTAGAAACAACAATCTGTAACTCCAAAGTGAAGACAGGTGTTGGCTTAGTACTGTGCTACTAAAAAACAATTCAAAACAAACACATAATTCTCCTTGGTTAAGCTTATAAACCGTTGCTTATGCCACTTGTAAAATACACGATGCTACACATGTTTTGCAAGTCTTGTCTCCATAACTCCATAGGTTTTACTCTTTCGGGAAACCAAAAAGGAAAAAAATTAAGAGAAAAAAGAAATTTAATCCATGGGAATGTTTGAATATCTCCTCCTGCAGATCTACCATTTCCCTTCACCATACGTAGAGTTCAACCTACAATATTGGTTAATATTGCCTGCAGCTCTATAAAAAACGATAGGTTGAAACTTGAATGCAATGTAAAATTACTGTGCCGAAGTGACATCACAGAGTTCTCATGGTCCACCAAATCTTCAGAAATATTGCATTCCTTTAAAAAATTGTATCTTTTCAATGCTTTACGGTATTGAGATGAAGTTTTCATTTTCTGACAGAGAATGTTTCTCTGCATATTTTGAAGTTACTGAATTTAGTCTCCGGAACATGTCTTTAAAGAAGTCTCACGGAACTTCTAAATTGTATAAAATCATTGACCAAAATTGCACATGCTGAACTTTTGCGGTTAATCCACACGTACTCTTTTCCAAACTAGTCTACGTACGTAGAATGTTCCCCGCATAGAGTTTCATACTTTCAAAAAACGGTAACGAAGTTCGGCAAAATATTTCCTTCTCTAAGTCAAGCAATTGGGAGAGGCTACATTGTGCGAGTTCAAATGGAAGCCAGATGGAACTGTATTCGCCGGGAAACGGCCCAAAAAGCAGGAAAAAGAAAAAGAAAAAAATATATTGCTGCAAAAGACCAGTGATATAAAAGAACTGCATCCTCTGCGTAAAGAATGCATGGGCGAAACAATGCGTTTATGTTTTACAGTGATTGCAACGGTTAGCAGAGGTCGGAAATGGAACTAAAATGAACTTTCCCTCAGTTTAAAATGTATTGCAGAGAGAAAAGAAACACGAAACGAACACTTAAACCGTCTGTCATTTAATATTTTCCATACATCCGGTTCTACATTTGTTTCGAAATAAGAAAACACACACACACACACATATATTTAATGATCGGTTTCATATTGCCATATTGTAAAGCATATTTGAAGAACACAGACTTATCCTCTACAGTCTGTAAACTTTAAAGTATGACGTTTAATAATTCTAACAAATTTTTCATTGGTGACAATAGTCTGTCAGTTTTGTGCCACCATACATTTACAACCAAAAGTTATATCACTCAAGTTCGATAAGTCGACCATTCACGCTATATTCAACCGCTTGTACACATGCTATATTTGAAAAACTGTCTAGCCAAATTTATTATTCATAAAAATCGGCTTTAAGGTCCCCTGTTATATCGAACGCCTTACAAGATCAACTTATTTTAAGAAGTATGTGACTGCTGTAAGAGCTTAATTTCCCATCTGCGACTTTATCGTTTCTGTGGTGAATCTAAATTTACTATATTAATGCAAGTTTTGAAATACACAACCTTTAGAGAATCCTTGGTCCCTTTTCCAAACGGCCGTTGTACTTTTGGTGAGGCGGATTTCATAACTTTTGACGCCTTTACGTCTTCCTAGGCCCCAGTTTTCGCCCAAGGAATAATCTAAGCGCTTAACCATCCATCGCCGGACAAAGTTTCTTCCCAAACTCCGGTGGCGGTCAAAAGGAGCCGGTAAATTTGACAACGTTGAACATTCACACCAGCGTAAGTATTGCTTGTGTCTGCATAATAGATTTTATGGATGCATTAAAGGCCCCCGTCTTGTACTAAGGAAATAGAACCCTGTCAACATTTTCCAGTGCACTGAAAGGAAAATGCGCAGTCTCGGCACCTCTGTTTGGACATACTTTGGATTCTTAATAGTGGAGGTTGTCACCGGTAGGGAAAATTTAAAAAATATTGGACTATGTTTTCTCCGTTTGAAACCGTTGAACTTTCGAGTCGAGGAAAACATACATAACTGAAAAGTAATTGAAATTGTGATAACACATTGTGCTTTCTGAGGTACCATTCGCTATTTCTGTGAAGGTTTAATAACGTTAAGGAGAAGTTTCGCGGTTCAGGTTGAAGCCGGCGATGGCCTTCTTTCCAGTTGTGGCTGAATGGCTTGCTTTCCCTTCTCCATAGTTTATGCCAGTTCTTACAGTCCTGTGCTTATACTAGGCACCAAACACACTGCTTAAAAACTGACAACACAGTTCGTCTTTTTCCTGTGAAGAACTGTTATTTTTTAGTTTTTATTTGTTTATTTATGCAGACATCCTGGCACTCTGTTTCCTGAGTAGCGTACACCTTGGGCCTAAAGGGGTAATAAATTTTTATTTTTTACAATCTCCCACAACCTTAATTCTGCATCAGTTTTGTACATTGTCTTAAAACGAAAAGAAGAAAAGAAAAAAATTTACAGTGCAGTGAAACCTATCTTGTCTTGCATCCGTGTTAATTTTTTTTAGCAGACAAATATTTCAAAAGGCTCAATTAAATTTAAGAAACAAAATTTACGTTTCTTCTGACTTGAAAGACCTCTTCAATGTTTCTATGTACTGGTTAACAATCAGTTCAGCAAGAGCAAACGAATTGCTTGGAATGAAAGGTTGATGTTCTCTGTCAAGATCTGATTTCCCCTTCAAGTTGACCCACCAGGGCAAGATACGATCGACGATCGTTGGTTACATGAAACTAAAATGTTCTAAGAAATGATAGAGATGGCAAGGAAGCATATTTGATTACATATCAGTTTGCAAATTTTGGATACTCCGCTCAAAAGTCCAAACTGGTGCTGTCAATGGCTAAAGTTATGAGACATGCCAGGTACGACACAAGAAAAACCTACAAGAATGCAAAAATTGAATGAGTTTGGAATGATATATCTATGTAATCCATTCCAAATAATGTCCCAGGTCTTCTCAGTCAATTGCTTTGCTAACATGTTAGAAATATGATTTTTGTGTTACTCCAGATGACCTTTGACCTTCACTCACAACTGGGACCATCTTCTCAATATAACACATCCACATACCATATGCGATATCTATTCAAGTTTCCTACCTTGAGATAGTGTGTTAACAAGGTATACAAAGTTTGACCTCGGATGGCCCTAGATTAGCGCTGACCTCTGTCAAAAACAGTGGGTACCAACTACTCACCACAATGCACCTGCATACCTCATAAGAAAGATATCAAAATTTCCTCAATTGAGATACTAGGTTAACAATGCTTTCAGAGTCAAACTGCTATTGAACACTGATTATCTTTAATTTCCACTAAAACATATCAAAAGTAAAATATATTCAAGTTCCTCCAGTTCATTAAGAGGACAAGCTTCTCAACATAATGCATCCACAAACTAAATATCTAATTTATCCAAGTTTTCTACCTTAAGATACTGTGGTAAGAATGTGTCCAGAGTTTAGCCCCTGGTGACCCCAGATGAACTTCAATCTTCACGAAAAACCATGTGGTCTCTCCATTTAATATGGGCATCTTGTAATAATGTGTCAATGAGCAGTGTCGCATACGCACACACAGATTACCACATATGCACAGATAAACGCCAATATGAAGAAGGCACAGGATTCAGTCTCACATTTGCCATGCATTGGATTCTGCCTCGCATTCTAAAGCTACCACAGGATTTTGTCTCACAATTCTGAAGCTATCAGAGGATATGATCTCACATTCCCTGAATCCTGTGCTAGCATCAGAACTCCACATTCAGCCTAACATTCAGATTTTGGATGTGAACCTGAATCATGTGCTGGGCAAAGGTGGTGCCAAACTTCTGTGCCAGCTTTAGAAAATGAAGCTGAATCCTGTGCTGTGCTAGCTTCAGAATGTGAGGCCCTGGCAACACGAGGCTGAATACTGTGCGCTTGCTTCACACTGACCATACACACACCAACACTCACTCCCACACACTCACCATCATGATTGTCTGAGTTTCTCTTATCACCGAAAGGAAAAATGGAGGAGCCTGTTAGTGTCAATGTAATTAATTCTTAGTTTAATGTTGTCTTCCTTCTAGTGGTTCATTAGAATCACATTGGTATATGACCTGTTTCATGTTAAGTCTATTCCAGTTTAGCTGTGCAAAGCTCCACTCTCTGTATGCTAAGTCAGCATACCTTTGGCACCATGTCACTTGCTGCATCACGTATCATTACATCACATTTTACAGTATCTCACGATACAATCTCACTGCCCCACTTTTACCCTTGGCCCATTTCCATGCTGAGGCCTCAATTGAAATGATAGTAGACCATTGCACATGTGACAAGTCCTTTGACAATGCTCAAGAAAGATTTTGAACCACACAAAATTGTATTGTACAGCCATATCTTCAAATATGTACCCTGTTCACTGAACAAGAAACTATTCATGCATGTTTCTTCATGTTTTCTGTATTTATTATGATCACTTTGAAAACTGTCAAGCATTATCTAGACAAATAGATCCCCTCATTTCCATAAAACTACCCACAAATATTACTACAAGTGGAAGTATATTCTGTCTGTTTCCTATTCTCCACAATACACCAATTTCCTAATATATATTTATACTCCATGTTCTGTCTCCCTATATACGTTTTCCTCTTATCCCACTTTGCATCGACTTCCATCCCCATCTTATTCTGCTGCTGGCATATTTCGGGCAAGGCAATCATCCATCACCTTTTGCGAAAGAGAGAGGAAAACAAAAATAAGACAACTGATTTTTTATCTAAACTTGATGGTACCAGTTTACATAATTCGGGCAAAATTTGAATGAAATATCATCAAGTGCCGGTGTTGTCTCGATGTCTCACTTACAAGACAAATACATCAATGAAGTCGACACACAATGGTTATTAAATTACACCATTTTATCTACTCCTCCTGTGCTTGGAATCAGGTACTGATGTTTATTCAACTTGTTCACTGGCGCTGTTACAAGACCTCCGCTTAATATTGCTCAATTGACTTCCTTTAAACACAGCTCATGTTAAATTGACCGTTTGATCGTTTCAGGAGAACGGAAAAAAAGGGCGAGATGCAATAAACTGGGTCACAATAGGATAAAATTTGCCTCATGGCATTGTTAGCAGTTTCAGGAATATGTTTTGTAATTTAATAGTCCCTGCTTCCCTAGGCTTGGTTATTTTCGAAAGAGTGACGCTTTCTCTTATTCTTCATAGCAAATGGAAGCACGCACATAGTTTAGCCTTGGGATAGGTTTGCTTTTTTCATGACTAAATGAATCCCTCTTGCATTGATTACTCTTCCTTCCATTTTCTTACAGTCTGATTGTTTCAAGACAAAATCGCTTGAGATCAATTCATTGGCCTTATTCAGTATTCCTGACATACACAAAAATAATTCTTTTTTGCAATCTGGGAAATTCAAAGAGACAAAGAAATCGGATAACTTTGTCAGTCAGGTCAGAAGAATTAATGAGGTGTGGGCCATCTAGTTTGGACTTCCCGGGTAAGTCTCGATTGCTAATTTGACAGATGTGTTAACTGGAAGAGACAGATAGCTACCATGTGTTAAATATAAAACAGGGAAAGTGACTCTTATTGATCTATCTGACAAGATGGTAATCATGTAGCTTAAACCTCTGTGACTTATCAATGCTGCTGACACCAAAAAGGCACCTTGAAAGAACAAGGGTATTGATTGGATTCCGGGGATGCTTTCATTCAAAAAAAAAAAGCAAAAACAATGGCATCATGACAAATACATCAAAACAATCAAATTTAATGAATGTTTGACAACATGACTGATATTTCTAAAGTTTATTGCGACAAAGAGAACAACATTCAGATTATGATCATTAACAAAAAAGGTTTTCAGTAGAAAATACCAATATAAAGTAATGAAGTTGACAAACGAACTGAACAAAGACAAGAAGACCCAAACCAATTACACTTATACTACATGTAAAATAACCTATTCAAGTGAACCTCTTCTACTATTACAATCTGCTGTCCTAGGGAAGACTCGTTAGTACATCAGCTAAGACAAAAACTGGTAATTTAATGACTTTTTACATTGCAATGTGGAAACAATCAAAAAGATATGATACAGTTTTAATGATAAAATTATCAACATAAACTCATTTGAACCTGCTCCCTACAGATACTGTAGTAATTAATGTAGCATAACCTGCACCAATATTGTACAAAAAAGCTAACACATATGAATGCAAATTCTACCTCTTCATGTGTAAGAAAACTTCTAGGCCATTCAAGATCATTTGATATTTGAGGAACTTCTGCAGTGTCCTAGTAATTTTCACAATGATTATACCCTCACTGACAACAAAAATATTAAATGTTGAAAAAAGCAATCAGATTTTGCATTCACAAAATTGAAATCAATACCCTTTTCTCTTTCTAGATTCTGAATCACTTACAAACTAGAAACTAACAATTGTTGAGAACCTAGTAAAGACGGGGACCATGTCAAGTCAGAAACAACTACAAGATGTGCACAAACACCTCCCTTATAACTATAAACCACAGACTTCCTATGTGCATAAACAAAGCATGAAATGCCTAAGTCCCATCTGTGCATTGTAGCCACCACCTTGGACAAAGAAGGTACCAAGATGATAGGGCTGTGAATGTGAAGCGTTTAATGGTTAAATGATGGCATGTGGAATTAACGTACAAAGTACAAAGCTACTAGTGATTAATTCCAAAACTATTTTTGACAGTTTTTTATCCATTTGTATACTCTGATGATCCCCTCTTTTTGCTAAATGGAACATTCTGAGCATATTTGAACCTTGTTGGCTTCAAAGTTTCTGAAAAATTTGATTTTGCCATGTAAGATAACAACTTTTATTATTTTTTGCATTACAAACAGTGACAATCACTACATACTGATTTTCTTTTTTGTGATAGGTAATTGCTTTACTAAAAGATCACAAATTTTTGAGGGTAAACGTTTAGTTATTTTGCTAAACATTAACATCCCTATTTTGTATGATTTGACATCGACATTTTAAACAAAAGTTCAATTTGAATGAGGAAAAATATCATGTTTCTGCAATATGTTTAGTGATTTTGACCTTACCTTGAATAATTGGGAAAATATTTCAAGTTTCTTGCAAAATCTATTGATTTGAACTACTTGAGCAAGTCCAAACTTTCATTGACACAAAACCATAGCAGACAGCCATCTTGATATGCCTATACTCACATGTACTGTGGAAGTGACAAACTAATGTGCAGTATGCACTGACCATGTATAGAAAGTCCATGTGTATGTCGCACATTATACCATTTGATTTCTTGAGCATTCCATTTATGTCATCATGAACTCACTAGGTGGCATGTATACACATAGTAAGGATGAGACACGACACTTCTAAATAAAGAGAAAATTTGCATTTTCTTTTATATTACATTGAAAAAGTTGCAATGTAACTTATTACACTTTTATTCATTTATTTTGCCCACTAGATATTCCTTCTTTAAAGAGGGCTACAACTCACCAAAGGAGCAACTAGGTGCCAAAATATGATTCAGAGAATGTTCTCTTTGAAGATAGGCTCATCAGAACTGCATCACACCCTCTGATACAAATGTCATTATGATAACACGGGTGACTGCATGTTGACATCAGAACTAAGTTAATTTAAGCTCAGAGAAGGCATGACTCCTAAACCATGGTGTGATGATGTGAAAACAAGAATCTATTACAATCAGATATTATTAGCCAGAGAGAGGCACAGAGAGATGTCTGCAAATAATGTTCTACACCAGTAGGCAAAATGGAAAGCCAGTAAGCAGTACAGTAAGCAGCAAGTGAAAGCGTCATCATCCTGGGCAAAGTTGTAATTAATTTTGACTTCTGAGGATTTGTCGTAGACACAAAATGACATAGGGTCCAGTCAAGTGAAAACATTGAGATCATAGAGATGTCTATGAGGTAAGTTTACAATATTGCACTTTGACCATATCAGAGTGACTCCTTTACTTTGTTATATTTTTGTCATTTTGTTTAAAGAAGATGAAGCAATGTGTTCGCTGATTGCTGTGGCACATACTACACGGTTAGGGATGGATGATCACATTCCACAGCATTTCTGTAAAATTTTTAAAACCAAATTGTGATAAACTCATGCTCTAGTTCTGGATAAATATAATGGTTCCATGTCCTCTAAAATAAAAAGGTTTGTATATACAAAATTTGCATTACTGCGGTGTTTACTGAGAGGCAGAAAATGTCAAGAGAGATTTGGATATGAAACTGGACAATGGTGGAAAACACTCTCTTTAAGCTTTTGGGAAACACAAGAACAAAATGCATCAAAGTCTTAGACCAGGCAAGCAGGAAGGAGGACCTCTTGAGGTGACCTCTGGTAGAGGTCACCCAGAGCCACTGTGCTATTAAAGCTTGACAGGGACTTACTGTGGGTAAGTAAGGATTACAAAGTGTGGATGGAAGGTAAGGAGGGGCAACGTGGATTTCCCAAGCTTCGACTTTTCCTGATAAACACAGACCAAAAACTTGAAACAGAGAGATAACGTACCTTTCGTCTTACACTCCAACAGTCTGCCCACCCTTCAAACCAACGAGCAATACCAAAATTCCAGAAGATCATCTTTACTTAGACTACTGAGTAATTGAACAATCAACATTCTCCTTAAAAACTGGTAAAATAACCTTTCCTTCATTATTCAAAACTTCATAAAGTAGCCCATATTCAAAACCATAACTTTGGCAAGCAAAATTTTCAGTCACTCAGTCTGTTAAATTTACCTCACCTTGACTGTCATGTTTATTCCCTTGTGAATTTGAACCCTTGTATTTTCACCCACCTTTTGACTCCTTTTGATTACTCACATTTGTTGGTGTTTTGTATTATCAACAATGGCTGTTAATTCCTTGAGCAAAGAACGGCAATATATGTTAAATACATGATCTTGCACAGAACAAAAATACCCATGCACAGTACTGGAAGTTTGCTATCACTTCAAATGCTGGTTTGCTAAACATGAGTTAAATTCACCAAATGCACACACTTTAATCTAATAATGTTCAGAAATTAAATTCTGGGCACTACACCATCCCTGTAAAGAGTACAGTAAAGAGTAAAAGAGTAAAACTGTGTTAACAAAGATACATCAATGTTATGGCATATTGTTCCATGAAATAAGATGTAACAACACATAACAGCACAAGCAAAGGATCGAAACATTTAGAGAATCTTAGTAAGTTATGTATGCTTTTTTCACCATATCATGTAATCAGGTTCACAGATATATATATATATATATATATATATATATATATATATATATATATATATATATATATATATATATATATATATATATATATATATATATATATATATATATATATATGCAGGGACATCCACATGGATGGTGAAGGATGGAAATGGATGTTGAAAGATGGAATTGTGTCCCTACAATTATTCCTTTCATAAAGAAATGTTTCTATCTTTCAACATTTTGAATACTCTACCTTTGAGTGAGCAGTCCATGATACAGAATAATACCCTTACTAATGTGTATTAACATGCAAATTAAAAAAAAAAAATTAGGTTTTCTTACATATGCAAGCAAGGATCTGATAGTCTTCTTTGGCTGAAATGACATTTAGTGGAGATTACAAAAATAAAACTACTGACTTTCATAACAGTGAAAAAAGAAGCTTCCCATGTTTCAACAGAACTTTTTTTAATATTTTCAAAAGAACATGTTGAAATAGACACTGCTGCAAGTAAACACCAGTATGTGACATAAGACCCACATGATGCCTTAACATCTCTTTTGGAACAAAACTGAAAAATTTGAGTGGGATATTTCCTTAACTCTACTTGCCTTTAGGTGTTTATTATACATCACAATGTTCTACAATGTTCACCCAAAATACAGAATAAAATCTTCCTTTCAAAGCTATTTTCAGTGAAGTCCATAAAATTGATAAGAGCCAAAAGGGCACAGACTTGTTTATCCAGACCAGTTTATCTTTCCTACATCATGAAAGTTAAGGGAATGTTCCTGAAAGAAATGTAATTCCAAATGTTTTCACACAGATACCATATTAACCTCCAGTTATGCACATTCAACACAGCATCTGTTTGCATAATCAAGGTCTAATCTCTACCGGCGGCAAAGTAGTGCTTCCCAGTTGAGCGATGGATTATCCACAATTATGAGATGATGATTCCAACATATCTCAAAGGAAGGTGTACCACTAAAGCTAAGGTTGCTTATAGTTCATGACAGGACAGTATTGAAGATGTAGCAGGTGTAAATGTCCTCTGGGCACAAAAACAATAAACCGTGTGTCGTGCTGCACGAACAGTTGCCACATTCTACAGAAGGAAAAGGAAAAATCACAAACTTTAAATTACAGGCCCAATTCAAGAACCAAATTGCTATTTTGTTAGGTTAAAAGCAGTATCTACATTACTACAGAGTACCCATGGCATCCTACTACTTTGTCAATAAAGCTACAAGCTGTAATATTAGTGTGTCCAAATGTTCTGCCAACTTACACCAACCCAAGCTGTGCTTTCTCTTACTCTTAAGTAGCAACAAAAAAATATCTTCAAAGAAACAGACCACATTTCTTTATAAATTTCTGTGTGTAAAAGAGCTTAGAAACGTGCAAGGACTTAAGTTGTATCTGAGCGACCATTTCATCTTTCATTCTAGGGGTTCACGTGTTTGACTTTCAATAATTGAATCAGCCATTACTACAAGGTTGAACGTGAAGTCCATCAAACATCTCCAGGACTGACAGGTGTAAGGGAGGACAGTTTGTAAATGAGAGACGAGTCAGAAGTACAGAAGAGTAGCTACAGTCATGTATAGGCTATAAAACTGTAAATTGCAACTGTATGGGCATGTCTTCACCACAGTTTAATAAATTTGTATTTAATATGAATCCTTCTACAAAGACCAGCCATTAGAATGAGTCTGCTCTTGATAAATACCGGTTCAGAGAAAAAAAGTTATTGATACCACAGAAGGAATTGTACCTGTATGATCACTTTGCATGGAGTTGAGTACAAAAAACAAGTGCTCAAAAAGTGACAGACGTGTGCTGAGCTGCCAGAAACTAAAACTGACAATGGCAGGTCCACTGTACTTTCTAAAGCAATGAGTCATGATATTCTGAAAATATTGCAGAAATGGGTGGTTGTTCGAAGAACAAGTGGCTGCACCTCAAGAACAATGCATCTTCACATACAACTGATAGACAATCACAATGGACAAGTCTTGCAGTTACACTTTCTATGCCTGGATTGTTTATTGCAAAGACAATCCAGGCAATATGCGATCTTTCACATAACTGTTAAACTTTTTAGCATACTGAAAATATTTAAATACCACTGATAAAACATGTATTTACGGACATGCACAGCTTCACAAGCAACAAAAGAGAATTCATATTTTCATAACTCCAACAGCTGTTAGGTATAACATTCTCAGGAAGAAGGCATTCTCTGTACTAGTCCTTGACAGCAGACTCCAAACCTAACCTACTGATCATAAACTGAGATGTGAAATCTTATTTAACTACTGTAACCCCTACCTACAGTAAGAATATTATCTTACCACATTTTATAATAATAATAATTAAAACTGCAAGCATCTTCATATCCATAAATACCTGCAATCTAAAAAGATATTGCACCATCTTTCATTACTATTTTATAAAATCAACATACAAATTCACCAAAGTAAAATGAGTATTCAATTAAAGAGTTTCGAATAAAGTGATTATGCAACCCATGACATGCTTCTTTATCTGAAACAAAACCATACATTTCAACATTAGCCTGTCATCATAGGAAGAAAGTCAGACGACAAAAGACAAGGTGACAGTTCTAAGCAATTTGAAAATGATGTGATCAAACAGGCCTATGCCTTGTTCTTGTAACAATTTTGCATCATGACTAATTGGTACAAAAGCTGAATACCGTATATTCTGTAATAAACGCCCCCCTCAAAATTTTTAACAACTGTGTAGGCCAAGGCCTCCCGCACTACAAGCCCAAACCACAGATTAAGCTAGTCGGTTATGCATAATCAGTATTTAATTTAACAATCGGCCCGATGCCGATTACCGATTATTAGAAAGAGGGAAGACACGTGTTTGTCCCTACGCGCCCCTTGCTTTGTGCATACCGTTCAAGTTGGAAAATATTGGGAATGGTTCCGTTTGTTTCGCGAATGGAATATCATTTTTGTAGGCCTAATATTTTCTTTTCAAATGTGGAGATATGAACAAATCGTTAATACAGTAGGATTGTTTTGAGTCGATGTCACATACCCTTTGATGTACTGTAGAATTTCGCTTTAATGAGGCCATGTAGAAATACGCAATCATAATAACCTTAGCGGTTCTGGGGCAGCAAAACAATTCCACCCGATTAAGATATCCTATGTTTCCTTTTGGATATAAATATCGCCATAAATTTTTAGCAGTTGATGTCCAAAACTTACGTCTTGTTTGAAAATAATCTGCAACTGAAATGCACGCAAGTGAGATCCCCGAAAAATCCACGTACGCAGAGATTTGTGATGTCGTTTCTTGGTGAATTTAGCACGGGACTCGCCCGACTGCGCTAGCCGGTTATAACAGCATAGGAAATGGGATCGCCGTAACACATAAAAACTCAATAGAAAAATTCGTCTCGAGGCCTAGTATTTTCACACACTAAATCACACAGGCGATGGCGCGAGTTGTGATTGGCTGGCTAGAATCATCGCATTTGAACCAATCACGATGCAGGGGCAATTTAAATTTTACAATGGATCATCGTATGCATATGATGTCACCAAGCAAAACATGCCTTATTTGGCGGTAAAAACGGACACGCACGTAAGTCTACTGCATGCGTGGGAGAAGAAGTCGGCTGCACGAGACCACGTGCATTACTGTTTTCGTTCGCAATGACGTTTAACATTTCGTAAGTCCTACTGTAAATAGCATTACGGAAGGAATGCGAGAAATCGCTTCATTTATGCAGGATAATAACCACCGAACTTCGAAACATTCTAGGTGCTATGTGTACAAAACGTGCACAGATATACATGGTACGCTTGGGGACTTGAAAATACTGCCAAACACTGCAGCTCGATAGTCTGTACTGTGTTTTTGTACAGAACAAATTGTACAGCAATTTACGCAGCACTTTTTTTCAAGACTGCAAGAAATACAGTTCCAGGTTATAGTACATTGTTATGGGGGGAAATAACCAACGATCGCGCCCATGGCAGCGGTATAGTTTATACGTTTGTGCTTATCAATGCATTCCGTTTTGGCGGGAAGGATTGAGTACGGTATTCACAGGAATTTTAACGGAATTAAGAGTTTCAAGTTAAGTTTCAAGTATATTTGTGCCCCTTTTTCAGTTTACAAATAATCAGTGGTAATGATGAGTTGAATGGCAGAATTTTACCGATGCCGATTAGTTAATTTTTTTATTAAAATATACCCTCAAATAAACGCCCCCCTTTTCAAAAATGTAACGCACCTGGGGGCGTTTATTACAGAATATACGGTACTTAGAAATGGGTTTTGAGTAAGCTACATACCAAGGGACAAAAAGTGTTAACGAACTGAGAAGCAAAAAGTCATTTAACAATTCTTCAATGAGTCATTTCTATTTGCACATACTGCAACATTTGTTAATCAAAATGAAGTAGAATAGCAACTGGCAATTCATGGTTAGCAAACTGCTATGTGAACCCAGTTATTTTGTCCCTTGGTGTACCATGGAAAACAATTATTTACACAGAGGATGTAAAGCAATTCTGTAAATATTCCCAAATGACATCTTGGAAACTCAGGTGGTCAGAAATATGTAGAGGTCTAATAAATCAATCTTGCATGCAAGAAATGACAAAAAAAACTTGTTTCATTATTACTTGTAACAATTATCTGTTGATGAATATGATGCTTGATACTACAGATGTTTGTTGACAGAATTCATTCCCATGTTTATAGTTAATTTACACAAGACTGTTGTTTGTACAGTGACAAACACCAAACTACCATTATATTTACCTTTTTGTTGTGACCAATTATTATTTTACAGTCCCTGTCAGCAGTTATTACAAATTTAATATCTTTCATACAAGATCAAGTCATCAAAACTCATTTCTCCTAATACCTATGGGGACAATTTGGTATGAAAATGACATCAAAATTTACAGAAACGTAAAGCCTTCTCCCTGGTGGCAACTTCATGAGCAATGTCAAGTATAAAAACGTCTCTAAAGCGTAATCTAAATGTGGAGCAGATTCTTTCGAGTTCGAGGTTTCTGAGTGTATTCGTACCAGCTGATATAGAGCATGACATTAGGAAATCAAGCAAAAAATCCAGGCAGCTGTGATTTCATGTCTAATTAGGCAATCACTGACAAACTTATTTTGCACATAAACCAATCACTAAGACTGAGTACTGACATATTTGCCAGAAAAAAAATGCATCCAGAAATTGATGGGTGCATTGGTATCTTACATGTATCATGATGGTGAATGGTTTCTTTGAAGAAGTCTCATGGTTAACCCTTGTTCAGAGATTAATTACGCACCTTCTAATTACTTTAAACAAATAAGATAGATAAGAACAGCCTTTCACACAAAAGGTCTGTTAAAGCTTGTGATTTCATTTGATATGTACTTACCCAATACAAAAGATTTGACTATGCAAAAAAGAATGCAGTAATGAGAAGAGTGCATGAGCTAATACTGCACACTTCTAGAATGGCCATTACTGAAATGCAATACCTTGTGGAAACTCAAAAGCCTGTGGAGTGGCTTTCTTGTGGGGTTTTTAGGAAGTTTATTTGGAATTTTTATAGTGTGAGGTTGTGCAGTGGTGCATATCTGGTCCCCTTCACAATAGACACCATGGTTTAAGCAAGAAGTGGACCTGGCAACCTGTTGATGAGGAAGTTGCTGTCAATGAGGACTAATTGCCAGCTTGTTTGCTCAATTAATTTAGGAGAGAAAATAAGGAAAGGTAATAACCAGAGATAATTACTCTGAGGTTAGGTGGAGAGAGCTGCATTGGTGTTGCATTTCACTAATGGGTCCTCATAGGCCATATATCGTGCAGTAAGCTGGCTGCCCAAGAAAGTTAATGCTACACAGTACAGTAGTAATAGCATAAAAGTGTCTTAATTAATTCACACATTTCACTGTATCAAGGTAAATGAAATTTACATGAGAAAACATATACCTGTCAGAGGCCTATCAAACACATTACATTTGGCACATCTCTTTATCCTTGCTATAGGAGGTGCCAAACAAAGAATGTATCAGAACATTGTTATATCAGAACATCATTACCATTTATTATGTAAGCTGGCAAAAGCTGGAGCCACATATTTAAGACAACACAGTAGCACGTGAAAATTTCCACTCTGCTTTGCATAATGCACACCTAATAGGTTCAATTCAGTTCTTCATTTTTTCAGTTTCATCTAGGGCAACTGCTGAATTATGAGGAATAAAGTGTGTAAATATTCCCAGGGTCCATTGCTCAAGGTTCAATGTTCCCAAGCACGGAATACATTGAGCACACTTTTGGAAACATCAAACCCTGGGAAAAAACCTCTTAATTATCCCAACCATTAGAATAACATGGAAACCAGAAACATAATGGGAACACTGAATCCCACAAACATTGGAAACTACCAAACATATGGGAACATTTAGTACACACTTAAATGTGTGAATCACTATTAAAATATGGTTAATTTTCTGATAAACAGAACCCATCTTTCCCAGACATGTAACAAATTAATACACGTCATTCATGTTTGTTTAATCCTAAAGGGGAAACAAAGCAGATATTGTGAGTTATACAGCAAGAAAGTCAAAATTATTGTGCAAGGGACATATTTGTTTTAAGTGAATTAACTTCAACATTTTAAATCTCACCTCAGGAAAGTCCTTTGAAGATGGGAGATGGACTGTCAAAATTCATTTTTCATGTTCTATAATATTTTTGAATTTTTTGACTTGAGGTACACTTTAAAACAATCCATCATTTGCCCTGTTTAATATATACAGAAAATGGGTTTATTCAACAATTAAGCAGAAAATAAATGGTTAGTAGGGTGTGATAATACAATGAGGATTAGGTTAATACCTCACTTAGCATACTAGTAAGAGACATATGACCACTATACATTGCTTCCACTGGCAAAGACGTACCAGTTAAAAGCTCAGTGTGACAAATGTATGCCCACTGAAATCTACAAATTTCAGTTATTGCCCTCTTATAACTTCAAATGATCACAAATCTGTGAATAACCCAAACGAAGCATTACTGAATGAACATTACAGGCCAAGGTTAAATAATTTCAAACAGTTTGAAATTTAAATATCTTTCGGTACAAAATTTTTTAATATTCAGTTCCACTGGACTGAGAATACCCCTATCATATGGACATCTAATTGGAAAAAAGCAAGCAAATCTCCAAACTCATATGATACCAATTTCCAGTGTAAGCTCACAGACTAGTTCCACATAAAAAAAAAATCCTGCTATGCTTGATTTAGAGGTAAGCATTCCTACATGCATCATGTGACCAGGTTCAGATTTTGTTAAATTACACTTGCCTCGAGTCATACTTACTTGGGTATATTTACTGCTTAGGGCTAGCACTACTGGAAACCCATATACTTGGCAGAACTTGCTGATTTATCCCTTCTGGACAATGTAGAATGTTATACAAAAGCTCTGAAATAGTTCTGAGGTTCAAATATTTAAGGGGGGTCACATCACAACATTTGCAACCCCTAATTTGATCAAATTTTTCTAATTTGGTTCAATAGTTTCTTATTCAAACTTTGTTTTAGGGAAGGTCATGCTATATATCCATGTAACCCCAAAGTCAAGAGATAGGTCTGATAGTCAGATATAAGTGGTGTCCATCAGCTTTTATCTTTCAAATTCTCTGTTTATCTGTAGTATGATTGCACACTAACATAAAACTGAATTCCTCAATGTCACTGTAAATGTGCTTAGAATATCATAGACAATAAAATGAAAAGGATGTCATGCTGATGTACTTCATCAATGGCCAACTTCATTATCTGTTTGAATTGGTCTATGACTGTTCCTTACTAGCCCCAAAACAAACTGTTCAGATACTTTCACTACTTCCAATTCACTGAACAGTGATTCATGCCATGAGGACTTGCCTCTTGAGAAAGCAACATAGACACCCCAGTAGAGCAAAGGCCGTGTGGGGTGCAACTGATATCTGAGTTTTTTACATGAACTGTGCCCTCAAGTGAGCTATGCTTTCTTTGTGTTCACACTGAGTGAAAAACAATTAACACATGCTTGACTGGCTTGTTAGCTAACCCTAAATGTTACATAACTTTTTGTGTATTTTAATATTATCTGTTACTGTCAATGAATTAATATGATGTGAAACCTGACTATATGAAGTGTGCTTGTAGTGAGCTTCATTGCCTCCTAAAATCGATAAGAGGTAATCAGGCAGAGAAGGGAGATGTAACAAAAAAGTAAGAAGGATCGTTTTATCATGTTACGTTTATTAACCCAATCCAACATATCTGTGTCCAATAAACTAGTGTCTGTTCATGTGGTGGGACAAATACTTTACATTTCCCATATACAAATCATACTCCATGTGTGGGCACGCAGCATACAGGTTGTCAAATTTTCAAACAAAGATGAAGAGGATTCTAATTAAAGCACACAAATATCTGATTTCTCTGTAGGGTGACCACAGCTTTCTGATCATATCTATACACTTTAGAGAGAAAAAACTAATATGGTAAAGAAGGAAAATGCACAAATTATTTGCCTGAGTGACTACAAAATACCTAAAACAGCCCATAAACTAAACCAAATGCAAAATGATGCTTTTTTGCAAAAATCACAGTTGAGTCAGCTGTAATCACCTGCAACCAGTTGCCAGCTATCACTATTACTACAAATTATATCACAAGAAAACATGTAATCCTTTGCCAGAGAGGCACATCAATTTGACTAGCTGAACATGACATGCTGTAGTATTTCAGAAAAGTATAACCCATTGGTTATTTCATATTTTTTTCTGTGTCAAATGGACCAACTCACATAGATATAAAAATATACCAATTTTTATAGAGTCAAAGTTGGTACATCAAAGTTAGAATGTGTAGGTCAAGAGTGTTGTATTAATACATTCAATCATGAACTTTATACCGAACCAAGATAGAGTATAAACCCCTATCAAAGAAGGAAGGGTTGAAGAAAAACACCAGAGAGAAAAATTGAGCGGTACAGGGGACCGAACCTACCATCCTCCGCTATCCGGGCAAAGTCTATGACCACCATGCTATGACAGCTCGTGATTCACAGAAGCGACATTGAACAGGCTATAAATACCTTGCATTAATCAATTTTCTCTCCTTCTTACCATAATACTCCCAAGCAGGATGAATAATCAGTGAGTCGAAGTTGGCAGATCAAAGTTAGAGTGTGTAGGTCAAAAGTGTTGTAGTAATACATTTGATCATGAATTTTATACCGATCCAAGATAGAATATAAACCCTTATCAAAGAAGGAACGGTTGAAGAAAAACACCAGAGAGAAAATTGAGCCGCACAGGGGACCAAGCCCACCATCCTCCACTTTCGGGGCAAAGTCTATGACCACCATGCTATGACAGCTTGTGATTCACAGAATTCACAATCGAATGTATCACTACAAAACTTTTGACCTACAAATTCTAACTTCGATCTGCCAACTTCAACTCACTCATTTTTCATCCCGCTTGGGAGTACTGTGGTAACAAGGAGAGAAAATTGATTCAAGCCGGTTATTTACAGCCTGTTGTCGCTTCTGTGAGCTGTCATAGCATAGTGGTCATAGACTTCGCCTGGAAAGCGGAGGATGGTGGCTGTGGTCCCCTGTGCGGCTCAATTTTTCTCTCTGGTACTTTTCTTCAACCGTTCCTTCTTTGATAAGGAGTTACACTCTATCTTGGATCTGTATAAAATTTGTGATCGAATGTATTACTACAACACTTTCACCCTATATATTTTTTATATATCCTCAAAGTATTAAACAGCAGCTTGAGGAATGTTTTTAAATTTTATTTTTGCTGTCCCAGTCTCAACAATCTCAATAAAAAGTAGCCCACTGTCATCATACCTTTTTCAAGCAATTGCAAGGGCTGTTTATCTACTAGTTTCATTTCCATTTTTATAATAATTCATTCTTTCAAAAATATAATGGGCAAAATCTCAGATGTTCATCTCTACTCTACCAACTAGGTTCTTTTTTCTTTCTCTACAATAAAAAGTAACTTATTTCTACCCCAGATATTTATTGTCAATACCACACAAACAACTTGAAAATATTCAATGGTTCTATCATGTAAACTTCTTATTTAATGTCTGAGATGGCACTGCAGGCACACAGAATAAAAGAAAAGGTTTTTCATGCATTCAAAATAAGATTTTGCCAGAACAAAAATGGGTTATTACTTGAAAGAGTTGTATTTTTCCTTCAGGTATTAAATCACCCTCCAGGGAGTCACAGGCTACATTTATTTTGGTAATATTTTGTAGAAGGGAAAATATTGCATTGAAAAAATTCCAATTAAGTCTAAAAAACCAAGATATAAATACAGAATGAAAAGCTATTCAAAAAGAAAGCAGCTAGATAACTTAAATTGGCTAGATTTAAGGTATTCACAAACCTCACACCTATGTGGGACATAAACAATAAAATGACCAAATTTCCTAGAGTTGACATACACATACTTCAACACAAATATTAAACCTATTGTAACATGTTGTAAATGGCCGGCTCGTGAGAAACCATTCCTCAAATGAATTGTTGAGACAAAATAATTTTTAAAGGGATCCAGGTATTTCATCGCTTTATATTTGTGACATGAACTGAAATCATCATAACCAGGTTTCCTTTTCAGAATTGCAAGCCAAGGAATTACCCTTTTGAGGCAAAACATGGCATAAACTTTTCTCCTAATCAAAATGGGTTTGATTTCATTTCATTTACCACATGCATATCAAAGTAGCTGCAAGGAAGGTGGAATTGGGTGGTCATGGTCGCATACCAACAAATCCATTCCAAGTTCATGTAACTGTGAAACTTAAAATGACTTCTGAATTAAAATCTCTTTTCTGGATATGCGACATATGCAGAAATGCACTTACATCAGCAATGGTTAACCAAGGCAGCTTTTGTTCGGATATGCACTAATTATCCTTTTTGGAACAATGAATGTTCCAATTTTATGAAACAGGCCACAGCTTTCAGTTTACAGAGAGCATCATTTATGATGTTCCATGTTGTTAAATTTGCAATTTTTTACCACTAATTTGTTAACCCTTTCTGTCTTTTTTTACAAAATATCCTGTTTGACTTGAGAAAATGCACAAAACCAAAGAGTGAACTCATTCAATCTTTAAAAGAGTGAAAATCATGAATTTATCTCATTGGATTGTTGTTTCACTCCAAGAATAGTGAAATTCACTCGAAGAAGAGTGAAACTTTACTTTTCAACCAGTTCCAACAGGGATAACTCTTTTTTAAAGCGGCTCATTGAGTTGGTTCATGAAATTCAACAAATTTTTTCCAAACCTGTTAAGTTTTCTTCACATACCAATGACAAATGGTCAATCTTAGACAATCACCATACCCTACATACAAATAACTGTTTTATGAGTGACAACTTCATGGTTGAAGTCAATTTTCAAAAATTTGTGACCAGACACTTTTTTAAATTATGTGCAAAACTGTTGCAAGTCAGGATACTAGAAAATGCAAAATTGTAATGTTTTCTGTGACTTTTTGACTTAAAACTTGACTTGTTATGCTAAGCATTGCTTTGTGGTATTAACCCTTTTGAGACTCTCATTTAGTTATCAATATCCACTCAATGAGCCTCTTTAAGAGTGGTCTCTACAGGCAATCCATCAAGAATGAAACATCACTTTTTTTTGAATAAATTTGACTCTTCTTTGATAAAATTTCCACTCTTTTGGAGTGAACCTTCTATCTTTCACTCTGATCACGAGTGAAATTTCACAATTTTCTTTTTTAGAGAGTATGTGTGGAAAAGATCATTTACCAAGCATCATCAAGAGTTATATTTTCTCGTGCCTCATACTGTACCACACATGAAATACATCACATGCAATAGATCCCTTAGGGCCACAATGGTCAAATCGAGTCCAAATTTTGGCCTTCTCTCAATCATCCCAGGGGACATGTTCCATGATATCCCAGTCCTTCTAAGATGATACAGAGGTGGGGGCCAATTTGTTGGCTAAAACAACAATACTTGTGGCTAGTGGGGCCAACTAATTTTAACCTTAAAAGAAAATCATTATCCTCTGGAACAGAAAAATCAGAAGGAGACAAACAAAACAGATTACATGTGGCAAGGTGGGAATACTGCCTGCGTCGAAAAATAAGGGGAAATCTATAAACTTTGTCAAAACAGTATTATGCAAAAAAGAGAGGAAACAAAAACGCCTCTTAACTTTTCACCATTCTTCTCCTTTTGAATAAAGAATACACTATGATGCCAGCTTAAATCTAAATATCAGTGAGATAGAATTTGCCAGCCATTTGGTATGACGCTTTGATAAAAACAGCAATAGGTTTCTATCCCACCTACATTACATACCATGCGATACTTCAAGTCTAAAATATTCATCTTTTTACACACCTGAATGATCACTAACATAGTTTAACATGGGATAATGTGTTAGGTATCTTTCCTGATTGAATAGCCTGGTAGTCATTGTCAAAAATCCTTCATATGCATGGCTACCTCTGTATTGTTCATGTTTCAGCGGCCACTCTGCAGTAGATCATTGCAAATTTCAGCACTACTCTGCACTGGAACAGTGAATAAATGTCAAATTTCCCTATGGGCAGCACATGGAATCATCCTAGCATGTATTACTTTTATCGTGCCATTTAAGGTATCTTTGACAAAAAGCCATGTCAACCTGACAAATTTTACAGTGCATTTTGATGCTCATGCTGGTATGAAGTTGCAAACATACATACTATTCTCATCTTATACCGGTATATCTCCCCACAAATTGAACCAAAGTTTTAAACTTACTGTAAAGTAAATCCCTACCGGGTTTTACATCTCACAGAGCTGTCACATACCATGTACTGCTGTTTAAATTTCTCATGTGTTTTCACATCATATACCCAGAAGTTCTTATCTATTTTCCATGTAACTATGCATAACTGTCTTGAGTTTGCATGAAGTCAACTTCATACTACATCACAAGTATTCCATGAAATTATACAGCTTCATTTTCGAATAACCACATAACCTGTAAACACAGTCTTTAATAATGATGGTCACCTCACACTATAGTGATATTTGGGGACTTTTAAAGCAAACCTAATGTCTACACTTTCCCATACAAGATGCAATGAGGAACATAAGTTATGCTTTCAAATGGGATTGTTGGTAAAATTCTCTCATGTCAAACAAAGCAATCAGCCGGCATACAACCTTGCTGTTACCAATAACACACACTGTAGCACATTATGAAAAAAGGACATAAACAGCCAGATAAACAAAGAAGTGGACCCTTGCTCTGGCAATTATACATGGGGGAGATAGAATAGCTTGCTATGGGACAAGGTATATAACACCACCTGGCAAGAGTTTGACTTACATTAATCACTGCACAGTATATGGAACTGTGTAATCATTGTTATGGGCAAGGTATTTAAGTAGGAGCGCAATAGCTATGTCAACGTTTACAAGGATAAAATCTGTGGATCTGGTTACAGTGGGCATGTCCAAGTCACAACAGGGCCCAGCAACCAAATGCAGCACATCTGCAGCTCTCTCCATCTATCCCAAGGTTTATTTTATCTCTATCATAATTGAGCTAACAAGCTCCAAATAAGTGCCCAAATAAACAACAACAACCTTCCCAAAGTTATACTCCTTACATGAAAAATGTCAAACCAATCACCATATAGAATACTGTTATACAGCCAGTTTATTTATTTATTTTTTTTTTTTTGGGGGGGGGGGGGTTGAATACCATCTTCTTCTTGGTAAGGAAAAATAGAACACTGTAGATCATAAAGCATAAAACAGAAATCATACCATTAACTTCCCTATTAAAATGGTCATATATTGAACCTATTTACTAAAGAGTCACTTTTATTCATTTACCAACCCTTTCAAAGAATTTACAAATTTCTTTCCTTCACCTCAGGTTGCAAATAACATCCCTCCAACCATTTAGGTACCACATCCCTGAATAATTCACATGTCATGCATTTTTTACGCACTTTTAACTTTTTGAAGGATCTCATTTGTGCTTGGTGAACATAATTTATGAGATCAACAAGGCCTACTCTCTACAAAACTGTTACCATGATTTCAAGTTGCCAGTAAGAAGCCATGCACAGGTAAGAAAACTTACAAGACTGCAGTTCAGTAGTTCTGGAAATGATTTTGTTACCTACTGTAAGACTGAAAGCAAAATTTGATCAATTCAAAGACTGAAAGAATGTGCTCATTTCAAAATCAATGACTAAAACCCAGAGGTGATAGGGAGGAGATCCAAGTTCTATCATCTCTTTATTAAAAGCAATGTTTGTTTCCAATGGATAATCTTGATTGCTTTTTCCCTCTGAATTCTAAATAAGGGAAGTCCCTAGTTAACCAAACAAAGATTTTACCATATGCATACCAAAATTTTAAATTCGTTTTTTTTTTTCTTTTTTGGAAAATCAAGAGGGGAATTTGATGATTTTGTGCTACACTATTTTCAAGGAAGTTTGTGCAAAATAACATTTGGCTTTTTAGAAAATGGTAAATTCTTGCCTCTAGGTGCAGCGTTTTGATCGATATCGCATAGAAAAAAGTGCAGGGTAGCTTTTATTACACAGCAAGCACTGAAAGTGTTTTGACTCCACACTGGGGCCTTGTACCCTCACCAGGATATGCCAACAAGCATTTAACTAGGACTGTGTCTAGTTAAGCATGAATTTAAGATAGTTGTATAGGAGGGGCCAGAGGTTACTGTTTCGGGTGATGAATAACTGCCTATGGCTCAATGCCTAGATTAACCAGGATAAGTGATGCATCGTCAAAATGACAATGAAGGGACATTTCATCTAAAGTCGGTGTGGATCTCTCAGTAACTTAACTTTTCATGGAATGTTTTAAAATAAAGATGGGTTAAGTAAGGTTGGACAGGATTTTATGCTTCAACTTGTTGGGATTCATTTAAGCTGTGCAGGTACTGTCTCTTCAGTTGTGGTTTACGATGGAATAATTTGCTTTCATCTGAGAAAAATGTAACACCAATAGACTCATTCTATGTTTTCAGCAGGTGATATTGTAGTATGTTTGAATTAGTGCATCATTATTTGTATATTTGTCACTTTTTTTCTCTTCTGCTGAAGATTGTGATTTAAATTTTGTCATTGGCAGAAACAAACATAAGTTGGAAGAAAGTGTAAACATTGGTCTTTGTCTAGGGATTACTTTAGAGAAGGAAAACATGTTAAAGAGTTTAGTCAATACAGACAGAAACATAGAGTTGGTTAATTGGATGGAATTTTACAGCCTTCTTTCCAACCTATTGGTTCAAGTGGAGATGACCACTGCCTTTTTTCCAGTTGTTGCTCACTGGCTTGTTTCCCTACTCCATTGCTTATGTGGCGCATCACCCACAATGGCAGATGGTTTCATTTTTAGCCTTTGGTATGACTCGACCTGGAAATTGACATGTTAATCAAATTATGCTAATTACAATTAAAATTAAACAATTGAAAGCAGTCATTTATCGCCCTAAACTACATTTTTACTTATCTACAGAAATTTTCAATTTCTTTCATTAACATTATATTGAAAAAATGTAGAGTATAGCTTGTACTACTTCGGCATTTTCTGAGAGACTTTTCTGTTTACAAACTAGGGCTTGTATGCCAGACAGGGTATGCTGCTAAAGCAATAAACTGGGACTGTGCACGCTGAGAGCGCGGCTGTCAACCATCTTTACTGTTTCTCCGCGGAGCTTGAAACCGCGAGTAGCGTTGTTGTGCCCGAAAATTCGGCCACAACAACGAGAGGGACAATAGTTTAAGGTCACGGGGTCAATAACCTACGGAAGCTGATGCGGGGCGTGCTACGTCCGCTTTTCCGTTCACTACCGAGGCGCGCAAATATGCCCCGATTGGAGCACAACCGTAAAGGGTTAATCATTAATAAATATGAGTTCAATATGTAACAAATCTTGTGATGTCATGGGAGGGACATACCATATATGGCTAATGTTATCTTATGTTTTTACAATCTTCATTTCAAGGATTGCAATTTTCGCTTGTCCTGAGGGGTTTTTTTTTTGATAAGTTTAATTTGTGTCCTTGAAAATCATCAGTATCAATTACCAAGCCACAAACTATCTGATGAGTAATTCAGTGATAATTTATATACCTAGGGCTAACAAAAGAAATGTCAACACTACGCAACACTCCACATGATTATTTTTGCATAAGCAACAAGATTCTTCAAAAACATTCCAACTTTGAAGAGGTATCTCTGGAGAACCATTAAAGATATTGAAATAATTCCAATGCACTGCCTTAGAATGGTTCACTCCACAACTGCCAAGTGAAGCCAGGTCAATTTGCTGATGTGTAACACAACTTTTTTCAAAGCATATGTCCCTTGGAAATAATCAGAACTGACTGTTACAGCACTGCTAGCAAACTTTTAATGAGTGCACATGAGTGTATAATTCTTTTTTGATTCTTTGTGACATCACATCGTTTCTAACTATTTGCAGTTGTTCTAAGCATGGACTGATTAACAACTATTATTACAATACAAGTTGTACAGTAATACCAGTCACAAAAGCAGGAAACACACAAATAGTACTTGCACTATTAACTGAAAAATTGTGATGTACAGTATGTGAATGGATGAAAGAGAGCAGCTCCAGGGACTGTGCGTGTAACCTGAAACCACGCCTCACAAAATGAAGGGTAAAAATCATTTATACTACAACTGTGTTGAAGATTTTTTCCTTTGAAGACAATAGTGCCTTTGTAAAATGCACATTGAGTTTTAGCCATTTGATGTGGTTGTGTTTAAACCTTATGGTGTGGTGCAAAAGTACAATAATTTCACTTTAATTCTAGAGAACAAATTAAATACACAACAGTATTATGTAAAGCGATTTAATTTTTTGAATAAACCAGAATGCAAAAATGCATTGAGGTTTCCACAATACATAAATGTTCCGTTTCAAAGAGTACCACCAAGCACCATTATCTTCTCATTCAAATATTATACTAGCATGTTCAAAAAATGATTTTGTCATTCCAGATGATATTTTGACCTCAATAAAAGCCATACACAGCTAAACAAACAACCAACAGATGGACCAACAACTGTATCTTGAAAGATCGTACTTAGGTTTCTAGGTTTGACCCCTGGAGACCCCAGATAACCTTTCGTTTCTGCAAAAAACAATGGGACTCTGGACCCCGGTGTCCCCAGATGACCTTTGACATCTACGAAAAACAATAAGTACCGTTTCCTGACCATAACACATCCGCATACCAAATATGAAATCTATGTAAGTTCCCTTCCTTGAAATATTGCATTAACAAAATTTAAAGACTTTGACCTCTAGTGACCCTGTATGACCTTTGACCCTGCCTCTGCCACCTCTGCCATTAAATATGAAATCTATCCAAGCTTCCTATCTTGAGATATCCTGTTCACGAGATTTTCTGACTTGGACCCTTGGTGACCCCAGATGACCTTTAATCCCCGCCAAAAACAATAGGGACCATCTACTGACCGTAACACATCCACATACCACATATGAAATCCATCCAAGCTTGCTATCTTGATATATCACGTTAACAAGATTTTCAGACTTTGACCCCTGGTGACCCCATATGACCTTTGACCTGTGCCACAAACAAAAGGAACCACTTCCTGACCATAGCACATCGACATATGAAATCTATCCAAGTTTCCTACCTTGAGATCACATTAACAAGGTTTTCAGACTTTGGTCCCTGGTGACCCCAGATGACGTTTGACCTCCATCAAAAATAATAGGGACCATCTTCTGACCATAATGCATCCACATACCACATATGAAATCTATCCAAGCTTCCTATCTGGAGATACTGTATCATGTTAATGAGATTTCCAGACTTTGACCCCTGGTGACGCCTTTTAACCTTAAACCTCTGCCACAAACAAAATGAACCACTTCCTGACCATAAAGCATCCACATACGAAACAATGAAATTTATCCAAGCTTCCTATCTTGAGATATCATGTCAACGAGATTTTCAGACTTTGACCCCTAGGGACCCCAAATGACCTTTGACCTCCACCAAAAACCATAGGAACCATCTTCTGACCATAACGCATCAACATATCAAATATGAAATCTATCCAAGCTTCCTACCTTGAGACATCATGTTAACTAGATTTTCAGACTTTGACCCCTGGTGACCACATCAGACCTTTGACCTCTGCCACAAACAAAAGGAATCACTTCCTGACCATAATGCATCCACATACCAAATATGAAATTTATCCAAGCTTCATATCTTGAGATATCATGTTAATGAGATTTTCAGACTTTGACCCCTGGTGACCCCATGAGACCTTCTACCTCTGCCAAAAACATTACAGATCATCTCCTGACCCATACGCATCTACATACCAAATATGACATCTATCCAAGTTTCCTACCTTGAGATATCGTGTTAACAAGATTTTCAGACTTTGACCCCCGGTGACCTTAGATGACCTTTGACCTCTGCCAAAAACAAAAGGGACCATCTCCTGACCGTAACGCATCCACATACCACATATGAAATTCATCCAAGCTTCTTACCTTGAGATATCGTGTTAACAAGATTTTCAGACTTTGACCCCTGGTGACCCAGATGACCTTTGACCTCCACCAAAAACAATGGGGACCATCTACTGACTATAAAGCATCCACCTACCCAATATAAAATCTATCCAAGTTTCCTACCTTGAGATATCACATAAACAAGGTTTTTAGACTTTGACCCCTGGTGACCCCAGATGACCTTTGACCTCAACCAAAAACAATAGGGTTCTTTCTCTCAATATGTTGTATCTACATACCAAGTTTGAAAACTGTAAGACATTCCTATCTTGAGATATCGTGTTAACAAGCAGTGTCACAAATACACACATACACATACACACACACATACATACACACATACACACGCACCCCATCATGAATGCATTGGTTTCTCTTATCATCAAAACCAAAAAACAACAAAATCACAAGGCTGTTGAACAACTTTTTTATCAATCAATTACACTTTCTATGATCAATCAAGTTCCTCAGCTGCCACTTTCCCTACCTGGACAATCATAACTTCGTGTTCCTGATTTTCCCAATGTAAGGATTTTTCAAGATATCCCAAAATATCTGCATGGGAACCAAGCTTACAAGTTGCAGGAAAAATATTTCTTTCTCATCAATTCCTCTCTCTATTTTCCCTGCCTGCAAAATTGCAACTCCATGTTCCTGATCTTCCCAGTTTCAGGAATTTCCTAGATGTCATCCCACAATTCTTTGGAGATCAAGAAGATTTCGATAAAGATATCTGGGAACATTACAAAGTTGTAAGTAAACTGATTGAACGTTTAATTCACACTCCTAAAGGTTTCCACAAGGAATATACAATAAAAGATTCAGGGATGCTGGAACAAACTTCTTTTGCTTACATATTTTATCAGGACTTTGTATAAACAGGGATGGCATTAATGTCAATATGATCAAACTAACCAGAACATAGGTAGTACAATTAAAATTCCACAGCAGTCTATCAAAGACAATTCATTTACTTTCCTGGAGTCACAAAATTCTTGTTATGACAGCTAGTATGGAAGGCAGATGGTGACTAGGTGAGGCCAGACTGGGAACCAGGCTGAACATATGAATGATTCATTTCAGTTAAAGAATATCCCAATCAATTCCCAAAAGGGTAAAAGCTGCTCTACTTTTACTTTAAAAACAAATATAAAATATTCAAAGCTTTGCATAACTTGTTAATGTATGAAAGATGTACTGATGCTTCTGCTTCCTTAAAGAGGCTCATTGAGTTGGTTCATGAAATTCAACAAATTTTTCCAAACCTGTTTAGTTTTCTTCACATACCAATGACAAATTGTCAATCTTAGACAATCCCCATATCCTACATACAAATAACTGTTTTATGAGTGAGAATTCGACGGGTCAAGTCGGTTGTCAAAAATTCATGACCATGACACTTTTTCAAATTATGTACAAAACCATTACAAGTCAGGACACTATAAAATTCAAAATTTTAACGTTTTCTGTGACTTTTGGACTTCAAACTTGACTTGTTATGCTAATTATAAGCATTGTTACACGGTAGTGACACTTTGAGACTATCATTAAATTATCGATATCAACTCAATGAGCCTCTTTAAAGAGCAAAAGCAGTTTCCTAAACATATATTTTGAAACAAAAGAACATGCATCTCACCTTTTTTCCATTTTTTCTCTTTTGCCCCATCTTTCATGACATCTGCCATGTTATATTCAGGACTGAATTAATTATTGTGTGTTCATGGTAAATTAAGCAGTTACATATGTTGGGACATGATTCCCAAAAATTATTCATTAAATGAGATGGTCTTCTACAAAAATGCATATTTTGGACTGCATTTTTCCTAAAGGAAAAAGATGTAATTATGACACTATTTAATGTAATCCAGTTTCATCAGCAGCCCTGCTGAATAAATTCTACACTACATTGTTTTACTCAACACTCAGGCCTCAAAGATAATAAAATACTTGCAAAACATATGTTAACATTATCTGAATATGGCTAAAATTTGGTGTACTATAGCATTCATTCTTCTATCAGAATTAAAAAAAAAAAAAAAAGGTCACCATTTTGAAAAGGGATTGTATCACAAGGGAACCGGAACTGCTATTTCTACATTCCATGCAATTACTTTTATGGGACAAATCCTCCCTTGACCTCTGTCCAGTACTGTACATACTTTCTTTCATGTTTAATTGTTCTCCTGTACACTTAAAATATCTGCTAATGATGAAATGATTATATTTCTTGCTTCCTAACTTGGGAAGAACTTTGAAGTATTGAAATATTGTGAACTTGTTATGTAACCCTCAGCTTATGGAAACATGGCATGTACTCAACCAATCATACTTAAACTAACTCCTCATAATGAAGTCCGTCCACAACTGGAATAGAGCCATTGGTGCCGGTAGATATTAAAGCAGAAAACTAGAAGCTAAGGTGCAAAATTCTAACAAACCCAATCTATCAAAAATACCAACACTTAATTTTGCTTTACCAAAGGGAATTCCTGCAAATTAAAGGCATTGAAATCACTACTCCTAAGAATGACTACTGGGGTATTAATAAATCTGGCAGTTGGTTTATGTAAATTAAGTTGTTTCGCAATCTCTTTGCACATCTTGACCTAATTACATGCCAGCAATGTTCCTGGGCTGTTTTAGCTAATGACAATATTCCCATGCATCCTTTACCTACAACTGGTAATCCTGACATTTTTGCAATGACTGACCAAGTTGGGGATGCATATACAGGAACTAGAATGCTTCCAAGTTAAGCTGGCAAGTCTCCAGAGAAACCAGTTACTTCATCATGCCTTTGTGTAAACTAAATTTGAGATGTAGCATTGTTGATGAAACAATAGGTAAGGAATGTAGACAACAAACACAAACATATTGTAATTAGTGAGAGTGACCAGAATTGGATTCTACTCAATTCAACAAAAAAAAACATCACTTACTTATGTGATAGTATACTAATGGATAACTTTCAAAATGCCATGTGCAAATGACTAATGACAGCATCCAAATAAAAGTATAAAAATGACAAATCAATCATTTTCTGTATGTACAGTATGTATTAAAATTGTCATTATGTGTATGCCTTGGTTACAGATATTTGCTCAGTAAAAAATGCACAAAAAAATCAAGAACTGAATAACATGGTGGAAGGATATAAGTCCTGACTAGTTTATCTTTGTAGCACGGCTGTTTCATATTACATAGCTGACTTGTGGCACGTACGTGGGTGTTAACTGATTTTGTGTTTTCGGAGATAGCGAAGGCAAATTTGGTGTCTTTGTTGATCACATGACACCCCGAATATCATTTTATTTTCAGGGGGTACAGTATAGACCAAACGGCAAGTAACCAAACCGCACGAATCATGGTTATAACAGCTACCCATGGTAGCTAGTTCGGTAATTCGTAACTGCATGGAATTGTGGGACACAGGGAGGTATATATAGAGCGAGCTCAGTACAAAGTGTGCAGCGTTCCCTTGTTTTCACCAGTACATGCATGCAACACTTACCAAGCCAAATGAAAATAGGGGTCTCAGTGCTACATTACAGCAGATAAATATAATTTTTACACCAAAAAGACAATGTAAACACAATAATGCACTGCACAAAACCACATTTGGGGTCCTGCCTTATGGTAGAGATGGATTAAGAAAGAATGACTCCACCAAACTTCCATGTAAACTCATATTTTGGAATATCAGGTGTAAGGGTGGGATTGGTTTGTTTATCCTGACAACTTGGATGATGTGTGCTTGTGCACAGCCACCAAAACTGAACACCAAACTGGCTTATTATCCATGTTGTCCATTTACGAAATTGGAATAAAATCAGACAAAATTTCAAAATCAAAATTTAAAGTGTAAGAGATAACACTTCATTATTACAAGAAAAAGAAGTGGTGAGAATTTATGGTGTGATCAGTATGTTTTCAAAACAAGTATTTTTTAACGGTACTGTATGTTAACAATTATATTGCTAGCAAAGTTTCCAGACCTCTCTTGACAGTGTGAGAGTACAAACTGCCAAAAAAAATTTGGTGATACTAGGTGAACAGCATGTACAATTTTTGAGCTATGCCTCCTCAAAGTTTGAATGTTTCTGGAGCAAGGTGCTGTGCAGTTTTGACATTTCTTTTGTTAACCTTAGGTGAATTAATTTTGAATAATACACAAAATAAATTATGATTTGGTTAATGATACTGATGGATTTCGTCAGCAGGGATACACTTTAATAAACTTTGGAATAATTCCTCAGGACATACAAATTCATACAATCTTGCTCACTGTCCTTGGAATAAATATTTTAAAAACAAAAGGATAACAATAGACCTTGTGCTTTGACAACACACTGACCATGACATCATCCTTTGGGTAGAACAATGGAACACGTGGACTAATGCATAAAAATTCGCACTGCACTTGTAGCAGACTATGCATGTATTCAACTGCTTGACAAATCAGCTGTCTGCATTAGTCTATGTTGGATTGTTTTACCCCCAAAGGAGGGCATCTTTCTGTAACATATGCACAAAGTCTGTACTGTAGTCATTTTCATTAATAGCATGTCCCCCTCTCTCAACATCACAAGATTTGCATAGTAGCTCATGTTTATGCATGACAAAGTGCAAATCAGGAATTACCCTGTAAAATGAACAATTTCTGATGATGGAAATTAAAACTATAATTGTAGGTTCTCAATGCCTCTTACATCAACTACCCAACAAAATTGTTATTTCATGTCATCAGACCCTTTAAAAACTGATGAATGATTTTGTTATTTAACAAATTGGAAGAGCGCAATTTTGTTATTTGGGCAATTACACAGCAAACCAACACAGAATCATCACATATGCATATTTTGTTTTGTTAATTAGTTCCATATGTTTTATGATGTTCAGGGCTAATCCTTAGATGGATAGAGATAGCCTAAAAAATTTCAACTTGCTCCATCAATTTTGAAAAATATTTCTGTGCAGGCCCTATGGAAAATATAACGGGCGAACATTGACATACTTCAAGAATAATAACGGGTGTAACACATTGACATACAAAAAAGAAATGGCCTTTTCCAGTAAGTTCATTATGTACATACTTTGTGACATTTTCTGAGGATAATATCTAGCATTGCTTTACAACTATCCCATTGGGGGCACTCTTTGATCAATACCAAGCTCAGGAGACAATAAATTGTAAGTGTATGTCAATGTTACACCCGTTATAGAATTGTGTTCGCCCGTTATAAAAAGTGCTGATAAACCGCAGGAATAAACCAGAAAGCCAACAGGCTTAGTGATTCCTTGCCGCTGAAATGTAAGGCCTTTTTTCACACTGACATTGCTTGGCAATGTTTTTCAATTAACAGGGCTCCATAATGTGCCCACAAAGTACACATGCAGGGCATCCAATCTTCCTACACTGAGATCCCCCTTGCCCGTTGTGAACCCAAATGACATTTGACCTCCACCAAAAACTTCTGGGACCATGTATTCACTATGTGCCATCTACAGGACAAGTTACAGGACCCTACAAGTGACATTTCTTGAAAGACTGTGCAGGAAAGCTTGCCAGGCTTTGAACATGCTGACTCCAAATGAACTTTGACCTTTCAGAAAATCAATAGGGATCATCTACTCAATATGACCAATCCACACACTAAATATGAGCACAGTCACATGTACCGTTCTTGAGATATTGTGTTTACGAAGTTTTGACCTTTTGACCTCTCATGACCCCAAATGACCTTTGACCTCCACCAAAAACGATAGGGATCATCTACTCAATATGGCCAACACACTCGCCAAATATGAGTATAATCACACGTACCGTTCTCGAGATATCGTGTTTACGAAGTTTTGACCTTTTGACCTCTCGTGACCCCAAATGACCTTTGATCTCCACCAAAAACAGTAGGGATCATCTACTCATTATGGCCAAGGCACACACCGAATATGAGATTAGTCACACTTACTCTTCTTGAGATACCGTGTTTAAAAGCAATTTTTAAGAAATTTACCTATTGACCTCTCGTGACCCCAAATGACCTTTGACCTCCACGAAAGTCAATAGGGATTATCTACTCAATATGACCAACCCACACACCAAATATGAGCATTGTCACATGTACCATTCTCGAGATACCGTGTTTATGAAGTTTTGACCTTTTGACCTCTCGTGACCCCAAATGACCTTTGACCTCCACCAAAAATAAAAGGGATCATCTACTCAATATGACCAACCCACACACCAAATATGAGCATAGTCACATGTACCGTTCTCGAGATATCGTGTTTACGGAGTTTTGACCTTTTGACCTGTCGTGACACCAAATGACCTTTGACCTCCACCAAAAACAACAGGGATCATCTACTCAATATGACCAACCCACACACCAAATATGAGTATAGTCACATGTACCGTTCTCGAGATATCGTGTTTACGAAGTTTTGACCTTTTGACCTCTCGTGACCCCAAATGACCATTGACCTCCACGAAAATCGACAGGGATCATCTACTTAATATGACCAACCCACACACCAAATATGAGCATAGTCACATGTACCATTCTCGAGATATCGTGTTTATGAAGTTTTGACCTTTTGACCTCTCGTGACCCCAAATGACCTTTGACCTCCACCAAAAGCAATATGGATCATCTACTCGATATGACCAACCTACACACCAAATATGAGTATAGTCACATGTACCGTTCTCCAGATATCGTGTTTACGAAGTTTTGACCTTTCGACCTCTCGTGACCCCAAATGACCTTTGATCTCCACCACAAACAATAGGGATCATCTACTCAATATGGCCAACCTACACACCAAATATGAGTATAGTCACATGTACTGTTCTCGAGATATCGTGTTTATGAAGTTTTGACCTTTTGACCTCTCGTGACCCCAAATGACCTTTGACCTCCACCAAAAACAATATGGATCATCTACTCGATATGACCAACCTACACACCAAATATGAGTATAGTCACATGTACCGTTCTCCAGATATCGTGTTTACGAAGTTTTGACCTTTCGACCTCTCGTGACCCCAAATGACCTTTGACCTCCACCAAAAACGATAGGGATCATCTACTCAATATGGCCAACCTACACACCAAATATGAGTATAGTCACATGTACTGTTCTCGAGATATCGTGTTTATGAAGTTTTGACCTTTTGACCTCTCGTGACCCCAAATGACCTTTTACCTCCACCAAAAACAATAGGGATCATCTACTTAATATGACCAACCTACAAACCAAATATGAGTATAGTCACATGTACCGTTCTCCAGATATCGTGTTTACGAAGTTTTGACCTTTCGACCTCTCGTGACCCCAAATGACCTTTGATCTCCACCAAAAACAATAGGGATCATCTACTCAATATGGCCAATGCACACACCAAATATGAGCATAGTCACACTTACCCTTCTTGAGATACCGTGTTTACAAGCAATTTCTAGGGAATTTACCTATTGACCTCTCATGCCCCAAATGACCTTTGACCTCCACAAAAATCAATAGGGATCATCTACTCAATATGACCAATCCACACACCAAATATGAGCATAGTCACATGTACCGTTCTCGAGATATCGTGTTTACGAAGTTTTGACCTTTTGACCTCTAGTGACCCCAAATGACCTTTGATCTACACCAAAAACAATAGGGATCATCTACTCAATATGGCCAATGCACACACCAAATATGAGATTAGTCACACTTACCCTTCTTGAGATACCGTGTTTACAAGCAATTTCTAAGGAATTGACCTATTGACCTCTCGTGACCCCAAATGACCTTTGACCTCCAAGAAAATCGATAGGGATCATCTACTCAATATGACCAACCCACACACCAAATATGAGCATAGTCACATGTACCGTTCTCGAGATATCGTGTTTACAAGATTTTGACCTTTTGACCTCTCGTGACCCCAAATGACCTTTGACGTCCACCAAAAACAATAGGGATCATCTACTCAATATGGGCAATCCACATGCCAAGTATGAGATCCCTCGGACTTACCCTTCTTGAGATATCGTGTTTACAAGCCAAAGCGTCACATACGCGCACACACACACACACACACACACACACACACACACATACACACGACATCACCATCGCATAGATTCCTTGCCTGCCTACGGCAAGGAATCAAAAAATATTTACCCTATGCGGTCCTTGCTTTATATACCTAGAGGTTACTATGTCTGTGATAATGTATAATGAACAAGGTAACACCAATTAATGATGTTCTCAGGGTAATTTATAATTGTTTGACATACACATGCATCACATAAATGTATGTCAAATATTTTCAAACGTGCTTCATGAGTGCAAGGTTGATCATATTTTGATGTTACCTTGTTTATTGTCAACCATCATCAAATCACAACATAAGTTATTGGCAAGATCCATGTATATGGCAAACTTTTTGAGTTTCAGCATTTTTCTCATAACGGGCGAACACAATTTCATACGGGTGTAACATTGACATACATTTATAATTTATAGTCTCCTGAGCTTCATATTGATCATAAGGTGATTCCATCTGGTTTGTTATGAAGTACTGCTACATATCATCCTAGGAAAATACCAAAAACTATCCACATGATATACTTACTGAAAAATAGCATTTTGTATGTTGTATGTCAATATGTTACACCCGTTATTTTTCTTGATGTATGTCAATGTTCGCCCGTTACATTTTCCATAGAACCTCTGTAGATTTTTTTTCCAATATTGAGAAAGCAAGCTGAAAATTTTTAGGCTATGTCTGTGCATCTAAAGATTAGCCTCGCACATAATAAAACACATGAAATTAACATAGAATGGAAATTAACCCTTATTTGATGCTACTGTGTTGGTTTACAGTGTAATTGACCATTTAACAAATTGGAGGAACACAGCACTTGACCTATATATGCCTTGTCCCTACCTCTTACAGACCCTTATGGAGTCTATACCTCCAGGTATTTCATAATGTGTATGTGCTGCTTGGAGACACGAACAGCTCTCATGCTAGTTATGAAACAGAGGTAAGCCAAGAAGATGTCGATTTTCTAAAACTGTGTTACCCAGGATTGCCAGCTCAGGGGTAGGGGTTCCCCATTGACAAATCTTCCCAAGAGGCAGGCCAGGGTGCAAAATGTTGCTGCTTTGTGTCATTTTTCAAGTACAATGTGTTTATGTTATACATTAACCAGAATGCAAAAATGCATTGAGGTTTCGATGATACATACATGCTCTTTTCAATGAAATGCTACATTTCTTGTAATAACTGGTGACCCAAAGTGGCCTTTGACTCCACCTGTTAGTAACTGGTTTTTATTTTAACCAAAACATTTCTACATTCAAAAAGCCAAATTTCATACTGTGCCTAAAGATATTCTGCAAACAAGCTGCTTACATCATAACGCATCAACATATCAAGTTTGAAATCAATCCAAGCTTCCTACCTTGAGATATTGTGTTAAAAAGTTTTTTAGGATTTGTCCCCGTCTGACCCCAAATGACCTTTGACCTCCAACAAAATAAATAGGAATCTTCTTTACATAATAATGCACCAACATATTAAGTTTGAAATGAATCCAACTTTCCTACCATGATGTATCATGTAAACAAGGATTTCAGGGTTTGACCCCATGTGACCCCAAATGGCCTTTGACCTCCACCAAAATTTACTGGGTTTTTCCTAACATCATAACGCATCAACATATCAAGTTTGAAATGGATCTAGGTTTCCTTCCTTGAGATATAGTGTAAACCAGGATTTTGGGGTTTGGCCCATGTGACCCCAAATGACCTTTGACCTCCACCAAAATTAATCAGATTCTTTCTTACATCATAATGCATCAACCTATCAAGATTGAAATCAATCCAACTTTCCTACCATGATGTATCATGTAAACAAAGATTTCTGGGTTTGACCCCATGTGACCCCAATTGACCTTTGACCTCCACGAAAATAAATCTATTTTTCTTCTTATATCGTAACGCATCAACATATCAAGTTTGAAATTAATCCAAGTTTCCTACTGTGAGATATCGTGTAAGCAAGGATTTTGGGGTTTGACCCCATGTGACCCCAAATGACCTTTGACCTCCACCAAAATTGATTGAGTTCTTCCTTACATCATAAGGCATCAACATGTCAAGTTTGAAAGGAATCCAAGTTTCCTACCTTGAGATATAGTGTAAACAAGGATTTCGGGGTTTGACCCCACGTGACCCCAAATGACCTTTGACCTCCACGAAAATAAATCTGTTTTCTTTGTACATCGTAACGCATCAATACATCAAGTTTGAAATGAATCCAACTTTCCTACCATGATGTATCATGAAAACAAGGATTTCAGGGTTTGACCCCATGTGACCCCAAATGACATTTGACCTCCACCAAAATAAATTGGGTTCTTCCTCATAACCCATCAACATATCAAGTTTGAAATGAATCAAAGTTTCCTAACTTGAGATATAGTGTAAACAAGGATTTCAGGGTTTGACCCCATATGACCCCAAATGACCTTTGGCCTCCACAAAAATATATAGGGTTCTTTCTTACATCATAACGCATCAACATATCAAGTTTGAAATTAATCCAAGTTTCCTACCATGAAATATCGTGAAAACAAGGATTTCGCGGTTTGACCCCACATGACCCCAAATGACCTTCAACCTCAACCAAAATACATAGGGTTCTTCCTCTCAGTATAGGGTATCTGTGTACCAAGTTTGAGAACTGTCAGATCTTCCCTTCTCAAGATATCATGTAAACAAGCAAAGTGTCACAAACACACACACATACACACACATGCCATCATGAATGCATAGGTTTCTCTTTTCATCGAAACCAAAAAACACACATGTGGAAGTATTCCAAATAACCCTACAAACGACCTTACTCATGACCATGACCACTGTGACCATGCAAGGCAATTATTTCTCTTTTTGTCTAGCAAAATGAACAATGAACTTCCAATTTGCTGAATGAAGTTAGGAAATTATTTGAACTTTTACATCTTTAAATGATACATATCGATAACAGTACAAATGGCACAACCTTGTGCAAAACAACTTACAAGCAAAATCATGTTTCTTTTAGTAATGGAAGATGTCACTGACCACATACCCTATCCTGTAATTTTGTGATTGCATTTGAATTTTGTTTCTTAATTCAATGCTTTTACGAAAACTGTTGTCTGTCAAACTTAAGTGACAACTGAAAACTTCTTATACTGGAAAGCTTTCACTGCATTTTCTTCATGCACGCAAATACCACCACAAGGTACAGACATCAGGGAAAAATACATTGTGCAGAAATTAACCACCCCTCACCCTCCCCCAGTAGGATCAAAACACATTCTGTTCACACTTTCAGGACTTCAAACTCATGCTTCAGCAAACATGTAAACTGACCAATAGTTACAAATGAAGTAGGATGATCCATTGCCTGGTAGCTCAAGAGCATGACGCTAGGCACAACTTGGTCGCAAGATGAATGTCTTTTCTGAACAGACTTGGCTGGCCTACAGATTTTTATGAAGGGAATTTACACTCCTCCGATCTCCAACATTGTGTTGCACCTCTTGGAAAATGAGTCCCTATTGAAATGGTGATGAAAAAGCTTCCCAGAGGTGTATTTAAGCTCTCCTTTTTTACAGGATGTAGCCAGCAGTTGTCAAACATATTTTGCGACTGTAGTCATTTGTCCTTCTTTCTTAATGCCTTTCACTTTAATTACCACAGTCCAACAGGAGACAAGAGGGCAAACGAAGGAAAAAGGGGAAACAAACAGAAATCTTTCTGGACTCTTGGAAAAAATACTGTTCTTTCTGCAATTGGCAACCCTCCAACATATCTGTCTCATAAAATTAAATACAAGTAAAAATTGAAGCATTGAAATTTTAACTTTGACAATGAAACTTTTTCAACATTTGCTTCTGTACCTAAGATTTCAAAAAGACAACAGAAAGTTTACTTTGTCCATAAAGCAAAAACTTGCAGCAATGCTGCAAAAAATTTACATGATAAAAGCAGCTCTTATTGTTTAAAAGCATCTTTTCCTTCTCCAATTTTTCTTTACTAGAGTTTCAGGTTGCTCCCCAATGTTTCAGGATTTCTCTTTTGTTTTTATAAGTAAAACGGCTTAAATTTCCAAATTTTCTAAGGTCTGTCATACTATCTGAGGACTAATTACATTTTGAAAGCCTAATTAGATTTTTTAATGCATTTGCAACCAGGGGGGTTTAGTTTGATGGTTCATAACTCCCTAATAAAACCATGATGATGACAAAATTCACAAGGGATAATATTTGAATAACAGGTGCGAAAAATCCAAAATCACCCTGTTTTATCACAGCTGTAGGAGATAGATTTTACATGATTATTTACAAAGCACAAACAAATGCCCAGGTGGTAGAGCTGTAAGGTCATAACTGAATAGGATCAGAAAGAGAAGAGTGACATACAGACTCTCAGTTTTAATTTAAAAATATTTAAATAATAATAATAATAATATTAAATAATATTTAATTCTTTTTTTTAATGTTTTTTGTTTAACTAAGTACCGCCACTGGTTTATCCTTGACAGCACACATGCATTTGACTGTTTGCTAATCTAGGGTTCTACAAGGAAATGATCACAGTTTTCTTTCAAAATTTCTTTTTTATTTGATTGTTTTATATTTGCATATCAAAGAAACTGGAGGCACACCCTGTCAATATGCAAACAGAAAATATAACACCAAAAATGCATATGGTGTGATGATCTGTACTTTGATCAGTAATTCCTCAACACACAGCTTTCCCTAGAGCATGTACAGTAGCTTTTACCTTTCAAATGGTGAACAGAAAAATTAAATATTAACTTAGAACTTTTTAAGCTAACCTAATATCACAATTATTACTGTAAGGAATAAAGGCAAATGATGGCCACGTCTCTCCATCAGATTCAAACAGGCTTTAACTCACAAATATGAGCAGAGAGATTCAAGGATAGGCCAAGGGTCTTTACCTATATGTGTGACAGTACAGCCTATTCATTAATTGATGTAAGATGTGGGCACTGATGCTTATTCCCATTAATAAATATACTTTAATTCTGAGAGACTTCAAAAGTGAAAAACTTTCTTTTTGTAAGTTTATTTTTGGGCATGATCATAAATTACTCTCTTAAACTGTCATAAGTTTCACAAAGCACATCATTACGGCATATTAGCCTTTAAGGAGATCTGTCATGGCTACCACAGTTTTTAGGGAAAACTGCGGTGTCCAATTATAGTACCTGACCACTGGTTCATTGCTCCAATTAACTGCATCAATGAGCAGCAGGTTTGATTACCATTCTGGTACAACAGAAGCCCAACAACTTTGGGGCTCAAATAACAACTTACAACAAATCCTGAAATAAGTGCTGGCAAAAAGGGAATCAAATTCTGAGATAAAGTGCTGTCAAATGTCTACCTTCATGGTCATTTTCAAATGTTAAATGGGCATATAATTAGTGCTAAGAACAGTTCCTGATGAAATTGTTATGGGTTATTTTTCCGACATGTTTAAAATTGACATTACAGTCTAGTAAATAGCTATCATGCTGTGTAATATGTATGAGGCAAACATAATGGCACACTTTGTGATGTCCATTTTCCAGTGGGAATATTTTAGATGTCTCAAGTGGGAAGCATACAGTATTTGGAATAATTTCCCTTTCAGATTTTATTGAAATATACTTCAGAACAGTTCCATCAAATTTATCTATGATACTAGCTTGAGGATATGTACACTCACTGTGATTGTGGACAAACTATGTGCCAAGACGAGACAACCTTATAATTATAACAATTTTATGTTAGGCATGTGTTTAGCATATCTAATCAGCACTGCATTGTTCTTAAACTGTAGCTGAGTCAGTTAATAGCTTGAACCTTATATATAGTGAAATTTATCAAGCCAGCTGTATTTGCCTTACTTACACCATGAGTTGTTCTTCAATACAGAATGAATGTATCACAATATGGATGAAGTTTGTTGATATAACAGCTACTTTTGTACTGTGCTGTAATCCCCTTGACGATTTTGCTGTTTTATTTCCTTCATAATGGCTCACAGAAATTGAAAATATAAGACTATAATCAATGCCATATTTATATGTAAGTTGAGTTTAAAGGTCAAAAATAACATGAGTGTAGCACGACTTGAGCACTCATTACAAATGCATGATTTTACCCATCCCAGAGAAACTAATCTTACTGAGGTATGAAGTTATGCATTTTAAATTTCTTGAGACTTATCAACAGTGCCCCAAATCAAGCAGATGCATGGCAGTTTGCACTTTGACACTTGGATTAGATCTAGACAAGAAAGGCTTAGCACATATTACTCAACATGTCATTCCCAAATATAATATTGTCAGAACAGTCTGAATTATCCTTTGGAGCATCTGATTAACTGTTTTCATATACACACAGCACTGCTGTCTACCAAACACATTTATGTAGTAATTAGGCCAGTAGCAGGAAAAATATGACTGAAGCCTTGAAACTTGAAAACTATACGTTTAAAATATGTAACTTTATTTCATGGGATACCTGATGCCCACCACTTAAAAAGACAAATTGTTCACTGTTTGTCACAAAAACACTGTACACACTCTGTACAATGTAAACTAAAATGGATTAAAACATGAATAACTTATCAACTTATACTGGCCAGCATTTTCAAGAAGTATTCAAGAATTGTTAACAAAATGTAACACAAATTCTACTTTCTTAAAACACATAGGTGTGCTTCCAAAGCCCCCAAACTCCCTAGAAAAATGCACATTATGAGGCTGCCCTCTGAGTGAGGTGTCCTCCATCACCACTCTGCTGTTAGTTTACCATGCAGGGTCTAGTTGCTGGTACATTGATTACAGGTGTTCAAATATGGGGTAAGGAGGGGCTCCTTCCACAGATATGCTGTATTCTATTGTTCCTCTACAAATGTCAGTTCTATTCATAGCCCTAAACAACACAGGCAATGGCTGGCTTGCATTGCACATTACTAACATTAATGTAAAATGGTCCTACAGGTGCCTTCTGTGGATATAGGGTTAGTGTCACATTAATGATTTCTGCCAGACAGTTATAGGGGGCAAAATGATAACATATAAGAGGTAGTGAAGCTATCAGGCTTCCAGAAAATAGAAAGCAATTCACATGCAAACTATTCCTGACTTACATTCTTAACCTTGTCGTAAACAAAGGTGAAGAACAGCACAGAATTGAAGACGGCTGTGCATGCATGGACCTCATCAAAAAGTTTTCTCAACCTACCAGTTGCAACAGGTTGCTACTGAGCCTAGCTTACAAGATTTTTCGTTTTTTCTTTGCAAGTCTTTTTTGTTCACAGTCGCCCCCTTTTTACTTCTAAAACCAATGCATAATACACTCATTCAAAATTGACAAAGTTCACATGATGAGGAATAATTATTTGAAGTAATGAAATATGCATTGTTTTCTTAATAATGGATAGCATCAGCCATAAAGTAAAACTACAGTCATGCATCAAGGAGGAGATGAAAACTAATGTTCTCTATATTGTATTATAGTTTTCTTCTTGTTTAGATTACTCAACACCTTCTGTTTAACATTCACTGCGTTCTGGCAATTTCGCACTCACGGGTAAAACTGTCCTAACACTTTTATGAATAGAAATCTGGATACACATACTGCATTGCTTTGTATAGGCACACATGAATTGCACTATTTTTTTTTTTTTAAATCAGAGATAGATTTATGCTATTTATATCGTTGGCTGTTTTGTTACCTGGCGCCTACATGCATATGTACGTAGTTCCTCTCTGTAAAGTAGCTTTACACTGTTTACATTTGTTTTGTAGGAGCAATCAACGTCAACTCAATCGTTCCTGCCACTGACTAGTGTATCCTTCCATCATCTTGATCTAGACTGCCAATTTAGAGGGAAAGACCTTGGGAGAAAATCTATTAAACAGATTAAAACTTACTTTTAAAATGCTTTTGTTCAATAATGTTGCCTACATGTATTAAACATATCTTTCCTTGAAACCATGTCAGATACTGTCACCAAGCAGAATTAAGTAACCAAGCATTTAGCTAAAACCAAGGAAGAATATAAAAATCTTCCTAACAACAACTGAAGATGGGAGGCATACATACAGTATTTGCAAGCCAGAATTCTTGCTGGTAGCATACACCTTAACAATCTTGGGGTTCCACATTTGCTAATGAAGATTTCTGTGAAGTAATTACTTATATTGTATAATCTATTAATGCCGGTGGGTAAAAGCTTTACGTAAGGTATTGTCTCATGTTACTTTCATGGGACAGTACTTTTTGTCTTACAACATCATCTTTATCACTTCAGATCTGGGGAATTTCCAAGTACTCTCAGACTGACGTAACCTTTACAAAATAAGCACATATCGGTCTTGGAAAATGGTGGGGCTGTTGTGTGTCTGTTTGCTGATACTATCTAAGCAGATAGCAACCATGACACTAAACATAGGGCAGAGTAGAAAAATTGCTTCCCAGTGTTTCCACAAGAGGGGAAAAGGAGGGGATTTGTCTCTCCTCTTCCCAAAAAAAGGTGGTGAAAACACCCCTCTTTTCATTTCCATAAAAATTTTCAAACTTACCTTGATTTCTTCATGAAAAAAAAAAAAAAACACATTTGCGGCATTGCTGAACTTTCACGAATAAATGGCATTTAATTTAAAACCATTCAAACTACACATTACAGATGCCTTGCAGGAAGCTTCTAATCGTCCTCCTACTGTAATCGTCCTTCTACACCTACTTGTAACTAAAGTCCAGGACATCATCAATTTCCACTTGGGTTTAGCAGTGATAAATTCCTCTTCCCCTCCCCCTTCCTTTTGTGTTTCTGGTGGAATCCCTGCTTCCAAGCTCAACCCAAATCTTTTTCAAATTATGCCCAAACTGTTCCAATTAGTCAGGACACCACTACTGTAAATTCAAAGTTTTAATTTTTTCAGTAACTTCAGATGGGTGAAATTTGACAAATCACACTAGTTTTACACTTTCCCATTTGACAGTACCCTTAAATACATGAAGCTATCTATATCAACTCAATGAGCTCGTTTAAGTTAGGGCTGCCGCAGCCCTTTCTTTCAGCTGTGGCTCACCATGAGAGTTAACAACTCTCCTTGCAGAATGGACTGTACCGGTATACAGCCCTACGGCAGGCAGGCACAAGGATTCTGCAACCCCTGTGTACTTTTCAAGAAAGTGCCCACTTACTGTACACAACTTTACTTCGAGTTATCCTGTCTTTCAGCTTCCAAAATCTCTTCACTTTGCACCAGAAAGAGTTCAACGTTTCCATTCAATGATTAATTGTAATGGTATTGTCATAATTTCAACAGAGGTTAAACATTGCGTCTTTAAAATCCTCAAAATTTCTAACCGGGTTTGGTAGTCGATATTGAGCTATGATACTTGTATGTATCTGAGTATGTATTTTTTTTCCAAAATAACACTTCCTCCTTAAGGGGGGCATTAAATATAGCAAATAAGGTGGAGTGAGATGCACCTTACAACTGTCATATTGTAACTTACAGTTAGTGATTACAATTAACTGTAGTTTTTGTTATTTAAGACTTTACCACACTCTACATGTTAGTTAGATAGAGTTTTATAGTGAGATAGAGTCTTCTGTGTGAGAGGGGGATGCTCTTACTGTTAGACCAAACATGGGGACCATATCACACAATTTTTTTTCAACTGCATGTTATTCTGCTTGTTCTTGTTTTTCTTAATATTCTTTTAATAAAAAATGGCAGCATTGTACTAAAATTACAGAAAATAACCCTATTACCATATTGTTAGTTTCAAAAGCTGCTCGATTTATACATATACAATTATTAGAAATTCAGGACTCCTTTACAACATGCATCTACCACGGAGATCACGAACAAATTTAGTTTTGGATTAAACTATCCAATTGTCCAACGTTCCCTTGGTCTTTACATTTCTAACACTTGTGAGGCCCTGGTGAGAGGGAGCTAGTTGGTCAGCCTGACTGGCTTTAATAATGATAAAAGCTATACTCTGTACCTGCAATCTTGTTTTCTCCCTTTTTGGCAATTACCTTCTACTTGGAAGTTCTGTACTGTTATTTGTTTTTCATTGGAAATAAAGTTTCTGTCTGTCCATCCTTCCTTTCTTCCGTCCTTCCGGCCATCCATCTGTTCGTTCGTTCGTTCACCCATTCACCCATTCAATCACCGGTTTATTCATTCACTTATTCATTCACTCATTAAATTATTCATTCATACAAACATTCATTCATTCATCCATTCATTCATTCTTATCATCTTAAAGACAATATCATCCTTTAATTAACCTCTTCATTACAGTTTTATAGATAAAACATAAGTTTTAACACTTCATGAAAACAGAATGTAGTCCCAAGGGACTCCACATCCTCCAGTCTTTCCCCGGTGACTTTTAAACATGTCGAGAAAATTAGCTTGGCTGAGCTCCCATCATGGATACATTTTCATACATGCTAGAAACACTTCATGTGGTAATGGAAGAAGAGAATGCTGTACTGATCATGATGTAACTTTTCCTTTGGAGACAAGATTTCCTGACTTTTTTGTGACTGCATGATAAAGAGTTGTGTATTTTGAAGAGACAGCAATGGAACCCCAAAGAATCAACAGCATTTAATATTGAACATGTGCAAAGAATAGTTCAACCTGTTTGAATCTCTTATACATATTTAATACCAATGTACTTTTTCACATTCATTCTCCTGAAGATGTGCTTGTTTTTATTTTGAGGTTCACAGCTGCAAAACTTCCTCCACATATTTACAAATCACCCTGACACACTTTTTCATGTGAACTTTACTAGTTTTCAATATTTATGTTAACAAAATTACATTCTCATATTGAACACCAAGGTTTGTTGCATAGCAGTAAAGGACATTTAATCATTCAAAATAAACTTATCTTATTTTGAAATTTTAAGTAGACAATCAAAATAAAATTTACACGAAGGAAAGGATGTTTTTCTGAAGGAAAATTGCTGGGTTGCTAATGCACTTTTTTTATCAGACTCACTCCTGTGCTTATTTTTGTGACATTTAAGTTCAGTGCTAGTAAAAATCAGTTTTAAACTAGTAATGTACAAACTGTCATTGTTTCCTGCATAGCAGTACAGATGATGCATGGTAAAGGTACCTAAACATACATTAATATGCTCCTTTTAAATTACGCATTCAGGAGATGTTTTGTTCTTGAAGTGAATATTTACACTCACAGATTTAATAGCTAATGACTGAAAGATGACTGCAGTTTCATTTTTTTCAGTTCTAATCCTACGTAGATGACAGAATTTATATTCAGTATTTAGGCTATATATACATAATCCCTTTTGTTTCCAAGGTTGAAAGACAAAAGCAGACTTTAAAATTCTGAGCATATTTCTTGCAACAAAGAGCAATATTCTTGGGAAAATCTGAATAATACCAAGAATGAATGTGCAATAATCCGATGAAATATTGGCATATGAACCTGCACTGTGACCATGCAAATGCAAAAACCAGTCACAACAGCAAGAACTTGCTATAAATACATCAATAACATATTACTATTACTTGAGATTTTGTTTCGAAGTTGGTTTACTAATAGTGTATTACGCTGTCATAATTTTTTTGTATATCATCAAATGAAGAAATGAAAAGGCATGTATTAATGATATAAATAACTTTACCTCTGTTTAAAGAATGCACAATGACTTTATACTAGTTTTTGAGCTGCCAGCTGTTTTGTTTTGAATAACAGCATTTTTTTTATTTGAGCTCAGTAATGAATGCTACTTCAAATATAATTGATGACGTGAGTATTCATTTGGGGATAACAACCTCCCCTCTCCTCTTCTCACAGATCTACAACTTGTCAGAAATTCTAATTGTCTCACTTCTCCTTTCTTACTCAACTGACATGCTGATCAAAAGTCACTATTTGATACAAGTTATAAAATTTGTGCTAAAAAGTATCTCTCTAATGAATTTTACCACAAAACTCATTCAACAAATGTCAACCGGTTTTTGCCTCCTCAATAAAGAGAGACCGTCAGACGGGACAGAACATTACAGGAGTGCTCTAGGATAACCTATCAAGACAAAACAAAAAAATGAAATAGCACTAAAAAAAACAGTGCACAGCTGTTGCAAGGACAAACGTCAACAGATGCAATATTTTACCTGGCTAGGCAAAAAAAGTTGTTCTTTGATGTCAGGCTCTCTTGCTTTATCTAGTTTCTAAATCAATAATACCACTTCCTTCGTTATCTTGAGGCATATTTTCAATTAAGATCATATCAACTTCTCCTTTCAGTGACAATACCCCTGGGAGTAGTAACTTTCTCTTTACCCTAAAGAGCATCTCCTAGGAGTTGGTATATAGAAATGATGAAACAATACTTATTAATGCAAAGCCTGACAAATCTATTTGAAATATGCATGAACCACATTAAATAGATTTCGAGGCTAAGACAAGTAATTGCCTTGGAGTTGGCAGGCAATTAACCCACACCAGTCATCTTCTAGTTTTTGCCTTTGATGAAGCACAGTATCTTAAGCAGCCATAGTCATAGTTGAACCATGTCTCTGGGCTCTGATGATGTATTGAATTAATACTCAATAGCCATCTTGGCACCAGGTTGAACAAGAGAAGCATACTGTGCCTTATTTACAGGCAATTTTCTTTCAGGCAAATCATGTGCGGATGCCTAAAATTTAATGTTCAAGAGAATTTAAATGCAATTCTATAATTGTAAAGGTGAAATTCTGAACATACGAGTTTTATGTAATGTTTGATGCAAAAACTTTAACTTTAATTGGTGACAATTCCATCAGACTCAGGTCATGTTTGGCCAAAAATGATCCAAAGACAACCCAAATTTTCTGTTTTTAAATTTTTATACCTTTAAATGCATATTTCAACCTGCTGTCTGAGAGACTATTGAATTACATGCTTCATAGTTTTAATAAGCATATAGCCACACCAACAAAGACTGAAAATTACCACATGTAAACAAAATGAAAAAAGGGAATGTGATACACATACTTCTTCAAGAAATTAGTGTTATAACTGAAATTGGTTTAATGAATTTCCTATAGTAGGGGAAAAATAATTGGAAAATGCTTAAAAGATGGGTTTAAGGTCATATCAAGTGTTGATACGTTAGAGGAGTACTTATGTTAAGAATTTTGGTGAAGTTTGCATTGAAATCTGACATGTGGCTCTCAAGATATGATCAGGTAAAGTTGTCACATTTTCATCAAGAGGTGAACTTGAAGCAATCACATGTGACATCATATCCCCACATTAATGGATGATCTTTGATTTTTCTTTTCACATTAAAGTTTTATTTTCTTTTCAACAATCCCATATTATTAGAATGTGATGTTGTAAGTGGCATGAGAACTTAAAAATGCTAGTCCCCTAAGGGAGTACTATTCTTATTAACTTCAAGGTCAACACAACTTCCAGTGTGACAAAACAAAGGAATACAAAGCATTCCTTTTCAAAAACCAGAATGCAAAAATGCATTGAGGTTTCGATGATATATAAATGTACTGTTTCAAATTTGCCATCATGCACCATTACCTTCTCACTCAAATGTTATACTAGCATGTTCAAAAGATAATTTTGTTATCCCAGATGCCCTTTTGACCTCAACAAAAGCAATAGATAGATAGACATCTTGAGATACCCCTTTAACAAGATTTTCATGACCTTGGACCCCCGGTGACCCCAGATGACTTTTGACCTCCACCAAAAACAATAGGGACCATCTTCTGACCATAACGTGTCTACATACCAAATATGACATCTATCCAACTTTCCTATCTTGAGATATTGCATTGACAAAGTTTTCATACTTTGACCCCTGTAACCCCAGATGACCTTTGACCTCCACCAAAAACAATAGGGACCATCTCCTGACCATAACCCATCCACATACCAAGTATGAAATGTATCCAAGTTTCCTATCTTGAGATATCATGTTAACAATATTTTCAGACTTTGACACCAGTGACCCCAGATGACTTTTGACCTTCACCAAAACCAATAGGGACCATATTCTGACTATTATGCATCCATACACCAAATATATAATCTATTCAAGTTTTGTTTCTTAAGATGTCACCTTAACCAGATTTTCATAATTTGACCCCTGGTGACCCCAGATCACCTTTGACCTCCGCAAAAAACAAGGGGCCATTTCCTGACTATATAACGCATCTACATACCACATATGAAATCTATCATAGTTTCCTATTTTGAGATATTGTGTTAAGAATATTTTCAGACTTTGACCCCCGGTGACCCCAGAAGACTATTGACCTCCAAGAAAAATAGTAAGGACCATCTCCCGACCATAACGCATCAACAGACTAAATATGAAATCTATCCAAGTTACTGATCTTGAGATATTGTGCTAACAATATTTTCAGACTTTGACCCCTGGTGACCCCAGATGACCTTTGACCTCTGCAAAAAACAACAGGAACCATCTCCTGACTAAAACGCATCAACATACGAAATATGAAATCTACCCAAGCTTCCTATCTTGAGATATCTTCTTAACAAGCTTTTCAGACTTTGACCCCCCAGTGACCCCAGATGACCTTTGACCTCTGCAAAAAACAACAGGAACCATCTCCTGACTAAAATGCATCAACATACGAAATATGAAATCTACCCAAGCTTCCTATCTTGAGATATCTTCTTAACAAGCTTTTCAGACTTTGACCCCCCAGTGACCCCAGATGACCTTTGACCTCCGCAAAAAGCAATAGGGAGCATCTCCTGACTATAATGCATCAACATACCAAATATGAAATCTACCCAAATTTCCTAACTTGAGATATCGTCCTAACAAGATTTTCAGACTTTGACCCCCAGTGACCCCAGATGACCTTTGACCATTGCAAAAAATGATAGGGACCATCTCCTGACTATAACGCATCTACAAACCAAATATGAAATCCACCCAAGCTTCCTATCTTGAGATATCGTGTTAACGAGATTTTCAGACTTTGACCCCCAGTGACCCCAGGTGACCTTTGACCTCTGCGAAAAACAATAGGGATCATCTCCTGACTATAATGCATCAACATACCAAATATGAAATCTACCAAAGCTTCCTATCTTGAGATATCGTGTTAACGAGATTTTCAGACTTTGACCCCCAGTGACCCCAGGTGACCTTTGACCTCTGCGAAAAACAATAGGGATCATCTCCTGACTATAATGCATCAACATACCAAACATGAAATCTACCAAAGCTTCCTATCTTGAGATATCGTGTTAACGAGATTTTCAGAAAAACAATAGGGTTCTTCCTCTCAATATGGCGCATCTATGTACCAAGTTTGAAAATTGTCAGACATTCCTATCTTGAGATATCGTGTTAACGAGCAAAGTGTCACAAACACACACACACAGACACACACACGCACATACATACACACACACGCCATCATTATTGCATAGGTTTCTCATATCATCGAAACCAAAAATATATGTTGGATTTGAATTGAAATTATCACCACACCGTGGAGATTTGGTTCCTCTTTCACAAATCGAAATGAATTCTTTTGCTTAAACTTCCCCTTTAAATAAGGTGAAAGCCTCAATTCTATTGGACAGAAATAATGGCATGCTCCTTGTGAGGATATTGAAATATTTAAAGACAAAGTGTTACCGGTGTCATGAAGCTGTATACTGAGTCTAATTTCCAAATACAGTAGGTGGAGCAAGAAGGGATGAAGTGATGCATAATTTCACAATTCACCCTTAACTACAACTGTTGTAGCTAGTGCACATGAATTCTCAATTGGCAAAGAGCTTTGATTGACAGCAGGTTCAAAAGATGCAGATTATGGTAGCTAGTAGTGCACATAGCATGCACTCTACTGAGAGTATTTTGGTTACACATTAGGGTCTTTGTACATGCTCTCTAAATCATTAAACTGAGATTGGGGTCTGGATCATGAGTATCAGTTTTAGACAGTTTTGGGAGCCTCTTAAAGTATACAGATTAGGAGAATTAGAACTGCTGGGAGTAAGAAGATTAGTCTTTTGAGGAAGGGATTAATCACAACATATGCATCTCCACCAATATGCACGATAACATTTATTACCACTTCGCATACCCGCATTGTTCCATTTGTTGGTGTCAATATACATGATCTTGTAAAGCTCAGGATCAACTTTTGATACAAGTTATACATTTGGATATGGTCATGCATTATGCAAAATAGCCAATTGCAAAAATTATTTGCCCCTGGAAAAGTCTAAAAGCAGCTGATATCTGGACAGATTGTAACATGATTCAATGTCCTCAAATGCATAGTTACTCTGACAAAATTTGATTTCACAAAATTTTTAGCACTGAAGTAGCAGTAACTGTACCTGCAAATATAAAGAAAAATTGGAACTCGAACACAGCTGCCCCTCCCCAGGGCCTACCAAGACGTTGGCTTTTTTGAATGTTTAGAGGTAGGCTATACATGTATGTAATGGTGATTAATATTCAGATGGAGCCATTGGTGGAAAAAGTTAAGAAACTGGGCTGCATGCATGGCTCCTTCCAGGGAAATTTTGGCAATTGAAGAGAAATTTTCCTTTCCTTTACATAAAAATAAAGGGAGAATGGTGGTAAGTTTTGCTTCCCTACCTGGGAAATAAACATTTTTTTTCCCCATTAACTTAGAGTCGTAGATCCAAGGCTCTGTTTATGTTGTCAGCTAAAGTAACTAAGCAGCTTCGTACAATATTCACCCTCAAGCATATGAAAATCATGGTACGTAAGTTCTAAATGATTCTAGAGGTCATTTGCTCCACTCAACCACCTTCAACTTGCTAGTGAGACAGTAGTCTCATGACATGACATGAGCAAGGTTTGAACTTTTGAGTTAGAGGTGTCAAAGGCACTCAATTGCAGTGTTGGAAAAAAACATAAAAATTGGAGTTGTGAAATAGTACTAAATGAAATTCAACATAAAAATAAATTTTTAGACAATTCTGCACTTCTTAACTTGGCCTTAATTTAAATGTGACCTTTAGGTCTAATATGCATACTAACCACCATTTTACAATGATTTAACCTCTGCAGCTAAACTTTTGATTACTAACAGTCAAAATTATACTGCAGACGCAACTTTTACTGTCAATCCCTGGAGCATACAGAGTGTTTTTTACTGATGTCACAAGCATCCCCCCTTTTAGCATGGTAAAAACTATTGCAGTACAGATGGCTTAACTAGATGGTCACCCTGATGTCTGTTGGTATTTGCATGGTATTGGCATAGCTACTCAATTATGATGACAGAAAAGAAATCCTATACAAAAGTCTGAAGTCATTAACTTTTATGATATTGTTAGCTACATGACATATTATATATCAATGTGCAGGTTTTTCAGAGACTAAGATTTCTACTGCAAAAGAATTACATAATGTGAGGAAATTGTACAACTGAAATTGGCTGATTATATTCAAAAACTAGCCACAAAGGACAAAAGTGGTTAAAAAGTAAAGTGGTCCCAATCATGCTTAACCAGAAAAAAAAAGGGAAATTTCCCTTAAACAATGTTCAAATATCTCCACTATTCACTAGTTGTAAACTATGTACTACTTTCTTCACTTTCTTTCCTTTATAATTCCATGATTTTTCAATGAACTTTCCAGGCTAGCAATCACCATATGAGTTTTGTTTTCATTTGATCCTCCCTTGCGGGAACTCGGCAACACCCCTATGAAGGGGTATTAATGCCAAGCTAGCAATGCCAGTCTCGTTAGACAAACTCACAGTTTAATATCTGTGATTAAGGGATAGCAGATTAACTTCAACCCAGAAATCTAGACAACAATTTTAATTTTGGAGCTGGGACTTGGAACTCATGACCTCATGACTGGAAGATGCAGATCATTACCACTGTACCACTTGCTCCATGTTAAGTTTTAAGAACAGCTATTACCAAGTCAGTTTTCAAACTCCATGACTAATGATGACTTTATAATCAAGTTGGTTTTTTTCAATATACTGGTATTCCAAAGCCTGGAAAATGCAAGTAGTAAAATCCCATGACTGTCCAGGTTTTCAAAGACCTGTGGGAATCCAGCTCACCCAAACAAATTGAATCTGTCATTTAGATTTGGAAAGAGTTATGCACTATTTCATAAAGCAGCTGTATACCAACATTAGGAATATCTCCACAATTTAATATATTTGAATGCACACGAGCAGATCCAATGATCTATAAATTTCAGCAAGGGATGTAAAGTGTACAGAATATAAAATATTGACAATTGAAAAAAGATACTATAGATGTATATTCTAGCGCCGCCTCGTTGGTGCCTGATGTGCTGATGTACCAATTTTAACAGTACTACATTAAATTATTCAGCACTTGACAACTTGAGCAGGAAGAAACACACACAAAAAGTTAACTGAATAAATACTATATACACCATAAAATAACAATAGACGATTCATCACCCAGTCTTTTCCCAAAAGGTCTTCCATTAAGTGTGCAATACATGCTTTGTTACCTTGCAAGCAGGAATTTTAGTGGACATTCAATTTCATAACAGTCAACGGTACCCACAACACCAGCAAACATTGCAACCATAGCACATACCCCAGGGGCTTACCACTCTACAAAAGCAGACTAGGATATTCAGGGAGATAATAGAGAAAGGGGCAAACAATTACTTAAAGGTAGTGTGACATGTCAGCAAAAAGCTGCACATATCACTTTTACTTGGCAACTAAATGAAGAAGCTTTTCTGAGATAATTCTGTTGAAAATATTATACCAGTATCTTTTCCAGTATCTTTTTTTTTTTTTTTTCAGTTATGCTACATTGTTGAGATAATTACTCCTTCGGAGTTTTAATATTCCTAATAAAACTTGTCGCTTATGAAAACATAAAGGGTGGAGTGTTGCACAGTGTTCAGATTTCTTGTTTGAATCCTATACTAATTATCTCTTAATTACTCATCAGATAGTAAATGGTTTGGAAAGTACTGATGATTTGTCATGAACATAATCAAAACTAACTTCCAAATTTTAAAACCCTCATGACATACTAATGTTACATCTGTCCAGGATACCCCTGTGGACCACATATTAAGTCTACAGTAGAACATCCCCTCTCACGCTGAAGGTTCAGGTTCAATTCCCAGGTAGAGCCATACCAAAGACTCTAACAAGAGCCCAATTGGCACTGTAGTTCCTTGTTGGATGTTATAAGGACTGTACAGCCACTATAGAAAAGCTGATAAATTTATTTCCAAACTAGAGCTAAGCAAAAGCTCATCCCTCATGTTGGTAATATCTTCACAAGGGGTATTTTCGTACTAATATTCCATGAAATCAAAAATTTCAAAGGTTTTTTGAGGCCTTAATTACATTCAGCTCGTATACTACTTGGTGATCCTTCAAAACACTTCTTCATTTCAACATGTATTTATGCTTGTAACCATTATCACCAATAAACAATACACAATGTGGTCAGAAAGAGAAAAAAAAAACACTTCTTCCTCTCTCATAAGTTATTTTCACCTGCTCTCAAAAAAAAAAGCTTATTATTTTAAAACAATTTACCATTTGTCCTGTTTTCTATCTCTATACAGAAAACAGGGTTTATTCAGAAGTTAAGAAGAAAGCAAGTGATTAATGGGGTGTGATAATAGAATGAGGATTAGGTTACCCCACTGAGCACAGCAGTAAGAGCCATATGATCCAAGCATTACTTCCACTGGCAGAGAGACCAGTTTAATGCAGTGGAACCTGTGCTCATTAAAATCTACATATTTCAGTTATGCCCTCTTACAACTTCAAATGAACCCAAATCTGCAAACAATGAAAGGGAACATTATTGAACAAATGTAAAGAGCAAATTTCTAAGGTATTTTGGTGTGTGAGCTGATTTGATGCAAAACCAGGTGAGATAAAAAATCTTTGGAACCTATCTTTATCTTGCTTTATACAAGATTCTCTAAATCACATTTTCAGAGATTGACCTCCATTGATCTTGATGACCCATGGCCTTAACCAAACACAAATTGATTTGAAATCTGTTCTTTCTATGTAAGAAAGGTTTTCAGTGTTGACCTGGTGTGATCAGATGACCCTTGACCTTCACTAAACATATCTGATTTCATCCTTACACCATAACACATCCATCCACCAAGTATGACATCTATCCAAGTTTTCTACCTTGAAATATTGTGTTGAGGTTTTTAGTTTTGGACCCATGGTGACTCCAAATGACCTTTTGGCCTCCACCACACAAAGCAAACTAATCTTTGTACCATATACTGCATTTAGGTGAAAATTATGATGTCTATTCCAAGCTTTCTATCATGAGATATAACTTGCTTACAAGTTTAGTTTTTGACCTCTGGTGACCCCAGATGACCTTTGACTTCCACCCAAACTTACAGGATTATCCTTTTTGCAATAGTGCATCCACATATTACATATGGATCTATCTAAACTTAAAAAAAAAAAATTAAGATATCATTTTTAAGTTTTTAGTATTTGACCTCTGTAGACCCAATGACATTTGACCTCTACCAAAAACAATAGGGCACAACTTCTGAGTATGGTTGATCTATATAACAGGTTTCAGTGTAGTTCAACTTTCCCTTGTTAAGCTATTGCATACACAAGCGTCACACACACACATACTTGAAAACTCTGTCAAACGGGGACATCTGTATTTAAACTTTCAACTGGGGACGTGTAGAATGGTCTAGTAGTTTGTATACTGATAGTTAATGATGAACCTTGGTACAATTACAGGAGAGGAGGGTGCCCAAAATATTTTCCATCAACATTTTTCTAGATAATTGTAGGTCTGTATGGGCTTCTCCACAGGGAACAGTGGGCATAAAGTGATACACACATGTATATCTGCAAACATGGACAGAAAACAGCACTACAGTATCTCAGAGGGGACTAATCTTATACTGTCTTTATTTCAATAGCTATCTTCATGCTAACACAAGGAACCAAAAGTGGAACCTACTGCCATTGCGTGTGATGCTCCGCATGAGCAAAGGAGTAGGTAAAAAAAGCCAGTGAGCCACAACTGGGGAAAAGACCGTGGCTTGCTTAACTTGAACTAATAGGTTGGAAACTGGGCGGTAAAACTCCATCTAACTGAATACCCCTTTGGGCTGAGAGTATATGAATATGCCACTGGTATCCCCCCCCGTTTCTTAAAGGCAACTAAAGGGATAGACTTATGACCCTTTATAACACTCTCCTCTTGGTGTGTCATATAAATCTTATCTATCTGTCAACTTCTTTTGAAGATTGCAGTCTTATTAAAGTTGCCTGTCAGTATTATGCAACAAAACAATTAGCTTAATTTTCAAAGTAAATGAGAACTTCTAGTATCACTTTGAATTTGACCTTATAGGACTAAATGTTGAAAACATGAACTAACTGTAAGAAAGGAGAAAAAAAACAAGGTAAGAAATCAAAGGTTGATGTCTACAAATTTCCAACTTATTCAAGATCTCTGGAGGGGTTACTATCCAAATAACTTTCATGACATCTTAATAGCAATTGGTCAATGAGTTCATACATAGATGACATCAATTCTTGTAAAAGAAAATACTAACATTTCATTCAACCTTGACAAAAGGTTAAAATGTATTGCTCTCACTTTGAGGGTTTTACTTCTTTTTTTTTTGACCATCCCATAAGTTGATTACATTTTTTCCATTGTCCCATGTTGAAGCTTAGAAAGAAACCCTATTGGTTCACAAAATTGCTTGCTCACTATTTTATTGTCATTTCAACAGTACCATAAGTTCATGCATCACTCTCATAAGTTAAAAACATAAAAAGAAATAGACTTACAGTTTAGCAATTTCTTAAACCCTAACCCCCTACACTGACTGTTTAATCTAAGCTTTTATTTTTTATTTAATTCAATCTCAGAGAACTTAAATCCAGATGTTTGGTTTTGCAGATCTGTGGTCTGGTGATAAGCCCATTGGTTTATTTGTTTTGCAAATGTGCCCAAATCAATATCTGAGAGGTTTCACTTATGCAAAGGATGGTCTACCTATTGCAAAGCTAACTGTATTGTTACTTTGTGTTGAGCCAGTCAGGTGAAATGATATCCCCTCAGACAGCCAGGGGATGTTTGAGAGCTATACTTTTAATGGGAGTAACTCAGCATGCACATACTATATGCACAATTGTTTACATATATGCATCTAATGTACCTAGTCCAGACTATTTGTATACAGGCAAAGTGTACATGTGTAATTAGTAAGTTCACATATGTGCCCCTCATTACAGTGAGAGTATGTTGCACTTTTTTATCTACAGCATGTGTACAACAATTTAATAGATCCCAAATGTAAAGTATGTGCCTCATTACAAAAGGAGTACGTCGTACATTTGCATGACTCACTACAATGTAATGAACAGTGTGTGCCTCTCTACAGTGCAGTATGTATACCTCTATCATATGTTAAGTAAAGCACTGTTGCACATGTAAATTCCTCATAACAATGAGACTTGTTGCATATGTTTACAATATACATGCATACTCACATTGGAAATAAAGCATGAGGTACATGTAGCCCAGTCTTTAGTGAAGAACAGAATCTTCAAAAGGGTGAATGCCCCTACCAAGATGTGCTGAAAAAATGCACATTCACTGGATATTTCTTATGCCTGCCTGGTCTTGAAACTGATGCCAGCTTGTTTCATAAGTTTCAATTGAACAGTCTGAACTGTTTCCCATTTGTAACAATCTCTTAGGGATATGTTAGGGGCTGCAATGTTATTTAAAATGTACTTTCACATTACATGTGTACCTTTTAGAAGGCTCATTTTCATGTCCTTTACTATTTGATCCATAAGCAGTGTGTAGCAAATAATTTTTCCAATGTCGTGAAATCCTCATGAGAGACTTATCATAAAATTCTTATGAGAAATTGTTGAACGTGATGAGTGATTTTCCAAAAGGAAAAAAGTAAAGTCTTGTGCAATTTGTCATAAAACTCTCGTGAGGACCACTTATGACAACTTTCTCAAGAGATTGTCACGACAATTCCCCATCAAGAGAATTTTATGCCATTATTTACACACCACAATTCTCTGAATTATCTTTTCTTTACACATTATCTACGTAGCGAAAGACATGCACACATGAAGAGCTAAACCAGTATGTCATCAAAGAGATCGCAAAATAAAGTAAAACATCGGCAAGATAAAGTTTAAAAATTTGTTGCAAGTCTATATCTGAAGATATAGGTAATTGTGCATCCTCAAATTTCTAGTAGGTGTTAAAAAATATTTAGTCTTTTAAAGGGCAGGAGCAGTTGCCAAAACTGATTTTGAAACAACAGCCAGATCTCACAGTTTCTTCATTTTCAGCTTGGAACTATCAATTTCACAGTTAGATAAAAAATTTACGAACAGTTTTCAGCCGATTGGTTCAAGTCAAGGTTGCCATGACCTTTTTTTCCAGTTGTGGCTCAACGGCTTGTTTTCCCTACTCCATTGCTTATGCTGAGCACAAGTACAATGAGAGTAGATTCTGTTTTTAAAGTCTTCCATTTGACCCGGCCAGGACATCACAAACTCCTAACCTTCCAACTGCATGCGAGTCTGATGCTCTAACCATTTGATCATGCAGTCAGTCTGTCTTATATCTAACATCGTATTTTAGGACTTAAACATTACATAATCATGGTTAACCAAGCCTGCATGCATCATAAAAGGTGATTACTACAATTATTGCACTAATTAATTATGCACAGCCAAATTTACATTTTGCACATTAACTTGACTTGACCTTATAAAACAATAAAGGAAAGATTGATTTATTGATCTTTTATATCAAATAAATAAAGAAGCATGCAACCAAGGGAATGACGCTCTCCTTCAAACATCGAATTTTTTATCACTTTCCTTCACAAGATGTTGGTTTGCTTCAACAAAATAAAACATTCAAAGAGTGAGCAATTTACAGTTGGTGATATTTTACTTTCACATTGACTGTGTGATCAAGAGTTTTTTATTTCCGTCCAATATGCAGACACAAATGAGAATAAGACATTAACAACACCATATTGGTTACTTTTAATAAATTAATATTTCTCTCCCCTCCAACCTAAGACAACACAAAATAGTCAAGGGCAGTCATACTAAAGTCAAATCTCAACTCACTCAGAGCTGTGAAATATTAACAGTGCAATGTTGCAATCAACACTGTTTTATGTTTCCACAGCTATTTACATCATGCCAGGTAATTTCACCAAAATTACAACTTGTAAATCTTTTATCCTTCCCCTGGGAGCAATGGCAGATTTAAGACTTTCATTCCTGAAGGATGGAGCATTGCTCTTTGCTTCAGCTACTTTTAAAAAGATGTGAGGGAAATTAATTACTGCTGGGTGAACGTATATACTCTTTAAAATAGGTGGAGCTATGCTTACATTGATGAACCAACACTGGACATGATTGATGCACGGTATCTGCAGCACAGCTTGTAAGATTCAAACGGTAGTGCATTGACATACAGCATCTTCAACAACAGATAACAAGGTGTCAGTATTTGATATATACAGGGATCCTGCCAATTTAAATTAATGTCTCGACAAATTATATACACATTCGTGTGTGAGTGTTAATTTGCTTGGAATCTCTGTGGAAAGAGCCTTTGAAAGTGTTTTATATCAAAGGAATAATTTCATGGAATGACTCTTTAATTTCCTCAGATGATGATATTAAAATTACAAGGTTACTCTATAAATTTTATATCTTCTTCGCTCCTAGTTATAAGTGTCAGAGGAACAGGAACCTTTCATCTTCATGATGACACAGAATGGCTAATTCAATGCAGTCAATTAATTTTCCAGCTTGAGGTTAGTTAGTAAGTTAGGTGAGATTTAATGACACACCAACAGGAATGTGTCTTATGGTGTCAGTCAACTCTATAAAAAGTTTAAAGTTCAAATTTATTTTTAAGTACTGTTCACATCCACGTTCCAGTTGGAGGGTCTCAGGGAGTGTGCAGAGGATATATTAAAATAACAACTTAAATTTTATCTAAACAACTCCCTCTATTGCACACTGTAGTCCATTCACCCATGACCCATTACAGTACCACGGGGGCCATCTTTGTTGGATCTTCCTCATGGGTGTGTACAGACACGAAAGAATAAGTCGATGAACCTTTGACATATATAGAGATGAGTCCCAAGACAACATTGCATCAATTATCTGTCACTCTTGTTTAAACCTAACTATGGCCAATCTTCACTTGGGATCCCACAAAACATGGAAATGTGAACCATACACATACTTCCACTGCTCCACAGGGAAATCTCCAAAAGGTTACCACTGGGAAAATCATCAAGTTTACAATGTAATGTCTCCTTTGTACACAGTAAGTCAGTTTCCTTTTTACGATTACTCACAGTTTAAATTTAGCAGGGAAGAGTGTATCATTTTGATGCTGTAGCATATCACACCTTTCCCTATACTACAATATCACTGCGACTGATAGGATGCGTTTCACTATACCACCGAGGAATGTTTTACATCCCTTTCTCTTAACACATAACACAAAGGCATAAGCACAATTCATCAGGTTGTACTTAAAAAAACACATATCACATTACTCAAGTTACAGTCTCACATCATTTTCAGGGCACAACTGGTTGCTGAGATTTCACTTGCAATGTGCCATGGAGCTTAATTATCTAACACAGCTTTGTAGCATTCTAAACCTCAAAATTTACAAAACAGCACATTGAAAAACAAAACTTTTCTTGTCGAGAGGATCAAGTTTACACAAGTGACATCACATGATAATATGCCTCTTTCATGTCTGGATGAATAGTATCTATTATAAAAGATGATATTATTTCTGATTATTTCTACACACATAGCTATTAAACCCATGTATGGGTTGGAATTGAGATGTACCAGACCTTGTCCTCCTACCACAAATGATAGTTTAAACACATGATTCAATCTACTATGATTGCATGTTTGTGATTGATCAGTCTGAGCTGCAGAACATATTCACTGAACATGCTTAATCAAAAGAGGATGATGCCCATAGAAATACATGTGAGCAAAATACCAGAAGTTGGCAAAAATTAAATACTGGTTATGTCCTTTATTAATACTTGAAATTAAAGTAAAACTCTCAAGAACATTTATTAATGTCAAAATGGGTGTCAATCATTTTACTTACAGTATTTATTAACCCTTCACCATTGTGATCCAATCGGGGCATATTTGCGCGCCCCGGGAGTGGGCGGAAAAGGGGACATAGCACGCCCCGCATGAGCTTCCGTAGGCTATTGATCCCGTGACCTTAAACTATTGTCTCTGGTCGTTGTTGTGGCCGAATTTTCGGGTAGCTACTCGTAGTTTCAAGCTCCGCCTGAAACAGTAAAGATGGGTGACAGCCCTGCTCTCCATCTGGGTCCAAAAGGACCCAGACAACCGAAAAGGGTTAATGCACAAAATGTAATTAAAAAAACTTGACTGCTTGTAAATTTTATGATCTGCCCTGCTCTAGACCACTATCAATTAAAGTTGGGAGTATGGTGAAGGGATAGGATTTGCAAACTCCCTCCTCTGCCATGACCACCTCCCAATCACATTTATGGTGTCAAATCAATTGAATGCTTTCCTTGATATATCATGTGCTGTCCAGATAAACCATCATTTGGAGTTACTAGAAAATTTTCAGTTTTGATTCTGCTGTATATCAGGGCAAGTTAAATTTATCAGGGTGAGTGCACACTGGATGCCATCACTTTGTAATCTACTAGACCAGTTGTTGTTTTAATTTTCAAGAATTGTTTCAAGTTTTGCTTCAGCAAAAGGCCTGCCTATTAGCTACACTAGAAAATCCTGTCTCTCACAGATAATTTGAAGGGGAAAAATCTGGCTAGAAAACTAAGGCTGATGTTTCAATTCAAGTGTCTGAAGGTAAGCAGGAAGAGGACAGGGCAGTATAGGAGGTATCTCTCCACAATCTCCACTGTATTATAAGTTTACCAGGTTCTAATTGCTGGTTCTGGTAGGATTACAGGTGTACATACTGTAGGGGGTAAGGAGGGGGGTGATGTAGGATACAGAGATCAAAAGTAAATTAGACATAAGAACAACATTCCCCCTTCAACTTCCCTTCAACAAAATATCCAGCTAAAGCATTCACATAAATGTTGAAATAATGTAGTAATTTGCATGCCTATGTAACCATGAGTTAGCCACATTGTACTTGTATAGTTTATGGCTAAACAATGCAGGTGTAACTCCAAATAACCTTAAAGCACCTCTCAAATATATGTACCAAATGCTTCAAGAAACGCAGCCTTTAACAGGCAGAGGATCAAAGTGCTACAAACAAAAAAATGTGAGGTCCTAAATTTGACAAGTTGACACTTGGTAAACTATTCCTTTCTTCTTCCTTTTCCTACTGATAAGATCAAATAATCCAAACAATTTTTACTTTCCTTCTCACTATTAGTTAAAGTGCAAGATCAGTCACCCCAAACTTAAATTGAGAAGCAGCAGTCAACTCTGATTGAATTCTTATTAATTCTTCTTCCAATTGCCTTTCATAATATTTCAGGTAGGTCTTTAATAGTATTCAAGGTAAATCAATGAATAACTGTCCTAAATTTCATAGTTTAGAGGAAAAAAAACAATCATGAAAGAAACTCTACTCTAATCCAAATTGGGTGGAATGCTCTTATCCTGTAGGTATTTTCAATCATATAAAAATACAAGTTACGGAAGTGCCTATATATTGGTTTTTTGAAAGCTACAGCAACATATAACAATGGCAGAATTTCAAACAACAATAACTTCACAAAACTGAGGTTAAGTTTTGACAAAGAGAACAAACCCAATCATGCAACTACTTTGTTAAGGTACAGACTCATCAAATTAAACTACAGTCTGTGAAATTTAAAGAAGTTCTCAATTGGTACCTGAGCTCTTTGAATGACAGCAAGTTCAAAGAAAGCATACTGTAGCTCATATTACACAGTATGTACAGTACTGTGCTGTGAGTCCTTTTGATTACACATTGTGGTCTTGTATACTAACCATGAAGCAATAAACTAAGATTGCATGAGGAGGAGTTTTAGACAGTCGTAGAAGGGGCTTAAAGGAAATCATGACGAAATGGTTACGGTAAAAATTACACTTGATATCCTTCCTTGCTAAATTACACAATTTGATGATTGACAGAAAGTATAATACTCCATGCAAAGACATTTAATCCAAGTCAAGAAACCCTAGCCACAGTATGCAGAGCATATAGAGGGGGTTTTGATCACAATTCTGCCCAAAGACCTATGTAATTTTTGCAACCTAAGTGGACTAGAAGCTCGGTGAAGTGGTAATAATAGACCTCCAGCAGTAGGTTTGGAAACTTGATATACCTCAGTTGAACAATAGATTATTGAGGTTAGAAAATCAACTTTTTTACCACAATTGAAACAGCATGTGGGTTTGAAGAATTGAACTGTTTTGGGTGTGAAGATTAGGCCTTTAATATTACACTCAAACTAATGAGCTGGCTTTTACGAATGTACCAGTATGTTGTCATCAAACATCCAGGTTATCTTACGTAAGCCTTAAACAGGGGGGGAAGGCAATCAGCTTAGCAAGTCCATCCCTATGACAAAAAATGCTTTATATTTTGAGGGGAAATGGACCTAATGAATACTGCAACATTGGCAGCTAAGGATTTAAAGTGTGATGTAAAAGTGTAACATGGGAGTTTTTGCTATGGCCTCTGTTTAAGAAACATGGCTTATTTCTCAGTCAATTTGATTAAATGAGGTTGAGTGCACAGTGCATTGCTGACAGCAAGTCTTTTGTCAATGCATAATTTATTTAGATGCCCACACACAAAGTCTCTCTGGAGATCAAAACATGACACTGTTGTAAAAACTTTAGCAAGGCTCACGGCTGTGAAATAAAGGGTGAGCCGAAGTACAACTTACCATACAGATCACATATTTCAATTTCACTCGGGTCTGAAAAAAAAGAAAAACAAAATGATTACATAATTAGCAAAGAAAAACAAATGTTGCATGTTAACACCAAAACTTCAAAATTTGTTTTATTCAGATTGTATTTGCATACTGTGCAATACTATCATAAGTTAGCTTAATTTACTTTTAAGCCATAAAATCAGCCTGTGGGATAAAATTTAAATGAAAAACATTCCACTTGATATGCCTAAATTATGGTACATGGTACACCTGAAAATATTTCATCCTTGACTTCACTTTAAGATAATGGGACAAAGTGTATATCACAGTATATTTTAAAAAATAAAAGCATCTAATGACAAACAATAATTTGTAATCACTGATCCAAGAATTAAGAAAGAAAGATAATGTGCTTTAGAGTGCTCCCAAGTGACATCACAGTTGGTAAGCCACGCCCACTGCTAGGAAAAATCAACAGTTTAAATGCAACAGTCACACATGACATCAGCTGCTACTCAGCACCTGTATAGCACTCTATACTTAATGTGTACTACACTAAATTTTGCCCCACAAAAGGGGCAGGTCTGGTGAAACTGCAGTGAAAGCACTCTATGTTACTCTGATGGTACCTTATGTAGTATAGAACTTGTCTATCATGAGCTCTTGTGATACATCTACTGTTTCATTCTACCTTAGTACTGATCCATACTCTACAATAAAAGATATCCAGCTAGAAGCATAAATCACAATACTATCCAAATCAAGATCAATCCAAAAGAAATGCTGTAAACATGGACTGAACAGCAAGACGTTTCTCAAAGAAAATATGCATCTATCAAAGTGCCTTGGGACCACCTATGCTCTCCATTAACCTAACTTTCTGATGTTAATATTTGAGCTTAACACTTGAATTTGGTACTGGATGCCAACTTCACAGGGAGTACATGTCAAAAACAGTAGACAAGTTGTGATTTATGAATACAGATAAGGCATTGCTCTACATTCTACTGCATCATTCACACTGGATGGTGTTGGACCATTACACCAGCAAGTATAAGGACAACATAGGCCTATTTGCTATTTCATTGTTATATTTTTACAGCAGATGAAAAAAGACATTTAAATGTGGATAGATCTGTCCATCGGCAGGCTGATATGTATCTTAACTCAACCAGGCTGGCAATTTCAAACCAGCCACAGGGGATGATTATGAAAGAACGATGAAACATTGAAAAATAAATGTAATCCACACTGACACACAATTGTCTCAACATACAATAACCAATTAATAAATGCCATCAATCCACCAAAATACACTTATTGTTCCTGACAAAAAAGTACACCAAAAGGGGTTCATTTAAAGTCATGCTTGATTAAATTTTGGCAAATAATTGCAATAACAATGTAAATTATACATAATTCCTGCAGTATCTACCTAAATTGGCAATGTCTTTGCACTATATTTGGAGCCAAGCACTCCATTTTGCATTGATTAATTTAAATATTGTTACATCTCTGCCCTTGTGTTATGACAAAAACTTATCCCTTTGATACTTTCACCCTAACCATACCCTACACTATAACTACATAGCTACCACTAATACTCATGTAGGATTGTCCGAAAGCAGATGTAGTATGTAAGATAAGGAACAAACCAATGGAATGGAAAACAGTCAGAGCGCATTCTCAAGAAAACACTTCAAAACCATAACAACTCTATGTATAATACTGTTTTCAAAACCTAGATAAGGATGTCACAATAAACAGTTATGTAAAGTATTGTTTTTCTCCAACGCCTTAATCTTTTGTTCAAGATGAGGAGTTTAATGCAGATTCATGTGAGCATTTCAAAACCATTACATGGATATATATAAGTGTGTAAGGCTTCAGAGAACAGCAAACAGACTACAAATTGAACAAAAAAGACAAAACACAAATTACAAAAACTTTACTACAGGCCATCAATTTTGGATGGCTCACCACAAATCAGCTAGTGTGCATTAGTGTTATTATTCTCACGCAGTGTTACTTCATTCGATCAGCAAGGAAAACAAGAAGAAAAAGACACTTGTGAAAAACATGGACACAAAAAAGGCCAACTATGTGCGTGAAATAAATATACGAGGGTTATGCAACACTTATCACCACACATGGGAAAATTGAGGCCTTCAATTAAATGGCACACAAGTTCACAAATCTGTACAGGATCATTACAGTGCCGAAAGTGATAAAGTCTTGAAAGATCATGATACCTTTTACTCTTAATGATTTGACTGTTCAAATCTGAGAGAGTTGAGCACTCATATTGTTGAACCCAATACAGTAATACTAAAAAGTAGGCCTGGAAGACATCAAGATTGTTCATGGCTGTGACTAATTGATTCATTTTAGTACTCACAAGACTACTCAACCTTGCAATTGGCAGTAAATTTAGAAAAACGTATCAGATGCTAGCTGTTCATAAATTTGTTTGATCAAATCCAATCAAAGCTATACATACAATCATCCAGCTGAAATTTTTGATCATAAGTTGAGGTACTATAAAACAATACAAGCTACCTTTATATGTTCCCATTGATCAGGCTTTTCCATGTATTCATTCTACGGGAGGAGTTGATCATAACTTGAAGTACTATAAAACAATATAAGCTACCTTTATATGTTTCCATTGATCAGGCTTTTCCATGAGTTCATTCTATGGTAGAATGAATATTTTGGGAGTTTAGAGGCCAGGTAATCTTCACAATATAATTGGCCCATCACTACTAAATTTCAATGCCCTAAAATCATATTACTGTGAGACACTAGCCAACTATGGCCAGAACACTGAAGGTTACTTTGAGGAAAGGCAGCACTTCATACATTTAATTCGTATAACTGGATAAATAATTTTAAGATGGTCTATTGAATCATCCAATATGCTTTGGCATTGTGCAACATTTGCTGGGTATTCATAGTGTGAAAAAAGTTTCTTTTTGTAGTCTTTTTTCACATCAAAAGTTTTTTTTATGGATACAGGAGACGAGTGATTAGAAACCTGACCCCCTAAAATGCCATGTCACCAGCTGCAGAAGTTAAAAGTCTCTAGAGAAGGCAGATCTCTGCTTGTTCATGTGTACACAGGATATTAACAGGGAAGGGCCATGCACAACTATGACTAATTATGGGCCATTCCATGAAGAGAGTTACCCTGAGGTTAAATTTGCAAGTACATGTTACCTTCAAGTGTTGCATATAGCATTGAAGTACATAAGTTGAAGTTACAGGACTTAAAAAGAAAATGAAAAAATTACGCCCCAGGGATGAAACTGCAGCCTCGCTCATTTCCAAAATGAAGTGGTCAATATTTTGTATTGTCTGAATGCCAGGTGAGAAATACAGGGTCCTTCAAAACAAATGCAGTCCGTATACCTAAATTAGCTTTGAATTAATTTAGTAAGGTCCATTCTTTCACTCCAACTAAGATTTTCAAATATCAGCTCACCCCAGAGGGCTGGGAGAGGGGGTTGTTAAAAATGTAATGTTTATAATGTAATATCCATTACAAAATTTGATCAAAGTTTACTCCACACCCCCTCTGCAAACTGGAAGGAATGCAACTGTCGAGAATGCAAGTCTTGGAACATTATCTCAGTTTGGCAGATAGCGGTAAACAATGTTTTCAAGTTTCTACAATGAGAAGAGAAAGAACCAGTATAGGAGCTTTTTGCCCAGTCACTTGTACCTAAAGTTTTCAAACACATGATACAAAGCAGTAGTCCAAAAGTTGGGTTATTTTTTTCAAAGAGACATGAGGTAATAACATTACTGTACATATCTTTAGATACTAGTGTCTGAAAATGTTAGTGGGGGGGGGGGGGCTGTACTTGGTTTAAATAAATATGGTTTAAAGGTTGGGTTACTGATGCTATCAATACACAGCAACATCTGAATTACTTTGTGCATACAGGGTAGCTGTAGAAATGAAAATCACTATTACATGGTAGGAAGGGGTGGGGAGGGTGATGTGCACAGACATTGACTATGATGCATTAAAATATATAAATAGCTCTAGAATTACATGTCAACAGTCAACCTGGTACAACATTTCCTCCCTTTTAGCATGACAGCCATAGTTTTCAAACTTAAATTTGCACAATGTAACATCCATAACGCTGCTTATGTATCCTTATCTAGACCCCCTGGGAATAACTTTAAATTCAAGTTGCACTGCACTGAGGAGAATACTTTGTCTGCTGTTTACTGGTACGTGTTTGGTCTTGATATAATTTTAGAATTCACAGATTTTTTAATATTTATTAAGCAAGGTGTTTAAAGTAGTGGTAACTTTGATGTAACATCCATAACAGTCCCTTCAGATGTGAATTCCCTGGAGACCACTAATGTCTTCAGGCTAAATTCAGTTTCTAGTTGAGCGGTTGGTCAATTGCCTGCACGGGTGCATTGGGATCATCTTAAAGGTAGACATTCAAAGGAAAGATAGAGACAGAGGAGAATCTTAATATCTGAGAGGGAACATTTTAAGAGACCTGAGGAAATTTTGATAACCTGCACCTCAAATAAAGAAACTTTGACAAGAGTCCTTTTAATTCTCCCAATCAAACATGGTCACACTAAAAATTTTCACTGATTGGTAGTATTTGCAGTATAGGTATTTTCTAATTAATCAATGCAAAAGGAACTCTAAATAATCCTCACTTGGATGTTTCTAAAAACTGCACCATTTAAACACACAATTTTTATTACATCATCCTGTTTAGGTGCAGAAAAAGTGCATTTTCAAAAATGTAATGTAATAACCTATCACCTGCTAGGAGACAATGGTTTAAAGATTCCTCATTGAAATCAACCTGCAGAATCTTGCCTGACAAAAAAAAAAAGCAGCACCATACTGTTTTAAGTTTGCAATGAATTCAGTCTAGGTGACCTTCAGTATGTATAGGTCTACATTCCACCCACTTTATGATCACATAGGAAGATAAAAACCACACGATTACAAAGCAATAACATTAGACCATGGAACAAATAGAAGGAAATAAAACAGCAGAGTAATGCAAATTACAATCATAAATGAAAGCAAGGTTGCTAAAGTTATATCTTTTAATCAAAAATTAAAGAAATGTAGACAAAGGGCTATGCATGCATGTCTTGCATGTTCGCTCTTCGGTTCCGTCAGTATATCTTTGGATCACGGCAGAAAACAGGGACAGTTCATGGCAACGAAGATACACACACACACACTACAGGATACATTGGGAAAATCTATTCCAGCAAAAGCAGAAATGAGGAAATAGCTCAACCAGTTTTGAGAGGTTTGTAGACCTATAAATGTCACTCCTGGTTATTTGATACAAACAGAATGAGAAATATATAAACATTTAAATGATGCAGCAAGATTCACAAAAAAAAGAAAAGCATTCAAAAACCAAGTTAAAAATTTTAGTCATTCGTCTTGAGTGGACTGCATGGCCAGTAAGGGAGAAAAAAATAAAGGCCTATTGTCTGAGGTTGGGTTGCAACAGTGAAATATTTCGTAAAAATAACCACCAAAGTTGAGAAAATACAATTGAGCCGTTCACAAACTCGATTCAGTGTCCTAGAGAACAAAGGGTGAGAACCAATTGGTTTGGTTTGAAATATGGTTCCTCCATAGCCGTGCACCTCTAAAGATTGAGAGGGGACACCATGGGCATATTCTACACACCCCAATCCACAGGGGCATTAACAGATGGCAGTGCTACTTTTAAAATACACAGTACTGCAGTATGTAAGACAGTGAGTGTCAACATATTTGTAAACATGACCTCTAGCAAATCAAATCTGTGTCATATCCCTGGTTTGCATCCTGAGCATTCTGCCCTTAGAACACACTGCATCAAGCATCATATAGACACAATCAGGGTTTATATATAAGTGAGTAGGATCTTATTTATACAGCCATATATAAGGGCCATCTAAATTTGCTACCCCAAATTTAATTTTTGCAAACCTTTTACTTACCTACCTATAGCTATCATGGATGGAAGCAAACTAATTCAAAATAAAAATGGTCTTGTGTCATATTGGTCAACTCAAATTGACTGCTTATATTTGTCAATAGAATTGCTGAGATCTGATGCGGATTTTACTTGAATAAAGGACAAAGAAATATTTGATCACAGAATCCTGTCTTGACAAAGCTTAGTTTTTCATCTGCCCCTTGTCCCTCCAGTACATAAGATCTTTGAACATACTGTTCTTCTATATCAGCCGTGTTCATGAACCTAAGATCTCATCAGGTGATAGGCTAACAGTTTAATAATGAGGCTCTTTGAAGGCAAGTTCACAAGTCATTATACTATAGGTAGCCATCAAGTGTCGAATTAACTATTGTTAATTGCTCAGAACTTTGTCCTCAAACACCATGCAATTCCTTTCATATCAAGCTTGCTTGAAGCAAATTCCTAAGCAAACATCACGTATTCTAGTCAGTGACGGATCGGATTTCTGCTCAATATTGATTGGATATTTCCTGTCTAATTCCTGTGTGTACCTACAACACTTTTAAAAAGTAACTTTCTCTGACAAATTTTGGGAATTTTGCACTGCAACTGTTTTTTTTTTTTTCTTTTCATGACTTTTTTTAAATAAAAGCTTCTGCTGATGTATGTTAAGTGAATCACAGATGTAGTATCAGGTGAAAAGAAATCAAACTATGAAACATTTCAACCTAAGAAGCATGTTTGCCTAAGCTTCATGAAACATCTGGTCTTGAGAGACACGCTTGCATAAGATGTAATAGCTGGTAAAATAATGTGAAAGACCATTCAGCTGGGAATGTTATAGCAACACACTTATTTACACATGCAAGGATATATAACCTGCCCATGACGGTTACAGTTACACTGTGTAGGAAAGAATTAATATTGTGATGATAAACCATCCGTCTCAGATAGGAGAACATCTACAATGTGCTGCTGACACAAAAAGCAGGAAAGTTACATCATGACCACCAATACCATTAGAGAATGATAATCATAAATATGCCACTTTGTTTGCTTTTAAGAGAATTTAGCTTCAGCAATTTACGAGCTCAACTCATACAAGGAATGGTTCACAATCACTGACTGCGTGTTCTTTTTGGGCCAAGTCATTGTCTTCTCTGATTCTGTAGTGATATGACTACAAAAAAAAAAAGGCTGAACAGATCATGACTCTGAATACGTGTCCAATCACATTCTCATTATCAAAACAAAATTTACAACACTTGCTCGATTACATTCTGATATTTCTTTTCCTCCCCTGTGTAAATACAAGGCAGCATTTGTCAAGAATTTGGTACCATGATGTTGTAAGGAGGTAAGAAGGCCAGTCCCCTGAGAGAAATCATACATCATTATATTCATGAGCTGTGTCTCACACTCATGAATTTTCACCATGACTGTCCTATGACAGATACTCCAAGGAATTGCAAAATAAACCCAATTTTACTTGGACTGAAAGAGCCTGATCTGGAATGATGTCACCAGTTAGCAATAATAATGAAACTCAGTCACCACCTTTAACCAAAACATTTGTTACTTTAAATGGTCAACAGAAAGTATAAGTTGAAAGAAGTAGGGGGAAGTACCTTATGAGGGTAAGTGGTACAGCCATTTAGAAGACACAAAGCAAATTCCATGGCCAGGGCTTGAACAAGAAACATGCATTACTGTGTAACAAAGCTATATGAAACAAAGAATGAAAAGAGAAAAGCATTGTGGTATTGTGTTAAAGTTTAAGTTAAGTCCAAAAGATTAAATTCTCTGATCAATTTTTAAAAACTGACTAGTTCAGCTGGTCTTGTGTCTGCTATGGTCTTTGTCAACAACTGTTTATAATTTTGGTACATTAATTTTGGAAACACACATTTCTGATAAGAATTATTTAAAGAAAAGAGCATTTCTAAAATCCTTAACTAATGGAACAATAAAATGAATGGATTAAATCCTTTTATTTCAGCACCCCTACCTTGTGACCCCTTATATTCAAATGCCCTTGTTTGACACCCCATAACCCAAAAGAATTCATTACATTTAAAAATTGCCTTTGATCCAACTCAATTGTAGATAAGGGAATTAAGGTGTCAGAACACAGGCATACATGTCAAAATATAGGTATGTTGAATATGGCAGTCACTTAAAGGCCAAGTTCTCTCACCCAAAACAGTACCAATTCTCCTAACCTTCTTAAGTCCCTCCACAATTGTCTGAAATTCATCCTAATCCAGACAATCTCAGTTTATTGCTTCAGGGTGAGTATAGAAAAACTCAATTTATATAATCAAAACACTCTCAGTACCATTCATGCTGTGTAATATAAGCTTTGGCACTCTGCATTGTTTGAATTAGCTGTCAATCAAAGAGCTGAGCCAATTGAGAATTTTAGGTACCCGGGTACCAAAATTGTGGTTTGGAGTGAGTGGTTTGGCCCTTTAATTGACAATCGTACCATGTAAAGGCTGTCTTTAGTTGGCATGAGTATGTGACAAGGATCCAACACCTTAAATACTCAGCTAGCATTAAAGTAAAAATATAAATATTGGAATCGTTTTAACATTAAGGAGCAACTCAGAGGGACCTAAAATTTGTTTAACGTATTTTGCTAACGGTTGGATCTGTCAGACACATGCATACACCAGCAGTTGCAATCGCATATGAGAAGCTTGTGTTAGATCAGACCAAAAGTGTCTTCAACCCTGATGTTGTGTAGTTGTACAAATCAAATTTTAGGAACTTTTTAAACAAGTTCACCACCATTGAACACTGAATCTATAAATAAAATTCTACCAGGTTCACACGTCTTACACGTAAAGGACACAAAGCAAACACAAGAATTACATGTAAGTAATCAGCAGATCATGCATACACTTGGATAATTTATCTGGTTATAGAATTGATACCATAAACAAAGGAACATATTTCACTTTGCAAACATTGTACCGTGGTGATCTGTGTGTGTGTTATATATTTACTCTTAAGTACCACAAGACAACGATTTCCCCGTTTGACTATGTTTTTAATTTCAATACCAGAAAATGATAACCTACAGAATGATTCTTTGCTCATATATAGGTTTTCCAACTTTAAAATTTTAGATAAAACTTTGACAAAACTTGCACTATAATACATCTACATCACATCAAATTTGGGTGGTCATAAAATACAGAATGCAAACGTGTTGCAGTTTAAGCTGTTTGGACAAGTATACTGTTCACATTTCAATGAAATTGCCAGATATTTTTCACAAAAGCTGTAACATTTCCTCCATTTTACTAATTTTGGCTTTAAAACCTGACTGAAACAATTTGTAGAACTATTCTAAATGTGGCAAGTTCAATGTTCATTCCTCATACCTAGCCTTTTCAAACAAGAAGGTTGGCCCCCTGTTCTTTTTACAAAGTAGGTGGGTAAAAAATGGTATCAAGGGGCATGGACAGGACAAAAGAAAGACTGTAGTACATGGAAGCAATACTTCTGACCTCAAAAATATAGTACCCAAAAATAATATAAAGTACCAAAGGTCTGGTCCCATCCCCTCACCCAGTCTGGAACAATTACCTGCACAGAACACCATGCATTTAAATGTATGTGTACCTAGACTATGAGGGAGAAACAGGCAGTATTGAAGTCAAAGACTGACTTCTTCATTCATTTTTAAGTAAGGAGTGCAATCTACAGGACAGCATGATCAATCCAACAAAAAGCATTGTTTTGATAATTAGTCACACACATATTGAATACTCTACAAGTTAAAGAAACGTGTATGCTGTTTCTATGAGACACTTTACAAAATGTTAACAAAAATTGTGGAGTAGGAATCAGCTTTCAAGGTTTCTTTCAGGAGGGGGGTAACCAGAAATTTCCCCTTTCCCCTTCCCCCTTTCAGAGGAAAGAGGGTAAAATCTCCTTCCCCCCCATTTATCTCCTGAGAAATATATACAACTACATTTATGTCAGCATCTTGGTTTCATATTTAAGAAGAGGACATCTTTAGAGCAAGAGTTCAAACTAATATTTGGTCTTTAAACCCCTTCTTTCAGATTGCACCAGCTATAGGGGCCTTGGCCCCTTTTGAGTATGTACTGGAATCCCTGTCTTGCAACATGAAAAACCCAGTAGCCCCAATGCACCACATCAAAATTTGTTGGGAGCAATGAAGTTCCACCCTTCAGGGCTTCCTCTATGTTCAACCCTGCAAGCTGTTGACTTGCTGTGAGGAAAGGAGGGTTAACGGTTACCAATGTAAACAGAAAATAAAAAAGATCAAGAAAGAGAACAATCTGTCCCTTACTTTGCACCTCCTAACAGAATTGTATACCTCCATATAGTGCAGGCAACACTGCTATAAGACAGAGGGCTCACTTCTGATTCTACCAGCCTGTGACATCACCTCAGTAATAGGGTAAGTAGTTATAGTACGCTACTTGCCACAGCAAAGAGCTATATAGGCCAAATGGGACAAGTCCTTGCAATGCCAAAGCAAAATGAGTTAATTTACCAGCCTTGAGGGTATACAAAGCAAAATTTTCAACTCTTCGACATTTCTATACAAATCATAAGGAAGGCAGTTGTTATGTAACTTTGGTAACCATATACCCACTGAAAAAGACATTTTGGTGGGGAGGATTGATGAACAACTGTGGCCCTAAAATCCCTAAAGATAAATAATGATAAGGGAATAATTGCCCTGCTAACTAACAATTTTCCAACTACTGGTGGGAAAAAGATGGGGATTACAAAGGACCATTGTTGGGATTGAGGGCTACTATTGTTTAGATTATTTTAAAACTTGTCTGCATATATGAACATTTCTAGTGCTCATATAAATTTTTTTCATAAAAACAGAACAATTGGGCAACAATAGGTTGTCCAACAGACAACTGTTTTGCAGTATACATACACCACATGTTCACAAATTTCACCTTATCATATGTACATTATTTCCTCGAAGCATTTTATAAACTTAAAAGTCTCATGATGGAATATCAGAGACCTGCTGGTTGTTGACACTTCAGCTCTTCCTTGAATTTTAAAGATTATTTTACTTGGTACAGTACACTACAAATTTTCTTGCCCTTTTAATAACAATGTGCAATGAAACATAATGCAAATTATACCTTTAATTCACATGTTAGAAGAATAAGCAAGTAATGCAGTAGTTGCTTGAGTAACTGTAACAGTCAGCATACTGTGTGACTACAGGAGATCTCAAAAACCTCATGTATAGGACATATTTAATATCCCTCATCTCATCTCACCCCCGACTTTACCCTCCGCAAGATAAATAAAAAAACGGAAAATAAGTCACAAATAAAGAAGAGTTCATCCATTCAAATCACCAAACTAGGAAACAAAAACAAATTTTAAAGAATAAAAACTTTCTTGTATTAGAACTCTCTATGATGCCTTTGCACATTATTCAGGTATTGGGTTAAACCTTGATTTTCTTCACTGTCACAAATTTCAGTCAGCCATTTCTGTGCCATTGCAGGTTCTTAATCCATGTTTCCATTTTTGTGAAATTTCAAACATTAAAATTCAAGCTTTCACAACTATAGTAATGTAGGACATTGCCACTCTTTATTAAATGGGGCCATGGTGTGATATGTGTCAGTTGCAACTAGGGTTTCATCTGCAGAAGAAACATTTAGTTTGACAATAGTGACCACTTGTTTTACAATCAGGAAGCTGAAAAAATATTTGCAGTATAGGTTGAGCTGTACTTGTTATCTGTACAGTGAAAATATACTGTAGGAACTCCTCTCCTTACCCCCTATACCCCGTAGACAGGGTGTTGTATCACACCAATAGAGGCTTTGCAATTACGTCACGGAACCGCCATGCTGGAGGACATTCATGCCAAATGCACGTGGTTTTGTAGTTACTTGTACTCCAACATGGCGGCCCGAGAGTATCATGACGTCATGTGAAAAGCCTCTATAGTAAGAAGCAACCAAAGGGAAACCAAAACTTGAGGCATGCATACTGGGAACTAAATTTAAAATTTGAACTTGTTATCAAGTTGGCTGTCACTAGATAACATATATTCACATTGCTGTGTTGTTAAATCTCATCTAACTAACTAGAAATTCTGATCTCACCCATTTTTTTGAGGCCATTTTGAAATCTTTATAACATACACCTATTTGATCTTGGTATCACACTAACAGTAATCCCTGAATAAATGATTTTTAACTGTGCACCTGGAGTTTATTGTGTGCCCAAATTAATGATGCTTGTGGTCAGTCACCTTCAGTGTGTTCCACTTGAGAATGACCAGGGGTTCAGATCTGGTTCAGACCTCGCGCAGGAGATCAATTCATAAATTGGAACCCTCTCGTTCCCTGGATCAGATCCGGAAAGCTTGATCGCCCCTTTGGAGAGGATCAGACAGCAGGCAGATGATCAAGAAAACAAGTGGGAACTAAAAAGGGGGGGTCAAGGTGACCCAAGATCAATGACGTACTTCCCCAGCGAAGGTCCTCATGCCACACAACCTGACCTGCAGACATAATTTCAATGAAATAACTTCCTGTTACTTGAACCCGAGGAGGGGATCACATCTGGCACAGGCGATCAAATGGGAACACTCATGCAGTTGGTTACAAAATTTTCCAGTTGATTGAGCTTGGGGCAATCAGCATAGGGGGATCAAGTGTGAACACAGTCCTTGTCCTGCACTGCTGAAATCAGGTAAACAATTTACTAATCCTGTCATGTCCAATATCATCCAATGAAACAAGTTAAATGATTTCAGGAAAAGATTGCCTTTCACATTTTTTTTCTTGTGGCATTTGCGTAGTATTGTTCACTATTTCAATATAATAAGTTAGCCAATAACATCAATTAGCATAAAGTATTGAAAGGCTATATTCTCAATACATTCCACTCTTCATTCATTTCCAGGTTTTTACTTGAGGGCTGGTATTATGGGGAACTCGGGGAAGAATAAGTATACTCTGGCAAATAGATGCATCCAATCTAGAGAGCTGTCCATAGCTAAAATAGTACCCCCGAGATGATATCTCCCAAAGCAGCTAGTCTACAAATGTCAATCAGATATTTGTCTTACACTCTACGTAACATGAATCTCTTGAAACACATCCATCTGCCCACACATTACTGTTTTTAGAATTAAGTAACACTATTAAGATTGATATATGCAATCAAATGAAAGGCCCCCAGAAAACTCTACAGAATTACAGTATGTTACATAAAACTAGTAGGGATAAGATTTTAACCTTAATAAGGGTATAAATGATGTTTGGTGATGACTAATTTAATGGACCTATCAATCACCAAGTTGACCATTTTTATTCAAATGCGAAGAGATTTCAAGCTTTATTAATTTGATTAAACTGTAGGTGCCAATGATTGTTGCTACTTCACAAACCTCTAAGGTGAACAACAAATTTCTGGTAACTGACACATTTTTGCATGATGTATTTGGTCAATAAATTCTTCTACTCTCCAGCAGTTGTATAACCAGAATGCAAAAATGCATTGAGGTTTCGATGATACACAAATGTTCTGTTTCAAAGAGTGCCATCATGCACCATTATCTTCTCATTCAAATGTTATATTAGCATGTTCAAAATATAATTTTGTCATTCTTGATGACCTTTTGACCTTCATAAAAGCCATACATAGCTAGACAAACAAACAACACACAGACAAATGGACAAACAGCTATCTTGTAAGATCATATTTAAAAAGGTTCCCGGGCTTTGACCCCTGGAAACCCCAGATGATCTTTCATATCTGCCAAAAAAATGGGGACCATCCTCTGACCATAATGCATCCACAAACCCAAATATGAAATCTATCCCAGCTTCCTTCCTTGAGATATCGTGTTGAGGAGGTTTTCAGACTTTGACTCCCAGTGACCACAGATGACCTTTGACCTCCAATAAAAATTATAGGGACCATCTACTTAATATAACGCATCCACATACCCAAATATGAAATCTATCCAAGTTTCCTACCTTGAGATATTGCGTTAACAAGGTTTTCAGACTTTGACCCCTGGTGACCCCACATGACATTTGACCCCCACCAAAAACGATAGAGACCATCTCCTGATCATAACGCATCCCCATACTTAATATGAAATCTATCTAAGCTTCCTACCTTGAGATATTGTGTTACCGAGATTTTCAGACTTTGACCGCCGGTGACCCCAGATGACCTTTGACCTCTGCCAAAAACAATAGGGACCGTCTACTGACTATAACACATTTACATACCAAATTTGAAATCTATACAAGTTTCCTACCTTGAGATATCGTGTTAACAAGCTTTTCAGACTTTGACCCTGGTGACCCCAGATGACCTTTGACCTACCCAAAAAACAATAGGAACTATCTGCTGACTATAATGCATCCACATAACAAATATGAAATCTATCCAAGCTTCCTATCTTGAGATATCGTGTTAACCAGTTTTTCAGATTTTGATCCCTGGTGACCCCAGATGACCTTTGACCTCCACCACAAACAATAGGGACCATCTCCTGACCATAACGCATCCACATACCAAATATGAAATCTATCTAAGCTTTCTAACTTGAGATATCTTGTTAGCAAGATGTTCAGACTTTGACCCCTGTAACCCCAGCTGACCTCTGACCTAAGCCAAACACAATAGGGACCATCAACTGACTATAACGCATCAACATACCAAATATGAAATCTATCCAAGCTTCCTTTCTTGAGATATTGTGTTTAAGAGATTTTCAGACTTTGACCCCCGGTGACCCCAGATGACCTTTGACCCTGCCAAAAACGATAGGGACTCTCTACTGACTATAAGGCATCCACATACCACATATGAAATCTATCCAAGTTTCCTACCTTAAGATATCGTGCTAACAAGGTTTCCATACTTTGACCCCTGGTGACCCCAAATGACCTTTGACCTCCACCAAAAACAATAGGGACCATCTCCTGACCATAATACATCCACATACTAAATATGAAATCTAATCAAGATTTCTACCTCAAGATATCTTGTTAACGAGATTTTCAGACGTTGACCCCTGGTGACCGCAGATGACCTTTGACCTACCCCCAAAACAATACGGACCATCTACTGACTATAACGCATTCACATACCAAATATGAAATCTATCCAAGCTTTCTAACTTCAGATATTGTGTTAACAAGGTTTTCAGACTTTGACCCCTGGTGACCCCAGATGACCTTTGACCTCCACCAAAAAAGATAGGGTTCTTCCTCTCAATATGGCGCATCTATGTACCAAGTTTGATAATTTTCAGACATTCCTATCTTGAGATATCGTGTTAACAAGCAAAGTGTCACAAACACACATACACACACACACACGCGCACCCACACACACACATACATACATACACACGCACGCCATCATGATTGCATTGGTTTCTCTTATCATCGGAACCAAAAATCAAGTGGTGATGACATTGCAAAGGTATATGGAGGATGCTAATGTACTGAAAGCACCACCAATGCATACATGGCTCTCCGTTTCATTAACACACGCCTTCTTAAACAAAAACTGGACAGATGTATTATAAAACTGTATGAAATATCTTTTTCCCCTACTGTAAACCACAAAAGTAATACTGATTAAAGATGGATGAAATGCACAAACATTAGGGAATATGGTCTGTTGTGTTCTGACTTCTTGGTAATAAGGAATGTGAACCCTTTTGCAGCCACTTACACAATATTTCAAAGTCTAAAAAGGTTTCTATTGATGATCATGTGAAATTGCTACATAATTACAAAAAGGGTTCTGTTACAGTACTTAACACTGGCTCTGAAAGGGTTAAAGGAAGACCAGTGGTTGGATTGCAATTGCAAGCATTTAGCACCACTGAAGGTCAATTTTGTAATAAGCAATTGAATCAACATACAGTAGTGTACAAGACCAGCACAACAACAGGTCCCTAAATAGGGCAGTTAAGGGAAATGTAAACCACTGAGTTATAGTTCTTCAGTTAAGATTCACATCAAACTAAAATGCAAGCTTTGAGTTATTTTTCAATAGTTAGTTGGATGAGATTAAATGACACATCAACATGTGTTATATAGTGCCAACTTGATAAAACAGTTCAAAGATTCATTGGTCCAACCCTAAAGTCACCTCTTATAACAGCCAGGAAATTCTGTGGGCACATTCTACACCCCCAGCTCACAGGGTCTACTCTTGGAAAATGAGCCTATACCTGTAACACAAACTGGAGTGAATCTAGCCAAAAACTGCCTTTGGCCAAACTGTTGGAAAAAGATCCACACTCTATGGTGTGCTTAAAAGTCAGTCAGAAGGTTAGTTTGGTACTGTAGACTTGCTTGGTTTTACAAGTAAACATACACTGGTGGCAGTCTTTATCAACTTGCAAATCAAGATGATGTGTCCAATGATAGACGATATGCTACATTGAGGTCAGACATAGCAACACTTTAAGGGATATTCCAGTGTGCTCGGATATGGTTGAAACAGTGTCACACCTGTCGGAAAAAATACCCTTAAAACAATCTTGTCAGGAACTTTTCTCAGTACTAATTATTTGCCCATTGAAGCGTTTGAAATTCACCATGAAGGTTGACATTTGATAGCATTTTATCTCAGAATAAGCTGAAAGGAGATGTAGCCCTTCAGTGCAATTTAAGTAATTGATTCCCTTTTCGCCAGCACTTATTCCAGGATTTGTTGTAAGTTGTTATTTGAACCCCAAAGTTGTTGGGCTTCTATTGTACCAGAATGGTAATCAAATCTGCTGCTCATTGAAGCAGCTTATAGGAGTAATGAACCAGTGGTCGGGAACTATAATTGGGAACCACATTTTTTCCCCTAAACACTGTGGTAGCCATGACGGATCTCCTTTAAGACTAATATTCTGTAATGCATGTATCAATGACCACAAACAACATACAATAACTATTGCAGCACTTACAGCACTGATCATAATCACTATATGGGGGGAAAATTCCTGTAAAAAAATTGTAAAATATTCAGGTTGTGCGCTTCTAACACTGGTTGTTTTCAGAAAATTAAGGCCCTTTCACGATATATGCAATATGCGATGCATTGCCATTAACTTTCGCCTACTTGTCTGGGAATGATAGTTTTTGTGAAAGTTAGATAAGATTTAGCGACACACCAACACGAATGTGTTATATCGTGTAAAACTGTTCATATACTGTTCACGTCCTCCTGTTAGGCACCTCTTACAATGTGGAAATCTGCCGTGGGCATATTCTACAACCCCCAGCCCACAGGAGAACAACCAATGAGGGACTTGCTTGGTCTTGTGGCGCAGACAACCCGCCAGTCATGAGATGAGTAATATTAACAGTCTTAGGTGTGCACTTTACAGGCAATATAGTCGGGGACAATATTTTTGCCACACATGACCTCCTCTGCCCACCTGGATGCAGTTTTATGTCATATCATGATATCCATGACCAGATATTTTATGTGACCAATCATGAGACAGCATTGCCATCCTGATCAGAAGACTAATGGGACTAATAGGACATTGCAATTAAAATTGGTGAGGGGTGGGGGAGGGGGTATGAAATGGGTATAATTTTTTTATTGAGTCATAATTTTGTAAAGAAAGTCAAAGCTTGCAATACAACTGATTTAGCAGGTCACCTACCCAGGGCTTCTCTTCAAAGAAGACTTCCATATGAGTAAATTGTCTAAAATGGCATGCCTTGAATTTTGAAGCATGTGATTATGTGCACACCTAGATCAAATGAGTGGCGCTAAATCTATTAAAGTTAAATAAAACAGCAAACCTACCATATTCTTTAATTTCCAGTACAATTTGTAGCACACCTGGAAAATCCGATAAACGGGGCCTGGAATGTATTCATTGTTCAGAGAAAGTTGTAGAGATGGCAAAGGGCATTATTTTCAACCCCAAAATATAGAAATTTACTTGAGTACATTGATCTTTACCCAAAACAAGTTATTAGATTGTTCAACTTTTAACTCCGGTACACGGTTATCTTTAATGTTTGCAGAGGAGCTCATTAAGCATCAAAACGTTTCACTGTAATGGAGTGGAATATGTCCTTTATAGTACCAACTAGATTTCTCCATTTCATTTGGATTTCATGCATGTCTGCTCTTTTTTTTTCTCTAATAACTTCTCTAGAATTACTTCTTCTACTTGCCATGTGCAAGGATATAATTTTTCATCCTTGAGTAATCCTTAATTCCTTTCCTTAAATTACATTCTCAGTGTGACAGTACCCAGTTAATGTGGAACCAGAGCTGTAATTGAACACGCCATGAAATGAACAATCTACAGATAAAACTGTCACAATTATTTTCAAAATTTCCATGCATCACCATTTTTTGGCAACTTAATTAATGCAAACAGCCCCCAGTTATGTATCAAAGCTATAAATCACCTTCATCTTCCCTGAACATATAGGCAAATGTTTATGTTCAGATGGATACAGTATGCGTGCCTTCATTTTCCGAGACAGTGCTAAATACTATAATGATAAAGTTCCAATCTTCAAATACTACTGTGACAGGTGCAACCTAACTCTGAAGATCAATTTCACCTTATAAAAAAAAGAAAAGAAAACAAGTCAAATGTGATGTTCTAAAGGCAAAACTTTAAACAATGATGCAGCAATAGCCATGGGAACATCAAACTTCTTAAACTTTGAGATGTTTCTAAACAGCAGGTTCTTTCATGAGAGTATCATTGTCAATGCTGCACATGATGAAGTGTGACAAGTTGATAGGTTTAAATCACACTCCACTAAGTCAGCTACAGTTAATGTATAAACAGTCACCCTGGGGGAAGGGTCTTCATGGCAAAAATCTTTCAAATATCCTGAGGGACCTTACATGCAATATTGGCATAAGCGTACTGGAGGAAATTTTCAGGAAAGGCTGATTGTCTACACTACAGCGCCACAATAATTGTTTAATAAGGCACAAAATAGTTTTTCCCTTCAATGAAAGGAGGCAAAGTATACCTTACCTCACCAAATTCACCCTTCGACCTTGGCTTTGTATGAAATTACTCTAAGAATCATAAAAGTTTGGCTTTTGGAATAACTGTTGAGTTTGTATTTTCGTTAAGGTCATGGTTAGATCTTTGTTTTGGTAAACCTTTGATTTGGTAAACCATGCTAATGTGCACTGTGAAATATTAAGCAACCATGACCTACACTTTGAGAAGCAATTCCAGTCTTGTTTGCAAAGGAAGTCTCCTTAATGTGCTTAGAAAGGTCTTTTGTGCTGCTTTGGTAAGTTTTTACCTGTGACCAACTTAGTCCTTTAAAAGAAGTACAATGTTTGATAATTTTGTTTCCACATAGAAATATTTGCTGTTCAAATATTGCACATTAGATTGCAAAATGATCTCCATTTCTTTCATTAGAGAATTCACTCCCTTGAACCTTTAGCAAAATTATCTGTTCCTTGATGTCCTTAATTGTTTCACAACTCTCTTGCAGATTCTCCTAGATTGGTCCAGTGACCGATTTTTGTCTGCAGTTTTCCTTTGTTGAAAAATAGGCCAAGTCTTACACTATCTGCCAAGTCATAGTTAATGTCCACTTTTCAGCTTGATTGAATAGTTGCTGCATAAGACTACCTTTGCCTTATAACATAAAATGGTGTCTGGGAGTGATTCTTTTTGTTTCAATATCATAATTTCCACTTTTTTACTATCAAAGAGCCGTACAATATTCTGGTCAACACCTTTAAGGCTGAAAGATATGACACAGTATCCATAACATTTACAATGATTCCATTATTAATTCTGAAGGAGCTACTTTCCACTGTTTTTGCTTTCAAACTATCCATCAAGATCGAACCAAACAAGGAAGACAATTGCTATAGTCTGCTGTACAAATTCATGAAACAAATGTTTATCTCCATATAACACCAAGTCCCTAAAGAAGTAACCATGCAGGAGCCAATTTCTCATCATGTAGCAATTCTGTCAAATTCACTACATGTCAGGTCTGATATACCCAACTATTGCATGACAAGAGCAGCAATATTGTCTTCAATGAGAACATAATTTACAGTATATCACTGTGCAATTTAAACAACTGGCACTATTAAAGTTCCGGGCACATGAACTTGCCACTTGCTCGTCTTTAGGGGGTATTGACTTTTTTTGTATTAAAAACTCATCTGTTATTATGTTCATGTACCAAACAAGATGATGAGAACAGATAATTTGAACAATCGACAGGAAATTCGGAACATGGTCCCAACTTGTGAGAAAATAGTTATCGCCACACTAAAGCATCAATAAATGTAAAATTTCATTTCACGAGTTTACAATTCCATAGTACTTCTTGTAATCTCAACCACTGTCTCACAGCAACTAGCAGGACATTTAATTGGAAATTTCAGCAAATACTCTACTGTCCAGTACAATGACTGTGGTAACCAATTTCAAATAATCTATACCTAAAGGAGAAATAGAGTCACCCGGCCCATGCAATTTGAATGAGTGTAGTACAGTAGAGTACTGTCTTGGTTCATGATTGGCTCTTAATGATCAAGTGACAATATATTTTTGTTTCTCACTTGTGGAAGTTACTATAGGAGTAGCTGTTTGGTTTACCTTAAAGCAGCTCATTGAGTTGGTTATAATAAAATTACAATTTTTTTTCAAGGATGTTAAGTTTTCTTCACATATCAATGACAAATGGTAAAACCTAGACAATCCCCATGTATACAAATAACAGAAAGGGCCAATTCAGTTTTCAAAAACTCATGACCAGATATTTTTTTTCCACTTATGCGCAAAACCATTACAAGTCAGGACACCAAAAAGTTCAAAATATTAACTAGCTTCTTCCTTACCTAGTACTGTTCTTCCTTTACTACTGTACACATAGGATTGGCTTATTATGCTAACAACATATGTATTTTCATGTGGTAGTAACCCTTCCACTGTCTCATTAAGTTATATCAGGATTGGGAAGAAATTTAAAAAATTTAGATGTTGTTTGATAAGTATGGGATCACAACACTGCTCTAGCCCTTGAATCTTATTGAAATCTGAATATTAAACACAGTGCTACAATGTATGAGCCATTTTCATGTCATTGACAATAAAGCCATAAAGGTTTTGTTTATTAAATGCCTGCATACTGGTTAGATGGAATTTAACAACATACTGTACCAACTCAAATGTGTTATACAGTGTCAACTAGAGACATTTAAGCTCAAATACAGTTCAATATTCAAGTATGATTTCATTGATTCAGTGAAAGTCCTAAATATCAAGTTCTACATCTTTATACAATAAAACAGATGGCAGTTAAGTTAATACTGTAGAGGTATTCCACAACCCAGCTGTCTACATCATAACCTGTGGGAGGATGCCCTCCTCTACTTTGCTATTAGTTTACCAGGGTCTAGTTGCAGTAAGTGGGGATCACATAAAGGGCAGTGATGGACTGAAATTTTGTAAGAATGAAGAGATGGAAATCCTCTACTGTGCTATTAGTTACCGGGGTCTAGTTGCGGTAAGTGGGGATTACATAAAGGGCAGTGATGGACTGAAATTTTGTAAGAATGAAGAGATAGAAATCTGACTTAAACTTGTAAATTTGATCCATGTTGCAGGAACTTCACATTATTTGTACTTCTATTGAGAGCAACAAGATTGCCCAAGTAACAATAGGAACTCAAAGAAGAATAAATTACATCTGCATCAGACACTGAATTGCAAATGTTCAAGTAATATGGTTCTAAAATAGTTGCCTATTATTGATGACATATGCTTTAATCTTTCCAATTCCTTTGTTTAAGTTTTTATATTGAAAATCTTATCTTTTTCCTGTAAATATGAGGGTCAAGAATTTTGTACAGAACAAAATTAAGAATATTTAGTATTACTGGCCCCCACTGTACTGAACAGCTTAACGTAGACTGCTGGGATTTATCTGTATGAAGAGGGTAATTACAGTCAAGAAAGGGAATGTGTGTACTGAATATACTTTTACAGAAAAGACAGAGGAGTGATGTTGTCACGCTGGCCACAAAGCAAAAAAAACAAACAAACAAACAAACAAACAAAAAAAAAAAAAAAACCCAAATCCTTATCCAACATCCAGACTGAACAACATGAAATTACAAAAACCAAGTCATCACTTTTTTGGCTTTCTGCCCTTCCCCTCAAAACATGTATAAAATATATTGAAAAATCCTATGTTATGTTATTTAATTTGCAGTCCTAGCTGGCCCTTTCATTATTTGCAAGAAAAACACCATGGGTAAACTACCTTCACTTACCTACCTACCTGTCTCACATGTATACATACAGGAATGAGAATAATCATTAATGTATTTCTTATTGGCTTAGAGACTCAATGAATTAAAGCACTACTTAAATGAAAAACAATGGTATGTACAGGCATCCTTTAAATGATTTAGTACAATCAGTAACGTAATTTACGATAATTTGTTCAATCAAGAGGGATAATGTGACACAAATAGATCATCTAGGGCACCATTTTCTTATAAGGGCACTATATAATATCTTCACTGTCCTGTATACTTTATACTCCATATCTATAATCACACCTATTAGCAGGAAGTAAAAACTAATTCATCTCCGTAATACTACCACTGACAGATAGTAAATATTGGAATTAAATACTCACTTTGGATCTTTCAAATTCTAGCAAATGGAAATTACAAAAGAATACACATGGAAATTATACAGCTCTTATCTGGAGCAAGCTCTTCAGTAGACAGGGCACTCCTGCAAATTGTAAGCTGTCGGCAATCAAGCATTTAGTCACTCAGTGGCCTAAATGCACAAATTGTATTCATTTGATCTGGAAACATATTTTGAAGTGACTTTTAATACATTTTTTTCCAATCCAAAATTAGAGTAGTAATGAAATCATGCCTATGTAACTGTAAATTGAAAAATTAATTTGATAAATTCCATGAGGAGATGGAAACTACTTTAGTAGAAATGTGGCTGTGACATGTTGATGTTATATTGTGCACAGTCCTGGGCAGCTGAGGCATATATTTACATGCATTAGATAACAGCTATACATGGAAGAACACCCAAAGGGAGATCTACTACAATAATACTACAATTTAAAGAAAAAAAAAAATTGAACTCATCTCTGAGAATAATTTATCTGGTATGGCACAGCATTTTGTCAAACAAAATGGACAAAGAGCTAAACAAATTGGGCAAAATTGTTAAGTACACTTTGTACATAAAATTTAAAAGTTTTATATGATTTTGTAAAAGAGGAACCCAGAAACAGAAAATATACTGTGCAAATTTTGAACATTTAATAAGTCCCTGAATCTGCTTTGTTAATAAATGTGAAACTCTCAAAGGAAACTAACCAACAGGCAAATAAAAAAAGTCTTGACTTGAAAGAAAGAAAATAGAAAGACAGACTAAGAAGCATGTTAGTAATCAACACAGGTGGACCAGAAGGATCATGAACTTGAAAATCAGGGATCAGGGGACTAAAGGTGGTATATGCTATGTGTGATGCCCAATGTTTCTATGCATGAATGTTAAGATTTCAAAACTTGAAGTCTCACCAATGCCACTGAAGTTACAAAATGCTGTCTGCAGTAACCTTTACTTTGAATAAATTTGGTAATTCCATCTATTAAAACTTCTCTGGGTTTCAACTCCAAAAATTTTGAGCTTGTCTTCAACCTCTCAGTCCTTTAAATACACAATGGGCTTCGCATCTGAGGATGACTTTCCTTTCTATCAGACAGTAGATCTTGGTTTGTGCATATTAAATTAACATACTCAGAGATGCATGAGAAAGAAATACACCATATCCTTATCAACATCAATTGTGTTTCATACATTCTGTGCTTATAAACAACCATCACTGACCCTCCAGAAAGGGGGAGAACAGGTTCAACAAAGACTTGTAAGCTGGCTGTTACAGAATCAAAATGTTCTAACTACCAGAAGCACTTGCCGAGTCCCTTTAACATTAATGTACATATACTAACTTAGGATAATCGAACAGCTGTGTTATACTTCTGAAAGCTATAGAAACATCACTCATTTGTTCCAGACAACAAAGTCATACTGAACCTGTACTATTACAGTTATGTCCATGTTGATGATTGAAAGAGCAGCCACATACAAAGCCAAAAAAAGCCTCCTACAAGTGTAAATATCTGAATAAATTAAAGATAGGATGATCATGCTAAAAAAATATCATTTTGATATTGGACATTTTGGCCTAACACTTCAAAAATAATTTTATGTGTGCTATCATAGCTGGGTATACTTCAAGAATGGACTTCTAAACTAATTTTGCTAATTAGTACGAAGACCAAAGATCAGTCACAAGGAATGTGTACTCAACATAATTCAAATACATAAGCCCCTAAAATTAAACAAAAATATGTTTTGAAACCTTATCACATTTCTTTTTTTGCTTCCTGCCACATTTTGACTGCAGTGCTTCTAGACAAAACAAGAGAATCAATTGATTGTAGTTAGAAAAAGTTGAGTTGTTAAGTGCATTTTCATTGCAAGAAGAAAATAATTAGAAGTGTAACCTTTCTGTCATGAGAGTCTCTCTTTTTTTTTTTTTTTTTTAATGTGAGAGCTTCTTTTTTTTGGGAATATGAGTAGGCTAATTGTTTAATTTATAAGCACTATTCTACATTTCCTTCCTGAATTCATAGTAAGTATACTTCATCAGTTTAGACTATTGATGTCAATGTGCACATCAAGAATAAAAGCACAATGATCAAGCCCCATGTGAATTTCTAAGAAAACATTAAAGTGGCAAATTTTCTACTGATGAAACCTTTTAATGTAATGTACACGTTATATACCAGTAAATATTTGCTATTACCATCCAGATGAGATCACAAATAAAGGAAATAAATGGGTCATACCTATACAATACATTGTTCCCCATAAATGTTTTCATTTTGTCATTGGAAACTCTATATGCATCAACATTTATCTGTGAATATGGCAATCATTAAATTCTTTATTTGACAATGGCAAAGACGGCAGGGGAAATAACGCAGACTTTCTAAAGGTATACATTTGAAATGGTTAGTTGTTTCATTTCCTGAAGAAGGCCATTCCTCTCTGTATTAAATTGAAATCCCAAAAATATCTGCCTCTGTCTACTCATACAATTGCAAAAGCCTATCTACGGGTGAAAAAACAGAAAGATAAGGCACATGACAGGGTAAATGCCAATGACTGTTGGGAATACTTCTGACTACAATCACCCTACTACATTACAGTTGTTAATCAAAAGATTATTCCTTCATCAAAGATAGTTTGGAAAACTTCCTTGAAGTTATTTGTTTTAGTTTACAAGTAAAGACTTTACAATTGGTTTGCCCATTGAATTTTAATCAACATAATCATCTCAAATGGATGGTTAAATTAAATTCTAAAACACCCTTCTCGAGCTGGTAAGTCTATGATGAGTTAGGAAAGATCCTTACCATCAGCAATATATCCAAACAGAATATTGTTAAGAAAGCCATGAAATACAGTTATAAATAGTTGCCTGTCTTTGAGATTTTCAGTGCACTTTTGTGAAGTCTGCATGTGCAATCAAGCCATACTGTACAAGCAACAATGGATAGTCTGCAGATAGATTTTAGGGTATTTACTAATGAAGGTTTACTAGACACCTAGAGGGATGATTAAAAAGGAAGGGGAAAGATATAATTGATTTGATAGATCTTCAAAATGAAAAGAAAAATCTGAATTTGAAGGTGAAGGGCATAAGCCAAAAGGAAAAAGAAGAAAAAAAATGAAATTTCCTGAAGGCTACAGTCAAGATACTAAATATGATACTATATAGAAACTTAATGATTCCATTACTTAATTACAAATCCCCACATGGTTCAATGGACTAATAGGATGTACCATTATGACTGATGAAAACTGATCAATATATCAACTTTACAGTATATTATGAGACAGCAAAAGTTTTGGGGAAAGAAACCACCTGAGGCAACACAGCAACGAATATAAGGCAAATGAAAATATCAAGTAACCTTACAATTTAGGACTGGCAGGCAGATCTTTTTTGGGAATGTATTTTATGTTATATTGAAAATTGAAGCATACTGCACTCTGTGGGGAGAGATTTGTAAAGATACATGTATAATTGAAACATACAGCACTTTGTGGGAAAAGATAGATATGAATCCAAACAGCCAATATTCCTGTATCCATCGTTTGCCTTGGTTCTGTGGTTTGCTCGTTTACAGACTGTTTCAGCATTTTAAAAAAAAATAAACATTCATGTTTTGAGGATCAAGAATTTGATCAACCCAATCACTTTTTAACACAAAAATGCTTGCACAGTACTACCTTAAACACTGTAACTACAGTAACAGAGTTATGTACAACGCTCAAAAGTATTTGAGTCATAAAATTGTTCAAACCTACAGAATGCTATGAGCTCAACCTGAACTCTTCAAATGTGCTATGGTAAAAAGAGGAAAAGTACTTAATTTGAAATTTGTATCAAAAAAGTTCTATTAAGTAAACGCAGAATATTTGGTGTGTTCAAAGAAAATACATTGCAGTCAACATTATATACAAACATTTGTGAAGTCCCAGGCAAAACAGCTTGAAAGTGGCTTGAATTCCTTCCATACATGCAACTTAGATATTGCAAGAGGTGAGTTCATATGTCAACAATGTGAATATATTTTAGTATTAAGTTTAAACAACACACTCAAGAGTTGCTGTGCCTTAGCTGGTCAGTTAGTTGGAGTTTTAAGGCCCCACTGCAGTTTCCAACCAATTGATTCACTTCGAGCTGGCCAAGGCTTTATTTCCAGTTGTGGATCACTGGCTTGTTTTCCCTACTGCATTGCTGATGCTGATCACCAAGCACAATGACAGTGCCTAGGTTACATTTTTAAAGTCTTCAATATATGGCTGCACCTGGCACTGTTCTCTTATGAATATGGCTATTCAAAACATGCCTAGCAACATTTTTTCATTTCCTGTGGTGCTCTTTCATCTTAAGGCCACTATACCTTTTATTAAATCCTCCAGTTTTGCTTTTGAGAAAGCAGTGCAAAAGTGAACAATTTACCCTTTTAAATGGCTAGCTGAAAATACCACCAATCATATGAATTCACAATGAAACTTTATCTTCTGTCTATATTAAGCTAAAACAAATAAAAATGCAATCCAGAGATTGTCTACAATCATGAAACGATCAACAGAGATTTTATGGAACAGTATAACTGTACACTGTAATAGAAGTAACCATGCTTGACCAAGTTTCCTTGAAATTGGTTCCAGAGGTCATATAAACAATGACCTAGAATGAGGACAAATCTGTAACAGAAATCTGCTGGAAAAAAGAATCATCATAGATAAATCATCTTATGGTGAAAAAGGATATTGATCAGAGTTGAATTTTTTAAACATCTTGATTGCAGAATATCTAATTTCTGTAAGTCAGAAGAAAATAAATGTTGTTAACATGTTCAATACCCTCAAGCAAAAATTTCACAAGAATTCTTAAAATATGTTCATATTTTTAAAACTAAATTATCTATATGGTTCAGGACTTTCCTTTAACATGTAATACTTCTATAGGAAAGTATAAAGTCCAATAATAGAAAATAATATTAACTGTATCTTTGGTACATTTGAGCCAAAGATTTATTGGATATTAATTTCTGCATTTTATGTGAACCTTCCACAATTCTCACAAATTACAAATGTGACAAATGGCAATGGTTTGACAACGCCAATACTACAAAAACGTCCAATGTACAATGTCCCATACTTGTTGAGATCAAACCAATGAAAGGTCAATTTATAATGCACACACATTTTAAAGAAAATAACAGACCACCTTCTGCATGAACAATATCTCGTAAAATCTTTGTTAGCCATTCATATGATTGTGCCAATACCCTGGGAACATGAAAATTGCCAACTCCTCTGTGAACCAAACCCAATGTACAGTATCCCTAAAACCAAGAAGTTAACAAACCACTACTAAATGACACATTAAAGAGCTCAATCACCTTCTTGGAATCTTCAAAACACTGGACATCTTTCTTGTTGCATACTGACAGGAAGAAATAACGACTGTTCGAACAGAAAAATGTAGTTTCAAAGGTGATGAACATTATTTAAAATGGGACTTAAGAAGTTAACAACACTGCACATCACCTTACTTGTAATTATAAGCAGAGTCTGGGAATGCACAAAGACAGTTAATTCCACAACAGCACAACTTAGACACGACCAATGGATGGCATATTATGAACAAACACAATGTTTGATTGAAGTAAAAGGAAAATGTACTTCAGGAAACAATCAACAAGTTGTGATTGACAAAGAACGGTAGGTATTTAATGAAACTGCACTTTCATGTTCATTTAATCTATGTTTATGAGACTATCCAATCCATTTTCTCATTATAAACGCCAAAATATTTGAGGCACTTCATCTGCAAACCATCTGATGATGGCAAAATCAACAAGTAACTCATGCACGAAGTCAAATTGTCAGTAGTCATAAGGCAAAAGGCAGAAAAGTGGTAGATTTATTTGCAACTCACTCATGTTTGAGATTTTAGCTCCAGGCAGGCAAAAGTGGTGGGCTGTTTCTCTAACAGAGCTTTTTACCAATGGATTCTGAAAATGGAACTAACATTCCACTGGATCTAACTTTTGTATCAACCCTAAAGTGACATGTGTCAAGGCAATTGAATGTATGCCTTTCAACAGCGAGATCAGTAGTCTGGAATAACAAGTAATTTAGCAAAGGAAACTTTGTATGCTGTTCATAACATTTTAAGCAATGGCCAAAACCAAGGTTTTCCACCTAAACAGTCAACCAAGTCGATCAAGAGCTATGCAAACAGTCATTTACAATGTCTACATTATTTAGCTATTATTTTTAAATCTGTACCAGACAAATTCACTTCATGTGTATGTATAGCAATTGATTTCTTCAAATAGAGATTGATACCTCAGGTTACATTTTATTAACCAGTCTCTTTCCCACTGTGCACTTGCATCTATAGTAAGGTTGATTTAATAAGCTAAGGTTTAAAACAGAATTTCTCTGGCAAGGTTTTTGGTATGAAATTTCATAAACCTTCACTTTTTCCCATCAGCTGTCAGCTTCTTTACAATACATACTTTACCAGCATTTTCACCAGGTGTTTGTCAAACCAGGTGGGGAAAGAATTTTCTGGTGCAGATTGAATCTGCAAAATTAGTGCAAAGTGATCACCCAATGGACAGGGGATCCAGGTAATGGATTCCACTTGTGGGATCCAGGGAGGAAGTCCATGAGCACTGGAGGTCCAGGGGGCAAAGCTCCAGAAATCTCTTTGTCTGTAATTTAATACCAGCAGACAAAAATTACAATTAAAAAATTCGCTTCATCATTCATAATTCACCCCAAACTTATGAGGATATGGTGCTGTAGTTTCTAGGGTGATTGATGTCAATCAACATGCAGAGCTAAACAATTTGCAGGGCCTAAGCCAGGAGGTTACAAAGGGGGTAAATAATTAGATGCATATGTGAAAAAGATTGAGACAATAGAAAGATACACATTATTGTACCAGGAAAAATATCTTTAAAGGAGATCTCAAAATCAAGCCTAATGCGAAGGAGGGAATTTCTGTATCAGAAATCAAACATGATCATGAACCCAGGGTTGTATTACAAATTTGAGTTTACAAAAAAAATGCTGCCAGGGGCAAAACTGGTTTCAGCTTTCTTGATAATACCTAGATAAACATGGGAGGCCCTCAGAGTAGCATACAAATGAATCTTTATCAAAAAAAACTATACATACAACTTTCTAAATGGCTAGCAGCATAGAATGGATATGACCTTTGCTCATACATACAGTATTTGTCTCTCTCACTGTAAGAGTCTGCTGGCATTTAAAGGCAAATGCACTATAGGGATTGCACACTTAATCATGAGCCATATGCAAGGTGCTTTAATAGTGATCATTTTATTTTTTTGTTGGAAAAGTAAATATGCAAATAGCTCATGTACAGATTTCTAAAAACCAAATTGAAATATAAAGTAGCTGTGCTCACTCAGGAAATGGTTCTCACATTTGTAAAGTATGGGGATTTTCTTAGTTTGACCATTTATCATCGGTTTATGAAAAAACTTCACAGGTTAAAAAAGTTCTTAAATTTGAAATTCCATGTACCAACTCAACAAGTTATTTTAAAGGAGCAAGGGGGTTAGAAACTGTTTTACTTCTTTGTGAAATTTACGAAATCACTTAGAAAGATCCACGTTTGCTTGTCATTGCTACCAACATGTTATTCTTAATATTGGGATCTTTAGACATGATTGAAACCACCAACACCATAACCCAATGAAATAATGATGAAAGATTTTCAAGAGATTTAGGAAGCAAGACCACCAGAGTTATCACTAGGTGGAAGACAAAGGAGCTGGATGGACACAAATTTCCACAGGCCTTGACAAAGATCACAACTAGTTTGCATATTTGCAAGTTATTAAAGTGAACACAAATGTATAGAATAGTTGACACAGAAGGCTAAGGAAAAACGTAACTCCTACTTGCCTAAATTTGTTTCTGTTGTTGTTAGGGTTGTCAATTGTTGCTCTCATAACAAAAAGTTACAAAATATGTTTCCATTATATTTTTGAGGTAATCGAAATAACAAAAGAACATCATCACAAATACTGTAAGACACAAGGGAAGAGAAACTCTTTTCAATCAAGGTAATTGGCCTTTACCCTTTTTTTTTCATTATCTGTTGACATGTTTTTCTGGATAACCTTGAAAGTATTAAATATTTTAATATTCTGGCATATCAAGTACTTAATTTCTCCTTTAAAAGTTTGTAATAACTGGTAAAGACTAAACTAGTAGAAACTTGTTAACAAATACCTCAAAACAACTCAAGCAAATGTTTGAAAAAAGATTATCTTTTTGACTTTTTATCTGTATAATGAACTGCATGTTTCTTCATGAAAAAAAATTGCATGCCATACATTTTTAATAATATCAGTCAGTTATATGAAACAGCTTAATACCATTTGTAATGACACAAACATCTGCAATTTGCGACTCGATTCAAAAAAAGAAGAAGCTGCCATTTTGTGATTTCATCTGAGAAGAATTTGGACATGAGATAATCTTGTAGCTGACCTTCAGAATTGAGAAGTACAACAAGGACAGCTCTAATAGGGTGACATATCTTGATTAAAATAGCTTTAAAAGATTGATACCTGTACAACAGTGTCAGCAGAAAATATAACAGATTATCAATCAAATCTTGTCCATGACATTATTAGCGGTATAGAGCCAAAGAAGGTCAAAGTCAGGTGTGATTATCTCCTTAATATTTGCAAAAACAATCAACAAGGGACTTTATTACTTCAAACAAATTAATCTTGTCATTTTAATTGAATACATGCATCATTTACATAAACTTGACCTTACATTCATTGCAACCTGAAAATTTTGAAAAATGGGGGAAGGATAAAAAGGAAACACAATGTGTACAGCTAAAAGACATCATTACTCAAAGAGTTTATGTAAAGTAAACGATCCAGGAAGTTGAAAGAGATGGTATTCCATTGCTTGTCCTTCCTGTAGGAAACGTATTTTTCCAACTTAAAGACAGATATTCATCACTTCAAAAATTTTTTTTATAGTTGGGGGACAGCAATATTCTCAATTGGCTATTGTTCTTTGATAGACATCAAATTCAAAAGATTAAGAGTTGACTATCTACAATTGAAATAACAAGATCAACATTTGTTATGATAATGCCACATACTTCAGTTGGTTAGCAGAAGTTTCATTCCTAAGGTGCTTTCCACCAGCCTTTTTCCAGTTGTGGCCTACTGGCTGAATTGTGAACTACTCCATTGCTTAAATGCTGAGCCTCATGCACAATTACAGTGGGTTCAATTTTTGAAGTTTTCCATATGACGCAGCCAAGAGTCCAACTTGATTTATAATGTTAACTTTCTTAGCAGAATTTTCATACATACAACTTTTCTGATCTAAATGACAATCAACGAATCTTGATATTTTTTTTTTTTTTCATTCATTTGAAAAACCATGCATGTCTGACCTCACAAGTTGCTGAATGAACAGTCAAAAATTTTGCAAAGTTACTAGTGCTGCACCCCTAGCTTAAAATCTGTTCTCAGAAAGTAAGACCATAACTGTAGCTTAAGTTTCTCACTGAATAAACTGTGAAACTGAAAATACCAAAGCCTGCAAAATTTTTATGTAGTTACCCCTACCATACCTCGTGTGAGGTCTACACAAATACATGGTATATACAGTAAGCTCACATTTGTGTAAAGCACTAAAATCAACTGAATCTAAGGGAGGGATTTACCCTATCCAAATTTGTGAAATTTGCATAATATGAAAGGGGCAACCCCTGTTTCCATTTTTTGCATGACAGGCACATGACAAGAGTTAATTGATGGGCAATTCCAGGCCAGAGGATCCAAATCTCCAAAAATTAAAAATGAGCAATTGCTTTGGAATTTGGTATCAAATTGAAGCTAAAAGTATGAATTTTTCAGATATAAGTTTAATTTCCCCATACTAATGACATAAACAACCCAAAATTATGGATAATGTGAAAAAATTACATTTTGTTGAAAAAAATTGAGATTAAAGTGCACCTAAATAAATCCCCACAAGTCACTCCTATAACATTAAAAGTATCAAATTTGAATACTGGCAGATAGTTTTGGATTATGCCTCAGTGTCCCAAACTGTTTTCAGTGGTTTGTATATTGCTGCGCATGAGTGAACGCACATGAATGTCAATATATGGAAAATATGTCACACTGTAACCGAAAAACTGCCCTTTTTTTTAATATCTCAAAAAATTGAAATTGAAATCAACTGATATTTTTTCCCCAAATCAACTGTGCAGGCACTAGATAAATCCACATATTATTCTCACTCTGGAACCTTTTGTATGGGAATAATGAAAATATGAAATATGTCACACTGTAACTTTTTGGTTACAGTGTGACAAATTGTTGGTTACAGTGTGACATAAACAGTGTGTTTCTATAGAGAAAAGTGCACATACTTTAGAACCAGTCCCAGATTACTATGTTATGTACACCTTGGTACCCTTCAGATTTGACTGGCATGGAGATATTGATTATTGGATAATCTGATGTATATTTTGCACGTTTATTATGGTCACCACTGGGCTATGATGCTCCAGTGAACATCCCTCCATTTCCAGCTTGTGCAGTGATTTATTGTTTGAATAATGAGGAACAGCACAGTGTCCAGTAGTCATTGAAAAGCACCCAATTTATGCAATTAGTTTTTTGTGAGTTTAATAGGTATCTTGTAGATCATGCTGAACATTTACTCAGTTTGCACAACTCCTTGCACCAGCTTCTGAGGTATCATAGTTAGATTTTGAACAATCATTTTTTTTTCGAATGGTTATAAATACCAGTATTGTTTCATTTGGAACGGTGTCATGTCTATAAATACTTGCCATGTATGTTATCCACTTGCTTACAGGCCTAATCCTTTCACTCCAAACTACAATTTTTTCAGCAGTCCACAGAAATTCCTAATTGACACCACTCTTTGATTGACAGCAAGTTCAAAAAATGCAGAAAACCAAAGCTCATATTACACAGCATGTAATGTAGTGAGAGTGTTTTGATTACACTTTGGGGTCTTGTTAACTCATGCACCCTGAAGCAATAAACTAAGATTGTGTCTTGATTCGGGTGAACTGAATTTTAGACAATGGTTGGAAGGGCTCAAATGGGTCTAATTGAGTTGACAATGATAACTAAATGAGAGAGTTGAAGGGTCACTACAACATAACAATGTTTATAGTTAGCGTAATGAGTCAAGCTTCATATCCAGTTACGGAAAAAGTTAAAATTTCAAATTCTGTGGTTTCATGACTTGTTCTGGTTTTGTGCATAATGTGAAAAGTGTCTGGCTACAATTTTTTTTATAACTGAATTGAATCCTTGAGTACTCTCTCATAAAACAGTTATTTGTATGTAGAATGTGGGGATTGTCTAAATTTGACTATTTGTCATTTGTATGTGAAGAAAACTTTACAGGTTTGGAAAAAATGGTTGAATTTCATGAACCAACTCAATGAACAGCTTTAAGTAAATCTGGAACCACTTGGGGTGAGAGGATTAGGCCTTTACATTGGGACAAATCTCCTCACAGCAGACTTACTGTATATTCATAAATCATGGCAAATGTTTTGGTGTGTCTTCCACATACTGGAGCAGAATGCTGAGCTGGTCTCATTAAAACTGATGCAGTGTTAAATTTGGTACCATCTTTGACAGTTTCGTTCACGGTGCTATTGTACACGTGTGCTACTGTATTCAGCATTATATAAAATTGAAAACAGTACATACACTTACAGTAATGCATAGTCTCCTGATGAATGCACATATCAGCTGGATACCACCTGACAGAGCTACTTAACTGTTCTTTCTTACTAACATAAGTGTATAAGAACAGAAAATAGTAGTGCATGAAATCATACGTGCATTTCCAGCAAAACTGTCTCGGAAATTTTTCCTTAAAATTTATACTATTTTCCAGAAATTATTAGGCTTGTCATCACTTTGTAACACTAGCAGTTCCTCCTTAATTGACAGATTAACATTTCACTTTGCAGTTTAATTATCCATTGAACACTCAACATGTTTTTGGGCCACACATAGCTTGATACTGCATGCTTTTGTGTGGCACACCATGTTTTGCACCTTCTGTCACACTGTAACCACGCATTGCTAAAGTTATGATATAATATTTAACCTGTTAATGCTTAATCTGTGAAATTGCTCATATCTCATGAGAGTTAAGACTTTGCTGGATGAAATGTTCATATTTACAATTGGGATGCACTTTGAAATTCAGAGGGTTTTTAGAAAGGGTATTTGGATATAAAACCTAGGTATTTTTTATGTCACACTGTAACCATAGCATATTTTTATTGATATTCAAAAATTATTATTTACAACTCTCAAAAACTGTGCATGTTTTAAAAGTTCATTGTTGCCCCTCTTGCACTGATAACCTTTTCTACAGATTCCCATTATATGTTCTGAGAAAAACAGAATTGAAATGACTAAACATGTATTTTTTGTCACACTGTAACCGTGGAATTGCCCTGATATTGTTATGCCATTTCATTTGAACAACATGGTGCCATGGATCCTTAGCTGTGACATAGTTGGTTTAATTTTCAACTGACCATTTTGGTTCCAATTAACCAATCACTTGGATGGTCACTTCATTGGGTTTGTTTTTCAGCTGAATGGGGATAATCTATTTACTCCAAGTCTGGCTTGAAGCTACTGTAAGCAGAGGTAAATTGGTCACAAATTTTCTTCGAAATTGTTGGGACAAGTTTGAGAGCTGAGATGGGAAAGTCACAGCTTAAGAAAGAGCAGAGTATAATTCTGCATTTTAGAATAGCTAACATTAAAGTTTAATAGTAATACTCTCATAGGTAAGTCTTATTAAATTATTAATAATATTATTTTATCATTGCCAAAGTCAAATCCATTTTTTCACTCAGTTGAAAAAAAGGCAGACTTATAATATAATCATTTTGCAATTTGGAAATAATCCACAGACCATGCAAAGAAGAGGGTACTCTCTTACGGTTCCTGTATCCTAACTATGGCAAAACACACCACATACCATTTCTCTTTTAATTTTTTTCAAAATGCAAACAACAATATGGAAAGATAACACAGTTTGAAGCTATTACAGTAATATTGCTTATTTCTCTGAAAAGTAGTTCATTAATTGTCAGCCAAGGTCCACCTAAAATTGCTGAAAGTATCATTGTGCAGTAACCCTTCATATTATTTGCAGTTAATTGAGTTCAATGGCTCAGTTTCCAACCAACTGGTTCAAGCCAGCCACAGCCATGGCCTTTTTTTTCAATTGTGGCTCACTAACTTGTTTTCCATACTCCATTGCTTATGCCGAGCACCACGCACTATAGCAGTAGGTTCCATTTTTAAAGTCTTTGGTATGACTCGGCCAGGATTCGAACTCCCATCCTTCCATCTGCAAGTCAAAAGGTCTATCCACTTGACCATGCAGTTGGTCATCTATATTTGAAGGCCATCACTTATACCTGCTTAGAATTTGCACAGTTTAGCATTCCCCTGAAAAGATATATAATGGACCCATTAGATAAACAAGGTTTATTTTATGTAAAAACCTTAGGTCATGAATTATCATCTTAGAAATAATGAAATAATTACGAAAATGTCCATGTCCAATATCAATTTAATTCAGCAATGTTCACATTACTACAAAAATTGCAAAACATTGAATGTTTCTGGACTCAACCAAAAGCTGCTCTATGTTATGTCTGTATGCTCCCTTCATGTGTAAAGCAGTTCAGATGACAATCCAAGACAAAAGAAGATGGAACACTTTTGCCCAAATGTAGCAAATCTTAGGCACAGTTTTGCAGCCTGTCTTTCAAAATCCCCCCCCCCAAATTCAATGTTGCCTTGAAAAACTATACTCCAAATTTCAAGCATTTCAACATTGAATGGCTGACTCTCCCATCGATTTTTGTCAAGGATTTAACTTCAAACACTAACCAAATGTACAGTACATACAAAAATAAAACATAAAATGTGTTGAATCAGACTCATTATAGTGTAAACAAAGAGTATGCATATACAAATAGATTTTTAGTTTTCTAGGTCCATTTTCAGACCACCAGTTGACCACAGCCCTTCAGACAGGGCATGATGTTGATTGATATTAAATAAGGCCTTCAATTATGAGGCTTACAAGTACCATTGGAATTGCACGTGTACCATCACTCTCCTCAAATCCTTGTGAGGAGTGTGATTTTTTGCACAGACAGAAGAAGATAGGGCTCAAATAAATTTTTAAAATAGCACACCTTTCACACTCCTTACTTTCTTGAGGAGTATGATTTGTATTCTACATGCTTGAAAAATCTAAAACTCAGGGCCTGCTAAATGAAAAGACAGCATGGGAAAAGCACTGCATTTTTTAGTCTTCATGTCAAATAACACTTCATTGCCATAAAAAAATGCAACCTTAAGACTCAATTGAATTACTGGAGCCATTCTGCATAAAATGTGCAGTTGATTAAACACGGCTGAAAATAATGGGCAATGCCCATATGCCAGAGGCCTTTTAACATGCGTAAAAGCAAATTAGCCATGAAATATGTCTATTACTTGAAAGAACATACATCAACGTGACATTAAATGCATGCAGTCACAGCTTCTGAAGAGTTCAAAACAAATTATAAGATACAATTTATCATTAAAAACTGATAAAGATACACTTTTGGTTCAACTTGTAATGCTTTTCTTGGATCTTCCACAACTATACTACTACAAACATAATTTAATCGATTCTGATTCTTCCAATATACTGGCATATGATGATGCCAAGCATATATGGAACATTGAAATCCAAACAACCTGAAGTGCACTTGCAAAATCTTCTGAGGATTACATAAACGATAGCCTACGTTATCATATAGCATTAGCAAAGATGTAATTAGTTAATAGCCTTTTGTAAAGATTTCCTGTACTTTTATGAATCTTGCCAGCAATTCATGGAAATTTCGAAGTAATTAAACATGTATGACCATGTGACTGCATGAGACGGCACAACCAACATGATGCATGGAATTACTTACCTTGTTAAAATTGTTGGTGTATTATGCATCTAACTCTGTCAAACATGCAACATAAAGTTCCAACAACTCTGTTCACCTGTCCATGAGGTTTTACTGTACATGTTCAGGGTAAACTTTAGTTCATGTTTCCACACATTTTATTATTATTCCAAACCTTTCACACTTTAGTGACAAAAAACACATTTTTGAAAGAAACCAACAACAGATGCCATATTACAGTTTCATATTAGACTTTTCAAGCAAATTCTTTTCTGAACACACACCAATTAAGTCTACATTAAGTGTGCAGGATGCATACCACTATGGCAATGCAATTCACTTATAGGTAGTTGTTTATCACCCCAGACAATTCTAATTCCCCCAACCTACTTGTTTCTAGCCCCTCCTACCACTGTCTTAAACTCATCCTTATCCAAAGACAGTACTACCTTTATTGATTTTGGGCACATACCCCGGTGAGTATACAGGGCCCTAGCTACTACCACAAAACACTCTTACTACATGATATGAATTAGCAACCTTCCTTTCTTTTTTCTTTTTTTGTTTTTTTAATAATGCCAATCAAAGATCTGTTAGAGGTAAAATTGTGGTTTGGGGTGGTGACTGAGCTGCCTTTAAATTTGCAATATAGGTAATTATGATCCGCTGACTGGAACACAAGAACACTGAGTGGCAGAAATCTTTCATTTTCATTTTCCACTTTAAAGTCATGCAGAGAAATTTTTTCTTTGAAAACATTCCAAACATAGGGTATCAATGCAATGTTGATACCTTAAGTTAAAAAATGCAGCTCTGTAACACCCTACTTAACCTGATATACTGAAATAATGCTCCTCATCTCAAAAGGTGTCTCTATCTGGAACTAATGCAACATCATTTCAATAGAAGTCTTTCCAAGGAAAATAATTAAACCTGTCAATCAGTATGTGGCTATAACATTTTGTATCAATGCTATACATCATCAAAAACAAATGAACTATAAGCACAACATTGTCAATGTGAGCATGCAAGATGAGACAAAGTATACTGTTTGTTCTGGTGGTTTGAAATTACCCTGCAAGAGTAACATTAATGCCTACTGAGATCCTCATTTTTTTTTTTTTAAATTCATGCCATCGTGTTGATGCATGAGCTATGAGGAACACACTACTGTGCCAATGAGATGGAATTAACAGAGGAAATACTTTTTGGAAGTTGGAAATGAACTCATGATTGAACAGGACTATTGGAATGGGGCTATGTTGGAGAATGATCAATCTTTATGATCAATGAAAGACAAAATAAATTAAGTATTCAACACTTGACATTCCTTCTTAGTGTATAAACTGTAAAATACAGCAAAGAGGAAAGCTGGGGTCATTGCTACAAGTACATTGCATCAAAATGATTTGTGAACTCAAGTAGTTGAGGGAAGACTGGGAGGAACAAATGTTTATGTACACATGAAGAAAGGTTAAGTGAGATAACAAAAGCTGCATACCTTCAAAAGAAGGATGGGTTCACTAAATGCATGCTTCAATGTAAATCAAATCAAGACAACATTCATATCACAAAAAAAATTCCCTTCATTTTAAAAAAAGAGTATTGTGGGATAAAGTTTTGATGTGTATTATTTTGGGCGACAGATAAATGCCACTGACATAAGATGATGCATTCCATAATCCTTTGTCATTATCTTACCGATTGGCCTAAGCTGGGCTGGTCATGGCCATTTTTCAAGTTGTGGCTAACTGGCTTGTTTTGCCTACTCCATTGCTTATTGCTTGGCACCAAATAGCCTTCAATGACAGGAAGTTCCATTTTTAAAGTCTGCAGAATAACCCGACCTGGAGTCAGACTCCAAACCTCCACAGCTAAAAGTGTTGCTCCTACCACTTGATCGACTTTCAATTCATTGCTTCGAACTGCCACTTTCTTTATCCACATAGCAACGACAGTCATTAATAATGATCTACAATTTCAGCCTTAAACCAGCAGTAAACCACTTTATTCAAGATCAATGATTAACAAACTTTGCTAATGATTACATTATCAGAATTACCTCAACTTTACAACAACAGTGATAAAGCATTATTTTCTTTCAAGTACCCCACTTCACTGGGAAATTCCCTAAATGACATTCTTATACCAACAAGTACAAATTGCAAATCTTACAAAGGTTATAAAATGTGATCACTTTAAAACAAGAAACACCAAAAAACAACATCCACATTTTCAATCAGAAAAGGTTGAGTAACTTGTAACTGGAATCATGTTGCAAAGCATAGTGATTGCAATTTCAAAAAGCAGTCCATGCAATCTGCCATGTATGGGTCTTCATTCTTCATCAACATATCAAGGCATTGCCTTAACCCTCTACCACCCAGTGTTGCACTTTTGCTACAGATGTCTTTACTGTTTCACGCCGAGCTTGAAACTGCGAGTAGCTACTCCAAAATTCGGCGACAGCAACAAGAGAGACAATAGTTTAAGGTCACAGGGTTAATAGCCTACAGAAACCAATCCAGGACGTGTTATCACCACTTTTCCGCGGCTCCCAAGGCCTGCAAATATGCCCTGATTGGAGCCAGGCACTAAAGGGTTAATCTAAAGTATCTGCACCATGGGGCTGTGCACACACGTAGAGGCAGTGCCCTCAGCTTTGCAGTTAATGCACCCCGCAAGCTTTCAATAATCCTCTACCGCCCAGTGTTGACTTCTGCTACAGACGGAGAGCGCAGCCCCCACACATCTTTACTGTTTCACAAGAAGCTTATAACTGCGAGTAGCTACCCGAAAATTCGGCCACAGCAACGATAGAGACAATGGTTTAAGGTCACAGAGTCAATAGCCAATGGAAGCAGATCCGGAACATGTTACAACCGCTTTTCCCCTGACTCCCAAGGCACACAAATATACCCTGATTGAAGCCGATCACTTGAGGGTTAAAACAGTTGGAAATTAATTATAAGGCAAGGCAAAGTCATCTGGTTGACCGGTCCACCAGAAGATGCTTCAGTCCAGTGTCCAACCGACTTTGTTGGCTGGGCAACCAATTTTAGTGGCACACCTATGCTTATGTGGAGGGAAAGCTGGAGCACCCTCAGAAAAACCCACACACATAGAGTGGGATTTGAACCTTTGCACATGTGAAACACATTGATAAATAGCAGATGGAATAGACCACGCGTACTGCCATTTGAGGACAAGGATGATAAAATCTGCATTAGCTATGCTACAGCACACTGACCAAGTTAGGACCATGGTTGTCTGTCACCCTTTTTGCATGGATAATTAATCAATGTACTTTCATTAATACCTGAGTATATACAAAGGTGACCACCAGAAATACTAACCATTATTTTACAGGTATTCAGTTAGTAGGTTTGCAAACCAAAGAGAGGTACATGCCACCTTGCAGCACAGTAAAAGATACAATGCCATTCATATATCTCTTAGGCTATTGCTAGGTGATAGCCTACGACTGGTAAAAAATGCTCATTTCCCTGTAGAGAGTGTACTATTTTCATTCTTCTTTGCCAACTTTCAAAAACAGGAAATTACTGTCTGAAATCCAGTTTTCTACAAAATTCCTCAATTTCCCAGAAAGGAGCCTCTGAGCTTAAATGATTGATGGTAAGGGTGTATAAAGAATTAGACATCTTGCTGTATAAAAGCAATCAAGTTGGATTTCAACAGCTTCCATATATATGCCAAATAGACACTTGATATATTTAACTTTTAAATTTTCCTTTCTTAGAGGAAAAGTTACCAAGGGAAGGATTCAGTCAATTCCCCAATAAACATTTTTACACACTACCTAGCTAAAGCTTAAGTCATGAGCTCTCAGGGATACTATATCCAATATTTATTTTTCTTAATTCTCCATTATAGAAAAGACAGAACTTTCCAATAAAGTTTGCCATGGGCTGGTCTAATTCATGAATTCTGATCTGAGAGATCTGAGCTGTACATCACTATTAAGGTGAGGGAATATTGCGCAGTATGGCATGACAGCATCACATTAAGAGATCAATGAATGTCACGACTTAGTTATTTGCTAACTGTGGGTTATATATGTACATGTATGCATGTAAGGCTCAGGCAATTCCAGTGTTTGGCCTAATGGTAAGAGTATCTGCCTCTCACAGGGGAAGCCCGATTCTATTCTTAGGTTGAGTCATAAACCAAAGACTCTAAAAATGGGACCCACTGCTTTTGTGAGTGACTCTCCGCATAAGCAATGGAGTCGGGAAAACAAGCCAGTGAGCAACAACTGGAAAAAAGGCTGTGACCGGCTTGACTTGAACCAATAGGTTGGAAACTAGGCCATAAAACTCCATCTAACTAACGTTTTTGGATTTTGTAACTTTATACAAACTCTACAAGATTGCACCTTAAAGACACCTCCAAGAAAGTTTTTGCCTCTTGAACCTGCCTGTGACTTTCAAGGGTCTGAGAATCCTTAAAGAAGAGAGAAAGAAAGCTGAACTTGATTAACACTGGCCTGGGAGAGGGGTCTAAGTGTCCCCCTCCCCTATTTGGAAAATGCTGGCTTTCATAGGACCTTCAGATGCAAAATGGTGCTTTCAATTTAACTTTTGGGGCGTATGCTTGGGTAATGAAATTTCCCAATTTTGTACAAAAGAAAAGTCATTCATCTGCAGGCACCAAACCAGAATGCAAAAAATGCATTGAGGTTTCCATGATACATAAATGTTCCGTTTCAAAGAGTGCCATCATGCACCATTATCTTCTCATTCAATTGTTATACTAGCATGTTCATAATATAATTTTGTCATTCCAGATGACGTTTTAACCTTCATAAAAGCCATACATAACTAGACATACAAACAACACACAGACAAATGGACAAACAGCTATCTTGAAAGATCACATTGTTAAAAAGGTTTCCAGGCTTTGACCCCTGGAGACCCCAGATGATCTTTCATATCTGCCAAAAACAATGGGGAATATCCTCTGACCATAATGCATCCACATACCCATATTCCAAGCTTCTCTCCTTTCAGGTTTCAGACTTTGACTTTCGGTGACCCAAGATGACCTTTGACCTCTGCCAAAAAATATATAGGGATCGTATACTGACTATAACACATTTACATACCAAATTTGAAATCTATACAAGTTTCCTACCTTGAGATATCGTGTTAACCAGATTTTCAGACTTTGACCCCTGGTGACCTCAGATGACCTTTGACCTCCGCCAAAAACAATAGGGACCATCAACTGACTATAACACATTTACATTTCAAATATGAAATCTATCCAAGTTTCCTACCTTGCAATATCACGTCAACAAGGTTTTCAGACTTTGACCCCCAGTGACCCCAGATGACCTTTGATCTTGGCCAAAAACAATTGGGACCATCTACTGACTATAGCCTATCCACATATCAAATATTAAATCTGTCAAAGCTTCCAACCTTGAGATATTGTGTTAACGGGATTTTCAGACTTTGACCCCCGGTGACCCCAGATGACCTTTTACCTCTGCCAAAAACAATAGGGACGATCTACTTACTATAACACATTTACATACCAACTATAAAATCTATCCAAGTTTTCAAACTTGAGATATTGTGTAAAAAAATTTTTCAGACTTTGATCCCGGTGACCCCAGATGAGCTTTCACCTCCGCAAAAAATAATAGGGACCATCTACTGTCTATATTGCATTTACACTTCAAATATGAAATCTATCCAAGTTTCCTACCTTTAGATATTGCGTTAACAAGGTTTTCAGACTTTGACCCCTGGTGACCCCAGATGAACTTTAACCTCTGCCAAAAACAATAGGGACTGTCTACTGACTATGACGCATCCACATACCAAATATGAAATCTATACAAGTTTCCTACCTAGTGATATTTTGTTAACAAGATTTTCAGACTTTGACCCCAGTGACCCCAGATGACCTCTGCCAAAAACAATAGGGACCATCTACTGACTATGACGCAGCCACATACCAAATATGAAATCTATACAAGTTTCCTCCCTAGAGATATTGTGTTAAAGAGATTTTCAGACTTTGACCCCCAGTGACCCCAGATGACCTTTGACCTCTGCCAAAAGCAATTGAGACCATCTTCTGACTATAATGCATCCACATTTCATATATGAAATCTATCGAAGCTTCCAAACCTGAGATATCGTGTTAATAAGGTTTTAAGACTTTGACCCTCAGTGACCCCAGATGACCTTTGACCTCTGTCAAAAGCATTTGGGACCATCTTCTGACTACAATGCATCCACATATCAAATATGAAACCTATTGAAGCTTCCAAACTTGGGATATTGTGTTAACAAGATTTTCAGACTTTGACCCCAGTGACCCCAGATGACCTTTGACCTCTGCCAAAAACAATAGGGACCGTCTACTGACTATAACACATTTACACACCAAATTTGAAATCTATACAAGTTTCCTACCTTGAAATATCGCATTAACAAGGTTTTCAGACTTTGACCCCTGGTGACCCCAAATGACCTTTGACCTCTGCCAAAAAACAATAGGGTCCTTCCTCTCAATATGGTTCATCTATGTACCAAGTTTGGAAACTGTCAGATATTCCTGACAGTTACTTGAGATATCGTGTTAACAAGCAAAGTGTCACAAACGCGCACACATACACATACACACACACATACACGCATACATACACACGCCATCATGAATGCATAGGTTTCTCTTATCATCGAAACCAAAAATGCTTGGCCTTCATCCACTCCTACAAAATATCCATTTCGTAATCTTCAATCACCATCTCAAAGCATATTTATACAACCAAGTAACTGAACTCAGACCATTTTCTTTAGATGAAGTGTATTTTATTTCTTTGGTGTTTGATATGATCTACAGGATCAAGAAGGACATGACAAACATGCACTATGTATACCTCTGACACAACCAGTAAATGCCACTGTATGCAATGCATTCAGCACTAAATCACTCTTCGGCTAGCAACATGCTCACTGCTACTGTTTTTGAACTCACGAACATGCACTCATGGTTATAGTCCAAGCTTTGAACTAGTGTTCGACCGATCATCTGTTAAGTAATCGGCATCGGGCCGATTATTGCGTTATCGGTAAATAATCGGCATCGGTAAAATTCTGCCATTCAACCGATCACTCCCACCGATTATTTGAAATTGGAAAAAAGGGCCTAAATATACTTGAAACTTGCTCTTAATTTCGTTAAAATTCCCGTAAATACTCAATCCTTTAACTTCCCGCCAAAACGGGATGCATTGATAATCAGAAACTTATAAATTTTACTCCTGCCATGGGAATGATCCTTTGATGTTTTCCGCTATAACCTGGTAGTATTAGCCTACCTGGAATTCGATTTAGAAGTGCATTCAAGGTGTATTCCTTGCTGTCTGGCAGAAAGCGCCGCGTAAGTTGCTGTACAAACTGTTCTGCACAAAACACATAGTACAGACTATCTAGCTGCAGTGTTTCGCCGTTTTTTCAAATCCCCAACCTTTGCATACATTTATGTGCACGTTTCGTACACTTAACACCCAGAATCTTGTGAAGTTCGGTGGTTATTTCCTTGCATAAATTAAGGCATTCCCAGCATTCCTTCCGTAATGTTATTTATGGTAGGACTTAAGCAATGTTGTCATACGACGTCATTGCAAACGAAAACAGTAATGCACGTGATATCTTGCAGCAAACTTCTTGGCCCACGCTTGCACTAGACTTACGTGAGTGTCCTTTTTTACTGCCAAACAAGTCACTATATTTTGCTCGGTGACATCATATGCAAAAGATCCATTGCAAAATTTAAATTGGCCCCTGCTTCGTGATTGGTTCAATTGCGTTGATTCTAGGCAGCCAATCACAACTCGCGCCTTCGCCTATGTGATTTAGTGTGTGAAAATACTCGGTCTCGAGACAAATTTTCACGTTGAGTTTGTGTTACGACGATCGCGCTTGTAATGCCAGCTAGCGGAGCCGGGCAAGCTCCGTGCTAAATTCACGTAGAAAACGGCATCGCAAATCTCAGCGTACGTGGATTTTTCGGGGATCGGACTTACGTGCATTTCAGTTGCAGATTCTTTTTAAACAAGACGGAAGTTTTGGACGAGAACTGCTAAAAATATACGGGGATATTTATATCGGAAAGGAACCATAAGATAAGTTAAACGGGTGCCCAGAACTGCTAAGATTATCATGATTGCTTTACATGGGGTTCGTTATTAAAAGCGGGAGAGTAGCTACAGTACATTAACGCAACTACAACCGAGTACAGTAAAAGAATGCAATGTTCCGACATGATTGGGGGATGAAAACTAGACAGAGCATGATGTTGGCCTTAGAACTAAATTATCAAAGGGCATGTGAAATCGACTGCAAACAATTGTACAGTATTAAGGGTTGATTTGTATCTCCACTTTTGAAGTGAAAATATTTCGCCTACAAAAATGATATCCCGTTCGTGATACGAACAGAACTATTCCCAATATTTTCATCCTGAACTGGTTATGGTAATACGAAACGCACGAAGCAAGGGACACGTACTAAAGTGACAAACATGTGACTTCCCTGTTTCTAATAATCGGTGATCGGTAATCGGCATCGGGCCGATTGTTAAATTAAATAATCGGTAATCGGGTATTACCGATTAAAGCATAATCGGTCGAACACTACTTTGAACACAATCTGTAAGGGGTGAAAGGTAGCAAAATTCCTCTAGGATCGAAACCCTAGTGGTTTGGAAAGTTAAAACAATCAAAATTTGGATTTTCAGATAAGCGAAAAGTAAAATGGGAAGAGGAAACTGAAAAAACTGAATTCTGCTGGAAGGCAGAAATTTCACTCCCCTTGACTTTGGTATGTTCAGCATCAATTTAGACTAAGAGATTGGCAGTAACAACTCACTCCTCCCTTTTTTGAGTTTCTGGCACTATAGTCCCTGATGGTTTACATGACTTTCACAGGTATAAACTGTGTTTTTTTTTTAAATTCTATAGCTTTAGATTTTGGGGTTCTTTCATTGAATTTAATCATTTTACTTTTTCTTTTTTAAATTCTACTGTTTTAGTTTTTGGGGTTGTTTAATTGAATTTAATTATTTTTACTAAATTGTTGTATGGGTTTTTCCTTTTCATTTCTGATAATTTAATTTCTTCTTTCCACTGATCTTTGTACTCTCTATATTTGAATCCATTTATAGGTTTGATTTTCTTTCATTTGTTTGTATTTAAATTTATGCAAGTTGGCTATATTCTGCTTTAAAATTTTTAACTTTGACTGTGCAGCGTTTATGAGGCCTTGGCATTTTGCGCTTTATAAGTTGCCATTATTATTATTATTATAAACTGAATCAAGAAAATGTAAAGAATAGACGAATCAAACCAATTTCAGTCCTTGGCAGACCCAATTTTCTGTTATCTCACATCCAAAAATATTGGGGCGATACACACGGCTTAACAAGAAATTTCCTAACTGGCCAACAAAAGCCCTAATCTCTAACCAAATCCCAAACCAAGCATACAATCAATACAATACAATGGCAACAGCCAATTAAGAAACACTTTGTTGAACAGTGCGCATCTACCCAAAATATTTGCTGATTTCCAACTAATGCACATCTTTCACTCGGTACATATTCTATATGGCAGGTTATGTCAAAATAACAAAGTACCCAAGGCAACCAACTTCTCACAAATTTCCAAATTTTCTCACCATGTCAAACTTAAGTACTCCAGTGATACTACAGAATTCTTCAAATATGTAAAATAATCTGTAGAATATTATGGGGAGGTTGCAACCTTCATAAAAAAGACAATCAAGTACAGGCATTCTGAAGGGTTGTTTTACCAAAAAGTATCATTTTCAAGAATTGAGAGTGGCATGAATGCCTTTTACATTTCTACATGATATAGAAAATGGCCCCATCTGAAGTACATATTTTATGTATCGATAGATCTGCAGCACATCAAACTGAGGGCAGTGTGACACTTTTGATTTTTCATGAAAATGCAATTTATTGAAGCAACACTTTTACACAGCATCTCACAGTAATGCCCTTCAGTGCTGTATATCACTGTACGATTCTGGCATTCATTTCACCAAACATTGCCATGCAATGATACTACTTACCTGCAACTCAAAAGGCACATCACAAAAAGTAAAAGTATACTGTGCAGTTTCTCTTTTATTATCTTCAAAGGTAAAGAGCAGTCTTCTCACAATTATTTTGAAGCAATTAACAGATAAATCTTACATCAAAGTCTCTTTCACCAAGTCTTAAGACTTAACTATGGCACATTCAAGGTAAACCAAGCAGTTACTTCTAGCAAATTCAAATGACACATTTGAGGAGAAACAAATGTTGTCACATGACTCTCAAAAGCAAATCATAAAACAGGATAGTTTACTGCACTACTTTCCAGTTGGGGCGACTGCTATTGCCTTTTTACCAAGCATCACAGTTGTGTTGACTTAGAGTACATATGATATGTATTTGTTTGAAAATGATGAGGAAGGTATTATTTAAATTTATATACTTCTTTTTTTAATTCTTCTAGAGGTATTTCATGCAAGTCTCAAATTTATGTTTGACACTCTACCAACCTAACATTGTTTTAATAAGGTCTATACAATACAGGGGCATTTTGCGCACCATACAGTAAAATCAAAGGCCTGACTCTTTCACCCCAAACTACGATATCTGTGGTAGTCCATAGAAATTCTTAGTTGGCACAGCTCTTTGATTGACAACAAGTTCAAGAAATGCACACTACCAAAACTCTTATTGCACAGCATGAACTGCACCGAGAGTGTTTTGATTACCAAAATAAACACAGATTATGTCTGCTGTACATGAAGATGAATTTTAAACAGCTGTGGGAGGGGCTTCAATATTGGGTTAGGAGACTTGGAACTGTTTCCAGCAAGAGGATAAGGCCTTAAAGATGTTTATTGTCACCTAAATTATCGATCTTTGCGCAACATATAGTGTTTGGATTCATCTACTTTTCAGTTCAACTTAATTCCTTAAACACTGTATCAAAGTTCATTTTGTGGAGACATATTTCCCTGAAGCTCTTAGCCGCAGTCAAATGTCTGTCTATGATTTCCTGCATAAAGTTGCTAAAAGTTGTACTACAGGAAAGGCCCTTACTGTACGTCCTTCTTGCCAATGACCTACCCACTAAGTGGCGAGAGATATCTGTTTTAAATGTTTAATAACACCATCAAAACACATTTCAAGATGCTCAGTGATAAAACTTTCCGACGGAGTTGATATCATACTAGCTACACCAAATGCTACTAATCTCTTCCAGGTATTTGGAAATAAAAGGCAACCATGCATGCAACTTAAACTAAAGGAGTTCCCACTGGAGTTTTCCACCTCCACATTTGCAATTAAATGGTGTAAAGCTTTCTTTCCATCTTCACTGATTCACCGCCAGGATGTTCTGTCAAGAAAGGGTAGCTCTAGATTGTGACATAATGAGAGAATTGGAAGTGAAATGGAATGTCTCAGGGGAAAAACTTGTTAAGAGAACAAATTTGGCATAAAGACTTTTTCTGACAAACAGCATTCAAGCAAACCAAGGAAATCTTAACTTAAAAAGCAAAGATGAATATAGGCAATGAAAATAAAGAGGCAACATAATACACCTACTAAAAGGACAATAAAATGAGGCAAGCAGACATAGAGGAAACACTGCTACAACCCAGAACGTACACCTTTACACAAGTCTTTCTATTTATTGTGCCTATAAAAGCAATAACAACAGCAGGACAACAGGCATTGTGTGAAATTTTTTAATTAATCTACCCAAATCTAGTTAAAATTAATTTCTCTTTGTTCAATATTATGTAGGTTAATGGATTTCATGTCTCACGATTTTAATTGATTGATTGATTCATTCATTCATTCATTCAGTTATTATTTATTTAGTAACTTCTCTTTGTAAGGCCAACAGTATGGCAATTGCAAGCTGTCTCACAATTACAGTAGAAAGAGCAGTCTGTTTATAATCCTCTTTCAAAGTAACTATATACCAAACAATAAGGCAAAATGGAGAAGGAATAGTTGGGTTGGGCAGGTGCCCTCTGGTTGCAGGGACTCCTGCAGACAGCTTCAGTCTTACTGGCTGGTGGGTATTACAGGTAGTGCTGCAATCCTGGTCAACTGGAAGTAATGGGGGTCAAAAAAGACTACACAAAATATGACACCACAAAATATCAGTTGGACCAGTTAGTTGGCATTACTGCAAAGCCCTGCAATTCCCAACTAGATGAGGCTTTAATGTTACACATGACCAGTTTAGTGAAGGTATAAAAATAGCTCTAAAAACTATGTCTTGTATACATTTATGGCCTGATGGCTAGATTTACTTCACCTCTTGTCTCTTGACCACTGACCCTTCCCTCTAAGATTAATCTTCCCAGGGTTAAGGCTGCAGGGATCACCAATCAGGTGAAAATAGTCCTAGGGAGATTTATGAGAACCAGGTTATCTGTCTCTTCATTATACAACAAAAATTCACCAAAAGAAATTTCTTAAAGGATGATGAAAAAAGCACTAGTATTACTGAAGAGACTTTAAAAAAGACCAGAACATTTATAGCAAATGATGTACATGACCTCACTTGCAGCTTCCCAAAACAGAGTTAAAAGAAGGAACGGTCACTTTAAACATTTTAACATCAAGTGAACTTGACAAGCAGCAGATGGGCTTGCCACCTACCAGGATAATGTAAACAATGTCATCTTCAATATCTGTTGCAAATGAACAGCATGTGGTAAAGAATATAGGGTTTTTAATATTAATCTTGTTTAATAAATGCAGCAGCTTGTTTGAAAAAAGATAAAAAACATCTGCTTCAATTTTAATTATGATGACTTAATAACTGCCTCACCTTCTAAACAGGGTTTCTAAGTGTCTTCATTTTATTCCTTTCAATTATATAAAAGCAGCACCTTCCATTGGTCCACGAAACTAACCAGATTTTTCCATACCCCTTGTTGCCATTCTTGACAATTTGCAAAAAGAAGAATTTTACAAATCTTCAGATTTTCAGTCCATTTCACAGAGTGACAAATGATATCTTCTGGCAGTTGGAGGATGTTTTCCTTATTCAATGTTTTCATGTTCAAATCAAGAAAATAATATATAATACATCCATTCCAATTTTTACTGCAAAGATAGTCAGATTTCGTCAAAGCTTTGATTTGTCACTATGCAAAAATTACCAGCTTTCACATTGGTCACTATGCCAAATTGCGATTCATCAGTGCAAATTGTTTTATGAGGGAGGAATGAGCGATTCAATTCAGTTTTCAAAAAGTTGATACAAGGAACTTCAAATTATGTACATAATCATTCCATAAGCAAGGTATAAAAAAATTCTCTCTTTGTGTAACCACTGGATGTGAAACTTGCCTTATTCTGATTACATGCATTATCATGTGGTCACAATTACCTTCAATTATAAGGATATATTGATAAACTCAATATATCATAGAATAGGTATCACATTTACCTAAGGCCAACACCTGCACAAGGTTGGCAACATAAAGAGAGACCTGGAACCTTAACTATAAAATAAAGGAGCCAAAATATCTCTTGGATCTTTTCAGCTAGTGCAGTACACATTTTCAAACCAGTCAGAACTATGTTTTTAAAAGAGCATGATTGCATTGGAACTTCTAGCTAACCGTAGCTTTAATTAGGGATGAGTCTGAGTTGAAGAAATCACTTAAATTTGTGGAAACCAATCTGAACCTAAAGGTATATAGATATGAGAGTGACGCACAATCCCAACTGGATGGGGTCCAGGGGCTTCATGGTAGTGTTGTCTGTCCTGGTGTCCATCTGGGGCAATGCCCTGAAGGGGTTAAGGAGTCAGGGCCCTAGAAGAGTGGACTATTGAGATTTCATACCTACATTGGCTGATTTGTTTGACATGATCTGAAGAAGCTTAGCATCCTAGCTCGAGTGTCATACTCTCACACAATTGGGTCACAATCCAAAAGGTAAATGATATAGGCTTAGGTCGATACTGTACCTACTAGCTCCTAGATATTTTGACCTGTTGCCCACAATATTTAGTTGTTCACTAGTACAGTATGTTTCAACACCATTCAAGTTTGCGTCACATTTAGACTGACTGTGAGCATTTCACATAGGTCTAGGTATGTATAAGCTGGTCCTACAACCCAAGCCTAAGAAAGTCTGGGCCTGGCCTACACCAACAGAAGTTTGCCAAGGCCTAAGAAGCCTTTGAACAGGCCTTTGCACTGTACTCCTGGTCTGGAATAGTAACATTAAGGTACATCAAGATCCAGGCCTAGCTTATGGTAAGCAAAGGTGAGCATCAAAGGCCACTCACTTCTTAGTACATAGCAGTTGGTGTAACTTTGGTACTGTCTGCTCTTCAGGGTATAACAGCCTGACTATTAGATTGCATTCTACATGCCAGAGCACCAATTCCTTGCTCTTTTGCTAAAAAAGTTGAACATGTTAGTGTAGAACACTTCTTCACGTTCAAGCTTCAGAAACTTACAGTTGCTTTTAGTCCTGACAACTGTAATTCCCACTGACCAAAATGTTTGCTGATTCACATGCTGTTTTGATCTCGGTAAAATAATTGACTTTCTAACCTCACTTATCTATTGTCCAAGTGAGGTATATTTAGTTTCCAAACCCACCGCTGGAGGTCTATTATCACCACTTCACCAAGCTTCTGTTCATTTTAGGTTGCAAAATATAATACGATACTTTGGGCAGGATTGTAATGAAAACTCCCTCTGCATGCACTGCATGCTGTGGCTATAAGGTTTCTTGTCTGCGAATGGGGTTTTGTCGTCTGTCGAACATCAAATTGTGTAATGAGCAAGTAAGAAAACCACGTACATATTTTTACCATGACCAATTCGTTATGAACATATTCCAGCACACAATGCATTTCTGTCATATCCTCAAACTTACTAAACTTGCAGTTAATTAGTAAACTTGTATATTCACCTGTACATGGTGAGTGAATAATGTATTAAAGTGGTGCAATTTGATATGAAATGATTCTTTCGAAGCAAGAGGCTTTGTTTATAGCATGCAAAAAACAAAGACAATAGACAAAAAAACACACAAACACCTCACTAATAACTTTACTGCATCCCCAGAAGGGACATACGGAAGAGTGAATGTGACCAGTGCACTGTGCAATCAGCCTTCAGACTTGATGTCATGGGTCTCTCACACATGGCGGACTCCACATTACACTGGCTCAAACTAAGGATAGAATGAGTGTGTTCCCACTTGAGAACGACCAGGGGATCAGATCCGGTTCAGACCCCGCACAGGCGATCAATTTGCAAGTGGGAACGCTCTGGTTCCCCGGATCAGATCCCGAGAGCTTGATCGCCCCTTTGGGGAGGATCAGACCGAGCGCAGGCGATCAAGAAAACATGTGGGATCAAGGTGACCCGAGATCAACGACGTACTTCCGCAGTGAAGCTCCTCACGCCACACAAACGCGTGTAAACAAACCTGACCTGTACACATAATTTCGATGAAACAACTTCCTGTTACTTGAACCGGAGGAGGGGATCAGATCTCGCGCAGGCGATCAAATGGGAACACTCATGCAGTTGGTCACAAACTTTTTCAGTTGATTGAGCTTGGGGCAATCAACATGGGGGATCAAGTGGGAACACAGCCATAGATGTAGCTAGAGGGTGAAGAAACAATTGTTACATTGTCTGTTATCATGCAACCACAAGGTCAGAGGTTTGATTCCCTGCTAAAATCAATCAGGACTTCCCATCCAGGTACAGTGTAGGCCTGACTGCCATCTGCAGTGAAATCTAGAAGAAAACTCCCACCAGCTGGTTTAGGAATCTATGAGTCCTGATACCTCTTTTCTAAATTTATAACCCTCATTTACCTGCAGTTATTCCCAGGAAATTAAAGATAGCCTACTGGAAGAGAACCCTCAACAAGAGTGTGGGTAAGTGATGATGTATGTAAATAGAAGGTAAGGAATGGTGCTGAAGATTCAAATTTCTAAACCAAATGTTCCCATTTGGAATTCCAGTGCTTAAAAACTCAGACCCTATTTTTGCAATCATATAAGAAATGTTTATCTGTAGCTGTACTTAATCCAATAAAGCAATCTAGTCTTTAGTTTCCTGTGATAACCACACATAGTAGATTGCATTGGGAGGAAATGGCAAGCCCTAGATCATCGGTTCTGTAAGAAACAGGACATAAAGTTCCTCACTGGCAACTCTATGCACAAAGCTATTGCAGGCCATGATACAAAAATTTTAAATTTTTTGCATAACCATTGGGAAGTGAAATTGGAAATATTATCCTAATGCTAGCTGTGGTCACGCACAGAGAACAATTTTGTCAGCTGACTGCCTTGTTGGCTGATAGAATTGTGTTGTGTCGGTTTATGTGGACACTTTTTTGGCTGATTAATAGACAGAATCGGCAAGTGATAAAAGTCTGTAAGTGCTAACTCTGATCGGGCAAGTAATTTCTTTTGTCTGGCTGTGGGAACATCACAACAGTGTGGCTGGCCAAAAACTAGTGTGCCATGGATAGCAACATTGCACATTGTACATAGCTTATCTTTAAACATGTTGAGCATGTGGCCTGATGGTCAACCACGAAACTGATACTGTAGGAATGCTACAGGCTAGACTAATTCTGTGCACCACACAACATCCCAATTACAATGATGACCACATGAAATGGGTGATTCACCAAGAAACAGCAGTCAAAGTTGGTACAGAGGGTAGATGTTTCACTTTCACTATCATGCTGGTAAGGTTGTTCTTGCATTATACACATACAATAAGGCCTCTCTAGTATAATATACCTCACTGAGCATATCCATCTTTCACGGTGGCAGACAGTAAATAAGGCGATTAATCTGGAAGTGTACCCACAACAGCACTCAATTGCAGGATCAGCTTGACTTAAACCTGCAGACTCAAAGTAAAATTGATCTACCTGCCAACGGCTGTGTAATAAGCTTCATCATGTGATAATACCAAATCACACCCTTACTAAGTTATCTATATCAACTCAATGCCTATGCCCCTTGAAGGGTTATTGGGAAAGGCTTATTGGGAAAATACTAATTTGGGTACACACAAGCAACCACTCAAACCTCTGCCTCCATTACTCCTACATGAAAGTAGAGAGCTGCCACTTGAAGCTTCCTGGTAAACAGAGGGAGCTGAAGATAGTTTTAGCATCCCTCCTAGCTCCCCATTAATCTGACTGTGAAAATTATTCATCTCGCTGGCTGATACAATCTCGCTCTCCTTTACAATCAAATTGAGATAAGATGTTGGGATAATTTATCACTAAATACCTTCATCACTGCTGCTGAACCTCCATCTTTTCCTCTTGGCCTTCCTCAGACTTCCCCCCTTGATTGTCCTGTTCCTCTTCTCCTTCTTTAGGTTCAGCTGGTGGTTCATAGGCTTTCTCACTTGGAGTGACCACCACCCCATCCCATACAGACATGGTTGTAGCTATACCTGTTCAAAATAAAGAAATCACACTTCATTTGCATATGTTTCATTTCATTTCATTCATTGCTTTTTTTTTTCACAACGTGTTGTACGTGTGCAAAAGATCATTTGCATCATATAAGCCAAAAATGTTGTGAAATGGGAAAAGTGTAAAAAAAGCCCTAGAGGGCTTGACTAGAACACACTACCCAGAAAGCAATAAACCAAAATAAAAGTCGTAAGTATAATTACAAAAAAGGACACTTATGTCTAACTTAATTATGGTACAGTGTGACCCCTCCCCCTCTTCTTCCCCCCCCCCCCTCAATTACCTCACTCCCTCCTTATCATAGGAAGTTACTGGAGGATATGCAGTATAGGTTTATCATGTAATGGTGTATTAAAGACAATTCTGACAGATTTTACTGCATGTCTACTAGCAAGATTATGTTGGCCTGAAAGGATTTTCCATACTTTCACAGCTTCATGTTTCAAACTGTATCTAGTGAGGTTTTTTCCATACACAGGCCAAAGGAGTGATGTATTTCTAGGGTTGTACCAGCCCAGTATGCATGATGCTAGCGGTCAGCTGGCGTACCTGGCGGAGAAAAACTGGCACTAGCTTAACGCTGATGGTTGGCTAGTGCACCGACAGATGCTTCTGTACAGTTGTGTGTTGACGGAAAACAGTACCTCCTATGAAAATGATCTGCAAGTTCTCAACAGTTGATCAGACAAATTCTTTGAGACACTGAGGGCATATGGCCATGGTAGAAAGGCCTAACCACTGCTGAAGGCCTAGCCATTGCTGAAGATCGAATTACATTCCTTTTTCCCATGAAAAACAGACCATGCAGGGTTTACATTTTTTTTTTTTTTTTTTTTACTTGTGGACATTTGGAATACTTTTAAGAGCTGTTAGTTGATCAGAGTTTTATCCCTATAACTACCATGTTGAACTGAACTTTTGGACTGTAGTAAAGCTGACCAGTTTGAAATTTAAAGCCATTTTGCATGATTATTTCCAGTTACAGCTTGAAGGCATTTTAATTCTGCACTGGCATGGACACAAAGTTGTTTGAAATAGTAATTATCTCCTCTGGGGCCACTGTAACAAATATCTCTATTCAGCTAACCCTATAGCAAAATTAACAATAAAGGAAATGTAAGAAATTTCTTGTGAATGATAAATCACCCCTCTAAAATAATTGTATAATCCTATACCAAATGCCTGTTACAGCTGGTGATCCGCCAGTGAATCACTGACGTTCTCTAACATTTTCCGCCAGCGGACCACCATAGAAAAGCTGGCCTTATAAGCTGTGATCCGCCAGCTTTTTAGGCTAGTGGCCCGCCTGAAGAGTAACTGTTGGAGGACTGATGGCAGACCAATAACATGTTGTCAACTGGAAGCGAAATGAACAGTTTTTCTCGAAAAAGTCACAGAAAGATGATGGCAGACAGTTACTAAAGAAACTATAAGTTAAATGTTGAAATACTTTACGGCCTCATAATGTTATGTTGGTACTGCATTTCACAAAAGGAGGGCATCTCAACTTTTTCTCTCGCAAACAATGAGTTCCCACAAGCAATAGCTTTTGGTGCAAGAGTATTTTTACACTTCCTGATAAAAAATAGGACAAGCAAACATTTTGCCTTTCTTACAGCTATCTCGTGACTGAAGAATTTTAGACCATTTTTGTCTCAAACTAGTCTAATTCTCATTCAGATCTAATATTTGAATTGGAAAAGTATACTAGTAGCATTCAAGTTTTTCATTCTGGGACAAACTGAAGCATTGAACAAGTGTGTTTTTATTTCATGGGTTATAAAACTACTTGGCATATGGGCAAACACACTTTTACAGCAGTTCTATGAGAGGTGCAGTCCCACGTGAACTTTTTTCCATTCATGTGTGCATGCATGCATGCATGGTCTCACACTTTCTTGAGGATTATTTAATGTAAAATTTATTAAAATCTATGTATCTACCAGTTTTTGGTGCTAACACCAACAAAATACTCTTCAGCAGGAAACGCCTGCAATGTTTCCTACGTAAGTACAGTATCTATCTGCCACACAGATTTTGAGACCTGGCGCCACAACTGTCATCATCTTAAAAAACAAATTTTATTAGTTGAAGCTGTAATGCAATTCTAACTTTTGCATTACCTCTCGTTGCCTTGAGCACTAAACAATCAAACATGCTTCTAAAGTTTGTGTCCACAAAATGGCTGACCAGTATCTAAAGACAAATTTGTTATTTTGCTTAGACTGAAAACTATGATACTTCAGTGTTGTACAGTATATCAACATAGAAGAAAGGCCCAGCTCCTTCTATGTATGAAAATAATGCACGTGGCCATGTAATAACAAATGTTAACATTACTCGCATTTTTTCTTCTTCACTGCCATAAGGGCAAAATTTGCCTTTGCTTCAGCTGATCAAATGGCATACCTTTCAGCAACCGTTATCAAAAGCAATTTTTATGATGGGGAATTTCAATTTCCCAACTGCAAAATAGCTAAGGCAAACTTAAAACATTGCTTAGACTTTTTTTCAAATATAATGATGCATCACCAGTTTGCAACTTTCTCATTTCATTTTACAGTATTTTTCAATTTTTTTTTTTCTTCACTAATACAATGATACGTCTTTTCTCATCAACATGCATGTTTTCTTCACAAAGAAAGCATTCTCTGTAGGTTACTTGGTGCCATTCACCCAAAAAGAGTTAAAAGCTCCAACCTACTGTAGACTCAATGTAATTTGGCAATAAATTTATTCCTAGTCTGTCGATATCCTGTGGGAGAATTACTTCTACATTTTTGACATTCAAAAAACTGAAAAGACATGAATTCCTATGATTTCAAAATTGGTACCCAATTTTAAAAGCCTTTTTCTATGTCATGCATAATATGAGGATAAATGCAAACAGTACCTTTCAAGGCCTTTCATTTGCTCAAATCATGAGCAACCATTAAAGCCAATTTCATCTTTAGTTTTTCTCACTTTGTCATTGCCTAAGAGGTACAAGGTGTTTACACAGAGAATTACAGTACAATGAGAAGCCAACTTTTCTATTTACTCTTTCATACACATCAGCCATTAAAAGGCAACGCATTAACGAAATAGTAAACCATAAAACATAAAACTACCTAGCAAATCTGGAATGCACTTGTCCCGTAAAGGTCAAGGCTCAACTTTAATAGCCAATAAAATAACTTGGCAAAAATCTCAACCGAAGATAGTCAACCACCCATGTATCATCATTCCTTCATGTCAATTATATAAAGCAATATCCATTTCTTACTTCTGTTTAACTATATGGCCAATTTGCACAGCAAACTTTCAAAAAGACTAAAATGAGGCTGGTTATGACAGTTGACCAGATACGTCAGGATTGCAGTGAGAAATCCTGAGTCAGTGCTCATTCCATTCACGATAATGGGGAATGCTTGTCAAATTCTAGATGGAGTTTTACAGCTCAGTTTCTGACCAATTGATTCAAGTTGGGTTGAATCATGGTATTGGTTACTTAATCAGATGGAGTTATTTATGGCTGAGTTTCAAACAAATAGACTTCAGAAAAGCTTGTATGGCCCTTTTTTTTCCAGTTGTGGCTCACTGAAGTTTTTTCCCTGCTCCATTGGTTATACTGAGTATCAAGTGCAATGAGAGTAGGTTCCATTTTGTAAGTCTTCAGTATGACCTGTTCAGGACTCAAACTCCAGACCTCCTAGCTGCAGGTCATATGCTCTGTATAACCACTTGACCATGTAGTCAGTCTGTCATTATTGAGTATACATTGCAGCATAACTACTCAGTTCACTTGTTATACCTTAGACTTCCTTGACTTTGCTGAGGTAAGGTGGCTAGGGCACAATACATTGTGCAGTGCACATGCCTCAAGTGATTTTGTACCAGTTGAGAATACAATGAACTGTACTTCAAGAAGCTCCAGTAGGCTACAGCTAGGTTCCCAGACAGTTTACTTGCTAAGCCCATTAGAAAGGACTTCAAGTATTAAACAGTCCACACAAACTTTATCAGCTCAATCGTTTTGAAGTTTCCCAGTACTATAGTTGTGTGGACAAGGGGACCGAGTGTGCTGCAGCTTCCCATCAATCACAAAGTACATGTGAATTGCAGAGGGCCGATGTTTTACGGTGCCATGCAGATTTCACAAAAGATATGTGATTCTGCTATGGTTGCTCACAGTATTAAATTCAAAGGGGCCCATTTGTGAATTTTCCTCACTTTCACTGTGGCAACCCATGGGAACCCCATTTGTGGGTTTCCTCACCTTTCATCATGGTAACATATGGGAATGCACTTATCAGGGGCCACAGAGCAACTTCTGAAGGGAGGGGGGGATAATCACCAAAGCAGTCCAACATGTTAAACTATTTAATAGCAATTGTAAGCTGGCCCAAAATGACTACTCTTGGAAAAGTGCATGGGACCATGCAGGGCTAAAGCCCCCTTGGTCTCCACAGCCCCTGCATACGTATTAGGTTAAAAAGTCAGCTGTGTTGTTTAATCACCACTGATCCACCATGAAATGGGAACAATTGCTCCCTTCAACTTCATCTCCTATATTTTCATTGTGCCTTATTCATAGCATATGACATTGCTTCTTAAGAATGCAACAAAGACATCCCAGTAGATGAAAGGCTATATAGGATGTAACTGGTACATCTGAATTTGTCACATGATCCATACCCTCCTGAGACCTGCAGTATCCTTTTAATGTGATCACACTGTGTGAAAAGTAGAAGCCCAAACATACTTGCTGGCCTGTTGAAATATCTAACCCCAAACATTACTGTACGTACCTTTTCGTGTATTGTTACTGGTAGTCATTAATTCAGATGTGAAAGCACATCAAGTGTAATAATGGTGTGCTTCCTTCAGAGAATATGACAATCAGGCAAAGGAGGATGTTTCAGAAAATACTGTTAGGAAATTCATCATGTTTGTCATGCTGTTCCAACTACAGATAAGGGGTTTGTAGAATAAGATAACAGTATTGTCTATGATATGTCTTGAAAAGTTACTAAAGGAAGAGCAAAGCACTGCAAAAAGATTAATTGTGCATTGCACAGCAGTTTCACTTTTCTTTGAAGTATTTACTTAACATTTTTTTACTGAAACTGTCAATACTACCATTTGAAATGTGACATGATTCAACAGAACTCAAGGTAAAGATGCATGAAAACACTTCATAAAATCCACACGAAACAATAATTTTGGGCCTCTGAGTATCACTTTACCACCCAGTAGCGTTACCTTAACTAACACATGACTTTCAATAGCGACTAGATCTGAAGAGGGAGGCTCAAAGTCTAAGAGATGCTTTGAGATCAATCCAAACCGATGTATTAATTTTCAGTCATTTTTCAACGAGGAAAGCACTTTTTTGTTTTTCTTAACATTGCAGAACCAAACTGCATGTGGCTTTGTGACTACCACAGGAACAAATTTCATAGAGAGACAATTCAATTTCACTCTTGAGAGGATGGAGACCTCACATTCAGAAAAACAGCAGATGGAACAAATTGATATATGAACATAACATTTATTTGCCCAAAAAGGGGATTCATTCATGTATCTCCAATGACATCAATGTGACAGATTTAAAAATAATATCAAAGTTTTCCTGTCGTATCATTAAACAAAACAACTTTCCATTCACATATTTTTAAGAATTTGGAACAAAATGAATTCTGGAGGACATGCTCAAGGAGCAGTTTCCTTTTCCATAGAGTGGGACTCCTCTTTTTTCCCTCCTTAGTACAGGAAAAATAAGGGAACTGACTAATAAAACGAGTATAATCTAAACTGTCAGCTGTATGTTTACAACTGACACTTTCAGTTTTTACAAAAAATTCGAAGAGAAGTGATGCACAAACCATCAACTTTTGTATTTGTATGACTGATTTTAACCACAAAATGACATTTATTCAAAGAACTTACTAATTAAATTCTTCCATAATATGTTTGAGTGAAGTATGGAAATCATCAGAAAAAAGTCAGAGTATTGAAACATTTAAGAAAACTTGATCAGCCCAAGTACATCATCGGTTAAAATGAGGGAGGTCATAGACTCTTCATTTCTGCTGGCTTCTTCAAAAAGACTATATTTGATATTAACTGAGTATTAGGTAGACACCTAACATTAAGCTGTATCTTATAAGCTGTGCTGTAGGCTTTTCCTGCTAGTAGTGTCAAAAAATAGTTGTCCCCCCTGGCTGTTGCCAACCTACAGGTATTACTGTACCTTCCACCATAAACCCTTTTACCTAACAGCTTTAAAGAAGAACTGTGGGATAGGGTTTCGGATAAATTCATCAATGTTTTCAATGACAATACACATCAACATCTCAAAAGTAATGGATAAGAACACTGCAGTCACAAAATCCTCTGTAACTGCAATTTTGGAGAAAAGGGTCAGTGGACTCCTATAAATTTTGTCCAAAGTGTACCGTAGGCGAAGAGGTCCTCCCATTCTTCAAGACCAAAAACAGTTACTTGCTTTTTGTGTTTCTATTTGAGGCAAACACCCAAAAGGTGTCAAAATTCATTAAAAAGTTAGATGTCCTTTGGGCAACTTGTTAATACAAACAATCATAACCTTCCAAGTGTTCCACTGCTGACTTTCTAAAACAAGACTTTGCACAAAAATTGTTTTTTAAATGTGCGAAAGGTAGCTTCGGTCTCTTGATGTGTCCCCCTGCTGAAGTTGTGAGATAGATGACTTTGAGGATTTGAAACTTTCAGTTTACACCATAAACACTTATAGTGTAATAAAGTGACACTATCCTGTACAAGAAGTTTGTAAAAAGAAGGGTGCCCCTCTCTTCTCTTCCTTTTTTTTTTTTTTTTTTTTTGTGAAAGAGCAATAAACTGAAAAGAGTGTGTCTGGATGGCAGAACTACCAAGTCTTCCTGACTCTGCAGAAGACTTCCTGAAAATTTCACCTCCAAACATGCAAAATATAAAATCTTCCTGATTGAAAATAGAATTTCCCCCATTGAAATACACACAAATCCCTGAAATCTCCCTCATTTATGAGGTAAATCTTCCTGATTTCAAGACCTCAATGTTGGCAGCTCTGGGATGGGGATGGGTTTTAGAAAGTTGTGGGAAGGGTGCAAGAAAATTAGGATCTGTTTAGGGTATGAAGATCAGGTCTTTAGGGAAAAGAGGGTTACACTGTCATGCCTTATTTTAACTAGAAAGCCAACAGGCTTAGTGATTCCTTGCCGTATGATATATCATAGCAAACATGGAAACAAACCTGACATGCATGAGATCCCATACAATTATCCTACTTAAATGAGATATAATACTAGTAGGGTCCAAACTTTTGACCTCATGTGACCCAAAATGACCTTTTGACCCCTTAAAAACAATAGTGATCACCTTACCAACACGTCCATCAACATGAGTAATTCAAAATTAAGCTTAGTACAGAAAGAGTATGGAAGTACTTCCACCATGGTATGAGATCCCTCACAGTTATCCCCCTAAAAATATTATGTCTACAAAGTTTAATCTGACTGTCACCTCAAACCTTTGATCTCCACACACAAGAGGAATTTCTCACACAGCTTTAGTATTCCAGAAAACTGTCTCATTACTTGATAAAGCGGTATTTTGAAACCATTTTTATCAAAAGTTTGGTCAATGGGGACAGCTCTCCATTCTGAAGTCTCTATGTTCCAATGCCTCTATGTTTGGAAAAGTCTGCATTGAGGTTAGTGTTTAAACAAGCCCTCATCGACACACTCTCCTACAAGCATTGGATCAAATACTGTGTTCTCACATACCCCGCGCTCGAGGTAACACTGTATTACCACACGCTCGAGTAATGTGGGAACGTGGGTTAACACGGGGTCGGTGTTTAAATTTCAATCCACCTCAAATCGCAGGGTTAAGCAGTTTTAAACATCGTGTTTGTTTTAATCAAGCAAGGTCACAGGTATTTATAGCACTGATGACAGATATTTTCTTACATTTTGCTGTAATTGGTGTGTGAAATATTTGGTCTCGTTACTATGGTGACACTATCCAATCAACGAAACACTGGGTACGTGAGAACACAGACTGGAAAACACATGGTTAGCCTGTGGTTTTGTCTGATTGTAAACACGAGTTAACACTGGGTGTTGGGGGGTATGTGAGACCAAGCCTAAAGAGACATCTGAATAGAGATGTGTAACCTTGGCTATTACTGACAGCAATTTTTGCTTTATGGGGGAAATGCCCCACCCATTGTCTATGGTATCCTTTGCAAATTAACAAAAGCAGATATCCCTATTAAAATCCATAATTTAACAAGACTTTTAATTCGCCTTTTGTCTACTTATACTGTAGGTACAGCATAACATACAGTACAAGTTTTCCTTGTTTGATACACAGTATACAACATTATGCTTGCTCTTATTACCTGAACTACTTTTAAATGATAGCAGCAATGCAAAATAAAATCTTAATACTTTTGAAAAGTGTCATAAAGGGTCATCTTGAAGCAATGGTTCTATGCATTAAGCTTTATGGTACACTTTTTTTTTTTGAGGGGGGGGATAGTGACATGGATAAAAATGAAATGTGAGACAAGAATTCCCACTCGATGATGATATTTGACATACTGTAGCTACATAATCCTTTGCACAGGGGTTACTTTTTTGGTGCAGTTATCCAGATATAAGCAGAGATGAGGCAAGTAGTGTGCTGATACATTTTATGCTATCAAAAATTTAAAACAAATTCTAGAATGAAACTAAGTGACAAATAATCACTGTAGAGCATATTGAAACTGTAAAGCAGAAACACCAATCTAGACAGACACCAATGTTTAAAGTTTGTTCAACAAAATTCCTTATACAAACACACTTTTTGTTCAATTCCACCAGCTTCTATGTAAAGGACACTAATTTCTGAAAGGGTGTCAATCTACAGTATTTCTAAGACAACTTTCAGTTTAGAAACTTGATCAGTGTACATGAACTTCTCCATCTCCAGACAATGGCTAGGCAAACAACTTTTATTTGTGGTCAGATGAGACAAGATAATGTGGACAGTTATTTTATGCTGGATTTAGCAGAGGTGTGACTTTCATGAAAGTCTGACATTTTGACCACAAAAAGAGTACTGAATGCCTGCAGGGAATGGCAGGAAACAGGAGTATATACAAACAATGGGCTGTCATGGTTATGTACTGAGATAAAAATAAGCTTTCTTCAGAGGGTTTATAAGAGTCAATTAACACCACTTATACAGTAAAAAGCTTAAGTCAATTGAGCTGTATGTTTGTATGAGGTAATCCTTCAGGACACTGTGGGGATAACTGGCAGTCAACTTTGAAAAATTGGGCAAGATAACTGTGACCAAATGGCAAAGAATGGGTCAGTCACAATTTGATTCACTCTATTAGGCAATGACAGTTCATGTGCGCTGAAGGGTATTTTATACCAAATGATCAGTGTAAATTAGGTTCTTTTTTGTAAAACTAACTAACTGTGGTATATCTAATTAATCAATTCCCAGTTCCAATTAATGCATGCTTGCATGCACATGCCCTCATGAGGACAGTAGGTACAAGGTTTGTCAAATATTAGCACTTTTTGCCACTAAATTTAATGTTTTCTTCAGGTTTTCTTTAAGGTTATTGAAAAAGCAATGTAGGTATGTTATAAAAGAGATTCTTGTGCATCACACAGAGTACTCTCTGTTCAAAGTTTATACTTTTGAAGTTCCATATCAGTCATCTACTTAGTGTGCACAGAAGCATCTTCTAATATTTTCAGACTATGTCCCTAAATGACCCTTATATACAGACTGTTTAAACTCACATGTTCCACATCAGTTTCATGAAAATCTATTTACTTGTGGCTGCAAAATCAGCATACCCATGAGCATTGAAGCATGTATGCCAGCCTGATGAGCAGATTTTGCCTTTTAAGATTTTATATTTTGCTCTGCCCACTTTTTCATGTATTAATACTTGTAACTTAATGTAATAACAGGGCAAAATTTCATGCCAGAATCAACATACTGTACAGTAACTACCATGTGATGTGCCTTTTTGTGCACCTTAGAACTTCTTCCTATGAGTTTGCTTCAGTACTTTACAAATGCATTTTCAAAATTACCTCACTAAAGAATTTACATAGTGAAGTTAATAAACTGTTCCAAAAAATTATATACCCTATGCCTATTACATTACACATGCCAAATGATTCTTACCCTTTCACCCTAACCGCTCATGGATATTAACTTCAACAGTTATATACTCTTTTGAGATATAGTGTTTGCAAGGTTTAGATGTTTTGAACTCTGATGACCCCAAATGACCTTTGACATCCAATAAAAACAATAGGGTCATCTACTCAGTATGGACAATCCACTTAGTAAATATGAGATTCCTGGCACTTACCTTTCTTGACATATGGTGTTTACAAGTTTTTGAGCTTTTCATCTCTGATGACCCCAAATGACCTTTGACCTCCACCAAAAATAATTGTGATCATCTACTTAATATGGGCAATCCACCTGCTATGTATGAGATCCCTCACATTTACCCTTCTTGAGATACAGTGTTTACAAGGTTTTGACCTTTTTCCCTCTGGTGACCCCAAATGACCTTTGACCTCCATCAAAAACAATAGGGACCATCTACTCAATATGGACAATCAGTAAGGTAAGTATGAGATTGCTCACATTTTTCCTTCTGGAGATATCATGTTTACAAGCAATTTCCAAGGTATTTACATTTTGACCTCTGGTGACCCCAAATGACATTTGACCTCCACCAAAAAAAATAGGGACCATCTACTCAATATGGACAATCTACATACCAAGTTTGAGATCCCTGGGGGTTACCGTTCTTGAGATATCGTGTTTACAAGCAGGCGTCACACACACACATACACACACGCACACACACACACACATACACACACACGACATCACCATCGCATAGATTCCTTGCCTGCCTTCGGCAAGGAATCAAAAATGTATCATTCTAGATATGTTAGTTTTAAAAATATGATTTTCCTTTAGATAACAAAAAAAGGTGATAGAAGCCACCTAATGGTATAATATTGCATTTATGTAACCTTGAACAGCTGGAAGAACAATACATATCTGACAAGAATAATGCATAAATGTACAAACCATTCAAAAAGATCTTGAGTTATCAATATGTCATGCATGTGGGAGTTTGAGAGGACTGTAATTTAAGCACATATTCTCCCTTTTGAGACTCTCTAAAAATATTGCACACTTCACAACATTATCTCAGAAAATGAAAAATATACACATGACCCATTTCCACTGTAAATTAACCAATGAGGTGTACTGCAAGTGAAAATGCTTGCAGATGAAACTCCTTTTTCTGTCTAAATGATATGGAAATCACTATGCTGTATGTAAGCTGGAGTGATGTGTTCCTCAGCTGCTGATTTGTAATTTTTCTGATCACTTGTAGTATTAAATACATACACTAAAAGTTTGACATCTGAAATGTTATTTTTCTCATGGGTTTCTTCAAAGCTCAGAAAACGAAACTGTTCCATTTTGAAATAGGATTCTGTTCATACTGCGTCTGCTCTCTTCAGAAGTGCTTTTGTTTCTCAAGCCCAGAAGTGTTTTAAGTGTACTTCCATTCACAGCAATTGTTTTTACCAACTTCTTTATGTGTGCTTATCTATTATATCTTGTTCATTTACTGTGGGGTAATACAAACGAAACAAAACAAAATGGAATTCAACTGTTTGGCAAGTATGAAATGTTAACAGGATATTTTTTTCCGGAACTGCTTCTTCAAACTTAAAACTGTTTTAATAGTGACTTTTAGATAACCTTGTGCCCTTCTACCAAATTATCTAAAAGTGAGACACTACAATATTTATATTGATACAGTATGAGACACTTCATCATTTGTTTTAAAAATACATGGAACATGATATCCATATTTACACTGTATTTGTCAGGATCAGGCTATTATACAAGCATTAATATTTGAAGGGAATATGGAAAATTTTATAAACCATTCCAAATGTAAAAAAAAAAAAAACTTAGAATTTGTATAGCCTGGACGATATGTGGCAATTGGATTACTTCTCTTATGCTTAAAGCAAACAAGAAAAAGAACACTATTCAGGACTGTGAATTATCAAGTCAATTTGAAATTGAGATGTAACATAAACTTGAAGCTGCCAGAGGTGCAAAACTTGAGCTTCATGTTTGTGAATGACAAATTAACTTTAAAATAAATCATTTTTGTAAGTGTCACTTCCACTGAATCTGGATATTAATTCCAAACATGCAACATGAGTGTACGCCTCTGGATGAGAAAGAATGTTTGATATTTACTGGTAGTTTCTACCAAAGAAAAACACACTGGTATATAAATCAATTTTTGTTGATCTCAAATGACCTGTTGTGTCATCAAAAAGATCTCTGTGTATTATAAAGTATTAGTGTGGGCCCACATATCTGATGGTAAAGTTAATGTACTGTAACTTCTGGCAATTTTGTGATGAAACTGAACAAAAAAAATCTCTGCGAAAGGGACAGCTGTACTTTGCTGTTACAGGCAAAGATGACAACAGGGAACAAGTTTTTATGGCAAATTACTGTTAAGTTGTAATGATGGTCATATGATTCACCGTGTGACACTGACCTCAATTAAACATGTTTCAAAAGTTGCAGTCAAGAAATATATTAAAATACTAACGCAGTATCAACAGATTACTAATCCTTTTGTAGGACCATGACTGATGATTTCCTAGTTGATTCACATATAAGATACAGATAATATGCTAGTGGTGAATAGTTTTCAAGTCAAAGAGGCTAAATGCAAATCCACCTCTGATTTGCCTGTTGGTAGAGTAGCTCACCAGCCTAGGGTAGGGGTATAAGGGGATCGAGGGGAGCACCTTTCGAAAATGCTTTTAATTTTTCAAGAGTCAACATGCAAAATGGTGGCATTTTCTTAGTAAATCAGTCATTACAATTTCATTAGGTTACCGCAAAAACATTCAAAGAAGTACTCTTTTTTGTGTTGTATGACTGGTCTTTTTCAAATTCTGTCTACTCGATGTAAAGTTTTAAGGTACATGTATAGAAGTATTGTCCTATAGTTTTCTCCCTCCCATGTACTTTTCTTTTTTTCAACTCCCAGCATACAATTTTTTGCAAACATGTACGTGTTTTGCCACCATGCACCAAAAGATCATGTAAAATTTTTTTTGTAGCAAGTTTCAAATGTCCCTGAAATTCTCATCCCTTGTACAGTACAATATTTCTACAAGTGATTACTATAAGCCATAGTGATATTAAAAGCAAGACAGATGTCTTGCTTAACCCAGGCTGTCAGATTATTTAATTTTGAATGTTTAAGTTCAAACCATGTCTACTGATTGCCAGCTATTCAGAACATCCAACAAGATATTTTTGCTTCATTCATAGCTTATAAATCCAGAGATTGGAATAAAGCCCTGCGTGGTGTTTAAATTCACAATTTCTTAGCAGACAAAACTAACATGGAATTGAGTCATTCTTTTATTTAAGTTATACACACAACTGGCGTCAACCCTTAATAAGCAGGGTTGACATACATTAGACTCTGTTTTTTTCTTCATATTTAATATTTATTTAAACTATAGCACCTGTATACTAAGCATGGGCTTCCCTTGCAGTTACAACTTTCTGGATACTGAATTTAATATCATTTTTTGCTAGTCTTTATTCCTTATGATGCAAATCATATACTGCTACAACAATGACAGTCTTTGCTTTTTAATTGCACTTGACTTCACTTTAATTCTAGGGGTGATGTACATAACTGGGGTTTTTGTATGAAGGCCTTAACGAGGAAATGCAGTCACCCCAACTTGAATTAGTGTAGACTGTCTTGTTTCATGATTGGCTGTTGAGGATCATGTGACTATATACTTTTTCTATTTAATGTTGTAGCTTGTATTGCCTCCAATATGAAATATTAAAGCAGTTAAATATTTCAGAAGATACTTTGAAGAAAAATAAGGAGAAAATTGTGAGAGCCTTTTACTTCATAAGTGCATGACTGTAAAGAAATCTGGTGAACAAATACAGGGCAGAGGTTCCTGAAAGTTAACTAACCTAATCAGAAAAACGTCTGCATTAATGTGCAGGATAACATGGGGGCTGTGCATGGTTTATGTTCCTGCCCACCCGACTTCCCTCCCCAAAAGTTGAGAACCGGTACTGTCTCGATACCAGTTGGGTGTTTTACAGTACTCGTACCAATATTTTCACGGTACCTCTCAACCTTATGGAGCATCATATTGTACATAATTGCTAAATTGAATCAAAGAGGTTCTAATTCTCCCAGGTACAGTAAGTTCCTTACAGCTTTCTTCAAAAATTGTCTTGAGCACTTTGAATAGACACAAACTCTTTTATTGCAATATGGCCTGGGAAGATTCCACTAATCAGAACACACTACAGTACCTCTGCATTGTGTGCAATCTTAACTATTCTGCATCTTCTCATACTTTTGACTGATGTTAATCAAAGGGTACTCACCAATTGAGAATTTTGATAGCCCCTTGCCAAAAATATATAGGGGTATACATGGGCATCTGTATCTTCAACGTGTTCTACTTAAACCCTTCAGCTATTTCATACAGTTTTTATCTTTAAAGAGTATACCAAGGACTATAAATTATGCACATCATAAGGACTCAACTTCACTACAAATGTTAACAGTTAAGTAATGTTGGGCTAGCTTACAGGCTTTGATATGTACAAAGTCTTTACACATACAGTAGCCCATATCAGATATGGCTACTTTACAAGTGGTAAGAGTTTGCAATGAGAAAACTATACAGATATGGTCGAACAAGTGGTCTCCAGTTGGAAAATTTTAGAAAAAAAATCCTACACTCTTTCTAAAGGTTTCCCCTTAATTATCTGTCTACTTAACAACTGTTACATAAAAGTCCTTTGAAAACACTTTTGGCAAATTTACAACTTAACAGATCAGCAGAGGATCAATGTAGGAGAATTATAGCTGGCATGCTCAACTTTTCACACAGCCTGGAGCTTTTCCTATTTTGAGAAAGTTATTTTCATCAGGATAGATGTTCTACATATTTTCTGGAAAATGGAGGCCTTACAAACTGCTTTGTACAATTTGGTACCATTTGTTTACTGTTTATCTTTTTTAATTTGGTTTCATTTCAATAGGCCTACTGTATACTACTCACAAGCTTCAATAAAAGAGGGCACAAAATATACCTTGTTGTATATAGTTTAAGTATTTCAGAATCACAATAGGTTTAACTAAATACATCCACTCTTAACTACACAGTCTAGAACCTGATATCTTTGTTCAGTAAGATTTTAAAAACTTTTAGGCTTTGAAGAGTGCCTAACATTTATTCTTAGTTGCTGACTGGAACTTATCTAAGATACAGTCAAATGGTTCACATATAATGAATTTATGACTGCAGCTTTCAAGTTCTATGCACAAAGCAGTGTTGAGGAGTGTCATACTTCCTGAAACTCCCTCATTTGGGAATCTATCAGCCCGAATACTTACCTTCTACTTGCACTTTGTAACATTGCCAACTTACCAGTGGTAAGTCCATGGCGGGCAAGTGGGTGTTACAAATTATAAGTAGGAGGTAAGGACGGAAGACATAGATTTAATGACATGGCAATTAAGGCTCTCCAGTTGGTTTAATTCCACTCAAACTTGGCTCATACCAAAGCAATTACTAGAACTGGTCATTCATCATGTTAAGCATCTATCTATTGCATGTGTTCCCAGGCTGGACCATTCATTTTGTTGACGGAACAATTTCATTTGGTCCCGTAAAGTAGTAAGTGAAATTCGCACTTTTAGATGATTTGCATAATATTCCAGAGAATAAATTATTGCACAAATAACATCTATTCAAGCATCCTAACAAGGTAACTGCATATTCCTGGCACCTCCTCCATGCCACATAGTTTCACAGTTCATTCCAAAAGGGATAAAATCCCAACAGGGCAAAACTTCATTTCTATCAACTGTCACTCACATTGCCTCTGTGCATCAGCAAAACAATTTCTTAATTTTTAAAAAGAGAGGCAACTTTGACTTGACATAGATAGCCACCAATGATAACTGAACTTTGCCTTTGGAAATCATTTCAGTGACTTCAGGATACGAAGTTGGTCAGGCAAGCCAGCCAAGGTTTTTTTATTTTAAAAGGCAGAAACCTAACTGTATACTTTTTTCCACAGCACTGGTCAGGTTGTGACTATTAGGTTTTAATGACAAGCATGACTTCTTCAAAAGCAGCATTCTATTCATCTCTGCCTCATAGATTTAACTTCTGATCCAAAACAATGAAATGCACACTTTAAAAGCTAGGGACTACTTTGCAAATAGCTGAGCTCCCAGTTGTAGGCCACCAGTCCATGACATGCTGTATTGCAACTTAATTGTTCTCAATTGGATTCAATCAAATTGCACCAGGGGGAACAACTAAATATTATTCTCACCTAATTCTTGATAGATCATCTTTAATCTCTTGAAAGACCAACTGCTGGGTGACAAACCAAGAGTAATTTACTTTGCAAAACAGCAATTGGGAGGAGTTATTAGGGAAAGAACAGAAAGCACAAACAATAAGAAAGATGTGTCAGGCCAGGGCTTGAACTGGAAAATTAACTGACATTTCTTCAGCTATCTGATGAAGATGGTCAAAATAAATGTCACAAACTAATAAGTTTTAAGCAAACAGCTGGACCTAATAGTTCCAGAGGCTTAATTGTAGAATATGCCCTTCATTGGGACCCTCACAGATTATAAGATAGAGCTGCATATCAAGTTCAAACTTCAAAGAGAAACAATTACTTGCTCTAATAAGAGGAATTCCAAGGACACATGACTGCATTGATCAGATGACCTTGTAAGACAATAGCCCAGATTTCCACAGAGAGATAAAGCTCTATCATATTTTTTTTTTATTCTCAATGGGATTTATGAAATGCTCAATTAGAAAATAAATTAAGATTACAGCTGATGAAGAGGTAAACTGTCTGTGTGTGCTTCGAAGATTAAAAAGCCAAAAGACAGGTATTAAGATATACTTTTTGTAACAATTTCTTTCAAAGGTGGCAAATGTGGGTGACTGTTATGACAAACCTTGTGACCTCCCTCATAACAAAAGTTGGCAAGGAATATGACAAAAGGCAGATGGGAGTTACAAAATTGGTGTTGTGACAGGAAGTGGTTATAACACAAGGGTAAAAGTGAGCATTTTTATGAAGTGCATGTTTTGCCTGTTAGCCCAAAAACAGTTCAGGTTTGAATAGGTTAATTCTTAATGGAACTTAAGGAAGTTTTGTGAAAAGACAAATATGCACTTGAACACCTGTTGAAGAATTTGCTGTGAACAAGGATGAAAGCAGTCAGATGGGGGTAAAACAGGTAAGTATTATGATGCAGTTGTAAGCAGATTTTAATCTACAAATGAAACCATTAACAAACAGGGTCTCGAGAGTATAAATTTGAAGTGTTATTAAATGGGTTGTGAATGCATTGCTGGAGGTGATGATTCAATTCTGATCACAGATCACAGATTTAGAGTGTTTTCCTAAGAAGTTACAAGCGCCTCCCAGTCAGAAATTACAGGCAACAAAAGCCATGAAATCAAAAGGATACTGTGTGGCCCTCCACATATGTTCTACGAGGAGACAAATTTAAGAACGGAAATCAATTTTTCCAAGTACTATTAATCACCTTAAAGGGCCAATCCTCTCACCCCAAACTACACTTCTTGTATGGGGTATCACAAAATCTCAACTGGTTCAGCTCTTTGACTGACTGCTAATTCAAACAATGTAAAGTACCAAAGCTTATATTGCACAGCATGAACTGTGCTGAGAGTGTTTCGACTGTACACATTGAGCTTTTCTATACTCCCCTTGAGCAATAAACTGAGATGGTGTCTGGATGAGGATGAATTTCATACAATTGTGGGAGGGGCATAAGTAAGAAGATCAGGAGAATTGGTACTGTTTGGAGAGAGAGAATTGGGCCTTTAAAGTGAACATGGCACTGATGCTCAATATCATCTCCAGCAATACAAGTCGCTTTAGAGAAATAAAAATTTCATAACCTGCACAGCATGCAATCTCTCACAATGACAGGTATCATATACTATTAAAGAAATCAGTACATATACCAAAAAGGTGGAAACCTATCTTCAATATTATATCAGTTCTTTTTGAAACAAACATGCATATTGGAAAGGTGCTTCATTCGCCATGCATATTGGAAAGGTGCTCCGTTCACCATGGAGGCCAAACTTCTAAAACTCTGAGAGCCTTTAAAAAAAAAAGATACCAAGAAGTTTTGGTCATGATTCTTTTTCACTTTTTCAGTAAGATTTCCATCATCACTTTTATTGATGTTACTTTCAGTTTATAGGCTTACCTGCAGTGTCAAGATTCAATTACAGTATACAACAGGACAAAAACATGATCAATGGCAAAAATGTGTTAATTAAGAAAGGAAAAGGAGGAAATAAATATAGACAAAGTGTATTTTATTGATGATTAAATGTTTTAATACAATAAAAGTCATCACAAAATAAGTATGACATTTCACATGCCACCATTGTGACAGAGCACAATGCAGGATTCATCATGAAAAATCACCATTAAATGCTGTACGCTATAAATGCTATATTCCTGTTACTTCTTACTCGTTGATTATAGCTTCCTACTATAAAAGTCTTAATAATTGTCAGTTGAGATTGAACAATGACAGCAAATTAAGGCTTGAGTACTCTTAACCTTGTATTAAAGTTGAGTGACCATCATGTGTAAGGGCTGGCAGGTAGATTGCCCAAATGCAACTATGCTATGTTTAAGTCTTATTTAATGGTTGCTCTGTTTATTTTCTATCTACAGCATCATGCACTGGACTGAAATTTAAGCCATTTCATAATTTGGGAAGACTTTTCAAAACCTTTAATTGCCGAGTATGTATGATATAGTCCTATTGCAGAGAAAACTACAAACTAGAAAGTCATATTAGCTTTACAGTCCCTGAAGACATTTCATGTTAGTGGTGCAAAGTGGTTTTGTTCCCTGGCAAAAATATTTTGCCACCAATATTCCCCATGTTAGATGAGACTGCCTATCTTGTTAAGGGTAAATTTTATGTGGGAGCACCTCTCCCCCCCCCCCTCCTTTGAAGCCCATGTTGACACTGCCATGTGGCTACCAAAACCTCACTGTCATAGACAATTTGCACAAACCATAGACACTTCTTTGGTAGTCTTTGCAGTGTGACCAAGGTTTATCTGACATACCAACTTTTGATTATGATTAAACATCTTCAACTGGGCCTACAGCTGCTCACACCACTGAGACCCCAAGTCAAATGATATGTCATGGTCACTATTGTGTTGTGGCGAGTTGTGGGGGAGTGACTCCCTCTCCCTTTCTTAAAAAATGATCTGGTTTGTGAAACAGTGTGTCTTCACAACTAGCTTTAAGGAACAGAATGGGTTATTAGTAAGACGAGGAAGAAGGAATCTGCCTTCTTCCACTGCAGTTGACTTCTGGGGTTGCAAAAGTACAATTAGCTGCATCTACTGGCAAAGTTGTATATGAACACAGCAGATATAATACTGCTCATGAAAAGAGAGCCTGTGTCTCCTCCAAATATTCCTTGTCACTTGACCATTTTTTTTTTGAATGAACCTGACAAATTCTTAAACTGGAGATAAAAGCATGTTGAAATTGCTCACCAACATCCATATTTCAACAGTACTAATAATAACCTGAAGCAAAAAGACCAATACTTACTAATTACTGAACGGTACTTCTGTACCTTACCAGCATTGGCTCTTTAAATAACAATCCACTACAAATCCCTAACAAAAATACCTGAAGAGAGGATACAGTGAAATTGGGTTGGCTGGACAAAAAGCTTAGTATTAAGGCCATTTACTATCCAGAAAGTAGGACAGCTCTCACAGCATAATTTGGAAATGAGAAATTACCACACACTGAGCACTAAATTCAACCAGAGATGGAACATCAAACATTCTTTTTATGATGAGTCCTCTGCAGAGACTTCAGCAATCTGAGTGTATATATTATACATGCCATATATGTTCTGATCAACTATCTTACATATATATTGACCTAAATTTTAATGTGCTCAGCTGACACATTTTATATATTTACCAATAACATCCAAAACAATTGCTTACATGGACAGACTTTCAACATTCAATATTTTTGAATGGAAGTACAATGCCACATGATAAAACATTCTTCCTAACTTTTCTTAACATCCTCCTTCTCTGCCTGATAACCTCTCATTGTTTCAGGGAGGAGATGAAACTCACTACACACAGTGTGACCACAATTAAAACATAACTTATTTGGGGGCACAGATCATGTAACCAACTCAGATACCAGTTGACACCTCACACTGCCTTTGATCTACTGGGAAGTCTATTTTGCTTTTTGAAGAAACATCATGACATGACTGCAAGAGCTACATTAATTAAAACTATATACTGACCTTACATATTTCTTTGAAACATGAAAAACATGATGGGAATATTAAATTTAGACGCTGTTTTTTCTAGAAGGACATTACTTGTTATTAACCTTGAACAAAACGAGATCATTCACAACGGAAACCTCACAACAGCTCAATTAATGTTCTGCATATTTCATGTGTTTCATTAATTCCCAGCTGTGCAATCTCGCAAATACAATGATTTCATACCTAATATCATTTCCACACCTACCATCATCATTTCTAGTTTTGATATTTACACACCAGATGTCAGGTGTGAACACTGATATGATCTAAAATATTATTTGAGTTTCCAAGCCATTAAATTGCACGATTCTGCATAGTATTATACTAAGGGACCAAACTCCAATGACTTTCAAGCTTATAACATATTTTCAAACTGTTTCTTGGTTGTCAATACTTAAACAACAACTGAACCCTCCAGCACCTTGCCCCTAACAATTCATTACACAGCACAATCATATTTTACAAGGTCACAAAGGCAGAGTAAGCCCTGAGTCTCAAAACTGAGGGACTGGAGAGAATCCAGGCCCTTCAAAAAACTGACGGGCCAGATATCTGTCCAAACGGGGGAAACCTTGCTAAGTTGCCATCTCAGAGATCAATGTTTTCCCAAATGATTTCCCAAAATGTCCTGCACACAATTACGCAGGATTGTTAAGCAAAGTGCACATAGCATGGAGTTTCACTGGAAAAGGAACGTGCCCACTGTAGTATGGGGGTTGTAGAATATGTCCACAGTACTTCCCCCTGTTGCAAGAGGTGACTATACTTGTAAATAAATTTGAACTTTGAACTTTTTGTTGAGTCGACTGACACTTCATTAACACATTCATGTTGGTGTGTCGTTTAATCTATCAAACTAATCAATTGCAAAACGAACGTTGTATTTTTTCATCTTCCAACAGACAATGGAGAAAAAAATGACAAGGTCTTTGAATTGTTACATGGTTCTGAATTACCATGTAGATGCATAATGCATGCTCCAACAAAATACTACAGTAACCCTGCAGAATTCCTTTTTTTTTTCTTTTAAGGGATATAGGCCCTCTTTTTGACCATACTTTTTGTGGGACCAATTGCATGTATACCATTATAAAATAATGAAATTATTTGTGTGCCTCAAAAGGGCAGGAACCAAAAAGATTTTTTTTTTTTCAGAAAACAGAAAAAAACCCATTAAAAACATTTGCAAATGCAAAACAAAATAGTTTTGGTACCATAAAGGCTAGAAAATAGTTCAAAATGCTGACACACATGTAATGTATGAAGTTGGCAGGAGACAAATTACATGACATTATTAAAATTGACAGATGATGAAATATTATACCAAGTGGGCTGAGACGTGATCTTTCACTGGGTAAATCAATTACCATGACTCCATTAAGGGGTTTCCAGATACCATTATCAGTCAAACATGACATAAAAGACTAGTCCGGTCAAATGTTCTTCCAAAGAAGATGGAAAAAGCAGATGAGAATCAGAGCCAAACTATTATATATATGTCCTGATGGAGAGCTAGGATACAGTATATAATGGCAATGATGCAAAACATAACATCCTGTAAGGCTTAAAGGTCATTCACCATTTGATAAGACTGATCGTAATGTTCAAAATGATTTATGTGCACAGCGGAAGCAAAACTAGAAAATGCTTTAATGGAATGTTCTCACCTTTATGAGCAGTTTATACATGTATGTGCTACAATTTTAGGGCAAAATTAACAATGGGTTTTCAAAACATAATTAATGGAATACTGTGATCATTAATCCAATTTCAAATTTGCAAGCAACGTTTCAAAGAGAAATCAATTTGCAACAATGCAGTTCAGGTGTACATCCCTGACATTATTGCTGTCACAGCTTTACCAATAAAATATTGCTATTGTTTTCTTCTGCAGTAAACAATGTTCCATGTACAGTAGCAAGGACGAGTTTTTGAGCTACTTTTATCAAACCTTTCAAAGCTTTTCAATATTTCAACACTGCATGTGTATTTACTGACTTACAGTTTATACATTCTGTAATATGAAATATTTGAAAAAAATGAAAAATTTTATAAAAATCTATGAATTTCACTTGGTGATGTTATTTGTTAAAAATTCCCCATTTTACTTCTGATTGCAATAACATTCTGCAAAAATGTAGCTTCAAAAGCAAATATTCTGTATCATAAACATGGAATGTTTTGTGCTAAGTTCATGCAGTGCCTGGGAAAACCCTGGAAGAATTACAACTGTATACTGCAGCTGATGATGAAAATGTGTGCCAATTTTGATAACTGTAGCTTAACTGATGACAACAAATTGTATCCACAAATGAAATCACACTGATGAAGCACTACTGAATTACATTTGGGAAATTCCAAATTGAAACAGTCCAGTGAATCAGGTTACATGCCTACAAGTACTGTAGAAGACGGTACCATATCTTATGAAACAACTTTATTGATGCCTATTTTGATTAAGGAACCAAACTTATCCTTGTTGAAAATGTAAACCAGAAGATAACCAAATTTCTACTCTAGACAAATCCGAGCAGCTAGTGAAGGCGGCCATTAGCAGGGTCATTTAGCCTTAAATCACTATCATTTTATTGTCTATATTCAATTCTAAACCCTAAATATTTAGCGCAATTAAGGGAACCATGAGCTCAGTACTTTAGTGCACAACCACCAGAGCTGCCAACATTGAGGTCTTGAAATCAGGAAGATTTACCTTATCAATCAGGAAGATTTCAGGGATTTGTGTGTATTTCAATGAGGGAAATTCTGTTCTTAATCAGGAAGATTTTATATTTTGCATGTTTTGAGGTGAAATTTTCAGGAAGTCTTCTGCAGAATCAGGAAGACTTGGCAGCTCTGCAACCACCCATGATGCAGGTAAGTAAAGAATATGAAAGATTGAAGGTGTTGGACCCTAGTAATGTCTGACTAAAAGACTACCACTTGACCACTTGGGTTTATCTACTGTATAGGAAACAGTCTGGCACAAGAAGAGCAATGATGGCAAAGTCCTTTTACAAGACAATGCAAATGTTTAATGAAACAATTCAAAGACCTATGCAGAAACACCACAGGGGATTTTGAAACAACTTAAGCAACTTTAAATTTCATAATGATGAATGTTAAACATGATACAGGAGAGAGGGCAGCATACAATTGATAGACCATACTATGAAGATTCAAGAATTTATTTAGACCAACGATAAAACCCCCTCTTGGGGAACACTCACAAAAAATAAGTACTGTCAAGGTAATGAGGAGGCTGGTGGCATACTTGCCAACATTACAATCCCCGAAAATGGAACATCTAACACAAAAACTGGAACATCTGACAGGTGATCCACAATGCTTATTTCACAACATACAGCATTCTGGGTTTAAATAATAGTTCATTTGTAATACTAAAAGGTGGAAAAAACAGAACATCATGATTTTTATGGACTTCAAAGCTCAGAAAACAGAACAGTTCAGCTTAACACGGAACAGTTGGCAAGACTGTGGCGGAGAAGGAGGTGGAGGTACTATGAAGAAGTTCCATCAAGAAAGGGACGGTATTTAATGCATGGAAATCACATCTACGCCTGCGTACATATGTGTTATCAGGTACAGTATTTGCAGAGATGAACATAAAGAAAGATAAAAATGAACACACAGGGCTGTAAAGGAAAAGCTTGATTTTACTGTTAGTACAGTATTTGAAATAATGCAAACATTTGGAAACTACATTTAACTCCAATGTTCAACCAAACTTATAAAAATGTTTCTTAGCATATTTTTGAGAGGACATACATTTTGGACCAACTAAGAACTTGATGCTCAATGCATCCCTAGTGCTAACATGTGTGACACAGAGCAAAGCACTCCATTTACCTGCTGAAGCATACCATACAAAATACCAATTAAATGTTATCCAATATCCCACTTGGCCATGTACTTTAAGTATACAGGACAGTCTGAATCTTCAACCCTATTTCACTTCTGTACCTCTTTCACGTCAATAACAATGCTCTAAAGAAGGAAACAAATCGTCTTCATGCAAATATGTAAGATGTCCAAAACATAAGACACAAACTCTCCAATTCATTATTGCTTTTCTGGATCGTTAATTTTACTAATGGGAACGATTCCTGCAACCACTCCTTTCATTTCGTTGACACTGACAGTCCAATCACTGTTTACACAAAGACAAATACAGAGATCAAAGGAATCAATAATTCTACCCTATACATAAACGCACATCTTTCTGCTTTGAGAGCACATACCGTGCCGCTTTGTTTAACAGACTCAAGATTGATAGGGTGGCAGTATTCTCAAAATTTAGCCATTAGAGCAGGGTGTTTCATTTGTTGTGACAGTAAGGTCAAATCTTTAACAGCAAAAGACTAGAACAAAAAAACTGGGCTCATGACAGCCTTAATCAATAGAGCAACATGTCAATTGATCAGAAAGAGAATGGTACATAACAGGAGGCTGAGAAAGGAAACCATGATGAATCTTGGGTAATTCATCTTCATGAAATGTGTTTCTTCGCTAAAAACTTTTAAGAGCTATCAGCACTGAAAGGAGAATGTAGACATGTTTTAAGTCATGTCATCATTGAATGGAAGATTTGCTGAGCTGTGTATATACAAATGTAAACCTGGGAAGTGCTAAGTGGTGGATGGAAGAGATGCGAGTGGTAGACAGCAGTAGCCAAACAACAAGTATATTTCAGCGTGAGTGAATTAAAAAACATAATGACTTGACAATCATCACAGAAATGAAGTACGACTGGCCATTGTCAAAAAGATAGACAATGATACCATATCTTGACACAAATCAAAGCCATAGGTTACTGTATATAACTATATTAAAACTAAACCAGCTGGATGGGGGAAATGAAAACAGTGAAATACATATGAATAAATTCCCCAGAGTTCTGTTGATTCTCCTTTAATTCACACATACACATATGCATCGGTTCCATATGTGTCCCCTTACACATTTGTATTAACAGACATACATGTATACATTGAAGTAATGTCATGTAATTTATGTAGACAATAGGACTTGCGTACAAAATTATGTTTTACTTCCCAAAAAACAGAGGGTAGTTAGCAAAACAATCTTTCCCCCAATGTGCAATTTCCCTTTAATGTTTTTTTTTTTAAAAAGACTTTCCCCCAATGTGAAAGCTTGGGAAATATATTATGGTATCCCTCAGTTTTCAATCACTGCCAAATATGTCAACAAGAAACACAGGAGTGTTCAAATATATATATTCCCTACTTACATATAGTGTTTGTACAGGTTAGGTTACAGCACATTAGGCTAGAATGAATTTTACAACCCAGTTGCCAACAAGTCAAGCCAGCCAAGGCCTTTTTTTCCAGTTGTGGCTTATACTCCCTGGCTTGTTTTACCTACACTCCATTACTTTTCCTGAGCACTAAAGCACAATGGCCTGTTCCATTTTCAAAGTATTTTAATATCTGTAACATGCTTGAATATATGTTAACCAGATCAGTGGTCATCTTTAAACTTTGACATTTCTTATATAAAGCATACATGTACAGTATTTCATACATGTAAAACTACACTGCCATGTTGGGAGAAACTAGTAAAAGGCCAAGATATAGTTAAAGGGGCTCATTGAGTTGATATCCATAACTTAATGAGAGTGATAAATGGTCACTACACCATGACAATGCTTATAGATAGCACAATAGGTCAGGTTTCATATCCAATAGTTACTTGGAAAGCTAACATTTTGGATTTTGTAATGTCCTGACTTGTAACGGACTTGTGCACAATTTGAAAAAGTGTCTGGTCACAAATTTTTGAATATCAAATTGAACCATTCAGTACTCACACATAAAACAGTTATTTGTTTATAGGATATGGGGTTTGTCTAAGACTGACCATTTGCCATTGGTTTGTGAAGAAAACTTCATGGGTTTGGAAAAATTTGTGGAATTTTATGAACAAACTCAATGAGCCGCTTTAAAGCTGTTGATTCAATTGCAAGTTATCACAGTTTAAAACATAATGAAAAGCTCCATGTGACATGTTAACGCTGCGTTTAAAAAGGAGTATTCTTTTGGTTCAAATTCAGTTAAGTTCATCATTATTGGCCATGCAGTCCTGTCTCTATTCACTCTTTTACTTCTTAGTCTACGTTTGTCTTGACTCAAGATTCCTACACCACCAAGGCTCATAAATAACCATGTTGCACTACTATAAAAAGTTTAATAATTATCTACCCTAACTGAGGTAATGATTGACTCCTCCCTTGAATGTCACTCACTAGAAATTTCAGTACTTTAATCAGCACTTCACACCTGCCTAAATTTTTACTCTATCCAAAGCCAAACCTTGCATGCAATTCCAATCAAACACACTATAGGCCTACCTATATATCCTGAAGAGATAAAACTTCATGATTTGCAAGATGTTTGCAAGAATAACTGTTCTCCGATAAATGTCACTTCAATAACAGAGGGCACATTAAGACAGTATAATTCTCATGGCATTAACTTGTCTAATCTTCCTTTTCTTCATCATCACTTAAGGAAAGATGGTATTATTGACCCACTTCAGATTTATTTTACCTGTATCAACCTACTTCAATCAAGAATTTCATCTGGATAGCCTCTCCACCCAATCACAAATGGCAGTAAGAGCCTCATAAAAGTATAAAGTGCACTTTGTGCTAGTACAAACGCAGCATCCATCAATCTATACAACTTAACCTTTGCCGATTACCTGGATTAAGTGAGATAGTCTGAAACATAAATTACAGATCACAAAATGATTTTAAGACTATCTTTGAGTATAGATCCCACTTTTGTTGACTAGACTGTTTTCTGACTTAGTCAAGGTGTCAGAATTTTTTTCATATCAGGCATTAAAATTTAAGACATTTTGGTCAAGACATTTATGAAAAAGCACGATGATCATGATCTATCCAAAAAGTGATGAATTACGTGAAACTGAACCTGGACGCCAATTTAACACGTTTCCTAAAATTTATATTGACAAGTGCTCTCAGCAGATGTAAATGTGACTAGGATAAAATTGTGACAATATGAGCCATAGACTAATCTGCATCTGTGCAATATGTTTCTTTACATACAGAAACTACACATAATCCATTGCTATTACTCTATTATGGCTATTTTTTTATTATCTTGACTTTCTCCCGCACACTTTAACCCTTTACCGTTGTGCTCCAATCTGGGCATATTTGCACGCCTCAGGAGTGGGCGGAAAAGCGGACGCAACACACCCCGCATCCGCTTCCTTAGGCTTCTGACCGCGTGGCCTTAAACTATTGTCTCTCTCATTGTTGTGGCTGAATTTTCGGGTAGCCACTCGCAGTTTCAGGCTCCGCGTGGAACAGTAAAGATGGGTGACAGCCGAGCTCCCCGTATGGGTCCAAAAGGACCAAAACAACGGTAGCAGATTAAAATAAGCCTGTGGAGTGTGTTTACTGCAAAGTTGATGCCGCTGTCTCTGTGTGTGTGCACAGCTCTGTGCTGCAGATACTTTAGATTAGCCCTTGACCATTGTGCTCCAATAGGGGCATATTTGCACGCCTCGGGAGTGGGCGGAAAAGCGGACGCAACACGCCCCGCATCAGCTTCCTTAGGCCATCGACCATGTGACCTTAAACTATTGTCTCTCTCGTTGTTGTGGCCGAATTTTCGGGTAGCCACTCGCAGTTTCGAGCTCCGCGTGGAACAGTAAAAATGGGTGACAGCCAAGCTCTCCCGCATGGGTCCAAAAGGACCCAAACAACAGGAGCAGATTAATAAGCCTGTGGAGTGTGTTTACTGCAAAGTCTATGCCGCTGTCTCTGTGTGTGTGCACAGCTCTGTGCTGCAGATACTTTAGATTAGTCCTTGACCGTTGTGCTCCAATAGGGGCATATTTGCACGCCTCGGGAGTGGGCGGAAAAGCGGACGCAACACGCCCTGCATCAGCTTCCTTAGGCCATCGACCATGTGACCTTAAACTATTGTCTCTCTCGGTGTTGTGGCCGAATTTTCGGGTAGCCACTCGCAGTTTCGAGCTCCGCGTGGAACAGTAAAAATGGGTGACAGCCAAGCTCTCCCGCATGGGTCCAAAAGGACCCAAACAACAGGAGCAGATTAAAATAAGCCTGTGGAGTGTGTTTACTGCAAAGTCGATGCCGCTGTCTCTGTGTGTGTGCACAGCTCTGTGCTGCAGATACTTTAGATTAGTCCTTGACCGTTGTGCTCCAATAGGGGCATATTTGCACGCCTCCGGAGTGGGCGGAAAAGCGGACGCAACACGCCCCGCATCAGCTTCCTTAGGCCATCGACCATGTGACCTTAAACTATTGTCTCTCTCGTTGTTGTGGCCGAATTTTCGGGTAGCCACTCGCAGTTTCCAGCTCCGCGTGAAACAGTAAAGATGGGTGACAGCCAAGCTCTCCCGCATGGGTCCAAAAGGACCCAAACAACAGTAAAGGGTTAAGCAATCAATAATTCCTGGTTGTGAGAACAAAAATCACCACTGTGATAATGAACAGATCCAGTAACTTCCACACCCTACAGGATAACTTTGTTTTCTTCCTCTTTCATAACAGAAGCTCAGAGAACTTATTGTTGTGGAGATTCATTTGCATTAATACAGATCAAACACAAAAAAGAAAAAGTCAGTCACCCATGAAAGGCAAATATTAATCCAATGATTCCTTTATGATAATAACATTCCACATGTGGAGGTTCTGTAACATATGCAGGAACTCAAAACATACATGTGTATTTGTCTGCTGTACAAGGAGGTCTTTGAGGATATTGCCTGCAGTGATATAGTACTTGCATGATAAAATGGACTTTTGATTTTTTAGTAAAATGAAGTTCTAAAACAATTACTCCACAAAGCTTTGCCTTGCCATTACGTATGTGTATTCTCCACAAATTGCCCATAGAAGATATGCATTCATGTTAGGAACCTACTCTTAGCTAACTTGAAAATTTTAAAGCACACAAGCAGAAATAAAGAGAAAGATTATGTCTCAATTGTGCAAATCAGCTGGGCATTTCTAAAGTAGCTTCATAGATCGATGCTCACATACACACACACAATTTACTCTATTGAACTTGATTTAATTCTACTGTTCCTGCCATATGCCTTCTGTGACTGGTACCAAAGTTAAAAAGTAGCTAAGGGGCTTTTCATGCTGTGACTCTGATTTTTAAGAATTGAACAAAGACACCCCATGAGATCAGGGGCAATGTGGGGGTATAACTAGTATCCAACCTTATTACATGATCTGTGTTCTAAGTGATATGCTTCGTTGTTCTCACACTGAAAAGCAATTATGTAACATACACACATACTTGTCTGGTCTGCTAGCACAGCTGCCAAAGTTACATAACTTTTTGTGTATTTTGGTGTATATCTGACCCTTCATCAAGAAGTCAGGTGTGGAAACTGGCAGTATCAAGTGTGTATGCAGTATGCTTCTTATCTTTCCCCAGGCAAAAAGATGTTATCAGGCAGGGAATTTAGGCTATTTCAAAAGTGAGAAGAAAAGTTTCACATGTCTCAGCAAGATGACTGACCAATTTAGCCCATTGCAGATTGCAGAATGGTCCTACAATTCGCTGGGCTGTAATAATTTGACATTTAATAGGAAACTAACCATCATATGTGCTGCCAGCAGTAGGAGTTATCAGTGAGTGCACCTAACTGGTTAACCCACTCACTGTCTGATTGTACTTATCTAATTTAAAACTAGCCACTACTTCAGCTGCTACAATCCATTATCCGCCATTCACTCTTGAAAGGTAATTTGCAGTAACTTAAGAACAAATTTGTTCAAGTGAGCTTTAAATGGAGATATGTTATCAACTTGCTGTAGATCAATAATTTATATACTCGATTCCTTTTTGGCCTAAAAACAGGGGTCTCAGTCAGCCAAGGGAGGAGGCTTTTCCTTGTCGGGAAAGATGTCCTTTTTATTCTGCCCACAACAAATTCCATGCACCTGGACGATAAAGTAAAAACAATATGAAAATGAAATAAAACTTGACACTTCCCAACTACAATGGTAAGCATCATGGTTACAGCATGAGACTTGCAGTCGCAGTCGGGAGTCTGAGCCCTATCCCGGTCATACTGAAGACATTAAAAATGAAACCTACGGCCAAATTATGCTTGGTGCTCAGCATAAGTGGAGTAGGGAAAACAAGCCAGTGAGCCACAACTGGGAAAAAAAACCATGGCAGCTGTCTCGACCTGAACCAATTGGCTGGAAACTGGACCGCAAAACTCCATCTATCCTAACCCAACTATGATGTAGACTGCTAACACAGCAACTACATTATATATCATATAGTCTACCATACTCTACATGATGATCATTTTAATCAATATCAAGAATACACAAGATTGTGCATGTATGACTTTGTCAGTGAATTGAGTGTGTGAGAACCAGAGCAGGTTGTTATGGTACCTTTCAACAGTAATGGCCTCTCAAAGGATTTGGCTCACAATAATCGAAAATCTGCAAAATTTGTTGAGCTTGAAAGGAATTCAACCATACTGAGTAAACAAACAAGAAAAACTTTGTCACCAATTTGACCGAAATAAATTTTGTAGCCAACTACTGCAAGAAGTACTTTGAATATTCCACTCACTGGCCTTAAACTAGCCATGATGGATGTTTCTTAATTGGTCCAGAGTATGGATTGGTTTCTGGAAAAGTTTGACAAGTTTTTAATTTGTTCGGCCAACTAGAATTTAGTGTACATCTGTCTTGTTCTTTTTCATCCAGTAGTGCTGTACAATGAACAGAGATGCACATCCTACATGAACTTGGACTGACCCAACACTTTTGGAGGACTTCACGGTTCATTCTCAGGTCATGCATGACATGGTAAAATCCAGACCAGGAGAGGCAATGCCTAATTTAAAGGGCCAAACCTCTCACCCCAAACTACAATTTTGGTACGGAAGAAGCAAAATTCTCAATTGGCTCAGCTCTTTGATTGACAGCTAATTCAAACAATGCTCAGTACCAAAGCTTATATTACATATAGCATGAACGGTACTGAGAGTGTTTTGATTATATAAATTGAGTTTTTTTATACACACCTTGAAGCAATAAACTGAGATTGTATCTGGATGAGGATGAATTTCAGACAATTGTGGGAGGGGATTCAGTGAGAAGGTACTGTTTGGGGTGAGAGAACTAGGCCTTTAAAGTAGAGTAGTAGACTGTCCTGCTCCATGACTGGCTGTAGAGTTATGTGACAATATTTTTTTCCCCTCAAACATGAAATTAACCAGAAGTTTATATTACAAAAATGCTTTGAAGAGAAGAACAAAATTGTGAGATTTAGCTGTTGCTTAAAATTAGGTGTGGGGATCTGCTCTTGCCTTTAAAGAAGCCATGTTTAGTACTTGTTTGATATATTAAAGGAAAAAGGAACGCTTTCACATACTGTAAAATACACGAACTGTATTGTTTTCTTCTGGTATTTTCCTTTGATTTCTGATCAACTCAGAGCATGTTCCATAGTTCTATTAAAATTAAGCAACAACAAAAGGTAGTATTATGAGGCTTGAGAACCAGCAGGGTAGGGTTTTGACCCTACCCAGGCCATAGTAGGGCATGTATTCTAAAATCCATTTGACAATGTTCACATCTTATAAGAATTTATAAACAGGTTGTATGCAATCACACACATGGGTGATGTCTATTGGCTTCTGAATGACAGTTCACCTCAGGCAGCAAGCAACTCAACAATTTAGATCAAATTTAATATCTTTTGAAAGGCCAGTTAAGATGGGAAAAAAATTCTTCAAAATAAAGTACCACGTCACCTTGACCAGGTCAGGAATCAAACCCCCCCCCCCCCACACCCATTTCCCAATAGATCACTTCAAATACCAGCACCTTCATCCACTTTGGAATGGCACCCCTTAATAAATAAAAGGAAGAGGAATGATCAAGAGAATTCATTCCTGATGTTCAGGTACTGTTTTTTGCATTTCTTTTTAACATGAATACAGTCTTGTCACAAATATTATTGCTGCATATCCCACTGTTCCATAGCTATTATATTGAAAACCAAATATCAAAGCAGCAATGAAAAAAGTAACATAATATGCCTTGTGCTTCATTATTTCCAATGAAATCCTACTGCATACATCACATTGCAGATACTAAAAACATCCTGGTCTGATTTTTTTTCTTTTTTTATTTTTACATTCCACTTTGCTTTGAATGTGATCATGCTTACTTAATTAACTTGAACGAAATACTCATCTGGTTGAGCAGCAGATTTCAATGTTAAACGATCCAGTGTTTACATTTCTGATGAAGCATCATTAGAATTAAATGGGTCCTACAATTTCCCCTTTTATAACATTCTCGGAGAAACAAAGAGGAAAAAAAGTGGACAGCTCTCTTCTTTTTGTCTTCAAGGGGATAATTTGCACTGTCTTATCTCTATGATGAAAGGAGACTTTTCAGATTTCCCTCAAGTAAATAGCTTTTGTGTACAAATCATAAAACGGTGTTGTTATCAAACAACAGCTCATAGCTGGCACGTTGAATGGATGTGCTGTGAACTTTATGGTAGCGTAACTACTAATGTTCCGTTAAATTCTGAGGCTAAATTAGTGGCAAGATAAAAAGACTCGTACTTGGAAGTTAAAGCCAACAAATTTAAAAGATACAGGAATTACACTGGGGTCAGAGTGAAATCCCTCAGTGGCAGCCTAGATCTTTGAAAAGTGAACCTGGCAGTACTTATCGTGAAACGTTTCCAAAACTGTACATTAGATTGAAAGGTGGTGTAAAGGTGTATGACAGAGTGATTTATGTTTGCAACAGCTGGTCTCAAAACTGCTTACAACTGAGTTGATAAGGTGACCTAACATTTTCCTTACAATGAAAATACTTCTAGATTCTAATCGTCCACATTCTGCATGTAATCGCAAGACTGTTGCATGTGCAAAACTTAACATGCACGCATACTGTATGTTCCTGTGCATGCTGTATGCCAGCCAGTGACATTACTGAAATTGGCCTTACTACATTAGAATTGGCTTACTAGGCATTGTGACTGACAACTATGTAAACCAATTGTGGTATGCCAGAAATATTTTTTTATTACAACACTTTCAATTAAAAAAGAATCACTGTAATTGTAAATGACACATTAAACCAAGGCCCCCCATACTACCCCCCCCCCCCTCCCTTGTAAAAGGGGAAAAATGAATTGGCAACCACTTGTTCTCTCTTTATGCAAGTTTAATTTAAAAACCACACTGACATTACAAAATACATCTTAGTAAAACTCATGGCCTGCAGCAACATTCTTTCAACTTCACTTCTTTGCAGAATGGCCTTTATGAACCAGTCTGTCGAATAACACAATTTTGAGAGTGGTGTATATTTGTAATATATGGACAGAAAGTCTGTTTTCCCAACTGATTAGTTGCTAATGAGTAAAATCAGGCAATAGAAATTTACTTTCAATACGTCACAGCAATCCATTATCTCTCTAATGGCTCCATTTGGTGCTGTTACAAATTCAGTTGGCTTGAAATGAAACACCTGAAAACAGAGGATTCAATTGCAAATTTACTGCCTACAATTAGTAAAGATGAACAGAGTTAATGGGTAGCTATGCTCCTGTAATGGGCTAATATAACCTCTTTGAAATACAGTTTCCCGAACCTCAATTCATCTGGGGTCATCTACTGCAGCAATTTACTTCTAAGGAAAATTGTCATTAACCAAACTCTTTGTTGGAGATTTTTTACAAGCATAACAGCATCCTAATAGAACTAATCTGCAATTAAAATGAGCCAATTGCAGGCAAACAGCCATTTAATCTTACAACCATGCAACACCCATTTTGAGTTATTTTGAGTTATTCCAGATTTGTCCACCATATACTGATGATGTACCATGGATCCTTATTGCATGTAATTTGAGCAAAAAATAGGAAAAACCGAAAGTAGAAAGGAGAAGCAGACATCACAAATGATAAAGCAGTTTTATTACTTTCAGCATCTGCCATTCCTATCAGCAGTTTTTGAGTGCACCGGATATAACATCACTTCCTAATTCATAGTAAAGGACAGTGCTCCTACTTGAGATGAGCACACAGGATTGATTTTCGATGAAGAATAGGCTCTCCAAGTCTTAACCCGAGATCAAGATTGCTTCAGTGGTGAACATGTGATTTCAGGCGGGAAATCCCATCTTGAAGATGAAACACACATGTATACATACTGTACTGGTAAGTATAGGATGTGAATCATTCCAACTCTGGGAATCAGTATATACAGCATGATACATAATCAAAATATCAATTCCCTCTTGGTTCTCAAAAATATAATGGAAAAGTTTGTATAATGAAGACATGGCAGGGAAAAAATATGTATTGATTTTACAGTACATTTTGCAACAAGAGCTCTGTACTACGTTAGTGTAACACAGTCACCTTGTATGCATAGTACTGTAACTTTTGATCAACAGTTTTACAAACAGTATACTGTTTTGAACATAGATTTAAAGGTCTCCAAGAATCTCAGGAGATAGCCACCTTCATGTGAGTCTACCTCATATCAGGCTACCTCAAACTGAGGTGAATAGACAACTGAATAGCTTGAGGTGAATAGGATGACTAGGTGCCTATTCCCTGCAGTTTGAGGTTGGCTAACATGAAGTAGGCTATATCCCAGAATCTCTGAGCCTACAGAATAAAATATAACACCATGGGCTGTAAAGAAATAACTACAGTACACTCTCTAAAGTTTACCTGCTCTGGTTTTGGAAAATGATACACTGAAAAAATGGATTTGTTATTTGTTTGAATATTCTGATCATTGTTCTTTAAACTTAGATTTATCTTTCAATAATTTTCAAAGGAAGCTAGGTGATGGCCTTGGCCAATACCTGTAGCTTGAAGACATAAGAGGAATCTTCCCTCAGCTCACTTCAAATATTTGAAGTACCCAAGCAGAAAGGGGTCTGATCATTATTCTGAAGGATCATTATTCCCAAGGGTCTTTATTCCGAATAGACAATGAGGGTCGTTACTCCGAAGTTTCGTTATTCCCAAGCAAAGGCTCGTTATTCCGAATACAGGATATGATTGCTCTATTCTAAACAGAAGATGTTGCCAAAAACAAGCATCCACGCCCTCCATTTGGAATAACAACCCTTCCGAATAAGGACTCTTATTTTTTTTTCCGGAATAAGGAACCTTCGTTTAACGCACCTTCTGAATAACAAATGACAATCAGCAGAAAAGAGATAAATCCTGACAGCCATATTGATGTTTTTAGGTTCAATTTCATGAAAATACAGAATACAATGTCTCTATTGTGCTGGTCACCAGACATTTCCTGAGTACCTTCATGAATAAATGCACACACACAATACTCCATTAATTTAATACTCCATGGAAACTGACTTAATCCAAGGTTCCTGCCATGCCCCTCCTACGACGGATCAATTGTGCAAAGTAGCCAAGGGACTTTTCCCAGCATGGAAATTTCTTGATGGTTATTTCATTGATGAATTGTGAAACACTTGTACAGAACGTTTAACATAAAGTTTTGCTGAAAAGCTGATGTCATTATAACAAGAACCCCTTTCAATGTTTGCTACAATTCTGTAATGATCAGTTAATGTAAAAGAGAGGTGTGTGGTGTACACCTTCCCTATCACTCATAGGTCAAGTTGGTCCATGCATTCCCAGACCAGGTCTGATGCTCCTCATATGGGGTTAGTGGGATTAAAAATCCAGTGCCCCACAAATGAAACATTTGGGTTGGTGGGCCACAGCCTCATTAAACCAAAAGAAGGTTAAATATGAGGTGTAAAACCAGATCTAACTTGAACCTATCACTTTATATTTTGATATGCCATATGAAAAGGCTCCTTACAAAAATGCACACTTCTAAAATGCTGAAATGTGGGCCTTTATTCAGGTTTTTAGCAAAAGTTTTACTCTGAAGTTGTTGATCAGGCTTGAGTAAACAAGCTATACTGTCATGCACAGCTTTGCTGTGTGTATAGCACTCCTCTGGGGAAATATCATCAGCTCACACGAGGGATAAGAACTGATGGCAGCAAATAAAAGTAACTGGACAAAGACCCCCAAGAAATAATCATTACATGTATGGCTGCGCAATTTCTGTCAAACTCTGCAAGGGGCAGGACTTGACAATAATGAACTCTATTTCATAAAAGAAAGCCACTACATTCTCATTGCAGAGCTGGTACACAATAATTAAAATCTACCAAGCCAAATACACTTCTTTACACTCTTTTCAAATCATGTTAAGATTGAAATTGTCTTACCCATTACATCTCCTTCACTAATCCAACAAAAAGAAGCTGATTTATTCAGTGCATGCACCATTAGAGTCTTAATTGAGTTCATGAATTATCCTTAAGTTGGTTGAAGATGCAAGTATTATCATTTGATTGACACTACGTACATTGCACTCATTCCAAACGGCGATGGCATCAGCTGCCTTTTTCTCAGTTCACTGGACAGGGAGGCAGACAGAGCATATCTGGAGAATTCGGTAAAATATGAACTCTCTCCTTATCACTCTGGAATCTCAAGCAGATGGTTCAGGAGACATCACACTCCAGTATTGTCCTGATGGATCCTGAGAAACCACATGGATCATTAAGCTGTTCACTGTTCACTCCGCCAATTATACGACATAAAAAATTCACCAGATTTTATACCCTTTGGGGGACTAAAGTCAAGAACTAGAGCACTAGTGGAGGAGAAGCTTATACCTCCAACTTAGGGTCCTTGCATTTATTCTTTACAATACAAAGATCCCCGGAAAAGAATGACCTCAAGTCTGTAACACCCCGAAAACTTCTGGAAACGCAAGTGAAAAACGTGTAATAGGCATATTTTTTGTTTTTCTGTTTTGCCCTCAGAAAGCCTAAATACGAGTTAAAACTGCAGACTGTAGGAATGTTAAAAGCTGCAATGTAGTTGGGATAAATATAGTGCTGGTTGCTTCTGCAGATGTTAGCAGACAATAATTGCCATCCTAAGGGTAAGGGAAAGGAAAGGGGATTTTCCGCCAGTGTCTTTAATTGTCACAGCAGTGTGATCTATACAATTTGCAAAGCGAAAGTAATAAATTAAAATAGTATTTAGATCAATTTTGCAGTGTTTCACATATTAAAAAATAGACAACACTTCTTATTTGGTTGGAGATGGTGCTAAGTTTGCAATGGGCTTTGTTTTGAAAAAAAAGTGATGGGTGGAAAAAGACCTATTGCCTTTGAGTGCTGTCTTATATTAGTGAATGCTGGTTTCAACTATCCAGCACCACTCAGTGTAGCTACAGTACATTCCTGATTAGAATATTATCATTGATAATGCCTACATACAGTATGCTTTTTTCAGAAAACTAGCTAATTGGCAGTTACATATTCAACCATGTATTGACTAAATAGTTGTCATCATGTTAATAAATACAGAAACAATGTTCTACAGTTCATACACGCAAAGTGTTCTTACATCTCCCCCCTCCCCACCCCCCCCCCCCACCTCCTGCCTACAGAGAACATTCCAGTCTGTTTACCACAAGTCTGTTACTGTATCTCCAACCATGTGAGCCACGCAATACACCATTGAGCCTGAAAGAACACAATTAATACAATCTATAGAGAGAAGGCACAGAGATCACACAGAAGATCAAAGAAATTGTTCATAGAAATCAGGAAGCAGTGGTTCAATACAATGAAGATGAAGGGTAACCCATCTAGCCCTGTTGTATTTTAATCCCTAAATCCAAGCCACTGTACCAACAGGCCTTAACCCTTTACCGTTGTTTGGGTCCTTTTGGACCCATGCGGAGAGCTCGGCTGTCACACATCTTTACTGTTTCACCCCGAGCTCGAAACTGCAAGTAGCTACCCGAAAATTCGGCCACAACAACGAGAGAGAGACAATAGTTTAAGGTCACTTGGTCAATGGCCTACGGAAGCTGATGCGGGGCGTGCTACGTCCGCTTTTCCGCCCACTCCCAAGGCGCACAAATATGCCCCGATCGGAGCACAACAGTAAAGGGTTAATCTAAAATATATCTGCGCCACTCGGTCGGCTGTGCACACACGCAGAGACAGTGGCATATATCAGCTTTGCAGTAAACACACTCCACAGGCTTATTTTAACCCTTTACTGTTGTTTGGGTCCTTTCGGACCCATGCGGAGAGCTTGGCAGCTGTCACACATTTTTACTGTTTCACGCGGAGCTCGAAAGTGCGAGTAGCTACCCAAAAGTTCGGCCACAACAACGAGAGACAATAGTTTAAGGTCACGGGGTCAATGGCCTACGGAAGCTGATGCGGGGCGTGCTACGTCCGCTTTTCCGCCCACTCCCGAGGCACGCAAATATGCCCTGATCGGAGCACAACGGTAAAGGGTTAAGAAAAGCACTGAACCATAAAACAACTATTCAGTTTGATGATGAAAGAAGCACAAAGCAGTTAAAAATTGTAACAGCTTTTAGTAAGCAATAAAGTGTACTTGTTTATTTACTTGTTGTGCATAAGAACTGCTGAGCATTCAACACCATTACCTGTGTTCATGGTCTTACTTATGGTGTAATTTTAAAAGAGTTATAGAGAGATCAAGTATTAAGCTGCATGATTACAACAGCTCACACTTACATGCTGGTATGAGCTGAGACTTTTTACTTTAAGTACCTGCACTTATTGTATTTGTACTATTGCCAAGTGTTAGAGTTTTGTAAGGGGACATAAAGTTAGAAACATGTCAATTTATTTCCAAGTACTGCTAAGACTCACTGAAAAATGTGTGTTCCCATCTCATACATAAAGGACACTACATGAAGGTACACAAACACACAGTACAGTACAGTACAGTACAGTACAGTACAGTACAGTACAGTACAGTACAGTACAGTACAGTACAGTACAGTACAGTACAGTACAGTACAGTACAGTACAGTACAGTACAGTACAGTACAGTACAGTACAGTACAGTACAGAACAGTACAGTACAGTACAGTACAGTACAGTACAGTACAGTAAAGTCATGAGCAAACAAGGAAAAGTAGTTTTTAATCAATATGAAACAAATTTTAAACTAATTTTTCTTTTCTTAAAAAAATGTCTAAGTACCGTTCGAATTTTTTTTTGTTGAAGTTCAGCCTAGTGTTGCTGCAAGCTTGCTGTTGTAAAAATTGGAACAATAAGCAGAGAGTTGTGAACAGAGGAGTTGATGGTGATCTATATCAATCTGCTATGGAAGGTGGAAAGTGTTCCAGAACTTTCCATAACTTCAAACTTGACCTCTTCAAACAGAAAATAAAAGATGCCATATTCTACACTGTGTCCAGTTAATTAAAACAAATGGGACAGAATTGCACATGCACATATGTGATCAAGAGAGCAAGGCATAGTGTCCCAAACTAAGATTGTCATACTGACTGCACAGCCAAGGAAACTAGCCCTCTGTGGGCTGGGAGTAGTAAAGTATGCCCACAATATTTCCCACCTGTCATAAGAGGCGACTAAAGGGAAACCACACTCGCACTCGAACCATTCTTGAAAACAAATTTAAACTTGGAACTTTTTATCAGGCTGACTGACACTTTATAACACACTCCAGTTGATGTGTCCTTAAATCTAATCTAACTAACCCAAGGAAGCTAAGGAGTTATTTTGTATAATCCTTTTCCAGCAACCCTATATGTTACCACAAACCAAAAGAGCCATTCATGCACATAGTAAAATAAGCAAAGGTGTATGCAAATTTAAAATGGGGGTAAGCGTACTTGGCCCTAAAACATTTAATTCGGGTAACACTGGTTTCTGAGACTTTTCGCACTAGTGTGTACCAAAAAAATTTGATAAAAAGGGCCTAATCTTTTGCTTTCTTAATTAAACAGTATTATAATATTTTTTATTAGAACATTAACTTCACCTATGATAAATTTTTCCTTTAAAATTTCCTTCACCATCTTTTACTTTCCTGAATTTCAACTACATGTACAGTGAAGGATTCATAAGTCTACATACATGTGGTACCATAGTCTGATACCCATTTTGTGTCTGGTATTTTGACTGATTTCACAATAAAGGCCCCCAAAAAATTGACACCATCTGCACTTCATTTAATTTTCACTGCGAGGATCAAGACAGTGAATCAATTGTCAATCAATGTGCATAAGCTGACGGTTCATCATGCTCGGCTGCTTTCTTACATCATCAATGCGGGAATAAACATATGTTACGAGGAAAGAGTTTGAAATGTAACAGAGCTGACTGGTGAAAGTGTCACGCACATACTATGTCACCAATGTCATACAGGTTCACAAGGGACCACTGAGCACCCCCATGGTAAATTCTGAATCATTTTGCAAAACATAGAAATGAGTTCAGAAATTCTAAAAGTCTTTCAAATTCAAACAAAGAGATCCCACAGGTAGGCTAATACATGCTGTGGATAAGCTCTATCATATCAACAAAATGAATACTTCTGAATTTGCTCTTAATGTTACAGCAATAGAGTTCTGTATAAACACTCTGTGAGACTGAACACTGCCAGACTTGTTCAATCTCTTCCGAAAGTCTTGTATTTGCCAAGAGTAAAGAGTGTGCTATATCCTGCACATACTGTGGTAAATGAATTAAGCTGAAAAACTCATTTCCATTCAGAGTCAAGGCTCTTTGTGCCAATTTTTCGTGAATATAAGACTGTTGTTTCATTGTTACATTTTCTATTAAGTTCCTGTTTGGTCAAGTGTTTACTCACGTACATGTGGCATGCTCTTTTAAGTTCTTTCAAAGTTTTGTCAGGTTTTCACTCTGCAAGTGGCTATCTTCTGGAGGAGTATTGGTTAATCCAAAGAAAGGTACAATTTTTAATTGTTAACAGGTCATGAATTAATTCCCCCTCCCCTTAGCCCAACTAGCCATGTTTATTTTGGACACTTAAAAAGCACTTACTGTAAAAGTTACATCATTTGAGTAGCTTGTTCTAAACAAGCCAGTGGGCCACAACTGGAAAAAAGGCCATGGTGGGCTCGATTTGAACCAATGTTCTACAGTATTCACAAATTATACTGTTGATGAAAACTGATGAATGTACACAAGATCATACATTTTGATAATTGTTATGAAAAACTGTGGCAAAACGAAACAATTTTTGCATAATTTTGTGTATTAAACCTTGCATCCATGTTAGTTGCTATTACAGACTGTAAAGTACATGATTATGAACAGGGTTAAATCCGATAAACTTTAATTTCAAACAGCCGAAGTCATGTGGTTTAAGTTTAAAAATATTTCTCATAAAAAAAATATGCCTGAATAAAGTATTTTTAATTTCAATTTTTTAAATGTCAGCCAACTTGCTGAAAAAATTGCTCAGTTTGTAGCAGACGATACTCCTTGACAAGATATGGACAGTTATGGCTTATTTTCAACGATTCTCCATGTTGTAGATCTATAAATATTGAACTTCAAAAATTCCTTAACAATTCTACAACCCCTAGCTATCCGTTATTCACTTTCTTAGCTCCTATTGGCTAATTCAGTATCATGTGACCATTAAAAACAATCCGTTATTTTTGCAATAACGGGCAGTTAGCCTCATTAACATGCATAAGTCAATAGTAACACTACTTATTTGGAGGGTATCAAGACTGTCTGCTGTTGCTATGCAACAGAATTGTGGTGGTTTGGAACCACTGGACCATACCACAGTGTACAGTACAGTACAACTGTATACTGCAAAGGTCCACAGCTCCTTCAGTAACAATGGATGTTCCCTGCTTTGATCTCAAATTTGAGCCATGTGATGTGGACAAAGAAAATAGCAGTACGTGTAGATTTCCACAACTGTCTGAAAGTGACGTGAAGTGTATTGAAGATGGAAGCCTAGAAGCTTCAACTAAACGAGCCACAAAGTGGGGAGTACAGATTTTCAAAGGTCAGTCAGCCAGCTACAGTAGCATAGCCAATACTTGATTCAACTAAGCCTAGCCCAGGCCTAAGTACTATAGATAACCTTACAACATACAACAACAAACTAAGCCATATACTAAATTACGTGTCAGAAATAAATTGCTCTAGCACTGTCTTTAAATACTGGTGACTTTTAGCAAAGTTATGGACAATGCAGTGAACCAGTGTGTTTCTCAACAAATGAATTGTAGTGGGCTGCTGAAATTAATTGACAAATTTTTTAAGTTGGCAAGATCCTCAATTTAAGGAATAAATTACATTAGGCTGCAAATTGCAGTTGGCAGACTATCATTGGTGAATAAACCGTCGAGACTCCGAATTTGGCAAATAACGGACGAGGCGAAGCCGAGTCCGTTATTTGCCAGATTTGGAGTTGTCGAGACCCAAAATTTGGCAAAATAACGGACGAGATGCAGCAGAGTCCGTTATTTTGCCAAATTTTGGGTCGTGGCAGTTTTATAAGTTACTTGCCTACTATTCTCTGGGCAATGAAAAATTAAACTGACTAACTTTGGCTATTATTAAGTTTGGAGAAATGTTCCACAAATAACATTGCATAATGAACTACTATAGCTAGCCTAGGCCTAAGCCTACATTTTTTTCTTCACAGAATGGTTGAAAGAGAGACAACATGATGTAATGTTTGAAGACCTTCCAGAAAACCAGTTAGATGAGCTCTTGAGGCAATTCTATGGAGAAGTCCGTACAAAGAAAGGCAACCAGTATGGCAAGTCAGCAATGGCTGGCATAAGATCAGCAATCAACAGGCATTTGGGTGGTGCACCATTTAACAGAAACATTAACATTATAACAGATCCTAAATTCCGCAGATGGCCAGCACAAACAGTCACGGATGTACAACATTCCTGACGATGAAGCAAATTACCCTGTTTTTGCCTTCAAGTTGTACATGGATAAGCTAAATCCTAATACAAACACTTTCTTTCAGCATCCACTCAACACAAAACCAAATGATGAAAGTGCCCCTTGGTTCATGAATGCTGTCATTGGTGAGAAAAAGTTGCAGGGGATGATGAAGGAGATCTCTCAACTTGCAAAACTGTCATGTATCTATACCAATCACTGTATCAGGGCAACAACCTGCACAGTCCTTGACAAAGCGGGCCACAAGACCCATGAAATCATGGCAGTGACTGGACACAAAAGCGAAAATAGTGAGCTTGAGCAGTGGGCAAAAGAGGCAATTATCAGGTAATTTAAGCGCCCAGTGTGTAAGTTCTAGCGAGTACACTCAAACCGGCAACAGCCTAGTGTTACACAGTTGCGAAAACACTACGGATCAACGTAACGTCGTTAGAGTACCTCGAACTGATGCAGAGCCTAACGTTAGGCCTAGCACTAACAGTAACACCAACCTGTCAATGTCGTTCGAAGAGCAAAGCATAGCTTTATCCTCAATATTTCAGGGCTGCAACTTTCGTGCACCAGTAAATGTGACTGTTAATAAGTCTTCGTGATCATTCATATCTTTTCTTCTCAAGAGTTAGTCGATTTATCAAACGTTTCACCTTATTTCACTTCACCAGCTTTCACAGGTTACATTGTTTATAATTGTTGAAGTATGCTTTCAGTAAGTATATTCTGCACTTTGGTCAACCTTTAACTTTGACCTTTGACAATTGTGCAATTTCAAGTTCAGTAAACAAATTCTTTTTCAAGTTCAGGATAAAACTATCTAGGAAGTAAGTGTTCTACTATTAAAGAACTTTGAAGTATCTATAAAATGTTTATTTTGCCGTTGTCAAATTTAGTGTAAAGAAATTAGCTTACACATAATAGTAGCCATATACGTACGTGACACATACTGTACTGTACACAGTCTATTACTATAAAGGCGGTCAAGGTCACCATTTTGTTGTTCGCCAGGAAACATCAAAAGGCAAAAATTACAAGAATGGTGGTAATAGAAACCGTCAGAAATAGTAATTGCTCATTGGTTGTCATCACTGCCTGTAATTGTACTTGCTGCAAATCGCTTTTTTAGACTCAATTTATCAGAATTTCTTTCATTTTTCGTACTTTTTATCAGTTTTGGGGTTGTAGAATAGGAATAAATTACATAAGGCTGCCTTTTATTGGTGAATAAACCGTCTCGACCCAAAATTTGACAAAATAACGGACTCGGCTGCGCCTCGTCCGTTATTTTTCAAAATTTTGGGTCTCGACGGTTTATTCACCAATAAAAGACAGCCTTATGTAATTTATTCCTTAAATGCAATATATTTTTCTTTATGATGTGCCTTGCAAAATGGAAACTGCACAAAAACCAATACATAGTCAAGACATCCCATAAAATTACGCTCATGAATTTGGCTATTCTCTGGCATTATTTGCAAGTGCATAAAGTACACATATTCATCACCTGCCACTAACCACTTCACAGTGGACTCCACTGTTGGCCTACTGTACTTTACATGAAGTCAGTGTAAAACTGCCAATCTAATGTTTGGCACTGAATTCAAAAGTCTGTACTCCATGACATGCCAATTACATCACCTTCTGTCATTAAAAGACAAATTGGACCACTCTGGCCTAATAACCTATAACTAAATGAGAAAAAAAATGAATAAAATATGACCACAGCAAGCTATGTTGCCAAATATTCTATTCAGTCAACTAGACCCTTCATCTCAGTCAATTAGACCTTTCATGGGCACACTTACCTTACCTACGCCTATTTACTCCACAGAGATGAAAGACCATACTGCATACCTTGTGACTGTGCTGTCACCGTCAGTCACATTATCGTTGACTGCTTTGAATACTCCCACATTCACCAGAAATACTACACTGTGCCCGACCTGAAAACCTTGTTTGAACAAACTGATTCTTCCCTTATTCTTGGCTGTCTCATGGATGGTAAACTTTATAGAAATTTCTGACATGACTTCCGTGTTGATGCTGTCTTTTTAAGTAGAATTTGAGCCCCCCATTTTTACTTTTTTACTTTTTTACTTTAACTTTTCCCTTTTTTGGGTGGTTTTACCCTAACAATGTAACCGTCCAACTTGATGACACTATATAACACATTCGTGTTGCTGTGTCGTTAAACCCCATCTAACTAACTAACTAGACCTTTCATAGCCTCATGATAAGGTACATTCAATTAACAGACCACAGATATAAATCACTCTACAGTACCATAGTTGTACTGCAGCATTTATCTTACTTGCTGAAAACACTTGCAAACTTGTATTCAAAATAACCTCAATACTAGCATCAAATAAAACACCCTTTAATTGAATGAGTCCACCTGCCTCTAAAATGAAATGTGTTAAACTGATTACGGAAGATCTGAAGTAAATTATTATCCAGAATTGCAGATCAATTAAAGCTTAAGGGTTATGTATAAATCAAACTTAACTATTGATGGCTCTTGCAGAATGTTCAATGGGGCGGATTAATCCAGGCATCTAATGTATTTAACACATTTAGAGACAAGTCAAGAGACTTAATGAAGACAATTCTTCAAGCTGTCAGGAACATTCGAATATTTTATAACCTGCTTAGGGGTTCACTTCAGAGGTCACATTCATTAAGAGTTATGCAAGCTGTTGCATTGTAATTCAAAATATTACAGTCTACTGCTACAGGCTTCAGTGTTGCATTTAACTGTAAAAAGGAAGCCTTCATTGATCATATATGTATGCATCATTATACTGTACCAACAACTACTATATGATTTCCTAACTTACACTGAAATATATTGTTAGATTCATATTTTGGGATGGAGAACGCTTTCAATAGAGTAAACTACCCTAACGAACTGTCCCTTCAACAGACTCTTCCAAAAAAAACAGGATTTTTGGCTTGAATACTTTCCCTTCCTCCTGTTTTTTTTTTTTTCTTTTGGTGGGTGGGGGGGGGAAAGCACAGTTTTGCCAAGGATATTACAGAAACATTGTTTATGTAATTCAAATTTATAGAATATCAATCTGCATATTTTCTTCCAGGGGTGTTTGTAACACAGCATGAGGTACTTTACTTTTTGTTAACTGTTCGAGGTTAGGTTAGATGGAGTTTTACAGCCCATTTACTGTTAAAGAATTTATAGTCTACTTCCACTATGGATAGTTTTGCCAACACTACTGAATTTGTTGTGACACTGCATGGGACAGAATTTGATAGCAAAAACTGAGTTCTATTACTCTTGCAGTGTAAGATTTAATGTTTATCAGAATATCAGGAGACCCAGGTACACAAGTCGTAACACTGCATATTAGATACAGACATGCACTTGACAAGGTACACCTATTGTGAAGATGCAGTGAGGCTGCGGTCCTGTGGTGCTGTACCTATGTGTGTTAGTCAAAATACACTGAAGTATGCAAATACAATTTAAAAAATTTTATTGTGAGTTAAATATGCTTTGGAAATAATTATTAGCAGTCAAAGTCTAATGCATAGTATAACTGGCAGTCAAAAACTCTTTTGTGAAAGAAACTGATGAAAACCCTGAGTATATGTTACACAAATAATTCAAGTATAACAAGTATTCTAGAATTTCAGCCTTTGAGATATTTCAAAGCTCTTGACAAGTACTGGGACACCCACGACAGTACATTTCCTGCACAGTTTTCTCATTCTGTATTACTCATCACACATAGAACCACATACCAGGTGAACATCTGACACACTTGTTTAAAATGGTTCAAACTGATGCAAACCCACACAGATTCTGCCACTTAACCCTTAAGCTACATTTCACAAAAAATGAAAAAACTTAAGTTGCTTTCTAAATGACTTCCCATTGAGCAGAAGTTAGACAATATGATAAATGTCATTAATTCTCATGTTAATGAAGCACTGAGACATTCAATACTTGCACTTGAGACAGGTAGCAACTAATCATTAAGACCAAAGTAGCAAATCTAAAAGCCAATTTCTACTATCAGTTGGATACAAATGATGACAAAAAAATGAAAAAAAAAAAAAACCACACACACACACAATACAGCATACCTGTGCTCTTTACTAAAAGCTCACTATAGTGAGCTTCAAGTTAAGTACACAGGTAGAAATTAAAAGGAGAGGTTAAAGGGCCAATCCCCTCACCCCCAAACTACACTTCTTGTAGGGGTACTGAAACTCTCCATAGACCTATTTCCAAATAGCAATTACAATGAACTGTGGGATATAGTTTTGGATAAGTGTCAGTTTTCACCACAGTAAAATGCCATTGACAAAAATGACAAACACAAAACTCTACCCTACAATACTTTGTAAAATTTGCTATTTGGAAATAGGTCTACTGGCCCAGTTTTTTGATTGACAGTTAATTCAAACAATGCAGATTACCACAGCTTATATCACAGAGCATGAAGTGTACTGAGAGTGTTTTGATTGTGACATAGAGCTTTTCTACACTCACCATGAAGCAATAAACTGAGATTGTGACTGGATAAGGATGAATTTCAGACAACTCTGGGAGGGGATTAAGTAAGAAGGTTAGGACAATTGGTACTGTTTGGGGTGAGAGAACTGGGCCTTTTAGCTATCTGCATTTGAGAAGAGCAAACCAGCACTCTGCAGGGTTCCAGTTTCCTCTCTTGCCAAATGGACTGGAGAATATACAGCAACTACTCTAAACCAAAAGTCAATATATGAAGCAAAAATGTATAAGAAATGGTTAATAATGGTTTTTAAAAGACTTTGCTTCAATAGAGTGATGGCAATTCAAAACTTCTTAAATATTTTGACACAGTAAATTAAAAAAACCTTAAGCTCTTCAGGGCAGGTGGGAGTCCCATGAAAACGAACAATGATGGCTTCGGATATTTGGCAACAAAGCTTAAGTTCTTCTGTGATCTTCTTCAGACAAAGTAAGCACATAGCCATAATCACAAGGGCATGCAAATAAAATTTATCTGAGAACCTCAAATAGTATGACATCACATGGGCTGTCATTATTGACATTTTAATTTGGTTTCTGTGAGAAAAGATGGAATAATTTTGGGGATTATCTTTACAGTGTAAAAGGCAAAACTTGTACAAAAAATTTTCTTTACAGAGAGTAAAAGGTGATACCCTAGGGGATTACAGCTGCAGCACAGAGTTGTAAGACATTGTTCATATTTTGCCCAGCTAAGGACATACTTTGAAATCACGCACCAACAGTAAAAAGGGATGTACAACTTAAACACTTCCTCTAGCTAAGAGGAGACCTTTCTGCCAGGAGTAAATTTGGTCTAAAGATCTTTGTTGACTGGACCAAAGATACTCCTGACCAAAGGTCCATTACTATAAACCAAACCTACTTTTTGTGCAATGGGTTAAGATTACAAAGCACGATTTGCGAGCTAAGTAGAGTAGCCAACCTTCATGTCAAAGACCATTTCACTGGTCGACCTCTGCGGATAATTAAACGGACTCTAATTTACAGCAAAGCATGACAACAGCACCCCCTAAATATTTTCTACATGAAAAGAAATTTCTCTCCAAAAATGCACTACAACATTTTACCTCTTTTCAATTTTAAATCTTGCTGGTATCCCAATTTTTATTAAGATTTGCTTGACATACTTCTCATAAACAGTGAATGCTTCAACATGAACATGTCGTTTCTTTAATCTCAACACATGAGGAAAATTACGAAGCCACAGTTAATGAAATTTGTACGAAAATGACACTTTTTCAGAGAAAAGATCCATAGCCCTCCTTTGAAGTGTAACTCATCTTTATTGATTTTTCCAAACAACTGAATGCAGGTTAGAGGTTGAAAATTAGGTCACTGACAGACCTGTCCCAGAGAACGGATCAACAAATATTAACCAATATCAGGGCACAAACTATGATTATCAGACCGAATCTTTCATTCCATCCCATGTTTACACATAAAGGGAGATATTCTATGATTAAATGTGATGAGACTGAACTCTATAGATGGAAAATATTACTACCAGCACAAACATTTTATAAGAGCATTTCATGTCTTGGAAGCTGTGCACACCCATCAGGTTACTGCTCCATGTTACATTATTTGAAAACAATATAAAGTAAGGTTATTGGGGGGGGGGGGTAGATCTATCTGGTTTGAGGATGGGGGGAACATTTTCCCACAGCCAGACAAACCTGGCCCATCTCCCGGACTGGAATCATAAGCAATCAGCCCAGACCAACGTGGGTGTACACATATATCAACACAAAAATCATGCATACACACTTACATTGACACTTACATACACTCAAATTGACATTTCATGGAAGTCCTTTTGTTCCTGTACACCACACTGTAATTTTACTTTCCCTCTTCATTTTACCAAGCTGTCTGAATTATTGGAGCGGGGGGGAGAACCACATTGACCCCCAAAATTTTCATTGGGATGGCAGTTGGCCCCGTCTCCACTCCCTGGATTGGCATACCAAGTTATATTTGCCCAGTCTTTATCAAAGCCAAATTTTGTAGTTTCTACATTTGAACATCTCAATCAATAGGCCCTATCATGTAAGTATAACAAATTCTTGTCTGTGTTTACATTTGCATGCACTAATGTTCACAGACAGATTTCCAACACCAATCTCAGTCCACTACATTGGGCAGATCGTTTTGAAGAAAAACTACTTGTGGAAGGTGCTGCGTGATATCAAACTATCTGTAATAGTTTCCCTACATATGAACATTTACAGACATTAAAGAGATGATCCCCTCAACCCAGACAGACACCAACTTACTTAGTAAGCCCTTCCTATTACTGTCTAAAACTCATCCTTTTCCAAACAAATTCTACTTTTACTGCTTCAGGGTGAGTATACAAGACCCAGAGTTAGTAAGTTTGTTAGATGGAGTTTTACAGCCCAGTTTCCAACCTATTGGTTCAAGTTGAGCCAGCCACAGCCTTTTTTTCCAGTTGTGGCTCACTGGCTTGTTTTCACTACTCCATTGCTTATGGGGAGTATCACACTTAACCGCAGTTGGTTCCATTTTTAGAGTCTTTGGAATGACTCAACATGGGAATAGAACCTGCCACCTGGGCCTACCATGTGAGAGGTAGATGCTACAAGATGCAGAGTGGACATCAGAACACTCTTAGTACAACACATGCTGTGTAATATGAGCTATAGTACTCTGCATTTTTTGAATTTGCTATCAGTTAAAGAGATGTGACAACTGAGAATTTTTTTAGACATCTACAACAACTGCAGTTTGCAGTGGGTGTCAACTGCCTTCAATACTTCGATGTGCACAGTATCTTGCTGTGACTATGAGACCTATGCCTGGTATAACATGAGCACACTGTGGAAAAACAAGGAAACATGGTGAGTAACATTGAGTTCCGTTTGTGCATCCCACTACTGCCTTATCTTACCAACCAACATTGAATTACAAAACTATTTTATTGAAGCGAATTTGAGATTAAATAACCAAAATTTGTCAATTAAACACTGCATCATCCATATTTTGTATCATTTGCAGTATATATTTGAAGCATTAAACTAAAACTTCCTCACAGGTAGGCATCAAATATTACAACAAATATTTGTGCAAGAAAGGAACTTAAAGCAATAAGTTTTCATAAACTAATTTCTGGTATACTTCCAAGTATGCCAAAGGGATGATAGCAACAGCAAATTTTTTGATACAATCCCTAGGATCTAACAGAAGACAATTTTCTGTCGGTGTGTTTCTTTCCTCTGGCATTCGTAAAAATCCTTTGAATAAATTTTGACTTGGTCTTCTCATTTTCATTTCCACAGAAATGAATGAGGCATACCATTCATAGAAGTTTCTCAATTCCCTTGACTAAACACACAATATGTCCACAGGTCATACCGTGTCAATGTTTGCCTTATAATTTCAGCTAATTGTATCAATGGTTCAGGCAGGGAGCATAGCCTCAGGTACTGTCACTCACATTAATGTGGCTCCAAGGTCTTGTCCTCCAAAACAGCCATACAAGCCCTAAGGCAACATATCGCAGGCAGTTGTCTGTCACTTGGCTGTAAATTTTACGACCATCATAGAGATGACTAGGGGAGCTTATTCATTTTTTATTACTTACTGTAATTGCTTATCAAGTCGGCCAGAAGGACACTTTCCATTGTAAAGTTAAAGTAGGCTATTAACGTTCAGTGAAAATAATTGCTTAAAATGAATTACCTGTCCTATTCATGATATTTCGGGGAAAGAATTTTTTTGCAATGTTCTGTGTGATGACATTCACCTCCTAGTGTTAGCTATGTGAATAAATGTCTCTTGATAAGATTTCTAGAAAAGTCTAGCAAGGAGTGTGAATTCAAGCAGTCAACACATGCAGGTGAAAGCGGTTATAGAGTGTAGCGCCTGACAATTGGCACACACATTCATCTCAACAATCACTAAGTATCAAAAATGTTGGTTCTAAATTGCAAAACTTAATCAAAAAACTGCTTTCAAGTTTAAGGCAACCAACAGATACTGGCTGGCTTGATGTTCATCTAAAAATGCTATAACTTGATGTCTTCCCAAGACGATTTCCATCAAGATCATCCACTTCCATTCTACAGGTTTTATTTCAAGCTGAGTCTGAGTAATTTTGGGCTTTTCATCCAAGACCAATCTGAAATCTCCAATATAAACTGGATTAGGGGTGTACCGGATTTCAAATCCGGCCGGAATTCCACCTGGATTTTGGCATTTTCCAAATCCGACATCTGGCCGAATTTTGTCTTGAATCCGGCCGGATTGACCAGATTTGTACGTAAGCTATACAACACAACTTTATTTACTACAGGATTAATAACATGTCCTAAAATGCTAAAGACTTCGATGGGAGTTTGCTACTACAATATTGTTTAAAGATCTAGCTATAGGGTGTTATCAGTAGTTGCAAACTTTCTAATATGATGAAGGACTTTGTCACCCCCATTCAGTACCTAATGCATGTCCCAGTGATTTAAAATATTTTGTGAAGCAATGTCAATGAATCAACCTACAGCTTATCAAATCCAGATATATCTTCTCTGGTACTCTTTTCAAGTTGATGTACAGAAGTCATTTGCTGGATCTATAGTGATTCTGAGCAATATTAAAAACCCATCAGAAAAGATGTCAGATGTCAAATTTTCTTAGCTGAAATGTTATTGGAGTTGATGGAAGCAATCAACAAAACTTACTTGGTTTCAACGTCTATGAACCCCAATACTCACCTCCTATTTACATATGTAATTCTCCAGCTTGCCTGCAAGCACTTTCTGGCAGAAGTCATTTGGCACAAGGATAGCATTCTCCAGAAGAAGAGGGCGACATGGTGGCTCTTCCTCTCCTCTTGCCCGTCTACAAGAGCTCTGACACCGTGGAGCAATAGCTACTAGGTGTACAAGGTGTGTAAGTACCGAGGAACATGTGAACTACAAAAACTCAGCTGGCAAGTTGCTTGGAGAGAGGAAGAGCTATCACATTGCCCTCTAGTTTAGAGGGTGCTATCCCGGTGCCAAATGACTGATGCCAGATGCTGCTTGCAGGCATGCTAGCTGGGGAGTTACATAAGTAGGAGCTGATGAGGGGCAGCATTGACTTACAGGTCGACCAAGAAGGATTTCATTCAGTAATACCAAATTTAAAAAAATAAAAAAATATCCACTAGTGTCCAAAGTCAGTCTTGCCACAGTGATGAGAATCAAGTATTTTTTTTATTGGGGCCTTTTAGCTGTTTTACTAACAAATCCTCTAATCACATTAATATCCTTACTGTACTTGTCAACTAAAATAGTACAAGTGATGGTGGCAGTATAAAAAGTGTCAGTGATTTCTTGACTTTTAAAATCAGCTTCGCAATTAATGGGTAAAAAACCGTGAAGTCGTTTTCAACATATTGCATATCGAGCTTTAAAAGTGCAAACTAAGTGTTCAAAATACACCTTGATTTTATCCCTCATTGAACTGAACCCTTGGGCATCTCATTCAGGGTTGGTATGAAGTTACATTTTGTCAATTAGCCCAACCATTCATGAAACATGCCACATCACAAAACCCAAATTAGACATGAACTCAACAGTTTCTCTGAGGGAATACCAAACTCTGCTCACGATTTAAATAGACATAAAAAAGCTCCTGGCCGCTGCTACATTTGCTGATGGTGGCTAACTTAGATGATACAGATATAGAGGTCAAAAGACATGCATCCACTGAGGTTCCTAAGGTATCCTACTTAAGATATAAACCCACCAGTAGGTTCACGTTCTTTCATTTGACTGAATCCGGCAAATCCGGCCGGAATTTTGGTTAAAATCTGGCAAATCCGGTTCCAGCCGGATTTTAAAATTCCAAATCCGGTGCACCCCTAAAATGGATCTTAAAAAGAAACCACCTACATTGTTGAATTGGTTAACTACCCAACATGACGTAGTAATTTGTAAGCTAGGGCTTATCCTTTGTTTGCGGTTGCTTAGCATTGTCAAGTGACTGCTCTTCAAGGCTTGATTTTATTGGTAAGCCAACTACCCACCAAATAAAGATCTTTCTTCACCGACTTACTTTACAATTGTAGAACATATTAAATAACACATTAAATAAATGAGACGGTAGTGGACTAATGGCTCAAGTGCCTGACCAGTGATTTAAGCTGATTCAAATCTGGTCACATTTGTGACAATGAACTGGATACTTCTTCTTTTCGTTGTTCCCCTCCATCTGGGAGTTAAATGGGTACCTTTCAAGTTAACAGTTTTAGTGGTACACTGTAATATGTGGCTGCTCCTAAGGGAAGCCCACCACAGGAAGAAGTGGTATCACCACTGCTCAGTATGACAGGTATGGACAGCAAAGGAATCTACACTATATGTGTGGGTTTGACAAGTGACCAGACGAGGGAGTGAGTGGGTATGAACCGCAAGGAATTTGCACTATATGTGTGGGTTTGACAAGTGACCAGACCAGGGAGTGAGTGGGTATGAACCGCAAGGAATTTGCACTATATGTGGGGGTTTGACAAAAGTGTGCGAGTTTTCTTGATGAACTCTAACAGAGACATACTCAACCAGCAGAAGACTAATATTAAACAAAACAGTAGCTTACTTCTATCCTGTACAATATACAGTAAAATCAAATAGACAAACTGTACCTTATCTACCTTCATGTAAGGTACCTTTGTTAACTTTCATGCTATTAACTGAATAAATGGGGGTCTCAGAGATACAGCACATTAAAAAGCTACTCAGAGAAACTATCTTGATGATTTAAAAAGTCTTGGTCTATGAAATGAAAGCATGAAGTAATTTGAGGTGAGTCATCATTCTACATTAAGCTTTTTCTAAGAAATGTTGTCAAATATATCCCATTTAGAATTGGCTCTTATACACGAATCCGGACAGCAAGTGATGGTCTGATTTCAGTCCGCCATAACTGGGGTCCATCACCTATCAATCTTTCGATTTCCTTGCTTACCTCTATCATGTATGGTTGTACACTAATTTGTATCTTAAATTCTCCAAGTTCACTTAATATGAGGGTTTGAAATTCATGTAAACAATAAATAAACAGTTTTAGGCTGATGGACCCCACTAATGGCGGCCTACAGTCACTAAAAACAAGCACTAATCGGATTCCTTGATACATACGGTAGGAATATATATCAGAACTAGCTGCAGATTACTCATCCAACTTCCAATCATATCCTAATAAAGATCTCCCAAAAAAGAAAAGCTTCATACATGTATAATACCCGGCACAGGTGACTTTAAATTTTCACTAACTAGGTAATGCCTTAAATTGAGTCACCACAACATTTAGATGAATGTTAACCAAACTTCAAAAGACCCATTGAAATTAGCTGAAAAAATTGCAAACATTTCTGACACCTTCTTGCAACAGTTCAGTTTCATTTGGTTTAATCTTCACGGACTGTATACAGGAAGTTCAGGAGAAATGGAACCAAAATCTCTAAGCTCTACACCAGTGCTTCTCAACCGTGGTCCAAGTGCACCCCCAGGGCTGAATTGAAAATGCACAGGGTGAAATTTGGAAAACTGGGAATTGGGGGTAAATTATACACAAGGGGGGGAATTTTGTGAATCGGGGAAAATTTGCATGAATTGAGTTTTCATACTCAGAACTGAAAATTCATAGCTTCATCTGACCAGAAGCCATCAGTCAAAATATAGTGTGTATAACTGTACATAGTTGGTGTTTAGAGAGATATTCTAAACATCAGCTCTCTAGTTGTATGAATGGACGCTTACTGATGGCAATGATCATCTAAGAGTCTGGTTTTTAGTATTAAGTAATTTGATGTTTTATAGTACTAGGGGTGAATGTTGGAAAAAATTTTTCCCAATTGGGGAAGTGGATCATTAAGGTTGAGAAGCACTGCTCTACACTTGACTCTTTAAACTAAAAAGTATCTCTTTTGATGTGCCTAATACTTGCAATAGCTTTTCTTTTTAATTACTGTAGCTGTACAGAGAATAGTTAGAGGTTGCAAAGAAAAGCTGTGAAAGTTTCCCTGAAGACTGAAAATGTTAGAAACCCTTTTGAACTAATACCCTCTTGGCTAAGGCTTGTAGAATATGCCTGCAGCATATCCCACCTGTTGAAAGAGGCAACAAAAGGGAAGGTACCATATCTGAACTGTATCTGAAATGAACCATGAATTCAACTGCATTTGAAACTTTATTTCAATCTTACCTTACCTGGTTGACAATATATCACACACTTGTGTGGGTGTGCCATTAAAACCCATCCATCTTATTTTTTTTAACTTTTGAACTAAAAATCACAAACCATGTACAATAAGTCAAACATCAACCAGATAAATGTCATAATGATATAAATTTTGCTAAGAAATCTGCATATCCAATAAACAACCTCATAAGTATGACATGAATGCTATCCTTGCAATGCATGACGTTGACGCCTTTTGTAGATAAAAATAACTTCCACAGGGAATGTAAATGGTGTTTCCAAGGTAACTAAAGTACTTAGAGTTGAAATTACTGATGTCTTTTAGTCAGTGGTGATTGAGGCTGTCATTTTTATAATGGGCGGCTTCCAAAGAAGTACCACCAGACATATGTTCTTGTGATTGTGTTGGAGGCACATCCTTACTGAAAAATTAACCAAGAACAGGCCCAGCATATTTCATTATATCTTGTAAAACTACAGCAAACTACACCTATTTACAGAAGGATCATGACATCACAACTGTGAGACATGACAGCGAATATTATCCACCGATAAAATGATCTGCAACAATGTTGCCATATTAAAATCTGAAGGAAATTTTTATGTCATGGAAAGTTATCCATCATCAGCTCATATTAGTCTGAAGCTTGCGTTTTTGCGAAGAAAATTTTCTATTTAGAGGAAAATTTTCTATTTAGAATCGGTAATGACAATAACGTACCTTGTACCCCACCTACAAAATTTAGTTCTCTTATTCTCCGACTGCATGGTCAAGAAGTCAGAACATCCAACTTGCAGCCAGGAGGTCTGGACTTCACCTCCTGGATTGATCATGTCGTGGATTGATCATGTCGTAGACTTTGAAAATGGAAACTATTGCAAGTTAGTGTTCAGCCTAAACAATGGTGTAGGGAAGAACAAGCTAGTGAGTCACAACTGGAAAAAAAGCTGTGGCTAACCCGACTTAAACCAATTGATTATCAAACTGAGCCATAATATCTATCTAACTAACAAATTTTTTGAGGGACAAGTCATGTCAATAAGAATTAGACCAAGATGCAATACCTGTCACACACTATTACTGGATACATACAAACAATGGCCAGTTAACTTCAGGTCCACAAATTTGCATTTTTATGGGAACCAGAACTTTACAAGGTCCTTGATTTTTTTTGTATTTTATTTTTATTTTGTAAAAAAGAACTGTTTTTTAATTTTTTTTTCTAATGAAGCACTGATTGGGAACTGGTTGGTAAAAATTCCTAAATAATTTCATAGAGCTCTACAAAGATCAAGTGATCATCTACTGGTAGAAAGGGACATAAAGGACAGATTACAGTGATATACTGAGATGAAAAAGTAAAAAACATGGTGTATTCAGTGCCACCGTTCCCACACTTTTGAAATAATGAAAAATCAAGGCAATTCCTGACTTCTTGAACTCCAATACTTAATGGAAATATTTAGTTATACAAAATAAGGAATTACAAAATTCTCTATATTTTAACATGTTTTATTAAGCATGGACACCTGCTATACAAACTCAGGTACCAAAAGGGTAACATTTCAAATTTCAAGATCATATGGCAATTTTTCCAAAGCAAACATCCATAACTCAAAAACCCTCAAGACTTGATAACATTCAAAACTATTTTCATTTTCCTTTCTATGAGGGAACCCTATGAGTAACATTCCAAATTTCAAAACCAAATGGCAATTTTTCCAAATCAAACACCAAAAAATTCAATGATCATCAAGACATGATAAAATTCCAAACTTTTTGCTTTTTCCCTATTGCATGGGAGAACTCTGATTTACCTAGCTCACTATGATGTGATTTTGAGAAACACTTCTGAAAAAAAAACCCTTAAGGCTGATCGTTCTTTCATTCATAAAGACTTAATTATGGTGGGCATCATTTCATGATCAAATTATATAATCATTCCAAAAATACTATGTCTGTTTTTCAGTTAAACACATCCACCTGCACTTTGGAAAGAGTAAGCAACTGATATGAACTTTGTACAACAAAAGTTTAACATACTAGTACTAGTTCTTCATAATGTTTATCTCATCTCCTAGAAACTAGTTCAGTAAGTCCTTGGTGCACGGAATAGTGAGGCACAGCAAGAGAAACACAAACCGAGCACAGAATGTAGTGTGTGGCACTCCCTTGTTTTCATGAAGTGCATATAACACTAAGCATAAATCTGTGCAGTCAACCCAGATGAAAATAAGAGTCTCTGCACTGTTTTTTGGTTCCACGTAAAAATTCATACTTACTACACAAAATGGCAACTTAGACACAGTCCACTGCACAGAACCATAGTCATGATTCCTCATATTATGGTTGGATTAAGAAAGAATGATGTCACCAAATTTTCATTTAAAAGACAAATTTTGGAATACTTGTTGCAGGTGAATGGTTTGTTGCAGAGAATGTCTTTTCTTTTTTTTTAGCCGAATGATTTTAAGGATAAGCTCACATGTATAAAGCCACCAAAATGACTTACAGAACTTGCTTATTACAATTGAGCCCTCTGTGGGATGGGGGTTGTAAAACATGCCAACAGTCACTTTTGTACAAGGCAACTGAAGTGGTGGACTTGACATGTAATTGAACAAAATTTGAAACTAAATGTGACCCATCTTTGAAGTGAACTCTGTTATTGCCTGACACTATATAACTGATTCATGATGGCCTGTCTTTAAAGGGGGAGTTTAAAGCAAAAATTTAATTTTCATATGTGAAAGAGGAAACAAATTTACCCCGTGTGGTGTAAGTTTCATTCAAATCGGACATGTATTACTTGAGATATCAGAAAATAAAGTCAGTAGATTTGTGTTCAGAAGTGAGGTAGAGGGCAGCAGAGCTTTTATCACTTCCTCACGTTCACAAGAAATGCTTTGTTTTATCAGACTGTTGTGTTGACCTTGAAGTTAATAGGAATAAGACCTCCCTGGGGGGATGCAAAGTTTGTAAAGTTCTCGTGCCACTTATGCAATCACATTTTGATAATGTGTGATTTTTGAGGAGAAAATTGAGTCTTAAATTTAAAGAAAAACAAAAGACGGTGCACTAATGTGGGGATGTAATGTCACATGTTCTTGCTTCAAGTTCACTTGTTGTTGAAGATGTGATAACTATACATGCTCATATCTTGAGAACCACATATTGGATTTCAATGCAAATTTCACCAAAATGCTTTAGAATGAGTACCCCTATAACATACCAAATCCTGTTGTGACCCTAAACCTTTCTTTTAAATCTCATTTAGCTAAATCTGAATATATCTTCCTACTCTGTAAGCAAATACCTAACTGTATGAACTAAGAAGTACTCCCCCTAATTTTGACGCAAAAAATTTTAATATCCAGTCACATCATCCTGTTAAACAGAGGAAGGAGGGATACTTTTCTTGGAAGAAATCTTGAATATACAGCATGGACTAAGAGACACACTTACTTGGGTCGCCTTCAAATCCAAGTACCTTCATGTGTCCATTGTGTGAGAGAATCCTCAGCAATGTCTGGGCTGTGTAGCACAGATGGTCCTAATCAGATCACAGAGAGAGAGAGCAGCAAATGTTAACAATGTGTGAAGAAGCAAAGAGTTATTTCAAAAAATTTTAAATTAATATGTTCAAAGGTTACACTGTTAGCAGATAAATCAGTATAAGGTATTTTAATTGATCACTTGCTCCCTTTTTACAGCATTTGTAATCACATAATTTGTGTTTTGACATATGCATACACCTGTAGTCCTGTATTATCTGAACATATTTGAAAGGACGACAATCTCACTGTTTTTATTGTTTTAGATCCAAAAGATGAAGTCAGTGACACCTTCCTGGATTTAGAAAAGAGATTGCAGTGACTAAATTAAAGTTTAAACGATAACGGACCATTCAATAGCACAAGATAATGCATGATAAGCAGTGATGCACGAGGGCATAGCCCAAGTGCATCTAGCAATAAAATTATCCCCAAAGAATGCATTATTCTGTTTTAATGGACAGGTCAACAGTTGTTAAACTTTGTTCAATCATCTGTACACAATAATATTTTGATTTAAAGATTGAAGTAAGTGCAATTTCATTAGTAAATAACCACATTAAAATAGCACAACCTAGGAAAAATGGAATAGTCCACCATGAGAATATGTTGGAATAGTACATGATCACATGACCTTTATGGACAAAAGAAAGTTGAGGATTATCACCAAGCATGAATGAATTTTCAGCTTAAAACTCCTTAAAAAAACAATCTGTATGTTTGACAAGGGCTTTTGCATTGGTTATTGACTCATCTCTCTACAGGTATATCACATCACCTCTCTATCAGGCCTCAACCTTTCAATAGCCCTGTACCGTGCCTCCTCAAGTCAAAGTACCCTAGAGCAGTCACCATGGCATTCAAAATCCATTTTAAAACCAAATTTAAGTTTGAACTTTTACTTTAGTACCCCAACTCCCCAGGGGTGGGTGTGCTCCAACTTGGCAATCAAAGTCATATCTATCATTCAGGTATTATGTGGGTAAAGTGCAGGGCGATGCACTTCCTGGAGTGAAGCAAATTGTAAAAATAGAACAATGCTACTTTGGGGCCTCTGAAGAACCTGTTTTTAAAACACCATTTTTCATTTTCCTTTTGGCAAGTTATAACGCCCATCACTTGAGAATACTCTCTGTCCCCATATAGAGATTTTTAACAACTTTTTTCACAAACAACAGAGACAACTAAGCTTATTCCTAAATTCCTTGTAACTTAGCACATGGGTTACATTTAATACAGGTAGCACTGTTGTTTGTCAATGAGCAATAGTAAGTTGAACTGGGTTACAGTTTATCCATTTTTCATCAGGTAATTTGTTTAAATTCAATAATTTACATGAACCCATACTGTATGACACAACAATTGTCTTAAATGTCCATCACTGAGGAGGCAAATGTTTGACAAAGATGAGAAATGTTATTACTGACAAGTTCAGGGAGATTTATAATGTAGAGCATGTTTACTTTTGCTCAAACAGCTTCCATTTTCCACACCCTGAAACTTCTAAATATGAGATTCATAGCACATATTATAAGAAATAACATATAGATAGATAGATTGGGTTTATTTGGCTCAGTTTCAAACCGATTCCGAAGTTGGGTGCGCCACAGCTTTTCCTCCAGTTGTGACTAACTGGCTGTGTTACCCTACTCCATTGCTTACGCTGAGCGCCAAGCACAATGGCAGCAAGTTCTATTTCTTAAACTTCTGAATGATCCAGCCATGAGTCAAACTCCACAGCTCTTGGCTGCAAGTTTAACCCTTTACCATTGTGCTGAAACTGGGATATATTTGCGCGCCTCGGGAGTGGGCGGAAAAGCGGACGTAGCACGCCACGCATCAGCTTCCATAGGCGATTGACCCTGTGACCTTAAACTATTGTCTCTCTTGTTGTTGTGTCCGAATTTTCGGGTAGCTACTCGCAGTTTCCACTCCACGTGAAACAGTAAAGATGGGTGACAGCCGCGCTCTCCGCATGGATCCAAAAGGACCCAAACAACGGCAAAGGGTTAAAACTCGACACAGTCCTGTTCACTTTGGCAGACAGTGGTTTTGCAAGCTAAGAAGCTGAGAAAACCACCTTCTGCTCTGCAGTGTACTTGGTACGGGGCATCTATGTACCCAGTTTGGAAACTTCCATGCATTTCTACCTTAGGATATCCTGTTAAGAAGTTAAATGTTAAGTGCTTCAAGTCTTTGACGCTTGTGACCCCAGATGATCTTGGAGCACTGCTAAAAACAAAAAGGTTCTTTCTCTCAACATGTGGCATCTAAGTGCCAAGTTTGAAAACTGTCAGATAGTCCCATCTTGAGATATCATGGTAACAAGCAAAGTACCACAAATACACACACAAAAACAGCACATACCCACACTCAAAGCCTTACGGGGTACAGAGAACAGTTCCCCAAAAGGAAATCATCGGAATTCCCCTTCAGCCGGTTAAATCATGCAGCATGTGAATGCCCAAAGCAGGGTTGGGCTCTTGTATATCAAGTGACAAAGCTCATTGCAGTGTCAAAATTTTCAGGTAGCTACGCCAGTTACGAGCTCCGCGGGAGCCAGGAAGGACATGCCAGGCTTCAGCTCTCGTGAGCAGCCTGTACCTGCTAAGGCATCTTTTATAGGTGCACACACACCAATTAATCGGCTAATACATAGTACAGGTACAGCACATACCCGTACTCAATGCCTTGCTGGGTACAGAGAGCTGTTCCCCATACGAAAACCGTCTAAATTCACCTTTAGCCCGCTAAGTCATGCAGCACGTGAATGCTGTGAGTGACAGCGGGCTCTTGCATATCACGTGACAGAGCTCATTGCAGTGTCCAAATTTAGAGGTAGCTACACCAGTTATGAGCTCCCAGTGAGCAAGGAAAGATGTGCAAGGCTTGAGCTTTCATGAGCGACCTGTACCTGCTAAGGCATCTTTTATAGGTGCACACAAACCAACACAGGGCATACCCGTATTCAATGCCTTATGGGGTACACAAAACTGTTCCCCGTAAGGAAATGGTCGGAATTCCCCTTTAGCCATTTATGTCATGCGGCACGTGAATGCCGCGAGCGAGGGCGGGCTGTTGCATATAACGTAACAGAGCTCCTTGCAGTGTCCGAATTTTCGAGTAGCTACGCCAGTTACAAGCTCTGCGTGAGCGAGGAAAGACGTGCGAGGCTTCACCTCTCGTGAGCGGCCTGCACCCGGCAAGGTATTGTTTACAAGCTCACGAATACACACACCATAATGATCACACTGGTTTCTCTTATCATAGAAACCAAAACCTGCAATCTACTGCCTTTGTACTTGGTGAGTAGCACAAGCAATGGAGTAGGGAAAACAAGTCAATATGCCACAATCTGAAAAAAAGGCTGCAGCTGGCTCGCCTTGAACCACTTAGTTGGAAACTGGGCAGAAAAACTCAATCTATTTATAACCTCTCTCAATAACTTTTGAATTACTGTTTCAACAATTCTTAAAAGTAATTATAAATAGTCTACTGAATAAATCCTCCACAATTAGAATTAAACTTATTAAATTCACAGAACATAATGCTGCCTGTTATAAAGAGTAAGTGGCATAGGGTAAGTTGCCCCTGGTCTACAGATATTAAGGACAAAGCGAAGGCTCTTTGGGCAAATTTAAGTAAATCCCCATATCTATTCATATAAGATGCATTCCTTTCCTTTTTATCAGATACACAACAGAGCACATTTGACTTTGCAGCGATGCGATACTAAGTTTGCACTGACAAAGAAAGTAAACCCCAACATTGGAACCCACTGTACCCTCCAAGGCTTGCTGGGAAAACTTTCCTTAGACTTATGTATAGATCAGGGTCCATGCAAGGCTGTTTTTGAACAAACAAGAAATCTTATTTCTTATTTCTTACATCAGTTTATGTTCAGATCACTTGTAAATGACTTCATTAAATCCAAGTCATGATGTTATTTCCCAAATTACCTGCTGCTCCAGGCTTAATGAGGTATGCACTCGGGTGTTTGGGCCTTCACAGGGGTCTATGATGCCTGCCGATCGTGGGAGAAAAAATCCTGATGCCAAAAGGGAAAGACTTCTTCTAAAGGCCACTGGAATGGTGAGAGCTGTCCTTTGCAAATTATGCATGACTGCATAATGAGACTGTAAAAAGGAAAACAAAATGATCTGTCAGCTCTGTTGTTGAAACAAAATAGCTACCCCAATAATTAGGTAGAGAAATAAGCTAGCACAATCCTTTCTGAGTCTTTAGGGAATTGAAATTCAATCATACAAAGGGACCACTTAGCAAGTCTGTACAATTGTGGAATATGAATCACTACATGTTGTATTGTAGTAAAATGGAGTTCTACAGCTCAGTTTCTATCCAACTGGAATATATTCACATATTAGAGGACCAAAATACCCTGGGTTCTTTTGTACTTGATTGGTAATATGTAACTGTAATTCTGAGCTAATATTACTGACTGAGAAGGAATATTAACAGGAGGGGGAAGGGTAACTTTACATGTCTCATACTTCCCGGATTGGGGAGGGTTGATTGTAAAAGTTGGTTGCTTGTTTACAACAAGAACAACTGTTTAGTACTTCCTGGTATAATTTGGTGGTGCACAAAGCCTTTTTTTTTCAGTTATGGGGAAGCACTGGATTTCTTTTTTTTTTTCCATCTCATTTATTGAGCTAAATCAAAATTTTTTTTACATATGTACAATCTTGAAACAAAAATGACAGTTGGTGTTACACTTGTTTTTGTAAATTAACTTATAAACTTAAGAGCGGAAAACAAGACGTTCTGTTTTTACTTCTGCTAAGGCTAAGGCTAAGGCTGAAAATACATTGTGAAATCATACCGAAAAAGTACAAATAACTAGTAGACATTTACATATATCAATGATATATACAATATATACATGCATTCATCTCATTATCATTGTAAGGACATTCAAAGTTTTACTAAAGTAAAACAATTAATTATTGAAATGTATCCTCAAAATATAGGGCTCTCACCTCATTTTTGTTTTTGCTCGCAATATGAAGCTCAACATTTATTAGAAATCTGAATTTTTTATGAAAACTTCTAGCATCAGGTTTAATATTCTTAAATTTACAACTAAAAATGTAATATTTAACATTCAATAAAGCACTGGGAAGCACTGGATTGTTCGTCCTGCTCCATTGTTTATGCAGTGCCAGTTTCATTGAAAAAAATAACATATATTAATACAATGTTGGACTAGATATATACATGTACAATCCCATTTGTGCCCCCGCCCCCTAGCCAAACTTGTGTATGCAACTGATTCGTGAAGAAATAAGTGACCTTCACTTGAAGTCATCAGAAGATTGATGCTTTTCATGTTTATCTTATCTAAAGTCATGCCCTATCACCTAGCTGGCAGTTCCTCTAAGGGGATTAGCTGCTGGCTATAGCCTGTATCAACAATCAATCATTGTGTGAACATCCAACTATTGTATAACAGATCCATTGTGACATGGTCCAAACAAAATGCTTGGTCTTCCAGTTTATGTGTGTAGCTAGATGCAAACAGGTAAGATCTACAGCCAGAGGAGAAACAGGAATCAAAATTTTATTCATAGACTTATTTCCAAACAGCAGTTACAAAGGATTGTGGGAGAGAGTTTGTCATTTTTGTCAATGTCATTTTACTGTGGGGAAAATTGAGGTACACCAAAACTCTATCCCACAATTCATTGTATTTGCTATTTGGAAATAGGTCTATGACACTACAATCTTAAACAAGACTGTTGGGATACTTTGCCATAATATTCTTGAATTTCAGCTCAAAGGCTTACATGAATCCCCCTCCCCCCTCCCCCTTTCAATGTTGCGGTGGAAGAGTGACTGTATGCCATGAATAGGCTAACTGTGGTCAACATTGCGAAGGGGAGCGAGGGTGTCCCAATGAGTTTTGTCCAAGATTGTAGAAGCAAATAGCAAGTTTTAGCCATCTCAAGCTGGCAACTAATAATCCAGAATCTAACAGAGAACCAATTCCTGTTCAGGTATCTTGAGATCAAAAGAGGTAAAGGTATTGGCCCCCTTCAAAGACTATTTGCTCAATAGAGCAACCAGGTTGGTTTAAACAGGGTTAATTGCAGCAATTACAGACACAAGCTTCACCCGAGAAAACACCCTTTTCTCAGGTAACATTGGCTTAAACGTACTATTCAATTCTAGCAGCATGTACAGCACTTTCTGGGCAAAAACTTTGCTATCGGGTTCACAGTTTCTTAACTTGAAGGTAGGAATCTTGTTATGATCCACACCATCCTGAGCACACACAGAATCACAAACATGCACACACATACACACATATAACAAAAGCACAAAGAGATGGCGCATTTATAAATGCAGTATTATTGTTTTAGTAGACTCAAACAAGCATTCCCCGACCACTTTCAGCAGCATGCAACACCTTCAGTTTAGCTTTGGAGTCAATCCACGGAACAAGCCAAAGCAAACACACCACACTTGATTCTCTCACAGTGTTTGCTGACAAGAAAAACTTGGCACATTTAATAAGTTCAACAAAGAGTACCATCATCTTTCATAAGAGAATATAGCAGGAAATTTGCAACATAACAGTCACCACATACAAGCCTTCATTTCCCCCTCATTTAATTTCCTTTCTCGAAAAATCTCTGATCCCATCCATCAAGGAAGACAGGAACAGAACTCATCACTTCCTCCCAAAAAATTGAAGCAACAGCAAAACATTCAATTTTTCATGGCTAACAATTTGACCAAGACAAAACATTACAATTCTAAAATAAAGAAAATTTCTTGAGAAGAAAGTTAAAGATAACAGACTTACATGTATACTACATAGAAAACTTTAAGTGGGGTAATGCACTTTTGCCCATGCTTTTCATCCTTGTGCAGAGGCTTCCTGATGCAGTAATGACTACAACTTAAAATTTAATGACACTGTCTCACGTTATACTATATAGTTTGATCATTTTTTTTTCCCCTCTTTTCATTTTACGATATGTAAACAGCTGCCGAGTGTGTTGCAAACTGGCTTCTTGATGGTATATGATTGCAGTGACTAACAGCTACCTGAACATTTTTTTTATATAACAATGTCTGGATGAACATGCTGGCTGTTGGTGAAACCAATTGCTATCAGTTATACAATGGAAAAATCTGCACCAAAACAATATATCAACAAGACCATTCAAGGGGAACTCAAAAAACACGTTTTTTGGTTCTTACTGAAAAGTACATTTGTATTATGAATATTTGAACTGTGGAAATGAATATCATGATTATTATAATCACTACTCCTTTATATAGTTCTTTTTAAATATAAGCCACACATTTTGTCTCACTAGGATGAAAACTTACTGCAACTATTAAATAGGGTTATGTCTTAAAGGAAACACAAGAGGCATTATATAAGTATAGCCCATCACATAAGGTCTGCGGTGCCTACAACACATTCAGGAGCTATCATTTTCTTGATTTGATATTTCTGCATTCTTTGCCAACATTGACATCTCTGGAAAGAGAGCATGTGGCAGATGATCAACTTATCAAACAATTTATTGCCTTTATTGAATTTAATTTAGGTCAATTCAAATTTATTTGTCATATAAGTTGAAACAGAAGAAAATCGTTCTGTTGGCAATGATTTTTTCCTCTTGCAAATCCTTTCATGTAGCAACAGGACCCATTAACCAAATGCAGCAAACCTGCAGCTCACTCCACCTATACCCAGAGTTGATATATCTACTTAATCTACTGAGGAAATTAGCTCTCAGTAAGTCCCCATTGACCACAACTTCCTTATCAACAAGTTGCCAGTCACTTGCTGCTAACTATCAATGGAGTCAATTGTTTGAGAGATTATGCACCCCTGAGGAAGCTTCCAGAATAAACATTCCAAATAAACTTAGTGGAAAAACCTGATGGGACGGTTGCATGGCTGGATTTAAAGTTTCGAGAAGGTGCTGTTTTTCAGTTAACAGACATTGCAGCAGCATTTTTAAACTGGAAGACTGATATGTGTTTGTTTATGTACAGAAATAGTGATGAAAAGGAAAGTAAGGAGAGAGTTACAGAGAGAAAGAGAGAGAGCCAATGAAATAAAATATTGCAATGACCTTTTACCATCATCATTTTACCACTTTTACCATTATCACTTAGGAAGAATTCATATTAAAAACAAAAACTTATTGCAACATCCTGTACAAATAAGCTGACATTTTCTCTACAAAATGCCAATAAAAGATCAGGAAATTAAGGCATAAACCTTCGAAAATCATTTCCAAACACCATTAAGAGTAAAGAAAGCAAACTGTTGAGATCAGCACAAGACCGCAGTTAATGCAGATAATTTTCCTGCTGACACTGACGAATGATGTAGCAGCCCTTCAATCAGGAGGAAAAACAAAGCTTACTTAAATTGTTTCTCTGGTTATGCCACCGCTAATGTGAAAGCAAACTTGGCGGTACCTCTCTTTAATGCCCAAGCATTTTCAAATGCCAAACGAAATGCAGTTGCTAACCATTCAGCAGAAATTACTGATTCAAACAATGTGCATAGATTTATTACAGGCAGAGTGACTGAATAAAAACTTAAAGTATGAGTTATGCTTTCCCAGCTGTCGTGTAATAACACTGCTTTTAAGGCATTCCTAAAACATTTTCACAAGATAGCACACTTTGCGCTTTGCCATAATGTATTTGAAATGTAACAGGAAATTGGATGATTTGTATCTTGATAGCAGTCGAGTCATATTCCCTTCTTTCAAATGAAGTTTCAATGATGCTCTCCAAAACTGTAGCATATATTAAACCTGTGAGACATTTCTGAAATTGTTGAATTGTTGACAGTGACTGAGCAGTCCAAGACTTACGTTAAAAAATGTTATTCTTTCATTTATAAAAACTGAAATTCATGTATTCAAGTATGTTGATGAAAGCGATATCTTTGCCTCTTGAAGATGGTAACTCTCCTGAAAGCATGCCTAGCTGTAGCTTCTAAGGACAACCATAAATTCCATAATCGTGATAATCTGTCTCACTAATTTAACACTGTCCTGTTTACATGGCACAGCTGGTGCTTTGGACAGCTGAAATATATGCTGCTGCAGATTGCATATGATTTATTTACAATATTTCTTTAATTTATTGCTCCCTGAAAACTAATTTGAGGTGATCATTCATATATATGCATGATATGGTATCACTACTGGATAATTATGTCATACAAACTGCAACTCAAGCATGATATGTCACATCAAGTCATGTAATATACCATCCGATCAAATGTTATCTATTACCACTAGACACTGTAGGAAGCACCTGATATCCGTGTTAACTGAATTATATGTCTGGATAACACAAAATTATCTATGCTATGGCCTGATCTTTCAAAAAGTCTGGCCAGATAATGCTTCAATAATGGCCAGAATTCCATCTACAATTTAAAGAATGGTTTCACTTCTGTATATGAATTTGACACTTTCACAAAAGTGTTTTGTGTCCATTCTTACACCTAAAAATTGACCCATTTTAAACTGTGTTGTATTAGGTTAGATGGTCCCCATTCAGGGAAGACTGACAGCAGTCTATGAGTTTAGCTTTTACAGGAATAAATATCCAAAATTTTGCGAAAGCAAAAATGACCAAATACTCAAAGGTACACTATCCACATTTACCAAACAGATGACTTAATTGATAAATGGCAGGTAAGTTAACCACAGTTTTATTCCATACCCTGTTGCACTTACAGGACAAACACAGAGCCACAACTCTCTATCCATCAACTCTCTCACTGTTTACTGTGTAGTCACTTGGGGCATGTTCCAGTGACTACACCAAAGTGAGGTAAAATTTAGTCTTCCCACCTAGTATCTTTTTCACTGGGGTGTTGGGTAAAATTCCCCATGAGAGGGAGGGGGAATGTGTAACAAGGGGTCCATTTTAGGGTCCACAGATGGTAAAGGTTTTGCTGTGTAAGACATTGTTTAGACAAGAAGGGAAATTTTTGTCACAAGTAATATTTTCCTTCACACTCCTCAACAACTCTTTGGGAGCCAATTTGGCTGTTGTGGGGGTAAATTATTTGCTAACCCTCCACTGGCTCCTACCTCACTCTATTTACTTCATACCCTGTTACATCACCACGCAGTATGTAAAGATAAATACATTTTATCAATCTGACATTACTGATCCATTATACAGTCTAGAAGAGTTGTATTCAATTTTTTCTTCTTCTTCTTCTTTTATAGGCCTAGTATCTTCGCAGGGAGCCTAAAAGTTTCAAAATTCAATATTCACAAAACACCAGACTATGTTTGCACTTTTTTGAGAGAGAAAAGTACAATGCACTTAATTTTTTAAACAGAACAGCTTTGTCAGAAAGTTGTACCTGGTTGTCTATCTTGAGAGATATTTCAATAGAACTTTGTAAGAGTCTCCCTCTCTCTCTTCTTAAATGTCGTCTCTTTTCACATTAATTAACGATGGAAACATTAATTATACACACTCCATTTGCCATTAGCTCTGCATAACTGCTTCCAAGGTCACCTTCACTAAAAATTAATGTTCATCTATCATTTAATTTAAATTTCATTTCCATATATCAAAAGAGTGAACTTATAACTTTATGTGTCATCTTCATTTGATTCCCTTTTCGGCAAATCGAATCTTACAGAATCGGTAATGCACAGTGCGCTGTGACAATTTTGGCAACATATCAAATATATGTGTATCCTGATTTATGATAATACCTCAATTTAAAGTGTGTTAAGTTTCCCTCATTTTGTAACTAACAGGGGTTTTAAAGACTATCATAGCAACCACATCTCTTGCACCCATCTTCATACTTTCACTCAAAAAATAAATTTCTTTGAAAACATATGTACAAAATATTTGTAAGTAGGGTGGGGAGGATAGGGTGTAAAAAAAAAACAAAAAAATTCAATTCCAACGGGCTTAGAAATGCCATTTACAGTGGTATGTTAAATCTTTTCTGCAAAACTCGTCAAAAAGATTCCAAGGCGCTCCTGGAAAACTGACTGAGGTGCTTTGATGGACAAGATGGACAAATTGCTACACATATTATGCAAACTTTTGGAGATTTTTTTACATTTATACATACACTGGTTTGGGATGATTTTGTGGTAAAATGGAACAAATACCTGCAAATTTTGACCGCTAAATTATTCCCTTATCCATCAAATGGGTTTGCAGCAACAATCATTATCAATGAATGTAATCTTCCAAATGCTCTATTGAACAATTCACTTTTATTCAAGCAGTTTTATAAAAATGTCAGAAAAAGGTTGCAACCTCACTACCTCCAACATTGCTACCTGGATGTTCACCGCTACCCTCAAAAGACCACATACATTCCAACTCAGCTACATACATTTCAACTACTGGCATTAATATGTTGCAAGCTTTCAAAGATTATTCTAAATATGTTACCATCCCAACTTGTTGTCATCACCCATTTTAAATTCAATTTACTGTTTGATAAATCTGTCATTACCTCAGTCAGCAAGGCATGCAACATCTAAAAACTAAAATTATCAACAGACTGATGACGTAAGGCTCTTAAAGACAAACTATTCATATCTTAATGACATCAGCCAACAAGTAAAACTATGTCAAACTGAAGGTCACATCCTTAACACACTTTTTGAGAACCACATTCCATTTAAAGCTTAAATCAACACAGCAGTATTTTGTTCATAGGACATCACTACAACTACACAAAGCACCTCTATTCAAATTAAACAACTGCCATAACGCCTGGCAGCTAAAAAGATGAAAGTTATGACTAACCTACTTCTTTCAAATAATTCAGGACAAAACCTTGTCAGAGTTTCTGTCAAAGAGCAAACAGGGGCAAACCCCCACCACCCCCTTCCCCCAAAGTGCAGAAGAAGGGCAGATACGCAAAAATTCCCCCTTTTTATCTTTCAACAAATCTAAGAACTAGAGCAGCGGTGCTGCAGAATCTCAATACTTTGTGGATGTTAAGGAGACAAAGTTTCCATATTGTTGCTGATGATATTTGATCTAAATGCAGTCCTCCTTTGGCACTTTGTATAAAAAGATTATCCATCTATTGTTAATATCCTGATGCATTTCATGCTCAAAAATGATCTAATTCAGAGAGAAACAATTTTTACAATAATACTGTAACACTAAGTGAGGTACACAATATTGTGCACCACACTGAAACTAAGTAAATCAGATATAATTAACCAGATATGCAGAGCAGCGACATCTTCTAATAAATCCAACAGTCCAGTGACAGCTGCATTCCACACTATTTTCTCTCAAATCACTCTCCCTAATGCCATTTTCACAGTCTCATTCAAATATTTTGGTATTTCACAACTTCTGAAGGAGTGAGAGCTATTTCTCTGCTGATATCTTGAGTGTTTGCACTGTAACACTATATGACAAGTTTGTAGATAAAACACCCATTCAATACAGTATGTTACAAATACACTTCAATCAACTTTTGAGGTGTTAATTTTTTTCATCACAACTTTGAGACACATTGATCATCATTGTTAGAGAAAAGACACAAAACAAAGACTACCAAACTTTTCTGTTGCTTGTATCTAACTCTTGGAGCTTATTCCTCTCAAGATAACTTGGGAAATAGATCTGCTTACAGAGCCTTTGTTTATGGTCAGATTAAGCAAGATTGTCTTACAGTTACTTCATGCTTGATTAAGATTACATTACAGTTATTTCATGCTTGATTCAGCACAGGTGTGACACCAAGCATCTAACATCTGAAAGTTTAACTACAAAATGTAAACATTCTCAGCCAATAGGTATCTGGCAACTAAAGTGCTGTGTGCAAAGAAAATTGAAGTTTTCATGACAACTGAAGAGTTGAACCATAAAACTTGCAAAAATGGCTTAGCAACCATCAATTTTTTAATGTGAAAAATGCAATGTTTTCTGTCTCCCAGCCAAAGAGCTTGCTCTCAAATTCTCAAAGACATCGACCACTGAACCAGTCACATTCCTTTGCTCTAAAGATACCTCATCCACTGGCTAGTGTCACAATATCTCAATACATGTTATGTATTGAGATAAAAATGTCACTATCTTGGTCTCTTATTTAAGAAGATGGTGCCTTTGTTGCCATGTTCAACATTAAATGAATAGCACTTAAAACCCTTCAGGTTGCACATCTTAGGGGCCTTGAAACAAGCTTCTGCCCCCTTGAACCCAACTATAACTTTGGCTAAGGGTAGCATCAATCTGGACTTGGGGTTTACAGGCCTTAAATTTTGAGGTGTGTACACACCATCAATCATCTTAAAAGAAGGGTTTAAGGTCACAACAGGATTTGATATGTTAGAGGAGTACTTATTCTATGCATTTTGGTGAAATTTGCAATGAAATCCGATGTGTGGTTCTCAAGATATGAGCACTTAAGTTTTCACATTTTCAACAAAAAGTGAACTTGACGCAAGCACATATGACATCACATCGCCACATTAAAGGGCAGTCTTTTGTTTTTCTTCAAATTTAGACTGCATTTTCTCCTCAACAATCCCATATTATTAAAATGTGATTGCATAAGTGGCATGAGAATTTAACAAACTTTGCATCGCTCACTGGGAGGTCATACTCCTATTAACTTCAAGGTCAACACAACAATCTGTTAAAACAAAGTGAAACAAAGCATTCCTTGTCAATGTGAGGCAGTGATATAAGCTCTGCTGCCCTCAAACTCACTTTCAATACAAACCTGCTCAGTTCATTTACTGATATCTCTAGAAGTACATGTCTGATTTGAATGGAACTTTCGCCACACTGTGTAGATTTATAGATTTAGTTCCTCTTTCACATATGAAAATAAAATTTTTTGCAAAACTTCCCCTTTAAATCAGAGGTGTGATTTTTTGCACAGCTAAATGAAGAATGTTTGCTCATGTTAACATATTCATACTCAAGTTGAATACAACAGTACATCCACTACACTCCTTAAAGAGTGTGATTTGCTGCATATCTGGAAATTCTAAACTAAAGCTCTGGGCTTTGCAATTACAAATTCCCTCTCCCTCTCCTTTCTGGAGAATCCCTGCTTGTTTTAGGCTCAGAAACCACCTTGATTCCTGTTCCACATCATCACAAATCATTTAACAGTTAGCCTCACTCAACACTGTGAAATATAAGGGCATAAGAATAAGATCATACATGGTTACTATGAAATGTGAGTTTTCAGACTCACTAAAATCAATAGTGCATGGCAGACACAAGTCTGCATGTACTGCAGAATGCTCTTTATATTTACATAAAAATTCCTTTTTTTTTTCTTGAATACACCTAAAATCTCCCCTAACGGCTGCTTTATTTGAGGAAGGCACACACATAAGTGACAGAAAACATAACTGGACGACGAAAGAAGTACTTTGGGATCAATATTTTGAGAAAAAGTTAAAAGAATCAATTACAATGATGTCATTGCACACATGGCAGACAAAAGGAAATGTAATAAGGGGGCAGCATGAATGATCTCACAGGCTCTCAGATCATACAGCTGTTACTTGAAAGGGGCTTCAACAGAAAGTTTAATTTATGTCAGTCCTCTCCAGCCCACAGAAGTCTAATTAGGAGGTTATCAATGATTAGGTACTTATTGGGCTAAGGAGGGAAGGGGGAGGGGGTCAGCACTTAAAGGTTGGAGCTGAAAAAAGAAAACATGTACAATAGTTAGATGAAGTTTTTTTCCTACATGTGTAGTTGAAGTAGTTAAAACCATGAACACATCAATACCAGCCTGGTTATATGACCCTTGGGGGTCACTGCTGGATCTACCAATTTTAAAATGTACAGCTATACATATCTGGAGCAAGTCATGAAAAGGACCTTGACCATTCTTCAGGAACACTGCCTGGGCAAGTGTAGAGCATCCAGGATGCACATCTGGAATTAAGGCCAAGTAGTTAAACAATAGACTTCAAAACCTCATCTACCTAAAAAGTTGACCATTTTGCAGAGAACAAAATACACACATTTTAATCCTAGGTATTTTACCTAATACGAATGGAATGTTCTGAGGTCAACAAGCAGTCTCTAAAAAAAAATTGTTCAATGTATCTGGCAAAGAAGCAAAAATGGATTAATTGCTGCTTTTTTCACATCCAGAGAAAACTTGTGTTAAATCTTATAAAGTTTTGTAATTCATTTACACTTTGTAATATCCTCAACTTCAATTGGTCCAGTACACTCACATGAAAGTGTATTATCCCACAATAAACTTTCCATAATGGATAAACACTATCAACTTGGGTTAATCCATTTTACTCAGGGTTGTGCAGTTTTATTGAGATTATATTTAACAAAATTTTACTTCCTTTTTGTCTTTTAAATCAAAATATAATTGCACCCTTATGTCACCCTTATGTGTCACCTCTTATCATGCATTAGCCTGCGACCATGCACTGCCCATTGTCGTTTAACCTTTTATTATATCTGTGCCAGTCTATCACTATCAGACTCCACACTGTAATACATATCATTTTTACATGCCATGCTTGATGCTCAACATAAGCAATGAAGCAGGGAAAAGAAGCCAGTGAGCCATATCTGGAAACAAAGCCGTGGCTGGCTTGACTTGAACCGGGTTGGCTAGAAACTGGGCCATAAGAACTCCATCTTATGAAAAACTCCATCTAACTATCTGCAAGGTCCCCTCCGCTGATTCAAAATAGCACTGGCGAATAGCACTTACCAAGAGATCAATGATCCATGGGTTGAGGGCCTGAAGGCCTTCAAAGCGGCCCTGCAAATATTTCAAAATGCGTATCAAGACCTTGATCCTGTCAATGGAATGAAAATTTATTTCATTAATTTGGAAAAAATCAAGAAGGCAGGAAAGCTTAGAGCTGTTCCCTTTAAAATTTACGAATTAAATGACAGTGAAGGGTATTTTTCAATCCTTCTGAAGAATCTTATGTAGTATTGGCTTAAAAACTAACACCAAAAGTAGACTCACTTCCTGATGGCCTTTGCACAACACTGTAGCAATCCAAGTGGAAATGTTCCAAGACTATTGTGTAAAGAAAACTACACTGCTAGCAAATGACTAGATTAAATTTCTTTCAGATTACCTTCCACAATTTGGACCAACATTTTGGTCATTTTAAATTAGTGTTTAGCATGCCTTTATTTCTGTAAAACAATGAGAATTTTCCTCATTGTGGTAATAGAACCTGCAATGTTTTGCAAACAATTACAGTACACAGCAATACTTTACCCCAGCAATAATGATGTAAGCTAGGTTATGGCTTAGGATCTTACATTACCCCTCTCCTTCCTCCTATTGACCTATGTGATCCTACAAAGTTGAACAAACTACCTGCAACTGAAAATGGTAAACTAATGGCACAGTCTAGAAAGGTGCTCTCCGACCACTATCTGAGCTATGCGGGCTGCTTACCAAACAACACTCAACTTTGGCCTTGGATGGAAGGGTATATTAAAAAAATTAAGTGAATTCATAGATTTATTCAAACTCTTCAATCCTATGCATGCTGTCTATGATCTCTAAATGACTACTGTGGTGGAAAAACAAACAAAATAAAGGGAAGTATGAGGTCAATATTGAGACTCAGGGATTTCCAGACCAAAGTTTTGTGGAAGTGCATGTTTAGGGTAGACCATTTTTAAGTTAATACTGAACCATAAAGACACTATAACAGCTTGCACTGTAAAACAAAGAAAAAATGTGACAAAAGGAGCTATATACAAGTATGTCTCCCATTAAAACTCCTGATACATACGTTGAATGGGATGCATTTTCTTCAAACCAGCGAGCATGACGAATAGCTGCAAAGGACCTGGACATAACTTTGGCTGACACTGCAAAAATATAAAGAAAACATTTAAAGCTACACCTTCATGCTATCAATGGTTGAAGCAATATATCATGTCCTGCAGCTAACATCCATGCTGAGCACGATGTCAGTATTTTTTAATTATGAAAAAGCTCTGTGGATCTATGTGACAAATACCAAACCTATGTACATATCATATAAAATTAAATTAATTGAAACAAACTCAAGGTCAATGCAAAATTATCATTCACTTTTGCACATTATGGCATCTGCTGCCTTTTTGACGATGACTTAAAGTTTGACTTGAGTTTGGAAAAAAATTTTTACACTTTCTGACAAATTTCTTTTAAAGAGAGGGCTTACATAGCCAGGTAATACCACAATGATACTCATCAGTTCAAAAAAAGATTTATTGGCTCTTAAAAAAATGGAGAAAACTAAAGAATGGAACTCAAGTTTATACAGTATGCAAGTTGCAACCTTGGGTAACATCCCAGATGGTTACAAAATTGACCATTTTCAACTGAGGGAGTAACTTCTATAGAGTAAAATGCAGACACAACAACTGGTCAAGTGTAGTAGACCTATCATATTTCATGAATGGCTGTTAAGAATCATGAAACAATATGTTCCTCACTCTTGTGTTGAGTACTGTTGTTGCTTGATCTGGCTGTCCTGAGTATGCAATATTTATATCTGGGAATATTATGAAAGATACTGTACATGGAACAGAAAATGGAGCAAATTAGTGAGATTAAGCCATTGTTTTGAAATGAGACTGGGGCCACTACTTTGGTCCTTTAAAACAACATTTGAGCAAACAATAGTCTAGTAAAGATAAATGGTGCTACATACAGTACTTCTTTCAATGGCATCCCTTTTTGTACTTTTGTGACTTCCATTTGCACAACTGTTAAGATTTAGCACACTTAAAAAGAAACATTGGAACAACAACATCAATTCTTCAGACCACACCCAGAACTAGGGCTGTGAACGTGTAGCGATTAATTGCTAAATGATCGCATGTGTAATAAACGTTTAGCACAAAGCTGCAATTGATTAATCGCAAAACCTGTTTTGGACATTTTATTAAAGTATACAAATAGATATTAAAACTTTTTTATCCATTTGTATACTCTGATATGATCCCCACGTTTTGTTAAATGGAACATTCTGGGCATATTTGAACCTTATAGGCTTCAAAGTTTCAGAATAATTTGATTTTACTATGCAAGATCACTATTATTACTTCTGCAATTCATTCAGTATCAATCACTACATACTGAAATTATTTCTTTTTCTGGTGATAAGGTAATGGCGATTAATCGCTAAACGATCGCAAATTTTTGAAGTTAAACGTTTAGTTATTTTCCTAAACGTTCACAGCCCTACCCAGAACAAAGGAAATATGGCATGTATGGCAATGTATCTGCATGTCAGTAATTACTTAGAATGTTCTCTAAACAACTCAACTTAGCCAGTAACTACATCTCTTCCACAGTACTGTACTTATCAAAATTCTCTCGTACCATTTGGTTGTTTTAACCCACACAAGCACTATCTAAACCCTGTTCCTCCCTCAGCTACACAAATAATGTCATAACGGTCACTGACAAATAAGTCATGCTGACGATTGCAGGAAATGCCTGACATCAAAGGCGGCACCCCAAATTTTCATTATATTAATAAAGAGAACCGTTTGAGGTTGAAGGTGTTCGACTGTGACAGCCTCAAAATCCCACAAGTTCTCATAATACTCATTCAACCATCTCGTTGTTCAATAAAATATCAAAAGAATTACACTTTTTTAATGAGAATGTCTTTCTTTTTAATTTATCTTCTTTTGGAAAAGATTCATAATTCAGATCTTTACACTATATTATTTATCAATCTTCTAAGGGGCACCACAAGTTCGCTTTAGGAGCACAGTTTCAGGGATGTCAGCAGAAGTCAATTAAGGGGTAGAGTAGAAAATGTTACTACAGTAGTGTGAGGGTAGACTGCATAGAGCATAATTCAGGAAAAAAGTGCATTGCCATCAATATACAGCAGGTATAGTGAACAGGCACAATGAAGACTCTGTCCCTTATTTTAAAAAAAAAAAAAAAAGCCAAACTTGCCGGGAGCCACTTATTCAGGTGAGATAAAAAAAAAAAGTTTTCCAACATGTACTATGAGAGAGAGGAAAAGGGTTTAATCTTTCTCTCTCTACATAAAAAAGGAGAGTACACATCTACACCCATAAAGAAAACAAAAGTTTTCATATCATTTTTTGTTCATACAAAATGTTGCTAGTCTCATTACTTACACTATTCAATTGAGTAAATCAGTGATGCAAATTCAATCAGCTGACATTATTCAAGCAGATGTTATTCATTTCTTTGTTATTTACTGCAATTTATTTAAGTGGAAAAAGTACTATTAATACAGAAATTATTCCAGTATTTAACATTTAGCAAGTAATTTTGTAATTTGAAATCAGACATTACAGTATTCTTCTATTCTCGTGCAGAGGAAAGGAGTGAACTATGTACACAACATGGCCAAAATATCCCAAGTTTAAAGTACTGTAGTAGTTAGATAGAGTTTTACAGCCCAGTTTCCAACCTTTTGGTTCAAGTCGAGCCGGCCACTGCATTTTTTCCAGTTGTGGCTCACTGACTTGTTTTCCCTACCCCATTGCTTCTGCGGAGCATCACGCACAATGGCAGTAGGTTCCTTTTTTAGAGTCTTTGGTATGACTCGACCTGGGAAGCAAACCTTGGCCTTCCACGTAAGAGGCGGATGCTCTTACCATAAGACCAAACACGTAGTCAAACACCAAATACTGTAGGAAAGAAAGGTCGTGTATGAGTATGGATATTTTCTCCTGTACTATTATTGTTGTTATTGTTGTTATTATTGTTATTATCGTTGTTATTGTTGTTATGGTTGTTATTGTTATTATCGTGTTATCGTCACCGTCACCGTCATCATTATCATTATTATTATTATTATTACTATTATTACTATTATATATTTTTCCTTAGACTATTATACACTGGAAACATCTCAGCAACCAAGCAGGATATAAGAATATGTTGTTAAATTTTCCACATAAAATTTTTCATCAGACTATCTACTTTACTGAAATGTGATTTTTTTCGATCTCTTACGAACATTTCGCACTGATGTTGTGAGATGTGACTTTGGAAGGAAAATTATGTAGCACATGTAGAGAGGTATATTTTTGGGGGGTTCTGGGACTTGTTTTCAGATTTCCCTTTGTGGCTCACTGGCTTGTTTCCTGTATTCCATCACTTATGCTGAGCACTACGCACAATAGCAGGTTCCATTTCTAATGTCTTCAGTATGACTCCGCCAAGAGTCGAACTCTGAACATACCAACTGCAAACAGCATGCTCCAAACCACTTGACCATGCAATCAGTCAGACTTTGTTCTGTGAATGTAATAGTCTTACATGTGTGTATGATTGGTAGACAAATCCGCTGCAAAAACTTTAACCCTTTTTCCGGCACACTGATGACCTAACCCTTATCCTAACAAGACCCTATGACACAGTAAACCTATTCAATTACTTTCAATTACACGCCCCCGGACCGGCACAATTTTTTTGCTTTCGTGCTGTTCCAAAGCCCTACCAATGATAAAAAAACTCACCCGCATCACTCTTTAATCCTTATTTGTTATCGCTGAGTGCTTTTTATCACTTGAATCAATCTAATGGCTGACATTTGACCTTGAAAACGAATGTCGCATGAACGTTCACTGTGTGCTCGCCGTCGTACACACTATATGTATGGAGAACTACAACAACAGTGATCTTGACAATAGCAACAATCTAACTGGTAATAGATGGAACTATATCACTATACGGCACCAATTTTGCGATTAGATTTGTGTAAGGAAATTTATAAGGAACATTTTGGTTTTTGAATGAGTAAAATGGGATGAAGGGTTAGAGATTTATGAGTTTTTGAAAGGAGGGCTTGTTTTGGGTCATTTTCAACAATATTTTTTGAATTTTTCAACTTTATGGAGCTATTTGTCCAAAACCCTGCATCCCTCTTTGTTGAAACTGTCTGAGAACGTTTTGGATGCATGAGAGATGTTGCCTACTTGGTACCTAAAACAATTTTTTTAAATAATTTGTAAATTTTGCCATTTTTGCCATTTTTTTTCTATGTAAACAACAACTTCAAACGTGATTAGTTCAAAAATTGTTCATGATAACCCCCCCCCCCACAAAAAAGTAGTTCATAATAATGAGCATCTTTTGAGCTATAATTTGGTGGTTGAATAAAGGCTGAGGAGTGTATAGTGACAAAGTTATGGATTTTAGAAAAATGTCTAAATTCTTGGGTAATATGTTTCCCTGAATGCAGAAAAGGGATAAATGCTCTATAGTATGAAATGCATAAGATTAAAAAAACAGCTTCAAACCCTTACCACACCACATAATTGGTTCTACAATTTTTAGGATTTGAGGCTTAGAATTTAAGCTTTAGATGTTTGACAAACTGCACTTACAGTATCTGTTCAAGGTTCTTCTTCCTACATATTTATGCCTTAATTATTCCCCTTGCTTTTTTTTTTTTGCTTGTATGCCTTTTTCTTCACATGTTCATATCTGCCTGTCAATAGACATTTCATGGTGTATTATGTTGTACTACCCATGAAACTTGTGTAGGCACATAATTTCCAAAATCAGTCTTATCGTTGACAAATTACATACATACCATGCCATACAATACTACAACATTTAATGGAAATTGTTAACTGCTGCCGAAATACACCCAGCATAAAAAACAAAAATAGCCTGCAAATAATTCAAAAAGTAAACCAGAGACTTTTCTTAGAAACTATAAAAAATCATATAAGCTAAATATAAATGGAAATTTTCTACAAGAAAATTGAAAATCATTCTTCATGAAGAATGGATCCAACACCTACTAGGAATTTCAAATATTTTTAGAATTTCTTGTATCAGATAAAACTTTGAAACTGTAATTAATTCAAGCTATTTTACAGTAAATCAGGCTCATGCTTACAAAACTGTACATCCAAGGTGAGCATGCTGAAACAGCGTGTGGCATTTTCTAGGATCTCTAATCAAAAATCCCAAAATGTATGTCATTTTTAAGAGGTGAAACCATGGTTTACAACTGCTTTTTTGTTTATATATACTAACAGTACATGCAAATGACACATCTACCCCCAAGGGCATCGTCATCCTTGGGAATGAAATTGAAAGTTACCTCCAGGGATAAAATTTTGCAACATAGTGTGACTTCTATCTTAACTGCACCTTTACAAAAGTTCATTTTTTATTTACTAAATGAAATTAAATTTTATACAAAGGACTGTTCTTTGATGTAAAATTATGTTTCTCATTTAAAAAAAAAATAGTAACATAATAAATGTCTCTTGTCCCACCCATAAACCAACAAAAAAAAAGATATGTAACTTGATCTCACAGTGTACCCACTGGCTATATCTCAGAAGTTCATTACTTTAACTCAAAAGCTATGCAGCGGTGAGAGAGATGTACACAGCTACAAAGCTGAACCAGAAAGCCAAAAGGCTCAGTGATTCCTTGCCATCAAATACCTTACCTGCTTTCAAATTGACAGTGCTTGATAGATTTTGCTTTACATTTTAGGCACAGAATTTTCGCAATTTTACCGCTGGTGACCTCAAATGACCTTTGACCTCAACCAAAAACAATAGGGTTCTTCCTCTCAACATGACGAAGCTATATACCAAGTATGAGAAGTGTCAGTCACTCCTATCTTAAGATATCATGTTTAAAAGCCATTTTCAGCATTTTCGCAATTTTACTGATAGTGACCTCAAATGACCTTTGACCTCTACCAAAACCAATAAGCTTATCTCTCTCAACATGAAAAATTTATATACCAAATATGAAGAGTGTTGGTCACTCCTACCTAAAGATATCGTGTTTACAAGCCATTTTCAGCATTTTCGCAATTTTACAGCTGGTGACCTCAAATGACCTTTGACCTCAACCAAAAACAATAGGGTTCTTCTTCTCAGCATGACAAATCTATATACCTAGTATGAAGAGTGTCGGTCACTCCTATCTGAAGATATCGTGTTTACAAGCCATTTTCGAAGTTTTCGCAATTTTACCGCTAGTGACCTCAAATGACCTTTGACCTTTACCAAAAACAGTAGGGTTCTTCCTCTCAACATGAAAAATCTATATACCAAGTATGAAAAGTGTCGGACATTCCTATCTTAAGATATCGTGTTTACAAGCAAGTGTCACAAACACACACACACACACATACACACACACACAACATCACCATTGCATAGATTCCTTGCCTGCCTACGGCAAGGAATCAATAAATATGATTCTCCTCTTCAGATTTTTAATTTTCAACAACCCTCAAAGTTTATCAGTCATTTTCATTTCATAACTCCTTTTTTTTTTCCAAATTTTTTCAGTCAATTAAATTTTTATTGAATAAAACCCTGCACAGTATATTCTGCTGTCATTTTATTTTCAATTTCAATTATTTGAATGTCTGCAATGCTAGCTTACAACACATCTATGCTTTAAGGCAAGTATCGTCATTTAAGGGAAAGAGAGACGTATTTCTTCATACTCTGTAAGAATCCCATGATGTGACTGAAGAGAGTAGGTTGTAAACTATAACTCTGCTTATAAACTGCAACAAATTAGACAAAATTTCCTGAAAAGAGACAGGTTTTAGATGTAGTAAACATCTGAATAAAGCCTTTAAAAAAATCTGCAGATGACTTTAACCAAGTTAAATATCAAATCCACAATGAATCCAGGAAGGATTTAAGATCTCAAGGTGTGTTACAAACCATACTCCTTAGAAATCTTAGGAATAGACAAATTTGGACAACAAGTGATCGTCTGATTTCAGCCAACTGGGGTTTACACCTTTCAATTTCCTTGCTTGCCTATATCATGGATGCATGCACACTAAACTGTAAATTGATTCCCTCAATTTAACTGAATATGAGGTTTTCAAATTCATGCAGGCAATAAATGAAGACAATTTAAGACTGATGGACCCCACTAATGGCTCCCTACAGTCACTAAACACAAGCACTGATTGGATTCATTTATACCTTCACTGCTTCAAATGGTACCACCTTTTCCTATTGCACAAAAGTCAGGTACATTCTAAGAAGATACCGAAGGTGGTAGGAACTACAATCCTGGACAAAAATGATGGGACATTTTGGCCTAAATGTAGCAACACGTATGCAAAGACTCATTGGTTTTCCAAAATCCCCTCCCCCCTAGTTCAATGTTGTTCTCGACAAAATATTTTCAAAATTTCAAAAATTGCAACATTGAACGGGGGAGCGGGGGACTGTCCCATATATTTTTGTCCAGGATTGTCTGAACGACTGTACACATGTATGGGAGCATACGGATTCACCGCAGAACAGCTGCCGTAGAGTGAAGGAGCATAAAACATTTTTTTAATTTTGGTGGTGTTGTGTAAATCTTGGGTTTAATTTAATAAATGTATAGGGACAGTGGCATGATAAATCACTGATTTCAACACTTTCTAGATGATCATGCATGATTCTAAGCTGACAGGACATAAACTAATCTAACCACTCATTTCAATAATTGGGTAAACCAGGGCTTGGGATGAGCGAATTCTAAACCGGTGTAAGTGCCCATTTAAATTTTTAGACGGCATTCAAATATGAAGTAAAAGAAGAATAAATTCTTGATACCACGTGAAGTTAAAAATAACATCTTTTATGAGAAACAATGAGAAAAAATTACACTTTGAACAAAAAATTCGTCACTGAGAACAGGCTTCTGGTGAAATTGCCTTTAATTTGATATAGCGACCCCACAATTAACGATCTACCATTGACCTGACAACGATCTACCGTTGACCTACACAGTATTTAAATGGAACTGACGGTCGACCGCACATTTTTATGAAGGGATCTATTCCAAAATGATAATTTCAGCAATTTTACGGTTGACCGTGGCAAACGAGGAATAAACTGCATTGGAGGAAACTATTTATTACTGCAGTAATGTGAAACCCACTCATTTTTACATGCCCCAATTTTGCATGTTGATGACGTCATCCGTGGTGAAAAAAAATAATAAAAACAAACGGTAGATCGTCTGGTTTACCCTAGTTTAGAGATCGCAGTCAGAGCAATGCGCCCTCTTCTTTAGTCTGTGGCTTATTTCCAAAGTTCAAACTGGTTATTTTAATGTTCCTCCTTTCGGCTGAATGAAAGAATCGTTCCGCTTTGGCATTGATTAAATAATTTTTTTTAATTATTTCATATGAGAAATAGCTGTAAGTTTATTAACTACTTGAATAAACTTTTGTTTCCTAGATTACAAACTAGAGAATTTTACTTTATCCTTCCCCAACGCGACTTTCCTATCACGGCTTTCAAACTTGTCCCCAAAAAGGCCACCGCTTCAACACGATCTACAGTATACGTGCGTGCTCCCATATATGTGTACAGCAGTTCAGACAATCCTGGACAAAAATGATGGGACATTTTGGCCTAAATGTAGCAACACATATGCAAAGACTCGTTGGTTTTCCAAAATCCCCTCCCCCCTAGTTCAATGTTGTTCTCGACAAAATATTTTCAAAATTTCAAAAATTGCAACATTGAACGGGGGAGCGGGGGACTGTCCCATATATTTTTGTCCAGGATTGTAGATCCCTTGGGTTTTTACCACGGACTATGTATACATGGACAGAGCATACTGCACGGTATATTGTCTTTACCGTACTGTCAGAAAGAGTGCACCAAGATGGCTGTCTGCTATGGTTTTGTGTGAAAGTTTGGACTTGCTCAAGTATATCCCGATATTTTGCAAGAAAGTTGAAATATTTTTAAAATATGACAAGGTAAGGTCAGAATTACTTCACCTATTGCAGCAATATGGTATTTTTTCCAATCACGTTTAACTTTTTGTTTAAAATATAAAGGAGTCTTTGCCAAATCAGATGAGTTATAGCTCCACGGCAGCCATCTTGGTGCACCTTTTTTGTCCCAGTTGGCGGCTCCCATCTACGGATAGGACGTACACCTTACATGCTCTGTCCATGTTTATAAGTCGGTGGTTGTTACAAATTCATTACATTTCAAATAAGATGAGGGGTAAGATAAAAAAGTGCAAAAAGTTGCATAATGTAGGCGTAAATATTCTGACAAAAGCTTTGAGGGTTACTAACTGCCAGACAAGTGAAGTTTACTGTAGCAGGCCTTAAATTTCGAAGTGTGTGAGTGTCATCCAGCTCCATCACTCACAGTAAACCACTTTTGGGGATTCTTCCCCCCCCCCCCCCCCCCCCCCGATCAACATTTGGAGATCATATTAATCTATTTAAGTTAAATAAGGTAAAAAAAATTCCTCACTCCTGAGATTTCTGAGGCAGTATGACTTGTAGCACACCATGAAAGTTATTAACGTCCAAGCTGTATTTAACTTTTTCTTGCAGTCAATAACTGATACCCCACTGTTACCATCTGCAATTCAACTTAAAACAGGGTCATGTGAGAAAAGTGCAAGCTTTTCATATACCTTTTCATTGACCACCAATAGCTAAAAGATTAAATTACAGCACCCTACAAGTATTACAAGAGCTGCAGTTTGACTGCTAACAGTCTGCAACTGGTCCCTCAGTTTTACTTAGGTTAGCAACCCAACCATCACATCTGAATTCAACCTCACTCAATATTCTTCTAAAGTTTTAGAAGAATATCTCATTAAGAAAATTAACAACATCCATACATTGCGCCAGACATGAGACTATGCTATTAAGTAAACTGTGCATAATGAAGAACTGTCAGATTTGTGAGCAGCACTACAGTGTATGGAACATTAATACTTCATCTTTGATTATCAATTGGTTTGTACAATGATCAGAGGAGCTTCCACCTACTACTAGGGCTGTGAACGTGTAGCAAAATAACTAAACGTTTAACCTCAAAAATATGCGATCGTTTAGCGATTAATCGCGATTACCTTATCACAAAAAAAATTATTTCAGTATGCAGGGATTGATACTGAATGTAATGCAGAAATAATAATAGTTGTTATCATGCATGGTAAAATCAAATTATTCTGAAACTTTGAAGCCTACAAGGTTCAAACATGCCCAGAATGTTCCATTTAACAAAAAACTGGGGTCATCACAGTGTAGAGATGGATATTAAAAATGTCAAAAACAGGTTTTGCGATTAATCTCTTGAGGCTTTGTACTAAACGTTTATTCCACATGCGATCGTTTAGCGATTAATCGCTATACGTTCACAGCCCTACCTACTACTGTATTTGTACTCATAAAATAGTTACAAAAACATTACCCAACTGTCAATGAAGGCTTAAAAAATGAAATGTAAGCAAAGGGGAGGCCCCTTTCCTGGAATTTGTTTTTCAGGATTGTCGGTAGTCTAAGGGGAGAATTCTCAGTTCAGCAAGCTTTACACAGAAGAGGCCTCGGTACAAAATGGTTGCACTTTACACCACCCTTGTCCAAAAGGTTTTGTCCAGCAAAATAGATTTCCAGAAAATTTTGCTCAAGTCTTTCAGTTCTCTAAAATAAGGAAATTCCCTGAACTCTACATAGTTGTTCCGGGCAGTAATTATTGTAATACAGTTCCAAAAAGTGGGTGTTAAAGTAAGTGTTTTGCTTACCTACCCCTCTGTTCCTACTTTACAAACTACTTTATCTTTACTACAAACACTATCATCTGCCAATTCAGGTAAAACTTCCTTAATGATTTGTGTACAAATTGGACTCAATTTTACATCACATCATTACAAACACTGTGAAAATCCCAGGTATTGAATAAAAATGGACTGAAGCAAACCTACTCTTATATATTTCACGCAAAAAAAAAAAAAACAATGGGGTATTTTCCAGTACTATTTTTGCACACTTATTCAATGGAGGAGTTACATCAACTTTCATCAACAAGTTCTATATCAAACAACAATGTCGCATTTTTGGCCCCACTTGTCCAAACCTTCCACATAAATTCAGTTCAAGCAATTTATTTCTTTGCTCCACATGACAGCTAAAATGTGCAAAGCTGTCAACCTTACAAATCTAAGTCAGTGGTACCTTGGTTTAGATTCTGTACATGACAATAAGGTACTTGAAACCTGCTGTTAAGGTAAATGATTTGTTGGGTTCACTTGATCCATTGACAATTTCCATTTTTTTTTTTGAGGAAGGAGAGTTTCTCATCCCTTGACAAATGGTCCACAGGAGTGCAATACTACAGATATCTCTTAGTAGAGAGAGGAAAAACAACACATTCAAATACTGGAATAAAGTACAGATAAAAATGTACCACAAAATATACTGTCTGAAGTCCAGGGACTAACATGTTTGAATTCTGCCACACAACTCTGAAACTTATGGAGGATATTATTGTAAAGTCATTTCAAACCCTAATACATATGTTTACTCCCCCTTTAATGTTTATATGTAGCCTGAGAATGTGCTCTTATTCTTTTCCTTCTTTTTCTCTCTGACAAGAATTGTTCCCTTTTTTTATTCTTGCTTCTTCTTCTCATCTGTCCTTTATTTGCTTTGTCCTTTCCTTTTCTTTTTGTATAAATTTTTTTTCCTGGTAAATCTGCCTTGTTATGAGCTTACATTTTTCGGACCTTCCACACCATTTTCAGGTAACTCTTATTTACTTAACTCCTTACTTACTTCTTGGCTTTTTCACATCATGAAAAGTGAAAATACAGTAACATAAACCAGGCAAGCAAATTACTGTTCATGCCCACATTTGTTCAGTGGTAGCTTCTATAAACCTTCTTCGAACATTGAATTATGTAGACTGATTGTAAGAGTAATTCATACCTGACCAACCGTGTGTCACACACCTGTCAGCAAATGTCCAATACACAAAATATGCTTCTTTAAATCCGAAGTATTGCTGGACAGTACAGAAGATCCAACTCTCTAATCATTTTCTTCACCTTCTACCATACCATCTTACAAAGACTATGCACCATGTACCATACCATATGTGAGCAGGAGTCATCACCCTATTGATGCATCTACACACCTGATTTGAAATCTGTCAAAGTCTCTCCTGGGAAGGACTTACAGCTGCATCCAGATGAAGTGGTTGTGGAATTGGTTTAAACATGGGGGTAATAGGAATGCCACTTGACACAACTTCCTCCAGGACACCCTTTAGGCTAGGTCTACCTTTATTTGGCCAGTGCCTTTGTCATATTATGCCCCCTGAGGTTGGGTTGTAGAATATTTCCACTGACCCCACACCTGGCATATGAGGCAACTAAAGGGGAAGACAAACCTTTTTGGACCAAATTTCAAATCAAACTTGAAATTACACCTTATTTAAAACCATTCTTTAAAGTTACGTTTTTATCTGACACTTGATAAACATCAGTGTCTGTGTGTCTTTAAATGGCAATTAAGAGCAGTCACCCCAAGCTTTGAAGCAACAGCTTACTCTCACTATTTTATTCTTCTTTCTCTTAAAAGTAATTTTTAAAGTATTTTAGGACTTCAATATTTCATAATTATTCAAGAAGTGGTTGTGGAATGGGTTTAAACATGGGGATAATAGGAATGCCACTTGACACAACTTCCTCCAGGACACCCTTTAGGCTAGGTCTACCTTTATTTGGCCAGTGCCTTTGTCATATTATGCCCCCTGAGGTTGGGTTGTAGAATATTTCCACTGACCCCACACCTGGCATATGAGGCAACTAAAGGGGAAGACAAACCTTTTTGGACCAAATTTCAAATCAAACTTGAAATTACACCTTATTTAAAACCATTCTTTAAAGTTACGTTTTTATCTGACACTTGATAAACATCAGTGTCTGTGTGTCTTTAAATGGCAATTAAGAGCAGTCACCCCAAGCTTTGAAGCAACAGCTTACTCTCGCTATTTTATTCTTCTTTCTCTTAAAAGTAATTTTTTAAGTATTTTAGGACTTCAATATTTCATAATTATTCAAGGAAAACCAACCAGTAACTTGTTGTAAATATCACATTTGGGGGAGGAGATAGATTGTCACATGCCTCCAAAGTGACAGGCATAAATCTGGACAGTGTCCTACACTTCTTCGTAATGGGGTGATTGCGCTAACCCATTAAATCCCATTTCCCCTTAACTGTTTTGCAAAGTCAAGAAAACAATGTAACTAAAATGGAAATTTGGTGGCAGCAGACTTTTTCAATAATTTACAGGTAACTGAAAATAAACACAGATACAGGCATGAAGATAGATTTTGGAATCCATTACATTTTCAATTTATCCATACATTTACCCCAAACTTACCTTGTTTGTGAACCTACTAGCCCTTCTTACCTCACCTATAACAACTACTGGATATCTACTGGATTAAATCCTTGACTGGTGGCGCTATGCCACTTCCTCCAGGTAGCTATTCTAACTCCCCCTTGTCAGACTACATTAGCCCTTCAAGAATGGAATTCAAGAAATTCAATGTGAAAGAAAGGTTGTATAGGCTGTTAATTGCACTCACTGCAGTTTGTACACAAAGTCATGATTAAACCTTATTTTTATTTTTATATTTAGTGGTTTTCTTTCACCTTCTCTTTTTGAATGAGCATCTGATTCTGCACTCTTCCAGAACATGAGTTCTCAGAAAGTATTCAGTGCACTTTTTTAGGAAAAACATCCCCTAGTCCTGTCTTAAAGGCCCAATTTTCTCATCCCAAACAGTATCAATTCTCCTAACCTTCTTAATTAAGCCCCTCCCACAATTGTCTGAAATTCACCCTCATCCAGACACAATCTCATTTTATTGCTTCAGGGTGAATATAGAAAGCTCAATGTGTATAATCAAAACACTATCAGAACAGTTTGTACTGTGTAATATAAGCTTTGGCACTCTGCATTGTTTGAATTAGCAGTCAATCAAAAAGCTGAGCCAATTGAGAGTTTCTGTTACCCTATACTAGAAGTGTAGTCTGGGGTGAGAAGATTGTCCCTTAAAGGGTAAATATAGTTTAACAGGGTTGTAAGTCACAAGGATGGGTGACAGATGGTAATCACCTTCACTTGTTTTTTTAGATCTTCTTAGACCACAATGGGGTCTGTCAGACCTTCACAAATTCCAAATTTTACAATCAATGAGCCAAAAATTTACCACCAAATCTCTGAACCAGCAATTTTTAACTTGTGCAAGTCCAATATTTTGGTGTACACTCTACACCAATTGGTGGTGGCACTATGTTTTTAGAAAGTTATTGCAATTTGTGTCCCACATTCAAATCTTTTTAGATAAAGCTCTTGTGTCTAGGCAACATAAATGCATGAATGTCAAGGTTGAGAATGGTGGTCGCTCTGAATAAAGTCTGCCCACCTTGACAACTAACAGAAATGTAAGCACTGATGGGAGATGTGAATTTCATTGAATGTGTAAAACTGAGTTTTGCAGTGTGTAAGGGGATTGAGCCCTGTGCTTTTAAGTTTCTTATGGGCTAGGTTTTATAAATAAAGTCAGAGTCCACAAAGAATTAAGAATTATAGTATGACTGTAAGAATATTGCAAAGTGCACAAAATGCATGTATCATATGAAACACCCTAATCACTCTAAATGTTGTACTTAAAATAGTGTGAAAAATAATGTTTGTAAAAAAACTATCAGTGTCATGAACAATGCTTTAAGGGCACATTCTTGTGTACATTCTTGTCCCTAAATGAATGTTTTGTACATTTGTTAAAGTAAAAGAATAAATGGAGGATGCCACTGTATTCACGTAAAAAGCAACGAGGGATCGAATTCATAATCCCTTGGTACTGATATTTTTATGAGCAGTTCACATAAATATTATTAGTAAATTGTTGAATCAATTCATTTAGCACTAAAGTTCCCATGACAAGTATATTAGACTGCAATTTAGTTCTAATTCTAATTCTAAAAAGACACTTTTGACACAAAAAGAGCATTTTTGGGCCCCAGCATCTTTTCATTCGGCTTAGTCTTTCTGAAAGATTACACCTCAAGAGAAACATCAACCCAAAACTTACACAATCACATATCCCACCAACATTACAAATATAATGACAGGGAATAATTTATCCAGTATCGCATCACAATTTGCTACACAAACAGGCCAAGTTGCTACACAAATGAACATTTGTGTAGCAATTTTTTGTGTGCATAACCCTTGCATTTTTACAAACAATATGCCAAAGATCTCAAAAATCTTCAAAACTGCTAAGCAAAATTTGAATGCTAAATTATTCCCTGCATAATGAGTGTTTGCTTACAGTGAAGATTTGCATCCAGTTTGCTCATGTTCGATGATATTGTGGCAATCAAGATTCTGACAGTAGCCTCAGGTCCTTTAATGTCGCATCCAGAGGGTGTGGGCACCATCTCTAGGGTTTCCTTAGATTCCTTAATGGTCTCTACAACTTTGTTGCCCAACATGGCGATGGCTTCAGCTGTTGAAGGACAAGCAAATAACTATTGAAGACTAAAAGGTTCATAGAGGAAGGGATCAAGGCACAGGGGTTTCAGAACTACACAATTTATGAACCGTCTTTTCACATTTAGTCAAGAGGATAGACAATGGCCTTAGCATTTGAAGCAATAAAGCAAACAGTTTGAAAGAAATTCACCACCATCAGTAAAATGTCTGATAATTGGATCAGATCTGATATTGGCCAATGTTAGGAAAAAACATCAGACATCTGATTGACAGCAAAAAACTGTACCGGTCAAGCCCTTAAAACAATTGCTCTTACTAGGCCTCAAAGCCATTCATTTATTCCAAAAGATGGCACGCACAGAAATTTAATCATGCTATACCTATACCAAGCTGAGTTCCACAACAGTACACTCCAAATCTAGAATTTCAAATCCAATAGGCCTAGTGAAGAATTTCAGCCAAGGCATTCTAATTGCAAGGAACATCATCATTTCACAACAGTACACTCCAAATCTAGAATTTCAAATCCAATAGGCCTAGTGAAGAATTTCAGCCAAGACATTCTAATTGCAAGGAACATCATCATTATTTAATATATTTTTATATTTTATACCAATTCACTAGGATGAGCAATAAACCAGAATGCCTATTCATCTAGTCCATACTGACAAAGTGAAAATGATTTTCAAAATTAGGGCTCAACCAATAATTGGATTGGACTTCGGATTGGCCCGATATTCACCAACATGGGTAAAATATCAGATCGGCAAGATTTAGCCAAGTGCACTTGCTGATGTTTATTGATGTTCCGTAACCTGATAAACTAGTTGAAAGTGCACAGGAAACTTATTATTCCGAGATTTATTCCTTTAGTCTTGCTGCCTCTGGCTGCAAGCCATTTGGTACAACTCAGCTGTAAGTAGTTTCCAAAAGCAAGGAGGTTTAAGATTTGTTGTTATTTAGGAACCTATAAACATTAATCAAAACCAGACATTAGTAATAACAAGCCAGCAGAGTTGTTATTTTGTATGTAATATTTTACTTATTTCAGTTGCTTTTGTCCCATAGTTGTTTGAAGACAGTTTCATACATTCCCTATGCTCAAACAAAGAATTAATCTGTCCATACAAAAACTGCATGTATAAATTTCTTTCAAGAGTTACTCTGTTATTGTTATTAACTGGGGTATGACCTAGTCTTTGCATGTGGTACCAAAAAAAGGGGCCCACGTCCCGATTGCAACACCCCTCAGATACGGTGATTAAGACTACCTTGAAACTGGCCTTTACAATCTGATGCTAAATTCAGTACATTTCTGAAGGAATTAGAATGAGATATACAACAAAGAATATTGTAATTACAATCAAGAAGACCACCCAAGAAAAAAAAATTCAATTTATCAATATTTCTTTCCAGTTCAAAGCAAAAAAAATATCACTGCCATGAATTGTTTCATTGAGGGCTGCATTATATAGAAGTTGATCACTCAACAACAGTACACTTCTGTAATTTAATGTTTAGTAAACATTTCTTGAGACAAATTGCTACTGGTGTCATTGGTAAAACCCTCCAACTTCATACTTCTACACTGATCTGTTATCACCACCCCTCTGTTCTCTGCTACAGGTTAAGAGGTATGCAGCCTTCATAACTTATATTTACTGTCTGCATTTTCACCAATTTAAATACTTGGTGGGTGCTATGAATGCAAAGACAGAAAGGTGCCTTAAATAGGCTCAGCAAAATCCGAAAAAATGCTGACAAATGTTTGCAATTGAACATTCACAGCCATAATTAAACTGTTTCAGTTTTTAGTTTTTCTCTTACATATTACCCCATGCAGGTACCTGTTCTAACAATAAACTTTTAGCAACAAAACAAGCATGCCAAATTCAGGTCAATTCTTCACTGCAAATTTTGAAAAGATCATTTAAAAAGCTTATTTGTGACTTTCCTGCATTGAGGTACTCTCCTTTTCTTTTAACATCACCAACCTACATTATTTAAGTTCTTTTTGATGATATAGTCACATGACACCATGCCATGATGCATACTGAGAGCTTAGGCAATTAGTTCCATCTCACGTAACAGAGGAAGACAGGGATTGTAATCTTTTTTGTAAGGAGGCTAAAGAAATTGTATTCATTTTTCTGTAAAAAAGTTACCAAAAAAAGATATTAGATCACAAGAGTGCATTTTCAATAAACAACAAAGTGCTTTCAAATGACACCATTATAGGGTAGTGAAGTCCATCGCCAGGCAAAAAACAACATTCATTATGTCTATCATCAGCTGCTTCTCAACTAGCTGTACATAGGACACTAGACCCTGTTGGCTCAGATCCCAGTTAAAAACAGACACTACCCTACTACTTGTACTACTCTAGTAGGGGTTACATTTCTCCACATTATCTGCAGCTCACCAACCCTGGAAAAACCAGTACTTTATGCACATCACTTCAATAAACAACATTGCTTTTATGTTACCAAATTAGTGGCAGAAATGAGAACCAATCAAAATGAACCTTTCATCTAGAACAAAAACATTACATGATATTATTTTCAGAAAAAAGGCAAATTGAAACCTTATATGACTAACACCTCGCTTAATAGAAGCTGTTACACTATCAATATCAAGCTTTTGAATATATGTCAAAATAATTTGAAGATACTTCAAAAGCATTCAAAATGCAAATATTGCCTCTCGTTATTGAACATACCTTCCATTGAAGGATAATGTTTGTGCGCTGTGATTTGAAAGCATTTTTGGAGCTTGCATGTGTAAATATTCAGTTGTACAAAATGAATTGAATTTTCCAAAGGCTGTTAGGCCAGCAGATCAGGATAACACACATCGGATGAGCAAAGTAAGCTACAGGAGGGCAGTTAACAAGCAAGTATATGAATGTGGATTGCACTGCATGTAATATGCCATAAAATGACTAAATCACCCTAATAAGGGCTAGTGAAACATTTGTTTTTGCCCAGCAAAAGGGGCAGAATTTGTGACTTCATTAAAAATACACTACAGGCCAAATGCAGTTACCCTGATTGGGTAAGTACAAGCTTGGTAATTGGGTTCTGACAATAGATGATTGCAAGGGGAAGCAAGAGGATATTTGCAAGATGAAGCCTATTTTTCTAAACAAAAGACGAGTCTAAACAAAAAAATGTTGGAATGATTACACAGTTAATCAATTTCTTAAATGATGACTAACCCACTCAAACACCACACTTACTTGTTGGAAGTGTCTTCAAAACCACTACAAGGTCTGCTTCAGGTTTTCCAGCCATCATTGTTGCCTTCTTGTGAGAGCCAACCTGCCGTACTTCCTCAATGCCCTGTAAGGATCAAGATATGAATGTCAAATATGGCCAAGAAGTTGTTAGTCTAAGGGGATGCATTCCTTTTATCTTAAACAGGCTCATTGAGTTGAAATCGATAATGTAATGAGAGTCTCAAAGGGTCACTACCACATACCAATGCTTCAAGTTAGCATAACAAGTCCAGTTTCAAGTCCAAAAGTCACAGAAAACATTACATTTTGAATTTTCTAGTGTCCTGACTTGTAACAGTTTTGTACATAATTTGAAAAAGTGTCTGGTCACGAATTTTTGAAAACGGTCTTGAACCGTTAATTACTCACTCATAAGACAGTTATTTGTATGTAGGGTACATGGATTGTCTAAGTTTGACCATTTGTCATTGGTATGTAGAGAAAACTTAACAGATTTGGAAAAAATTGTTGAATTTCATGAACCAACTCAATGAGCCTCTTTAAGGGGATGCATTCCTTTTATTTTACATGAAAATTCTTTAAGGCTAAAACAGAGTTAGGTAGTTAATGCAACATAGAGGTCCATCTGCTATATCTACAGTATGACTGGGAGTTTTTACCACTATCATGGCCATATATCAATAGTCAGGATGGCTGAAAATAACTCTGAAGTATCTGGTTGTGCCACACAAAGCCAAAATCAAGTTTGACTGGCATTTACAGTAGGAACATGTGGGGGAAAATAATGATACTTTTGTTTTTATGTACAGATCAGCTCGTGCAAGTGGTATGTTCCCAAGACTATGGACACAAGGTTCAAAGCTGTATGTAAATATCTAATATTCACGTGTGACATACAAAAGTCTACGAAATTCAGAGACTTCCTCATTGGAAACTTGGTCACTGACATGAAAATTTGCTTTTTTGTTCATATGTAAGAAAGAAAAACTTTGATTCTTTTCCAGCAAAAGACCTTATTCTTTTCAGCAAAGTGGCGCAGCCAGAGTTACATGTAGAAACCACACACTGATGGCAGCTTTCATCAGCACAAACTGAAATTACAAGTATCAGTACAGCCAGGCTTTCAAATGTTGAAAATTTTAGGATACTGCTAAAATGGAAGGAAGTGAATGACACATTGTGGTTGACAGCCGTCATAAAGCCAGCATGAATACTGCCAGTAATTGGTGACATAAGGTATATTTGCAAGTATCATTGAGTTAGAATTGGAGTTCTTTACCAGCTGAGGTATTTTTTGATCTGTAAATAATTGTCTGTTCTTCTTGGTGTGAGAGGTGCTTTGCCAAATGTGCATGTGTGAAGAAGTTTTCTTGGAAGTTTATTTCCTGAATTTGAAAAAAGAGTCCAAGCTATTTGTCACTGCATTTATGTTGATTTGTTTCCTATTTGTGTCCATTCATTATCCTCCATCTATTGATAAAGTGCTATAAATCTGTAGTACTATTTCCATTTCAATGCCTCTGTTGCTCTTTCATGTGCTAAGTTTATTTCATACACTCACGTCCCATCAGTTTTTTACAAGTATTTGGTTTTGTATCTGTCTGACTCATAACTATTCGACTTGGGCAGCGTATTCATCTACTTGGGTCAGGCCTTTAAATGACTAAGCATCTTTGTCTTTGAATTTTTTTGCATTGATATATGTTTTTTTATTTATTTAATTTTTTTTTTTGTGGGGGGGGGGGGGGGGAAGGATTGTGCATTCTCCTCTTCACCTTTTTGCATTAATTATCTAAGTGGCCAGCAATGTAATTAGTGTTTCTTATTCGTTAATTGAAGTCTGTATACTTACATTGGGGAGAGTCTAATACCCAATGTGAGAGCACAGATCTGGATAATTGTTTCCCTGTTTAATTGTTTCTTTAATTGTTTCTTTAATTAATTGTTGCTCTGAAGGATTGATTCTTTTAGTTTTCATCTTTAGTTTCTAGCAATTTAATACAATCATCATGTAAGAATAGACATTATTTTGGATTAATGTAAATAAATACGCAGTTGTAAAACAAATGGTGTTGACCTAATTTCCTTTTCCCTCAGTATCACTACTCATTCAGGATTACCTTACTTAGTAAGCTTGCTCTGAGTGACAAAGTTTTGAGGCAATGGAACAAAGTTGTGACGTAACAGATTGTTATCCCTACTCTGTTCTTATGAAGAGCACCAAGCACAATGGCAGTATGTTCCATTTTAAATTCTTTGGTCAAATACCCTTAACCTCAGCCCTGAAACTTCTTCTACGAGTCCTGCATTTCTATGGGTCCTGCATTTCACGTCTCCGCTACATTTCTGCTGAAGTCAAATCCATTTTTAGTTGTATTTACCTCACCAATGTCAAATGCTGAGACTTATTCAGAACAGATGAAGTACTTACAAATACTTTTCAATTGGAACCAGCAAGGACTACTTACTACATCGAAGCCAGCAGGAGGAGCAACTGTCAGATTATCTAGCACAGAGCTGACTTTTGTAACTAAATTCAGTACTGCTGCTTGTTCAGTTGCAGATGGAGTTAAGTCTTGATTTTTCTTGATGAGCATCTGATTAAAAGAGAAGAGGTAAGACTAAAATGACTGCAACACAGGAATGTAGGACTATGGATAAATGCTTGAGAAAGGTTCTTTGTAAAGTTTAAATTTTTACTTATGAAATAATCCTAAAAGTGGAGTAAGAGATTAAAATTTAGTTTGAATATGTGTGACTCCTAATACATTTTCAATCCAAGAACCATGTTGAGGCAAGCAAGGATGAAACAACCTCACACAAATTCACTCAGTTTCTCCTTCATATTTACAGGTGTTAAATTCTCCACATTTGTCTTATAGATACAAGGGCCACAGTTCAAACATAGTTTACGTCGAGCGCCACCATAACTTAGCATGTGGTGCATTTACCATTTAGAAATGTCAGGGAGCACTTGCTCCCTTGCCACCAACCCCTCCCCCCTCCCTCCAACCTCACAGGATATGGCTCTGGATACACAAGGGACATTCAAATCTAACAAACTCTACATTCTACTGCATCTGTGGTGGAGTTCCTTGACATATTGCAGGATAACTCTTTACTCAAAAAATTTAGCAAATCACACAGCATTGGGGTTACATACATAATCCAACTAGTTTTGCAGTATTAAGCTTGAACAAGTTGCTGAAGTTTGCACTTCCCAAGTTTTGAACAACACTATTTTAGGGAAACTCCATAATGAAACCCCCTTATTTAATGAATTTCTGGGTCAATAAAAGAGACTTTAAATACTGTAGGTTCAATAAAAATTGCTCATGACTGAAAGAAGATGAAAATATTTGTGGCTGTTAACTTCCCAGTGGGTGAATTCAATCATGGCATTTAACACACTTCTCATATATGAAGAACCACAACAAAGTGTGCCTTGTGAATACCCCACCTCACTGTCAAAGAAAAAGTTCACATATTCCCATACACTGTAGCTCTACCTTGAAAGGACAAATTGAATTTGAAATATATGGGATATGAAACATCCACTTTGAAAAAGATTTTGCACAGATTAAATATATCTCATCATGTGATCATCCTCTACACAAAATTAATCACAAAATAAACCAATGATTCACATAAACATGTTTAGTTCAAACAAAAAATGTCTTGGGTCCAGTCACATGTATCATAACTGTCAAGCACTGTGTGCATTAGAGGATTTTGCTGTACGCAGATAAAGTTCTCTTTATCAATGTCTCCCACTTTTCTTTCCCCATTTTAATTCAGTTTCCCCCTTTATACCCATCAAGTCATCCATACCTACCTCCATGAGTTCTGTGTCTTCTGCCTGAGGCTTTACTCTCTTGAAAAAAGTTTCACACTGTTTAAAGTGAAAGAAAGACAATTATATTTAAACTGCATTCTTGAGTCAAACTTAAAATAAACCAAAAAGGAAGCCAAAAGGCCTAGTGATTCATTGCAGACAGGAAGTAAAAGACCTGTATCAATCTTTTCATCTTGAACAATCACATTGACTAGCTATTCAAGGTTTTTGCTGTTTCATCTACAGTACTCAAAGCTCAAGCACACTTTCACCTCTATTCAAAACTAGAACATAAAGGGACAGGTTTTGACAATACAGTACATATTCTATTCCAAATAATGCTATTTTCTGTTACCTAAACCTGTAGGAAAATACCCTTTTGTGTTCATAATTGACATGGGAAATTGTTGGGAAATTCTGTATTCTAACCTCTGGTGCCCCAAGATGATAATCTTGAGAATCCACAAGGTGTGACTTTTCACTTCTAAGGTAAAAGATCCATGTTGGGAATTGGTGAGACCTCAGGTGACTCCAGATGACTAGCTTCGAAATTCTTGGAGAAATATAAGACAAGCCTTTTTCCAAGCCTAGAAAGCTAGTTCAGAGAAGCTGTTCGAAGTGCATGTTAAGAGGGTTTAAATTTGGTGAATCATAATTGAGTGACTCACTGTCTCAGAAAGTATTTGGTCATTTTCACAGGTGCAACTTTGAATTTTGGACAATTTGAGATGTGGAGTTTTAAGGAGGCAAAAGAATCCCCAGATTTCTCATCACTTAAGTCATCTAGTTAGTATTTACCGTGGTATCATAGAAATTTTCGGGTAGTCCTGCTTTCGTTTTTGATAGGCTAATGTGTACCACAATTATGACCGTTACTGTGTTAAAAAATTTTAATAAGATTTTTTGTCAAGTCAGTTTTAATTATTCAGTAAGTTCATGGAATGTTTTTGTTATGCTAATAGTGTAACAATGTGGTCAGTGAAAACTACCATATAAGTTTTAAAGGTGACCATCCTTCAATTTTTGAGAAAGAAATGTTTGAAATTGCCCTTTCCGAGGCTCCATTTTCCGCTAACAATTTCTAACCAACTTTGTGATATTGGTAATGAATCAATTTTGACTTTTATTGCTTCATTCTTTCTTGATATAATACTAGATTTACTTAACTTAAAGTTAGAAGCAAAATTTACCTGATCCATTTGCTTTTACAAAATTTATGAAAGAATTATTTACACAAGTTAATTTTCTGTTAACTGTTTTGAAACCTTACAAACATAAAGTGTTTGGGCAGCCTGTGCAAATCTGACAAGAAGAACCCTTCCACTTTATTGATTAAAATGCAGCATATGAACCCCTAAGTCACCTGCCAATAAACAGTGGGGATATGCCACACCATTTTTAAAAGGTGATCATTACACATTTTCCGTTAACACTTGAAGCCTCAGAAACAAATTAGAGCCTCCGAAACAGCATAAAATTTCAATTGTTACTTTTGAGTATCTAAATGGTTTTGTTTCATCATGATTTGGTATTGCCAGCATTAGTTGGAATGTGAAGACTACCATGATATCGAATCTAAATAGATATTTAGCCAACTTTAAGGTATGGGCATTTTTGTTACCAAATTTTTAAACCTCCAAAACAAGTTTTTCAGTTATTAAGGCTTTTTGTTATTTTGATGTAACAGATATAGTGGAAGGTTTATCATATTCTCATTTTATTTTTGTTTTTGATGTACTGAGAGTACTAGAATACATTTAGAGTTACTAACTAGTCTACGTACTGATTTACACAGAGTCACTTTTGTTTCGGAGGCTTCCGTTAACACCATCCTGACCATTCCAACTTTGGTTTTTACAAAAAGCTACTTGCTCAGTACTTCTACTGGTAAACAACCCTAACTTATGGGTATTTGTTCAGCACTTTTCATTTTGTATACTCTCTTGGAATAGTTGATGGAACTGAAAAATGTTTCATGAGTACCATATTTTTTCCATCAGAATTTGAAATAGTAAAATGTTTCAATGATCGTATCAGTTTGATTTAAAATGGTTTGCGATCTAAGTCTACAAATTACAATAGTATGACAAATGAAAAATGGCTAATGAAATAGTATTTGCCCTTCACAGTTTGTCAACTGAACCATTACATTAAAAAGTCCTTTTTGCTAAAAAATGTTTATAATTTTGAAGTAGTCACAGAATGTTTTACCATTTTGCATTTAATTTGAGCTCCAGATTATTTTATTTTCAATAATTTATACATTTCCACACTTGGTTTTGGTAGAAATTTTTATGAAAACTCATTTAGAAATTTTTGTGTCTAAAATCAAAAGTGACACTATTTACCGTGAAAATGACCATATTTCAAATATGTAGAAAATTTCTTAAAGTTGTCACAATTCATTTCCAAAGCTGATAAGGCTACTTATAAAATATGTTGTCCACAGGCTTTGAGAAGATGTCAGTGTAACACAGAAAAGACAGTCAGTTCAAGATGGTATTCTCTAAATATCATGCATAATTCGAATTTTCAAATTACTGTTTTCACTTCATCAATCCCATTCAAAAAGAACTGCCATCGAAAGAAGTTATTTCTTAATTCACAAGTTGAAGAGTATGAAGGATACACAAATGTTGCAAAGCAAAAGAGAAAGGTTAGGTTAGATAGGGTTTAACCATGGACTTATATACATGGACAGAGCATGTAATATATACATGTATATGTATATATATAAATCATCTGATTTGACGACGACTCTGTAATATTTTAAGCAAAACTTAACCTTGAATTAGGGGATAAATGCGAGGGTGCCCGGTCTTAAATGTGATTTAAGACCGGCGATGACGTCATCATAGAGGCTGAGCGGACCGAGGCGATAGCGGAGGTCTGCTGCCTCTGTGATGACGGCATCAGAGGTCTTAAATCACATTTAAGACCGGGAGAACCTGCTTTTATCCCCATTCATAAATACTTTGAGAACCAGAAAGCCAAAAGGCTTAGTGATTCCTTGCCATCAAATACCTTACCTGCTTTCAAACTGACAGTGTTTGATAGATTTTTCTTTACATTTTAGGAAAGGAATTTTCGCAGTTTTACAGCTGGTGACCTCCAATGACCTTTGACCTCTAACAAAAACAAAAGGCTTCTTTCTCTCAACATGACAAATCTATATACCAAATATGAAGAGTATATGTCACTCCTACCTGAAGACATCATGTTTACAAGCCATTTTTGGTGCTCTCGTATTTTTACCGCTAGTGACCTCAAATGACCTTTGACCTCTACCAAAAACAAAAGGCTTCCTTCTCTCAACATGAAAAATCTATAAACCAAATATGAAGAGTGTTGGTCATTCCTATCAGAAGATATAATGTTTACAAGCCATTTTTGGCATTTTTGCAATTTTACTGCTGGTGACCTCAAATGACCTTTGACATCTACCAAAAACAATAGGGTCCTTCCTCTCAACATGACAAATCTATATACCAAATATGAAGAATATATATCACTCCTACCTGAATATATGTTTACAAGCCATTTTCGGTGTTTTTGTATTTTTACCGCTAGTGACCTCAAATGACCTTTGACCTCAACCAAAAACAACAGGCTTCTTCCTCTCAACATGATAAATCTATATACCAAATATGAAAAGTGTCAGACATTCCTAACTTAAGATATCGTGTTTACAAGCAAGTGTCACAAACACACACACACGCACACACATACACACACACACAGAGATAAACACACACACACGACATCACCATCGCATAGATTCCTTGCCTGCCTACGGCAAGGAATCAAAAATGGGTGAAAAACATGGAAAAATTAAAAAAATTGGTCAAATTTTAGAGATCAAGTTTTAATTCTCCTCAGTGTTTTAGCCCCCATTGTGACGTATCGATATCTTGAACTTGAATTGATGCTAGCAAGACGAACATTCTGAACTGCATGTCGCGACCAATACGCTCAGTATCATCTTTAATTTGCTTCATTTTCGAGAACGATAATCGGCTATTTTACAAGCAAATGTTTTTAACAGAAAAACACTGATCACGGAATCGCATCGTTTTGGAGATGAGGTTGAGCAAAAAGTCAAGGAAAGTTACTAACTTCTCGTTATCTGTGTTTACAGTTGTGCAAAGAGCTTACGTTACATACTATATATGCAGTAAGAGTGAGTGACTGTGCAGCTATACTAGCACTGTGTGTGGTTAGCAGATCATACTGCGGGAAGGACATGCAGACGTAGCCTAGTTGATGTTATGGGTTAGACACGGTGATATAAATTCTTTGTAAGAGATAGAAGCAATTTTAAAATGCACTTTAGCCTTTAAAGAGACTGAGGTTACAGGTAAACTATACCAGGCTTCCTTAGGGAATTGCCACTCAGGCTACTGAACTTGACGATTACTTTGCTAGCCTGTGGGCCAAACGAGTAACGTTACTGTTGTTTCCCTGTTTAGACAGTCTTAGTGGAATTAGTAACCCCAGCACTGTCGCTGTGCCAAAGCCTGTGTATATTGTCGCTAACCTTAGACACTTTAGTAGGCGTAACAATACTGTAATTATAGGCACGTTTTATTTGAAACCCCCCCCCCCAAATTTAGGAGTGGATTAAAACGTTAACAACAGTGCCAGTCATCGCAGCTCAGTGCATGCAGTTCTACTTCTAGCCTAGGGCCTAACTTGTTAGACCTATAAAACAGAATGTGAGTGTGATCAAAATACCCATTTGTGGGGAGCAATGATTCCTAAGCCTAGGCTAACCTATGTCTTTATCACTGCCAGTTATTATTCTTTGGAATGGTAACTATGACGACTTAGGGTATCAACTTGACACAGTGTACAGTGTCTCAGTGTTACTGTTTATCTTGCTAACATCTACTTGGCTTACTGTATGACATTACAGTAGGCCTACATGTGCTGTGCAAAACTATGGGGTGAATATGGCATGTTGCTATGGCAACCTAGCATGGGCTTAAAATATTATACACAGTAAGTATAGTGATCACATTCAATTCAATTCTCCCTACTTCTTGAAAACCATTCGAGACCGGTTTCGAATGCCATTCGAGACCGGTCTCGAATGGTTTTCAGCCAATCAGAATGCAGGAAATCAATACAAGTATTTATGAATGGGTAACAATATCATATTCCTGCTAAACGTGAAGTGATATTGACCTTACCTTGCCATATTTCAAAAACATTTCATCTTTCAAAATATGGCAATATACTGTACTTCAGCAAGTCCAAACTTTCACACAAAACCATAGCAAACGGCCATCTTTTTCCCACACGTACGGTAGCGACAATATACCGTGCAGTATGCTCTGTCCATGTATAGGAAGTCCGTGGGTTTAACACTTAAACTTTTAACCTTCTACTTTACCCTCGCAGCACCGATGGCCTTTTTTTACAGTTATACTGTAGGGCAATGGATTTTTATCCCTACTTCATTGTTTTTGCAGAGCATCACAACTATTGTAACAGCAGTATGTTCCATTTTTAGTGTCTTTAGTATGACCTGGTCTGGGAATCTAACCCCTGACCACCAGAGAGAGAGAGTTGGATGATCTAGCAATTAGACCACACACCAGGTTGAAAGAAAAGAGGAGATGCAGCCTTCAGCTGTGGTATACAGTAACATACTGTAATCCCTGGATTTGTGTATTCCAAAATTTCCCAAATCTTAGGTAAACTGATCAAGGAAGTTGACAAAAGATCACTGCACATGATAGGAAGGTTGTAGTAGTACTGTAAAACAAGTCTAAATAGGTCAGCCAATTAACACATTCATTTTGAAGGAAATAGGAGTTTAAAATAGCTCAATGATACCATATTGCAGACAAATCAGCTTGAAGTAGATTTAAGGAAGCTTTTTGTAAAACCACTGGTGAACAGGAGGTACGTACAGTAAAATATATGTCATTTGTCCTCATTAGGAGAACTGCTGCAAAAAAAAAGAATTCATTAGTCTTGCGATACTTACCATCACATAGTCAAATGGTATGTGAGGAACAAAAGAGGGACCACGCCATCTGAAAGATTAACAAATAACAACTTTACAAGGATTGGATAGGTTATCATTTATAGCTTTTATAACAAGTGATTTTGCCTGGATCATCCAACATTTTTTTCCTTATTTTCCATGGGAGAGCTACAGTGAGTACTGCACAATTTACACCTGTACCCATTTACAGAATTCATGTCAGCCTCCTTCATGTTGAAAACTACATTTGGAAACAACATTCTGCCCAGCAGTGTTCTATAAATTGTACACTTATGTTGCCTGCTTGGTATTATTCTATATAAATACATAGTTCTATAAAAATAGAAATTTGCATAAGGTGAAATGAACTCTTACTGTTGGTGGGGAAATCTAAAATTTGGAGGGACAACAAAATTATGTTAACCCATTGCACCTGGGACAACTGACTTTCTACTTTAAATTCACAAGGTGTTAAAGGGGGGGGGGGGGGTAGTAACTAAGGGCCACAAGATCCTTGCTTGAGGGATCTTCTTGCCCTTACCTATAGCTACTGCCCCTTCCCTCTTTAACACCTCTCTAGATAATTCAGACCATTTTGCTTATGATATGGATAACACATCCACTGTGATCTATTCTTCAGACCTCTGGACAAAACAAACAACTGATAAAAATTGGTGTGCCTATTTTGAATCTACTACAGACTCTGTCCAAATATGAATTCCTGACAAAGGTGTGGAAGAATTTGTTAACAATATTTGAAAAGAAATCTAGGTGCAATTTGTGCCAAATCCTACCAAAAACTTACTGCATAGGAGGTCTCATTCCACCACCAAACATGGGTCCACCACTGTTGCGTCCTCGTCGCCCCATACCTTTAGGTCTTCAAACATAACAAAAAAAGACAGTTTTATTACAATTTTTTTCCTCACATCTTTTTTTAGCATAGAATAACTGATTCATCTGCTATGTCTGCAGTCCTGGCATGAATTCATGTAGTTGATAACAATGAAACAGCCCTTACTCAAATCGCTTATAACTAAACAGTCTAAAATCTGATCATGAGCAGTTAATTAGGTTTTACTTGATGTCAGCACCCAGTTTATTGCACCCCAAGAACTTATCGAATTTAACAGTTTTAATATTGTTTTTTTTTCTTTCGACTGTTAGTGGTAGTTAATTTGAGTAAGGGTTGTTTCACATAATGTTCAAGATTCATGTACAGAACCTTAACTTGTAACTAATTTGTACTGTACAATGATATCCAATGATGTCATGACTAATGACATGCAGGCCTTGAATTTTGATGAAGATGGTAAAAACCCTGGCAGGAAACCCTGAAATTTGACCCAGGAGAGTAAACTTCAAAATGTAGAGATGATACAAAGTGAACAACATCAGGATCTCTCACCCACTATGGCCAAGGACTCCAGTGCATAGTAAAACAAGGTGGACATAGCAAAGATTCCTGATCAAGGACTTCTTTGGTCTAATAAGGACTTGCCCTGCCTAACTTTCCATGATCAATCCTCATACACTGTCCTTTTTTAATTTGCTTCAAGTTTCCAATGTGCTAGGCCTCGGCTTATTTTAGGTTTATTTTGGATTCCATTCACGTTCTAGGCTTGGCCCAAGTCTCCATGAAGAGACATTTTGACTTTTCTAGAATAGTTAATACACCCAAATTTGAGCACTGCTAAATTTCACACACTGGTGAAAATTCTTCTCTTTCACCGTATTAAAGCACCGGTCTAAGCTGTGGAAAATTAACCAAACCCAATGTATTGTTTGCATCCACACTGAAGCTTAAACCGGTTGGTTTGTTTTAATCTTGATCCAAACAAGTTGCATTTAACTCTCACTGTAGCCAACAGTTGATTCTTGAATTTCGGTCAGTGGAAATTACAGTTTTGCTCCATTTATTTTGGCTGTTATTAGCAGGAGTGTGCCAGCTGACTCAACAGTCTGAAATTAATTTAATTTAATTCAACATTTTAAAGGTTGGAAAGTCATGTATGGCTCATTGAGGACCCTATGCCAGAGTAAGCATGAATGAACACAGGCGAACTTGGCCTTCTCTACTCGACTCATGCTCAAAGGTTCACAATGCAGGCATTTACTAATTGCTCACAAATCCCTCTCCCAGGACTGCCATATAACATCCCCACCCGACAGACGTGAGCCTATGCTCAGTCTATAGACACTTTCCCAAAGACTGGATGGGGTGGCGGTTACTTGTTTAACTTGCTCTGCACCACTGCTCAACAGCTTACTGTAACTGAGCAAGCAAACAAATTCCTGAATAGGAAAACTTCCTAAGTTCCACAACTTTCTGAAACAAAAAACCAAATTCCCAATTAAATTGTAATACACCAATTTTAAACCCCCTCAGCATCACTGAGGACAGCTATGCTGAACAAGCTTATTTTTGGACCCAGAAAACTTCCAAGTGGTTCCACCAGGATTGGATCCAGGGACCTTCAGCATAAGTATGCTCAACCACCGAGCCAACTTCACCCATCCACCAAGCCAGCACCACCTGTTATGGGAATCCTGAAAATATTGTATGTCCCCCTAATCCTTCTTAGTGCCAATAAGGTAAGCCGAAGATGTTCAAGCCGACAGTAGCATGATAAGGTAAATCTGTCACCTCAGGTATAAGGCGAGTGGCTCTCCTCTGAACTTGGTCTTCTAAAAAAAACTTGTCCTTCTCATAGAAGGGGCTCAAAGTTTAAGCAGCTTAGTCAAGAGTGGGCCAGGGTGCATTCCCACTCCAAAGGTACACCAAGGTTTTCGTAATTGTACGCTGGGATTTTCCGTGCACATAAAATGCTACATAGCAATATGCAGTCCTGCGCACATATGTACAGTTTACATGTACATGATTGTACATTGGGAGTGCATGTGGTACACACACAGTAAGTAGTAATCCGTATGGAATTGTAATATAGTGTACATGTACATAATGCATACAGTACTCCATTCATTGGCAACAAAAGTGTATAGCACAGTATACTGTATGTATCATACAACAGAAATTAACCGGCACGCCAGGAGTTCAGCTTGCCTGCTGCTACCCCGAGAAGGAGTCGGTTCTCACGCCGAAGATCTTCATGTTGGAGTGCACAAAATGCAGACTGGAGACTTGGAAGACTGCAAAAACTGCTTACTGTATATAAATTAAGTTTAATATTGTGACCTGCATTTCACGGGTTTTACCCGCATTTGAACACCCAAACCTGCTGACCGGCCCAACCCTCTTAAAAAACCTGCATTTCAAATCTCTGTAGTAATTCAGCTTACTGGTAACTACAAAATTAGTAAATCGCATCTATAAGCACATTCAACTGCTCCCACTGCTATACAATGCATAGGCCTAGGTACCGTACGTAGGGGACTATGTTTTCAGTCACAACATCGCTAATGCCTAACCTTCGCATCAGGTATGGAATATATTCATGTCACTGCGTAAATAACTAGTGCAATAATGCGGCTTTCAATAGCAAAAATGCATGCCCACTTTGCGGATTAGTGACAAGGCTTGTCTCAGAGTTGTGGATCGAACGAACGTTCTGGACTTCTGTTTTCATGGCTAGAACGTCATGCAGCATGCGAGATAGCCTACATCTACGAAGATAATAATAGAAGTTACAAAATTGCAGCATATGGTCCGACCGTCCATGACATATCGAGTTGACGCTTGCAAACTGTACGGGTACCACACCAAAATTTACGGCAACAATAACAATTGAATATTGTGTTTAGGAGAAGTGCAAGTAATTGCGCGTTTGTGAGTATCTGCATAATATTATTTTGGCAAACCTCTCAATAAAATATTTTCCTAGGTAAGGGGTGCTGCAAAAATTCAGTACCGTACTTAACTTTTTGGCGGTAACCTAGCGAAATTGTGTTGACTGATTTGCCCAAAAAGTGCCACCATTTTGCATATAGACACTACTAAAATTCATAAATTTTCAAAAAGGGGAGGGCCATACCCCCTCCCTTTATACCCATCCCCCAGGCCGGCGATCCACCAATAGACAGATCAGTTTGGATAAGCTTGGATAAGCTTGGATAAGTTGTCACGCTTTCAACTCACCAACGCTATTTTGACCATGGTTGACCAACCACAGTTGATCAACTACTTTTTTCATTGTTTATTTCAATAGGGCCATGGTAACATGTCAATCATGTCTGCCGAGTCTGACCCCTAATCCTCCAATAGTCGATTCATTCATCAGTGTGCCTAGTCTCCTTTGTGTCCAGCAGAGGAAGTCCTTATGTATCGTAAAAGGATTTTTTAACTTAACAGTCATGGTTATTTGAGCAAGAAAGGTATGTGGATAAGTGAAGACAGAACAATAACCTGTCTGCCGTAAGATCGATAAAGTAGTACTTTAGCAAGTAGCATATTCCTACATATACTGTACGTACGATACTGGGCAAGTCTGCTTTAGCTTACTGGCAGTGCCGTAGGTGATCGTGGTTGGAAAAAAAATGCTAAGCTCCTGACTGGAAAATTATGATCTTGTGGGGAGTTTCTTCAGTGTGAAAGAGCAAATAAATCAGCTAAATTAGAGAAATGGAACTATTTCAAAACATGAAGTGAATGAGTCATAGATTTTCTAGGGGAAAATATGACAGGTCCCCCCCCCGCCCCGGCAGTTATTTTTTTTAGAGTCTGTACACAGTGTAATAGGACAAGCTGAGCATCACTGGAAATAAACACAGTAACTTTACTTTGGTTTCGGTCAAGAGTGCGGGTGTTAATAAATGAAAAAAAAAAATCTTTTATTTCATTTTCCAAAGCTTAACAGGAAAGCCAGCTACGTAGGCTTTGCATTTGGAAGCTGGGCTTGTCTTGGCTTCCGGATCGTTACTCCGATCTCGCGGCATGTGAAAGCACACTTTGAGAACAGGTTAACTGACTAAAAGTTTTGTCCCTGTAGTAGTTGTCCCTTGCTTCCTGCATATTGTATAACCATTACCAGTTCAGGATTGAAAATACTGGGAATAGTTCCGTGCGTTTCATGAACAGGACATCGTAATATTTTCACTTCAAAAGTGTAAATACGACCACTAATACTGTAGAATTGTTTGCAGTCGATGTCACATGCCCTTTGATAATTTATTTCTTAGGCCAACATCGTTCTCTGTCTAGTTTTCATCCCCTAATCATGTCGGAACATTTGTATTAATTCACTGGACTGGGTTGTAGTCACGTATATGTACTGTAGCTACTATCTTGCTTTAACAAACCAGATGTAGAAAAATCTTGACAATCTTAGCAGTTCTGGGCATCAAAACAAATGCACCCGCTTAACGTTTCTTATGGTTCCTTTCTGATATAAATATCCCCATATAATTTTTGCAGTTCTTGTCCAAAGCTTATGTCTTGTTTGGAAAGAATCTGCAACTGAAATGCACTTAAGTCAGATCCCCCAAAAATCCACGTTCGCAGAGATTTGTGATGTCTGTTCTTGGTGAATTTAGTGCGAGACTTGTCCGGCTGCGCTAGCCAGCTATACAAGCTTGTGAAGTGTGATCATCGTAACACAAACTCAGTGGGAAAACCTGTTTGAGACCGAGTATTTTCACACACTAAATCACATAGGCGAAGGCGCGAGTTGTGATTGGCTGGCTAGAATCAAGGCAATTGAACCAATCACGATTCAGGGGCCAATTTAAATTTTGCAATGGATCGTATCGATATGATGTCACCGAGAAAAATTTGTTATATATTATATACGTTTATCGTTTGGCGGGTAAAAACGGACACACGTAAGTCTACTGCATGCGTGGGTCAAGAAGTTTGCTGCCAGAGACCACGTGCATCGTTGTTTACGTTTGCAATGACGTGGTATGACAACATTGCCTAAGTCCCACTGTAAATAACATTATGGAAAGAATGCTGGGAATGGTTTAATTTAAGCAATATAATGACCACCAAAATGCACAAGATTCTAGGTGCTACGTGTACAAAACGCGCACAGATAATATGCTAAGTTGGGGATTTGAAAAAACAGCGAAACACTGCGACTCGATAGTCTGTACCATGTGTTTTGTGTAGCACAGTTTATACAGCAGCTTACGTGGTGCTTTCTGCGAGACTGCAAGGAATACATCTTGTATTCAATTCTAAATATAAATTGCAGGTAATACTACAGGGTTTTAGCGGAAAATATCAAACGATCACTCCCATGGCGGGGGTAAAATTTATACATTTTTTATTATCAATCATCCCGTTTTTACAGGAAGTTAAAGGACTGAGCAATTACGGGAATTTTTCACGAAACCAAGAGCAAGTTTCAAGTTTAATTTAGCCCCTTTTTCCAGTTTGCATATATAATCGGTGGTTATGATCAAATGATGAGCAGAATTTTACCACTGCCGATTATTTACCGACAATGGAATAATTGGTCTTATGCCGATTACTTAACAGATGATGGGTCGAACACTAGATTGAATGTAATTTTGCGGTGAGGGACCTTCTATTCCTAAAAGTTATTCATAGTTATATGGCTGTATGGAGCCTCTCTGTAGTAACTGTGCCGTAGCGTACTATGCACATTCTTGACTGCTTTATGTTTCTGTACGGACAGCAGTCACTCATGAAACGATGTTCTGGACTCAACTGTACACAACAGTACACTGTACAACTACACACTATTTTCAATGAAGGACTGATAATCCCCTTGCTATCGATCGGCCAGTCTCCCTATTGAAATTTCCCAGTGCTTTGTGCCTCAATGTTGTACGTGAAAAGAGAGTGCAACGTTGACTAACAATGGGGGGAACTTCAAAGAAAATATCAGGAAGGAGGAGAGGTCGTTGATTTGAGTTGATTTGAGTTAACTCCGAGTTGAGACTGAAAAGATTCTACTAGTTGATCAACCACCGTCAAGTTGGAAGTCAACTTGGGGTGTGACAGATACAGCGCCGGTACTGTACATCAAAAAAACTTGGGAGCTATGTAATATCTTTATTATTTAACTAATGAAATTCCTCTTAATCAATCAAAGCACTCTGTTAGCCTTTGCATCATTACAGTAGCTGCACACTGCTTTGATCATTAAATCCCCAGTAATTACAACAGTACACCAAGATCTTTCTCGAAAGTGATGTTACTTAAAACACTAGTTACCATTCATGTTATAATCATAGCTAGGCTTAAAGTTAGGCCTAAAACTTTTAGGAAATGAAGGTCTTTACACCCGTCTGCATTAAAAGACATTGCCTAGTCTGAGACCAAGAAAATAACCTAACTTCAGAACCCTGAGGTACTCCACTTGTGACTTTGATAGGCTAGGCTATGGTACTGGATAAAATGATGTCACAAGTGGAGTACCACAAGGTTCTGTTCTGAGCCCAATTCTTTTTCTAGTTTTTATAAATATATTGATTGCTCTCTCTCATTGTATTAGTAAGTTTGCTGATGACACTAAGCTCTATTGGAAAGTTAATGATGGAAAGGATGCTTCTCTGTTGCAAAGGGACTTAGATAGGCTAGTTACTTGGTCTAAGACTTGCCAAATGTCTTTTAATGCTGAAAAATGCAAAGTTCTTCACTTTGGATCCAAGAATTTGGGTCATAAGTATACCATGGCTGGTAGTGTTCTAGGTAATGTGACTTCTGAAAAAGACTTGGGTGTTGTCATTTTAAACGATTTGAAGCCTTCCAGGCAGTGCGCAGCAGCTGCTGCTAGGGCTAATAGGGTGCTTGGTTTAATCATGAGGAATTTCAGCAATTGCAGTAAAGATATTGTGCTAAATCTATATAAGCAGTTGGTTACAGTAGGCCACATCTTGATTATGCAATATGCTGTGCAGGCATGGAACCCTTTTTATGAAAAGGACAAGTTTATCTTAGAGCAGGTTCAGAGGAGGGCCACACGGCTTATTCACAATGTGCGTAATCTCCCTTATCATGATAGGCTCAATTGTCTAGGACTTACTTCTCTCGAGTTAAGAAGGATTAGGGGGGATATGCTGCAGGTTTTCAAGTTCCTTTCTGGTTATGATTCTCTGTCTAACTGTAACTATAGGCTAGGCCTACTTAGCGATTTGTTCTGATCCCCATGTTCGTGGCCATAATAAGAAGCTGGTAAAATCTTTCTCTAGACTTGACATCAGAAAGTTCAGTTTCTCTCATAGGGTTGTCAATGAGTGGAACGGTCTCCCTGAGTGGGTTGTTGATTCCACTTCAGTCAACTGCTTCAAGATTAACATTGACAAGTATAACCGTGACAGTGGCAGGATCTGTTTGTATTGGGTTTGTTTGGTCTGTAGTGGCGCTATTTCATTTTGGTAAAGTTTCCGTAAGTTTACCTGCTGTAGATATCACCTGTAAATACTTCACTGCTAGTGGTGAAACGTAAGTAGTATTGTTATGCAAAATCTTAGCATGTGCACCTGCATATGGCTTTTGTGTACTGTGCTTTGCATGTCCGTTTAGTGATAACGACCCACTAGCCGTTCAGCAAGCAGAAGGACAAGATCGGACTGCTCGTCTAGAGAGAAGTTGTTATACTATATTATAGAAAAGATTTTTGCATATAGACGAACTGCAAGTAGGTTATTGGTTTTGGGCGGCAGTAGTATCACAGCCACTCAGGCCAAGCCAGCGCTAAGCAGCGTAGACATTTTATTTGCGTAAGTAGGTCGTACAGTTTATATTTTGCGTAGTTGTATATATTTGCACGTGCATGCGCCAGATAAGCACAGCAATCCTTTTTGTATTACTGTTAGTATAGTGTATATAGGGCCTAGTGTTTGTAGAAATAGAAATTAATTAAACGGTAGGCTACAATGGCAGCAGCTTTCCACCTTATCGTTAACGAAGGACAACCAGGACCTAAGTCAGCGCCGGGACGAGGTGTGGCGGCTCTTGTGGGTGAGTCTCGAGTACTTACTAATAATAATTGTTAACCACGTTAATCCCACAGGTCTTTGTTTGGATTAGGTGTTGGTTTGGGTCTGTTCTATAGGGCATCTTACAGGGTTTTTACCCTCCTTTGCCCTTAAACTTGTTATGTTATGTTAAATGCATATGTTGTTAGGCCTAACATAAGGCCAGGCTAGAAATTGAGAATGTTTCCATTAGCCTAGACACCATCCTATCACCTTACGCCTACCGAAGGGAGGGCTCGTAGCCTACTTTCAAATAACTTTTACAGAAATGTTAGAGGTAACTTTGGCTGGCTCTAGCCTAGGCTAGTCTTGATATTGGGCTAGTAATATGCGTCTTATACTTAGGCCAGAGCCTAGCCTAACGTGAATTAGCATAGCAAAATAGGCTTGAGCCTAGCCAAAACGTCTTTCTCCAGTAGCCTAAATAGGCCTAAATGTTCGTCGATATGGATATTTTGAACAACATATCTGTGAATTTAATGAAAATGCAAAACATTAACCACGATAAACCTCATCTATACTCTGCGTATCTTTTCTCTTGTGTGGTGAGCTGTACTTAGCCCTACGCCGGTATTGGACTTGGGGAGTTTTGGCGAATGGATTCACAAAGCGACGCACAGAATTCTGTGATGCTATGCTGAGACCTCGGCCGGCCTCGACCTAGGCTAGGCTAGCCTAACGTTAGCCTCAGCAAAGTGTCAGTTTAGTGTTCACATGGCAAAGCCTTCCACAAAGACTTATTCATATGAAAAAAATGTAAGAACTTAAAACATTTGTGTCAATAATCTTCTTATCTCTTTAAAATACCTACTTGAAAATCTGTTCGGTGATTAAAGCCTTTTCTTGGTTGCTGTTACATGTGAATTCCTATTTTTACAAGAAATAACCCAAATAAATAGTAAACATACCTCTAGAAGTGGAAATATTGCAACGTGCCATAAACTTCTGGTGGGCGTTATTAGCACGGATCCGTGCCAATAAGAATTTATTTCGTACAATTGGCACGATCTTTGCCAAGAAGAATTTGTTTCGTACAATTTTTTCCTACAATTGGCACGGATCCGTGCCAATAAGAATTTGTTTCGCTTCATTGGCACGGATGGATTTCGTCTCTCAACATTCGTTCTTGTATGGGCACCGGATTAAGATTTCCTCTTTTTTCGGTGATATCGCCAAAAGAGAAGGGATGTCACGTCCCTTTTCCCCCAGATGAGATTTTGGACGTAAATATTCATGAACTTGAGCAACTTTGAGGACCATGCGCTGCAACGGGACAGTCTCCCACTGGCAGGGAAGGCGGTGAATTTTGTCATCTTTCGCCACACCCCAGTGGCTATATAGGATTTCAAAAGTGGGAAAGGTCGACGGTGAGGGCAAAAGAAAATATTGGGGGCGAATATGTGGGTGAAAAATTAAGTTTCATGATAGGCAGCCTATATTTTAGGCCTAGACCAGGGGTCGGCAACCTTTCGGGAGGCGACGGGTCACATTGCTACTTGGGCGAATTGGTGGCCGGAGGGCCAACTTGATAGCTGAAATTTGATAGTTGAAATACAGACATACGTGACTGCCTTCTCGCCAGTATTGCACATTGTGCTTTTTGTACGGGATTTTGACTACTAGTTCCCCGGGCGGGATTCTTGACACCGGCGGGCAGGACTTGGCCCGCGCAGGCCGTAGGTTGCTGATCCCTCAGGCTGGCCTACTAGACGTACGGATTCCAGAGTATGGCAATTCTGAGGCGGGAACCAATTTGAGAATCCGCTCACTTGAAACTTGGACAAACTTATCCCGTCCTTAAAGTCCTTGCTTGCTAAACAACTGACAAAAAGCCTTGGCCACATTGTTGCAGATTACATGGTCCAGTAACCAGTGGCGTAACGTTACCAGCCCTGACTGTCCGGGGGGCAAAAGCATAGAGGTTTCCCGATTTTGCACTAGTTGAACTGTGTTAGTTTGTGGGTGTCTTAGGACCTTACGGGAAGTTTTGAGGGGCAACAGTTTTGGACCATCTAACTCACCGTACCCCATTGACCAAAAGGTACCCTTTATGCCATTTTTTTTTTTTTTTTTTTTTTTTGCTTTGTCTACGGTCTAAGAACAAGAACACTTTTTCTTAATAGCCTAAATCTGACTTTTTTCTTAAGTGTGAACACTACTGTATACGTACCGAAAATTTGGGTCCTTTTAAACATTTGTAAATATGGAGCTTGTATTGCATATAATAGATTAGATTCAGGGTTTCCTGTGAGGAGATTTGCATTTTTTGAGGGGGGGAGGGGACTATCGAAGAATCTGCGTTTCCTATTTGAAAAAATCTGAGATAGTATGTCGACTGAAGATCGTGTTATCTCAGGAGAGCGGATCGGCTGTACGACGACATTAAGAAAAATCTCGAAACTTTTTTGCAGTTTTTTATAAAAGTGAGAGCCTATCATTGAAGAAAATTTTAGGGCAACGGCACGGTAGCGGCTAGGAAAAATTTTTCACTGATTATTTTATGAGCGTTCACTTACAGCTTCACTAGGGTTGCAATTTAAGGCGAGCGAAATGTGCGGAAAATTTTGCCTTCTATAAAAATAATTATTTCGTATATGGAATTTTTATTAAGAAGAATTCGGAATTTTATGAAGAAAAACTTGGGAAAATCGCACTCTACTTAACGGGTGTCTAAAATGGTAAATTTTCGAATTTTGACTTTTTCGAGCAAGGGCACAATCGCCCTGCCTCCTGTAGCTACCCCACTGCTCTGCAACAGTGAACATTGATTACAATTTTGACACTTCAATAACTAAAGAATCCATCTACAAAGACTGCACAACTGACAGGGTTGAAAGGTATCTGATGTCAGGTGTGTATGAGAGCATTTGAGTACGGTAGGCCAATGGTTCCCATGCCTAGAATATGAAGTCTTGCTAGAAAGATTGTTTTCAATTCGCGCCAAGCGTACAGAAAATTTTGAAAAAATCGCACCCCTCAGAACGCCGGAATTGGCATGTTTCGAGCTTGTAAGTAGTAGCTAAGGTTTCCGATTTTTTTGCAAATGTGAACACCACTATGTTGGTGATGTATTGCGGCGCGCTTCGCGCGCCGACATTTCTGCCCTTTTGGAACAATAATTTGTTGATATGGAACTTTTATTGCAGAAAGCTTTGGATTCTGGGTTTCCGGTGACTATAAGTAGATTTCATGAGACAATTTAATTTAAGACTTTTTGCTGGAGTACGGCATCATTTTTCGAGAGCCATAATTCTAATAACAGTCTTCCTTGCAAAAGAAGGTAGAGTTTTATCTGTTAAGAAGAGCCCTAGCGAGACTGTCTGCTTAACCTATAGACCTTAAGCCCTGTGAGCTGGGGTTTGTAGAATAGGACCACGGTCACGGTATTTCCTACCTGTGGTAAGAGGCGGCTAAAGGGAAACCAAAATTAAACTTGAATCATAATGAAGAATAAATTTAAACTTCGGAACTTTTTATCGAGTTGACTGACAGTATATAATGTATTTGTATTAGTGTTTGGTTAAAAAATATCCCATTGTCAATGATAAGGTCGCAACCAATAAAGGAGAATAATTTTTCATCGCACTCCCTTCAAACCTTACATTTACAGCTTGTTCACAACTCAAAATAATTCTGTTTGAAGATGAATATCATTGCCAAAAAGAGTTCCAAGTTGCTCCAAGGTTGCAAAACGTTGTAATACCCGCAGATTTCTTCTGAAATCTTTTGTTGTTCTTTAAAATTGGGGTAAATAATTTGACCTTGCAACTAGACACCAGTGGAACATTGGATATTGTTCCTTTGAGGTTGATCTGAAAATTTTGTGAGGACAAAGGTTGAGGCTCTAAAAATTTCTGCATATTTTATTTTTATGTATGAACATTACATAAAAATACAAGATGTTCAATTAATCTATCGGTATGACGTCACAGATTCCCCACAATGCAATATGTTACTGTGGTTTGAAATTTGAATGTTTGCTTTATAAAATCATAAGTTCTGAACGGATCATACTATTGAGACGAAATTTTCACCAATGCAGAGAATAAAAATGCCTTTATTTTTTGAGGCTTTTGAAAACTGTCACCATAATATACCTTTAAAATCCATCTAACTAACTAACTATAGCCAAGGCCTGACAATTTTCTGTAGGTACTATTTTGTTAGGGATTTGCTTGGAGATTGTTGGGGCATGCACTCTCCTGGTTGACTGGTTGAGAAAGTAAAGTTAAAAAAAATGAAAATAAACTCTGTTATGGAAGGAAATTATGTACCTCAGTCATAAGAGCTATAATTTGCTGATTACGTGCCAATAATTATTATCATACGTTTGACCTAATCGGAGCATTTCTTAAAAGGATTCCATGTTCGTTTAGAGGATGGAGTTGTAAGCTTTGTCTGGAATGAGTTTTCAAAGAATGAGAGACATATAGGTATAGTGCGTTATGTACAACCGTACGATCATTACGGCTGACAAGTAATTCAACATATTAACAAGCGTGAGTCCACGTGGGGCCGAAGTCCCAGTCCGCCCCCACCCCCATCTCGAAGGAAAAAAAAAAAGATAAAATAAAACAAGAAAGGAAACTGAAAGAAAAGTCTTTGGAAGATTTAAAAAAAAAAACCATTTAACGTGGTTAAACTAGTTACCGAGGAAGGCTGGTTAACTTATTTTACCATAAATATTGGACCACAATTAAAAATAAATCATCGATTAAACCTAATGTAATGTAATTTTTGACACATATTTCCTGGTTATTTTAAGAGAAACGAGGCTAATGTGTGACCACCATATTGGTTAAACCTAGCCGAATGTGTTTTTATAATGCACCGACAGACAGCTCTTATCAGACGGACCAGGAGTGTACGATAAAAGTGTTCTGTCGGTGTGACGTCAAAAATTAATTAGCATTTCATTTTCGCAATGCTCTAATACAAATTATTTATTACACAATTTCTCAAATTTTAAGTTCTTTCCGATCAGAGATTGAGTAGATATTTACTAAAACCAAAAAGAGTTGGATCGTAATCCGATCCGAATTCCTTTTAGTGTGGTCGCGGCTTAATCCTTTTTCCTTCCCATTTTCCTTGTTCTGCTTTGCTCATTGCCTCTTCTTATTTTTCTCCTTTCCTCTTCCTTCCCTTCCTCTTCCAAATTCTTTTGGTCTTTTCTCTGGCTCTCATTCACCACAGCTCTTCCGAATCTAGCTCTCCTCAGTTCCTGGATACGCGCCTTGTAGATTTTGATTTTAGAAACCTAACGGGCAGTACTTTAAAGTATCTACGGTGATCCTGCCCCACAGCACAATTTTGCAGCACACAACTATGCACACGCAAACAAATACGCATACACACACATATTGAAACGCATAAACACAAAACATAGATAGTTAGCGCATTAAAAATGCATTATTACTACCTTAAATTGACTCAAATCTACGTTTTCTAGAACCCTGGAGTCATCTGTGCACAGGAATGTTGTTTGTTCCTTTTCTAATTTAAAATGTTCTGTTCTGTTTGTTGAGGGCATTTTTGCCTTTATTTACTAGCCTATACCTTGCACTGTAAATATACTAAATGTTAAGAGATGAGATAAAAATTGTACATTTTTCTGCAAAATTCTGGATAAAACTTATTGAAACGTGCAATATTTTGTTTAACCTTGTGTGTCGTAATACACCAAGGTTTAGTTAATTTCGGGAAGTCAATAAAATAAACAAGCAGTGAAGATCAACCTTCAGCGATCATTGGCTTCATCTTTCTGGACGAAAGTTACATCCTTAAAGGACAGCGAAGGATTACTGAAAGATTCCCTCATGAGTAGATGATTCTGCTCTATCAAAAGGAGACCAGGTGGGTCTTGAAAGCTTTGTTGATGTATTGGTTATTGAATGGGGAGTGAAATCATCTTTCAGAGGGATGAGACAGTTTTTGTGGATTAGACGCATTTTTCTTCCTATTTTAATTTTTGTTGTATTTGCTTGTTTGGAACATTTTTAAGTCGTGGACCTAGGAAAGGCTACCTTTATTTTGACTCGGCTACCCTGGTAAATAAGATTCCATCTACAAAGAAGGCAATCAGGTCTGAAAAAGAAGGTCCGCGTTTCGGAAGTGTTTAAATCTCTAGAAATGGTTGTTTCGTCAGCTGGAGCTTCTTGTTGTCACTCCTCAGTCTCTTCAGTACCCTGTACATACAAATAATTCATAACATATTTCTTTATATGAAAGACTGAAATAAAGTTCTATGAAACTGAACTGAACTGAAACTGAAACTGAAACGGGGCTCTGTCCTAGAACCTGCCAGCAGATTCTTATGGCTAACCCTAGACTTAACGCGTAAGTGTGAGAGTTCCGCTCTATACAGGACCTTTTTTTCTATCTTTACTTTATATTTAAATTGTGTGTTTTAGAAGACGGAAAAGCGGTTTCGCTCGATCCCTACGCGATTAACTCCGTGTTCGGAAGAGTGTATAATGCAGTTTCCTCCATAACTGCACTGAGCCGGCACGACCAATTATTTTCGAATTTCAAATTTCAGCCGAATTTCAAATTTCAATATATTTTTCATATGGTTTGTCGAAATAAATTTTGCAATGGTATCATAACTCGCTTTAACATATATATATATATATATATATATATATATATATATATATATATATATATATATATATATATATATATATATATATATATATATATATATATATATATATATATATATATATATATGTATATATATATATATATATATATATATATATATATATATATATATATATATATATATATATATATATATATATATATATATAACGGTCACTAGCAAAACAGAAGAGGCTATTATCTAAGCTAGTGACAATGGACAAAATACAGTAAACAAAATAAATCAAAATAATAATAAAGATCGGCAAAGGGATGCAAAGGAAAGGCGGGAAAAGGAGAGAAAAATCTCAAGGGACAGAAAGTTATAGGGGTGAAGTAAAGTAACGATCATTTGTAATAATTATGGACGAATCCGATCAGCGCTTTTGCTTAGTGCCTGTCAGCAGCCATTAGTGGGGTCCATCAGCCTTAAATCGTCTTTATTTATTGTCTACATGAGCTTCAAACCCTCATATACAGTGAAATTTAAGGAATCAAGATACACTTCAGTGTATAACCATTCATGAATCAGGTAAGCAAATAAACTGAAAGATTAAAAGATGACAGACTCCAGTTATGGCCAATTGAAATCAGACCATCACTAACTGTCCGGATGCGTCTATAGGTCAGCTAAGCTACAGGTATAGTTATTTAGGGGTTAATCTTTAAGTTTACGTTCGAAAGTCTTAAGAGACGTGACAAATTTATTGTGTCAGTTTATTTTTCTTCTTCATATAACAAAATTTTAGATAAATATTTACAGAGATCAATTAAATATTACACAATAAAGGTAACAACGTATTAACACAGTAAAAAAAAAACGGTAGTTATTTGAAAATAAGTACTAATAGAACTGTGGGTGTGAGGAGGAAGACAAACCAGAAGTTAGTTGGGAAACTTTCCTAGTTTCGCCTTAAGAAGTATACATACTGTAAGTATAGAGTGTATAATAAATTGTTCGTTCATCCCAACAACTTGTCACAAGTCTGTGTTTGTCCGAAAGAATGTCCAGGGGGCTGGGGGCCTAACCCCCCCCCCCCCCCCGATTTTCTTCAGACACCCCAGATTTTTGGCCTCCTGGTAAAGTAATTGAGAAGAATTTTTGTAAAATATTCATTTTAATATTAATATAATAATAATAACAATATTATTATTATTATTTTAATAATATTATTTGTAAAATATCCACAAGGTCCGAATTTCATATGTTTCCCGCATGATCCATACTTCTGCTTTGCGGTTTAAATATTTTTGAGAGATTTACTCGTAGTATTTCAATTTTGACTACGTAATGTACGGGTGAATGAACAAACACTGCACCATTTTGCATCTAGACACCACTGAAAACCGGAAAACGTTGTTTCTTTGGTAGTATGTATGTCACTTGTAAAATCTCTACAAAAACTAACAATGAGTATTTGGAAATCTTTCATGCTCCCCAAATAGGAAACCTAAAACGTAGGCCTATTAACATTTCAAAGTTTTGCCAAACATAGCACCATTTTGCATCTAGCAAATCTAACACAAAGAAACTGTTTCTCAGAGGGTGACACAACTGATTTTGGTTTTCCTGTTAAAGCTAAAATCCATTCAAATATTGCCGCATTTGCGATGTGCGTTCTCCTGAAGTTCGTAATTTTGCCCAAGGGAAAGGGAGATACCGGTTCCCTTTAGTCTCATCCCGCAGGCCACAGATCAGAAATGCCCAGAGTTTGTGTCCCTAAAAAGTGTATATATTATCAATTTTCATAGATTGATTTTTTTCCTCTCACTATTTGAGAAGTGGCAGTCTGGAAGACATGAGTTTCGTATTTCAAGGCTGGGTACATCCAGCTTAAAGCACGTGGGAAGTGCCGTTTCCAGCCATAAAAAAAAACCCAAAATTTTCTTGTACGCTCCGCGCCAACCGATAGTGGTGCTACGCTTAGATAGTCTTGCCGCGCCTGACCCTCGGAGGTACCACCCCCCTCTTGTTACCTACCTCCCCCCCCCCTCTAAAAATTCGATCCTGGCTACACCACTGAGAATGTCACGTTTCAAATAATCCCGACCACTTGTCGCACGTCGAGTCGGCCCTTTTCCCACAGAATAAAGTTCGAGGATCTTCTATTTTGCCGAAATTTTTCAGAAAAGGCAACAAGGTATGCAAAAGCACCTGTCCAAATAGGGGTAGAAAATCCATTCTGACACTGTTGAAAGGACAATAATTAAATGAAAATAAACAAAAAAACTGAACTCTTATTCTTATTTTTGGAATGGACAAATTGAGTTCTGGTGAGGGGTGGAAATCGATAGACAAGTACTTTTGAAAACGTTTGTACAAAAATACTAAGCTGATAGGTATAAAGATCCATCAGAGTAAATTTGGGTGATACCGAAAAGTGTCTTGTGAAGGTCGTAGAAAGCAGCATTTAAATAAGACGAATCAAACGCTTGTGAAGTACGAATATATTGCTCCGAATGCGGAAGTAGACCAAAATTTTCAGACCAGTCTGTCAAATTATTGATATCTGGGACGAAAAACACACCAGATTGGTACAGTTCATGTTCCAAAATTAACGGTTATTGTGTTTGTAACAACAAAGGAGCATTATTTCTTGATATTTTCAGCAGTAAGGTACACCCCGCTATTCTTTGTTTGGGTGTAAACACCTGGAAGAAATTTCAAGGTAGGTTTGTTGTTTGCGGTTTTCTATCGGATTTGTGGACCAATGCGATAACTGCGTAGTCTTCAACGGAGGGGTACGAAGTTTATAGTCTTTCGCTCAGAATTCAGTATGCATCGGTTCACCTTGACGTCATTTTGGAGAAAGCAATAAAGCAAATGGTACATCGCCAGAAGAGTATTGCCCATTGATGTTGCCCGACGTCAACACATAAGGTCTCAGACAAACTCTGAGCTGGAGATAACTCTTTGAACGGGAAGACAAACCTACACAAGAGAATCCAGTCCCTGAAAGCGTGGACAAATTTACCCTGTCCTTGAAAACCTTGCTTGTTACACAAGTAACAAAAAGCAACATTAATGCAAATTACATGATCCAGTAAACGACTGTTGTTGTCTACGATTTCTCATTGTTGTGAAATTGGCTAAGTCATTGCGTCCATTTCCAAGGGCAGAATTCTGTAATAAACGTTTTCTGCTCCAAAACTGACTTTTTTCAAAAGAAGTATATAGCAATTATAGTTTACTTATTTTTGTAAGTTCTTTCATCTGTATGCCAAACACATCAGATTTATGTTTACGATTGGAACGTTCATCTTGATTTTAAAGGCTGTGCCATTTCTTTGCATGGAAAAAGTCAGTAGTCGGTCCGACTTAAACCATTGGGTTAGAAACTTAACAGTAAAATCTCATTCAAGTAACTAACCCTTGTTGAGTTCGTGGCAATTACCCATTGAACAATACAACCCTTACGAGAAATCATTTTGCACTAATTGCCCCATAGCCACATCCAAAAATAAGATAATTACCTTCGGGAATAGATATAGGTTAGTTAGTTGAAGTAACGAGGAAAGTACAGGAGAAACGCACCGGAAGATAGTATCTCTGATTTTATCCTCAGGGTATATCCTGAATTTAAAAACAAAAACGCCTCATCGGCTGAAAGAAGAAAAGAGAAAAAATCGGACATAACGTCATGGTAATAATACCTTAAAACTTACCTCCGGGAAGAGACATAGTTACTAAGCTGAAGTAACGAGCTAATTAACTTGAGCATTGGAAGATAGCATCTCTAACTTTGTCCTTGACATATAGGGTATACAGTGCATTTAAAAACAGAAACGCATCAACGGCTGCAAAGAAGCTTAGTCAGACATTACATCACGGTAAAAGAAGAGGTGGAATTTCTTCTTCTTAATTCATTCACTTTTTTAAAACTCTCCATGATGCGATTAGTTACAATACTCTCTATCTCTCCTCTCCGGTGACTAGCGAAAGTGTTTAATATTTAAACTGAAAGCCATAGAGCCACATAATTTGGGACATTCAATTCACAAGAAGAGTGATATTGGATATTACAGTAACCACTTTAAGCTGTGGATTCATTTCCAGTTTTTCTCTACTCAGCTGCTACATACTAAGACAAAAATACAACAATTCTGGTTTTCATTATGGAAACTTGCAATACCTTTAACCGAAGAAGCTGTGAGATCATGATATTATTGACCTTTTCGACCGTGACGTTCATACAACAAATTCAGCCGAGTGAAGTCCAATGCCGCCCTTCCTGGTCTTCACGTTTGGAATGTGATGGGAGCAAAACAAACATAACTATATTTCCTCAATTAATTTCTGATCCTAGTGTGACGGTTTTATCTATAGTGAACACAAACTTGACGGAACTTCAATGTGGAAAGGCTGAACTTCCACGCTATCCAAACCTTACAACTTTGCTTTTAATCAACAACGGAATTCTCGTATCCTTTGATGTCAATAATCCTTCAATTGAACGATTGCATCTCCAAAGGAATAGAATGAATGAGATACCAGTGGGTATGCTGAGAGAGCTTAGTAACCTAAAATACGTCGATCTGAGTAGCAACCGAATAAAAATGATAGAAAGTAATTCCTTTGGTCGAAATCAGTTCCTGGAAGTTCTTCAACTCGTCGATAACAGAATTCAGGTTATCCATCAATATGCCTTCAAAGGTCTTAACAAATTGAGGTATCTTACTTTGCCTCACAATATTATTCACGAATTCCCTTTCAAAGAATCAAACTACACCTTCTCTGAATTGAATGGGATAAATTTGTCAAATAACAATATTTCAAATTTATCCCTTACCTCAGATATTTACGAATCTTGCAGAGTACTCCATTTAAATTTCAACCGCATCAGCTATGTTGGAAAAAATTCCTTGAAGGCATTTCCAAACGTGTCATTACTTGTGTTGCATCATAACTCGATATTTTCGTTAGATCCTTTTGTGTTCGGGGAACAGCCACATAACTTAACTTATCTCATTTTAAACCATAATCGTTTGGTAACAGTACCGGTACCTTTCCTAAGAGGACTACCTAGACTACACACGTTGTCGTTGGCTTACAACCTGCTGACAAATATTCCGTCACATGCTTTTATACACAACCCTTACCTCCAGATAATCGCGTTAGACAACAATTTCATTCATTCGTTACACTCTTCATCATTGGTTGGGCTGTCAAGTCTTAGGCAGTTAACACTGACTTTCAATGAACTAACGACATTACCAACAGAGTTGTTTCAGCCGGTTGGATACTTTCTTCTTGGGCTACATGGTAACAATCTGACGTGTGATTGTGACATATTTTTCTTGCAAATGTGGCTCAAGGAGTCTACATTTAGTTATGATAAAATTGAATGTTTCTCTCCAGAAAATGGGGAGGAGGAACTTGTCATTGACGTACCTTTTGAAGATATGTGTGTCTTTGAGGAGTACATTTCGACCTCGATCGTGGGGTTCACTGAAATGTCTCCGACAAAAGAAACCAATTTTGTAAATATCCTCATGGAAAATGGCCCGATTCTGGCCATCTTAATGGTTTCCTCCTTAATTGTAGTTGTCGTCATGTACGCATTATATCGAATTCCGGACAAACGGGGACATAATGCCGACGACAATGATGAGGCTAACTGTAATTGACGCCAAAAATCTAAAGAGTATGATCAGTATTAACCTTACCATGTTGAACAGGTACTTCGACTGCATAGTGATATGTCTAAAACGTGTTTTATGATCGAGTGGCAATTTTATATGATATAAAAAATTGTTTCCACATTATCAAAATTTTCGCACCATGATTCTCTCTCCCGCCCTCTGCAAGCTTTGCCCCAATGTTCTCTCATTAATAATACCTTTTTGTAGCAACTGAAAACGGTACCGAATGCAACGTAAAAGCGAATCTTACAAATCACAACTTGATAGACGAATCTTCATCTGATTGAACATAATGGCAATGTTGGCATGTCTGGGTAACAGAATTCTTTCGATGATAAACTTCAAATATAGTTTTGTCAAGGCAATGATGTTGGCACTGAAAAGAAAAAAACTTATTGGAGCTTTCCTCACATTTGTCACAGTTCGTACAGACCATGCATCTCATTATAATTTTTAAGATGAAAATGAGGTTTGCATCATTTTGATTTTAAGCCGCGTAAAGTTTTCAGCATTTATTAAAAGGGCGCGGGGACCACTGAAATCCCCAACCTTTCCTGCCCATTCATTGAACGACAAAAGAGGGATCCGTGCACATTCACTTCCATTGTAAAGACAAAAATGAGGTATAAATTTGCTCTTAAGCAACGTTTAGTTTACAACATTTACTAAAAGATAGCGGGGACCACTACAAGCCGCTCCAACAAATGCAATGAGTCATAACTACAGTCAGTTTATAGACAGACTTGAGAGGGCTTTGCTGTCACCAGTCATACTCTCCTAGGGATTACTTGTGTATACAAGTTCCAACCAGTTACCACTTCTTCCACCTATTTCTTCACAAGTATTGCTATACGCACGACGCCTCTATTTTGTTTACCGCATATTTGACCAAAGAACTAAAGGATTAGAAAATGTTTCTCAATACCTACAACCTTGCTGTTGCTATAAACAAAACAACAAAACAAGGTATAACTTAAGTTTGTCGCTCTTGTTGCAGTTATAAGTTCCTTGGTCATGAAAAGAAATCACCCGTTCAATGTTTACTTTACAACAACGCCGAAACTAACACGTCAAAAGATTGCTCGGATGTTTCAAACTGTAAGAAAAGAAGGGTAGCGACCATGTCATAAAGAACGGCAGTTGACAAAAACTATAGAAAGGGCTTCTGAGAACCCCATATAGTCGCTCCCTGGTCGTTCCAAGAACCATGTAATTGAAATATCCCTGAACTAATATGCCTCATCGTGTGATGAAACCTGAGACATCCTTAAATAAATTATCTGTTTTCATGGTCAACGCCTTTTAATTTACAAACACTAAAAAGTAACAAAACCAACAAGGTACAGAATAAAAACACGGTAACAAGTCTATAAAGCGGCTGCTATACTTCGCATTCGCTCGTAAAAAGGATAGGTTTGCAGATGGAAGGCACACGAATATGGAAAAAATTAGTTATTTAATCAACACTCGGGAAACGTTCCACGTGTGATGGTTCCCTTATTGAATGGAAGCAAGTGTGCAGTCTGATTGGTTTTAGCCTTAAATTGCAGTCGTCATAGTCTGGTCCAACAAGTGTAATTTTTTTTTATCCGTGTCTGTTTTTCGTCTTTCATTTATCTTATCCAGAAGCCAAGGCTTGAATTTGAAAAAAAAAAATTACATTTCAGTTGGGGTGGAGCTACATCATATAGGATCCAGGGCAGATGTGTTCACTGCGTCGAGTCAGTTCTGTCAATTAGATTCTACAAAGTAGATTCCAGACAGCTGTTGTTAATGGTAATTTCTCAATAGCAAAGAAATCACAGGTGGGCACCATAGGGTTCTGTTCTTGGCTTAAATATTTTAATAATTTTCATAAGTAATATTGACTCTCATAAATAATATTGATGGCTTTTTATCTAGTTAAAGTAAGTTTGCATGCAGTCTGATTATTTTTAAAAACCAAAGTATTTCAATCATGATACGACCCAAAAGTTTTGCAGTAATCGTGATCTGTTTGTCAAATTTTATTCTTTCATTTAAAGTATTCCTTCGCCTTGATTTGATGACATTTACATTACGGTATTCGTGCAAGCATAGGCGACATTTTTTTTTTGGGGGGGGGGTGATTTCCCTTGTGAAGAAATTTATTAAATTCCTTAACTTACTCAAGCATCTTTTCAACTGTAAGAAAATGTAGACCTCCCCAAGGTCAACGGTCCTTAATGGTTTTAAAGAGCATAAGATTTTGAAAAACTATAAATGTTGTACAAAGGAGTTTAACGACGGCAATGGGGGAATATTGCCTTCCCTGGTTTAATTTGTAACCTTTTAATAAAATATTCAATGTTTTAATTGAAGTTAATTTTCGTCAATCATATCAACTTTGCACTGTAAATAGTTATGAATGTCTACAACATATATGAACAAGAAAAAAGTGTAAATTTTAGATGGAATCCAGGAATCCTACAATACAAAAAACAAAAAAAAAATGAAAATACAAAGACACCTATGACCTCAAAGACGGTGTAGAGTGCAGCCAATATTATTACATCATTTGCTTAAGCAGAAATATGATTTCATTGTGTTCACACTAGCTGCATAAAAAACACTTATTACCAATTTTCACATAAATAGTCTTTTGTGTATTTTGGTATATCTATTACTGTCAATCAATTGATCAAGTGTGAAACAAGACGACATCGAGTGTGTATGCGTGTTTCGCGACCTCCCCGAGGCGATAAAAAGTAACCAGGAAGAGGAGGATATTTCAAAAAATAATAATAAAAGTTTCATTATGAAACGTACATATTTTGATGAAGCTTCTGTGTCGTGGCATACCAAGTTCTAATCAATTTTGGGAAGCCTATAAAATAAAGAAGCAGTGATGAACATCCGACAGCCGTCGGCGATATCTGGTTTCATCTTAGCATGGAGAAAGTTACTTCCTATAAGGCCCTTATCAGACGTCCTCTTGGATACATGTTTCTTCATTAATTAATCAAAGGGAGTTCATGGAGGTCTCAGGAGGCAAGTTATTGAAGGAGACAGAGGCTCTGACGTACCAACTGGCGGCAAGGACATGGGAACCGCTGAAAGCATTTTGGGAGACATAAACCCATCTAGACAGGTATTACTACATATAAATCTCTAAGAGGCACTTTTATAACTTTAATAGATCACCTTTAAATGAATCAATCCTTATCATTTCTGGAACCTGTGCATTCAAAATTTATTACACTCCTATTCAGTGCCCCTCCGATAAGATACATGTTCAATTTTAAGATGCATCTGTAGGGTACATACCGCTATTAAATAATATCTTTGCATGTCCCCTTTTAGACGCCACATTTTTACATGATTTATTACCAAATTCCACGATAATACCTGAAACTTAAATTAATCAACTGTAGCTCTGATGAGAGAGGATCCGAGTATTGTACAAGAGTGGGTCAAGGACTGTAATATTCATGTACCAGGCATAATCAATTTTTTCTAGGGTGTAAATCAAGAGAGTGACATGATACTCGACAGGGATCTGTCGCCACGAGCCCTATGTTGCTAGCAGGGAGAGCAGTGGCGTCACCCGGATTTTAAAAGGGGGGGGGGGGGACAGATGGAGGTCACGGTAAACTTTTGGGGCAAGTGCGAAATGTTGAGCACAGCCTGAGACCATGCGGGTGGGGTCCATGGGGCAGTCGTAAAGCCCCTAGTCGGTTCCGGGAGCAAAACCCCTAGGGGAGGGCGTTGGCAAAGCCCCGAAGGCTCAAAGGTTCCAGCATACCTCTGGGTAAAAATTAAGCATCAGGATATGTACATTACGTTCATAATCTTCATCCAATGCAATGATTTCAATGTTTTCAAAGTCTATCCTGTAAGCTGATGATATGATTATTGAAAAGGGACAGTACTTAAAAGCTAATAAAAGCCACTGGAACAAATGTCCTTGAAGTGAAGTTTTGTATATAGTGTTGGGTATTGAGTGGTACGGGATCGATTTCCAGGCGGAAAAAGATAGGAGAGTTCAGTTGATTTTAAAATATTTATTTGATGATTTTAGTTCCACAAAAAGATGATTAAGTTGAATTAATTATTCTGCCAGCCTAATACGATTCCTAAGATATGTGTATCCCTCTGCGTCTACGGCACGAGTGTCCAGCTCGCAGGCTCGGTCTTGTGAATCGTGCGAGCTTTGAACACATGCAGTCCCCCTGATTGGTCAAAAGTTATGACGCACCCATATAAATAATTATTATGATATAAATGACCAATGAGGAGGCTGCAAAGGGGGAAATTGGCCACACCTCGAAAATATGGGTTACAGCGTGCACGTGGAGCTGCGGTAATGTGATATGTCACGTCCACTGCTAACACGTGACGGGAAACAGGAAGAGCCCTGGGAATCTAGAACAAAGGGAAGGGAGCGTTGCTCGTAAACAACAAGATGGCGTCTGGTAAAGGTCATGGAGAGTGCACCGTACTACATGACAATAGCCCTGGACTAATACTGATTTTTTTTTCAGCCTTTTGGCTAAGATCATGTGTAGTATCCCTTCTTTTTAGCCAGCCTACAATGGAACCATACATGACAAACCAATAATGTAAATGATCCGAGGGCCGTGAGGTTGGTCAAGTGCTGTCCTTCAGTGGACGTATAGATTCTTTGGGAAGCATTTTATAGTTTGGTTTCACCGAATGACCCTTTGTCAGAAGGGCTTCAGGAGGACTTTGGAAAAATTATGTGGGCTCCGTCCCAGTGGAAATGTACTCACCAGTAAGCAATAATCAGTGACCGAGTGGATTTCTTGGCTTCCTTTAATAGGTACAGTTCTAAAGGCAGGGAAATCGTATGGAACGACTAAATCAAAAGCCTGTGCGTGATGACTGCACAGATTGTATCAATTTCTATAGGAGGCCATAGTGGGTTTAGCCTAGAGATAGCCACTAATCAAGCTAGTTATGCAGTGAAAAATTTCAATGGTTGAAGTTCAACAATAAAATGGCTTACAAATTTTTACTTAAAAAAATATTTGGGAATGGTTTCACCTGTTTTGAGTATTATATGTGAATTTATTTGCCTAGAGAACTTCTGTCGGGCCACTGTACTTTGAGAGCTGCGTGGGGGAAACCGGGGGACAAGGGTTTGTTTTACTGGGGGGCAAATGTCACCCTCACGCGTGACGCCACTGACTGGGAGAGTAAAACCTCGGAATAACATTTCGGTGCATCTTTTGCACTGGAAGGTTTCCTCGTGTCTGCGTATTTGCTATTTAGTAGTAAAAAGAAACCTTCTTCCACCTGTAACAAAACATATTTACCGCACAGTAAAGGATCATGTTTTGAACGCGTTCATCCTTAAAAGGTTGAGCCATATCTTCAGAGGGGGAGCCTAAACGTCAAACTTGGGGTGATACTAATTGAAGAACAAAGAATAACGTTGGGGCAAAAATTTTCGGACGCAAGGCGAAAAGGAGCCCAAAGCATTGGTTCGTGGGGTTTGGGGTCCATAGGCAAACACCAGAAGCTTCAGTCTGAGGTGTTAGCATATCTCGGGGTGAAAAATTTAGTCTCGGGAAAGGTTTATTATTTACTTCAATCGATTAAACCAACTCCTAACTGAGCTAACTTGGGGGGGGGGGAGCAGGGAAGGGACAAAATCAGGGGGGGGGGAGGAGATTTCCCAATGTTGCCCCAGGCATCGTCGCCACTGCATATCATGTATGGTAACATTCCCGCAAAGTAATATCAGCTTATGGCATAAAAGTGATATCTGTTAACCTCAGTGAATTTGGAGCACAATCTTGTATCTGAAGACCTAAAAAGATGTTCTATAATAGAGAGGGGAACCCCTTCCTCTGAAACTCCTTGCACGTCATGTCGCATTCCAAAACACCCTTCAATGAAAAAATCCTTGTTACGATTATGAATATTGCTCTTGTTTAAAAGATGTTTTGCTTTCTTTATTAAAACTTGCGTGATTGTTCAATTCCTTTCAACTGAAAAAGGTAATGAAATGTTTAAATACAAGATCAAAATGATAAAAATATCTTTGTTAAGAAATAAAGCTTATTCTATGGGCAATAGATTACACTAACGGCAAAATCACCCCTCATGGCCTATTTCTCCCCAAGACGGTGTTTGACACTGTTCTCCCCATTTCAGTTCTTTTTAAAGGAATTAATCGCTCTCCGTGACCTTTGCGAGACTCATGGTCCTCGTTCAAAGATCACTTTTAGTGGAATGAAACAGCAACTGAGTTATATGATGCGTAAGTTTTTTTTCTGTGGTATGATATTTTGGGCGTTAGGAGCAATGTATTAGATTTTATATCCAAAGTTCTAAGCAGACAATTTATGCACAAAAATTAAAATATAAAACGAATTTGATGACGATATGTCAAAAGTAGCTGATTTCATTGCGTTTGGGCTCCCAGAACCTTTGCAAGGTGTGTTCCATTTTGAGGTCTTTGTCGCAATCAAAACATCATCATGGGAGGTCTAAGGAAAATAAATTGAGTCCTACATATATCAGTGAGTTTTTTAAACCAAATTTTTATGCTCAAAATGGTTTGTTAAGGGTATTTCTCCTACAACGTCAACCAACCTACAATGCACCTTCGTTTTTAAAAGATACACAAGTCTAAATGATGGAGTTTTAAGAATCTGCTTTCTAGACGCAAAAAATGTCTGAAAAGTGCGGTATCATCAAATGCCTTTTCTTTGGTGTGCTACGTGGCTATCAATGTTGATGTTATACCTTATATAACAAACCATGCAAATAGTGCTAGCCCCACCAACAGTAGGTTTCATTTTTGGCCCCTCTTGTGATAGTAAAAGGAACCCATGCAGTCAGGTTGGAGTGTATGTGTATGACACCATCACTGTGTAGGCCAACTGATGTGGGTGTGGGCACGCACCAGCAATGTCTTAGCAGGCCTTGGCCGCTAGCGAGAGCTCGAGCCCCACGCGTCTTTCCTCGGTCACGTGGCGTGGCCACTTTGATGAGGCTTTTTACGTGATGACCCAAACACCACCATGCATTTAAGTGCTGCATGCTCTCATCAGCTAAAGGAGGAATCCGGTGATTTCGTTTCTTGGAGCTGTTCTAAGGTCCCGATAATTGGGACATATGAACTATAATTGTGAGGTGTGACCAATCGGTGTTGTTGGTGGTGATCCAACGTAATTTGAAGACACAAAAGATTGAACACTGAAAAGCTTTATAAACTCAGTACTTAATATTTGGATGCTTCATGGCGCGAAAATGAGTCTCGGTCGATCCTTTAGTCATGATTAAACATTCCTTCTTAATTTTTGGTACATCCTCTTTCTCTGCATGATTACCTTTTATTGCTTCAGGGAGGAAATGAAGCTCACTAAACACTCACTAGGATATAGTCAGGTTTTACATCTGAGTTAGGTAATTCATTGACATTAACATATATATTAAAACACACAGAAAATTTTGTAACATTTGGGGTAAGCTAACAGGCCAGTCACGTCAAGAATGGGTAAGTTGTTTTTCGCGAAGTTTAAACGCAATAAAGCCTAGCTCATTTGAAGGAATAGATCATGAAAAAACTAAGTTACCAGTTACACCTCACACTCCCTTTGATCAACTTTAGCATCTATGATGCCATCTCAAGAAGCAACGTCACGGCATGGTTATGAGGTCCGTTGATCAGTCAGTGAGTCTGAGAAACGCTCGGTCAGTAATTCAGCTGTTTAGTTTCTAACCAATTAGTTAAATAAGGTCCAGTCGTGACTTTTTTCAGTTGTTCTCACTGGCTTCTTTTCCCTCTTCCATTACAAACATAAAAACCTTGTTAAGATTTACCTCGAGAATGGAAATTTGATGGATGTATGCAACATTCAGTGCTAACAACTAAAAAGATAATTAGGGGTCACCGTAGAAAGGCGAACAAGGTATAATTAGATCATTCTTACCTAATGGTTAGCGCAATGGCTCAGTTGATCGAAACATATTTAGCAAAGAACAACAATGCATGTTGGGACTCGTCATGAATGTTCATAGGGCACTCCATCGATCTGTTAAATGACTCATGCAGTCAAACTTCAGTAGGGAACAATGTACGAAGATTGTTGTCAGTCTTACCGTGCATGTTATTTACTCGTTCTAAGAATCTGTTTATATCATCCAATGTTTGCGTTGTGAGTAAACAATGACGATTCATTGCATATTTTAGAGGAGGAAGTAAAGGGGCATTCAACGACACAGCATAGTTGTACCATTGTTTTGAGCAGAGTAAAACGAAGTTTAAAGATTGCATTTAGCCTGGTTGTAAAATGCTGTACCTACGTACTTCCGTGTCATTTCGATTTTCTCTCGTATTGTTCTTTATATCGCTTTGACAATTGGAAGCAAATGCTTAATCAGTTCCGCCACAACAGACGTGCTTCAGCCTTTTCTTGATTGTCCAATGCCAACTTGCTACAGTATATAGGTGAAAGAAGGAATGACTGAAATGGCCGAGGAGATGCCTAGAAAGTTACATTCAACCTTCTCTAAAGCAAATTTCAAGCTGAAGAAACGGGGTATATTTTCTTCCAGTAAGTGTTTCTAGATTAACTTTATCAAGACAACTTTTTGTGACCACTTTAAGGTTGCGAAGTGAACATTAAAGGGCCTTTATGTGCTTGACACATTAGTCCTTTTACTGTGCTTCAGATTACTTAACTGCAGCAGTTCATGAGGTAAATTACCTGGCAAATATTCTAAAAGAGAATAACGGATTTCAGTTCATATACACTCTAAGACAAAAGCGTCGAAATATTACGAAATATTTGACTGCAGGGAAATCCATGATCAACCATGGCTGTCGCACTGTGTGTGAGGGAAAGCAACCGTGCCCAGTTAAAGTATCCAACCCCTGGGGTCATTCCTCCAATAAGCTACTACCACTGGAAGCAACTTTGATTACCATTCTGGTACATGACAGTACGGAGAGCCGGAGAATTTGGAGTCGGAAGGTCACCGCACCTCTCAAAGAGTCCCTTGCGGTCATGTTTTGGCGCAACAGCAGAGATTTAAAGGGCCAAACCTCTCACCCTAAACTGCAATTTTGGAACCCGGGTACCGAAATTCTCAACTGGCTCAGCTCTTTGATTGAGAGGTAATTCAAACCATGCAGAGTACCAAAGCTTATACTACAAAGCAAGAATGGTACTGAGAGTGTTTTGATTATATAAATTGAGTTTTTCTATACTCACCTGGAAGAAATAAACTGAGATTGTATCTGGATGAGGATGAATTCCAGACAATCATTGGAGGGGCTTAAGTAAGAAGGTTAGGAGAATTGGTACTGTTTGGGGTGAGAGAACTGGTCCTTTAAGTAACAAACAACAACAAATTCTGAAAAAAGTGATGATAAAAGGGGGATCAAATCACTCATGGGCACGGTGTATTAAAGAGTTAATGTCCCTTCCAATTTAATTTGAAATAAACTACTTTTATATGTCAGTACTCAGGACTTTTTAGTCCAAAGCATGTATATGTAATGATAACAGTTCGTGACAACGCTACAGGCATAGAAAGTGCTTATTTTTCAAGATGTTCCGTGTGTGCAGAGGGATCACTTCTAGTAGCAAGTCCAGTGGCAAGTGGCAAGTGAAAGCTTAACACCGTAAGACGCTATATTTCGTTCCATGCGTCCATGTATGAGAAGTAGGCCTATGCCGCTTTTGGGGTGAAATTTTACTCCTTTTGGTCTGAAATACACTCTAACCAGGAGCAATCTTTCGGAGTTAATGTCATTCCTAGTTTTTAGAGTGAAGGTTAACTGTAAACCTTAACAATGTAAATATTATGGAACGTATGGAAGGAGGAATATGAAGTCTCTCTCCTATTTTAATACAAATGGTACTCGAGAAACAACGCCCTGTGCATTAGCTGTCTGCACTTGCATGTAGGAAGATTTGTCGCCCACAACCTTGGGACTTCGCACCCCACCACAAAAGACTTCATTTCAGGAAAATCAGAAAATTGGTAAATTAATGTAGTGAATGATTGGACAAAGCTTTCAGAAATGTACAATTACGTGAGAAACATTTCCCCATAGCCCGCAAATGTATCGGAAACTTAGGTTCCGGATATATCATCAAAAGAGAGGAACTCGAATTCCAGCTCTCCGTATATATCATGTAAAAACAGCAAAAAAAAAATGTTGGTTTCCTGGTCTGATATATGAGAAGCGTACATACAACGTACAGTAGGTGTATATATATATTGCAAAACGCAGTGGGCTTGTATCCCCTGCTTTACGATGTTGTCTATTGCCTGTTGTACATAATGTTGTTATAACGTGGTGACCTGTGCAATGTTTCTTTACATGTATTGTCGACTAGTTCAAGCAAGATTTGAACGCTCATAAAATATACCTAAAACTTCTCACAGGCATGTAAAACTATGCCTTGAAGCAAGGTCAACAGCAGTCTTGCGTTAACTGATGAATGGGTCCGCTCACCAAAACAAAATTTGCAAGAATGTGACGTCAAGTTCAGAATAAGACTTCTATCTTTACTACTCTTAAAGTGTACTGAGACAGATTGTTGCTGGGACAGCACACAACCCTATACAGTTTTCACTCCCCATTCTCTCAACATTTTACTATTCCATTCGATAGAAATTGTCTGAGGAATAAGTCATGTTAGAGTAAAATTAGACAGTGTGACAAGTGTCATGTGGAATTTTATGGCACGCACTTTACACCAATTTATGTCGGTGTGCCCACATGATTTGATGGTGTCCACTTATAAGGCGGTAAAAGTTATATCGTTGTGTTGTCTCGCATTTCGAGTGACAATCTACGTCGTGGTGTCAATATTTATTTGATCTCATTTAATATTTGGCCATAAATACTAGGCCTAATCGAATACACTGTGACCAAATTATTTGGCAGTGTCAACGTGAATATAGGGTGTTAAAATATTTGGCCGTAAACGCGATTTCGAGTGCCCAAATATTTGGCCGTGTTAATCAGAATACAGACTGCCAAAATATTTGATCTGGCTGCCTACTGTTACTTTCTGTTTGGCCCCGTATCAACGCGAATATAGAGTGCCAAAATATATTGTCGTGTGAACGCGATTATGGTGTCAATGCGAATACAGTGGTAAAAAATATATGGACTGAAAAAATATTTAGTCCCCGAACGTGTTTTCCGTTCGACCAATTATCGACGCAGACGATGTCCCGGTAAATTTGGCCACACAATGACACATATTGTGTGTTTGTTATCAGCTCAGAAGAGGCATGTAATTGACTGTCTCGTCTGCTGGAAAATTCGGCAGCGAAGAGGTAATTTTAAAGGCAGGCATTCGTCACCCCAAACTACAGTTTCAGTATACAAATATCAAAACTCTCAATTGGTGCAGCTCTTTGATTGGCATCACATTCAAACAATGCATCATAGCTAAATTACACAGCATGGGCACTGAGAGTGTCTTGATTACACATTATGGACTTGTATGGCCTCTGGGACAAGCCATGAAGCAACAAACTAGGATTGTGTCTGGATAAAGATGAGTTTTAGATAAATGTGGGAGGGGCTAGAAGTAAGTAGGTTGGGAGAATTGGAACTGTTTGGGAAGATGAAAATATGCCTTTAAGTCTGCATATTGTGGATGTTATGGGAACAAAAGTTAGTATAATTGTCGTAGGATAGGACTAACTGTTTAATCATTAGTGGGGGTGCAGTGATGCATTTTTATGAAAGGGGGGATACAAATATAGGGTTGAGGACATACACTTGCTCATGAAACTGTACACTTTTAGCCCTAACACCACGCCGAGGAGGGTGGATTATTGGATATGAAGATGCAGCTGTTGTTCTCCAGCTAAAAATTGCCAAAAAAAACTATGAGTTTACAATTGTTATGCACAATTATTTGTCAACCACATCAAGCCTTTCCTCTGGCCTAGTATTGGACAGTGCCCTTTTCACCTTTTCACTTTTTTGAGGTGTCTGTCAGCCAGTGACGGCACCAGGATAAAAAGTGGGGGGGGGGGGGACAAATGGAGGGCAAAAGAAAATGCTTTGGGGGGGGGGCAAAAAACGCGAAATCTTGGTAGGCCACTATTATTCCGGAGCTGACTGGGAGGGGGGGAGCTTCTGACTGGGGGAATGGCCCCCTACCCCCCCCCCCCTGGTCCCGCCACTGCTGTCAACTCTATTTTAATCATGATTATGGGCGATAGGTTACGATATGATCTCCCTGTGCTAGCTTTGTACATGTAATTAACCAGCCTAACCTAGGACTCAGTCATGTATTTATACCAACTCAGGCCAGCATAACCTTCGGTCCGTATTCCTTTTAATTTTACAGGGCATTAGAGGGCATCTCATGGGGCCTGTACAACCCTCCTTTGCCCTTTAACCTGTTATGATATGTTATGTTAACTACATATTATTCGAGCCACTATACATTTTACCGCCGTATTCGCACTAACACGGCCAAATATTTTGTAACACCATATAATTCGTGCCACCATACATTTTACCGCCGTATTCGCATTAACACGGCCAAATATTTTGTTACGCCATATAATCTATTGACGCTGTCCAATATAAAGCCATACAAAGTATTTTGACAGTCTATATTCAAGTTGCTCTGCCAAATATTTTGGCAGTCTATATTCAAGTTGACACGGCCAAATATTTGGTCACTCTATATTCGCTCATGTGTGGCCAAATATTTAAATAGATCAAATAAATATTGAAACTACGACGTAGATTATCACTCGAAATGCGAGACAACACAACTATAACGTTTACGGCCTTATAAGTGGACACCATCAAATCATTTGGGCACACCGACATAAATTGGTGTAAAGTGCGTGCCACAGAATTTGTCATCTTAGGATTTAGGACTTACAAAAGATTTGATGTATTTAGATTGCTTTCCCCGACCAGCTTGTGATCTCAATAAGCATATGATATTGAATCATCTTTGTATTTATTAACTGAATTTGAAAAGTAGTATCTAGATAGACCTTGTAGATAGCGCTCTTTAATTCAAGTTACATAGTCTTTTTATAAAGATTCTTCACAAATGAGTTTGTTTTCAGAACCGTCAGAAAAAGGTCGTAAAAGACTGTAAAGGATGTAATGAAATGTAATGAAAGCTTCAGATTATCCGGATCAGTGATAATGGCTGGAAAAATGTAATATTGAAACATGAAAATTATCATTTGTTGAGGGTTCAATTTCTGTCCAAATGGTCGTAATATATTCTGTGCATGTACATGCTTGGCGCGAAATCATCATTTCCTCATATTCAAAAGTGTAAAAGGCAACTTAAAATCTGTTTTTTGTTCTGACCTGCCTCCATACTGTATTAATCTCATACAGCAAAATTATACTATAACTAGGAGGTCTACATGTAAGGATTATATCCATTTATTTTAACTTGAACAGCCAAATGTTACATACGTATATTCTAACAACCATTGCACACTGCATAGTGGTGTGGCATTAAATGTACCAACGAAAATCTCAACTATTTTCACAATTTAAAGGTTTGGTAAATCATGGTCCCGGACCCTACTGAGTATTTAGGTACTAAACATCCAATTTAGGTACACCTTTTTAAAATTTAAAGTTTGAGAATCCCTTGGTTGCCTTGTGAGGGGAGGATTCAGTTTTTTCCAGAGGGGTCCGAAGTCTGATGTTAGGCGCTGGGTATGAATATGATGAAGACCCTCCCTTCTTTGAAATTTTTGCATTTCCAAAGATCCTGAAGAGCATGTAAACTCTAGCATATATGGAAAGACAAAATTTTCTGCTGTCAAATTAAAGCAATGAAAATTGCAATTTAGCAACATTTAGCGGTTAAATATATTCTGTTACATTCATTATTGGGGACTAAATGATGTTTTGGCCTCCATAATTTTCACTTGGGGAGGATGGAACCACAACAGACCTGTAGGGCAAAGTCGGCACTTATTTGCTCCACTAGAGAGTGAATCAGTACAAACAGCAACTTATTTCGTTGGCTGGGCAACCGATTTTAGTGGCAAGCAAGTGGGAGGAAAGCCAGATAACCATGGAAAAAACCCTGTTTTATCGAGCGGGAATTAAAGCCCATGCATATTGTGAATCACGTAGTACTTACTCTGCACTTTTATGGCCCAAAAACTTGTAGATCTTGCTTGCCAAGCCTTCAAGGTGGAATTTGTTCTCAAAGGCTACCTCGACTTAGGGTGTCCGTAACAAGAGATTATCATGTGTTCGATTGCGCGGGCATGCAGCTATGCAGATTTTAAATTATATTTACACGGCAACTTGATTCAAACTTAAAAATTAGGACTTTTGGACTCTTTGTGGTCACGTGCACCTGTATAATCCTATTGGTTGGATGAAAAGAAACATCTGAGAGGGAGGTTTAAGCAAAATTTAAATTTATCGTCATACGTGAAAGACGAACAAAATCTTCACAGTGTGGTAAAAGTATTTCTTCAGATATCAGTAAATGAAGTGAGTAGATTTGTGTTCAAAAGTGAAGTTGAGGGCAGCAGAGCTTATATCACTTCCTCACATTGACAGGGAATGTTTTGTTTACCTTTGTTTTATCAGACTATTGTGTTGACTTTGAAGTTAATAGGAGTATGACCTCCCTGTAGGGGATGCAAAGTTTGTAAAATTCTCATACCACTTATGCAACTACATTTTAAAAATATGTCATTTTTGAGGAGAAAATCCAGAATAAAGTTCAAAGAAAAACAAAAGACTGACCATAAATGTGGGGATGTGATGTCATATGTGCTTGCTTTAAGTTCACTTTTTGTTGAATATGTGAAAACTATCTGTTCATATCTTGAGAACCACACATCGGATTTCAATGCAAATTGCACCAAAATGCTTAGAATAATGTTGTGACCTTAAACCCTTCTTTTAAGTATAACCGCCCTTTTGACGCTTAAGGGCCCAGTTCTCTCACCCCAAACAGTAGCAATTAGTCTCCTAAACTTCTTACTTAAGCCCCTCCCACAATTGTCTGCAATTCATCCTCATCCAGATAAAATCTCAGTTCATTGCTTCAAGTTGCAGTATAGAAAAATCAATTTATATTCAAAACACTCTCAGTACCGCTCATGCTGTGTAATATAAGCTTTGGTACTCTGTATTGTTTGAACTAGCTGTTAATCAAAGAGCTGCTCCAATTGAGAATTTCGGTACCCACGTACCAAAGCTGTAGTTAGGCGTGAGAGGTTTGGCCTTTTAAGTTTATTGCTGGCGTTTTAAAATTTTTGGTGGCCAAGAGTAGGGACTCCGGACCCATTTGAACCCTCACCTAGATCCGCGGCTGCTTGTATTGCTGAGTCTGTGATCAACCAGAGTTTCAGGTATTAAAAGAAGTTTCCACCATGGCCCCCTCCCCCCCCCCCCAAGGAGAGGGGGTAGGTGTTGAAAATGACTCCTCGTTGATCTTTCTCTTGTAGATGGATATGCTCGTACGTTGCTCAACCCATGTTTTGAGAGAAAACTAGATTTACTTTATTTTACAATGATTATTTTTAAAGATTCCCAACCATGAGCCGTAAGGTTGTAAAAAAATTCCCACAGATTCTAAGTAAGTAAATTATTTCCATCGATGATTGATTTCTCCATCATTGATCTACTGTGACAGCCTCAAGAAAAGACAATCTACCCGCCACGACACAGCTCATGTTTCCTAAAGATGTCGAGGTGAAACCATCATATCTTCGGACAATACGTTTCAAGACCGTAGACAAGATTTCTATTCTTTTTAAGTACAAACAATATTGTGTTGTGCAACGTAAACATGACGGAACAGTTGCAGTTTTAAAAGGTGCCGTATTCAAGGAAAGAAATCCCCCAATGCTGTTCGATGGTACAAAATTGGAGGCCGCTCTTTCCAACAAAATCAACATAGTTCTCATGTACTCTTTGGCTGAAACCAGTTACAGCAAACAAGGAGGCATCGAATTTGAAAAGTATGATGTCATATTTACTTTGGCTGCATGTGGGAACGAATTTCTAGGCATAACGCAAAACTACAAGGTTGGATTTTTTCCGTCAAACTTAGTGCGTCCTTTAACGAAACGTAGGTTGTGTTTTTTCGAAGGAATGATGCTGAAAGTGACAGCGTTTGAAAACTATGAAATCAAAGATCCCAAAGAACTATCAGTACGACAATGGGAATCATATGAGATAAATAAAGGTCGTAAAGGACTTTTTGATTGGTATACCTCCAATCATCTAAAAGTTCCTTTAAACTCTGTGAATGAGAATGACATCGACGTCCCTGCTGTAGTGGTGAGTTTTGGTTTGAGTTAACTGGCATCACTTCATGTAGCAGTTGAGTGTAAATCATTCTTTTAAACTTATTTGAAAAGATAGAACCTTCAGTAACCCAGATTATTTTGATTTAAGTAAAATGAAGGTATAGAGCCTCCTAGCTGCAATATTTAACATAATTCGAAACAAATTTTATGGAAGACCGGGTTTGTGGCAATAGATCTAGGTTGCTGTCATTACTTCGCCGTAATAAAAGGTAAAAGAATAATTCCGGTTGGGCAAAGAACGACAGGGTGAAATAAACGCAAATATGTATTTGTGGCTTTCAGTCACGGCTACGCCACGAATCCACCACGTTGGAGAGCACCCACTCACACCAAGTATACATTGTTTTGTGGTGAACGTACTGGACAGTGTGTAGTGTCATATCCACTGTGTGTACGCTCCCATCGACAAAGCTCGGCGAAGTGAGGTGTACTGTGTATTTACATGTACTCCATCAAGTTCGCAGGGAACTTGAGTATCAAGTCGTATGAAAAACCACCCCATAGTGATGTGGCATAAATAAATTCAAAGGCATTATTACATTTAAAGCGAATTTAAGTCCACATACTAAGTTTTACGGGAGTCGGTCATTTTTAATGATCTATCAAGGAGGAGTTGACAATACAACCAACCCAAGTTTCATTCAGAAATTATGCAACTTTCAATTTTTATGTTAGGGATTCTGGTATGTTAATTATCATTTTAGAAGCAAAGTCACACATGCTGTCTGCGGGAATAAAAGTTTAAGTTGAAGGATCAATGGCAACACTTGACAGCCGCAACCTGGGAACACAAACATTTGTACAATATTATTGGTAAGAAACTTGCCAGGCAAAGTGTCACTCATCTGTAAGTGTTTGAGGTACGGCACGTTACGAAGATTACAATCAAAGCCTAACCACCTTATAAAGAACTCGGTTTTTTTTTCGTACACAGACGAGAGATGAAGAAATTTACCACACGGTCTCCGAAATAAAGGTTGGTAGGACAAAAGTAAAGATGCTATGATAGAGTAAAAGTATATAGCTGCTAAGATAAAAATGTAGGTATTAAAATGAGCTGTAACACAAATTCTTCGCTAGGATCAAAACCACGCAATATTAAAGAGGTCAAGATGCAAATTCATTCCATCACCATCCTCATTTGCTACAGCCAGTAAAGGAAGACTCATTTGCTGATTAAAATAATCCTGTCCGTTTTTCAAACCACGGTGCAAATTAGCGCAACGCAATGTCTACCCCATATGTTTTTATAATTTACTGCTTCGTATTTAACCTGAAAAAGAAAAAGTTTACAAACGGCTCATAAGGGCCAAAATTACAAGCCGACACATTTTTAGATTTTAATGTCTGATTTTTGCACCCCTGCAGGCCATTATCCTCCTCTAACCCAAAACCCCTGGCCTCGCCTTTGTATCAATGCCAAATGTTGGTGGTAACATGTCCATACAGCAGCCCATGCGGGTTGCTCACATCATTCAAAATCTTACCACCTGGTAAAGAAAAGATATTTCTTGGCGAGCTGGTAAAATCACGTTTACTGTTTCAATTGTCTTAATTTAGGAACCAATAGCCGCGCCTGTGTCTGGTCCGTTGTACGACACACAGGTACCTGTGTTCAACTCGTCACAGAACGTAAGTTGTCCCTGATTTAACTGCAACTAGTAAGTGGAGTTGTTCAAATTCATCAAGAATAAATGGAGGAAACATTTTGCAGATATAGATTAGAGTACAGACAGTATACATTTAAACGTTAGATGTTAGCTATAGCATTAGGAAATGGTGGATAACCTCACATTTTCCTCATAATTTGCAACTTTTCTCCCCATACGAAAAATTATTATAGGTTCAATTTTAGTGTGGGATTTCTGAATATTGAAAGGCCTTTCTTCAAGACCAAAATAAGCTACATTAGAATGATTGAAATTCGTTTCGATTACACATTTTATCGCACCAAATGTTTATGGCTAACCTAAAAATTGATTTTGTAAAAATGGAAAATTGTAGGAATGTCGGAAATTTATAACAAACTTTGAAGAAATTCGGTATTCCTTACCTGCAAAAAATTGGTAAATTGGTGTCTGTTTTGAAGAATATCAAGCAGATCGTCGTAATGACCGATGTTTTTGAAGGTTTCATATCTTTAAACGCTTTTTAACGGAATCACTTCCGAAATGGGCCCACGACCTATTTCTCAACGAAACCCGTGGGTTATCATATTTAAACAATAGGGTGACGATCTGTCATCAAGGAGCTGTGATTTGACTGAAGACGCAACGCTTTGAAATGAAGTTTGCGCAGTCGAGGTCACGCAGTAATCTGTTTCTTGTATCGTTCTTGGCATTTGTATTATGCTTATACGGGACAAGGAAATACACACAAACGGTAATTTTCCTTTGCTTCGGTTACAGAAGGCTTGACAGGTCTTTTCCCCCTGCCACAACATTGCCAGTTTTCAGGGAAATAACAGTAATTTTCTGTCAGTGTCGATCGGTGTCGCACTTGAAAAAATATCATTTAGTTTGTATTTAGATATCCGAACATGAATTTATTTCTGACCAGTTCTGGAAATTTGGGGAAACTTTTGATCTGTTTGTAAGAAACTTAGACTTCTGCCTGTTCAGCTTATTTGCATGTCGTGTCCTGTTAAGGAAGGGGCTTAATGAATTCATTTATTTCCGTTCACCAGTCGTTTCGAGTTCGATTGCATCTGCTCTAACACAGTTGGCGGTACAGAAAAACATATCAAAGTATTGTTCTGTATAATCCATTTTTTAAGCAGTAGTTGCCTTCATTAGGATGGTGTTCTAGGAGTGATATTGAAGTGGTGCCGCGAATAAAGGAAGAAAATACCTTTGCAGCAATTATACGTCCTACTTTAATTCTTTGATGAGGGTTTTTGACTATTAGCATAGATTAAAATTTTCGTTTCCATCTCCTTTCAAATAACAACTTCCTGCCGCCATCTTCCACAGTTGACTATATTTTCGAAGTAAAAAAAATCTACGACCTAGGCTTTCAGTTATGCCCCAGCCGACGTCGTCCTGGACCACATTTGATATCATACTATATAAGAATCCGTTTAATGAGTTTTGGAACTTAAAGTTCTGTCAGGGAATCGTCTGAAAGCCTACATTGACAAAGCGTGCAAGCCACACCCCCCACAAAAAAACTTTCTTATGTCGGAATTAGTTACAGTTTTATGATAATCTCCCTAAGTGTGTAATACAATCAATTCCATTTTTCATGTTTATTTCGCACCAGAGGCGATTGGTTGATATGCCGACGCCCTAGCCTTGGCAAATAATAGGGGTAGTTTAAACCCCGCCTATGTCCCCACCATTCCGTAGCAATACCCCTTCCCACGAAAGAAACCAACCATAGAGAAACCCAAAGAAAACAAGGAGAAAAAAGTAAAACATCAGGAAGGTTCAGTAGGCCTACTAGGGTAACAATAACCCCATAAACCATATTTTAGTGTAATGTACCTCTTGAATTTTTATCAACGTTACTAGGCGATGTTTCGTTATGTAAAACTTTCAGGTACCACCATTTACTTATTTCTCACTCCTCCTTTAACAAGATTTGATATGTCACACTTATGTCAGTAGTGATATACTTTTACGAATTGCAACTACTGCAATAATTACTCAGGGCCACTTTGTATTATTGCCAGCTTCTATGGACGATGAAAGTTCATCCAAGCACGAAATAATCCCACCACATTAGTATCATATTTTCTAATAACATCTCTTAAATAATTTCGTTTTCATTCACAATGGACTCTCTTTTTTGGAAAGTCATTTCATTTTGCGATTACGCGAAATTTTCATTTCACTTTTTACTCACAGGCTTTAAGGGATCTTCCTCTTCCACCTCTGGGGCGTTGTAACAGCCAATATATGGTTTCGAATGCTAGTAGTAGTTTAACCGTAAGTACGAAAGGTATACAAAGGTACTTGGCTACACAAGGTGATAGTTTAACTGTCTGATATTTTGCACATCACACAGGGGAAAGGAAAATTAAAACATTCAACAAATTTAAGATTTCCTCCTAACAGTAGAACCTTTTGGCGATGCATGGTGTATACATTTTTATCAGTTCTGTAGGGTCATCGTTTGGTGCTATTAACCTGTTGCAATCTAGTCTCTTTTATATTATGTTGAATTAGTACTCCCAAGAACAGCATTGAAGTACCCTCTTTTGCTAAAAGTGACTTGCACTAACAGTGCCCTAACACCGAATCTCAACCAAGAGATTCTGCAAGAGTTGTCATTTAGGTTTCCAATATAGCTTTAATTTTGTTCTCCAGTTGTCTTGAAAATACTTCCTCAGATAGCACATCATTGTTTTAAATCGCCGTGAGTTCTATTTGTAAAGTCGCAATCATTGGTGTATATAGAGGGAGTCAGGGAAACGGTCCAACTGGATTCTAAAAGATTAAATAGTTTGTAATGGAACAGTAAATACTAACTGCAATGATATTAAATATTGCATCAGATTTCATCTATATCAAGAATCTCTCGTGAATATCTCAAGAATATCTTAATTCCCTTCCTACTTCGGCCCCTCTCTGAAACCCAAACAAATGTCCTCGGTCGACCAGTGGTCACGATTAATTAATTATGTAGTCCAGTGACGTTTTAGCCAGACTTCGCCATGAACCACTTAAATCGTCAGTTCCTTCGTAAAGATTTTACCGAGGGCCAGATGTAAAATCAAACTCACATAAATGAATGACATTTAAGAGAATGCTGGAAATTTTTATTTCGTCTTTATCGCTGGTGGATCTTTCCGTGCAGTAAGCTCTCCTATTGACATGGCCAACCTGACGATATATCCTACATTCTTATTACAGGAAAGTTCTCGATACGTGCCTACACCAACGAACGTTCAAGACGTAAGCATGGCTTAATTTCTTTCTTCAATAGACTTCATAGGGAAAGTGTTTCCAGACGTTTCCTACTCATACAGACGAAGAAGATTTAATACCTGGAAGCATAAATTTTACAAAAGTTTCAACAGAGTTTGGATTCTAATTGTTCTATTTTAAAAAAAACTCTGTTTGAGGTAAAATTTTGTAGGTGAAATTCATCATTGCGGCCAACTATTATTGAAATGATAGGGCAGTCTATTGTAGAGTGAATTTAAGCATTTTTGAAACAATGTTAAGAAGTTAATTGTAAAAATAGTGTGATACTCGAGCCGGGAACTGAAAAAAAGTGTATAATGATTAACGAATATTTAGCGACCTTTTTTCCACAACCGTAGTTAAGCCCACACTCTTAAACCATTGTTTAGGAAGTAAAACATTTTTCTTAAAAATTTTCTGCTCCACCTTGTAAAATTTTTTAAATGTTTAACTCACATTTTAAATTTCCACACTTCTTCTGTTTTAACGTGTTTAGTTGCTAAACATAACTTGTTTAATATCTACACGTTGGAACTTTAAGTGTTTAAAAGGAGGGACAAATAACGATTTTAACTGCTCAACATGTTTTAGAATGCTGCAAATATGTCTTTAAATTGTGACATGTTCCCATAAAAATAGTTAGTCTTTTGATCACATGTAAAACGGATAGAGGAACAAGTTTGATAAACGAGTTCTATTTTCGAATTGGTGTACCTAACCATGCTACTTTATCTGTATAATGTCCCTAACTGAAAAAAATCAAGACTTAAATTAAATATTGATACATTTCCACCCCATGCATAATAATATGACTGCGTGTTAGGTTTAGTGAAAGATCATCTTCTCCTGAACTGGGAGGTCAAGTTTGATTCCTATTTCACAAGCAATATAAAAGACCTGACACCGGAGCTTACTGACTTTGTGCATAATGCTCCCTTTAAGCAAAGGAGTAGGGCAAAATAATTCAGTGCCCCACAACTGGAAAAAGGCCGTTGGTCATGCGTCGCTACATTACACTGGAGTAACAGCGACTTCGATGTAGTGGTAGAGCATCTTTTCGTCACCCGGAAAAAACAAGTGCTGTTGGCAGGTCGAGCTTCACCAAGGACCGAAAATGAAACCTTCTGCCGTTGTGCGCAATGCTCCGAGCATTGCACACAACGGCCGAGATGTGAGCTGAAAGAGAGTTTTTCGAGGTCCGTGTTCAGTGTAAGCATTTGAGTAGGAAAAGAACCCAGTGCCCCACGACTGGAAAAGGTCATGCACTCTAAAAACACCGGGGTTAAATTTAACCAGGATCGGTGTTCTATTTACTCCAACACAATCCTGGTTAACTTTTAACACAAATCCTGGTTAAACTAACACAACTTCGGGTTAAAATAACACAAATTCTTGTTAAAATAACTAGGATTTGAGTCAGTTTAACCAGGAGTTGCGTTAAAACTTAACCAGGATTATGTTGGAGTAAATAGAACACCGATCCTGGTTAAATTTAACCCCGGTGTTTTTAGAGTGTGGGTGTCCTACATTACGACAGAAGGTTAAACAGGTTGATGCGTAAAACTCGATTCAACCATGGAGTTATATTTGGATGGAGACAGAACGACCGACCAACCAATGAACTTACCCATACATACATTAAACCTTAGCCGCATACCACTGCAACATCCCGCTCCTGACTCCTCTAATTTGAAGACACTATGAGCTTGAATGGGTAGAAGCAAATGTTTTTGTTAACACTAATTAACCGTAAGGGGTAATTACATTTTATGGGGGTGGCAGATGTATGGTGCTTCAATTTGAGCTATTACGAATGAATATTTCAATGATAACATTTTAAATCTTTCTAGATATCGGATGAAGATTATGACACTGTAGACTTTGAGGAGACGGGGATTACAAATCAAGAAAGGTAACCGTACATGTTGTTAACTTAGGACCTGTTGTCTGCAAGATGAAAACTTTTCAGCAATCTTCCAATCACACAAAATTTAATTTTCAGCTTTGCTACCAAAGCATTCCCTACATTTTCCTTAAGTTACTCTAAAGAGTAATTTCACGTGACGTCATTATTGGGTAGGCACGCCCTTAACTGGCAAAAATGAACAGTCACCACGTCGTTCGTTAGCTGTTTTTCAGCGAGCTACATACAAACTACACTTTTCAGCAGTTCGAAGCACTCTATAGCAACTTGCTTACCAGCAATTTTTAGGTATTGCACTCCTTTTACTTTTGCAACCATTGGTTTAATCAAAAATTGATTTCATTTAAAATAAAATATTTAATATTTTCGTGCAAAGTTGAAAATCTCCCAACCTTTTAGCGGTCAAAGGGGAAATGTATTTACGTCAGTTTGACTAGTGTACTAATCCGTCCTGAGTTATGATTGGATCTTGAAAAACATGTGACGATGCCTTTTCCATTATATTATGCAATTTAGGAGAGTGTACTCATTGACTTACCTTGATGCAAATTCCTGAAAAAAAAGAAAGATACTTGAAAGTGAAATGGGACGAAATCAGATGACACCTGGCTGATGTTTCATAGTAAGATTGGGCGACTGCTTTTTCCCTTTCACCGGTGCTCAATACCCCGCGGGGTGTAATCTTGAACACATGTGCAAACAAAGCGTGAGTAATATGAGACGAACAAGGGGTTGATATGGCTGATGGCGACAGTTATACATCCGTTTTATTTAAACGGACATTTTAAGCTAATTTGTAGCATTTTCTGCCTTCAGAGCCCTCTGCCACAGAGTTCCACATGACTGTGGGGCCGCACATTCACCATATGGACAAACAGTGAGTGAAACAAAGGTATGTAGGATTGTTTTATTACATTTTGTCCCTGTAATGTCAGATTGGAGCACGTATAGCCCGTTTAACCCCTGATGACGCCATTGGAAGATCTTCATGAAAATGGTTTTTATACTTAAAAAAACGCAATGCATATGTAAACCACAAGAAAACCGCGAAAAAGTTCCTGAACACATCCATTTGACAAAAGTATAAGGGCTGTGCTGTAGGTGCGGTGGCGGTGGAAGCGGAGGGGACAAGCCGTCCTAAATTTTTCATTGGGGGACTGACCCTCCTAAACTTGTAGATGAAAAACGGGAGATTTATTAAAACGAACTTAACAAGTATATAGATACTTACAGGTAAAGAGCAGTTCCCCAAAAATTATTTTGAAATGAAAGCTAAATATCACAATTTTAATATTATTTCTCTTCAAAGTATCTTTCATTACATTTTATGATTTAACTATTGCATATTCAAGGTAAACCAAGCAGTTACTTCTAGTAAATTTCACATTTGTAGAGAAAAAAACGTTGTCACATGACTCCCAACAGCCAATCATGAAACCGGACAGTCTACTACACTATTTCCATTTTGGGATGACTGCCTTTGACCTTTAAGATTTACAAAAATCAATAACAGGAACTGCTCCGAATCAACCAAATATCAAAATCAACCAAATATAATGCCTTAAAAGATTGAACCTCGACATTTGAAACTTGCGGCTTTCTTGAAAACTGTTGCCATCACCAAGGTACACTGACCAACTAAGCTGGCTGCACGAAGCAACACTACTTTCGGAATTATTTCGGACACAACGTAACCGTTGCTTTGAGGTCTTTGAGACTTGGGCATTTGGCATTAAGCATCAATTTGTCTAAGTTGTTTATCTCCCGTAAATTTAATTTCTCATTGAAATGAATAAAAATACAGTAGCCAACCGTAACTTCTCAGCGGAGTAATAATATTTAATTGTCCTTCCTTGGCTGCAGTGCATGATTTGGCGAGGTTGGGTGAGGCAAGAGCTGGGCAAAATAGTACATACATAATCCTCGAAAGCTGTGTCCCTTTCAAACATAACATAATAACATCAGATAGGATATATACAAACACCTAGGCACATCGTCACGGTGGCAGGGGAGTAGATCTGGTTTGTGGATTAGGGGCAAAGCTTTTCCAACAGCCGATCCCTCAGATTGTGTCCGTTACCGGACTCGCCTTACGAACGCGAGCACACACCTACACACACAAACAAAAAACACGCATACATACTGATATTGACACGCATATACACACAAAAAAGATAGAGGGGGCATTATAAATGCAGTGAAATTGCTCCAAAATAGGCTAGTATTAACGTTTTTTTTTTAGAATTAGCCCTTAAGTCACCTGTACGTGACATTCTTATATTTTTTATTCTTCCTGCTGTCCTTTTTTAAATCTGCCTGATTTATTGGGGAAACGATTTAATTCCCCCCCCCCCCCCAATATTTTCATTCGTGAGACGATCTCCCCATGTCCTAGGGATCGATGCCCCCATGTCTTGAGACGATGACCATGTATTTTTTTAAGTACTGAATCTGATTTTGGTTTACTCCCCCCCCCCCCCTCTCTCCCGCCATATGAATGTTTTCGCCGCCATTCTGTAGGTGTCCGAAAGTAAGAAGGAAAATAAATTAAACGATTCGATTATTAAAAAATTGGTCAAGTTCGTGGACGATGACGCCCTTGATTGACCTGCTTGTACGATGGTCACATTATTTAAAACCAGACGGAGTCGGCACTTGCCATACTGGTACACAAAAGACGGTATCTCTTCCCAAATATGTAACTGATTTGATTTGAGACTGACACTTTTTATATCTCTGAATCCGACCTGTCAAGCATGGTGTAATTCACTCGCCCAGAAGTGGGGTCCATCAGCATGAAATTTCCAATTCTTTGCTTACACGTATAAGAAATGGCTGCAATTAAAATAATCTCCAACAATTCCAACAATTTCATACAATATGAGGGTTAAGAATTGCATTACTGTATGGGTGATAAAATTAAGAACATTTATGACTGACAGTATGACAGTATGGTTTTTTAATGTTTTCTCAGAACAAACCAAATGACAAGATACAAGACCTGTTGAACAATCTTGCGAATTTCCGTGATGTAAGTACCTCAAAGTAGCCCTTATTTCTTGTACAATTTTCTGCAGCGTTAAGTTTTTTTAACTAACAGTAGATCTATAGTGGTTCTTAACCTTTGTGCCCATTGTTACGCTTTTCACCGGTACCCTAACCTAAACAAGTGAAGAAGTACAGTACGACTGGTGTATTTCCAGGACACAAATATTTCTAGAGGAGTGAGGTAACCAGTGCAGTGTGGAAGGCAAAGCGATGCAGATGAATTTTTTTGTCTCCGCGAAAGCTGTATAAAGGGGGGTCGTGTCCCCATGCCTCTTGGAAATATTTGCCTTCTTAAATACTGCCAGACTTAAAATGGAGTTGAGGAGATTTATTTGAGCAATGTTTGCTATCCTTCCGTATCGCACGATAAGATGTAAAGATTAAGGGACAGATGCCTGCTATGCATGGTGTTCTAAGTGTCTGGTAGTATAGAAGTAAGTCAGTCTAGTGTTTAAGAGAGAATGTGAAGTATAGTAGCCTGTTTATGGACTTGTGACGGTGTTTTCATCCTGTGCCTTGTTGGTTTTGTGATTTGTAAGTGTAAATTAAAAGGCGTTATCCATGAAAACGGATAATTTATTTAAGGATGTCTCTGGTTTTTTTACACGTTGAGGCATTTTACTTCAGAGATATTTCAATTAGTGAATTACATGGTTCTTGGAACGAGTGCATGGGGATAATCGGAGAAGCCCTTTCTATAGTTTTTGTCAAATGCCGTTCTTTGTGACATGGTCGCTACCCTTCTTTTCTTACAGTTTGAAACATCCGAGCAAACTAGCTGTTGACGGTAAAGTTTAGGCGTTGGCATAATAAAAACATTGAACGGATGATTCCTTTTCACTTTAAAATCAAGCAACTTATAGCCGTAGTAAGACCGACAAACTAAAATTATGTTTTATTTTGCTCAGAATTGAAGACCATCACAGTGAGTAAGGGACAGAGAACGTGTAAGATAACGCAGTCTTCCGGATGGGAAAATTGCGCAATATTAACTGCGTAGTTTTCTTCTGACCTAAACGTTTAAACTAATACACGAATCGCCCTGACTGATAGGCGCTGGCTTTTCCGGTGACCACATCATCAGCCGAACGACATATGATACAGTTGATGATATCAAATGCTACCGTGGCTTTAAAAGCCATTTCGAGATTTTGATGTGTTTTAGTGGAAAGTCAAATGTGTGCCATGCTCAGGATTATATCAGCTTCTAAATAACCTAGTAAACCACAACCCAAGTTTTTTTTTCTTTTGTTCTGCATTTTGTTAATATTCTCACATTAGTTTTTTTGATTGGTGGCTCTGTACTTGGCGGCATGGAATATAGATTTGGCAATTTTGTAAGACAAATTTAAAATGGTTCCCTTTAGCAACCGCTCTCTCTACCCTTTAAAAGGGTTTAAGGTCACAACAGGATTAAGTACGTTACAAATGTACTTATTTTAACCATTTCGGTGAAATTAGCATTGATATCCGATGAATGGCTCTCAAAATATGAGCACATCAAGTTTTTTTAATTTTTAACAAAAGTGAACTTGAAGCAAGCACATGTGACATCATATCCCCACAATAGTGCGCAGTCTTTTGTTTTTATTTAAACTTTAGAGTCAATTTTCTCCCCAACACTCCCACGCATATTATTTAAATGTGATTGCAAAAGTGGCATGAGAATTTTAAAAGAAGCATTCCTTGTCAATGTGAGGAAGTGGTATAAGCTCTGCTGCCCTCAAATTCATTTTGGAACACAAATCTTCTGATTTTATTTATTGATATCTCGAGAAATACATGTCCGATTTCAATGAAACTTTCACCAAACTGTGTACATTTAGTTCCTCTTCCACATATGACAATTAAATTTTTGCTTAAACTTCCTCTTTTAACCTCATTAGCAAAGATTATAGCTAACTTACATCTCTTCTAATCTGGAAGTGTATGCTTGTTTTGTTCAGTTGCTGGTGATCATGCGATGCATTCACATCAGGGAGGTGTTAATAACAACAACCTGTTCACATACTGGTGGTCAGGTTGAACTGCCGAACCGTAATAAGCACCACCATCGAGCAATACTGAGAACACTGAGGAAGTTAAAAAAAACCTGAAATTGTCATTTGTGAGAAAATTTTGATATTTTGAACTTCCAATACGAATAAAATTCTGACAGTTTTGGCTACGGCCGAAAAATATTCCAATCTTAACACCATTATGTACGTAGCACTCACATATACTAAAGCTTGTAGCATAAACATTTCTATTTATATCACCTCCCATCACTAATGTTTCAAGTGTATAAATTTTCAACACTGATATCCTTTTCTTAAATGCGCAAAACTCATCATCATAAAAAATTCACCATCTAGTTGGTAAAATTTAGCAACTCTCTGTTAATATTACTAAAAGCTCAGACCGCCTACATTCGCGAGTATGAATGGCTTGCATTCTGGTTTATATTGCCAAAAAGGCTGCCAAAGTAGTCCCTAGGTTTTTGTTGGTAGTTCCATGCGGTACCAGTACCCCTGGTGCCTGGTTTCTAGAAACAGTGCATCTGCGGGGTAGATGTATCAGCATAGTATCCTTTTCAGCAACAGTATACACCTTAGGACTCTAAGGACAATTGCAAATTCAACGTTCCTCTTCGGAGATGTCGGGAGATTTGCGTAAGTCATGATCTTTTCATACTTGCTCATAACCACTCCCTTTTCCATCATTAATTACGAAAATATATAAACCAACCTTGAACTCTCTTAATGTGTGTCTTTATGGAGACAAAGAGTAGTGGAATTGCGTGTTAACGGTTTATATGGTTGATCTTACGAGCCAAGTGCATCAATTAGGGTTAATAGGTTATAACAAATACAAGTTAAAAGGAATAAAACGTAATATGCTTCAGGGTATTATTGAGATATAAACTTTATTCTAAAAGTACTTTATTCACTTTATTTTCTCAGCTAAAGGTTGATGGACAGATAAAATCCATCGTGTCAGAATACGTGGATGAAGACGCTTGGGATCAACTGGGTCGGGAATTAAATATTCCTAAAAATAAACGCAGAGAGATAGAAGATAAGAGAGACAGTATTTTTGTCAAAACAAACGAAGTGCTCAATTTGTGGTGTGAGCGATCTGATGCCACTATTGGGGTAAGCAAGCATTAATCACTTTAATGTATAAACTGAGTGAAGACTTAAAAACAGGCTTTTACAATATACTGATTAAAATGTATTTACACTGTTTTTTAAGCGAGCGAAGGTTTGAGCTTTGTAATGAGATATCGCTTTGGCTGATGTAAATGTGCACTGTTATAAAGTCTCTACGCCATAAAATTTCTAAAAGTCAAATTTTTTTTCTGAATTACTTTAGTTGTCGTGAAAAACAAATTTTGGAAGCATTTCTATCTAACTTATTTCATAAGACTTATTTAAAAGGGGCATGTGAAATAAGCATATAACTTCCATGATATCAATATTGAGCTCTCTGATTCGCATAATTCAAAATTTACTTTGACGCTCTTGAATATTTCATTGGAGCCTGTGGCCAGGTGCAAATATACCATGACAAATGCGTGGATTTAAAGGAAATGAAATCACCGACATTAGTTATCGACCACAGCAGTTTTAGCTATTCCAAACGAGTTCGATGGATGTCTAACCGTAAGGTTTTTTTTCAATTCTGATTGAATTTGTTCAAACGCCTTTCGGCCCTAACGGCGGCAAGAGTCGTCGTCTGCCCTTCTGTACCATCTTTTTAAAAGACTGACTGTGCAGTTGACCTGCCAGTGTTTTGACGTGCAGTGCAACAGCGTTGTTAAAGTCCTCTACCAACCACTGTGCAGCTTGCTATTGAACACGAACTTCAGAGGCGTTCAATACCCCGTTACGCTTTAGCGCATAAAAAGATAGGCCGGGTTAACATCGCTTGTTAAAAACAAGCTAGGGACGGGGGGCGAAGAGGTAAGCATGGGCAAGGTGGTTTCCTGAAGTGTAAGAGGTAGTTTTGTCCAAACTTCTTCTCTGTAGAGCATGCGCGAACAAATGATGGCGCTCTTCTTTAAAAAGTGTTGGCCGCACCCTCCTCTTCGAAAATCGCGGATGCGTCAAGGAGAGTGTATTTGGTTACTCTCACACTAATGTATACCCTCCTACGTAATTTCATACTGAAATCTTTCTCATGAAGTAATTTATTCCATGAAAAGCTCCATTTCAGTTTCTTTTAGATGCTCTCGTTAAAGTCAACTTAGAGGACCTCAAGATTGTGCTGGAAGATGTGTACAAAGCACTATCAGACAGAGATGGCTCCCTGTAGCCCAACGGATTACATCCCGGTTTGCCACGACCATTCTTACCTAAATTTGGATTGGATTTCTCTCGCTACAAACTGGTGCTGGATCTTTTCACATAGATACGTAACACCGTTGGTAGATGCATCTGCTAGCATGTCTTTGAATTGCTATGAAAAATGCGTGAAACTCCTGTGAAAATGGAGTATAACGTTTTTTGATCAGTTAAGGCTTGTCATTGAAGATAAATTAAACAAAAATTTGACTTGTAATGAAGGATTACATGAAAGCCTCCGCTCTTCTCACAACGCCACATTTGGAAAACATTCTGGCTTTCAGTTACATCTAAGTATAATTCGCATACACAACAGATTGATCATAATTAATAGTATTTATCAACTTAAAGTTGATATTGTTATTGATTATTCTTATCAACTGGAAGATGCGGTATTAAAAAGTGACATTATCACAGCAGATACCGTCTTTTTTCCCATAAGTTAAAAAGTCTGCGGCTGTAGAACACTCTCTGAAACCGGGCAGTAGTAAGTCAATTACGCGTCATATTAGTCCTAGTTGTGACGCGGGAGTGCGTAAAAGCTCACCAAATGTTGCATCAAAGCAACCTTATGTATGTGGCATGGGTGCGTCATTTTCCACAGCAAACGTGCGTCAAAGTCCTTAAAATGTTAGGCTAATTTCATGGCGGGTGATGCGTTAATGAACTAAAATCTTTGACACTCCTAACAAACATTGAACGACTTTATCCGGTGGTCAGAGTGTTAACTAGTTAGATGGAGTTTCACGGCACGGCTCAGTCTCTAACCGATTGGTTAAAGTCTGTCCGGCAATCACCTTTTTTCTATTTGTGGCTCATTGGCTTGTTTTCCTTTCTGAATTCCTACGACAAACACAATGAAATTTCCATTTTCAAGTCTTCGGTATGGCCTGGCGAGGAGTCGCACTCCAGACCTCCCGACTGGAAGCCAGGTGATGTAACCACTTGACCATGCAGTCAGTCTGGTGGTCAGTGGGGGGTTGCGTATATTAATTTATAATTGAATAGGTTTCTCCTTTGTTTCGGACATATTGCGACGCTATTATCAACGTTCTTTTTCTGACCACAATACAGTCATTTTCTTATATGCTAATGATTACAAAATTCGAGATGTACAATAATCTGTTAGTTATTTTCTACCAGGCACTAATGCTTTTTAAAATTCTGATAACTCAATCGTTGTAACAATGACTTAGGTGCAGGTAGCACCAGACCCTAAAAATTTTTCTTCTTAAAGGAGCGATTAATCCAAAGACTTATTATCCATGGAACAGGTACCACATCTTAGTACTTAAGTGAAATTTCCATTCAATTTAAGACCACCGGCAAACGGTGTTTTCAAATATGTAATCCATGAGAGCTTGAAACAAGCAGGGATTATATCAACCCTCGTTTAAATAAAAAATGCTTTGTTTGTTTAATTGTGTGTTTCAAGTCTGTTGTGTAGACGTTGAGGTAAATGAATATAAGAGTCCTAATGGGGAAGTTCAAGTTTCATATTCCCAAAACATGGAATAATGAAGGAGACTAAACGTGCGGTTTAGTTAAAGAAGGACAAAAAAGTAATCAATAATGATTAAGCGCTTTGAAATTAAAGCTGGCTTTAAGTTTGCTTTGCGTTTATATTGGACTTTCTAGCTACTTATATCTTGCAAACCCCATCGTTTAGAGGCGTCTTGCCCATTGGAGCACGGTGGCCGCCCCCGTAATTTTGTCCACTGTCTTTAATCTGTATCTTAAACGCATTTTAAAACCATAAACATGTCAAGGTACTATGCGAGGTTAATTCTTTTTGACGAATATAACTCTTTAACCCTTCTATCATGGTTAGTTAGCTGGACTTGGTCTTTTAGTTAGAATTGCTGGGAAAGGCTGTTCCCAGAGCTGTCAGTTTTATTCATTTAACGCAAGATTCGAGCATTTCAGCGTATTCTCAAACTTTTACTCTGAACCCCTCCATGTAGAACTCGCATGCACTTATAACTCCCAACAATTTTTCATGCTCATTTGGATTTCTTGCTTATGGACAAGTGACAATTCCGATCGCTGCCTGTTCCCTATAACTTGAACTGCACCCAAGTCCTTTCTTGAAATCAACTTGAACACCATTCTGATAAAAGTCACATGCATGCCCTCAATACAATCTGACAGTGCTTTCAAAGCTGTTAAATGGTTCGTCATGGCCTGTTACATACTTCACAGAGATTATCATACCCCGAATCACTTTAAAATTCGTTTACTGTTCATCGATGCATTATTGGATGGTTACTTACTAATTAATAGCAATATAACCACAGTCCCAGGAACAAATTATTTCCTCATCTATATTTCTATTGGGTTTCATTGTAACTCCACTATCAAATTTGTTTGTATTCAATTTTAGGCTATCAGTACCACATTTCGATACTGAGGTCTCAAAATGTTTCCTTGAAAGTCAAGGGGGCACGAAATGCCAAAACATCCCAATTTTGACATGCAGTACGTAATAAAGCTCTAGAAGTGCAAATTCCAAAAATCTAGAGACATTTTTTACACACAGTCCCTCTGACGAGACTCTCCGACAGTCCGAGCGAACCAATCGTGGTCGCGCTCCGTGTAGATTACTCTTGAAAGAAACTAGGCTCGTTCTTGGTATTAATTTATGACAAAGCGGGCCAAAATACAACGTTATGCCCCACTGTTTAGCGTATTTATCTTACTGTTTCATTGAATTGGAAGGGCACGGTTTACCTGGCAGAACGAATTTTCTGATCATTTTTCAGTTTGTCCAATTTTATTATTGAATCTTTAATTTTATTGCGTAAGAAAGCTCAAAAGAACGAACGCTTCAATTCTAACTACAAGCCTGGAAACGCCATTTCCAACTGACTGGGAGTGGCGATGTTCCACAATTTTCTGGACGCTCTGCCCCAGCTAATAGTGGCACTCCGCTTAGATAGTTTTCTGGGCAGCAGCGTAACTCTCAGATATGACAAAACCTTATCTCAGTCTAGAGTGCCATCAAGTCTCCAGTTTCAAAGTTGTCGTTGTTGTTGTGTGTAAAAACTTCTAAATACGCATTTGTTACATTTTTCATTTTTAAAAAACGTTTTGAACCAAACAGAAGCATTTGTGCATAGTTGCATGCTTATCTTAAGTCTTTGAAATTTAATTTATTGGTATTTATTGAAGAAAGTTACTACTGAATTTAAGGATATTTATGGTTTTGTATCTTTTCTGCAGCAGACGATATCTTTAGTTGAGGAATTTAAATAATACATGTAAATTACATCAAAGTATATCTTTTGTTTTATCTAACCAGTGTAAGAACAATATCGTTGCCTTTACCTTTTTGGATGTTGTTCTTTCCTTATTTGCTTTTAAAAAAAATACAGTACAAATTGATCGCCTTTGATCATCAGTTAAGCAATTTTATGTTGCTGATATTTCATTTTTTATCACAAGACATCGTCTTTTGATTTCTTTACATAATTTAATTGAGATCATTAAAGGGCCAAAGCAGGCTCCCAAGGCAACAGAAAAGGAGCTAATGTATCCACACAGAAAAAGAAGTTGAGGGAAAGTTTTCACCTTACAATATTTTAACAAAGCTCGATATGGTAAACTACGAACGCTGTCTCGATTCCCGTATGTATCACGACAGCAATATTGTAAGTTTTAAGTCAAAATAAAGTCTACTATAGCGTGAAACGGGGGACGGGGGGTAGGTCGTTCACTATCTGACGTTACCTTGTCGGTGAAATGCTTTATTTTTTGGGAATAGCACGCATTGTATCAGTAAATGCATGATTTACATAATTTAATTTAAAGCTTTAATTTAAAGCTTAATTTAAAGTTTTAAATGCCACTCTTATGGAGTAATGAGCATCGTTCTCAAATGACATTTAAGCAGTTTTTATATTATGTTCTTGAGGTTGTGAATATTATTCATAATCTAATTGTTATAAGTGATTAACTATTCCAATCTTTGAGATATAAAATGTTGAATTTTATTCCATCAGTAAATATTGCTCCCTGACACTGAGCTTCATGGCTTTTAAACCCTGGAATATCGCAAACAACAGACTCACCTTAACATTTCTACCAGGTGTTCATAGCCCATACAAAGACTAGGGGTGTACCTTACTTTTCAAAATATCAAGAAATAATGTTTCTATGTAATTATGAATAGTACGCTTTTCTTTAATTTCGGATATGAAGTTGTTATTGATAAGTTTTTTTTCCATTGTATGAATATTTTGAAAAATTGGTCTGTGGTCAAAAAATTGTTTATTTTATTCACGCATGTTTTAATTTTATTTTGCATAACTACAATAATTTTGAAACGGTTTTGGGCTTTGATGATTCAAGTTTCAATAAGTAAATACTTTGGCCATTGAATTACATTCTAGTCTGTCACATAACACGTGGAAACACAAATCAATCCTCAATTTTTTTGACGGTGAATGCCTAGTAATTTGAAGTTGATCTCAAAGTACGTCCCTGCACTGTCAGATTTTGGAATCAAGATCAAAGTGTTAATGTCCAGTGTTCAAAGAGTCGAAGTTTCTAATGCGCTTTACTTAAAAAAAATTAATTGCGAAATTATTTTGTGATGTCCTTCTCCTATCGCTGATACCCGCTGCTTTTGTTTCCGTTTGGAATCGATATAATTTCGAGACCTTAGAGAGCTACTCTTTCCTTGCATAACACTCTGACTGGGAAGTTGTTAAGAACCAGCCACTTTATTCCATTTGTTCACCAGTCGAGATTAAAAGTTTACTAATAACTCAAAGGTAATGGTTACCGTTGACTTACTACCTTTAGGCACAGCCTCCTTGCCCTCTAGGACATCTTCTATAAAGGTTTTAAGTTTAACGGCTTCTACATGATGTTGAATAAATATAAGATGTTTGGATAAGTAATATCGTGATGTATCATCTCCTTAAAATAAAATTCAGGAATCACCAAAATACAATTTGTTAAGTTCCCCATTACTCGGAGGCTTTGCCGGAAAAGAGAATAGGCCTATTGCGGCATCCAGATAGGTTGAGAGCAGGCGGCCACGCCCCTTATCGAAATCTGTTCTTTATTGTGATTGAACGAAAATTTGATTTTACACAGGTGGTGTTCCATGCTTATCTCTCATTTGTTGTAGAGATTTTCGTTACTGCGTTTATTAAAGAACCATGAGCACCATTATCTCGGATTTTTCGCAAATTACCAGAATCCCCCCCCCCCCCCGGTGTGGCATAGAACTGCAGCATAGAGCAGTGATATGTATCCGCTTGTTCAACGTTTGCCCTAAACTTGGCAGCAGAAGTAAAAGATGAGGGCGTGTGAGTCGGTCTTGTAATACCTTGAGTTCAGGACTAACAACACAACTTGTATTTCGATGTTTACTTTTCCTATCTTCATTCTTTTGCTAAATTTTTAAGTACATGAAGAACAGGTAGTTAAGGTCGAAGGTGAGTGAACACTTTTTGTTTTATATCCCCTGTCCCGATGTACTTTTTTAAATTGTAACATCTCCTTTTTTTTCTTTTTACCCCCACCCCCTTTTCTTCCTTGAAAGCACCCTAATCGTAAAACGCTCTGGATTTTAGAGCGCTTCCCTTCACAATACCTTGATTGTACATAAAGTTCTATTTCTGTATATTGTGTAAATTGCTATGATATATTGTGAAAAGCAAATAAATGAAATGAACTCCCATACTATACAATAATGTGGAGATGTTAATTGAGCAGTCATTCCCATGCTTCCATCAATGAAAAGATTGCATGGGAAAGCCCGACTCTATTAATGAAACGGTTCCCTCTAGGAAATGCCTCAATTGTTTTTGAGGAATTATTCACTTTTGGTTAATTTTGTAAAAAATCATTCTTTAACCTTTACAGTGGAAAAATATCCCCGAGAAAGAGTATCCACGAAATGACGTTCACTCTCTAAGTTTTCTTTTATACCATTTCTCCATGTCCTCTCCTTTCTTCCCTCTTCCGCTTTTCAAAAAACCCTTAGGTCAACTCTGTTGGGGTTATTTTCTTAAAATAGCCATGCGAAGATTATGTCACACTAAATTTGAGAAGACTGGCAAGGTATTGAGACACTTCTTCAAAATTATGCATTTAGCAATAATTCTACTTGAAAATTTGGATTCCATGGAAAATAAACGCTAGTCTTGATGTGCAATGTGTCAAGTTGAGGACAATTTAAAGGGCCAAACATCTCACCCCAAACTACAATTTTGGTACGGGGGTTCCGAAAATCTCAATTGGCCCAGTTCTTTGATTGACAGCTAATTCAACCAGTGCATAGTACCAAAGCGCATATTTCACAGCATGAACGGTACTGAGGGTGCTTTGATTGTACAAATTGAGTTTTTTTATACTCACCTTCAAGCAATAAACTGAGATTGTATCTGGATGAGGATGAATTTCAGATAATTGTGGGAAGGGCTTCAGTAAGAAGGTTACGAGAATTGGTACTGTTTGGGGAAGAGAACTGGGCCTTTAAAGCTAGCATTAAAAGAAAATTGAAAAAGAAAATGATTAAAAAAATCAGAATCCCGTTGTGGGACTAGTTTGGTGGGGTTTTTAATTCGACTGTAAGACTGCATCTTCTATGGTTCATCAAAATTGCACACAATATAGTGTTGTGTTATTTTATTTCTTTCAGATTATGAACTTTACTTGAAAACTGCATTTCAAGTAAATGGAATAATGGTTTAATATCCCTGATAGGTTTGATTAGAAAACACTTCCTGAAAATAGCTAGACCAAAAGAGAAAAGAATAAATTAAGTATACTCAACTTAACCAGCTCGCTTCAACAGTGCCATTAGTTCAGCCATAGTGTGAAACTGAAGGAATATGTTACATAGAATCACGAGTAAGACTGCAACAAAAGCTTGCTTGAGACAATGTACTTTCATCCCGTTTAATCTACTAATGATTTAATGCCCTTTGCACTCAAAAGTGAACGACAGCTTGACCACACGTTTTTGAGTAAGCCTAAGTTAACTGGTCAAACTTTCCTGGAAAAAAACCTTTTAGATTATGCGGTTCAGTTTTGACTTTTGAGAGTGAAAGTTCCGTAGTGCTAAACAAAATGACCTTGTAGGTAAATGAAGTTAACTGCTACCAATGAACATCAAAAGAAAGTCTTGAAGAAAGCTTGAAATATGAAAACAAAATGGACAACTGAAAAAAGATATGTATGAATAAATAAGATGAAAAACGTAAATATGAGATGTCATTTATGAATTTGTCAAAAATGTTTATACAAATTGCTTGGACAAAAGAATTTTACAGGATATACCGAACAAGTCGTACGAGAGATATAGCGGCCGAATCTCTTTAAATGTTTGTAACGGCTGAACCCTTGCAGTCAAACAAGAAATCATCTACTGGCAACTGGAATCGACTTTATACGTGTAAATCTGCCACTGTGAAGAATTTTGTTCCAATTTTCACAATCCTTTTGAATTGACTATCACTTCCCTTGATTTTTCACCAATAGACAGGTTCGAAGTTAATATCTGCACATGCGTTAGTTACCTTTCTGTTCAGGTCAACTGGTAATAAAAACATTTGGCCATCAGCTGTAAATACACGGAAAAGTGTTACCCGTTCACCTTTGATCTATTGCGTAACATAACGTCTTAAAGAAACTTCGAACTGGTCTACTACTTAAAAAATTAAGAAAGACCAATAAGTCGCGTGCAAACATCGCTAGGAACGACTGTAATGTTATTGCATTGGACGTAAACATTTCCCAATACGTGTTTAAGATTTCTTCAACGATAGTGGCATCCGTTCTTAAAAATTGTTGATAAGGCCAATCGTCAGATCGATAACTGTAAATGGGCAGTAACATCCCTTAGTTATAATTACTAGATATCCCGCGTATTGCAATATTGGAGACAATTTACATAACAGGAGCCAAACCTAAAGAGCTTTAAAATGGAATTTAGAATATTTTCAGACTCTGAGTTGGTTTTCATGTGTTGATTTGTGCTACACCTTTGTTTTGGCATGGCACATCGCCCTTGTCATTCCGCGTACATGTAAGGAAGTCTAGAATGTATGTGGAAGAATTGGGTGTCAGTGCGATTATCTGAGCAGAACGACGCCATCACTTGGCACAGCGAATGCAAGCCCTTATAAAAAAAAAACCCACACAGCCATTTTGTGCCTTCCCATATGGGCAATTTAACTTCCCATACCAAAAGATTACTTCCCACATGAAGATATGACTTCTTATACGGGAAACTGAACTCCCCATGTGGGAATTTAACTTCCCATATGGGGATTTCAACTTTCCATATGGGAATTTCAATTCTCAAGTGGGAATTCAACTTTTTGATGTGGGAAACTCGCACAGGCGTCAATATTATCCCACATAAATTCCTGTAGGATTTTGTAACTTCCTAGGAAGCTGCTGTTTCCTGTAGGAATTATGTGGGATTTTTTTATAAGGGAGAAAACGGCATTTTCAGACTGAATTGCGCTACGCTGGTCGATAAAGAAAATGTTTAGCACCCACTCCAAAATTCTCACCGTGGTCCCCATCTAAGAGCACTTTCCTAAAATTGAGGGGCTTGGTTCAGTGCCTTTTTTATTTTGGGCTGAGCCCCAAGGGCCACATAGTTTAACCTCCACTGGGTTAGGCCTACACATTAATTATGTCGCGGTCAGTTCATAGAGATGTAATCCATTTTCATCACGGTCGTCTGTTGGGGCAGATTGTTTATACATGTAAATATTTAAAGCAGTTAATATGGCAAAGACAAACGTTAACAATCCTAATGCGATGTAAATAGAAATATTGAGTATTTCCTGAGTTATAACTCCACAAGAATTTCTGTGAACGGTAATGTTGAAAGAACAAACAGCAACATTGCCAAAAGTGTCCGTAAACGTGTAATTTACTGAAGTGATTCCCTCTTTGAAGACGCTCGCTCTTGGAAAATGTGACTGAGTTTGTTCAACTGGAAAACCTGAGTTTTCTTCGGCAAATGGTTCCAACCAAACAACAGTAGTTGAACCACGGCATGCTCGCACGGACTTGTCCAGCTGACACAGAGAAATTCTAGGAGGGATCACGTCTGTTAGAAAAATCAATGAACACTTCAGTTCTTCAAAATGTACAAACGTTTAATGCAGTTATATAAGAAGGATTGTAATACTATACCAGGGCTTTCATTAGTGTCCGTATTTGCGTATTGTGCGTACTTACATGGTCATCAAAGCAGTAATGTAAAGAGTCAAATACGCATTCAAATATGAATGAAAAGAGTATGCATACTCTTTCAGTTTTAGTGTTGAAGTCACATACGCATCGTATAAATACCCTGTGCGTTTTTGTATCCACCTCTTTCAGTTTGTAGGAAAGTGTAAGCCAGTAAATTCACGACAAATAAGGATGCTATTTGAACAGTGCAAATCCGTTCATGATCTTCATAACGTACACATTAGGGAGTTACATGTCCTTAACTTCGCGGTAGACCACATGTTCGTACAATGTTACATAGGCGTATGTCGCACCTTCCAAGGTACCGTGTTCTGTGTTTATCTAATTAAAACCACCAAACGTACACGATAGCATCATTTGGTAAATCAGTACACATAGCACATGCCACGGTCATCACAAGTAAGATGGATATGCTAAGCAGGCAATCCCTGAGCTGAGCATCAACTTTAACAGTTTTAGTATGAGCTTGATGGATCGCCACAGATCTCGATCAAAACCTTAATAGTATCAACTTACAATGACTTCAAAAAATTATATGAACCATTGTTACTCTTACTATGATAGTGTTTGGCATTTGTGATTACATTCGCAAAGTTTTTGACTTGCAAAAAGAAGAGCTTTTAGTCTCGAAATACATTATAGAATACATCTCTTATGTGAGCTACTACTCTCTGCACACACTTTGTACTGTACAGACAGTACTCTCATTATGGTAAGCAAGATCGATCGTCAAAAGTGTTGCAAATGAACTAGTTGGTCAATGATGCCAGAAATATTTACTTGAAATGTGCAAAAAACCTTTAGATAACAACTTCAAATAAATTTGCTAGCATTAGTTCCAAGATTATTTCACTTGGACTTTTTTTTTTTTTTTGAGTGGCCTGTTACTTTGACCATTGCCTAACATACAATATATATGTAGGCTAGGCTACACAAAGAACCTATCCCTCAGGCTCCAGATGGGTTTAGTTCATCAGTAATGCCCTCACTGTAGTACAGCTTCGTGAGTGCATGGGGTTATATTTTCTCCGTGATTAGTTTGTTCCAAAATGTAGACAGGTTGTTTCATTTCTGAACTCACACGTTGGCACCCATAGAAAGTCGATCTGATTTATCAACAGCCTACATGTCAACTGTGCTTTTCAAAACTTACTTCACTGATATTTTAATAAATTTTGACCATAGGCTTTATATTAATGTTACGAGAAGGTAAACAAAATGATGACTCCAAGTCAATCCAAACTGAATGAAATTGCTGGAACCCAATGCCAAATGTCATTCATATAAACTTCCGAAGCCATGGGGGAGGGAGAAAAATCATGGATAACCCCCAGGAAAATTTGGTTTTGGCACCTACTCTCCCAACATTTTAAGATGTTTAATAATTAACGTCCTTTACATGGGGGTTTCTCACCTGCATTAGGTTGTGCACAATAGTACAGTATTACACTCAACACAGTGATATTTTTTATTTTATAGGGAAGAACCTGACAGACAATTCGGGCTAGCTGTCAAATACCCTTTCAAAATTTTGACTGGCAGTCAAATACCCTTATAAAATTTTGACTGGCAGTCAAATAACCTTTCAGATTTTGACTAGCAGTCAAATACTCTTTGGGGTAAAAAAATAATGAAAGCCCTGCTATACAACAGGTTAGGTAACAAACATAGTTTCCAATGTATACTTTAAAAAATTGCCGTAATTTTTACAGTTACTCACGGCATTCTCATACAGTAGGATACTGTAGTCGTTTCTACCCTGTAATTTACTCTAAACAGTGAGCAACAGCATGTGAATTTGTTTCGTGTTGATTGCTTTTATCATGTTACAGTGCTTTTCTGTACGTAAAACGCTTACATCTTTCGCCTATATACGTATTCTATACGTACACGTATACATTTTGGCTCGAAGAATGTTTAGTGTTCATGGATATTCAGTTCCTTTTAGGTGAAATAGTTAAGGTGGTCATGACACGGCCACAAAAACTTTTGTGTATTGCAAGATTCGATACATTAATTTACCAATATCATCTCACATCCAATGAAAAACCTGTACAATTCGACATAAATGATATTTGAAGGAAAACGTTCATAAGTGTGTATTCATGTATATATTACATAGAATCACGAGTAAGACTGCAACAAAAGCTTGCTTGAGACAATGTACTTCGGGCTTTCATCCCGTTTAATCTACTAATGATTTAATGCCCTTTGCACTCAAAAGTGAACGACAGCTTGACCACACGTTTTTGAGTAAGCCTAAGTTAACTGGTCAAACTTTCCTGGAAAAAAAACCTTTTAGATTATGCGGTTCAGTTTTGACTTTTGAGAGTGAAAGTTCCGTAGTGCTAAACAAAATGACCTTGTAGGTAAATGAAGTTAACTGCTACCAATGAACATCAAAAGAAAGTCTTGAAGAAAGCTTGAAATATGAAAACAAAATGGACAACTGAAAAAAGATATGTTTGAATAAATAAGATGAAAAACGTAAATATGAGATGTCATTTATGAATTTGTCAACAATGTTTATACAAATTGCTTGGACAAAAGAATTTTACAGGATATACCGAACAAGTCGTACGAGAGATATAGCGGCCGAATCTCTTTAAATGTTTGTAACGGCTGAACCCTTGCAGTCAAACAAGAAATCATCTACTGGCAACTGGAATCGACTTTATACGTGTAAATCTGCCACTGTGAAGAATTTTGTTCCAATTTTCACAATCCTTTTGAATTGACTATCACTTCCCTTGATTTTTCACCAATAGACAGGTTCGAAGTTAATATCTGCACATGCGTTAGTTACCTTTCTGTTCAGGTCAACTGGTAATAAAAACATTTGGCCATCAGCTGTAAATACACGGAAAAGTGTTACCCGTTCACCTTTGATCTATTGCGTAACATAACGTCTTAAAGAAACTTCGAACTGGTCTACTACTTAAAAAATTAAGAAAGACCAATAAGTCGCGTGCAAACATCGCTAGGAACGACTGTAATGTTATTGCATTGGACGTAAACATTTCCCAATACGTGTTTAAGATTTCTTCAACGATAGTGGCATCCGTTCTTAAAAATTGTTGATAAGGCCAATCGTCAGATCGATAACTGTAAATGGGCAGTAACATCCCTTAGTTATAATTACTAGATATCCCGCGTATTGCAATATTGGAGACAATTTACATAACAGGAGCCAAACCTAAAGAGCTTTAAAATGGAATTTAGAATATTTTCAGACTCTGAGTTGGTTTTCATGTGTTGATTTGTGCTACACCTTTGTTTTGGCATGGCACATCGCCCTTGTCATTCCGCGTACATGTAAGGAAGTCTAGAATGTATGTGGAAGAATTGGGTGTCAGTGCGATTATCTGAGCAGAACGACGCCATCACTTGGCACAGCGAATGCAAGCCCTTATAAAAAAAAAACCCACACAGCCATTTTGTGCCTTCCCATATGGGCAATTTAACTTCCCATACCAAAAGATTACTTCCCACATGAAGATATGACTTCTTATACGGGAAACTGAACTCCCCATGTGGGAATTTAACTTCCCATATGGGGATTTCAACTTTCCATATGGGAATTTCAATTCTCAAGTGGGAATTCAACTTTTTGATGTGGGAAACTCGCACAGGCGTCAATATTATCCCACATAAATTCCTGTAGGATTTTGTAACTTCCTAGGAAGCTGCTGTTTCCTGTAGGAATTATGTGGGATTTTTTTATAAGGGAGAAAACGGCATTTTCAGACTGAATTGCGCTACGCTGGTCGATAAAGAAAATGTTTAGCACCCACTCCAAAATTCTCACCGTGGTCCCCATCTAAGAGCACTTTCCTAAAATTGAGGGGCTTGGTTCAGTGCCTTTTTTATTTTGGGCTGAGCCCCAAGGGCCACATAGTTTAACCTCCACTGGGTTAGGCCTACACATTAATTATGTCGCGGTCAGTTCATAGAGATGTAATCCATTTTCATCACGGTCGTCTGTTGGGGCAGATTGTTTATACATGTAAATATTTAAAGCAGTTAATATGGCAAAGACAAACGTTAACAATCCTAATGCGATGTAAATAGAAATATTGAGTATTTCCTGAGTTATAACTCCACAAGAATTTCTGTGAACGGTAATGTTGAAAGAACAAACAGCAACATTGCCAAAAGTGTCCGTAAACGTGTAATTTACTGAAGTGATTCCCTCTTTGAAGACGCTCGCTCTTGGAAAATGTGACTGAGTTTGTTCAACTGGAAAACCTGAGTTTTCTTCGGCAAATGGTTCCAACCAAACAACAGTAGTTGAACCACGGCATGCTCGCACGGACTTGTCCAGCTGACACAGAGAAATTCTAGGAGGGATCACGTCTGTTAGAAAAATCAATGAACACTTCAGTTCTTCAAAATGTACAAACGTTTAATGCAGTTATATAAGAAGGATTGTAATACTATACCAGGGCTTTCATTAGTGTCCGTATTTGCGTATTGTGCGTACTTACATGGTCATCAAAGCAGTAATGTAAAGAGTCAAATACGCATTCAAATATGAATGAAAAGAGTATGCATACTCTTTCAGTTTTAGTGTTGAAGTCACATACGCATCGTATAAATACCCTGTGCGTTTTTGTATCCACCTCTTTCAGTTTGTAGGAAAGTGTAAGCCAGTAAATTCACGACAAATAAGGATGCTATTTGAACAGTGCAAATCCGTTCATGATCTTCATAACGTACACATTAGGGAGTTACATGTCCTTAACTTCGCGGTAGACCACATGTTCGTACAATGTTACATAGGCGTATGTCGCACCTTCCAAGGTACCGTGTTCTGTGTTTATCTAATTAAAACCACCAAACGTACACGATAGCATCATTTGGTAAATCAGTACACATAGCACATGCCACGGTCATCACAAGTAAGATGGATATGCTAAGCAGGCAATCCCTGAGCTGAGCATCAACTTTAACAGTTTTAGTATGAGCTTGATGGATCGCCACAGATCTCGATCAAAACCTTAATAGTATCAACTTACAATGACTTCAAAAAATTATATGAACCATTGTTACTCTTACTATGATAGTGTTTGGCATTTGTGATTACATTCGCAAAGTTTTTGACTTGCAAAAAGAAGAGCTTTTAGTCTCGAAATACATTATAGAATACATCTCTTATGTGAGCTACTACTCTCTGCACACACTTTGTACTGTACAGACAGTACTCTCATTATGGTAAGCAAGATCGATCGTCAAAAGTGTTGCAAATGAACTAGTTGGTCAATGATGCCAGAAATATTTACTTGAAATGTGCAAAAAACCTTTAGATAACAACTTCAAATAAATTTGCTAGCATTAGTTCCAAGATTATTTCACTTGGACTTTTTTTTTTTTTTTGAGTGGCCTGTTACTTTGACCATTGCCTAACATACAATATATATGTAGGCTAGGCTACACAAAGAACCTATCCCTCAGGCTCCAGATGGGTTTAGTTCATCAGTAATGCCCTCACTGTAGTACAGCTTCGTGAGTGCATGGGGTTATATTTTCTCCGTGATTAGTTTGTTCCAAAATGTAGACAGGTTGTTTCATTTCTGAACTCACACGTTGGCACCCATAGAAAGTCGATCTGATTTATCAACAGCCTACATGTCAACTGTGCTTTTCAAAACTTACTTCACTGATATTTTAATAAATTTTGACCATAGGCTTTATATTAATGTTACGAGAAGGTAAACAAAATGATGACTCCAAGTCAATCCAAACTGAATGAAATTGCTGGAACCCAATGCCAAATGTCATTCATATAAACTTCCGAAGCCATGGGGGAGGGAGAAAAATCATGGATAACCCCCAGGAAAATTTGGTTTTGGCACCTACTCTCCCAACATTTTAAGATGTTTAATAATTAACGTCCTTTACATGGGGTTTCTCACCTGCATTAGGTTGTGCACAATAGTACAGTATTACACTCAACACAGTGATATTTTTTATTTTATAGGGAAGAACCTGACAGACAATTCGGGCTAGCTGTCAAATACCCTTTCAAAATTTTGACTGGCAGTCAAATACCCTTATAAAATTTTGACTGGCAGTCAAATAACCTTTCAGATTTTGACTAGCAGTCAAATACTCTTTGGGGTAAAAAAATAATGAAAGCCCTGCTATACAACAGGTTAGGTAACAAACATAGTTTCCAATGTATACTTTAAAAAATTGCCGTAATTTTTACAGTTACTCACGGCATTCTCATACAGTAGGATACTGTAGTCGTTTCTACCCTGTAATTTACTCTAAACAGTGAGCAACAGCATGTGAATTTGTTTCGTGTTGATTGCTTTTATCATGTTACAGTGCTTTTCTGTACGTAAAACGCTTACATCTTTCGCCTATATACGTATTCTATACGTACACGTATACATTTTGGCTCGAAGAATGTTTAGTGTTCATGGATATTCAGTTCCTTTTAGGTGAAATAGTTAAGGTGGTCATGACACGGCCACAAAAACTTTTGTGTATTGCAAGATTCGATACATTAATTTACCAATATCATCTCACATCCAATGAAAAACCTGTACAATTCGACATAAATGATATTTGAAGGAAAACGTTCAAAATCCAGTTTCGAAAAAAGGCGCGCAACAGGTCACCTGACTTTTATGACGCATTTGGCGGCACAAACCCCGCCCTATTTAAGAACGTGCATCTAAACGTGGAACTAATGTTACGCTCGGTAAAGTTATCCTATCAATTTCATGAAAACGATTGCATCACAATACTCGTCCAACATACAAAGCAAAAGGCGCGGACCATGGTGGGGATTCGGAGCAAATAATTGGCCAATATGTTGGCGTACATATGCGCGCTTGTAAAAACAATTCTGTTTTTGTGCAAGAATACAGAACAGCTATGGACATGTATGGACAATCCACAACAAGCGCGTCCGAACTACGAGTGCGTCTTCATTGTATGAACTGTTTGTTGAATGTGCTATTATTATATTGAGAATACTAAGCAGTCACCGCGTAATGTACGATTCAAAATGTAGTGAGTGTTACCATGCGCACTATTCGATGATTATGAGCTCCCTGGTACAGTGTTGCTAACTGGGTCCAGTGACCGTGCCTCCAATGACGTCACCGTCTTGAGACGCGCTGTATATGTTTTTCGCTTTCGGATTTCAAACGAGCTGAGCCTTTATGGACATAAGTTAGAATGGAAAACGTTCACCTTATGTCAAGGTGTACCCACAGAATATATACCGGAAACTTACTTTGGCCGTGTTATGCCCACTTTAACTATCGAGTGTTTAATTGTTCAAGTTATTCCTTAGCACAATATTCCACTGCAATTTGCTTGTGAAATGTACAAGCTTTCACTATTCATCCCAGCCGCCAATTAGTTAGACTGTATTCCAAAGTAACATTGCAGTCGGTAATTTATTTTATAGAAACGGGATGCTTGTTGTTTAAAATATAAAATTAAAGCTGTATCCACTACTATTCAGTGATCACAGGTAAATCGGAACATAGGGAACGGGTGGTCAAGTGTTATCCTTCAGTGAATGTTATAGTATACTGTCTAGTATGAAGCCGTACATGACAGACCAATGATGTAAATGGTCTGAGGGCAGTGAGGTTAGTCAAGTGTTGTCTTTCAGCTGAGGTATAGCTTCTTCGGAAAGCAGTTTATAGTTGTTACGCAGAGCGGCCCTATGGCAAAGGGTCGGGAGGATTTAAGAAAAAGATGGCACTACAAATAAAGAGTGAGTGAATGTCAAATGTTACCGTATCCGGCCCGTGCAACTGTTAGAAGTAAATTACATCTATTTAGGTTCATCTTACAGTTACTGCCCACGGGCGTCACCAAGGGGGGTCGGGGTGCGAACGACCCCCCTATGAGTTTTTTTTTTTTTTTGTACCGAAACGTTTGGAGAATGTACCAAAAGTCGAATAGGGATTTATTCTGCCATTGCAGAGTTTAAATACCTTTTAATCTGTTGAATGCCTAATCTCGCTGCAATTACAGATCCAGTCCCTCAAATTACCATTTCACCCCTTACTTTGGGTGAAGTGCCGCCCGCTACCATACACGTCCTATTGGCTATATGTAGCTACACCTTTCCATAGTATTATAATCACATATCAATGGTGGTATTATGAAATACCTTTAAATGATATCTTTTCAAACATTTTTATTGAAACTGTATTAGAACGATATTAATATGTTCATCTCTAAAATTTTGTTCGTTTTTGGGTGGGTAAACTGCTTCATGTCAGTGTAGGCTCAGTATACCTTATTATTAAAACGGAAGTGCGCCTGCGGGATATTTCAAATTGACTTAAAATCTTCATGAAAAAATAGTTCCAAGGACAATGATATTGTTGCAGCAGTCGACTTTCTGGGGGTTTGACAATTACGACACACAGAAGAACCTGTCAGGCGGGATACCCTCTCTAGATTTCGACTCCTAGCTAGCTCACTGAAAGCATACCATGAGCTTGTGTGTGTTTAATATCCACCTTTGACTCAACGGTGCTATATGTCAGTATTATCCCACCAAAATCTGCCGAGTCAAAGGCCATTAAGGTTAGAAAATGATGGTACCGATTTAAGGAATAAATCACATTTGGCTGACTATTATGGTGAATAAACAATCGAGACTTCAAAATGGCAAAATAACGGAAGAGGCGAACCCGGTCCCATTATATGTTACTAACTTGGAGTCGAGGCGGTTTTTGAGACGATAATGGTCAGAAAAATGTGATTTTCCCTATTTTACCAACGAAAATGTTTGAAAAACTTATTTTTCTCACTGATTTGACGTTTATTGACCGTGTGTAGTAAAATTATAGGTCAGTGTTTAACCAAATTCAAAATACAGGTTTCTCAACAACGGATGGTAGAGATGGTAGAATTGAAAATTAACTTCCTTTTTTCTATGGATAAGTGTCAAACTGGGTAATGGGTCAATCATTATTCTAAATCTCATCTAATTTCTTCTGTTCTTCCTCCAATTTTGGTCGGCGTTTTCAATTTTTACCTCCGTTGCCTTCTTTTAATGGAATAAATGACACTATTTTCTAGGTCTTGAGGAAGAAAGCTTGAAATTAAAAAAAAAAGAAACAACTGAGTACATTGGTAATTTATTGTGCACAAGTTACTGTTCTGTTCTACAGAGCCATATATCTTAAGTAGTTTCATATGCGCTGTTCATTGCAGATTTGAATGATTTTTTCTCTAAAAAATAGCAAAGCTGTCATGAATACATATTTGTATATATATTTACCTATTACGTCTACTCTAAAGGTACATGCTGCAATTGCACCAGCAGAATTGTTTGCTGTGTACACAATTTCAGTAGAACCAATTTTAAAAGAGTCGCCAGGATAGTGTGTCTGGTGGGCAGAAATCATATTGTGTATCACCGGTTCACTCCAGGTAATGTTGGCTTGGTCAACAAAAGCAGCTAGATTGTATCGGATAGACGTCGGACAAAACAATATCTCTGGAGAGGGCACTGTTTCATCTAGTTCTGTGGGCAAGAAAATATGTATGCTGAATTACGGACATATGTCTAATCTCGATAAAATATCAATGAAATTTAGTGCCAATATTATTGAATCTTTACCATCGTCGTTAGAACCACCATCACCCTCGATGTCTTCATGATTACAATCATCTCCGTCATCGGCATTGTTTTTACACAGGCATTAAATTTTATTTAATATTTCCGATACTTTCACATTCATTCATAGATTGAAGTCTTAAAATTTCTTTCATTGAATCCGGTAACCAAAGTGGGTAAGTGGCAGGGACGACGGCACCTACCCCCAGACACATTCACAAGTTTTCTCACTATTCCCAGCCTCCCAGTGTATTCAAAAAACGTCCACGAATGATACTTTTGAATGATCGACATGGTACCGTAACTGGGGTGTCTCAGAATGGAGGGGTTGAGGATGAAAATACGTGTTTGTTTCCACAGGAGGTATTCAATGTACAGATACTTGTCAACTGAAAGGGTTGTCTCATCACAAGTCAACCCCGAATCTGTGTGACCGTGACCCCATCCCGTAACCTCGCCCCTCCATCCACCCAGAAGACAGGGGCACTAGGGCCGCAAAGGGGCACGGGAAAGACCGTTGTTTGCAAACAGTCTGACAGTAGCGATATCATGTGGTATCCTGTTTGCGACAACCTTATTCTTAAGCCTGCCCACAGATAGCTTAAGCAGAATTGGCTGTGTGTGAAAAACTGCGAGTGCTAAAATTTCGCCCTTCCGATTAAAATCTGCCCTCCTTTTGCAACAGAGTGGCATGAAAAGTCTACAAAAGAGAACGGAACAGTACTATAATCACGATAGTGCTGCTCCCTCGGCAATATAAGTATATGCAGGCGGTCGGTTTGTATATCGCCAGTATGACACAGTATGATTTTGGTTACATACATGCCCGAGAAATGGGAGCACATGGGAATTTTATCAGGACTATTAATTGCATTGAGAGATATAAGCTCATTACACGTCACAATTCATACGACAATTGTAGTATATCCACATGGCAAGGAATTTTCCATTGCGAAAAAAGCTAATATTTTTATAAATTCGTGGTAAGGGTAACATCGCCTTAAAATTCATGTACGTCTATAGTCATCATGTTATTCAGATTTTTGGCTCAAGTCTACTGGAAAAATACCTTTGGGTCTTTTGCCAGCTTTTGTTGAAATAGTTTGCTCGGCATTTCGGCCTCAATCAATTCAAAAATGCAACAACTTCGATTGCGTCTATTGCATACTAAGAGTACCGACGTTTCGAAAAAGGACAGTTTTCTGTCACGGTAAAACCCGCTGTGCAAATAAGACAACGGGTATGTGCCCCTAAACGGAGGTCAAGCCTCCGTCAGGGACCTAGCAAATCGAAGCCAGCCAGAAGCAACGGCTTGTTTTGGGCACCGAGTTTGAACGAGCAATCGGGGTTAAATGTTTCGGTTTCTTTTAAAGACAGCATGAAATTACTTAGATCTTTTTTAGGAAAGTTAGAAATTTGTGCTGTATGGGAGATCGTCCTCCTTTCACATTCCAGCTATTTTAATTTCCCCAACTTTATTCTTAACCCCCCAAACGGTGGTGAGCCTCGAGTCATTGTGCATCATTTAACACTATTATAATTTTAGTATACTTAGCTGGCATTGAACACAAAGTCAAAATATCAATCAGAACGCTCCCTGATGCAAACTACACTGTTAGAAATTTCTCTGTAAAATTTACATAATTTTTATGGCAAATTTTTTTCCAACCAAATAATGTTTTTTTTACAGCCAGACTGTAATCATGAAAAAACATTAAGTGTTTGTTTTTTCTTTACAGTTTTTGCATGTAAATTAGTTTACAAATGTCTACTGTAAAATCGAATTACAGAATTGTTCTGTTTTTTTTTTTTACCTTAATTTTATGTGAATTTACAGCCTACTGTTTTCATTCTCGGCGTTTTAATATTTATTATAATATCGCTTTTTTCCTTTCATATGTTATTACGTAACATACACTTCACCATTACGTAGATCAGGTATTTGCTTATCAACGTAATGTGTCGTTACGAAGTTATTTTCAATCAAAACACAATGAGGATACTTTGTTATCACATTGTTGTCCAGTAGACTGCTATCTCTAGGAACTTTGTAATTGGAAAGTCACATTTTTGGTACAATATAATAATTGTTTTTAAAATAAATATGACAAAGAATGCAAATACATTGGTTGCAAACATTTCCAGACAAGGTAAACAATAAGTTTATCACTTCCTGATTAAAAAAAGGCAAAAAAAAAAATTATTCACAGCAACAGCAATCCTTTTGTTAGGAAAATGCCTACAAAATAAGCTCCACCCATTTATGCAAAATGAGATTTACGTCATAAAGTGGTAAATTTACAGACTCTTTCAAGTAAATTTGTGAAACGTTTTTAATTCGATCAAGTGCATGAGCGCCTGTGGCGATGAGTTGACATCAGTATACCAATTGTCAGTATAATAAATGTAAGTTAATTTTCAAATAGGGCCATAAATTTGCCAAAAATGTTTTCTTTTTTAACTGAAACTTCGCAGAACGATGCATGTTATATATTGAAAATTTTCTGGCTATTTCTTATTTGTTTGTTTGTTTGGGCTTATTTTTGTTTCTTTTTCAGCGTAAAAACAAAATGAATGTTTGTTAAATGACAGTATATTTATGTAAAATCAGAAAAATACAAAATACTGTTAAAATGTCTGCACATTTACAGAAAAAGTTTTACAAAGCAGTAAAATTTGGTTAAAAAAGCAGACAGAAATGGTTTTTCAAATAAACAGAAAATACATGTTAAACAACCTTTTTTTATTGTAGAAATACAAAGTGTCTGTAAAGATACAGAAAATCTCTATTAAAAGTAAAATACAAAAAGTTTAAGTTAAAAAAAGTCTGTAAATTTACAGAAATTTTTAACAGTGTAGTAAGTTGCATCTTTCGACTTTGATGCCAAAGCCAAAAGGTGCAAAAGTGAGTGAGTCCCTTCCGCTAGTCGGGATTCAGTATTGAGACGTTGCATACGAAACATGACGCTGCATCTGCGTTAAGAGTCTTCCACAAATTTAGGTAACATAAAGAGAACAGGCTGAAATCCTTATCGATACCATATTGTGTCTCTTGGAATCTGTCCACGAAAGAACAATATCCAAATTGTGGAACCTTTACCTTTTCACAATCAACTCATTTGTTATCCCTGAAGAAGTGTAACTGAGAAATGAAAGCGGGCGAAGCGCGTGGAATTTGTGAGTTTCTCTTAATTTCCGCTGACTAACATTAAATATCTGATATGCCTTTCGAGGTATTTCTCCACCATTCAACCTGGATGGATGTATCGACAAAATAGACCAGAAGCTAAAATCGGTTAGCGCCCATGATCTTTGGCTTTCAAGAGTGGTATTCGGGCAGGTGGGAGCGACCACCAACTTTATCCATCTCTCGCGATTTTTACTAATGTAGTCTACAGGGACACTGAAGTCTGGGCCGCAAAGTTTTTTTTTTTTTTTTTTTTTTTTTTTTTGTGCAAGGGTTCAAAATTGTAAATCTGTGTGCTAAACATTAGAATGGAATAACTTAGCTTTGATTAGACGTCTGAAGTTTGGAAGACAATTGAGTAAAGCCATGTTTCCATTTAATGTACTGCCTTTTATAAGAACTTTCAAAGGTTTAACTTAAAGAAACTGGCTTTTCAAATTAACAGATACAGTACTAATTTCCATCATGACACCCTTAAAAAATAAAACCGAAACTACGTTCAATGTGGTACTATCCCCCCTGATGGTGATCCATGTGGGTTTTACCCACGGAAATAATAACCCTAGTTATGGTCCCCATGCAAAATTGAATTCTGAAAAATCCCCCCCCCCCCACATATTGCTAATATGCACCTAAAAAGGTACAAATGAATTGATCTCAAATAATGTTAACTGTTACCGTCCTAATTTTTGGCTTACTGTAGTTTCGTGTACTAGTCGTGATTGAGATTTTTAGCGTCTAAATGTATTTTAATGTTAAACTTACTTCGGAAACTTCCCCAGAATAAACAGTATGGAGTACGGAGCTTTGGGAGTTGAAAGTACAGGTTCGTAGAATATTGGATCCGGCCGGATTCAGTCATGTAAACTTTTTCATTACTGCCTTACTGTAAAGTATGCAAAGCATGCTCTTTGCCAGACTGGTGTAACGATGTGTAAATAAACGCCGAAAGACACTAAGAGTTGTCGGTATGCTTACAATGATAACGCTTGTGTACCAAGCTCCTTCTAATTTGAAGAAAACTCCTTTAGTCTACCCTTGTCACAATTGCTACGTTTGTCAAATCAGCAACTTTAAAAGCATTCAGAGCTACACCCTTCAGTCGCCAATGGGCTTCCAATTTTAAATACAGAGAATGGTTTGGAGCTGTTTTAAGTGGCAGGTTGAGAATGTAAAGATTAGTATAAAAGTATTATGCTCTGTCCGATACACAAGGTGTGACCCACTTTCATTGTGTATGAAGCAACGATTAAGTAATATGTACAGGAATACTATGAAACCATATAGCATGACGATTCAACGATTTCAAGAATTTTGCAATGGCTATCTCCTTATAGAGTCCAGTGGGGCATTTAATTTTGTTGAAGTCAATTAAAAATTTAATTGGCTGTGTATTATCAATTTGACTCCTCCCGGGTATTGACTTGAATTTACCGCTTAAAATTAAACTTACCAACAACGGAAATGGTGAACATACATTGAACCAAATTATCCGCAAAATCGGTGAAGTTGAATACCACATTTGTGTCCCCACTTGTAATGGATCTCCTGATGAGTGGGATGATTGACGTACTACTGGTAAACCAGAATCATCAATTGCAAATGGTTCCTTCCAGTTTGGTTTGATACTGATCTGATCTCTTCTGATATGGTATGTCAAAGGACCTTCCGGACAGTCATACAGTATCGGTGGTGTTATATCTACTGGGCTTTCTTCTTTTCCTTTTCGTACAAATGTTAAAGATGGTATGAGAGAAGATTAAAAAAAGATCCAGGTGACCTATATTGTTGTCCTACAAGACATTCCTGAAAGTTTAATAAGGGTTGGCAGAGAATCACTTAATTTGATTTGTTTGGTGTTACAAACTTAATGTTCTTTTCTTTTTTTGTTTCTGGAAATATTAACGAAAAATGCCGACCAAACTTACCCCAGAATAAACGTTTGTTACATGAAGGACAAAACTACCAACACTTCAATATCTTTCACACATGGAAGGAAAAATCGGTCTATGTATGCTATTCGTATGCTATTAAAGCGTTTTTTTCTTTATGAGTTGAGTAATAATAATGGCGGTGACGGTGATGGTGGTGATTTTTTTTAAAAGTTTGTCTCAAAGTTGGACGTTCTTATCAATGTTGAGTGAGATATTAGAGTTCTCAAGGAACTATTGTAACAAAGCATTAACAAAAAGTAAATTGAGCAGCACCCTATTTTACCAATGACAATGACCCAGAATCTGCACAACGCTTCGTCTGAACTGTATGCTACTTCCGTTGCGCCAACAGGAAAAAATAGTCCCGAACCCAACGGAGACACTTGCTTCAGCACTATGGTTTCTCCTGTGTTCGTGTAATGAATAATTGGCGTTTTCCATTCTACAAAAGACGAGTTACTCTGTGATTCTACGGTGATTGCTCGTCTAGGGCATGACATTCCATCGGTTGGCAGAGGATCTATTGTAACAGATGGATAATTTTAGAACAGTAGAAAGTTTGACGAAAGTTCTTTTTTTTTGTTTTTGAAGTTTGACCTATTGCTAAATATTTGAAAAATCTGATCTCTCTTATTTCAATTCACAACTCGAAACTGTCCGGAGACAGTTCGAGAGTGGTTTCTTACTAAAAGCCCATGATAGGACAGAAAATGTGGCGAAGAAATGGAGGAAGGGGGGTTAGAGCCTTCCCCCCTCCCGCCGCCATTACGCAACCTCGCAATGCAAAACACCTAAAATAGCGGTTTTTTAGACTTTTCCCTCATGTCGTTTCCCCAACCCCCACACCCGCCCCCCCCCCACACACACACACATGACACCAACCAACCCCCATGACACAGGTTGGAAACTGGGCCGCTAACTAACTAACCCATGACACAATACTGGCTAATCGCCTGGACAGAGAAATGATTGAGAGGAAGCAAAGTTTTCAAGAATGTTAGACAAGGGAATTTTTTTTTGCTTTCTTTTTCTTTTGAAAAGTCATGTTTCATAAAAATTGAAAATTGTATCGGATTATTGTGCGGCAATTTCTTCTTGTAGAGCAACCGCATTATGGCACCCGGAAATGTCTTAATGTCATAATAATGTTGCTTTGGCTGTCACGCATTCCGCACGGTTCGTATTTTATGATCACTACTAGCGAAATAGTATCCCGAACGAAGAAATACTTTGATACCACTGCAGAAACAGTTCCACCTAAACGCATCTAAAACCAGTGAAACTATTCCTCTAGGGTTATTTTCTTTAACATACGACCTTTTACGCTTACGCATTCGGATCGAACTTAAAGAAGGTGATAAAACAATATCACCCCTAAAACACGTACAGTCTGCAAACTTTATAAACACCCAAAAAGCATTCTACAACCTTCTCCTTTGTAGTCAAACAATTTAGAAAGAATAGATTTTTCCCAAATTAATAACTTTTGGATGGAAGGGTGTCACCAACGAATTTTTTGGATTCAAAAAAGTGAAAATTTTTGGATAAGCGGTGACATAGCTCAAAAAATCGTTCCGGTACCAAAACAAAGTCTATACTCTCCAATAATGCAATATAGATACTAAAACTAGCACACTAAGAGCAGTTTGGTCAGTGTGTGGTAGTTTTCTCAGCTTTTAAATTGGCCCCTAAAAAGGGCCGATTCGTTCAATGATTGACTCACACCAGCTTCTACACACGAATATTTTAGTTGTAAGCTTTAGGCCGTAATGCATACGACGCCTTCCCAGTGTAATTGGGCCACCGGTCGTTCCATGCTTTCGCATAGGCGTACGAGGTGGACTGTCCCCTCCCCCAATTTCCGTAAGATAAAAATACGGGAGCAAATTTGGAAAAAGTCGGGCAGCATTTTGAAATTTAATAAAAAATTGCATGTTTTCCGAAAAACTGCTAAACGTGAAAGAAATTTTAAAAGGATATGTCCGAAACTTTTATGTGAAATCAACAAGATTATATTTAGGAAACCTGTTGCTGAAAAGAGCAACCATTCTTCACATCTTGTATTTAAATCTTGTGAAAAGTAATGCTTTGAAAAAAATTGCTCCAAAACAGAAAAGTTTATATTCAAAGCAAAATTGTCTTGGAAAGTAAAAGTTTTCACAAAGATTTACCACATACTCGGGTAGTTGGTGAAAAAAGTTTTCGTAGGCTCCCCACTCTATTCTGTAGTCTTGCGAAACTTTGCCGAAATGGTAAAAACTTCGTTCGAAATTTGAGAAAAGTGCAGAATTAAAAGCTTCAAATTAATTCCACGGAAAGACGGAAAGGTGTCCAGATACGGTGTCCCAATAGTTTACTATCTATCCTGCCCCTAGAGCTTAAATTGGACAACCACAATCAAAATTGGGTATGTTTTTCTCTCAATTCAAAATTAAACAGTGTGAGAATGTCTTCTGATTGTTTCCTGAATATCCATTAAATGCCCACCTCATGACGGGACATTTTTTTCAAAAGGTGCTGTGAGTAAAATCATTTTTGAGGGGAGCTCAGACAATCACTTTGACAATCTCATCATATAATCCTCAAATAAGCACGTTCCAATTCCGTTTTATATTTTCCTTCGAGAAAAGACACAAGGCCATTTCATTTAATATAAGTGGTTCATTTTATCTGGTAATTTTCTGATCACTTTTTAAATGTTGCAAACGAAAGCTCAAAACACTAAGGACTGCTTAGATTCTTTCTACAGTCCTATAAAATGCCATTTCTCGCATCTGAGGGGTCCGCATGTTCAAAATTTTACCGTGAGCTCAACCGCAACCAGCGGTGACACTCCACTTCGATAGTCATCCTGGCAGAAGACTAGTTTGATGTGAAAATTTCTTTGCGAAGGGAAAATAAACATAGCAACTGCTTAGGTCTTCCTTATAATCCTGAGAAATGCCATTTTCAGCTGTCTGAGGGGCCGATTTTTCAAAATTTTCTGTTCCCCCCTCAATAGTGGCGCTCCGCTTAGACATTCGGGTAGAACATCTCTTGCGAAATATTTTCTCCCCCACAAATTGAAACTCTCCCGTACACCTGTAAGTGATTGTTGCCCATTTTAAATATAATTTCAATGTCAGAGCCAGTTTTCAATTTTTTAGAGCATGTAAACCTGGAAGTTGTAAGCTTGAAGTAAACGTTACGCTCAAGATATTTTCCAATCAATCGGTTACATTAAATGGAGTTTTATAGCCCAGTTTCCGACCAATTGGTTCAAGTCGAGCCAGCAAGGGCCCTTTTCCAGTTGTGGCCCACTGGTTTGTTTTCCCTTCTTCTTCAATGCTTATGCTGAACACCAGGCACAATGGCAGTAAGTTCCGTTTTCAAAGTCTTCGGTATGACCCAGTCAGGATTCGAACTCGAACTCCTGACTTCAAGTCCGATGCTCTAACTACTCGACCATGCAGTCGGTGTTCCAATCAATCGGAACTCTGGCTAATGTTTCATGCGTTCGTAACACAATATCACAATTTTAAGAACAACACCATAGTTTCTATCTCAAAACTAATAAAAAATGAATTTTACCACCTCACACCTGCAAATTTTAGCTCCTTATACACACGACGTTTCAATCTTATCGGAACACATATCTCACTATACGTGTTGAAACACAAATCCGTTGTAAAGTGACAAAAAACTTATACCAAAATGTCTTCCGACTACAAACGCAAACTACATTTTCTTATTTCATTGCAATATCAAGACCGCGTGTTTGGTCTAACGGTAAAGCATCCGTCTCTCACGCGTGGAAAGCCCGGGTTCGATACCAGGGTCGAGCCATACCAAATACTCTTAAAATGGAACCTCCTGTCGTTGTGGGTGATGCTCCTCATAAGCAATGGAGTAGGGAAAACAAGCCAGTGAGCCACAACTGAAAAAAAGGCTCTGACCGTCTCTACTTGGACCAACAGGTTGGAAACTGGTCCGTAAAACTACATCTAAATAACTAAGTAACAAATTCATCGGAACATCGGTCGATGAATTTGACCTATTTTTCGCCTTTCTAATTACCGGAAGCACAATATTTACAAACCTGATATGATCTTTAGAAAAGATATCGCTCAATTTTCCTATCACCGTTTAACTGCTTTTGAGAAACCTCCAAAAACAGAACCGGTATCTTTCTGTTAATTTACGAAACTTTCTATGCCCTCTTACCGTAAAGCTCTACTTAATTTTAGAAAACATATCTTCGTCATTCCGTTCCACTTGTCTTTCTATCACTGCATTTTATAAGCAATTTGCCAACAGCACAGGGTCGAATGATGTGAAATATCACGTACCAGTTTGTATAGTTATAACGAAGGAACAACCAGCGCTATTGCCACTTCCATCTTCGAAAAGATATGTGACGGTAGTTGACGTAATAGAAAACTCATCGCCAGGAGAGTGGGACTCCGCAACTAAATTTGCCACACCGGAAATATCGGTAGCTGATGGTGGTATCCAGAAAGCTCTGCCAGTTAGTCTTCCCCACTCAATGATTACAGTTTGATCATCCGGACAGCCTGTGATGATCGGTGGCTGTGTATCCACTAGGAACAAAACGCATTTTGATAATAACAGTTATTACCCATGCAACTAAACTGGACGGGAAATAGGCAAATTTGGGGTATACTCACATAGATCGCTCTTTAGTACACCGTCTTATTGGTTCCCTACCCAGTCTCACTGGTTCCCTCATTCACTTAATTTCTTTTCATAAGTCCCCTGTGTCATGTTTTATATTTACGATTGAAAATCTTACTGTAAACCTAAACGCCTACGACGCCTTCCCCTGTCAGCAAAACACATGTCATACCATAGACCTATTTCCAAATAGCAATTACAATGAATTGTGGGATAGAGTTTTGGGTGTGCGTACATTTTCACCACAGTATAATGCCATTGACAAAAAAGACAAACACCAAAACTCTATCCCACAATCCTTTGTAATTGCTTTTTGGAAATAGGTATATGCCTTTACAAAAGGTACAAAAGATGCAGGATATAAAATAATGATGAGTAGATTGTCCCAACATACCAGCCCCTACAGTGATAACGAAGGAACAAAGAGCACTATTGCCATTTCCGTCTTCGAAAACATATGTTACGGTAGTTTTCGAAATAGGAAACTCATCGCCAGGAGAGTGGGTCTCAGCAACTACATTTGCCACGCCGGATACATCGATGGCTGTTGGTGGTGTCCAGAAAGCTCTTCCAGTTGGTCTTCCCAGCTCAATGGTTATTGTTTGATCTACAGGACAGCCTAAGATGACTGGTGGTTCTGTATCCACTAGAAAAAAAAACGCATTTTGAAAGCAACCGTTAATACACATACATGGAAACTGCTAAGCGTTCTCAGCGTTCTAGGAGGTACACAAATGAAGGCTCCTTTGTCATAGTGCAGACACGAATTCGTTTGAATTGTTTGTATTGTATGGTTTGATCATAGACCCCTGTTTGCCGTCCCCGAGACCAGGTTCACGCACTTCACAATTATACTCTAAAACATACAATCTGCGAGTATGTGTTTTGTGTGAATGTTTTGATACAGTAATTTCCATAGATGCAATCTCCCAAGTGCCTCTCTCATTACAACTCATTATATGGCATTTACTAAGCCTTTAAATGAAAAAACGTGTCATCTCACCTAGCCCTCGGGGCCAATAACACCTTTAAGTGTAAATAGAATGGCTTGAGGAGATTCCCTGAAGTGTATTGTAATTGAAGGAGCAGACCAGTGGCCTAGCGAGCGATCTCGTTCAGAGGGATGAGAATGATGCAGGTATATCCACTGAGCTCGGCACAACCTATACTTGATAGCTCCCAAATTTGCAATCGGTTTTTCTCACCTTTTGTAAAATCATTGTTCTCCGGAAATATAGTTTTGAACAAAGAGAACACATGAAAATTTAACTTTAACGAATCCTTCTCTTTCACAATTTTTTTTTTTTGAAGTGACCATTGTAGGTTTTGTTTGTTTGTTTGTTTGTTTTTTTTCAAGTCTAGAACTACGATTTTATATAAAAGGGAGAAACTTTGTATAACGAACTTTGTGTCAAACTCCCTGGGTCACAGCAAAAAATGTTTAAGAGAAAATAAAATTTTGGATATTGTTCAGCGTTACATGTTGACCTCAGAGAACCATCCGTTTTATGTAATCTCCATTAAATGACCTCTAAGAATAAGCTAGGACTTAAGTACATTGTAAGGAATGACCAAGACGTAACGTCTGATTGACCTTCTACTACCTTCCTCGTGAAATATTAGAGCAAAATTACATGTTAAATTTTCGTTCGATTTCATCAAAATGAAAAAAGGACCATTTTCCTGTCATATCGTGCATTGTCAAATAACCGTATTTACGGAATGTGAGTGATCTTTTGAGGTAAAATTGAAACTGCTCATCGGTACGTTAAAACAATTTCACAAAAACACTAAAATGTAATGTTCGGTTTAGAAAGTGCTCTTTCCAAACGCTCCATGGAGCTGTTAAATTTAGTTTGCTATTGAGACTTTTTCTTGAAATAATTTTCGTTGTATACATTTGTTATTGCAAAAACCTATAAATTCAAATAATATATGTTGTCCTTAATCGAAAATTGAACAAGGATGCTCTTTTGAAATGGTTTGCATGGGAAATAGTCCATGGGAGCTATCTTCGGATTTCCATACTCTTCTAATGCTCATGTAGACAACTTTCCTTGACAGGAACAGGTCTATTTATTTCTGAAAACAATTTTTCTGCACCATTTGCAACATTATTTTCTATGCGACTGCGTGAGTGAATTTAAGGCATCTGCGTTTGTGCTGTAGGTTTACAATCTAGCTTAGTATGGAAGCAATGAACTTGGATCATATAGCATAAAGATAAGTCAAAGTAAAGTCACTCGTTTTAACAAGGAGGTGACCCTTTTTATCAGAATGAAATGCAGATAATGGTAACTGTTACAGTCGCGGATCCAAGGGGGGGGGGGGGGTTACGTCCTCATCGCTAAGAGCATTTTTTTTAACTAGAGACCAAGGTCTAGTACATGCCTGTACAAACTTTTGGCCAATTTGAGAGCAAGAGCAAGGTACACTGTGGTTCAGCCTCGGACGGTCAGGCGAAAACATTTATGCGATTTTCGAAACCTCAGAAGAGGTGTGTATTCCCTCGCAATTTTCGAAGAGTAAAGGAACACTAAAACTTTTGTGGATGTAGGAACATCATATCACAGTGAGTTCAACTATGCAACAGTTTGCATCACAAATTAGGGGCACTTCGCCTATATCTGACATTTATTTTCAACTTTCAGAGTCATAAAGGAAAGGTAAAGGATACAAAGTTGCCTACTGAGCCGCAGCGCGTAAGCATAGGCACTGTTAACTATACTGTCTCCTTTGACTTGATACAACGCATAGAGCGTGGATGTAAAGAAAGTTAACAAAACGTTACCTTAGCAGCAGGATCCACTTCGAAACCCTGGGTGTCGATTACGAATGGAGGCTTCAGTAGTCTACCTTTAGATAATATAGACTGGAATAGATGATAGGCACTTAGCTTCGCGTGTAAGTCCTCGAACTACAAATCTTAGGCTAAATATCCAAAACGCCAAGTGTACAGTGTTTCACACTGATTGAGATGACGTAAACAGCAGCTGCTTACAAGATCAAAATCAGAAAACAATGGCTGCACGTAACTTGTATGTAGGCTATGACAAAAAAAGAACGCGTTCTTGAGCGCGAGCTCAGGATTTCATAATCATGCATATTTTTGTTTTGCTTAAGACGCGCACGCGTGTACGCACAAACGATATCCACTCATTATCTGGTTGTGGCAGCGCTTCTGTGCGCTGCACATAACCCGAGATCGTTAGTTTGCGCAATAAAAGTACTTGTGGTGTATTTATGAAGCCGGCGTTTCATTCACTTCAGCTTTTGAAACGCGTTATGGCGTACGTTGAGGCTAATTTTGTGCACCCCATACGCAGGCATTCCTGTAAAGTAGCAAACTGTTAGAGAAAGTGCACACAAGGAAGAAACGACTGGCTGGTCGAGACACTGCCAATTCGAACCTTCTTTGGTCTCCATGGTCGGACCTTTCACCATCTGGACCTTGGACTCTAATCAATAAACACTCTTAGCCTCAGCCTTCTCCTTTTCGCCAGATCATCAATAAAACATGTGGGAAATTTGCATTGCAACTCACCAACTTTCTTGCTTTCTTTTAAGTCAGCCCGTCCCCGTTTTTGAAATGTCAGAGCTGAATCCGTGCATGTGTTAGACAGTGGCGACGCAACGGTGGGGCAAGTGGGGGCATTTTCTCCCACATATTTTGGCATTACCCCTCTTTATTTGCCCCCCCCCCTCCCAAAAAGATTAGTAAGGTACTGCAACTTTCGAAGCAACGCATATAACCATAGGAATTGTCATCTGGACAACTTTCTGATACAACAGCGCAAGATTGCTGTATGTTAAAAGCCTAAGAAATGTGGCCAGAGAAAATTTTGGTCGCCACGGTGCGGTCGCCAACTGGCCATATTGACGCTACAACACCGACGCAGATCACATTAATTCTTGGCATTATACAAGGTGTGTTTAATATTTAATGAACATCATATTGTTGCATCACTAAATGTTTTATGTTCAACGTAGTGTAGGTACCAATATTGCTGGTATCTCGAATCCTCCAGTATCCTCCAGTAATGGAAGATACGTTCAGTTCCTTCCTAAAATTTTAAAGCTATGAAATAAGATCTGCCTGCTTGTTAATATGGCCTAGGATGCAGCTTAAGACTACTATAGTACAGTATTATACTTATTCGGAATAAAAACCAATGATGCAACAAAGCCATTATTTCAAACTTGTGGTTGTGTTGCGATAGCAAAGGCAAAATTGCCATCACTCAAAATGAAGGAGAAGATATGCTTTTGGTCAAATTGTGAAAGTTAAAGTTTGATGGAATCGGAATAGATTTGGCCTCAAACCCGAGTCCATAGAGGTTGCAGTCCAAGAACAGCAGCCCTAACGAAAAGTAGTCCCAAAGTAACCCTTTAAGCTGGTTACGTCGTTTTAATTATTTCTTAAAAAATCCGTTTTCATTAAAGAAACTAAGTAAAAAAACATATGTATATATAAAGATGGATTGTTTTGACTGACAAACATTTTTGCGCATTCTTCTGGCAACGAGAATGTCGCCAACAAGTAAACCAGTTGATACATTTTTAAGCGTTTGAAAAAGAAATCAAACTTGTAAAACTCCCAGAGTGAATTTACTCATCTCGCAAATAAAATTATTTGGTCGAATACTGCAATCCGTTGGTTTTAACTGACCGAATACACTGTTATCCCCCAGAAGGAAGCAGTCCCCGGTACCAGTTATTCTAAATCTTTAAAGGAAGAAAACCGTGGAGAACGGTGCATTTTAAAAAGTATTAATTGAAAAAGCAACTGCAATTACTATAATAACCAGTTAATGCGAGAAATCTTCTAGTTTGCGAGAAAACATAATGCGAGAAAGTGGTAAAGCGCAGTAAAAAGATGAGACTGATAGCAGAGCATGTACCATTGGATAATTCTGCCTCTTAGAAAGATGGACATGAGTACTTTGACCGTGATTTCCGAATCCAGCAGTGCAGTGACGTATCTGGCAATAAACGTAGAGATCCATCTTCAAAAGATTATTAACAATGAATCGTATTTCCACGTAGGCTATGTGACTAGAACTGAGTTCAATGGCATATATTAGGTACCAAATCAACCTTGAACATGAAAGTCGTATCAAATTTAGTGAAGCTATGCAAGCAAATAAAATTAAAAAAAAAAATCGGGAATAGAAGTAAAAAATTGCAAAGCAATCTGCCAAGTAAATGATATTTGCACAATTAATGTTGCAAACGTACTATATGTCCCAAAGTTATTGAGAAGCGTGTTTATCATTAGAAGCGAGATTTATTTCTTGGTATTTCCAGCGGTAAGATGCACCTCTGATCTTTCATTCCTCTGTGAACAGCTAGTATAAGTAGGTACCTTTGTTATGTTAAGTTTTCTATCGTTAAAATCTCGGCCAAGTCATGCATTACGCAATAGGTCAAGTCATGACGCTTAGTATCAAGTGGCAGAATTTTCTAATGACAGCTTTAAGCACGTGCAAACAGCGGTACTCAGCGATTTTTTCTCATCAAAATAAGAATGTAGATCTATGATATTTAACATAAAATACGTAGCGAATGAACACTTCAGTTCATTCGCTACGCAGTTTCCCTTGTAAATGTGGCCATTAAATAATGAACATGGCAACATGTCCATTATTGTGGTTGGTCGCATTTTCTGATTATTACATGACCATATTTCTTTCGTTCAGTTTTCAAGTACGGCTCCCATCAAGAAACAATTCCATCTTTTGGGGAAACATTCGTACAACAAAAGAGACTGGTATGCGACAAGATTGTGTGGAAAGTGTCGCCAATTACGAAATGGGGGAATTTTCCCTCAAATGCAGTACATTTATATATTAAGTAGGCTAAGTACGATATTAAGTAGGCTAATTTCAAAGTTAAGTAGGCTAATCTTTACGTATGTCTTGATGAAGTAACATTGTCTGACGTAGGTCTGTTTCACTACTCTCTTTCCCCATTTTTGGAGGGTTTTTTTTTTGTGTGAGTAGTTTATACATTAAGCGAATTCAATTTATTTAGAACCGTCTGCTCACCAAATTTATGTATTTAGATATATAAGGCAATTTTAAAGACAACTGTGTAAATTTGGGCACATGCATGTTCTTTTTTCTGGCAATTTTCATTAATTTTCGCAAAGCCGTATGTTTCGATCAAACGATGTTTCCGTTTGAGCTGCATACAATTTAGGAATGTGTGACATGTGTATAATAGTTCTAGTATAGCAGAGAGTCAGAATAGCCTACGGTCTATTACGAACCGTGTGCAAGTGATGTGATCGAATGAATTGAACGATGTTTCTAACCTGTTTAACTGGGGTAAATTTTCGTAGTAAACAAGAAGAATTTCACACAGAATGTGCAAAAAACAAGTGCAATCAAACCTCAATCTGAACTTTTCATTCAAATCTCGTTTTTTAACCCATCTAAACCATTAGGTTTCCCATTTTAGTTGGCCTGTCAACCAGTGCTAAGCTGAAGTCAAACGTACACGTAGTAAACTGTATGTACATTGGTCGGTGTCTTCTTTACGGAGACGTACTCTAAATTGGGGCCAAAGTTATAACACTTACTGCACTCCTCACTTAGACCAGTACTGGTGATCAGTAAGGTACTGGTCATCTTACTAAAGAGGAACACCAAGACAGTTAAAAAGACCCTACATTCTGACTAAATATAGATTGAACACAACAACGTTTGAGTGACTTGATTAATAAATATGAAAACTAAAAGCAATTATCAAAAGCGTACTGCAAGTGTACCGCCCTGGAATAAATCACACATCCACTTATTACAACTATTTTAAAGGAATTAACATGGAATTCAATAAGAAAAGGCCCTAAAAAATTAATGGGCATGATCACAATTGTTTTGAAAATACTGATAGGCCTAAATCTCACATTTTTTCTACTCCTTTCCAAAGTAACTTTCAAAATATTTATAAGGACTTCAGTATACTAATTTGAGTTGGGGTGACTGAATATGCCCTTCAAAGCAATTTGAGGGTGCTTCAGAGTGTAGGTCTACATTAGCTTTACTACGAAGGGGATAAAGAACTATTCTTACATTTCAGAGGGCGTTGTACCATCTCGCCATTGTTCTGATCCAACGCTGCCATCACCTCTCAGACCAACTAAATAATTTCTTGACGTGTCCGGCCGTCCAGCTAAGATGGCAGCCTGTGCAAACATGGAAGGTACCTAAATTTTCGAGTTTGTTACTTCCTAAATGCATGGGTAAAGGCTCTCCCAGTATTTCACCATTTCTTTCGATTGGAGCCTTTTGATTTAACGCATATGACGTCTTAAAACACATGGAGAGGTTCACGTCTATCATGACAGTTTATTCCACCGTGACAGTGACAGAATCTGTATCACCTCAGTGGCATGCACTTGAGCTTGCCAACGCTTAAAGTATTAGTGAATTGAGTGTATGAAGGGTGCGAGTGCATTTATCCCATGTGGATTTGTGCCGATCGTGCTACTGGAACAACCAGTTTCTTTTTAAGTGTCTGCTTAATATTTAGAAACTCCAACTTTTCGATCCTTTCTTTTGTATTTCTTACTCCGGATTTTTAAAAAACAAGCAAAGAATTGCCGTCTGTCGTAACCTCAAACTAAACTCTAGTCCAAGCAATGACTTTGAGAAAATGCAATTTCTGGGAAATGATTTTGGCCATGACCTCGTGGGAAAACATTTAAGCCGGAAAGCCGGAATGAAGATGCGTGGCATGCAGGTCTGAAGGGATTTAATGTTTTCCCTCAAAACGGAGCCAGTTCGAACCGGTAATTCGTTTTGGAGGCTTTGCAAAACCAACCAAGCACCTATAACACATGTTCTAAAATTTGAGTTTATATGAAAAATGTGTGACACCAGTCTTTTGTAATCTTTCCATACACAAATTAGGAATTTAGAATATGGAATTTTGCAGTGAACTGTGTCTGAATCGCCTTTTCGTGTAAAATTTGCTCTTTAATCTGCCGTTATTAGAACCGTGACAGTTTTTTTTTTTTTTTTTTTTCGAGTTGGCTATCTACATTTAGTTCTGTACTCCCGTACTGCACGAAGACATGGAAACCCTTGAGACAATGAGCTAAACTGGGCTTACGTATCCCACGCCGTGCCCCGCAATTTCATGCGCTACTGAATTACCTAACTCTATCATTGACATTCATTAAGTTTTGTACCATGTTTGAATCACTAACTTAAACAACTCATGAATCGCGGCAAGCATTGCGCTGGTGCGTGCATGGGATTGTACTACAAATCTTATGGGCTTAACCTCTGAGGTAAACCACCGGGTAGGCTATACCTAGCCAAGACGCAACGCAGCCAACAAGCAGACAACATGCCTACCAAGAAGAAAACCATAGGAAAAAAAACAGGGAGGCACATCATTCACTACTGCATATTTTCCTTGATTGAGTTGAGTTTGTCTTTTCCTCTTTCTGACCGACTGCATGGCCAAGTGGTCAGAGCATCAGACGTGCACTCGGGAGATCGGGAGTTGGAGGCCTGTCCGGGTCATACGTCATACCGAAGACCTGAACCAAAAGCCAAAAGGTTTATGGATTCCTTGCCGAAAGTACAATTTGGCATTGTGACATGTAAGAAATTCTTGGGAAATGCTACCTTTTAATGTCTGAACTAATTCTGACACCCCCCCCCCCCCCATTAGGAACCTTTTGCAACCGTTCTGCATTCACACACCAATTGCGAAATCCTTCAAACTTTCCTACTTCTAGGTATCATGTTGACGAAGTTTGTGACCCCTAAGATCACATATGGAAATTCGTCCCTGATGATCTAGTATATGAAATCTAGTTACGTGGCATTTGACCTCTGGTGACCTGGGATGAGATCTTAAGTGACCTGGCGTTTCACCTCTGGTGACCTGGCACATTACCTTTTGTGACCTGGAAATAATCTTTACATTTATTGCATTATCCCCTTAAAGTACTCACTACTCCATTAGTTTAGTATTCTAGAGCATCAAGTACACACCCTCAAAGAAGTAGTTCTTTTCACTCTGGGTGGGACCACATTTTGCCAGGATAACCTGCCAGCTAGGTAAAAAATTCATGAACATGTTGAAAACTTGCGTAAGACTGATGATGATAGAGGCTGTTCAAAACATTTCTGTTAAATGGGGGAGGTTTTTCATTTTGAAGAAGAGGCTTGGGGTGGGTGTAACCTACAAAAACATTTAGGTCCTTCTTGCTCAAAATCTAAAGGTTCTTGTATGGAAAGTTTGTAGTGCCACAATGGGAAAATTTGTCAGTTCTCAAGTGGTGGGCGCCTTGGAATAGCTGTGAACTTTGACAAGTCTGCAGGGCCTCGAAAAGGAGCTACTTTAGTGTGTTAATCAACGGGGAAATTATTGGGGGTGTGAGAACTCTGGTGGCCTTTAGGGTCATTAAGGGAACTTTTCCGCAGTCAGTGCCACTGAGGTCAAATGACCCTTGACCTCCACCCAAGAACAATAGCAAATTATTAGACCATCATCTGTCATTGCTCTCTTGACATCTTTTGATAACATTCCCTCCAAACCTGTGGCCAGGCAAGACACTGGAAGCAGCAAATATTTTTGAAGGGGAGGGGGAACGGGGCATGTGACATGCGACAGGATAAATCTTTTGGGGGGGCAAAATGATAGTTAGCAACAACCTGAAACTCTCTGCGGGACAATAATTTAAAAATCGAAGCGAATTACTTGGCTGTGGCAGTGTAACATCTGGTGACATGAATAAATAAGTAGGGTTCTGTTCAACATGAAAAATCTATATATCAAATATGAAAAGTGTAGGACGTTCTTATCTTAAGATATCGTCTTTACAAACGAAGTGAAACAAACAAACGCACAAAACCATGTTGTTTTTACACAAAATCTGAGGATCTCATTGTGTGTTCCTTTGTTCCTGCTTCCTTACACCCTAACCTTAATTATAGACTGTCTATTGTTTGGAGAGAGAGGACTCCAAAATTCTGTGGAATTTCCGCTAGAAGACTAAAATCCATTGTTCTGGCCCTCTGTTTGTACTACAATACAAGTAAACCCACACGCCCACGCACACGACATCAAAATCGAATAGAATTCATCCCTGCCTGCAACAAGGAATCAAACACGGAAGCAACTGCAGTTGTGCTTGATGCTCAGCTGCGCAATGGAGGAGGAAAATGAGTCAATAGGCTGCCACTGGAAAAATGCCGTTTCTGTACCAATTGTAAGGAAATTGGGCAGTGAAACTCCATCTAACCTTATTCTAACCCTTCCTCTTCCACATGCTATTTTTCTTGCTCCATTTCTCCAAGAAGAAATGATGCTGTAGCTTCTAGATATAGGCCCGTTTGATATTATGCCAAAGTCCTGTCATTCTTCATCATTTTCTCTGTAAATTCAAAGACGGAAATTAGGGACGTATCTAACATTTGACGGAATATTCACTCTAAGAGAGTGAAGATGGCTCTATTTCTACTAAACTTTTCCACTCGAAACTTACATCCGTCCGAGTTCCCATCTAAAAAAGAGTGATTTTTTCACTCTAAAGATTTCAGAGAGTAGAAACTTTGCTTCCTTGAAACAAGGAGTTGTTTGAAAACAGGAGCAGGAGTGTGTCCCCAGCAGAAACCTGCTTGTACTTGGCTTCGAAAGAAAATTATTTTGTGGTTAAATCATCCCACCCAACCCACTCTCAGTAAATACTTACCTCAATACATTTTAATTCATTTTTAATTCGTACATCTTTGATTCCTTGCCGAAAGCAGGCAAGACATCTATGCGAGGGTGATGCCGTTTGTGTGGGTGGGTGTGTGTGAGACGTTTTAACTTGTTAACACGATATTTCAAGAAGGACCAGTAAGACTAATTTCATATTTGGTGTGTGGGTTTGCCATAATAAGTAGATGATCCCTATGGTTTTTGGTAACACGATATCTCAAGAGCGGTGCGTGTGACCATGTTCATATATGATGTGCGGGTCGTTTGTATGAAGTGAATGATCCCTATTGATGATTGTGGACGTCAAATGTTATTTTGGGTCATGACAGGTCAAATGGTAAATTCCTAAGAAATTGCTTGAAAGCACATTATCTCAAGAAAGGTAATTTGGGATCAGCAATGTCAAAGTCTGAAAAGATTGTTTGCACAGTATTACAAGGAATGTAACATGTAGGGTTCTCATACTCGGCTTGTAGATGACTCATAGTGAGTAAGTGATTCGTACAGTTTTTGGTGGAGTTCAAAGCTCATTTCGGTTCACAGGGGTCAAAGTGTCAATATCATGTTTACACAATTTCTCACGGTTGGAGTCTTGAATACTGTAAAATTTCACACATGGTATGTGGATGTGATAATGTGAGCAAAACCCTCGTTTTAGGTGGTCAAAGGGTATCTGAAATCTCGATGTAGAAAGCTTAGATGACTTGCATGTATACTTTGAGGTACCATAACAAAGCAATGTCAATTTGAAAAATATTAAGACCTCTGTCAATTTGAAAGAACGGGCTTACATTTCAGCGGCAAGGAATTTCTAAGTTTTTTGCTTCCAGGTTAGCATTGCAATTTCAACAAATCAACGCCGTGGATAGGAGAAAAAAAACAACAACAAACCGTGTGTGGCAGTTAAATGCGTTACGGGCTCTTGAAAGCATCGTTGATATTTTTTCTGAAAAATACCACTTAGCAATTAGCGGTTTCAAAGCAAACAGCACAAATCAAAAATATCACTAAGTTCCTTTTGGCTTTATGCCGTGAAAGTATCGCCTAGTTTAAATGGCACGTTTTCATGTGCGTTTTTCTCTAATTTTAAACATCGGTCAACCTCTGAACCGCTTTGTACTCAACTTAGGCATGTAATGTCAAAAAAATCACCCTACTTTGGAAGGAAGAAACACACAAACAAATACAGACAGCTGATTCGTCAACCACTGGAATAGCCGCTTAGAAATTTTTTGGAAGAGCTCTGCTTGTGACCATGTGTTTCATTGTATTTCCTTACAAAAAATCATAAGACTTAGCTAAAGCTTATTTCCTCCAATCATAACGTCGATGCATGAGGTCTATCAGGTAGTAAGTGAGTAAAATCAACCTTTGCTGGGAAAGAGCGACATCGTACGACTTCTTACGACGCATTGCTTCGCTTTCAAGTGTCAAGGCTGGTGATTGGTAGCCTTATAGACCATACGCATACAATTTAACAATGAAGAAAGTACGCTCTCCTTTGAGGAATGGCAACCCAACATCACCAAAAGCAAACAGCTGATCGGTTTAGCGCCATAGTCATTTTCACACTTGGGGCCGTTTTGGAGCGCACTGCCCACACATCAATAGAGTGCTTCACTGAAGTCACAAGCCCGGCCCATTTTGTCTACAAAAAATTACTGTAGTATGCTAGCTAGTGTAGCCAACTGAGAAGCAGATGACGGCATTATTAAGGCATTACGCAATTAAAATTATTGCACATGATATTGTATGTTGTTTAACGCAAATAAATCTCAATATGTAATACCTCAACAACGGAACGAGCTTTGACGATTGAAGTGGCATGATTAAGAATCATTTTTCAACTTTTAAAATAAATTTTTTCAAACTATCAGAGTTTATACTTTAAAATGACTCACATAATTGCAATCATAAAAGTTAGCCCTTGCCAAATTACCAGCTTCGGCCTCGCAAACAGCCTGAGCTTCATCAAAATTAGCAGCAGAGTTCCCGACGTAGTACCGGTAGCACCTATCCCTTATAAACGTCCAACCACTAGGGCACGATGATACAGGGAAATCTAAAAGAGAAACCATGATTTATAGCTGCAGTAATACTTTTCAATAACAAAAAAATGCTTTGACAATATTTCTGAAATATGACAAAAACGGACATATTTTGGAGGAGTTAAGGGGACAAAAGTCCTACATAATGTGCCCAGCCCCCCCCCCCCCCCCCAAATAAGAAAAAACTGTTCGAGGTTGTGCATACCTTACTGTTTCATTTCCTACACTGAAAAAACTGCAAAAGGATTTCTTACTTATATGCTGGTTGGTTTCCACGCCTCGTCTCTTTAATTCGGACTTAAAGTGTTAGGCGGTGTTAAAACGTGATCTCGTTACTTCTTAGTTCTATGCTACGCCAGTGAAGCATTGTACATAGGTCATATCTTGTTCTGACTGAATGTGGTGCGAGTGGACAACCACACTTCACAGTGACCATATATATATATATATATATACATATATATATATATATATATATATATATATATATATATATTTATATATATATATATATATATACATCGTTTTTTCACCTCAGCCAAATTTTCCAGCTTTACCAATTTGATTATATTTATATATATATATATATATATATATATATATATATATATATATATATATATATATTACAGGGGACGCGTTCCTATGACATTCCTCTGACGTAACAATGGAGAACTTAACCCAACAGTATTTATAATAAGTTGACCGCGCGCACATAGGCCTCAATGGCTCGGTGGTCAGAGCATCCGCCTTGTAAGCGGGAGGTCGATGGTTCGAATCCTGCTTGAGGCTAAGTTTTCCATTTCAAAAAAAAATAAATCCTCTTTCAATATAAGGCAATGCCTTTGTTTGAGGAAAGAATGGCCTAATGTCTTTAGCGACTATTCAATACCGCACTGGTTCACTTATATGTATATATATATATATATATATATATATATATATATATATATATATATATATATATATATATATATATATATATATATATATATATATATAGATATATATATATATATATATATATATATATATATATATATAATGAAAAAATAGAGGGTAAGGCCTTCATCATATCCAGTAAGTCATAGAAAACAATATATTTCAAGCTACCTCGCTCTTCCTCAGTTGTTAACGACAAAATGGAAGTCAACAAGCTGACTCGGAACTACGAGCAAGCCTAGCACTTAGTTATACAGGGAATACAGCATAACACAAAAGAATTACAATTAGATAACAATCAGACATAATGGGCCTAAAGAGATTAAGAAGATTACGCTTGTTGTAACCAGGAGTAGTTACTCAAAATTGGTAGATCCCTATTTAACCCTGTTATATGTGACTTAAGCGTAAGGATAGTGTTCAATTCGTATTGTTTTCGTTTGTCCGCGGAAGGAAAATTGCCTGCAAGTTAAACAAATCGTAAATCGGATAAAGAGTGGCCAGGTAAGTTAAAGTGAGCTGCTACAGGAAAACCCGTTTTGTTGTGTCTGATAGAATGTTTATGCTTACTAAATCTTAGTCGAAATCTATCACCTGTCTCTCCCACGTATGCAATTTCAGGGCATTTAACACAAAAAAGGTAACATACAACATTAGACGAGTTACAGTTGAAGGGACCGGGAGTAAGTTTGACCCCAGAGGAAGTATCAATGAAGTGGGTAGAGTTATCAATAAAAGTACAAAGTTGACACCTAGGTTCATTACAGGGTCGGTTGCCTCCTGAGGTAGCGCTGCGAAAAGGTTTGGTTCTGCTAATGATAGATATTAAATTACGGGGTTGTTTACGCGCTATGGTAGGAGGTAGAGGAAAAATTTTCTTCATTTCAGGGTCACTTTGGAGGATGCTCCAGGAAGACCTGATTTCCTGTAGGAGGGGGTCAAGGTCGGGGTGATGGGTAAGGACTAGTGGAATGCGCTCTAAAGTTTTCTTCTCTTTGTACTGTGGGAGCCGCTCACGCCTGAGTGGTTCAACACGTCGGAAAGCGGTATCTAAAAGTTTGAAAGGGTATCCTCTGCATAGGAAATAGTGGAAAAGGTTTGTACTTTCTTTGACAAAATCAGAGTTATCGGAGCAAATGCGTTTGTATCTAAGAAGCTGACTGTAAACTATAGATCTTTTAATATGTAACGGGTGAAAGCTTCTATAATGGAGGTAAGAGTGTCTGTCGGTAGGTTTACTATATACTTTCGTAACAACACGACCCTCTTTAAGACAAACCTCGACATCAAGGAAGGGAATACTGACTTGGGAGGACTCCATTGTGAATTTTATAGAGGGATGTTGGTCATTAGCCAGTTGAAAAAATTTTAAGAGTTTTTCAGGTCCCTCATTCCAGATAAAGAAAATGTCATCTATATATCTAACATAGAAAAACGGTTTAACATTGGCCGAGCTTAATAATTTATGTTCAAAGTCCGCCATAAACAAATTAGCATATGAGGGTGCCATTCAAGTACCCATGGCTGTACCGTTGGTCTGTATAAAATTTCTCTCACAGAAGGTGAAATTATTATGCTTGAGAATGAACTCGATTAATGAACATATTTCTCTGGTATGGTATTTATGTATATATATATATATATATATACATACACATACACATTGTTGCTACCAGTATCTGTACTCTGAATATATATATATATATATATATATATAAATAAGCAAATATCACTTGCCCCCATTTCATGGGTGAGAGTGCCTCCAATACCAACATAATACAAAAGCGTTGTCTAATATTTCGAGGTCCTACCTCTTCCTCGGAGACTTGAGTAATAAAGCAAAGTACACTCTACTACGTAAACTCGTTTAAAATGCCCAAATCTTTGTTCAGACCCCTGGTATGTGTTTTTAAGGATAAAATTAGTTTAATCTCCTCAGCTTTTCGTTGATCGTCGTCCCTAAAGTTGCCTTTCCAGATGATTAGACGATTATTAACGGAGACGGAATCCGTTTCAACAATCATAAACACACCATTTCACAGCGACTTACTGGATTTTCTGTTGCAGAGCATTTTTCTTCTCCCGAACACACAATAGACAATCTAAAGCTAATCATCTGGAAAGGCAACTTTAGGGACGACGATCAACGAAAAGCTGAGGAGATTAAACTAATTTTATCCTTAAAAACACATACCAGGGGTCTGAACAAAGATTTGGGCATTTTAAACGAGTTTACGTAGTAGAGTGTACTTTGCTTTATTACTCAAGTCTCCGAGGAAGAGGTAGGACCTCGAAATATTAGACAACGCTTTTGTATTATGTTGGTATTGGAGGCACTCTCACCCATGAAATGGGGGCAAGTGATATTTGCTTATTTATTTATATTAATATACCAACCCACGGAACTTACTGTCATATATATATATATATATATATATATATATATATATATATATATATATATATATATATATATATATATATATATATATAATATATATATATATATATATATATCCATATTTATAAATATAATTTTAACCCTTTACCGTTGTGCTCCAATCGGGGCATATTTACGCGCCTCGGGAGTGGGCGCATCAGCTTCCGTAGGCTATTGACCCCGTGACCTTGAACTATTGTCCCTCTCGTTGTTGTGGCCGAATTTTCGGGTAGCTACTCGCAGTTTCGAGCTCTGCGTGAAATATTAAAGATGGGTGACAGCCGCGCTCTTCGTATGGGTCCAAAAGGACCCAAACAACGGTAAAGGGTTAATTGGATGTCACGGAACATGGAACATGAAGTACCTACTTGATATGCATTTTGTCCCAAACTTCAAGTAAAAAATAATTTCATTGCTAATTATTTCAAACACTGTTATTTGAGAAACTTGTACAACAAAATAGCCCAATGTGCCATGTCAAATTGACCAAATTAACTTTAAAGTGGGCATGACACGGCCACAAAAACTTTAGTGTATTGCAAGGTTCGATGCAGTATTTTACAAATATCATCTCATAACCCATTTAAAACCTGTACAATTCGGCATACATTATATTTGAAGGAAAACTTCAAAATCCAATTTCGAAAAATGCCGCAACAGGTCACCTGACTTTTATGACGCAATTGGCGGCACAAACCCCGCCTTATTAAAGAACGCGCATCTAGATGTGGGACTAATGTAACGCTCGGTAAAGTTATCTTATCTTAGCAACTTTATGAAAGCGATTGCATCACAATACTCGTCCAACATACAGAGCGAAAGGACCCGACCATGGTGGGGATTAGGAGCAACTTCATTTGCCAATTATATGTTCGTGTGCATTAGCGCGCGTGTAAAAACAGTTCTGTTTTGTGCAAGAAAGACGGGGTTGCGCGTGCTATGAACATGTACGGACAATCTACAACAAGCTCGTCCTTTCTACGAGCGCGTCTATACTGTATGAGCTATTTGGTGAAGGTGCTATTGCGAACACTATGCAGTCACAGCGCAATGCACAATTCACAATGTAGTCAGTGGCCACACTCACTGCTATCGTAGCACCAGTGTTAGCAATGACGTACTCTTTAACACGCATTACCATGGACATATTTCGAAGATTGTGAGCCCCCTGTTACAGTGTTGCTAACCGTGCCTCCAATGACGTCACCATCTTGAGACGCGCTCACATACGTTTTTTCGCTCTCGGATATCAAATGGGCTGAGCCTGGCCTGTAATTGGGAATTCACTAGGTCGTATTTCGGTATTTATGGACATAATTTAGTAGGGAAAACATTCACTTTATGTCAAGGTGTTCCCAACGAATATTTACCGCGAAACTTACTTTGGGTATGTCATGCCCTCTTTAAAATTTTATATTCCATTTTAGTTCCCGCCTGCCGTTAAATCGTATGAAATTAACTAACTAACCCAGCTCAGGGATTTCTTATGAAATTTGACCCTTTGAACTCATTTTTCATGCACCGTAATACCTATTTCTGAAATTTCAGACTTGAGGTATACTTAAAGTGTACATGTTTTTCACCATATTTCCCCCAAAGACGGATAAATTAGTCACTTCATTGCTTTACTACAGACTTACCGTCAAATATTCCACATATGAATCTATTAGTGTCAGTCAGGCAATTCTGTTTATCTAGTTGAACCTGTTGTGCATTATACGCCCAGCAATCGCAGGCTCCTGTGCACGCAACGGATGACATCTGACTGTTTGAAATGATAAAAAGAGGTATGTCGTGTTTAAATGTAGACACCACAGCAGAATATTCATACTTAACTAAAAAAAGCTAAAAAATTCACCACAATTTTTTTTTAAGCCTCAGACATGTTTTGACTGGTAGACGCATGTAAGACATATCTTCCAGTGAATTTAATACACTTTTAAACCATGAAGCATAACCACAAATGTTTACTGTTTCTATATTATATCAACCTATGAAGGGATAGTAGAGTCAAAGACATGTATCTTCCTAATCAAAGGTCCAGATATTCCTATCTATTCCTACTGGGTAACTTTATCTACGGAGTACGTACGAAGCGTATCATAAATATAGAAAAATAAGATCAGCACATCAAAAAATAATTTCAACATATCGAAAAATAGCCCCTTAAAAAAAAGTAGTATGCCAAGAAATAAATTATGCTACTAGAACAGAAACCAACATGTTAGGAATTTTTCAGAATGTTGAGAAAAAATCAGCACATCTAACAACATTAAGTACCTTATTTAAAATTTTGTTTGGATGCTTGTTTTCAGAGCTTCCTCTATGATACAAGACCGCGAGACTGTAGTGTGCGAAGTGTAACAAAAATTTAGAAAAAGAAAACAGCATGTCAGAAACAAAATCTGTGTGTTGGAATCTATTGCCGGTACACCGTTATACGTTCAAATGCACTTTCTAACTTTACATGGCACAACTTTAACATCGCGGTATGGTGGAAGAGAAGATGTCTCAGTAAGGCTGTTGGCTGGCTACTCAGTACACCTACCGCATGCATGCGTGTAAAGGTAATATCAATGCCTGTTCTTACGTAAGAACGTTCACTCATTCATTTGATCGGCGACTCTCAGTTCCAGGCTGCTGTTGTACTGTAGTGTACAGTAAAGGCAGGGACGGCCGCATGATCTCCAGATCAGAAGCGAGAGTTTTTCGGCGATATACAAGCTTAGACTGACAGCTAGACGAAAGGCGTGGAGGAAACCATTTCTAACTTCCCAACGCCGGTTATCCTACATGGACCTTAAACTGGGACGTAAAAGTAAAGCTCCATATATAGGCCTAGCCAGGGATTAGAAGGTTAGGCCTAGCCGAAGTTAGGACTAGCCTAAGTTTGTCAATAAAACGTAGGTCTATACAATAATTTAATTGTAAGGCCTAATCTAGCAAATGCAATCATGTGGTCTATGTAGTCCTCTGTTTATCAACTAACAGGCCATAGAGGCCCTAAATTTGAGGCAAGCACGACTTAACACGCAAATCCAATACTAACTAAGTGGCCTATCCTAAGTTAGGTATCATGTCTGTTTTGCAATTAAAAATAGGAGTCTAGCTTTCTTTACCTCCAACAATAAGTACAACAAAATTTTCCTCACTTGAAAATAATTTAGGCCTACATAGCCTAGGGGAGAAATCTAACGTTTTTTAGGAGAGGAAACTAACTTTTTGTAGGGGGGGGGGGACTAAGGGGACCCGGAACTAAAAACCTAAAAAAAATAGCTAGTACAGGCTGAGCTACAAAGTACCTAGCCCAGACCAAGGAGCAGACATCTGCCTAGTCAAACTCTTACATTAGCACAGGACCTTGGCTAGGCTAGGCCTAACTTAAAGCTTAATCATAGGCATTTGAAGCGTAAAGTATGTGTATAGGTATGGGCCTAATTATTGTAGTGCAAGGCACTATAATATTGGCATTTATGGCATCCCTGATCAACTACATGCTGATCCGTGTATGATTTCCATTCTCTCTTACAGTAGAGCTGTTCAAGTAAACAGCTTCGCTTCGCAGTAAAGTTCAGAGCCAGTAGACTTGCAAATATGAAAATGTCCGTCAGACAACTGCCATACTTTTGCATTGGAAAAAGTTGATCTCTTTGAAAACCAATTTCTTCCATGTAAAAGTGCAAGAGGTGTAAAACTTTTCCATGCCAATGGTTTACAATGCACAACTGAGCAGGTAAAATGCATAATGAAATTAGAAAAGTTTCATGCAAGTTTGGAAGTTTTACCATTGCGTGTTTATCTTACAGTGAGCTACATTAATAGCACTTTTTAAAAAAATGATTACTCCTTCGGAGATACTTCTGGATGTTTTTTTTTTTTTTAAAGTGAAAATTATTGACATATTTTGCCTTGGATTGTTTAAACTGTCATCCGTATAGTGCAAAAAACGATATTCCCAAGACAAACTGAGTTACAACGTTTACCGAAATAGTTTTATTTTGTTGAAGGCAAACTCAGGGAATGCAAAAAGGCACTACACATAATTTTAGCAGTAGAATGGAACTACACATAGTTTTACCTCTAGCAAGGGCAGTCAGATCTGTTCAGTGTGTAATTGTTGCAGAGTGTGAATTGCTGCTTTTAACCATTGATTTCTCTTAGTGATCACAATTACCTACAAAGGTAATTCTTTAGAATACCCAGGAAAAGTTAATCATGTCGTTGTCAAATAAAACTAATTCTGTAATTAAATTTTGGGGTGAAATTTTAAACTCTATGTCTTTCACCATATAAGAGTATATCTATTCATACTTGTTTCTCTCACAGACCGTCACCAATTTGTCCAGTGCCAGCCTGGTAAGAAGAGATTTACATGGACCACTAGATGACATTCGCTGATGCTTTTTCCTAAGAGCGTGCAATATGATATCATTCTTGACAGGCATAAGGGTGCATATTTGTTGTTTCGTGGACGTAACAACAACAGTGGACATCTAAATTCAGCTACAGTATGAGTGCAGATCGAACAATGTAATCTGGTAATATATTACCAGTCTGTCAATACCGGGGAAGAAGATATGTCCATGTACCACCAGATGAAATTTGCTTACATTCTTTTTCTTGGCAGGTGTAAGGATCCATATATCAGAATAAATATTCCTTTGAATATTGGTTATTTTATAAGATATTTTTATATTTAATTATTGTTGGGACCAGTCCAGAAAAGTTTTTCTCGAAGCTTATTTCTGGTTCCACTTCCTGCTTGCTTTCATTTTACCCCTGTTTTCATTTCAAACATTGTAGCAATAATTATAAATATTTGTAGATGTATATACATGATGATGTTGTGTAATATACTACGCAAGATGGAAAAATGAACTGAATTGAACTGAACTGATTCACAGGAGCAGCCCATCCTACACCGCTTCAGTCTCACAATGCCTTCATGTGAGGGAAGTTCTGCACCCTGCCTCTTTTTCCCCCACCCTGCCCCTTTTCAACTTCTCCAGCTGGGTGTGCACCGTAAAACAACCCTTCCGACGAGTGCAATGCTAACACATGTGTGTGGACTGTAATGCACATTTACGGACTGTTAGTCTTTCAGGAGACCCGTCATGGCTACCCTGGTTTTTAGGGAAAACTGCTGTTCCCCATTTTAGTACCCGACCACTGGTTCATTTCTCCAATAAGCTGTTTCAATGAGCAGCAGATTTGATGACCATTCTGGGAAAATGAAATCCCAGCAACTTCGGGGTTCAAATTACAAATTACAACAAATCCTGAAATGAATTCTTACAAAAAGGGGATCAAATTATTTACAGTGTATTGAAGGACTAGATCGCCTTTCAGTTTATTCTGAGACTTAAACTGCTATCACATGTCAACCTGCATGGTCATTTTAGAAAGCTAAAATGGGCAGTTTTTGACGAGAATGTGCAAAGGGTAATTTTTCCAAATGCATTCAGTTGAATGTGAAGTGGAAGACTAACATGTCAATGTAAGTCAAAAAAGCATACAGTTAAAACCTGGATCTTTAGGGAGTCTCCATTGGCAGATGGTGCAGAGCCCTTTGTAAAGTGTGTCCTACAGCTACATTAGCCCCTGTCCATTTTTCACTGAACCATGCATTTGTTGGTTCTTTGACTAAACAGCAGCAAAACTGAAAAATCTGAGTTCAGCTATGAGTGTGGATCAAAAACTTTTAAATGTCCTCATTGCAACAAAAATTGACAACACCAGCATATCCACGTGGAAAACTTGTGTGTATACTAATGTTATTCGATGAAATTTATTATTTCCTCCGGCTGTTTGCATTTTATTATAATAAAAACTGAGTGTTGGCCAGCAACATTCCATCAATTTTCCTTGGCTCTGAGGTACTTACCCGCAGGCTCAAAGTTTTTAGTTGTACCAAGAAAATGACCTCACGCGTCCTTGGCCTTACTCCTTTTGTTTTCATATTCATTTGTAACAACTTAACCTTGCTAGACAAACAGAGTCGAGTGTTCACAGTGACAATGAACCCTCTTACTCTGCGCACTACAATGTAATGTATTTGCCACCAAATATAGTTGTTCTGGTTAACGGTGGGCCTTAGGCTGAGAAAAGGCTAGTGAGCAACTAACGTCTGCAAAAGCACAACAGATATTTACAATTGCCCCATTGTGTTATCCAGTTTAACTAAATGAGGAAAGTCAAAATAAAGTGGGCAAACACAGTTTTGGTATGAACTTTCCGTACGAAAGAAATCCGTTATACAGCCCGTCACCACCGTCTGCGCACACGTACACTGAAAGAGCGACATTGAAAACATTGGCAGACGCGATATCGCGATTAATAGCCATAGCTTATGAATGTAAAGCAAAAGTTCTAATACCCTGATTTCACTTTCTGAAATTTTGATACACTTCGCACACATGAATATCGCGCGTGTGCAACAAAACAAAATTTTTATAGTAGCACGCTTTTGGACCGAACTACATTCCTGGACAAATTGTGCCTGTTACGACATGTTGAATGAGACTGTGGAATCGAAAAAATGTAATGCTGATTTTTTTTCTTTTTTCTTTTTTTTTTCTTTTTTTTTTTTTTGTAACATGCTAAATTTATTCCTGGAATCCTACTCTTTTTTGTAATGTGCAATTTTTCTTGATATGTTGAAATTATTTTTGGTGTGCTGTTTTTTTCCTTATATTTATCATATATATAACCGTTAAGAGTTGCTGATGTGCAATCCTTTGGGGAGAGCATCCGACTGTTACTCAAAAGGTCTGAGTTTAGACCAAAGACAAGAGAAATGAAAACAATTACCTTAAAGAATAGGGCAACTGGAAACTATTGCCATACTACTTTGTTTATACAGAACATAAGCAAATGAATATAGATATCAACCTAGTGCCTCACAACTGGAACAACGTCGTAAGTACCGCTAGGTTACACCATACGGCTATGGGTCGGGACGTAAAATTAAATAACTTAGATAGAGAATTTTTCGGCTTAGTTTCCATCCAGTTGGTTCAAATCGAGTCGGTCAAAGCCTTTTTTTTCCAGCTGTGGTTCACTGGCTTGGTTGTCCTACATATCGTAACGTTTTGTACTAAAACGATAATTTGCTCATTTTACACCCAAATTTCTAAATTTCTTTTATTAAGGCAAGCTTAATCAGTTATGCTCTAAAATGATATGTCTTAATGAAAGCCACACATGAAAAGCCGATTTTCACTAGAAATAGACCTGCATGATTTCTGACGATTACAAAATTTTGTGACGTCATAATTTGGGGGAAAGTAATGAGTAATTTTATGTCACGAAAAACGCGGTTCACGACAAAAATTTTAGGTACAAATAAACCAACTCTTTTTCTCCTGCTACCTATGACAAGCAGCTACCAGAAACGCGTTTAGCCATTTCGATATATTTCTGGCTAGAAGCAGTAATCCTTTAAATTATGTAAATTCGGGGTTAAAAGCAGGTTTTTGCTTATAAATATCAATTCCTATAAATTAATGGTTTAAGACAAAATTAAAGGTTGTGCCCAATCACCAATCCAAAATTAGTCAGACCTTCCAACACAACCAAGAGTACTACATTAAGCTGAAAACCGAAAACTACACCATGCGCCCACACACTGTAATGCATCTATGACGTTTATGATCGAAACTTTTTGATATGCACCATTCCTTATGCTGAGCACTAGGCACAATGGCAGTAGGTTGTAGGTTCCGTTTTTAAAGTCTTTTGCAAAGTCTGATGCTCTTACCACTTGACCCTGAAGTCGTTACCCAATAAGAGCCTTAGTTATACAACCACGTTAAGTTTGATGTCAAATAATGAATGACTTAGTTCTTTGGGTAAAAAATCTACTTTATTAAAGCTATTGAAATTTATTGAACGTTTAGTTCGAGGAAAGCAATTTCATCTTCTGGCTGTTGTACTGCAAAATTTCCTTCCTTAAACTCTCTCGCCGAGTAAGCCTCCCACATGCTTATAATCCTTTTAAAAGTGCGTCTATAATCCTGTCCACCAGTATTCAAGTAATTGCAACTGTCATTTTTACTAAGTTGTTACTAAATGACCCTCATTGCTCACCAACAAAACATTTAGCTTAGCAATTTTAATGTATATATTTAGTTGAAGTGGAAATTAAAGGGAAGGATGATATGGTCATCATCCGCAATGAGACAAGCAAGAATTTCCTTATTTTTGACACCGTTCGCAGCGTTCATTGACCAGCGGTTCGTGTAGAAAATAGAAAACTTTGCGGGCCTTCTTTCTATATCATGTTTAGTCAGACTTAAATTGCTACAAAAAATAGCTATGATAATATTTGAATAATAGCAACTAGCAGTTTTCAGTTAAGGAAACAACAGGGTAGTTTGGAAGGTTTCAGCAGTTTGTGTAAAAGATTGGGGCAGGGGCAAATTACCTCCAGATTTTTGCAATATCTTTCATTTCAATCTGGAGAATCGAAACCCGTGTGAGTTTCAAAAGCCAGGTATGTAGCTACAAAACAGAAAATAGTTAAACGTGTCTGTACACTGGGCCCAAGCGGTTGGGCGAAAAATCAATCAAAAGTCGTTAATGACATGCCTTTTCCTTGATTTACCGTATCACTAATTGTCACAGGTAAAATTTTTGACACACTCTCGTAATGAATATTCATTTACGGTATTCCACAGCTGTTTAGTTTCTTACATTTTTCGTTACGCAATACCTTAGGTGCCTGGAAAGAGTTGCAGGGTGTGTCGGGCAGTTGCCGAACATCTCGCAACGAAGAAACACGCTTCCTGGTGAGGGAACCTAATTTCTGAGGGTTTAGCTTATTGCTGGAGGATTTTGGAGACGGGCGAATTTTGCACTGGTCGCTGAGGACTCAGGGGCTCACGCCGAGCCAATTTCAAACGTTAAATCCAGAGAGTATTCCTATAGTATTTTCCCTCACCAGGATAGCGCCGTTAACTTTTCCATCGGGTACCTGGCCAGACGTACCGTTTCTAAATTTGGGTTGCCTGCCAACGTAATAGTCGGACGAGGCTAGCTACTTGTATTTCACCTTACCACGGAGGAGTTTGAACTATCACCTACTATCGCCTACTGCTAGTTTGTATATATGTATATTTGTTGCTACATCGAGACCCCGACGAATAAGAAGATTATAAAGCTACTTAAAACAAGGAAACCAGTCTTAAGTTAAGTGTTTTGTGTCCGAAACTGCAGCTACCGGTATCTATCCTAAGGTTCTTTAAAACAACACGTGACACTAATATTAAAAGGTGTACGGGAGCAATTCAGTTTGGGATAGAAAATGATATTTCAAAAAAAAAATAAACTCTGCCATGAAGGCCACGTAAGCAAACCCTTATAAAAAAAACACATAATTCCCACGTAATTCCTGTAGGAAAACGAAAACTTCCTATTGGAATTTGCAATTTCCTATCTTAGGAACTTACAACTTCCTACAGGAATTATGTGGGATAAAATTCAGCCTGTGCGAGCTTCCCACCTCAAAAAGTTGAATACCCACATGAGAATTAAAATTTCCATATGGAAAGTTGAAATCCCCATATGGAAAGTTGAAATCCCCATATGGGAAGTTAATTTCCCATATAGGGAGTTCCGTTTCCCATATAAGAAGTCAATTCTTCATGTGGGAAGTCATCTTTTGGTATTGGAAGTTGAACTTCCCACATGGGAAGTTAAATTCCCCATATGGGAAGGAACAAAATGGCTGTGTGGATTGTGCGGTGAACAGCTTTGAAGGAAGTCTATTGTGATTAGCTTATTCAAAGGTCTGTCACAACAAAGCCCTCTTCAAAGGAGTCTTTGTATGGTACATGTAGAGTGTTGAGCTGTATAGAAAGCAAGTAGTGTACCTGTTTAACATTGTGTTGTATACACCAGTCAGCAGTTAATAGTTAGCAAGCTGTGAGAGTGGGTTCACACTGTGCAGTTGTAAAATTGAGTGGAGGCTGTGGACTATGTGCTGAATACTGTTAAGTAAGTGACTAAGCCTGAGTGCTGTTTTTTGCATGGATTATAAGGTGTAGCCCCAGCAATCGGACTCTCATATTCAAAACACATGCAGGCAATGAGATTTACTGAAAAGAAAATCAGTTATTGTGTTTCATACAAACTTCGACGGATTTAAAACATTTCATTTAACTCTTGTTGCATCTAGTGGACTTTTCTTATGGACATTCATCAGGATTTTGCTCATGCCTTTGTAACAAAATATTTTGAAGAAGAGACAGCATCAGAACACATGCAGGCAATGGGATTTACTTGAAAAGGAATCAGTTATTGTGTTGCAAACAATCTTGGACGAATTTCAAACATATCCATTAAGGCTCAAGCCAGCGGCATCTAGCGGACTTTTATGTTGCACATGCCTTAGTCACAAAATATTTTGAAGAAGAAACAATCGTGTAGTATCCAGTTTGGCAAGAACTTTAGGTGAACGTTCCCTTATAAAAAAAATCCCACATAATTCCTACAGGAATCAGCATGTGGGATTTATGTGGGTTTTGGGGCATGTGGGAAAAAAATCCCACCTAATTCCCACATGAATGTGGGAAAAATTCCCACATAAATCCCACATGCTAGTCATCCCTTCCCATACTGGGTTCTACCATATTCTTGAAGGGGGATTTTTCAATGTACTCAGGTCTTCATCATTATTTTCCATTCATCATCATCTGCAGGCACACTACTGTATACATGTGCAGTAAACAGTCACAGTATAATGTTCCTTTGAATTAAAGTGTGTCCAAAAGAGTATTATGGCTGAATTTAAATGTAACGTTCACCTTACCCTTATAAAAAAAAACCACATAATTCCCACGTAATTCCTGTAGGAAAATCAAAACTTCCTGTAGGAATTTGCAATTTCCTATAGGAAGTTACAACTTCCTACAGGAATTATAAGGGATAATATTCAGCCTGTGCGAGTTTTCCACATCAAAAAGTTGTATTCCCACATGAGAATTGAAATTCCCATATGGAAAGTTGAAATCCCCATATGGGAAGTTAAATTCCCACATAAGGAGTTCAGTTTCCCACATAAGAAGTCAACTCTTCATGTGGGAAGTCATCTTTTGGTATGGGAAGTTAAATTCCCTATATGGGAAGGCACAAAATGGCTGCGTGGATTGTGCAGTGAACAGCTTTGGAGGAAGTCTATTGTGATTGGCTTATTCAAAGGCTCTGTCACAACAAAGCCCTTTTGAAAGGAGTCTTTGTATGGTACATGCACAGTGTTGAACTCTATAGGAAAGCAAGTAGTGAACCAGTTTAACATTGTGTTGTATACAGCAGTCAGCAGTTAATAGTTAGCAAGCAGTGAGAGTGGATGCACACATGTGCAGTTGTAGATTTGAGTGGAGTTTGTGGATTATATATGTGCTGAATACTGTTAAGTAAGCGACTAAGTCTGAGTGCTGTTTTGTTGCATGGACTGAGATATTTTTATAAGGTGTAGCCTCAGCAACTGGACCCTCATATTCAAAACACAGGCAGGCAATGGGATGTGCTGTAAAAGGAATTAGTTATTGTGTTGCATACAAACTTGGACAAATTTCAAACATATCATTTAACTCTTAAACAAGTTCCATCTAGTGGACTTTTCTTATGGACATTCATCAGGATTTCGCGCATGCCTTTGTCACAAATTATTCTGAAGAAGAGACTGCATGCATCAGAACACATGCAGGATGTGATGTACTTTAAAAGGAATCAGAAATTTGTGTTGCAAACAAACTTGAATGAATTTCAAACATATTGATTCTCAAACCAGTTGCATCTAGTGGACTTTTATTTTGCACATGCCTTCACAAAATATTTTGACGAAGAAACAATTCCTATGTCCCAGTTTGGTAAGAACTTTAAGGTGATAAATAAGGTTATAAAATCAGCCATAATACTCTTTTGGACACACTTTAATTCATTGGAACATTACTGTATACTGTGACTGTATACTGCACATGTATACAGTAGTATGTCTAGCCTTCAGAGGATGATGAATGGAAAATAATGATGAAGACCTGAGTACATTGAAAAATCCCCCTTAAAGAATGTGGTACAACCCAGTATAGGAAGGGATGACCAGCATGTGGGATTTATGTGGGAATTTTTCCCACATTCATGTGGGAATTAGGTGGGAATTTTTTCCCACATGCCCAAAAACCCACATAAATCCCACATGCTGATTCCTGTAGGAATTATGTGGGATTTTTTTATAAGGGTAAAGTTCTTGCCAAACTGGATACACGATTTGTGAAGGCACGTACAAAATAAAAGTCCACTAGATGCAACTGGTTTGAGAATCAATACGTTTGAAATTCATCCAAGTTTGTTTACAACACAATGACTGATTCCTTTTAAAGTACATCACATTGCCTGCATGTGTTTTGATGCATGCAGTCTCTTCTTCAGAATAATTTGCGACAAAGGCATGTGCAAAATCCTGCTGAATGTCCACAAGAAAAGTCCACTAGATGCAACTTGTTTAAGAGTTAAATGATATGTTTGAAATTTGTACAAGTTTCAAGTTGTATGCAACACAATAACTGATTCCTTTAACAGCACATCCCGTTGCCTGCATGTGTTTTGAATATGAGAGTCCAGTTGCTGAGGCTACACCTTATACTGTAAAAAATATCTAAGTCCATGCAACAAAACAGCACTCAGACTTAGTCACTTACTTAACAGTATTCAGCACATATAAAGTCCACAGCCTCCACTCAAATTTACAACTGCACAGTGTGCATCCACTCTCACTGCTTGCTAACTATTAACTGATGACTGCTGTATACAACACAAATTACATTTTAACATCAGCCATAATAGTCTTTTGGACACACTTAAATTCATAAGAACATTAAACTGTGACTGTATGCCGCACATCTATACAGTAGTGTGCCTGGAGAGGATGATAAATTGAAAATAATGATGAAGACCTGAGTACATTGAAAAATCCCCCTTCAAGAAAATGGTAGAATCCGGTATTGGAAGGGGTCACCATCGTGTGAGATTTATGTGGGAATTAAGTGGTAATTTCCCCACATGCCAGAAAACCCACATAAATCCCACATGCTGATTCCTGTAGGAATTATGTGGGATTTTTTTTTATAAGGGAAGCACCACTCCACTGGTTGGCAAGAAGCGCACAGAAAATTTTGGGAAATGGCGATGCATCAGATTGCCGGAAATGACGTTTCCCATGCCTGTTAGTTGATACTATAAGCAGTCGTTTTTTGAGCTTTTGTTTTCAATAACAGAAAAAAATCAGCTACTTGCTAGGTTATCAGAAAATTTTCAGATCAAATATACTACCATGCCTAGAATCTTTTGAGGGGAGCTATAAAACTGAGTCGATAGCATGGTATTGTTATGTTTTCCTCTGCATTCTAAGCAAAATTCAAGATAAATTGAACTGATGAAATTTTCTTGGTGATTGTCTGAACTTCTGCTTTACATGCTTTACATTCTAACACCTAATACCTTTTTAAAAATATCACGTTATGAGGTGGGAATAAAATGAATTTTTAGGCTAAGGTATGGGAAGACATTCTTACACTGTGTTATTGTGGATTAGATAAAATTACCCAGTCTTCATTACCGTTGTCCCAATGGGGGTGGGGTAGATGGCAAACTACTAGGGACCCCACCTGAGCATCCTTCCTTCTCTCCGTAGAATTTACTTGATATTGAAAAAGTGCCAGCGCTTTTTACAACCATTGCCCGAATATTTAATTATTTCGGCTAAAGCTGTAGCAAAATTACATTGTGTTCTCCTGCTGAAAAAAAAATTCTCAAGCTTTCCGAATGTGTCGGAAATCTTTCAATCGCTCAATCTTTGACTATAAATAGGCCACTCCGTGAAAGATTTCGACTGCGTTTCGCTGTGTGCTAACGTGGAGAGCCTCCACCGATGCCAAGTAAACATAGGAGGTTTAGAGGATTTTAACACACTTATCCTTGTAAGCAACTGTTCCGTATGTTTAAAGCATGCAGTACTCCATAAACGTCAGCGTCCACTGAATAGCTACACCCTGGAGAGGATTCGGTTTACCGATTGAGGGCTTCACGAACTGTGATATGACTGAACTAGTAACATGCCAAACATTCTGCTATATACGCTGGTAAATATATGCCTTGCTCCTTATGTTGACCTACATTCATTTATTTCTATAATGAAATATTGAATATTTCATCGTAACTAAGTATATAATCCTTATTCTAACTGTACTTGCTTCATTCTGATTTTTTGCCGATACCAAAGAAGGGCAAAGAAACTTTCGGGTGACATAAACCAAGTAAAAAAGCAATCTGGAGCTTCACTTTCATAAATACAAATGATGCCTCTTTATCTGTTGGGAATTACGTGTTGAACAATTGGTGAAATCCAAGTTCATTGAATAGTAAACTGCTATTCGTGTTAAGAATGTTTGGTGAAAGAGTATATAAACCTTAAATTGGTTTGAGTTGAATGGCAAATAAAAGGGAATTCCCAGTCCCTACAATGGCTCTTAGGTGACTCCAAAACCTACGGGCGCACTGGATACTTTCGGCTGGAGAGAGGTTTTTAGGTTGTTTCAAACGAAAGCTAGATGAAAACTTTAGTATTTCGATTTCCATGAAACCAAACGTTGGAGTTTTTCCCGAGATGTGCTCTTCAAGTTATCACTTTTTACTAGAGCTTTAGAAATATCTTGAAGTTACTACCCTCCTGGAACTCAAAGTTGAAACCCTACAATTGCAGTTCTACGAAGAATTCATTTTACTTTCATAGTTTTATGGGTTTTGAATCCATCTCGTTTACTTCTTCCTGATTTTCTTACAACATCGAACCGGTTATTTGGAGGGAGTTCCAGACAATATTGTTAATAATTTTAAAAGTTTATCTTATCTCTGAGGTCTCCCTTCCAGGTTGGTTTAATGGGTCCAATTGTTTGTGGGAGATTATTTTCTCTGGGTTGATTCTGTCACGGGTGAAAGGGAAATTTTAATCAAATTTATTTTGTAAAGGCCAGATGGCTGTTTAAAGATTCTTATTCCGTTAGTAGTGTCATAGGCTGAAGGTTAGGTAGGCTGCTTTTCCGTTACGCAATTGTGTGAAACGTGTCCCTCAAAAAAGTTAGCCAACGCACCTCTAGGACTATAGCTTTCGAGCAAGGGCGTCGGGGCATAGTGAGGGTAGTTGTAAGCTTTACTGTCGTGTGGAGGAGTTTTTGGTGTATTGTCAGAATCCGGACGTGGTCCTTACCTGTTGCCTTTCTCTTCAACGAAAGCTATTCTAATAGTTGGATGGTAAATTCTGTTTATTTTACTTCAATTCCCCAAAATCATGTGAAAGTGGGCACACTAAGAACTTTCAGATTTGTTACAATTGTTTAAAGTTTTCCCAATAAAAAGGGTATCTGAAAGGTAAACCATGTGCCGAGACACGTTAAGATAGAGTTGCAAGGGCGGGACTCGTTGTAAGTACCCTGTTTGTTGTATTTCTTAATTTAATTTGCACTTCTATTTGTCGTACGCTGTATTTGTGTTTAAAGAAACGAAAAACACAAAAATGGAAAATATTGTAAGTCATCATGTTGAAGGTTTGAAAGTCAGACAATTATATATTTAAGAGTCGGGTTTAAGAGCTCAAGGAGCTACTAAGGCGTTGTTCATGTAATATTAGTCTTTTGCACCCTTGAGCTGCATTGTGTGTGACAAAATGGGCGTGGCAGGCCAATGTATGTGTACGTATGAGCTGGTGTGTGCATTACTCAAGGAAATTGTTATTATGTGGACGAGTTACAACGAGACTGTGTGAGAAGTGTTCAAAATACATCTCCAAATGGATGCAACATCGTCATTTATATTGTTGACACTAATTTTCAGGTTTTTCACCTTGGACCTGGTGATGAATAATACTGTTCTACTTCGGGTCTATCATCTAGACGTTCCAAACAGCGAGGGCGTCAGAGAATGCTAAAGTTTAAGGAGGTTAGAAACCAGAGTAGGCCAGGCACCATGTATATTTGTAGAAATGAACTTAAAGAACGAAAAACGTGATTGAGAAGATGGAATCGACTCGTTGACATAAACTATGGCTCAATGTACTTTGGGCTGGATGCAATTAATGGATGCAATGAATTTATAAACCAAGAGATTACATGGAGTTGAAGGCAATATAGTAGGAAATGACTGGATGAACGAGAAGTTATAACTATGGACTTAGAGTGCAGAATTTTATCTCTAGTTTCGTTTTCTTGAGAAGTATATACTTGTATATTGAATTTGTTAACATTCACTTTTTTCTTGGTGGTGCACCGCGTGGTTAATTGTATTTCGAATATATATTACTAGTATGTTGTTGTAGACTTAACGGGTTTTTCTCTTTATTTTGTGTTGGTATGACCGAAACACCCCAGTATACAAAAGGAAAGGAGTAACACGGGCATGTCATAGGGTCCTCGTTTACAACTGGGATTTCCTCTGTCAGATTCATTTTATTAAAATTAGCAATTCTTTGTTGTGATGTTGATTCTGACATTGCAACAGATTCTGTATCCTTGATCGGCTGTTACTACATTAACAACTAGCACGGTAGCAAAACATTGATCTTCACTGAGTTTTCAGGTGGTTAAAATGTTAGAGTTATGTAACTAATTTAAGTTTCAGAAATATATGAAATTCCATATTTTTTGGCACCTGGTGAGAAAACTACTCACGGTTGCGTTTGGGTGTTATAGTCTGAGCAGTCATGCACATTCACAGAAGTGCCTGTGCTGTAAGAATCTGTCATTCCAACATAGTAGCTTTGAGAGAACTCAAAGGATGCATCATTAGTCGATTAACGATAGAGAACAAGAAAAACAATACATTACAATCAACATAGGTCTCTCAATTACATCATAGGTGTAACACATGTATAATGTCTCCTGTCGCCCTTCACGCAGCCCTTCCATGCACAGGGGAGTAGTATTTGATACCTACATACATGCATAGTTGAAGACAGGTCAGAGGCAGATTCTAAATATTTTTTTCAAAACTCGTGTTGATTCGAAGTAATTAAGTGAATCAGATGGGTCTGTGGAATTATTGTAAGTAAGCTTAATTCGGATAGTCATTATTACATACAACAAAATACCGTATGCCCTGCGTACCCTTACTCAAAATATATATCTGGCTTATATCTGGAGATATCTGGCTGTTATAAAGTTTTATATGGCCATGTCAAGCTAGATATAACTTGAAGAAATGCCTTTCCAGATTTTTAAATAAAGTTTTATAAGGCCATATCAATCCAGATAAAATAACTTGGTGTAATGCCTTTTTTGTTATACAAATAAAGTTTTACATGGCCATATCAAGCCAGATATAACTGATAAAATGCAACGCCAGATAAACATAAAAACTTTTATATGGCCACATTAATACTTTTTGGTTTAATTTGTCTCTCTGTCCGACACAAAGGCCTTCTAAGGAAGCTGGATGAGTATCAACAAACCAACATTTTAACATTCAAACCATTTTCAACCACATGATTCTATAATATGTAAATGACTTTCCAGTGTGGGCGTAGTCAGAAATTTAGAGCCCTGATTTTTTCTTATACTCGAAGTAAAATTTGAATAATGATTAAGCCTTCAACAAAATTTATGTTGGAATATTTGCCCATAGGGTAATTTAAACCAACAATGCAGTGTAAACATTTAAAAGTAGGAATCGCAAAGCCGTTAGGTTTTTCACTATGAAGTAATTTAACATCTTCAAATACTTAAGTTGATGTATCAAAATGTGAAAGGGCATTAAACTTCTAGAGATGTTCAGGTAGTTCTTAACTACGTATTGTCTTTCAGACGATGTAAATCGTCTGAAGGCCTTGAGGTTGGTCGCTACGTGTTGTCCTTCAGTGCACAAAATACTTTCTTCGTGAAGCAGTGAAAGTTTTGGTTTCGCCGAATGGCCCTCTGCCAGAGAATTGGTGGACTTTAGAAATAACTTTGTACTGGCGCAGGAGTTTCCGTGATCATGCACTGCAAAAAGTGCTGGGTAAATGGTCTAAGGGCCATGAAGTTGGTCACGTATTGCCTTTCAGTGGACACAATAGCCTCTTCGGGAAGCAAGGAAAAGTTTGGGTTTCGCCGAACGGCCCTTTTCCAGAGGAGAAATTTAGGAAAAAGAACTTTATACTGGCTCTCCAAGGCTTCTGATTCGCTTTACACAAAGGTAGTACACTGACAAGTTTTGGTGTAGACATATTGGTCCATATATCGCATGGACATGAATCCCTAGATGGGACATATATGGACCATATCTGTTCTATATAAAATCTGAGCCATAACAAATTTTATATGGGCAATATATTCCTTTATCTTGTAGCAAATTCTATCTGCCCAATTTTTGTACCAGCCAGATACAAATTCCATATCTGGACGAGATATGGGCCAGATATAAATTTCCATATACGGCCCATATGTGGATTTTGATTATGGTGAACACAATCATAGACGTCCCCCTATGCTCCTAATGAAAACTTCTCACTACACAAACAAATACAAGTGAACCCTATAAATTCGAGAGGCTTGATCGTGAACATTCCTTCTTGTAAGAACTAAAGGTCCCATGAGTAGGCTTGCGTACTCATGAAAATTACTCATGAGCACCCATTTTTGGGAAAACTACCCACCACAGAATTGCTCGAGAGTATTCCTTCTTGGAAAAATTACTTACGGAGTACTCTGAAGTACCAATGCTGTGAGCACCTTCTCGTAAGCATTTCATACTCCTAATCACGTATCAGTACTACAAATAAACACCGTTTACTCATAAAAATGGAAAATGCTAGGTTAATTAGTTAGATAGTTAGTTAGTGAGTTAGTTAGTTAGTTAGTCAGTCAGTCAGTTAGTTGGTTGGTTGGTTGGTTGGTTGGTTGGTTGGTTGGTTGGTTGGTTGGTTGGTTGGTTGGTTGGTTGGTTGGTTGGTTGGTTGGTTGGTTGGTTGGTTGGTTGGTTGGTTGGTTGGTTGGTTGGTTGGTTGGTTGGTTGGTTGGTTGGTTGGTTTGTTGGTTGGTTGGTTGGTTGGTTGGTTGGTTGGTTGGTTGGTTGGTTGGTTGGTTGGTTGGTTGGTTGGTTGGTTGGTTGGTTGGTTGGTTGGTTGGTTGGTTGGTTGGTTGGTTGGTTACTTCGTTAGGTAGTCAGTCGGTTGGTTGGTTGGTTGGTTGGTTGGTTAGTTACTTACTTAGTTAGGTAGTCAGTCAGTCAGTCAGTCAGTCAGTCAGTCAGTCAGTGAGTTATGTTATAGCCCAGTTCCTAACCTATTGGTTCAAATCGAGCCGGCTACGTCCTTTTTTCCAGTTGTGGCTCACTGGCTTGTTTTTCCTACTCAATTGCTTATGCGGAGCATCACGCACGAAGACAGTAGGTTCCATTTTAAATGATAGGATGACGTACAGGTTCTTTTTGGAGGACTTAGAGACTCAATTCCCTTCCTCCAAAAGTTGCTTAATCTCACCCTTAAAAATGTCCGATACCTTGTGTATATCTTTATGCCATATATGCGCATATTGCCAAAAAATGCAAACACGATCTACCATATGATGCTATGTCCCAAATCTTCATCTCTTATTTTCTTCATTTACTTCACTAGCAGGTGGTGAGTCTTGTGATGTTTCAATGTTTCGTGCAGGGCAGTAATATCATATCTTTGTTGTATACCACGCCACGTGCACACGCTATATCGTTTTGACTACATGTGGTACAAGTAGACAACCACGCTCCGCCCTGTTACCCTACTGCATGTACGGTAGGTAATCACAGCCTGCAGTCGATTAAAAAGCTTACTGTAGATTAATGGTTTAATGCAGTGACCAAGCCCCGGATCGTGACAGCCAGCAAAACTTCCCGCTAGCTACGCGCGCTGCAGTGGTTGCTCATAAAATATCGAGAACAGCTAGCCCGATGGACAAGTAACGGATAAATAATTTGTGGAAGCCAATCTGAAGCTAAGTAATTTCTTTCCCTTTCAGTCTTCTTCTTTTTCTTGTCTCTCATTTCTCCCTTTTCTTCTTTTCGTTTTTTTTTTTTTTTCTACATTTTACCCTGTGAAGCCATTCGGGGGTAAGTAGCACTTTGCTCCCTGACCACTCGGTCAGATACGCTACTGTGAAATCCCCATTAATATTAGTAAGATACAATATGTTGTAATATCTGACTTGAAAGAGCTTTTATCTTCCTGTTCATGTTTCTTTCAGGGAAGAAGGGGACTCTTAATTATCACCACTGTAGCACTTTGGACACACATTCTAAGCGCACAATACACTTATTCATGCATAAACATAAGCTACCGAGAGCAGCCTCATGACGTCAGGACTACTGACCAACCACCGTCAGCTGCATCGAGTCTAATGGAGAGTCCAACACGCCAGACAGCATGATTTCATCAACTTCTCGTGTCGGTTACGAAGCACCTGAAAAGCACCCTATTCATTCCACAAACACGGACAGTCTCGTGATTGGGGCAGAAGCTGGCAGCTCGACATTTATTACCTAATGGGCTTATGGCAAGCCATTTTAACATTTACCTCACAATTTCACTTAAGCAGAAAACATTTAACTTAAGTGGACTACATTTAACTTAAGTGGAATTCAATTCCACTTAAGTGAAAATAATTAAGCTTAAGTAGAATTGAATTCCACTTAAGTGAAATTCATTTTACTTAAGTAAATAGCTGTTAACTTGGCTAGTCATATTTTTACTTAAGCAGAATATAATTTAGCTTAAGAAAAATACAATTAAGCTTAAGTGAAATTGTAAACCTATTTTACTTAAGCTGGATTGAATTTTACTTAAGCTGAATTCAATTTCACTAAAGTACATTTGTATTTTACTTAAATTGATTTGAATTTAGATAGAAAGTAGATTGCTCTCACACAGGCAACATTAAGCTTAAGTAGAATTCAATTCTACTTAAGTGGAATTCAATTCCACTTAAGCTGAATAGAATTAAGCTTAAGTGGAATTCGATTTAAGCTTGAGTGGAATTTAATTCCACTTAAGTGGAATTCAATTTTACTTAAGTGGAATTCAATTCCACTTAAGCTGAATAGAATTAAGCTTAAGTTGAATTCGATTAAAGCTTAAGTGGAATTCAGTTCTACTTAAGTGGAATTCAATTCTACTTAAGTGAAATTCATTTCCGCTTAAGCTTAACCTTTATTCAGCTTAAGTGGAATTCGATTTAAGCTTAAGTGGAATTCAATTCTACTTAAGTGGAATTGGGAGGTAAATGTTAAAATGGCTTGCCATATGGGCTATAGTGTTGAGTGGAGCCATAGTGCAGTTTTTTTTTTTCAGCCAAGAATCGTTTGCGAGTACACGAAGTTCCGTTGACGGAGCTCCACAGAACACAGCAAGCTGACGTGAGACTACCCAACATAATTTGTTATCTCTCACGCCTCCACAAAACTGGCAACATCACGCTAAATTGGTGACTCTTAATGCTGATACAAAAAGTATCTGGAAGGGTGCAAGTCTATTCTGCTTAAAATGTAATATGCATTTTACGGGTTACTGAGCTACAAACACACTTGACAGTCGACTTGAAAATCTCTCTTGTACCATTTCTTAGCCTGGACAGGAAAGCTTCTTTGGAAAAAAAACTAGTTGACTAATTGTTGAAAAAGTACACTAGAAAAAATACTGAAGACAATGTACTGGTGGTTGCATAACTGGAGAAGTCAAAACTTTTTTTACAAAAAATGGCCAACTGCACCATAATTCTATGAGTTCTACTTATCAAAGCAATTGAAGTGATGAGTAACTATGTAATTAAGTTTAGAGGGACAGGATGAAGACGTTTTGGGGGATCCCATGAAACAATGAGACAAGTGCATAACAAAAAAATTTTACAACTTAGAAAAACAGTGAATTGTAGAGTTTTTAGTGTTTAATGTGGAACACTTTTAACAGTTTGGGATACATAAGGAAGTTACCTAGTTGTGGCCTCAAACAGATGCTGGAAACCCGCTTTCATAAGAGGTAATCTGTTCTGATGACAGCAGAATTGAGGTGCCTAAGAGGTGAACCTAGTCTTCGTTTCTAGATTTTTTGTAAAACTTTGTGACAAATATGTAGGTTTAATGGGGAAGGAGGTGATTTACATCTGAATTTACCTTGAAATGACTTGTGATAAAGTGAGTGGAGTTTCCTAAAATGCCTACCACATTAGAGTAGCCAGGGGTTCCATTGTACCGCGTTTTTGGTCTAAAGGTAAGAGCATACGCCTCTCACGCGGAAGGCCCGGGTTCGCTTCCCAGGTCGAGTCACACCAAAGCCTCTAAAAAAGGAACGTAATACCGTTGTGCGTGATGCTCTGCATAAGCAATGGAGTAGGGAAGTAAGGCAGTGAGCCACAACTGGAAAGAAGGGCGTGGCCGGCTCGACTTGAACCAATAGGTAGGAAATTGGGCCGTAAAACTGCACCTAACTAACTAACTCCATTGTACCATGCTCTCGTCTTGCTTATGCCAATATTTTCCGTTGCTAAAAATACGTAAATAATTTAACACATATTTTACTTCATAAGGTAGTTTATGTGCTTACAGATTGCTTAAAAAGACGGCTAACAATTCTTCAAAAACATCCAAAGGGGGAGGGTCGCCGCTCTCAAAACATATTCAACATGGGCGCTACATGTCCCCAAAATCCGAATTCGGATATGACTCAAGTCCCCTACCATCATGCCTGCTCACTAAAAAGGGCAGCAATCCATCTCCAATAGTGGCATGACTTCTCACCATTGGCATATCTTTATCCTGGGGGAAGGGTGTAACGGTAGCATGTCTGTCTTTCCAGTGGAATACTTTTTAGAATTTGACTACTTAATAGGACGTTTGACAAGAAACTGTTTACTCACACAAATTTTGGACAATACGTACCCAGGTTTCAGAATTCGCTATGGCAAATTCAAGGGCTGCCATATTAAGTTTCTGGAGAGACCAGACATAGATAGCTATCCTGAAGAGGGCACTGTAGTGGTCCCCTCTCCTTAATTTTTGCGGCATTCAAGGTTGTTTACATGGAAATTAAACCAATATATTATGTTGCTTTAGCCATAGTTTCTTTAAAATCAGGGGTTAAGGTCAAATCAAGTTTTGATATGCTAAAGGGGTACTTGTTCTAAGTATCCCTGTGAAATTGGGGTTCTAGAGATATGAATAGGTAAAGTTGTTATATTTTCAACAGCAATTTTCCCCTCATCAATCCCACTCTATCAGAATGTGATTCCATGTAATGAGAACTTTACGAACTTTGCATTAGCCAAAAGGAGGCCACATCCCTCTTAACTTCAAGTTCAACTTCAAGGTCTTAAAAGGAAATGGAACAAATGCTTTCCTGTCAATGTGAGAAAATGATATAGCCTATGCTACCCTCAAGATCAATTTCGTATTCAATTCTAGTAGCTCCATTTACTTTCTGAACAAATTTATGTTCGAAATGAATAGAAGTTGCATCAATTTTCGACATATAAACATTACATTGTTGGTAAAACTTTTTCTTTAAGTCCCTAAAAGAGAATCAGAACTTTAAATGTGACCATAGATTAGCTTAGTGGTCTGTAGATCTCTGGACTTCCAGTGGTTAAGTCATTAGTTTAATCCTCGGTAAATGCAAAGCTTCCTGGTTAGTTTGTTGGAAAAGGTGGACTTTTCCATTTTAGACCATGAACACACATAATTTTGGGATCCCAGATTACAAGGAAACAGTTGCCGGAGTAACAAAAGAAAGAAAAGAAAGATAGAGCTCATCATGTGGACATTTTCCATTTGACCCGTCCCAATCGAAATAAGTTTCGTAGTGAGTGGTGGACCAGTGGCAAGTTAACATTTGCGGGAAGACTGTATAAGCGGAGGGACGTCATCAGTTGGCACGCGGCGTACTGAAATTTTGTGGCTCGAAAACACCTCCCAGATCACCACAAGTGCAATTTCCAAGTCCTTTTCAATTGTCTTTTGTACTTCCCACTCCACCTTGTCATGTAAGTACCCCTTAAATGTTTTTCAAGTTTATTTTTCGAACAAAACATGGTGTGAAGAGGGTGGGCTCACATAACGACCAATCACCTACCAGGTAGGCGCAGCCGAGTTGCAACGTATTGTTATTATTGCACAAGTACTAAATTTTATCATGGTAAATATATATTGATAATGATATTTTTAGTAAAAAAATTAAGTGTGTTCGATATTTTATATTTTCACCGCTAACATCACAATGTAAGTTTTCCTTATTTTCGAAACAGCTGAGAGGGTTTATTGTAGGAGGCTATGTCTCCTCTTCTTCCAAAACATGGAAAAATTACCCTTCGTGGTACTTAATATCGAATCATCGCCCCCCCCCCCCCCCCATCAAAAAAAAATAAAGTATATTATAAAACCGATCTATTTGCCAGAAGCGTCGATCGGGGCAGGGGAAAATCGCCACACCAATGAAAATGTGGGGGTAAAGCAGATCGTTTTGCCCACCCCCAAATGTTCAGGCAGATTTCAGCCCCCTCTCTCGTTGTTACGGCCGAATTTTCAAGTAGCTACTCACAGTTTCAACCTCCGCGTGAAACAATAAAGATGAATGACAGCCGCGATCTCCGTCTGGGTCCAAAAGGGACCCAAACAACGGTAGAGACTTAAAATAAGCCCGTGGAGTGTGTTTACTGCAAAGCTGATGCAGCTGTCTCTGCGCGTTTGTACAGCCCAGTGGTGCAGATACTGTCTCTGCGTGTTTGCACAGCCCCGCGGTGCAGATACTGTCTCTGCGTGTTTGCATAGCCCCGTGGTGCAGATACTGTCTTTGGGTGTATGCATAGCCCCATGGTGCAGATACTGTCTCTGCGTGTTTGCACAGCCCCGTGGTGCAGATACTGTCTCTGCGTGTATGCATAGCCCCATGGTGCAGATACTGTCTCTGCGTGTTTGCACAGCCCCGTGGTGCAGATACTGTCTTTGCGTGTTTGCACAGCCCCGCGGTGCAGATACTGTCTCTGCGTGTTTGCACAGCCCCGTGGTGCAGATACTTCAGTTTAACCCTTAACCGTTGTGCTCGGATTTGGGTATATTAGCGCGCCTCAGGAGTGGGCGTAAAAGAGGACGTAGCACGCCCCGCATCAGCTTCCGTAGACTATTGTCTCCGTGACCTAAAACTATTGTCTCTCTCGTTGTTGTGGCCGAATTTTCGGGTAGCTACTCGCAGTTTCGAGCTCCGCGTGAAACAGTACAGATGGATGACAGCCGCGCTCTCCGTCTGGGTCCAAAAGGACCCAAACAACGGTAAAGGGTTAAAGGCAGGTCACGGACACGATCTGAGGTTCTACCTTTTCAAATTTACGCCCCGATCCGCAAACTAGATCTACGCCTCTGCTATTTGTTGGGTCTTCAATACCCATCATTCGGGCAAACGCCAAACTGCATACCAATCCCATCCTCTTAGTCCTCTGCTGTGTCAGTCGAACTACCTTTTGTGAAAGGTTGGGCAAATGTACTGCATCTTACTCTGGATGTTTTAGCCCGGCCACTTTGCAGTTTATATTTCATCTGTCAAATTTCTTGCAGGAGCTGGCAAAAAGCGCTCGCAACTTGAAGTAATTCACGACAAGAGCCCAAACAAACAATGGAATCGGTGGAAGATAAATGCACTGCCAACAAAGTTTAAAAATAACTACTGTTCAAAGTGTCCAATAGTGAGGCAGGCTACAGACGGTCTTCTTAGTTCCCACTGCCACTCCCTTTACGTGTGGAAAAGCGAGCGTTGAACTAACAACAGCTCTGAGTGAATACTGTTTTGGCCAAAGGAAGAAAAGCAGTGGTGGAATTGTAAGATCTTGAAATTAATCCAGGTAATTCAGGCTTCAACCCTGGACAAATTTATTTGGGACAAATCTCAGAGCCCCACCGGAATGTTAGTTTCGAGGGTGAACGAAAGTTTCATTCTTTAGGGAAAAACACTCTTCTCTTTTTCAAGAGATGGAGAGAAAAACCGCTCCCAAAATATTAGGCATGTCTGGATTAGTCCCAATAATATTGCCCAGGATTGATGGCAAAGGCCAGTATTCAGTGTGATAAGCCTATAGAGGACAAGAGTCAAAGGTAAAGACTATTATTCGAAGAATCGGTATTGCTCGTATATATTAATTGAATTTCGGAACTTGAAAATAACTAAATAAGAAAATTACAGGTAACCCACATAAGCGGTACAAATATATTTTGCGTTCGAATGCATGGTTAGATTTTAAGCATGGACTGCTGTGTAAAAGTATGGACCGTATACGATTATATGGCAGAAGCATAATGTATAATTGACTTACGAGCACGTCTGATGAGCGAAGTGTGATTAGATCACTACTGGAATTTAAGCTCTGACAAAGAAAGCGCGCCACAGCAAATGATACATCACCAGTGATGGCTTGAGATACGGAGACACATCGTCGAGTTGAATCAGCACTGACATCAACAAAACCAGTAGGACATTGTGCTACATTAAAGAATAGAAGAACAAGATATTTCTACTTTAATCCACTTAATGTTGATTTATTTGGAAAACATTTCATTCGAGTAAGTCTGCCGCCAATAGCTAAATTTGCGTCGAGTCTATTTCTTTAATGCACCTATAGTTCTGAAAGTTTATCCATCATGAATTTCGTGCTGTTTATTTGGCGGGTGCTATGATTTATTTTATGAATCATAACAGTCCACGGTATTCTGTTCATTTGGTGCGTATAACTAAAGCATCAATGGTTCATTGAATAGTCTGGAGTTCATATTCATCCTTAAGGATTCTTAGGGATCCGTAAGGATTCAAGTACGAAGGAGAATGACATTTTGGTGGATGATCCGACTTCTTTACTTATGTTACGATTAACGTTCCTATAGTTAGAATGCAGATCAAACGTCATTGGGGTTGCTTAATTCAAATTAAAAGAACCATGGAGGCCACTTCTAAACAGGATACATTAATACAGAACTGATGCCAATATAATGTCACAGAACTGACCATGGTCAATCAATTGAGGAGTCTTTCTTTCACTTTATTTTGTGAAATTTTCTTCGCATTAAACAAACGCACAACATTCCAAATGCAATGAAAAATTTACACCTTGCTGTAAAGTTGAGCCCAAGAATGTTTCAGGGCTGGCTATGAATGGTGAAGTTCCTCAAAAAAAATGGAAATACGCCTTTCAATTACACACGTCTATGCCAGCTAAGTGCTGAATGTGTAGAAAAGTATGGATTAACGACCAAAAAACATGTTTATCGATCGCACATTTTTGTTTATCAACAGACTATGAACACTGGCGTCGCCAGACTTTTCCTTCTGGAGAGGGGGGGGGGGGCACAGGGATTTTGTCGGTTGACGGGAAGTAAGACTAAGCGTCACAACACTACTACCAGGTGCGGTTCCGGCAGATATTTTAAAGAAAGGGCCGAAGGTAGTTAAATTAAAGAAAAACAGTTCAGTGTGATTCCCTTAAGAAAACATGTTATCCTACCTGAGCTAAACACCACCTTCGATTGGCCCAGAGCGTACCGAAAATTTTGAAAATAAACAACTTCTCAGACAGCCGAAAATGGCACTTGAAAGTTGTTTTATAGGAGAATTTTTTCATTTAAAGAAAATAAAAACCATTGCCTTTTCTTTTCCAAAGAAGAAAAAAAATGATAAGACTACAGAAGACATCTCTTTTATGGAAAATCTGAAATCTTCCTTGGGGGCACAAGGTTTTTCCAGGGGACACGAGCCCCCACCTCAATGATCCCCCATCCTTGTCGACGCCGCTGGACGCCAACGTTTATCACCGATAAACCTGTATTATCAACCGATAAACATTGTTTATTATTGCTCAAGTATCTTTGTTCAAAGACTACTAAAGATAGATACTGAAGCAGTTTGAAAACGTCACAGCGGAACCATGTTCAACTTTATTTGAATTCATTGTATCTGTAAACTCAAATTTTGTAGAAAATAAACACAGTTAAGGGAATTAAGTAGCTAAAAGATCACTAGCTTTGCGTCTGTTGCACTGGATTTGTAACCAGATATCTTGACTGTTACACTACGTGTAAGACTACAGGTCAAATATCTCATTATCGCAGCAACCTTGCACCTATTGGACTGGATAAGGTTCAAACATTGTGGATTTCCAACCCTTTCCAGCTTTAAAAGTTTATAAAAACACCGTAGAAGCCTAAACGTAGCAGTTAACACATCTGTCAATGAAAGACCTGATACGCCAAATGAGACTCTGCTACATCTTTCGAAAAAGGACTCAAAACAAAAACAAGGGCCTTTTTCAATGTTCCTTTTGGGAGCGGCACCTGAACTTTTGAGTTAAGGTACGTTCACACTTGTCCGGCAACGGCAACGGTAACGGCAGCGGCAACGGCAACGGCAAAAATATCCCACACAATAGAAAATGAAAGACTGTTCACACTAGCACGGCAACGGCAATGCGGCAATCCGGCAATGCGGTAAAAATGCGTCCGGCAAAAAAGTAATCGCACATGGAGCGATTCAACGCCATTTGCCGTACGGCAAAAAACCTACCAGCTTCAAAGTGTGCAAGCATCTGCCTGTCTGACCAGCGGGAGCCGACGGTACGAGGGCAGGGACGTTCTGTGATATCCCACCCCAAACAGTGCACAAATTATTTGGGTCCGTACAACTACAAGATGCCTCAAAGATCTGACTTATCTGACCAGATTATAGAAAAACTGGCCATTCTTGTCCTAAAAGAATCATATATATACGATGTGACAAATCATGGTTACCATGATAAAGTAAAATATTTTAATATGTGTGAAAAATAGCAAAAGAAATGGGAAATCCCCAATTCAATGGTAACTTTTTATATCATTTACGTTGATAGCAGGTATTGTTAGTAGTGTTATAACAATAAGTCATGAACCATAACTTTTGTTTTGTCCGTGATGTAACGTATGCCAGACTTGAAAAAATACATGATTAGGCTATAAATTATTTCCTCTTAAGTACAGACCTATACTGCATTGCAATGTTTCTTAAGGAACATGGGTCGCTCATTTTTTTCCTTAAAACGTATGCCTATTTTGCCTGACCCGACCTGACTTCTAACTCAGACAAGCATAATGCAGTCACGGTGACAAAGGAAGAATATGAAAGTGGTGTGTGTGTGGGGGGGGGGGGGCATTTTGGACTACGCACCTCACCCTACGCCATTGACCAAAACGTACACATTTGATGCTGATTTTCGCTTTTTCTACGAACAAGAAAGATTTTTCTTTAAAAAATTAAATGCCACGCCCAAATGAAACTGCGTACTGAAAAAGGTGGGAATATTCGTTTTTTACCAGCCATGCTGTAAATAAATAAGTAAGTATATCTATGACATCTGTAACAATGAGACAGTGGCTTAGCTAGACTTTTTCTGGGGCATTTTCTGATAAAACTGTCACGAAAGTATTTGGCTGTTCAGATTTAATTATTCTGCTGTAACCATTTTTTCCTCTTCCGCCTTTTCTTCTGATCTATTTGATACGCAATCGCCATTAAAAATATCAGCTCGTCATCAATGTCTGCCATGTTTGATAATCAGATAATGGAACCAGGGAGATGTGATTAGTTACACCTCCCTGATGGAACAAATTTGTCAGGTTCAAATACCAGTCAGTATCATCCGGTAAAATCTTTACCGTATGCGGTAAAGTAATTTTTGCCGTCATATGTGAACAGCTCTGCGGGATTGCCGTTGCCGTTGCCGTTGCCCTTGCCGTTGCCGTTGCCGCTGCCGTTGCCGTTATATGTGAACGCACCTTTAAGTGGTAAATAATGGATAAAATTCATTTTACTCTGTAACTCACAACGGGAATCTCTGAAACTGAGGTAACCTACCTAGATTGTGAAATCTACTAAAAGGTGAAAGTTTTAATCAAGCGGCCTCTGTGACACTAAAGTCAATAACGTGCGCTCACTGAAACTTTTCAATATACCACGATCGTTATTCTGCTGCTCTGCTTACCCACATGCCACATTCAAAGGCTTCATAAAAAGGGATTTGCGTAAATACGCTAAAATATATGCGGCACAAAAACTGATTTCCTAGAAATGGAGAATTCCTTAACATAGAGACTTCTCACTAGAAACTATACTTGTCTGAAAAAAATCCCCTCATGCACTAATGACATTGCCTCTAACCATATAGGTCTTCCTTTCTGAGAACATTAAAACACCACCACCACTTGTTTTTGATACAACCTAAGGCAAATTCAACACCTAAAAGCGAGCTTTAATAAAGCACTGAGTTCTAACTGCATGGTGACCATCAACTACTCCGTCTCCACGGTCTCCCGGTTATCATACTGTTGCCAATGAAATGATACCAAATCTGAAAGATTTGCCTTCTAAATAAAGGGTCCCACAGACCCGAAGTCGGTAAAACATTGGAAAGGTACAACGATATATTTTTAGATGCGCTCTTGGCTGCATTAATGAATCTCATGACAAATCCCGCCATTGTGAAAAGGCTACTACTGATGACGTTCTGCCGTCTAGAGCCAAGAACAGAAACCGGTCTAGTTGGTTTATAAAAAAAAAACCGTCAAAAGAGTGGAATTTAAACCTTTTGTTTAAATCATGCACATATTGACATGATGGGTGCCATTACCAAAAAACAAAGCATTTCACCGACTGGGTAACGTCAAATGCTGAACCGCCTACCTACCCCTCCCCCCATTTCACTGAAATGAAAGGTAAGACATGTATTGAGCAGGTTAGTGGCGTAGCGAGGATATTTTCCGGGGGGGGGCAAAGCTCGAAAATTTCCCCAAAACTTTTCAGTTTCAGTTTCAGTTTTTTTTCAAGGTCGAGGTGCATGTAAGGTGCATACAAAATACGTAAATTTATGACGTCATGTAATGTAACCTAAGTTAATACATGGCCTACAAGATCCTGAAGCTGACTACTATATACATAGGATTAAGACAATGTCATCATAGCCCCCTTGTAACCCCTATCCCCAGTGATTAACTAGATTAATTTTCTGAACAGATTAAATAGATTAATTTTCCGAACCAGTCCTTTGAAAATAAGGTAAACATCGTACGTTTTTCGAGGTTTTCAAGGTTATTATGTCTAGACAACGGTAAGCTATTGTTTTTAGCTCCATCCATGGTTAAACACAGAGTAAGATCATTCTATAACCTGCCCGGTTCTAGCTTGTAGGATAAGAGGCCATTCATGCTTAAACTTAACTCAGGGCGCTGTCAACCAATAGGTTTGAAACTTGGCCGTTAAACCTCGCCTTACCTAACGTAACCCAGGGCGTTGTCAACTGTAGTGACGGGTGAGAGTGATACGCGGAGCGTCCCGCCAGGGGAAATTTCGCTAAAAACACCCCTAGATTGCAGGAAATGACACTCCCTGTGCCTTATTACTGCATGCTTAGAATATCATATTTTTCTTGTCCTGAAAACTTTCAAGGAGACAATTTGTTCACAATATATATAAAAAGGAAAAATTGGAAACTCTTAAGCCTACCGGTATGTATTGCTGACAGCCTTAAATCGAATATAAATATACTGGTTGTGGAACGAATACAAACGGAAATTGTGATAATTAAGTGAGGGAATATTTCGTTCACGAGGCTATGATTATGTTACTATTTATTAGCAACGTATTATCCAAAAGTGCACCAAGTTGATGAACAAAACATAAGCTCAACAATACGTAGGGAACTAGCTGGATGATGGTATCCTATGCTCCGATCTTATAGCCTGTCAGTATTGCGCAGTATACGCTGAACTGATCAAAATACTCTGCATGTGTACCAGAGAACATTCAAGCTGCAGGGAGGGCATTTTAGTGGAATGCGAGTCAAGCGCGCTTCATGCTGCAGTGAAACAGATGAGATCTGGGGGAATACGTTGCATGGAAATTCGAGCTATGCATGAGAAATGTTTCACGATTACTTAAAGTGAGAAAAATTTAAAGAAATAGGAAAAGGAAGTGTTATTTCGTCAACTTGAAGATTCCCCAAATTCCACAAATCCCCAAAATATTTTCCAGGCCGGCAACTTTCCCCCCCCCTTCCCCCCCCCCCCCCCCATCCGTGGCTACGCCACTGGGGTAGGCCTATTTGCATATACCAACCACTAAACCTGTTAATCGAAATACAACAAGGAAGAAACGTCGGCACAATGTGATACTATTATGCATCTGTGGAATGCTATTACCCAAACGAATCGGCTACTCAGAAATGCATAGAATCTTAACGTGAGCACCTAAGAAAGTGTTACATGCACAGAGCTACATACAGAGATACTTCTATAACCCACATGCAAAACATTACACCACACCTAAAACTGGGGTGGGTAGCCTGCACTGCAGCTGTGAATCGCTACATTTTAAATTATGCGATTCTTTATATGCAGCTTTGGAAGCTCTGTTGTGCGAGACATTTTGGACCATCTGGGAAGTTGGCTTATATATTGAGCTATAGGTTGAAGACTCCAACTCGGTATCTATCTTTCATAAAGCAGCGCAACTGAAAGCCATTTTCGCCCCCTCTGACCCGCCGAAATTGCTAGCTCCGTCACTGAATGGGTTGTGAGGTTTTGCCTTCTCCTGAAAGGGATTTTATAACGACGGACACGTGCCATATTTGGTTTGTATATTTAACATGATATGAGTACAAAATCAATTCATTTGAAGTCAATTAAGGTCATCACCGGCCTAAATAATGTATATATGCTCTTGACTGGAAATACAGTTTCCCTTCAAAAAAAAAAAGGTCATCACCGGCCGTAGATTGAAAACCTTGTAAACACGATACCTCACGATTAGAATAGCAAACACTTTGTATGAAGATTTGTCGAGAGGAAAAGCTAGATTATTTGTGTAAGTTGCCAAAGCTCATTTGATGTCACAACTGGTCAAAACTGAAAACCGTGGAGACTGATTGTAAAAATTATATCTCGAGATATAAGGAATAATACAACAACTTTAAGACCTCAATGACTTAAATTGCTGAAACTCATTTGAGCTAGTGTGATTTTACGTGTAAGTACAGCCAAAATAAGTCCAAGAAGAGAATGTGTTGCAGCCTGTTCCTGTGTCTTCAAGTCTGGAATTAAACAGACCAGAACTAATTTTCCAGACAAATGGCAAATACCTTAGTCTCGGTAAATCGCCCTGTGACAGTAGACCAACGTATTATTACACTACAGTAGCTTTGTTCGTACGCATTGCTTTCCAGCAAGGCTACTCATGACCCTCAAACTGTCAAAGAACGATGGATGAAACCCTATTATGTTAATATTAACTATGCCTGTGAATGGTGTCTGTGCCTTCTAAATCTTTGGCAAGGTATCGAAGAGAGAAAACTATTTTCTTCCTCTGGATGAAAATCTTCACAAATGAGCTAAATTCGTCCGTAAGGGACAGCTTTAACTAAGCAAACTCATGACCCCTACTTCTTCATATCATGAAAATGTCAATAGTCTCAAAACACATATACGACACATGATCTTAGTCAAATGGAAGCGTAACGTCGCTTCCAACAAATATTAAAAATGAATGTTTTTACAGTGCAGGCACCAGGATTTTAAAAGTGGGGGAAAATGGAGGGTAGGAAAAAACTTTACGGGAAGACAATTTCGCGCGAAGCGCAGGTTTGTGCGGGCAGGACCCAGAGGCCCATTTTACGGCTTCTGGTTGGGCCGAGAAAAAAGCCTAGTTTGGGAGTCCCGGAGCTTTTCTCCCTGAGGCTCTAAGGTTTTAGTGTGTGTTCGGGTCAAATATTTAGCCTCAAGATTCTGGTATATTTTCCATTCTGGTACGTAAGCGCAGCTGCTACCCGGATTTCTCACGAGAAGGGGTATGCGCTATTTTGGTGTGATATGAAGCTTTCAGGGGACTGGCATAACGGGAAAGTACGTGTTTGGTTTTTGTCTGCTTTAACTCGTCTCTATCTGCTACTAGATCATGGAGTAAAAAGCGCATTCCTCAAAGCCATTCCTGTTTTGATTAAAGGGAACCTACGTGACCTTGCAGCGGAATAATCCTAAATAAGGGGTCCTTGAGGAGGATATAACTTGCCTTGCTGTTCCCTTATGCTCCCCTCCACTGACATCATAGGCAAAAAGGTCCATTAAATGGACTTCTCAATTCGATAGTGATTACTGGTGTCACCACGCCGGGCGGCACCTGGCGGTGCAACCCGAATATCAATTTCTTTGTTTCTTCATCCCATGCAGCATGTATTAGCTTACCCCACGCAAAGATACAACAAGCATAGATACCAAACTTAAAATGGCGCGGTGACTCCTCATGGAGTCCGAATTGGAGAGCGGAGGTTCTAATCACTGATCAGTCGCTTTAAGAGCCAACAGGTAAACTACCAGAGAGCTTTAGATTTTACGACGCGGACCTCATGTACAACGAAATGAGGTCATTTGTACCTATGCCATTCCGGGCGCAACGCGCTACATACAGTTGCTAAATGACAAGGGAAATGTAGGTTGTGACGTCACTACGTTGTAGTTGACGTCCGAGTCGTGAAATCTAAAGCTCACTAATTTCTCCCGGTAGTATACATACTTGTGATTTAAAAACATCTCAAATCTCGCAAACATGATTCTTCACACATGGAACAGTTATTTGCTTTTTCGAGCTTCCTACTTAAAGACACTAATGAGCTTTAGATTTCACGACGCGGCCAGGGCGACGGGGAGTTTAAGCCTACAGCTCGCGTCGTCGCGCTGACGTCCGCTCCCTGAAACTATTGGGCTTTAGATTTCTGCAACGCGGACGTGGAAAACGACCGTCATGTGATCGGTCACGCACTTGCTATTCTGCCTTCTGCTTTCACCAGTTTCTCTGAGAGCAGAGCACAGAAACGTATAACTCCAGGGGTAAATGTCTTCTATCATTCAGTTGTCAAGGTACATGGCAATACTTCATTTTTGTGAGTGCCTAATATCTAAACACTCCACTAAATGCCTGATTCCTTCACTGATAGCCTACGCTTGATTAAATATTTCAACCAAAGTTGAATTTTCCATACCTTGTATTTCAAATACCTATTCATGAAGTGGTGTCCGGTGATTCGTGTCCCCCTGGTACGTCGGTGTAGGTGATCCCATCGTATAAACGGGGTCGACAGAAATGTTTCCCAGTTTTTGCAGGTCATTTTTTTTTAATGGCAATCCCATATTTTCTGTGTGTGTATGTATTCATTTAAAGATCCGACTCTTTTTTCCTCAGATATTAGGTCATCTGTGTATCACACGGTAAATTCATGCAGGCAACTCAGTTTTGTGACTATACTATACTTCGAAAATCAAAGCCATTCACAGGCATGCTTGCTGGGGGAAAGGGGGTGTGATTCTGCCAGAATAACTCGGTAACAACGAACAGGAAATTATAAAATGGCGATTCCTCATACAGCCGGAGATATCAGTGCTCAGCCTTCTAAGCTTAATTTAAGCAGTCGTGATGTGGAACTAGGTAAACAAAAGGATCACATCAGAAAACTTCGTTCCTTGTCCATCGGGATATGTAAAGTATACTTGTCATATCTATTTCTCCACGTTTAAGATGACTTTGTGAAGACTTGTGCACGGCGGGCTATACGACATTGAGCACCGAGTGCATACTTGCAGGAGAAACTGCTAACTTGTCCCAGACTGTAAGGCATGGGATTTGTAGGAGCCTGCTTCAGATAAGAGAGAACTGAGAAGTTCTGACCCTTTTCTTAAAACCCGTGGAAGTTACATGTGAAATTCGACATGAATGTCTGCCAAATTAAAGCAGAGAAAAGTTCTTAACATTAATTTTTAGCAATTCCCGTCGTTTTTATCTGTAACATAACATAGGCCTACCGATAATATCGAACAGTATGTGTAGCACTGATATCGTACCAAATGAATCAGTTATGGACTTATGGTCGCCCACTTTTCGAAACGTAAGGTACTAAGCTAATTTTAATTACACTGATAACTCCTATGAGTGCACAAATTCATTCAAAATTTTTTCTGAACAAAACAACGCATTGGAGTCGCATGAAAAATCAAAACGATTACAAAAATCGCGACTCATTCGGGCAGCTCATAAACATTTATTCCTCAGCCTCACTTCATAGTCTTGGACTCAACACTTTTCACGAAATGGTAAAAGATTCAGGAGAAACTTTCAAAAATGTTCTGAGATGATTTGAATTGCCAGATTGTACAAGAAGACGGGAGTGATAAAGGTGTATACATTTGCTAAAATTATGCCCGATGGTACATTTAATGTGGAAATTTTCTGATCATTTTCAAGGTAAATTTGCTCATTTTCATTAAAAGTGAGCATGCTTTTGCGAACAAAAACCTCATAAAGCGACTGTTTAGATTCTATTCACAAGCAAGCCTGGGAATCCCATTTCCGGCCGTCTGAGGCCTGGTCGCAATTTTTCAAAATTGTCTGCACGCTCAATGCCAACCAATGGCGACGCTCCGTTTAGCTATTCTTTCAGGCAGAGTTATATATTTCGGGCAGAAAAGTCTCCTGCCCCCAAACTGAAATGCTCCTATACTCCCATGGTCTAGCTTCAGGTAGTTTTCTTAGAAAAAAAACTTCCATAACCACATTATTATTTTTATTATTAACCCTCGGTCTCTGAATAATTAGTAAAGCCTTTGCGAATGCGTGGATTGGGGGGGGGGGGCGACGGAAGTTTTCAACGGGTAAATATGGTCTTTTGCCAGACTCACCCCCTGATCAGTTGACCCCAGATACGCCAGTGGTGCTACACCTCTGGAAATTCCGAAGCGACATAAGCTGTTTGGGAAATTCATGGCCTGTCAGGAAAAAATCCACTTTCTTTTACAAATTTATTTCATCAGAAGAAAACATGCAAATAGATTTGCTTTGAGCAAACATGCAATCAACAAATCTTTACGTCTATTATACCCTAGAACATCTGCACGAGGCATGCAGCTTGCAAAAGGTATGGACGATGAAACAAATGTGCCACATACAGAGTTAGGCTTTGCTCTGGTCCACATAGTCATTCCGGCAGGATCGTCGTTTGTCTAGCACCGACGGTCCCTTCCTTTTTGTAATATATACAAAGATCGTCTTGTCATATGAGGATCTACAGAAGGTTCTCGGTCTTTGGAAAGGATTTGGCGTTGGGAATTGGCAAACAATTATGCCGGGAAGACGTTCTGCACCCCTCCCCCGATCGAATCCTAGAGACATCCCTGCCTGTCCACCTGGCAGGAAATTTCTAGTGCCACTCTCATTAAAAGTCTAGTGAATTCACTGTGATAAAGCGTTGATTGAAAATATCAAAAGGCAAAAAAACAAAACCAAAAACACTTACACACACAAAAACAACAAAGTCCGTGTATTATGAGTTCTTCTCCAAGTTGTCCCATATTTTTATTACCATTCCCTTGAAAGCAGTATACCGTACCACATACTAATTCACTTTCTTTTCATACTGTATGCTGCTGCTACAAGCTTGATCTATCGTATGATGATAATCTACCATATACATGCAAGTTCATGCTACAACCACCTGTCCATTTGACCATGAAGTCGGTTTTTAAATTACAAAAACAAGGCATTATAATTTATGCAGTTCTTGAAGGACATCACAAATGCTGTGGTAATTACCCTTTTTTTAAAGGGGAAATGAGTCCCCACTTGAAGCAGTTTAGCAGACTGCCCTAAAGTCATCCATGATTGGCCCCTGAGAATAATATGACAATATATTTTTTCTCAATTGTGCAATTGGTGGGATTAACTGCTTGGTTTACCATGAATATGCAGTATTGAGGTCTTGAAATATCCTGGAAGGTACTTTGAAGTGTTACATGAAGAAAACTGTAATATTTGGTTGCTGCCTCAAAATAAGTTGGGGCAACTCCTCTTGCCCTTTAATGACTCATACTGTATAAAGGCCTACACTTTTGTATCCCATCAACAGATAGGCTATAGAGATGAAATATTAACCAATCTAACTAAACATTTCAATATTTGTAATGTTTTAACTTTTTTCCCTATGTATTAAATTAGGCATACCCACATGAATCAATTCTTACCCTTTGACCTGTATTTGAAATATTACCTGATCATGATTGGTTAGTTGTTGTATACAATGCACGAAATCTTAGTCAGGGACTTTTTAAAAGTACTATGCTCCTAGAATGTTGAACAACCTGAATCATCAAACAGCTATATAAGCTTTCATTGTGTGACTTCTAAGTCACAAACGTTCAATCATAATATATCTCAAACCTTCTTAAGGACTACCACTGAACAAAGAAGAAAGAAGTTTCACAAAACACCACCCTCTGCAATCCAACATCTCCATCCCCCAACCTCAATAAATAAAAATTGTGAAATAAAATAAAAAAATATATAGCAAGAGTACTTAACACAAAACTAAGTTTTTTTTCTAAGACCTCTTCAATGTTCCTATATTTCTGGTAAACAATCAATCCAGAAAGGGAAAAGGAGGTGCTGGCATAAAATATCAAAATGGTTAATATTCGCTGACAAACTATGATACCTTATTTCAGACAAATTTACAAGAACAAATTGGGTTCTTTATTGGAGAACCTGAGCCTCCTGGTAAAATAAATATTGAGAATTGTTGCACAAGACTAGGTAGTATACATGTATTATCCCACGAAGTAGACATCCATGATTAAATTGGAAACTTTCCCAGATGGATAGGCCAGCCTTTTCTGGGAAGGGGCATGACCCCTTGTCCTTCCCTCTGATTGTTATTTATGTGTAGTTTTTTAAATTACCTGCAATATGCATGAACCAGCATGTAATCTTATTAAAACTGTATTTTGGATGCCCTCCCTGTTTGCTTTGAGCCTACTGTAGCTTTAATAGCAAGTCCAAGTCCAGTACCCTAATAGTGAACTAATCATACATTTTTATCACGGTATTCACCTGATACCAACACCCAATAATATACTAGTGAAATATATTTACACCAGTGTATTCACTTGATACCAGTCCTCTAATAGTGTGCTAGTGATAAATTGTTACTTGTCACTGCATTCACCTGATGCCAGTGTGCTAGTGATACATTTATTGTCCCTGCATTCAACCAATATCAGTTCTCTAACAGTGTTCTCATGATACCTCATTGTCACTGTATTACCAAATACTTTAAGTTTGGATTCTTGTATATAAATTGGCTGCTGAAAGTCAGTTGTCTGAAACTTGTGGTAACCCCTGCCCTTCTCAATAAACATCTACTTCAATCACATCCAACCTCCATCCAACAAATAATTTCGATTTGGTCTTGTGATTTTTGACAATTGTCTGAGAGACTGAGACGTCCAATACATAGCTTACAAGAGCTTGATCATCATTCCATTCATACTTCCATGAAAGTTATCTCAGTTTACTGCCTACTCTGCACTGACATGGGATGTTGAAAACTTCTGTGGTGGTGAAAGATCAGAAAAATTAAACTAGGAAGTCACTGGTGATAAGTGCTCCAAGAGCTGACCATGATCTGTACATAAAAGATATCAAAAATATTTTAAAAGTAACTTAAATAAAATCTGATATTTCATAATATTCTGGACACTGTTCTATCATTACGAGGCATGCAACTGGCTTGCAGTGTTTTTTCTTCTTTTTTAGAAGCAACTTTCCTCAATTAAACGGAACCTTCTTGGAGAAAAATCACAAAATATCTTCATGCAAACCAAAACAAATTAATTTGCTCTGGCCATCTGCATCAAATAATGAAAAGGAAACACATATAGTGGGCCTTGAGTCTTTACTGCATGACCACCAAAAATCATTTTTTTTTTGGTTGCATTAATATTGAAATTATTTCTGTGCCAGTGCTTGTAGCCTACTTTCAAGCAATAGCATGATACATAGCCGAGTGCCAAAGCTGAATAAACAACCATAATATTAGGCATTAAGCCAGTGTTTGAACAAACAACAGTTTCACATACCCCTTCTCCCTTTCCCCCAACTTCAGAAGAAAACTTGAGGGTGTTTAACTTTAACAGCAGGATATGGTTAGTGGCTAGAACCCTTCTTCCTACCATGTTTTCAGGGCTACTGCATAATAATTGATTTAACATGTCCTATGAAAGGTGACACTGTACACATTTTCATAAGACATCTTGCATAATTGCCTCAACATAAAAAAAAACAAGAAATGTCTTTAGGCTACTGACTTTGACACCTTTTAAATTTATAATCACACAGTCAATATTACCATATTATGTGCCTCTAACACTTGAAGAAAAGTTTCTGGGGTATTATATGCCTGCTTTGGGCAATTGTTCGTATTCCTGAAAGCTATAAATTACTACAAGAATCAATCATGCAGTTATGTCTTTGTTTACCCTGTAAGCTATGCATGAAAAACATAAAAATAAACTTCTTCTGAAGTTCTGAACCCTTAACCTTCCCACCCCATGTAGGCTAGTGTGTAATGTTCCTGCCCTGGTAAGGTTAAGGGGGAGTTTACATTTCACTACAGAGGTTCGAATAGAAACAAATATTATATTATAAGCGCAAAGCCTAAGGGGACTAGTCACATAAAGTGCACTTGTACCTTCACACATTTCCAATCCTATGCCAAGTCATGAATGATGTAGGCAACTAACGTTAGGCTTAAACTTCTTAAGAGACTCTCCTCACAGAACACTTTTTCAAAGGAAAATTTGATGACATTTTGGACTTGCAAACAAATTTTTACCTGTGCTTCAGTCTTAGTCATATAATTCAACCGAAGATATTTCCTAAAATATGGGTTGACCAATCATATATAGCCTGTAGTTTTGTCGTAACTTCTTTGTTTACATGGACGTCACTAGTCACTGAACGTGACCGTATAATCCGCTCCTTCTAGTCACTCCTTACTACGAAACGAAGTGTATAGCATAGGAACGTAATGCTGGGTCCTGTTCAAGGGCTAGGATGTCACAGGCGCCAATGGCAGCCTTAACGATAGTCTCATATAGCTTGACTGTATAAGACAGCTTCTAACGTTAGTCACTCCTTACTACAGTAACGTTAGGATTAGTAGTAACCTGCACGTTTGGTCAGTGTAGTCTAGGTATAGCTAGACTGCACATTGTACTGTGTCCTAGGTTAAATTAGCCTCTATGCAGGCTGTAGCCTAAATGTTAAAGGCTCATGACAAAACGATTGCCTTAACGTCGGGCTCAGACTCAATGCCTTTGACAAGCAAGGCAAGGGTCACAAGGCATGTGATTGTGCATTTATGCCCCGTAAATCTTTTGTGAAGACCATACGTCATATCCTGATTAGGAAACTTACCACTTTGTTGTCGTGTAATCATGATACTTAAGCGAAGGCAAGGCTATAGCCTATCAAATTAGTGTAGGATAACCAAGTGGGGCCCAACTCCGTTAGCTTTCAATGTACTATGTAGGTCAGGCTAACGTTGAATGCAACCAAGTATGTCTCCACGGCCTTAGCTGCTTGGAGGCACATCCCTAGGCCCAAATTGGAGGACAAACTGCCTTACGTGATCACACTGATAGTTAATTTCCACAATCCTATGTGGAAAATTGTCATTTTCCAACTTTTGTGGGGAATTTTTTACTTAATAACGTAATATCTTTACAAAAATCCATGCGAAAGCCAAGGCAACTTACAAAATTAAACAGCTGGTGTTGTTCGTCGTCATGGCCTGTGTGTTATGAAATATGACGTCACACACCATTCACGTCGCCGTTCTCCCCACAACGCCAAAACGAGCGGTATAGAATTCAGACGACGACGTGAAGTTCACGTCGACGCATGCGCATAACTACGGTATGACATCACCACGTTGTAGCCGGCATCCGCGTCGTACAATCTAAAGCTCCTTACTAGCACAAGAACGCACAACGACTGATATGAAGTTCATGGACTTGCTAATCGGTCCGTTTTTATGGCATCTTTATAAGCGCACATCTATATTCGCGATTACATTCTTACCCGTTAACAACGACAAATCAACTACTGCGCTCGTATCCCAAGCACGCAGAAGTGCGCGTCAATTATCCCAGAATACACACGGAGTGATGTATTGTGCTCGTATATGGAAAGCGTTTTAAAATTGCACACACGCCGATCTTTCGTCATTAATGGAATTTTCCTTTTACGAGCTCTGAATTATATGCGCAGAAAATCTTATATAACTGCGCATGTCAAATCAACACTTCCGCCCCTCCGTTTGAGCCTCCGTGAGGAGTCAGCGCGTCTAATTGAGTAGGGATAAGAGTTTGGAATCCAAGTTTTAAATATCTTTGACCCCACGCAACGAAAACGCGCTCTGTGGAAAATGGTATGGTTACGAAGTTTCGATCGTCACTGATCTGTTTCTTAACAAAAATTTCAATGATGTTCATTCAGTTTTGGGTGACACTATGTCTTACCTTTCAATCGATATAAAAAAAACCCATAATACTTAACTTTTACATAGGAATCAGGGCAGATTTGAAGGCATCTTTTTGCATCAATAGCAATGAACTTTTGACCCACTGCTGTTACAAACAAGCACGGGTCGTCGATGTTCATGCATCGCTGGATTGCTTATAACGTATGCTTTCCAACGGTAAACTTTTTTCAATTTTCAACACTTCCTCATAGAGAGCGGGCCAAATTATGTGCGAACAGCCATATATATGAATATGCATAAGTCTTGCACCAATGAAAAGACGCCTCCGATGTGTGAACAACTTTAACTTTGCCAAGAGAGCGCGTTGTGTGTACAACACGCGAGTGTACGGGTGTGGGGTGGGTTACAGAACAACTTGTCACGCCCACTGTACATCAGATATACGGGATGAGCGTCTGCATGCATTATACAAAGAAATCATATATTAGTTCAGCAGGGAAAAATTTTAAAACAAATTGATATGGCCCTCAAAATTTCCGCCCGGTACTCGCCATCAATATAAGCATCACGACCCGGCACAAATTTCTTACCCTAGTTCAATAAAATCCTTTGATTTTTTTCAGAATTGAGTGAAAATTCCTCGTTTGTATTAAAGCACTCACCAACCTGCCAGAAATTTTCAGAGGGGCGGTGAGACACCGACTCCTTTAAGGCGGCTCCCTCAGGATGGTTATCAAAAATTATCCAACTCCCAAAATGGTCTGGGGACAATTTGACAGTGATGTACAGTTTAGTTCCCCCCCCCCTTTTTTTTTTTGCTCTGAAGAGGCCGGAAAATATTCTTTAGTAAAACCCCCAAATTTCGGACGCGCTACACCGGGCGTTGTGGAATTAGTCCTACACCAGTTTCTCAAATGCGTGGTAAGTTTCATTCCTTATGGCTATATAGCACATGCAGAGAGGTGCCTGGTACAAGTAACATGCAAATATAAGCGTAGTTATGTTACATGGAATTGACAAAATGAATGAACAAATTCAAAATGCTCTTTTTTGGCTAAATGTACTCCGTCTCTGAGTACAGAAAACCCACTGGCAGTGTGTTCTGTAACAAGTTTGACAACATAGAAGTAGTATGTAGATCAGTAGGCACCTTTCATACACTCTCATCAAATTTTCAGTAATATGCAACATACCTTGAACTTTCCACAAAACCAATAGAATATACAGGACTGCTTTCATTTTTACAGGTTGCAACCAGTCATAAGTTGAAAAGAGTGGTAGCTATTCCCTTTTCCACACACCTTATGCTGTATCAACCCTTACTGTTTATCGGCAAATGTATTCAGAACCGTAGTTTCCACACTGCTCATTACCGTGTACTAGGCATGATTGAAGGCACGTTTTTACTTCTGCTACTACTGCTACTACTGAATACACCGCGCACTGGAGCTTCTTTTCCTCTTCTGTCACAACAAAAAGACACGGTTTAACGAATTAAACCAGGGAACCATAGCTGAGTAAATACAGGCGGTCAGGTTCAGGGTCAATACGTAATAGAAATTCTAAATTCTCAAAATAATATTAACGTGGTGTTACAGACAAACAAAATATTGGGTGGTGTTTGTCACTTCTTGGGTACTATAGGAAATGCATTATGCTCATCATTTCCGTAAGGTGTGGATATTTCAACTAAAAGGTATTTCCCCGAAAATCGGATATTAGTAACTGGGCCGTAAAACGTCATCTAACCTAATCTTACATAACCTAAAATCAAATATCTTTCAAACGTTCCCGAGAGTGATCCCCTTCGCCCCCCAAATATCTCCATCGCCAGCATGAAGCCTCTAATAAAGCCCCGTACGTCCACACGATTCCACTCAACGCATTGTAGCGAGATAGTTCAAACACGTTGCAAAGGAGACTCGCGACCCAGCAAACTGCAACATGCAACTGACAACAATGACGGACTTCTTGAATGAACTCGGCTAAGTTGAGTTGATCGAAGTAGACAGAATACATTCCTCCCTCTTCGACGCAACAAAAAAGGGTTTTTCTTTTAACGTACACAGAAACGACAACGTAGAAACAAAAACTAGAACGGAAACCGGACCGTACAAAGACACAACCGCGAACCATTCACACCGCGCCAGCAAACAAAAGTTGTGCCAACCATGTGCAAACCACCCCGGATTATGTACAAATACAACTAAGCCATACGAACACAAAGCAAAACTTATTGCAAACCAGTTTACATTAACCTAAAGTGTTTCATGATATAACTATGTACAATGCCCATTTGCTACCCATCAGTCTGAGACTTTACATATTTAATGCGTTGGTTCGGAACAGACGTCCCAGACTGATGGGCCTGGTCTAATACGTCTCTAAAGGCTGACCTCTCAAATGTAGAATCTTACCCCTCCCCTTCACACAAATCAAACAAACCCTCCCTTGAAGGTGGATCCTTTGCGGGAGGCTCTGAGGCAGACCCCTCCCCCCCCCCCGCCATCCGATATTGCCGAAACGTCCGAGGAGAGATGAAGGTCCTCCTCTGCTATAATCATTCCAGCCTCACTGATGCCGTTTGTAAGGATGGCGTAGTGTCTGCCTCAGGATCCCCCAAACCCCCTCACACTGTTTGGAGGCAAGGAAGTCCCGTTCCACTCCATTTCCTGCCTCCTTCAATTCCTGAGAAGAATATTCCAGGCCTGCTTGCGAGGGTTCAGGTGCCGACTCCACTACGGCACTGGCACGAGCAGAGTACGGAGTGGGGCAGACACCAAACATGTGTCCCTCCTCTCCACAGAGGTTGGAACGTACCTCGTTGGGACACTCGGCCTTTCCGTGGGCCAACTACAAGCATCTGCCAAAACGTCTATTGGGATACGACTAAACTTCGTACTCCTCCTTTCCACACTTAAAACAAGTACGTGGCTGCCCCAAGTAAAGAATGTGGGCTTTGGATCCCCCTTTAGGGAAAACCGATCTTCCAGAGGGTCTTTAGGTCGTACGTGTTGCGGGCTTCAAGTGCCTGCAGCGTCTCTATTTCTTCCACCTTTACACTATTTTTCTTCAACACACTGAACACTTTCGGAGGTGTGACTTAAACCCACGACGCAAACTCTACATTAGCAATGCTGCTATCCCTACACATGGGCATAGCAGAAGCAGTTAATGTGGCGCTAGACCACGCAAACGAAACGAAAAAGGCCCAGGAGAAAAACAAATTCGACCAAGCCTATACGAGACAACACACTGAAAAGTTTTACACACCGTGTTTGTGTATACGATGTAGTATGTCAACAGTGCAGCACCACACTCAGCAAATGTAATCGACGAGCGCAAGAGCGAAACGAAATACGTCCGCACTCGCCGAAGACCTGGACGTAACAATGCTGCTATCCCTACACACGGGTAAGTTAAACGTTAGAATTTCGCGTGAATTAATCGAAGCCCAAGGCTCCGATTGTAGGATTTCCAGACTTGCTCAGGTGCGTTTCCGCCTAGTTATGTGGCTCGTCCCCAGGTACATTTTCTTATCTTCTATATACATTGGCACGCAATCACTGCAGACGTACCAAGCCATTGGACAACTGCGCAGGGGGATTTCGCAACGTTGCTTTCCAGTGTTTCCATGAAGAGAGGGAATTTTCAATACCATGGTCTCACATTACCTTAAATTTCTTACTTATTGCCTTGATTACATGCAAATAACCTTTCCGTAGCTACTTTTTTTAAGTGGACTAACGCACATAAAAAGAATGAAAAACATCCAGATCATATTTGCCAAGAAATTCTTTCCTGAAAATTGACAGATCAGTGTTGTGGAAACAATGGAATTACCCTGCTCGATTGAAAAGGCCGGTCAAAAGACCAACTGTAAGGGGATTCTCATTTTCCTTTAGCGTGTCCATATTTCAAAACAATTTTTCAAGATTATCGTCTTAATTACCTTAATTTCCATATTCACTCAGTGACGTAACCCGCGGAGGCAGGGGGCAAAATGCTCCCTCCGGACACAAAAAACGGGTAGGGAAGAAAAAACGGGAAGGGAAGGAAGGGAAGGAAAGAAATGAAGAAGGGATAAGAGAAAGAAGAAGAGAAAAGGAAAAAGAGGAAAATTAGGCGAAGGAAAGGAATGAAAGGGAGAAGAAAAAGGAAAACGGAAAAAAGGGAAAGGGAAAGTAAGAGGGAAAGGAAAAGAGAGAAAATGGGAGAAGAAAGAACGTGGGCCAACTATAACAATAAAAGCAAGATTGACCTGTGTCATGCAACACCGTTTTGGTCAATATATGAACATTCATTTAAAAAAATATATGAACATTCATTTAGTCGCCTAAAGTTAACAAAATAATAGCTGAGGTCCACTTTACCGGAGGAAAGACTTTCCTCTCTTGCTCTCCCCATTATAGAAAGCAACATTTTTTGCAAGTTGCAAAGCAGTGGCTTAGCTACAGTAGGCAGGGGCGATTGCGTCCTTGATCGAAAAAGTATGAAAGTCGAAAATTTGCCATTTGAGACCCATTCAAATACAGTGCGGTATTCCCAAGTTTCCAAAATCTGACTAAAAAAGTTCCACGTCTGAAATTTTTAGTTTTTAAAAGGCAAAAGTTTCGGCGCGATTTGTGCGCCTCAAATTGCAACCCTTAAAGCAGTTAGTGATAACTCATAAAACAGTCAGTGGAAAACTTTTCCGAGCCGCTACAGTGCCGTTTCCCTGAAATGTTCTTCAATAAAGGCTCTTGTTTTTGTCTACAAAATTCAACAAAGTTTCGAGAGTTTTTTTAATGTTACCGACAAGCCTTAATCCGCACCTCTTTACATAAAACGAATTTTAGTCGACATGCTATCTCAGATATATGATAATAGGAAACCCAGAGTCTTCTATAGTCCCCCAAATATGCAAAATTCCTCACAGGAAACACTGAGTCTAATCTATTTCTGCAATACAAGCTCCATACTTTGAAATGTATAAAACTACCCAAACTTTCGGTACGTACCGAATACAGTAGTGTTCACACTTAAGAAAAAAAATCAGATTCATTTAAAAAAGTTGTTCTTGCTCGTAGAATAAGCAAAAAAAAAATAACATAACAATAAACCTTTTGGTCGATGGGGTAGGGTGAGTTGCATGGTCCAAAATTGCCCCCCCCCCCCACTTTCTTATTGCTTCCTGCTTACGCCACTGAACACAACACTTCCCTTTAGTCCCTAAGACACTCACAGACTTACACAGTGTACATCAACTCAACAGCTTAACTAGTACAAAATCGGAAAACCTCTATGCTATTGCCCCCCCCCCCCCCCCGGACAGTCAGGTCTGGTTAAGCCAATGTATTCATTGCTTGGATTATATTAAATTCATCTTATTCTGTCTATTTTTTGTTTTTCAGGAGGGCTTTAACACATGTAAAGAATGACAAAACACCCATTTTACTTTCTCCAAATTATTGCCCTCTGAAAATTCACCCGCAAGTGTTTTTCGAAGTGTAAGTGCTCTTCAATTATTCTTTAATTCCCTTTTCGTGTAATAAATATTTGTACAATACTTCTACTGTTAGTGTTAAACAGTATGCTTACCGTACGAACGCGTGTGTCGGTGATAATGTCATAACATGTCGAGGCGTGTACATGTAGGCTACTTAAAATTGCAATGCACATTTGGAATTTGTTCAGTGAAATCGATTAATCGGTTCGTTAGATGCAGTTTTACGGCTCAGTTACTATCCAATTGGTTTATTCGGGCTTGGAATAACCAAGTAACCTTCAACCATTTCAAAACTTATTTCTCCAAACCCAACCACACTAGCCATTTCCGAGTGTTCAACAGAGACCGATCCCCAATTCTAGGGTCAGGGGCTTCGCCATGTACATGCCTGCTAGTACAGTCCGTCTAGTTGTTTCATGGATCTGCGACTTGTTGCATAATATGGATACTGGTTAATAAAGTAGTTAGTCCATAGACTTGGCCCAAGTCTCACGTGAGTGTAACCTTTGTGGACAGTCCACTCCACGGATATGAGATAGTCCTGGGGCAAACAAATGGTATATGAGGAGAATATAGATCAGCCGCCCAATTAATCAACATCCCTCCATGTGGGCTACCCACATGGTCCCCTAATTAATCTAATATAGTTTTGTTACCTGTGATATACATTGGTTCACCATGTCATGTTCCCCTCCTATTTTTAGCTGCATGACCCATAACCCTCTCTCCAACCCAAACCCCTATAATCACTGCTCACGACAAAGAAAACAAAATGGAATATATGAAAGTGGGACTTACGGGACCAGGGACCAGTGAGACTGGGGACTTAAGAGCAAACCCCATTTACCCTATGTGATAAGGCAGAAATTGCCAGCCACCTAGTAAAGTATTGGACCACATTTTTTCATACAGCCTGCAGCACTAATCAGGTATGGCACTTTATCCACTACAAACATGTGTTTAATTTGAATCTGATACTTTTTATTCCTCCTTTTACTGATTTTCGTCAGTCTCAAACAACAAGCAGAATTAGACAAGACATGCTAGCCTCCTGAAACAGTGATCCAACTTCAGAGAGAGAGAGAGAAAGAGAGAGTACATGGCTATTTTGCAAATTGCTTGAACCCAAAATTACTGAGCACCTGTCAGAATATGTACCATGTAGGAGGTAGGAAATTACCTTCCCCGGACCATGGAGGACAATAGTTTCTTGCCTCAGAGTAGTGATCCATAATCATAGTTTTTAAATCCAACCTGTTACCTTACATAACTTACATTAACCACTCTACCTGACCTGTCTGGTAGCAGTTTTATTGAGCCCTAGGTCTCTGCTCCCTGCCCTCTCCTTAAAAGTGTTTTGCTTCCCCCAAGAACTTAGAAATTGCACAGTAGTGGTTAAGAAGTAAATGTGATCATATAATACTGTGAAAAGTTGCCTGCTGCTATAGCCCTCAGTCCCCCAAAATTTGTCCCTGAAACCATGTGCATAAGCCTGCAAGAAGGCTTTGGCTAAGTTTACAGTGACTCGAGATGTTATGGAATGTAGAACTAGACTGTAGTAATGCAACAACAAGCACTTACCTGCAATGAATTGTGACCAGGCTTCATGTGCTACGATTTAGTTGCAATCCTCAAATTACCTTACCAGTGATGACGGATTGTTGCGAATCCTGAAGTGATCTCCAAGAAGCACGTCAGAATGATGCTCAGTTACAGATGGTAATGTATACAGTGTCTCTCCACTTGTCACTGCTATTCAACAATTGCCCAGATTCTCTTCCATCACCTTCCCCACGAACGCACAAAGGTAGGCCTTGAATTTAAGATTACCCAGTATATGTATATATATATATATGTATATATATATATATATATATATATATATATATATATATATATATATATATATATATATATATATATATATATATATATATATATATAAAATTCCTTTTAAATTAGACAAGAAATTAATTGTCTTTCCAAAAATGTCATTTATCTCATATACTGCAATTTATGTGGGGTGCAGTATGTCGGAGAATCTAAAAATACTCTTCGAATGAGAATGACACAGCACAGGTCAGCAATTAAAACCAAAAAGGTTGAACAACCTGTTGCAAACCATTTCAATTTGCCTCATCATTCTATCAAAAACTTACGGGTCATTGCTATCGACCAAAACGATACATGGACCGACAAAGCTAGAAAAGCTAAAGAAAATTTCTGGGAACTCAATCTCAAAACCACATCGCCTTTCGGCTTGAACATCAGGAGCGATTTACCAGCTTGCTGATAACACCAACCCAAATAATCCGATCAGGCCATTCCGGCCTAACAATTTCTCTAATTACTTTGAAGAGGATTTTCCTATTGTTGATGGGTTACACCCGAGTAATCCGATCAGACCCTCCCGGTCAATCAACCTGCTCAATTGCCTTAAGAAGGATTATCCTGTCACAATAGAGGTGAGACCATTGTCCACACCTTTAAAAGCTTCCAAAATTTCTCACTCCTTGTCATTCTCTGACCAAGTATTGACAAAGAGGTAGTATTCCTCGAAAGCTCTACTTCAAACCTTTTGGCTGTTTAATTTATCTAAATTCTAGCCTTCCGCTATTTGTATCTCCTCGGAGATCCAGCCTTTCAATTCTGTAGCACCGTTGTTTTACAGTTTCTCCGTCATGTTTATATATTTCTTTCACTGTTTGCATCAATTTTGATCCAACCTTGCTACACCCATGGAGAGTACTTTGGAAACTTTCAAATTACTTCGACGCCTGTGCGAAAAACGTGTCAGGTATCGACATCACCTTTCCAACTATAAAACGTACCGAGCAAACAATACGGTACCGAAAGGGCTTCAAATTAAAGTCCCTACCGGCTTGCCACTCTCCGACAGTGGAAGCTACGCCAACTGGAAAGGTATACTCAGAAAAACGTCTCTCAGACTGATGGAAGTACAAATTGGAAATTGTCGAAAAACCATCAATGAACTCAATCACCAAATTGATTCCAAAACCAGGAAGCTAAAAAGAGAGCTTCCCAAATCCGAGCTCCAAAACAAGCTTCGGTTTATCTCCCAGGACTGTCTCCGACTCTCTCGTACTCTAAATTCTAGGCAACAACGCAAGTTTCAAAGAGATCATGTCACTTCAAACCATGTGACTGTCACTTCAAATCAAGTGATTTCAAATTTGCAGAAAAGCAGGTCTCGCAGATTTATTCGTAAACCGGTTACCGAGCCTTCCACCGCCACAACCGCGGTTGTAACCATATCGTGTCAGCTTTCTGAAGGAGAAACTAAAATTCTCTCGAAGGGACTCAATTTCTGCCCCAAACCAAGGCAGACTGACACGCAGAAATTATCACTAGACATGAAAGCGTTTTTCCGACGCTTGCGCCTTCGGGAGTATTTTGCTGACGAAGACGGCCTAAATTCTCCACCGGACAACGATATATCGTATCAATTTAAACCAAAAAGCACCTGGAACCCACCAAAGGGGCGTTGTCCACAACTGGAATCATTTATTTCGGCCATTGAAGAGGATGTGAAAAACCACACCCCTTCCCCAGATTTCCGCGACAATCTCACAAAAAGTGAACGTCAGGCCATTCGAAGTCTACGGCATCGTGATGATATTGTTATCAAGCCGGCGGACAAAGGCTCTGCGATTGTTGCAATGGGGACTCAATTTTACAGGGAGGAAGCCCTCAGATTACTTGGCAATCCCGACCACTACAGACGTCTAGACTCAGATCCCACTTCGGAAATTGCGAAAAAAGTGGAGGCGGCCATCAAAAAGATGGTTCGCAACGGCTCCATTGACTCTGAAACCGGCCCGAATCTCCTCCAGGTAGATCCTAAACCAGGCCGTTTCTATTTTCTGCCCAAAATTCACAAAACGGGTAGTCCGGGCAGACCCATTATTTCCGGCAACGGGACTGCAACGGAAAAAATTTCAAAATTTGTTGACCTGCTTATCCAACCCCTGGTTCCAACCCTTCCCTCCTACGTTCAGGACACCACGGACTTCATCCGCAAAATTGGGAAGATCAAAAATCTCCCGTCGGACACAATTCTGGCCACTCTTGACGTGTCCTCGTTGTACACAAACATACCAAATGAGGAAGGCATCTCCGCTTGCACCAACGCCTTCAATCCGATTCGCGGCAAAACTCCCACCAAGAAAGACTTAGGCGAACTCATGCATCTGATTTTGACCAACAACAATCTCATTTTTGGTGACCACCACTACCTCCAAATTCATGGTACAGCCATGGGAACCAAAATGGCTCCCTCATTTGCTAACTTGTTTATGGGCAACTTCGAGCAAAAATTTCTGTCTCGACAAAATTTGAAACCACAAATTTGGTTACGCTTCATAGACGACATCTTCATGATCTGGCCCCACGGTGAAGACTGTCTAAAAATTTTTATTGAAAACATCAATTCGTTCCATCCCACCATCAAATTTACGGCCGACCATTCCAGGTCCAGTGTCCACTTCCTGGACACCACTGTAACCATAGAAAATGGTTCACTCAAAACAGACTTGTTTAACAAACCAACGGACAAGCACAACTACCTCCTACCCAGCAGTTGCCATCCTCCGCACTGCACCAAAAACATTCCGTACAGTCAAGCACTCCGCATAAAACGCATCTGTTCCTCTGAAACAGATTTTGACACTCGGGCAAAGGAACTATCCGGCTACCTCCGTAACCGGCAGTATTTTCGGGGTTCAATTGAAAATGCCATCAAAAAGGCAAAAGAAACCCCTCGCTCGCAAACTCTGACGTACAAAACTCGTCAGCGCAATTCCGACAGAGTGCCGTTGGTAACTGAGTACCATCCCGGTCTACCACCACTAGCCAAATTCATCAAAAGCATATGCCCACACTTCAGAGCACCGATCGCCTAAGGTCTATCTTTCCCCAACCCCCCGTTGTTGCCTTCAAGCGGCCCTCAAATTTACGGGACATTTTGGTATATATATATATATATATATATATATATATATATATATATATATATATATATATATATATATATATATATATATATATATATATATATATATATATATATATATATATATATATATATATATATATATATAAACATGACGGAGAAACTGTAAAACAACGGTGCTACAGAATTGAAAGGCTGGATCTCCGAGGAGATACAAATAGCGGAAGGCTAGAATTTAGATAAATTAAACAGCCAAAAGGTTTGAAGTAGAGCTTCCGAGGAAAACTACCTCTTTGTCAATACTTGGTCAGAGAATGACAAGGAGTGAGAAATTTTGGAAGCTTTTAAAGGTGTTGACAATGGTCTCACCTCTATTGTGACAGGATAATCCTTCTTAAGGTAATTGAGCAGGTTGATTGACCGGGAGGGTCTGATCGGATTACTCGGGTGTAACCCATCAACAATAGGAAAATCCTCTTCAAAGTAATTAGAGAAATTGTTAGGCCGGAATGGCCTGATCGGATTATTTTGGTTGGTATTATCAGCAAGCTGGTAAATCGCTCCTGATGTTCAAGCCGAAAGGCGATGTGGTTTTGAGATTGAGTTCCCAGAAATTTTCTTTAGCTTTTCTAGCTTTGTCGGTCCATGTAGCGTTTTGGTCGATAGCAATGACCCGTAAGCTTTTGATAGAATGATGAGGCAAATTGAAATGGTTTGCAACAGGTTGTTCAATCTTTTTGGTTTTAATTGCTGACCTGTGCTGTGTCATTCTCATTCGAAGAGTATTTTTAGATTCTCCGATATACTGCACACCACATAAATTGCAGTATATGAGATAAATGACATTTTTGGAAAGGCAATTAATTTCTTGTCTAATTTGGAAGGTACGTGCATTTTGATTGCCCTGGAAGCCTTTTGTGGAATCAACCAGGGCGCACGTCTTGCAGTTGGAAGGGCAAGGTGAATAACCAAAATTTTCGTTGTTTTCCTCGACTGAGGCTTTGTCCTGGAATTTTGCCCGAACCAAAATGTCCCGTAAATTTGAGGGCCGCTTGAAGGCAACAACGGGGGGTTGGGGAAAGATAGACCTTAGGCGATCGGTGCTCTGAAGTGTGGGCATATGCTTTTTGATGAATTTGGCTAGTGGTGGTAGACCGGGATGGTACTCAGTTACCAACGGTACTCTGTCGGAATTGCGCTGACGAGTTTTGTACGTCAGAGTTTGCGAGCGAGGGGTTTCTTTTGCCTTTTTGATGGCATTTTCAATTGAACCCCGAAAATACTGCCGGTTACGGAGGTAACCGGATAGTTCCTTTGCCCGAGTGTCAAAATCTGTTTCAGAGGAACAGATGCGTTTTATGCGGAGTGCTTGACTGTACGGAATGTTTTTGGTGCAGTGCGGAGGATGGCAACTGCTGGGTAGAAGGTGGTTGTGCTTGTCCGTTGGTTTGTTGAACAAGTCTGTTTTGAGTGAACCATTTTCTATGGTTACAGTGGTGTCCAGGAAGTGGACACTGGACCTGGAATGGTCGGCCGTAAATTTGATGGTGGGATGGAACGAATTGATGTTTTCAATAAAAATTTTTAGACAGTCTTCACCGTGGGGCCAGATCATGAAGATGTCGTCTATGAAGCGTAACCAAATTTGTGGTTTCAAATTTTGTCGAGACAGAAATTTTTGCTCGAAGTTGCCCATAAACAAGTTAGCAAATGAGGGAGCCATTTTGGTTCCCATGGCTGTACCATGAATTTGGAGGTAGTGGTGGTCACCAAAAATGAGATTGTTGTTGGTCAAAATCAGATGCATGAGTTCGCCTAAGTCTTTCTTGGTGGGAGTTTTGCCGCGAATCGGATTGAAGGCGTTGGTGCAAGCGGAGATGCCTTCCTCATTTGGTATGTTTGTGTACAACGAGGACACGTCAAGAGTGGCCAGAATTGTGTCCGACGGGAGATTTTTGATCTTCCCAATTTTGCGGATGAAGTCCGTAGTGTCCTGAACGTAGGAGGGAAGGGTTGGAACCAGGGGTTGGATAAGCAGGTCAACAAATTTTGAAATTTCTTCCGTAGCAGTCCCGTTGCCGGAAATAATGGGTCTGCCCGGACTACCCGTTTTGTGAATTTTGGGCAGAAAATAGAAACGGCCTGGTTTAGGATCTACCTGGAGGAGATTCGGGCCGGTTTCAGAGTCAATGGAGCCGTTGCGAACCATCCTTTTGATAGCCGCCTCCACTTTTTTCGCAATTTCCGAAGTGGGATATATATAAATAAATATATATAAATATATATAACATAGTTATATGAATAAACATATACCGTGTGTTGGAAAATAAACTAAATAGTGTCAATACGAAGTATAACGCTGTAATTCCAACGATATGGTGATACACAAAGAAGAACACTACACAAATAACGTTTCGATTGCCCTGCAATCTTCCTCAGAAATGACCAAGACAGTTAAACTTGACGCACTCACTGAAGCTTTACTTATTGATTGAATAAGGGGGTAAAAAAGATGTGTCCCGATTAAGGCCAGTGCTGTGGGATTGGAGTTTGTGTATTAACCGCTGTTCGTACAGCTTGCTGTTGTTGCTACTGGTAAAACCTTGTTTGGCGATGAAGCAACGGAGATTGAGGGGAGAGTGGCCTGGTGAATTAAAGTGGGCTGCTACTGGAAAGCCGGGAGGGTTATTTCTAATGCTGTGTTTGTGATTATTAAACCGCATTCTAAAACGATTTGCTGTTTCACCTACATAAAGGCTTCAGGACATTTTGTACAGTAAAGTACATACACTACATTGGGGGTATTGCAACCTGCTCTGGCTTAAAAATAATTAATAATGTCAACCAGGTAAAGTGCTCAACCCTGTGAAGGGAGCTGTAATATTGAAAAGGTTGCAATAAGTTCTTACAACATAGCTTTACAGAACTGTTTCGTAAGGGCCAATAATGTAGGTCCTCACTCCTCAGAAGCCTGAAGTAGAATGATGTCAATAACGTTAAATACGTATGTGTTCGCTGCTTTTGAACGTGTCCGTTTTAAATCCATACATGAAACCCAACAACACCCCTCTCTATGTGCACAAACAGAGCAACCACCCCCCACTTATCATAAAGAACATTCCAGAAAGCATCAACAGGAGACTATCCAACATTTCTTCCGACGAAAACACATTCAACACATCATCACCCGTATACCAAGAAGCATTAGAAAGATGTGGCTATGGGTACAACCTAAAGTACGAGACACAATCCCATAGCACCAGTCATTCCAAGGGAGCCCCGAGACGAAGACGAAATAGGAACATAACCTGGTTCAACCCCCCCCCCCCCCCCCCGTATAGTGACAGTGTCACAACCAACATTAGCAAGAAATTCTTTAACCTCTTGGACAGGTGCTTTCCACCTGGGCACAAACTACATACTTTACTCAACAGAAACACGGTGAAACTGAGTTACAGCTGCATGGCAAACATAGACCAAATTATACCAGCGCACAATTAATACATACTGGCAAAACAGGAAGTAAAACCAGCAACAAGAAGCAACTGCAACTGCAGAAAGCAAAGCGAGTGCCCATTGGAAGGCAACTGCCTCAAGAACAACATTGTGCACCAAGCAACTGTAACACGCCACGACAACCACAACGAAGAAACATACATTGGTCTAACAGAGAACACATTCCAAACAAGATACACCGCCCACAAGTTAAACACAAAGACAAAAGAAACGCAACTGCACTCAGTGAATACATCTGGAAAATAAAGGATTCAAATGAAAAACACCCTGTAAAATGGAAACTCATGAACAAAGCCCCAGCATACTCCACATCCTCTAATCTCTGTATGGAAGAAAAGTTCTTCATTATACTCAAACCTTCATTAGCAACTCTGAATAAAAGAAACGAACTGATAAGCTCTTGTAGACACAGGAACAAACATCTACTGTGTTATTATTCTAAAAGATAATGTATCTTGGCTCGCTGTACACCGTTCTTGTCTGTTCACAACGAACCATGCTGAACGGCCCGGGCTCGCTTCCCAGGTCAAGTCATACAAAGACTCTAAAAACGGAATCTACTGGCGTTGTGCGTGGTGCTCGTCATAAGCAATAGAGTAGGCAAAACAAGCCAGTGAACCACAACTGGAAAAGGGCTGTGACCAGATCGACTTGAACCAATAGGTTGGAAACTGGGCCGTAAACCTCCAACTATTACCCAATGTCAGCTAGGCCCTATGCACACCACCAGTAAACGACCCGGGTCGGTTACGCCGGCCTTCAAGACGAAAGGATTGTGAAATCCGTCCCCAGCCAAATCCCAGCTCAAAGCCTGGCCATCCCCTGGTCTAGGGGGTCGAGGTTGCAATTGCTGAGTTTTCCACAATTATACTTGCATGCTGGACTTGTCTTCTTCCTTGAATTAAAACTGCAGACTCCCAGTAGTGGCGCTTGCTCTCCTCTCCTCTCCACTGTGCATCATATTCGTAAATCATAAGCTATAAAGTTTTAAAGCGCCTCTCTGCTACACTTATGAGCTGGGCCTAGAACCAATATTGTCAAACTTCATTGTTACTACACTACATGCATCAACAGCCTACTTGATAGAAATAATCTTTCAACTTCGTCTTCTTTTACTCACAGTCACACATTGTCTATGCAATTTTTACGAAATGAAGTTCTTGTTAGTGTGAGCGTCATTGCCTTTTCTGTACTTCGTGTAACTCAACCGCTAAAAGTGGCCGATCGGTAAATTTACTTCCTAACTTCTGTTAGAAATCAAACTCCGCCATTTTTCTTGGTGTCCAATACAATAATAATGACATTCTTTTAGTACCCACGAATATCTTTTGGAATAATTTGAGATGTTACTGCAAAGAAAATGGTCGCTTCATCGAAAGTGTAAGGTACTAAGGGTTCTACATTTGCCGACTGCTAGCACTGCTGGCCGACAGATATGAATGACCAAGGTCATGTGACCTAATTTATGCTTACTGTGACTGCCGACTTTGCTTGGACTGGACGTTGATAAACTACTACATATTATTCATCCTTAAGTAGAGGATGAATAAAATAAAGAGATAGCATGAAAAATATGATGTCATAGAAACCAATTGTCCCAAGTCTCTCGTTGAGAAGCAATACCTTGATAAACCGATAGAGGGCGTATTAGAAAAAGCCAAATACGGTATGCTGTACATACTGTGCGGAAGAACTGGATTTTGTAGAGGTAGTGGTTGTCAGCTCCCCGGGGAACACTCACGAGAGACTTGGCCAAGTTTTGTTAGTCCAGGGAGTTGCAACAGACTAAGTCGTCAGTCGTTCACTACGACAAGACAGCTTTGTTGCGATAAGTCGCGTCGCATAGTGTAGAGGGGGCTAAAGGCTCATTGTCATTTTACCTGTAAGGAACACATGCTCACTTTTTTTATAAGCAGAGACGTAGGTGAACATTTCAGTTTGAAAAAATATATTTTTATAGTAAAAAAAACCCTGCTCTAAGCATTGTCTGAGCTGAGTGCCACCATTAGTTGGCTCAGAGTATACATTCAGAAAATTTTGAAAATTTAGATGCTTCAGATAGTCGGAATGGCCATTCCCAAGCGTGTAAGTAGAATCTAATCAGTTGTTCTTTTAGGCTTTCCTCTGCAATTATACAATTATTCACTTCAAATAAATTAGCAAACTTCGAAGAAGAAGCTATGTAGTGAAAAGGTTACCGAATAAAATCTACCCCTATCACTCAATGATGAAATGGTTTATGATCGGGGGAAAACAATATATATATATTGAATGCTAAATTGAAATTGATGTTTTTGACTTTAGTGCAAGTCTTGATTGTATTCAAGATCTAAGGTCAGGAATTGGTAAAGTTGTCAATATGTTACTTCCCGGATTCCCGATTATAAATTATTTATAATACCTTCTCATGTCTTTGTACAAAAATGTCACGTTACAACATGAGTTAACATTAATTTTACAGAAGACTTAAGGGGAGACATCCTAACACTTCATCATTTTCATTACCGTTGCCTACACTTGGCTGAAGGGGCAGGATAGATTGCATACTTTGAAGACCCTTCCCCTCCGTCTGTCGGTGTAATTTGGCAAATGAAACACTTCAGAACCTGTTTAGGATCGAATGAGAAGTATTAAAGCCGTTTGGGGGCCTTGTAACATTCCTATCATTTTGCCTCCTCGTTTTTCCTAAGCTATAATTGTCATAGATTAACAAACGCTAGCCAGAAATGCAGTTAATTTATTTAAGGATGTTTCCAGTTTCGTTATCCGCTTAGGCGTATTTATTGGGGATATTGTAATTTTACTTTAACTTTTTAAAAACCAAGTACGATCAAACTGGAAGTGAGTTCCATTAATTTGCGCCGAAAGCTTGTTGTGTTATTGTCATTCTTGTTGAGATTCTTATTAAATTTCAGTATAATTCCCTACTGTTTTCTGATTTTTTCTCTCTCTCGCTCTCTCTATATGGAACAGTTTTGTAATTTATTGTGGTTCATTTGTAATTCTAGACGGAAATAAACAAACAAACTGTTGTTTTCTAAGAAATGGTCATTACCCTTCTTCCTTATAGCCCTAACCTAACCTTAGCCCACTTTTCTCATGAACTACATGACGAAAGATTCAGGATGACTATACAGAAGGTTTGCTTGAATTTTTTGATATAATCAGAGCCTACAAATTCGACTGTTGTATTTACTCAGTTTGTCCAGTTGCAGTAATGTGTGCCTTTTGTTTTTGTGCCTTCTGTACTGGCTATGTTTTTTCAGTGCTATACCTCGCCCTGCGCTCACAATCTTAACGAACACTCTGGCATTCCTCATCTGCCGCGCAGTTATTTTGAGTATTACATGAAATGGAATTTTCTGCCATTTCCCCGTTTTCGTCAACTAATTGTGTTTCAATATCAATATTCATATTATTTGAAACTGACAGATGGTCTTGTTCTGCGAGAAAGATAACCAGTAACGCAGTTTTATTGACCTCCTTGCATACTTAGTTTCATCATTTACAAAACACCCTCAGACTTTAAAGCCGCTATGCAAGTTTATACCGGCACTGACTACCACCACACAATCAAACGTCTCCGTTTGTTTGACACGCCAATCAACTCATTAAATCCGTCGAAAAAATTAAGCTTAAACTACGCATGTACAAATGCTCAAATATGCCGCAGAAACTTTCTGTTCCCTGCTTAACATATACATTCATAATGCACGAAGTTCAATGAGAGCAGTGAAAAGTGAGTATGGCAGGACGTTTGCTCTTTTGTGTAGCACTTAATTACAATTCGATACAGACTTGAATTTAAGTGGTGCTAATATTTGAGCTTTCCATCTTTAGTGACTTCGGTTTGTACTCAACTTGCTTGCAAGTAAACCAAACTGTGTGGTCATAAATGGACCAATCACCACATGAAACTTTGACAATTCTTATCAACGCCCTTTTAATTCTTAACATAACAATTGCCCTCTTACAATTTCCATAAAAACATGAGTTATATTTAAAGTCAATCGCAAGAACACCTTGACAATTCTTCACCATGCTAGCCTTAAGTTAAGGGTATCAGCCAGTTGTCTGGTAGCAGTGTCCAAGGGAATGTTTGCACTATTTTGAGAGGGGAACAAAATTCTTTGTTAGGAATCTGCTATGGTTGAAATTTGTTCAGATTAATTTTTTTATCGAGGTAGTTAAGGGTCTCTTCTTGGCGCCTTTTTTAGTCATTCTGGGGCCCACATGTCTAGGGGTGCACAGAAAAGTTGTTGATTTTGCGAGAAATGTACTATTAAAGAATACGAGTAAAGACTGAAGGTTGTAACTAAGATTTAATGGTGTTACATGGTATACGGTATGTGGTCCTGGTCACAGCTTGTATTGCATAGGTTCTGAATGACAGCAGTGATTCATAGGACTTTAGTTGATGCTTCTCTTAAGCTTAAGCCTTTTGGCATTAACGAAAGACAAAAATTCTTAAAATAATTTTGGTTTATTGCACTTGCACTGATTCATTTCTTCAAACGGTATATCCATGAACTTTTGCGATGACGAGATGAAATTGTGCTGTACCAGTACACAAAAGTAACGTTGTGACAGCTCCCTGGTTGTGGCATGGTTGGACTCGAATCACCTTACGTTGTCCCAAATTTTTATCCCAGAATCGTCCCAGTTAGAGTCAAGCCCAGTAAAGAAGAATTCGATTCTAAACTATGTCTGAGTCGGTTAGAATTTGGGTCCAAGACTGGTTTAATATTGAGATCTGACCATTTCTTTTTGGTGTGGACGCTCTTATTGGGCGACATAATTAATATAGATTTTTCTGCAACATGCTATACAAGCAAACAGGAAGTGCTGAAGGTCATTTTAACCATTGTTCTTTAGAGGGTAACAAAAAAGGTAAAGTAATTTGTACAACTGCAAAGTCATAAATTATTGTGCAGTGTAATAATTTGTATCAGTGAATTAATTTCAACATTTTATACCTTGGCTCAAGAAAGTCCCAAGAAGATGGAAGTTGTTTTTCTTTTTAGTATAACTTTTTCATGCTGTGTAGTATATATTTATGGATTTTTTTTGCTTTAGGACACCTTAAAATTATTCCCAATTTTATGCGATCATCAGGGAATTTCGGTTCATAATGAACAGAGAGAAAACTTGAGTATGTTGCCTCAAGAAAGACGCCTTTCTTCTGAAAATTAAGGTTAAGATTACGTGGACATGGTTATTTGACCTCCTTCCATTATCCGATGCATAAAGGTAAAAAAATGTTATATTGGAATCAGATGTGGGGTCTGTTTCCAAAAAGCTGATTCTCCCATTCACAAGATTTACCCTAATTCATTGTGCGAAAAAATAAAAAACTGGTGAATTGCACACGTTTTTAGCAGAATGACGCGAATATCGTTGGATGCACCTCGATACGCAATCAGCTGTTTACACGTGGTGTTGTAGCTTTGGGTAATTGGGTGCCTTTATTCACAGTGCTGGAGGGTGACCGTTCTATTCTGTGACATCATATGCAAATATCTGTTGCAAATTCTCTCCACGCAGCCAAGTTTCCTGCTCGCGCTTTGGGTCTTGCGAAACTTTTTTTTAAAGAAGCTTGGCTCCTTCAGTTTTTTATCGACCGTGCAATCCTGAGAATATGTGATTGCGTCATAAAATTTTGTACGTAGTTTAGTTCAGGTAGTGGGCTTTCAATAAATAAAGTAGCAGTTGGACAATATTTTCCCCTTTGTTCGCAGTATCAGTAATGGTAATTAGAGGTACAGTCAGCATCAACTCAACAGATTGAACCTCCGAGGATTTTTTGTACATCGTTTGTTCAAAATTGATTGCAAATGTTCTAAGATTGTAACATCTCCGATACGTTTGAGTCTAAAAAGGTCCCATTCTATGTCGTATCAAAAAACTTCTTTGACTCTATTTTCATCTTTTAAAGTGCAAAGTGCAAATTCCAGTTCTTAATAACTGGATATTAATGATACCACATACCGTAGTTTATATGAGAATTGGATATTGTGGAACACTGAACAGATTATGTATATTGAATAAATTTTACAAATAGCACTTCTAAATCAATAAAAACAAAGATAATTGTTTGTGCTGGCTCCGCTAAGGATTTATTTAAAAGTCAAACAACAACCGGAGATCCTCTAGCTTTATAGAATTTTTACACATTTTATCAATGTGGTTAATAAGCTAGTTGATTTCCGTTTAGAGAATATTTATAACTTAAAATACAATCATCTTTCTAGATAAAACTGTAATAAAATATAGCAGATGGTTAAAGCAAATAATTCAGACCTGGCAGATTTTGGAAGAACTAAAACTGTCAAAACCATCATCTTTAAAATATACGGTGGATGTTCTTTAAAACCAAACGTTAACCTCATGGAGAAGGAGAGTAGAAAAGATCAAGCGAGATAAATGTACGACCATCTTCTTAGTATTTCTGGAACAAGATTGTCGCTGATATTGAAGGATCAATAAGAATGAACAGTTGTGTTGTTCAATCTGCAAACACTTTGAACTATTCAATCAGAACATCGGAAGAGCACGTAAATAATGATTATGGAACTCGCTGAATGTTCACTGGGAGAAAGTTAATGGAAGTTTCGCAAAAGGGTGTTGAAAGTAGAAAAAAATCTATTTAATGCCGGAAGAAAATTGAAAAATAAGTGGCACAAACACAACGAAAAGGAAAACGTACTCATATTTGAAACAGCAAAAGCTGCACATTGAACAATAGTAAAACTACTCTTCGAGTAGGTATTTTGGTACAAGATTTTTTTCAGTTCTTGTCATGTTTGAGAAATGAACTTAGTAAAAAATTAAAATAATGAAAGGCCTACAAAATTAATATATCTTCTTCACCACACATACTACACTGCTCTTTTAGGATGAATTTACACTTTTTCGACCTGGCAGATTTTGGAAGAATTCAGTGCATTACATCAAAAAAGTGATTCTAGAGAGAGGTGTGAAAAAGTGTTGTTACAGATATAAACCTTCCAAATGTTTCAGTTGTAGGCTATTTTTGATGATCAAAGACAACGTCTTCAGACAAGGATATACTTTCAAAAAATATATACATTAATGATGTCATATTACGAGCGCTGAGTTTCATTTCACCTTGCAAACTGAATGATTGTACGTTCATGTCTCAAATTAACAAATATGAATAAAAAAAAGGAAATACCAACTTGAAGAAACTTGTTTCATTTTAAACTTGTGTCTATTTTGTGTTTCGGTTTTCCTTCGTTTCTGACAAGATATCTTTGAGCTCGGTGCAGATATGGTTCACCATCAACTTCGTTAACAGAACAGTGAACAAATCAAGAACAAACTGCAACATAATTCATAAATAGCTCCACCGTTTGTATGATGAATTTGCTCCATACTCGGAAGATGGACACGAATGATTTTCCCCCATGTCAGTATATCGTCCCCGAGTAATATCTTCTCCTGTGATACTTCGAAAATATCCTCCTTGAAGCTAACGTTGATTGTTTTAAAGATCTGTTGGAGAGAAACAGAACAACATAATGTTAATTTTGCGTTACCATTTTTGTTGAGTATCATACACTTACCGGACTAGAAGTACCACTTTGAAAATGTCAAATCTGTTTGATTATGTGCGTCGTTTACTCTTCAGCATGATAATAAAGTAACATGTAAAAGATAAAACCTGGCAGTATACCAATAGACCAGTCGAGAAATTTGACAAGCACTTCGAATCCGTGAGCATGCGCTTAGGGACATTGGTCCGCTCACCAAATTATGTTTATTATTCCCGCACTTACATTGGTTGCTTTGGTAGAAGCAGGGTGCACAACTCGAGATGTTACATAATCGGACCACTGTCACGAAGAGAGAGGTTCTACAACATGATCTTTGTAACATTCCCGAGATATATACTGTCTGTCATCATTTCCCAACCGTAACAAGCTGTTATCGACATTGTTTTTACTGTTTAGTAACAACCTACGGTACTTACAATACCTGATGAAGTTTCAGTGTATAGTTTTGAAATCAAATATATAATTCAGCATTAGCAGATTTACGTTTGGTTCAGTCACAGAGAAATGCAACCTAGTACGTGCTTCCACCTTCTTTAACTTTAAAGTGTAACTCAGCCTTTTCGGCGCCAATCGTTCTATGTGCTGACACGAATTTTACCTAGTCTGCTAAAATTCGCACAAATATATCGCCAAATGGTGGTTCTTACCCTTCTAAGTGTTTTCCGTACCGTCCACTGTGTATGGTCGATAGAAGTCATGATCGGCCAAGAGAGCGGCGGATGGATGCAAAGATGCAGAAGATGCTACACTCGCTCCATCTGCTCTTGAAGACATGCGAGACTGGTGGAAAGAAAAACAAAAATTTGATATTCATAAAACTATTTAACCATTAAATGCGGGAAGATGTCTTATATAACACTATAATTGTCTTCTTACGTTCAAAACAACTAAATTATAAAGACCCTTTTCGACATATTCATCGAATCCAACGCTAACAGAATCCTATCCAGCGAACCAAAGTAACTATTTCTTTGATATCGGCTCATTTAAAATGTCAGAATAAATACACTTTTTAAGTAAAACGTCAGAGAAATATAACAACTATGCATATTGTGACTGGTGTTTGCATTACTTACGTTCAGCTCACGGGAATTAGTGAAGAACCGCCTGTAATGTTCCATTCGCCTATCATCAAGGAATGACTCTATATCGTAACTGTCAGACTGATAACCATAGTTGTCATGGCGTGTGTCATGAGCTTCCATACTTTGATCCACTGCCCTGTTCCTGATAATTCGATGGAAGTTGGAAGGACGGTAAGGTCGTTCGTGCTCTTCTTCGGAAGCCGCATATAATATCCTGTGGACCCCCCGATGACCCGACGATTGAGAAGGAGGTGTTGCAATCGGTTGTTGATATCGGAAGATTTTACTGTTCTCGTTTTGGAGTCTACGCCTCGATAGAAGACATACGAAGCAGAAACAGCAAGAGAATACGATAAATAGTACAACAGCAAGGAGAGATAGTCCAATTAGTAGGCCGGTGCTGCTGTCATCTGAACCTGTAACTAGAATTTAAAATAAACCTGTTTTAACATCTGATGGTAGTAAAATAAAAAGTGCTTCTCATTTCGTGGTCATAAAATTTCTGACTAAGTGCACAGTTAAGGGCAGTCAATTGGCACAGCTCTTTGATTGACAGCAAACTAAAACAACAGCTCATATCACACATCATGTAATATACTTAAAGTGTTCTGATTAAACACTGGGAATTGAATATTCACCCTGAAGCAATAAACTGAGATTTTTGTCTGGAAAAGGAGGATAAATTTTAAATAGTTGGGGGAGGGAACTAAGTAAGTATGTTAGGAGAATTGTTACTGTGTGTGGTGAGAAAACTCGGCTAATAAAGACTTTTTAAACTTTGTAATTTTTTTCAACTAAGGCATTTAAGAGTTACAAAGCTTTTATTTCTTGATAATTATGCAAATTTAATAATGATAAATTAACAAAGTAAAGACTGGATCACAATTAATGAAGAACCTGTTGTGCAATTTGCTTCCATGTTTGTTAATTTTGACAAAGAAAGCTAATACTTACACATAATGAACTAAAGCATTGGCACGTGCCAAAAAAAATACATAAAATGAAATTCAGCTTAGAGATAACGAGGAATAATAATTTCATTGCTGGGCCAAAACCACCACAAGTACAAAAGTGTAAACTTTTCTTAAACACATTTTCTTGGTATGACTTACCTGAAGTTGGTATCAAATAAACATAGCCCCACTGAACTCAGAAGCATAATAACACAAAACTTGTAAAGATAATCTACAAGAGACAGTTACCTAGTACATTCGATCTAAACTTAAGTAATTTTTGAATGACACTTTCCAGCAACCGTTCTTAATAAAGTTACCAACTTACCCATAACGGCTTCACATGATGTTCCTTGGAAACCCTCCAGACATCTGCAGGAAAAGAAATAAAACAATGAATGAAACGTTCTGTTTACCTTTCTAGTACACTGTTGTTGTTGTTGTTGTTCAAATAAGGATGGAAGGGCAAACAACAAGGAACAGCGATAAATATGTTTGTTTTTAATAGTTTCATATCTTGCTTTTTCTTCTTAAAATAAAAAACTTTGAAAATCTGCTGGATAGTCGAATAGGACAACACGTGACAAAGCTCAGGGTCATTGAATTATTCCATGAAACTGAACAAACTGGCTACGATGACTGTTACTAATGATAAGAAGAATAAAAATTTGTAAAACGGAAATTTCAAAAGCCTAAGAAAAAGACGTATATACAAATAGATGGGGGAGCAGCAACTTAGATGGTGTTTTACGGCTCAGTGACCAACCAATTTGTTTGTAAAACAGAAAAGAACAAGACTACATTTAAGCACTTCTAAGCAAATGGGCTTTAAGATTAGATCTTAAAAATGTCAATACTTTAAGTTTGGTGGGTATGAAGAGTAAACTGTTAAAATAAAACTTTTCCTGCTTGGTTAGATTAGTCACACCGAGTACATATCATTTTTATAGATCCAACTTACTGGCATTGCGGATGAATGAATCTATCCTCATAGAAACAAAGCCCCTCATTTTGACAGGTATTCGGTCTGCAGACGTAATTGGCAATATCTGTAGGCGTAAAAAGTATACAGTTTTATTTAATAGGTTTGACCGTCCTTCAAATACACCCTATATTTCAGATCTTTTTGATCTCCGTTTTACAAGCAAAAACAAACAAACTTTATAAAAGTTACCAAAAATATGGAAAATAAGGAAAAATTTCTCAACACTTATCTTTATTTAACGATTCAGAAATAGGTATGCAATAGCCCCTGGGAATTTGGGTTTGGAGGAGAGTGTGTTCATTGTTTTTCCCTCCGTTCGAAAGAGGTTTAATAAAAGGATAAAGAAACTGAACCGTATTTGAATTCGAACTTCGATCATATATGGTACCATATTCTAGGTTTTGCGTTTTGTAACTCAGTCTTCATAGCACATTCGTATTGATGTGCCTTTAAATCCCATCTAACTTACTAAAGATACTAGATAGCATTTTAAAAGAAGAATTATTTACAAAAAAAATTGATTCAGGAGTATAAAATATAAAGTACAAATTTGCAACAAATCCCGGGGGACCTTGTAACGGAATCACCCTTGCATGTAAATGTGACTATAATATTAGAAGTGAAGGAGGTGTTAATGTTCGTTTTGGATGGTAAAGTTTTTTACTTTCCATTACAAAACTAAATGTCTCGATAAACAATTATCACTGATGCATTGCCATTGAGTTAATGGGAGGACACTCCTCAAACGCTGTTATTTTTTGCCAGAGTGTTCTCCCGACTCTCTGGCAAAAAGCCATTCGGTGAAACCAAATTTTAAACTGCTTCTCATAGAAGCTGTACGTCTACTGAAAGCCAACACTATTAAAATTTCGTTCTCAGTGCAAAGAAAATTGTGAGGCTTTGAACATTCGTTCTTCTATACTCAGTAAGAATGACATTTTAATCCAATTCCCGAAGTATGGCATATATCCGATATTAATAAGTATAAGACTTGGACAATATTTCGAGCAGAAAATTTAGTAAAACCTAGTGGTACAATTTGTGCATTAGCGGAGATAAATCTCCCTGCAGAGCGTGTTCAATCACTAGTATTTGTGTTAAATTACTTAAGAAATACTTGTCTCTCTTGAATTATCTTTTTGCATCCTAACATAAGACCAGTTCGAAGTTTTTTTCATGGAGCAGTATTGCGCAATAGGTCTAAGGTAAAATTTTATCATTTTTAAGTGTGTTCACTGCTGTTGGTGGGTTAATGAACACACGTTGAACAGTATGGTATGTGGCCGGCGCAGAGATCAGATGTTTCGTTACCAGATGACCTAAGCAGAAAGGTCACGAATGCATTCGCAGATATAAACTTCGAACTCGTCTATTCCTTCAAAAAGACGTGGTCAACAGTATTAGTTGATTTATTATTCATGCAGCTCCTTATGACAAACCACGCCTTTTGAAGTAAAACTTTTAAAAAAAAAAAAAATACGTTAAATGCAATCATTACCATCCACGTCAAGGGCGTTTGGATCCAGAATTACTTCTTGCCCATCAGAAGTATACAAAATAGAGTAGCCTTGCTCATTCAGAGGACCTTCGATGATGACATCTTTCATATGTTCGTAACTATTTATTCTGGTTGGAACAGGTATCGTTACTTGCAGGTAAGCAATAATTGATCCGCTCTCGAAACCTGCCGCGCGGCATTCCACTAGTTCCTTCAGTCTTAAGGTGAACTGTGCAGAATGATAATAATATGCAAAGGGTACATGTAGCTATACATTTTTCATGGTAATCCCTTCATGTTGGTTCCTAAATGCAGTCTGCCTCTTCACACTACCCTCGAATCACCCCAAACGCGTCGTTAAGCACATGTGACCCGAAGCGATTGGTAAATATTTGTTATCCCCTTTAACGGAGGAATTTTTAATAATGGAGACCCAATAAAACACGAAGCTCTGACGAAAGGTATTCATAAGGACTGAGAGAGTAAAGTGCAAGAAAGCTCAAAATGAAAATGAGAAGCGGGAGCATAAAGAAAAAGAACGAGAAACATCGTTTGGTTTAATCCGCCTTTTAGTAAAAGTGCGAAATCAAATATTGCGGGGACCTTCTTCACTCTCTAAGACTAGCACCTTCCCCCGTGAGAAAACTCAGCAAATGTGATTAAGTAACTCTACTTAAAATTACTTCAATGTACACGGGCCAGTTTGCATGCACGTATCCCCTAACACAAATGTGTGAAGGAACATTGAAATAATGTGTTTGGCAGAAAAGGGCAATCGACGAAGGTGGAAATATACGATTAGGTTTTGGCGGTATACCCATTCTCCTAACCGGCCGATATAGAGATATACATATACGTATACACACACGCATACCCATACATATACATATCGTTTACATATACATACACCTGTACACATGCCAAAACATATGTGTATAATGTATTCCCTTACAAATAAGCAGAGATGAAAACTTACAGCGTCGCATATTTGATATCCTTTCTCTCGGAACTGGAGTGAGGTGTTGTTAAGAAGTGACTCCGTGAATTTTGCAGTTACGCCCCCAATGGACAATATTCTTGCAACCACTCTTGCTGAAAGACCTGGAAAATTTAACGAGCATGATATTTGCTGGAACTGCACGGCAATGGAATATTTCAGTGTATTGGAGTCTACTCAGATTTCATATTTAAATTTTCACACTGAGACAGTTAACACAATTGTTTTCTTACTACGATTCTTTAGACCTCTGATTCTCTTCGTAGATATTCAATTCGGGTTTTACTTTGCGACTTGATAGTGCTTATCCCAAGTCGTTGTTATTGTATCGATAACCCGTTCCGAATTCCTAAGTCAATTTGTGTTATCAATGTTTAAAAACAGTCTACGATTGTAAAAGGAATTTCGTCTTTCTATCTTCTAATTATGAAGTTCCATTTACAGGAGTAACTGACAAGACGTTAATGCAAAAGAGGTAGACTTTCCTCATGCATATTCTTCAAGGATGTTTGTCACAGACTATTTCAACGAGTTGGCCTTTCGAAAAGTAACACTTGCTTTAAAACACTTGTAAAGGAACCAATGAAATGGTAAATACCTGAATTTAGTCGACATGCGTTTGAGCTCCCAGGAATAGGTTGATGACCGGCACGACATTGACACGAAGCCCTGCCTTCATTGTCAGCAACACATGTCGTCGTAGCAATTTCACAGCTGTGACTTCCTGCGGTACACTGATCTACAGAATACAAGGTAAAATATGATTAAGTACCTGACGTGTGTCGAGTAGGGACTTCCTATATACATGGACAGAGCTTGTAATGCGCACTTCCTATCAGTAAATTGTTGCCACCCACTGGGAAAAAAAGGCGCACTAAGATGGCGTGACGCTGTAATTTGCATGATTTGAAGACGACTGTTATATTTAAAACAAAATTCAACTTGGAAGGTGAATAATATCATATTCCTGCAATGCGTGTAGTGATTGTGACCTTACCTTCCACTATTTCGAAATTTTCTTGCAAAATCTGTTATTTGAACTACTTGAGTTCAAATTTCACACACAAAACCATAGCAGACAGCCATCTATCTACGCCTATTTTCACACGTACATAGCGACAATGTACGGATAGTATGCTCTGTCCATGTATAGGAAGTCAGTGGTATCGAGTCATCCCAGCAATGGAAGACAGCTAAATTGGTATCAAAACACAGCAAAATAAACAAACACTAACTGCACCTATGTCATAGGACGTCTCTCGAAAAAATTTGGGCAGAATATTTATCAATGACAGCACGAAACGTTTTACCTGAGAGGTGATCAAAGGAAGGAAATTTACCCTACACCTTTTTCACCTCTACCGAGAAACCTTGCCACTGAAATAAGCTTCAGTGACTACCTCATCGTTAAGTTTCTTAAACATCAAGATTTTGTAATGTCGTCGTCAGCAGCATTGGCCTTCACAAGAAAACAGCTTTGGTTTCAATTGCGATAAAATGACAAACATGAATCTGTGACTTGATTCCAATCTGAGTTGATTAAGCTGGCTGACGGTCACGAAAAGTTGCATTTGTTCTCATTTCATTCTTAAATACTGGTGATCATTACCCACATATACTTACACCATTCGAAGGCTACAACATTTGTTCCAAGTTTCCACTCCGTGGAGTTCGCAAGTGTTACTTTCTAAGTGAGATACAACTTGACTTCGAGCTACGAATCTTGTAAAAAGTTTTACGAACTTCATATAGCTAGCCTTTATCACTCACATCATGTAAATATTGCTGTTTCGATCAATCACATAACGAAAAGAATCTTAAGTTTCACCATTAAATGTAAGCCTATTTAAAGCAGCTTTGTTTTAAAAGGTTTTTTTAAACTGTGCAAGATTATATAACTCTATTACTTCTTGCATAAAATTGCACTATAAAAATATCAGCTTAGCTGGCATCATAAAAAAAGATATAAGTCATAGCTCTAGATGCGAGTAACGGTTGTATCTCTGTTTGGTAGCAGGAAGTTTGCAGTTTCTGTAATGATCGGTTCAGTTCCTTACTAAATATTGCCTTGTATCACTTGCTCTACTGACAAAGTAAATAAAGCAGGTTCAGAAGTGATATCGAAGACATGGTGGACTGTCTTAAACTACACAACTTCTTAAACTTTTTAGAGATGTGAGAAGCTTTCAGAACGTTCTTTACTTGCAAAGTTGTACGCCTATAAATTTGTAATAGTCATCCCACTTATTCTAACCAACTTAACACATGGACCATAAGATGGTTTCAACAGGCCGTCACTAAAGCAGAATAAGTAATTTGCACATTAAAGAAGCTGAGGGACGTACAATGATATCCAATTAACCTCAAACTGGCAAGTATCGTCAAATGAGCTTTATTAGGTGTGTCTAAGAACGACAGAAGGTTGACTATGTTACGAAATAATATGAGGGTTAAGGTTTCATCTCCGTAATTATGGGTTTCGTCCTACGGGCATAATCCACCTGTGGGTCTTCCTTCACTCTCCAGATTTTTGAGACCTTGAAACCGAATTCCAACCTGACTTATAATGTCAAGTTTAAATATCATAGTTGATATGACACTATATAACACATTCGTTTTGGTATGTCTTTAAAACTCATCTAACTAACCAACTTACTCATTCACTCTCTCAGCTGCACATTAAAATGTGCGTCATCTTAGAAATGACCAGTTCTAAAAATTAATTTTATCTACTCACCAGTGCAAGAGTTTACGTTGACACGCACACGAGCACCTAAGCATTCGCAGGTGTAACCCGTATTGGTGGACTGACAACGAGTTGTACTCGCATCGCACGGGTTGTCGTTACTGTTGACACACACATCGGCATCACCTGTAATGGATATGAACATTTGTCTATAAAAATCGATCTTTTTCAATCATACATTTTTCTATGAACATTTTATTTTCTAAAACTGGCAAAGATGAAGCTCAACGCATAACAGGGGAATTCTTATGACCATCAAAATGATTCTACCGGCACGATCTTCAAAGTTCAGCTGATTTCCTCCACCTCTTTTTGTCTGTTGTCAAGGGTTTTTGGTAGCTTCGAAAATTGTTCATTGTGTGGTTTGTACATATGCATTCAGAGCTCTAATAAACTGCTTGTTCGACTATCTTAGGAACGAGGGAAAAAGAAAGGCATCAAGCCAATTTGCCGTGTAAGCTTTCATTTATGAGGTTCTCTGTAGTTGAGATAGGCAAAAGCTTCACATCAGGAAACTATTTGTCCCATTTCCTTTTTCTAAAGACCACACGACACTCTGGCAAAGGGCCGTTTGGCGAAAACAAACTTTTACTGCTTTCCGAAGAAGCCTTTACGTCATTTCCCCATTGAACGTGACAGATAGATTTTCCCGCGCAAATTATTCTCCATTGGACTTGTACAGAGTGTTGCTATTCGGCCCTTTTTTTCAGGTTCCTACTCTCGCAAATCATGAAGTACATCCATGACATGATTGATAAATGTACGAGAAATAACAATATAACCACCAGACTGGCAGGATTTTCCTATACTATAACTGTATGGCGTCATCATCTCTCTTCACCCCTTTAACCGCTGATTTATAGCGTTTGTTACGCCAAATATACTAAAAGTACATTGACAACGAAAAAGAGGAGGTTTCAGAGTTTGTTTACATGCGCATTGTTATATTCACACGTAGACTTTCGCCACTGGACCAAGTGAAAAAACATGTTATGTGAATAATTCATCACCAGCTGTTTAAATGGGGAACGTTCTATTTTGAAACAGGTAAGACATAATAGGCTGTAATATACTACATGAAGCGTTCTAACATAAGTCGAGAAAATGCTAGAGCTGTTTAAGATTTTTGGTCAAGTCAAACATATGTTTCAAATTGTGCAAACGCAATGGACTTACAAAAATCACAAATTTTGTAGACTAATTTAAAATTTATACCACAGTGGCGAATGTCCCAGTGCATAGCAACAAAGGCACATTATTCACTTGTGATAAGCGTCATTGCCCAACCGCTGTTTTGTTTACATTTGTGCACATTTACCCTCTGAAATTTATGTTGAAATTAAAGTTTAATAAAGTGCTCAGCACTGCTAAGCATTCGAGGATGCTTAACAACCAGAACAGTAGAACAGTTAGACAATTCAGGTTGATCACGTTTTGTCCTTCAGAGGACGTAATGGCTTCTTCGGGAAGCAGTGAAAGTTCTGTTTTCGCCGAGCGGCCCTTTGCCAGAGGGTAGGGAGGTCTTTAGAAAAATCAATTCAAACAACAAGATAAAATTTCAGTCAATAGAAGGTGTTTGGCACCAACAGTTCAATATCGATTAAGTAAATGAACTCCCTAATTAGCGGTTAGCGGTATGTCGAAAATGTAGGCATCTTAAAAAAAAAACAAAAACAAAATATTTTATTCAATATGTAGTTTGCCCTGCAAGTCAAGTCGTGAAAACAGTAGATAACAGTTTTATTTATAAACATTTAAGTGAGTAATGTAACGACAAATGTTATTCATTTAAAAAAATTCTGTTTTGACCAAAAACATACCTTGGTTCCCGGTATCTGGCTGATTACATGACGTACATTCGCATGTAAAACTCCCCTCGTTATTTACACAGCTTTCAGAAGTAGAACAGTTGTGCAAGTTTCTGTCGCATTCGTTTATATCTGGAAGAGATTCCATAAAGAGTAACCTAAGAGGGTGAGGGTTTTAAAACTATTCTTATGTCTCCGGAAATGCATCAATGCACAAAAGTTGAACATCCTACTAGTTTTTTTTTCTTTCATGAAGGTTTTCCCTTATCTTCCACACCATGTTAAGTATTGTGTTTTCGGCCCTGAGGTATTCAGCAACATACTGAAAATTTCTTATATCTTGTTGAACTCTTGGTATTCCGTGAATTACCAAATTACTTCATGTTTCTTGACGTGGTGACGATGGACGAATTAAAAGGTTACGTGGTGGTACACATTTATTACTACGAAGTGTTACAATCACAAAACTTACACCTGAGGGATGGCGTTGCCTTGTTATCTCCGAAAGTGTTTTGCTTCTTTAATTGGTTCTGTAACATTGATGCAACCCTTGTGTCTACTTACTTTAATCATCCATTTCTTATTTTTGACGTTTTGTGACAGGATTCTTTTGCCTCTAACTTCAATAAATCTTTCTAGCATTGTACTTCTCTTACTTAACTTGATCAGGTATTTCAACATAAACACGGTTCCGTGGAACAGTGTTGTCTGAAACTAAATTATTAACACAACTTAGATAATAGAAGTTACCACAGAATGCACCAAACTTCGACGAAGGTGTGAACAAAAACTCGACTCATTTTTAGTTCCTTGTGGGATTGCCCCAAAGTAAAATTCCCTCTTTTCCCAGGCAAAATTTTCATGTAATCTTATAAAAAAAAGTACTTGGATTCCATAAAATACGAAAATAAATTAGTGGACCTTTAAGAAGGATTAGGGTCCTACGCGAATTGACCAAATTTCCAGACTTTAGATTTGGATTTCTTTGGAATTGCATTTTACTTTACGTCCCGTTGACGTTTTTTTTTTTATTATTATTATTATTTCCCATTCATTTTTAGGGATCCCATTAGATTCTATGGGATCCCATGCAAAGTGTTCTAATAATTCTTGAATTACAATAGTTGTTAAGGGGATCACACTTATTTCTATGGGACCAAATATATCTCATGTGAGCCCATTGTATTCTTTTCAAAAGGACTTATGAGAATAGAAATTTCTCACAGTGTCCTTAGTCTTTTTCCACAAAATGACCTCAAATAACGATATAAGAAATAATTGACGTATAAGAAAACTCACCAAGACAAGGTCCAAGCACACTTTCCAGTTCAAAACCCGTGGTACACACACACTGAGCAGCATTTGCACTATTTCTACTGCAAATTGTTTCACCAACACCGTTGTTTATGCATGGATTGGGAATGCAGGGGTCTTCTCTACCAAATGCATTTATAGCTGTAAAGGAAAATTACATGATGTGTTTTAATATTTCCGGTCTTTAAATGACTTACTTCCTTTCCATGTTTTGCTGCCCGAATAATGAACACGTCCCTACTTTCAGGCTACAGACCTTATGCACCGATGACACACTGACGTCATCCTTGGGGTAAAACAATAGAACACGTGGCTGCACCCATAGGAATTCGCCCTGAACGTGTAGAACATTAAGGGCCTGTTTTACTGGTTAACAAATCAGCTCTCCGCATTTGTCTCTGTTGGTTTGTTTTGCCTCATAAGAAGACGTAGTTTTTGCTTTGTGAAATCATAAGTCCAAAGTCTACGTAAAGACCCCTAACCCTCAGACTATGCTATATGTTTATTTTTCTTGAACCGTAGGATAAAGGTAAGTTCTTTTGGCGCAAGTATTCTTTTCTCCACTTGTTACATGCAAGCAAGCATAAGTACCTAGCCCAATTTGATAAAACGAGCAGAAATGAATCAGTTTTGCGAAACGATGTGAAAAGTTATTAATCACCCTTGCATTTACTAAGCAATTAGGCTATAAAGGATGAATAGATTCCAAGTATAAGTGATAGTATGCCTATGCCAATGACTAAAGTCCAAGTCACACTATAGCAATATCGGATTGGATTTCGCCCCGATTTTTGTGAGTTTTTATTAATTTCCCCTCCACATTTGGTCGGAAAAAACAAAAAAATTTGCCAAACTGTGTGGATATATGAATTGTATCTCAGGACTACGAAATTTTAAGTTATACGAATTCTTCTGTGACGTCACATCCGCATACAGCTTTTGTCGGATACGCGCAGTCCGATAAAAGCTATTTGTCAATGTTACGTCACGAAATAAGTAGTTTATATTTCATTTCCGTGGTCCTCTTATACCGATCATATATTTACACAGGATGGCAAATTTTTGGCACTTCCTAAAAAAGGATGGAGGAGGTTTTAACTTAAACTCACAAAAATCGGATAGTAATCCGATCCGATATCGTTGTAGTGTGACATGGGCTTAACACGTTATTTGAGGGTTGTATCAATAGTAAAAAGGAAAGTTTTGAGGTCTCAAGCCCTAACTATACTTGAACGACGTGCCCGTCAGATAAACTGTCAACGCGTCTGTGGAAAGAGTCGCAAAGCCTGCAAAGGTACCCAAAGCTTACAAGAGAGTACTGCACATTTCAAATGACGAATATTTGACATTTGCAGCTCTGTCGATGTGTACCTTGTCCCGACACTTCAGCATTATGGCTAACAACTACGACTGCGTTAATTCTTTACGTGATGTTATGTTTTCTAGTTTATGTCCAAGGTCTTTTTGGACCACAATACATCAACGCCCCCAGCACTAACTGTATAAATACAACATTTTTTCTCTTTTCAGACGTAGTCTAAACAGGACTTGTTGGTGTCTTAAAGGCTTACTTACTGCATGGCAAAACGTGAAATTTTCCGATTATTATTCAACAAATATCCACCATTTTGGGCAACATGTGAAGAGTTTGCAATTATTACGAATATTATTACGAAAAATCAAGCGCTGCGCAGAATTGAAGTAACAAATTGTCCACAGAGAAATAAAACAACAGATAAACAGAGACTGTGGAACAGCTCATATCATAATACACACGTAATAACTGTTCAAAGATAGGCATAGCAAACTTTGAAGGAGTATATTCCTTGAGAACTTGCAAATACTCATGATGAATGTTTCGAAAGGGAATCTTAACTATCGTTGTAGGGGTAATCCCAAAAATTTTGTAATGTTCATGCTTCGTACATTAGGTATAAAAGCGATCTCTCTAGTTCAACCTTTTATCATTGTTTGTTCATTTCGCTTTCTTGACGTCAGTTTGTTACTTAGTAAGATGGAGTTTAACGGCCCAGAGCAGTGAGATAGATGTGGGACGAATAAACTCATTCAGCGTTTATAGACAAACAGTGTTACGGCTGAGCGTCAAACAGATGTCAAGACGCGCTTTCATGGTTATAACAATGAAAGGTAGATTCCGATTTGCCTGCTTTCTGCGTGCAATCGAGCAAGCTTGAACACGCGCAACATCTACTATGGATAGTTCTCACGTGACGTCAAAAAGCTCACGTGGCGTATTTAAGCCATGTTGGAGGGCAATCCCTATTTGTAAGTACAGGCTTGTTTTCAGACATGGCGGGTGCGAATGCCTAGATGTGACGTCTTTGAGAACTACATATACACGCGTGTGTTCTTGCGCATGCTCTATGCTAAACAATGCTAACCATTGGCGTAAGCGTGAACACCCCAATGCTGTGCTTGATGATCACATAGTTAACTTACGTTCCCTGTCATCAAGAAATCATCTTTTAAAAAAAATGGTAAAGCAGCTATGATTATCAATAACTTATTCACAAATAAAAAATGTGCCCCTTTCCTAGCTTGGTAAGTTTACGTTTGATATGATTTCACCAGGAAGCCAGAAGTTTCGTTATTACTTGCTTCTGAAATGTAAGTCTGTTGTTTGTTAAAATGACAATGTAACATACATTACTGTATTAAAAGTATAGCCGTCATCTCTCAATATCGACAATGAACATGAAACAGTACATGTATGAAATCTATTCTTCTTACACTTCTTAAGGTATTGTGTTTACAAGGCTTAATTTCTGACCTCTGAAGACCCCAACGATCTTTGAACTTTACCGAAAACAGTAGTTTCTAATAAAAATGGGTAATGCACATGCATGCGAAGTATGAGATCCCTCACTGATGGCAATTCACAAAAATAAGTTTAATATCAAAATTGTCCTGAAATGATTTTTCATATTGAGTCTTATACAATCAAAAATATTTCAAAGGGAATAGGAACCTCATCTTCTTACGCTCAAAGACCACCAACCAAGTACCAAAGATACCCCGGTCCAAATAAAACTTTTGCCTACGAAAGTGTGTGACTATGTGAACGGTAGGACGTGCGGGTACCTCAGTTTGGTCCAAAGAGTGGTATTCTCATAACTGTTGGAACCGTTTATAGACAAACCTGATTCAGTAGACATTCTACCGCCAGATCGCGTAGTTTCATCTCTAAATCTCGTTGTTCCTTCGCCTGTTGTTACTACGGGAACATTTGTTGAAGGTTCACCATCGTCGCCGCCTGTTGTAGCCTCTTCTGCTGGGGTTGTTACATCAACAACAGTCGTAGCCTCCCCAGTAGCCTCCGCAGAAGCCCCTGCAGTACTCGCCTCTCTTTCGGTCGTTAATGGTCCTTCTGTCGTTGCACCTCCGTCTTCTGTCGTTGGAATGCCAGGAGTGGTTGGAATTAAGCTTTCTGAAAAATGATGACATCCAAGGATAAATCTTCAGTTTCAAAACTTGTGTAGAACTCAAAAAGTGAACCATTGTGCGATTTCTCCACTTTTTCTTGGAGCTTTCATAAACTTTCCCTTGTCGTCTATTTTGTTTTTAAATATCCATGAACATTTCTAAAGAGAGTATAAAGTTTGTACACGTGTAAGAGCTATGCTAATTGAGAATTTCTCTACAGTTGTAGTTTCGGGTATGAGTTGACTGCCTTTAAACATGCGTTGACTGATATTGTTTCTACCTGTAACGATCACCCGAAAACAACGAAAATGACTCTGTCCTCTCAGTCGTCTTTTTCATGTTCGAATTTCTCTACGGCTGATTAAAAGTTAAAGCAATTTGGAGGGTGGGTTTCAGTACATTGACGAAAAAGGATAACTCGATACATAAATTAAATGTCTATATCTCCACATATAAATAGAAGTTTGAAGTTAGTAGTTCATTAATAGATCTTGCAAGTCGTTTGGTTGCAAAGGGGCCATGAACATTGTAGATATACAGAACATACCAAGCTTTATTGTTTTAGACGAGAGTAAAAGGAAGCAAAACCAAATGCCACTACATAAATATAAAGCGCTGTTTTGATTCAAACATAAGTCATAGCGCTCAATGGAAACACAATCCGATTGCCTTAGAGTACTAATGGCAAGAACTGAACGGACTTACAAGTCTAAGTAGCTGTAAAGTAATGAAGAAGACGTTATTAATGGTCCGGCTGTCATCAATTTCGACAATTACATTTATAACATAGTCGTTGAGAAAATCTTAATATATAGGATATTTGTAAATGGTCAGTCTAATAACTGGGTTTTTCATTCAATAGTGAAAATACTGAACCATACCTCGTTCACAGATAAAGTGCTGGGTTACCGTTGCATCCGTACAGGATACGCGTCCCAAAGCACCTAAACTTGGATTCCTTCTTAAAACAAAACAATCACCAGATCCATCTCCTGTTGTAAATCTGAAATACACAAATTAGCCATTTTCAGGTTACTTTAGTACGGTTCGATGATACATAATATTATTTCTTATACTATCACTTCCCTTGAGAAAAATTGAAAAGAGAAATCATTCGTTTGTTAACCTTCTAATGAAATAGGGATAGGAACACTTATTAATTGAAAGAACAATCTAATCTCTACGTGTCAAAGGTACTTAAGGCGCAAATTCCCTCTTCGAAAGAGGAATAAGTTTTGACCCTGGCAAAGAAGGTAGTTTTAGCTCATAATGATATGTAGAAAGCGGAATAAATTTTCAACAAACTTTTTTTATAATTTCTACTTAAAATCAAAAACAACGTGTCACTTGCCGGGGTCGAAAGCTCATTATTTTCAGGCAATTATTGCAGCAGAGATCGTATTAGAATCCTACAGGACCATTACATCCAGGACATAAGCTTGTTAATTCTTAAGTGCTCTATAACTGCCTCTAAATAGCATCTTAAAATGGAGGAAGAGTCTTACACATATATCTCTCATCCTTTTCGGAAATAAATTGGTGACATTAAATTGGCAAATTCAACATGCCCAGTATATGACTGTATCCGTCATACAAGAGAAAGAAATTTAATGCCTTGAGTGAAGTACGCATTGAAACCTCATTGGTATATCTTGTTAATCATATCATAACCTTGAATCTTCTTGTGAAAGAGACCAGCTTCCACTTCCTAAATATTAACGTAACACCCTTCAACAGGAAAATAAAGTTTTTTTCAAATCAGCTGTCCCCATTACTGATAGAATCTCTTTAAACGATCACTAATTTTCTTTTCAAAGTAAAGATCACTGGCAAAGGTTTATACGAACGTCCGTAAGACTTTCCTCATTAAGTAGAAAACCAAACTTCCTCCATATAAGGTTAAAATACTCAAAAGTAGAGCGCAAACAATTATGACATGGCATTTGGTAGCTTTCACAAAATACATACCGAAAATACATTTGATTACGTTATAACAAGTCAGATATATTTTGCAAGGTGGTTCCTTATCCGTTTATCACTGACAATGTACACGAAGAGAGCATGAAGTTGAAAGTGAAATAGACAGTGGCGAAGCCTATCATCAGCCTTTTGAATTCAATACTTCATAGGTTAAAGCTAGATTCTTGCATACTGTAGAAACCACATGCTTTGGCCTACCAGCTAAATATTTCATAATTACTTTTAATTTTCTCATAACTGAGAAATACCAGCACCCTTATTTCAGGTGAGTTGCTCGTAACAATTTTAATATGAACATGGCGTTGATAATTGACCAGAGGCAAGCCCGTGATATGAATGACAGGTAGATTTGTTAGCTTGTGGTTTTGCTATGAGGTTTATGTTGATATAATTTCAAGAGAAGGTGGCAGTGTTCTAACATTTTATGAAAGATCATTAGTAAGAAGTGTGGACGGTTACTATAAACTCGAGTTTACATATAGTGAAGATACGTTTTGACATAAAAAATGACGGAATTAAAAAGGGGTGAGGGTTTCCATCTGCTAATAGGCAGATGGAAGCAGAGAAAACGGTTAGTGATAGGCCTAATCGTGTGAAAGTTATCGTATTAATTCATGCCATAAATGGAAATAGTAATGTCAATGCCAATAATATTCTACTACATTAAACAGATTGGCAAAAATGCGCCCGCCATTAGTTGTTACAATCTCTTTTCAACAGTATGAGAGAATCCATTGCAGATAAACCAAATTCAACAAGGAGCTCTGCATCGCATGGACTTTGAAGCAGTCTTTCGCCAGTGATTTCTTTTCTGTACACATATATCGGTTGAATAAGGAGACATAGTGCCTACCGTCAACCCAATTTTTACTACAATTCTTTCAATATTTAAGTTAACAAGTACACTTATTTGCCATTCTATACGGAAAATTGTGAGAAAAATGTTCGAATAATCTTAATTATCGTCACATCGAACCCATTTATCATGTATAGCGAGGATACCTAAATTTGGATATACCCCCGATATCGAAAACTTCATATTTGTGTTTAGAGTCAAGTACATTCACTTCGTAAAAACACACAAAACGAAAACGTTCATATTCTGCAGCTGATAATATTCATGAATGAGTTGGGTATTAATAAGTGCAGTATTAAGACGGCATTCCAGAACAGCTTATTAGTTAACCATAGTCGGTACCTAATGGTTCCCGCTGCCCTTAGAGGAAAACCCTCTTGTTTAAATTGAGGAAATTATAGCCGAAGTTTAAAAATCAATAGGCCAGTTGGAAAATTTGGCACTCTTGAAAGGGGCACTGCGTCAAATGTGCCATGACATTACATGCACATGAGCATTATACCGTTAGTTCGCTCAACTATGAGTATTATTCCTGTACTAACGATGACGTCATTCGAGAAGTTGCGAAAACGGACAACTGACCACCTAATCCAAAGATGCCTTACTTCTATACATCCCATGTCGTGTCCTGAGACATTTCATAATTCACAAGAAGATCGCTTTGACCAAATTGTTCACTAACTGCCTGAAAAATTGTGCTTGAAATTTAACCAACCAGTGTAACATATTCAATTTGGGTATCTTTCCCTTCGATTTTCGGTAAACAAAAAGTGGTACCTCCAAAAAGTTGCTCAGAATAATTACAATACTCTGCCAATATAACACTTTTAAGAAAAGCCTGCTTGAAGGAAATCAAATGTTAAAATAACAGAAATTCCTTCATGGTATCAATTAACTAGCAAGGGCAGTTTCTTACATTAAATTCGTATCCGGCATGCTGTTGTCTCGCCATATTTCTGTTCCGGATGAGCCCATTAAACCAACCAGATATGATATGCTTGTATCAGTCCGTGCGCCTAGGATACCAGCCTGTCAGAAAAAGAAATGTTGTCAATCACATCTCCTTTGGATGAATCGAATGCGTTTTATCACCCAATCAATCAGAATTATTCTTCAGAAGCGACTGGAACTACTTTCACAGGGAAAGCTTCAGCACTCTCAAGGGTCGGCACCCTGGAAACTCTTGTATTCAAAAAATGGCATTTTTGGCCCGAATTGCATGTTGCAAACAATCAAGGGCTGCGGCTCTAATTGTGCAATGGGGAGGAGGGTTAACCACCAAAGCTGCCCAATATGTTTGACAATATAATGGCAATATAAGGCGACCCAAACTGTCTACGGTAGAAAAGTGGGGGCTAGGGACACAGCTCCCACACCCTCCCGTCTACGCAGGTCCTGACCCTCACGAGCACTTTAAGAAACATGAAAATACTACAGGGTTCTGTATACAGAACAAACAAGTGAGCCTTATGCCAAGAGTGTGACCCTGTTTTTGTCCCTTTAAAAGCAAGTGCTACATTTTATACTTAAACACATACAACAGTGTCATTTACTGTTGCCGCCTTCGGTAATACAACGGGAATTTATGTACATATGCATCCCTTCAAACATTTAAACCCGACCATGTCTTGTTCTTTCTTTAAGCAATTTCCTGAAATGGTCACTCCATGCCTTGGAGATACAGGACACTCTGGTTGCACAGGGTAGGCTTCAATAAAAGTGTTTACATTGATTCACACACATTAAGTGTAAGGGTAAAATGTTTGCCATGCTGCCACCGCACTGTTTGCATGTAAACAGACTTTCTTACTTCCTACACTAATAGCTAATTGATACTTGAACTTTTAAAGTACACAAAAAGTCCTGAATAAAAACATATTTTGCAAAATATTCTTATCCATCCAAATCTTATCGTCAAAGCTTGTTGATTACTTTGATTTTAAAAGTTCGATTTTTTTTCACTTCAAAATGGTCATTTAAGCAATACACTGTACAACTCCAATTTCCTGATTTGTTTTCTTTTAAAAATTTCAATGAAAAAAATCAAAATTTTAATACATTTTGAACGCTTTCTGTATTCTGTAAATAGAGCTTGGTTTACATCACTCGGTCCACAACAGTAGGATTGTTTTGACATGTTGCCAACACATGCAGTAACTTTCAGGAATAAAGAAATACTGAAGACCTACACTTAAGTAGTTCAACAATGATATAACAAATTTTTGCAAAATGGACCATTTTTAATTGGGTGAATGTCTTTTTTACATTTTGCATCTCAGCTTTTAGACCCTGAGCTACACTTAAAGAAAGCAAATGTTCACATGACGTTTTAAGGACTACCAAAAATGCTTTAATATGTACTCACAAAGTTACAATCATAAAAATTAACCCTTGCTAAGTTCCCGCTGTCTGCTGCACATACAGCTTGTGCTTGTGTAAAAGTTGTAACGGATGTTTCACTCATATGATATCTGTAACATCTGTCTTTCACCTTCGTCCAACCGCTGGGACATATGACATCAACGTAATCTAAGAGAAAGATAAAAATTAATACCGCAATGTGAACCGTACGTATTTCCACCTGCCACTTGGCAGGATATAAGCGTCAAAGGTCTTTTGCCACATGACCAATTAGAGTTTGCAATGTATATACGTTCATAACTCTGTGAAGTGCCCCCTAGACGAATCATAAACTCGCACAACCCGGACGTCTTTATAGTCTAACTGATAAGGCGTCTGCACGTAAACAGAAGGTCTGGGTTCGAGTCCGAGTGGAGGCGGTCAATTTTTTATGGAGGCCAAATTTCATTATGATTTATTCTTCATATTTTAAATTATTTCACTTTGCATATGTATGTTCGTTATAAACTCTATATTCTGTAAGATTATATATATATATATATATTTATATATATATATATATATATATATATATATATATATATATATATATATATATATATATATATATATATATATATATATATATATATATATAACCAGAAGTGTAGATGTGGCGTTGCGACTTCTAAATATAGAAACTGGAGAAACGGTGGGATGCGGACAGAGTAATATGCGTCTAACATTGGTAACTTTTGCCTTAGTAAGAGAGACCATATCACCAAATGATGAAAAACTATAAGGCTGACTCAGCTGGGTTTTAACCAACGACCAACTGCTCAACGTGCAGTACGCTCTACCAACTGAGCTATCGGAACTCTGCCGGAGGAACTGATCAATATAATTCAAATACCAGAAGGGACATTTTTTCATCATTACGTCACTAGTAAGCTCCGCCCAGCTTGTGCAGATACGGAAGTGTAGATGTGGCGTTGTTTCTATATTTAGAAGTCGCAAGTCGGGATATGAATTTCTAGCAATGCAAGTGTTAGCCCCTCTTGCTTCTGATATCAACCTTTGCCACGAATGGACACACAAGCTCCCTAAGACCACTCTTCGAATCCCTATTTTAAGATGAGACAGTTGAAACTGTAAGATAGAAAGAGAAAACGCAAAACGTCACATTTTTGTGTAAATAGGAAATTTACCTTCGGCGTTCGTAAGCCCACAGATGTACCCATGCTGGTCTGTTAAGCAACTCTTTTGATCTAAATTGCCATTTGAAGTATCTAAAGCCCAACAGTTGCACTGCGAAGATGCACATTCATCTGTGGATATCATTCTGTTGACGAAAAAGGTTTGATCGGATTTGAGTCATGTACCTTTTTTTTGAACTCAAATGTCCTAGAAATCATCACTAAGGCATGATCAGTAAGTGAAATTTTAGTACCATGGTTAGTTTTATAATGTATTAATAGTTAATATGATCAAGATAAAGCCCGAGAGATTTACATTAGAACTTAACTGTTCTTGAAGCAGAAAAAGTAAGCAATTTTCCCCTAATTTCACTAAAGCGTGCATAGCTTATCATGCCAAAGACTCGGTCTATGAAGCAGTCTTAGAGTTTGCAGTCCAATAAAAGACTTTTCCATTTAGTCACAATTCGAGTCTTATAGATGTGAAATTATTGTGATCTCTTTCTTATTTTTTATGTTTTATTGAAAACGTTTCAATAACGTTTAATGGCTTGAACTACGTTTAACGACTTGAACCTAAACAAAGCTACATAACAAGGGTTATAAACTTTCCATAGGATCTAATTTTTTTAACAAAATTAATTCTCAGTTCATTATTTTGCTTTGTCAAATTACAACCTTGAGAGTCCATGAAATAAAATACAAAGCATACAGGCATGTCTTCCTCTTCGTTGCTGACTTATCAAATTCATTGCCAACTCCGACAACCATCAGTTCTCTGGGAGGATCGCGTCAGGATTGGTTCTTCCAACAATTACGTATCCCCCCTTCATGTTACGTTTTCATCTTGCATTGCACAAGCCTACATTAACAAAGTTTCACCTTTATCTGTTGTTAACTCTAACTTATAGCAAACTCAATATGGTTTCTTTCTGATGAAGCATTAAACATTGAAATAAGAATATCACTAACGCTTGTATTACGGGATTGTAAGTTGAGCAATCGATAACATTTTCTCTGTTACTTGCAATGGCAGCATTTGTCACTCCAACGTAGTATGTTGATCCACTGTTATAGTTTGAATGGGACGTCTGTTGACAAATAAAAGGTAGAACACTGTTAAATATCATCAATGTCGGCTGGTACCATGCCTACTGAGAAAGCAGTTTTGCATAAAATTCAGTTTTCTAACAAAGTAATTCCTGATAACATGTCTTAACTTGACTCAAAACCTTCAAAATAAAAGTGTAATTTTCCTGTTGTTTGGGGTGCAATAACCTGACAAATTTCAGTCATATATACATGCTAATATCAGTTCCTTACTAACGTCTCGGCAGGACATTTATTAAGAGTTAAATCACATCCTCTTCTTCATGAAGTATCTAAGTTTATGGCCGTCTAGTACAATACCACCCATATATCTGCATCAAAACTGACGATTAAAGCTAAATTTACTTTTCTCCATTCTGAAATTGCACGTACACTTTACAATGGAAACTGCACGTAGCTAGTTCACCTCCAAAAAGTAGCTTGGGAAAAATTTCTGCGGGGTTGTTAAACCGTCAACGTACAAAAACGCCACTATCACTTAGCATATGGTTTGTTTAAGATTTCAAAATCTACCGCGCGGTTTCCCAACTGCCCACATCTCAGGCAGGCTTGCCCCCTGTCTTTCTATCAGCTTCCTCTCAAACAGGTAACCCGAATAATGTATGGGTTTGAGGCTATCAACCTGAAATTTAGCAACTGCTAAAGATACCGATTTTAAAATGGGACTGGCGAAACACCTGATTTTACATGTAATGTGCTACTTTTTGGTAACAACCGAGGACATAGCATTACTGAAGTTTGATTTAGAACAATATATTTTGAGGGAACGACAAACGTCTGTGTGTAGTCAACCCAAATGGTTCTCAGTCCTACTTTCCGTCAGATTAACATACCAACTTAACACTTACAAGACAGTTTAGGAGAAATTCACTGCACAAACTACTCTTATGTTCCTCCTTGCGATGTGGGTGGATTGAGAAAGAAATATTTCACAAAATTTTCACGAAAACCTAAATTTTGGAACATATGCTGTAGGTACGGGATTAGTTTGTTTCTCGCGACGATTTGGAGTATGTGCATATTCCCCAAAACGAATTAGTAAGCTGGCCTATTGGAATATGTCTATCCTCCGGGAAATTACACCAGATTCCTGATATATGAATAGAGAAGCTGTCACTCCTTGGCGTTGCGTACGACTAACGGTGGTGGCATTAGCCATTATTGGAGTGAATGCAGGGGTCTAACTGTAAAATTGAAAGGCTGTATAAAAATCAATAATGGCACCGATTACTTCAGTCCTTGGTGAGATTAATTTTAAATTTTAACGATGTGAATGACGGTCTTTTGTTATTCCCACCGAGTTAAAATCGCAATACAATTTTTGCCACTGGTATTAAATCAGTCAATAAAATCCTTCACAGGTCAGCTATAACAAGTTGGCTGAATTAGGGTTACATTGTTCTCATCTAACCGCAAACAACTGCTAAAAGAAGGAACTTAAAGTTGTTGTTTTATGGATAATAAAGTTTTTCATATATCGGTTAAGCTGTTTTCTCCGCTTTCATGCGTCTTTTTTGCTCAGGATGATGGTTTTAAACCTTAGTGGTAATCTAAGTAAGTTCCCGTAGGATCACCCACAAATTAAAAGGGCACAACCCGACCGCGGTAGACAGTTTTCTTGTAATTAGATTGCTTCTAAGAACAATCTTTAAAAAATCTTCTTAGGGCTCTTACTTATGGTTTCAGCCATATTTTATTCACTAATTCCCCACAGCCGATCGGCAAAGATATCGACATTATTCAATTTTTTATATAATATTTATAAGACACGAAGAAAATGTTAACAATTATTTTAGAAGAAAACAGAAAGCTTTGTCTTCTACTATACATGTTGTCTCCTTTTATTTTGTAAATATGATAAAATTGTAAAATTACTTTTTAGTTGTTTTAAACATAATAACCTTTGAGGATCATTTTGTTTAATAGCATTAGCGAAGAATATTTCACAAAGCGTAGCAAGAAGAAGACCACTTACGAGATCTGTGATGTCGTTCATCAATATCTTAATGAGATCACCTCTGGGATCTAGTGCTTGGCAAGCATGACGCGCTTCGGCAAAAGTAAGAAGTGTGGCTGAGGTAGGACTGACATAGACGCATCGAACTTGAAGAGAGTCGCTACTTACGTCCTCAAAAGGAGATGGACATTCACCTATAGGGAAAAATTCAAAATACGAATTTACCGGCAGTCCTTATTCATTTATTTCTTACACATTCACCATCTTACAGAGTTATAACAGGAGGATGACAATATATTAAGGGCCAGATTTAAGCATAAGCCAATGCCGGTTGCTTGACGTGCCTCAAAAAAGAGTGCCCCCAAAAATGCATTGTAAGTAATTGTTTTCCTGTGAAGAGTAATTTTTGTATGGCTATATGTAGGTCACACGTTACACGACGATCATAACGATTAATGTAACGACAATGCCTATATTGGACGTTGTAGTAGTTTCCACGTAAATAAGAAGAAAATTTACGGCGTTTCTTTTTCTCTTTCTCTCTTTTTAATGTGTTAATGAAGAAAACTACAACTGATATTAGTTCCCGTACTATATTCTGGTGTACTTTAAGGGAAATTAAAGTCGAAAGAAACTTTCACGCGTTGGTTGCAAAAAACTCTTACCCTGATCGTATTGGAACTATGCTTTGTCAGAACCAGCTTTACAAATTTTATTCTATTCTTAAGAATTGAAAGAATTATTATAAACCGTGTTCTTTCATATAACTGTGGTGTTAAATATGTGGAGTAAATCGCGAGGCTCCTTTTAAACTCCCTTACTGTATTGCTTTTTTTGAAAAATACGTATTGCTTGATCCAACAACAATTGTTTCACAATAACATGAATTCATCGCAAACTTTCAAGGCCAATGGGCGGCGCGCTTGCCTCCTCCACCCCTTTCCTTATGATGTAAACGCAATGCACTCGGTACGTTTCACTGGCATCCGATAACAATCAAACAGCCAGAATGCTTTTAAGTCATTTCCCCAACTTGAACGCAAACAGCTGATTTCCCCTCTTTACCTACAGGATTGGGCGCATGCACCCTTCCTCAAGGTGAATACTGTACTGATGTTTGATACATGTTCTCAAGAGTGTCACTCGTTTTATTTCTGTCGACAAGAAATTTGTGACCTTATGACCTTTTCTGTTCATGTATTGCATCTTCAAAAGGAAAGAAATGGCTTTATCCCAACCATCAACGTTTCAGAATTTTCCTGCTTTATGCCCATTTACTATTGGTCAGGAGAGCAATTACGGTAATTTTCGTTCCCCAGAATGTTCAAAGTGCTCATTGCAAAATTTCAATGCTTAATTATTCCCTGTTCACTCTGTTTAGAAGTAAGCATAAGACAATGTTACAACAATATAAACATTAAAGTGATTATAGGATTGTCAGTGTGTTTAAAGTAAAGGTAAAGTTGACATCAGAATATGCAATATTTAGTTTTCTTATGTCTTCATAAACTTTTACTTTCTAAATTAAGGGAATAGTCATTTTTTGTGCTTTTGTTCTGTGGGACCTTGCATGTTCAATGCTCTGAAAAGATGGAAACATGCTGCAACCTACAAATTTGTTCAAACTCCAATTTTTGATGGCATTTCTATTCCTGGACCAAGCCCTGCTTAGGTCCCCTTGGAAAGCTTGTTGTGTCCTCGCTGTCTGCAAACCACTAGTAGATTACGAAAACAGCTCGTCAGAGGAAAAAGAATTTTTACTTTTTCATTATATTTATGGAATTCTTTGAAACTAGCATTGAAAAGTGCATTTTCTTTTTTCATTCCAGGTTCTTCGCTTGCATTAATCCAGACAGTGGATCAAAGACAGAGAAATCAAAGAGAAAAAGAACTGCTGTCAGTCCAAAGATTTTGGAGTAGACCTATAAGCTAACCAACTTTTACAGTGAATGGTTAATGGACTAATGCAAAGAATTCTTCTTCTCCTTTTTGAAAATTAAAAATTGGCATAGTAGTTTTAAATATTGCTACTGAAAGTTGATGGGAACTTCTCAGCTGTAAAAAATTGTGTTTTTTAATTTTTTTTATAATATATATCTTACAGTTACTTACTTGTTGCCTTGTTAATTGAAGGGATACACCAGATTCGAGAGGTGTTCCTAAGTTACTATGTAGTTGAGAAGGTTTAAATAAAATAAATTCCCCTGAATTTCCAGTCTTTTTCATATTTGAGCTGTTTTAGTCATATTTTGGTATTTTGAAGTCTACAAACTTCTTAACTGGAGGGAGATGAAAATGGTTGAGTGTGGGGTAATACTGTCAGCTTGAAGTGGTTTACCATGCAATAATGACACCTTCGATTTGGAAGCTTGTATAAGAACATTGTTATTGAAGATTTTTACATTAAATGGATGCTCAAGCCATTGCTTCCTCACAGTGCAATGAAACGAGGCTTTCAATACTGTACAAACATCACTGTAAATTCAGGATTAGGTGCATCATCCTGCTCAACAGTAGCATGTTTTAAGGGGGTGGAGGGCACAGACCCCACCTCTGAAGTCAGCTGGGGGAAAATCACTCAGTCGGTGAATTTATGGGTTCGAGAGGAAGTTGAGAACATCAAGCTGGAGAGATACATTGAGCATTCAAACCTTAACCACCAGAAAAATGGTTTTCAAGCAAAACAAAAGAAGGTCCTGGGAAATTCGGACAGCACGAGTATCTGTTGCCAACGACTGAAGTGCATAAAAGCAAATAAAGAAAAAGTCATCAAAATCCGTGCCAGTCAGGGGAATTAAAGGGTTGTGCCCCCCCCCCCCTCACCTTCGAAATGTTGCATATGCCCGTTCTGCTCAACCACGCTGCTACTAAGGTTTTCAATATAGCGTACTATTGAAAATGTACGGTGTGCTCTGGACAAAAAAGGTGAAAAATACAGTTTAAGACTTATTATAACGGTTTAATAACTACGGTTAACCGTGATTTCTACGGTTTTGAATAGTTTTAAGGTGCATGTTAATTTAACGGGTTTTTTTCACTGGAAAAACTGCTGCCAGGTAATTTACCGTAATTTTTACGGGAAATTTTTTACAGTGTACCCAATAGAAATAATGTCCAAATTCATTGCGGTCACTCCAATGTAAAGTGAAGGGCTTTACCAAACAAACGGGGTGTGCAATTGTTTTCAATCTTAATGAACAATTAATAGGGTCACACATTTCCATGAATTTCAAGGAAGTAAGTTCATGCGGTGTGGGTATGATTGGTTTTATTTGATTTGCTTCGATGGACTTTTGCACCTAAACTTGTAATCTTCTGGTTTAATCTTGCGGCGCCCACGGCCTGTTTTACAGTTGTGGTCACCCGTTTTTTTTTTCTCCTGTTCCTATACAGAGCATTACACACAAGATAGTTTCATTTTTATATTCACGTTCGTGAGGCAAACTCGGTCTTCCTGGGTGAAAGGCAGGTCTTCTACCTGTCTACCCCTAATCCAGACACATGGTATTTGTTTCTGATACAGCTTTTATGCGGGCAACAACCCACCTGTCTACTGTTGTACCAGGAAACGGTAGCAATTTTGGCAACTTCCAGCTACCACAATGTACTTGAAAAGTCAGGGGACAAGTGTAAGATTCTATTTTTTTACCCACAAAATAAAAGGTACATGCTCTCTCTCCTACATCAAAATGCTACTTTGCCAGATGTTTTAAACATCTGGCAAAGATTTTCATTGTATTGCGATAAGTTTGCACCTGGTTACCGTGGCGATAAACCGTTATGACATTTCTATTCCCGATTACTCGTAACACCACCATGGTTGGAACGTAGCCTATAATTTTGACAGAAAAAGCCACACAGAAAGCTGGAAGTGGCATCTTTCGGGACCTCTTTGCTGCGAATAAGTAAGGAAAATGCCAGGAATATTGTACAAAAAAATAAAAACACACCCCAAAATATGATTAAGGAGAGGAAGACTCCCACTTCTCCTTACCACTCCTCATTCCCCTGGCTGAAGACCTCAGGCTCATTGTCTATTCCACATTAAATCAGAAATTGCAATGATTACCACTTACTAAACGCTTATAAAGGTTGCATTCCATGAATGACCGCAAGCTAAGTTAACGACAAGGAACAACAAAGAATATCACCTTGCTTTCGAGCAGACGAAATCTTATTCTCAAAGTGGTTCTGAATTGTGGCATTCTATCATTGTTTATGTCAATAACGTTGACAGTAAATGTCGCTATGAGGTTTTGTGAGTCTTTCCCCAAAATTATGTAAGTAGGTAAAACTTTGTCCTGATAAATACATTTGCCCTTGTTTTTCGAGACACACTTCAGCTTGCTGCAGCTGCTTTTGTCTATCGTTCACGTGTGCAACCAACCGTATGTTTACGTCAATAGTTGAATTGTCGAAATAAATTTAAACGTGGGTCGCTTCACGTACCTCTTTGGGTCAGTGCGAATTGTGAAATAGATTTAGAGACAATATTTGCCTAAGGTTGGGCTAAAAGACGGCCTCCCTCAAAAGAGTTTTGAACCAAAATTCCCAATATGTAGTACTTAATCCTACTGGACTTTTACTGACAATTTTCGCCTTAAACATATATCCGTAGCTTAAATGTTGCCATTCACCCACAGTATTTTAGGTCGGAGGTGGGGGATTTCTGAAAAGTTGGACATGGCTAAAACTTATACGTTAGTTATTTTACAGACCTATTTTCCCATGAAAAGTTGGCCTCATACGAGACACACTGTTACAAGTATATAAACGTCTAAGATCTGTCTCTTTTTTAAATCGTGTTAGGATGCCTTCGATTCTTACGATATTTTCCCTCCATTTCTAACAACGACAAGAAAAATTTACGCATCAAGAAACGCTTAAATTTTACACACATTCTGACTTTTCTCTAAATTAAGTGTTTAGTTCACTACACGAAATCCATAAAATTAAGAAAAGAAGCAAAAAGCAAATTAACCCAATCCGTTGCCAGACTTTCCCAATTCGTCATTGCCAAATGTGACGACCGACAGCTCTGAAGGGTCAAAATGGCACGCCTAATACCCGTTGCTAATGGCAAAGAAAAATTATCGTGGGGAAATAATAAACGCACAAACAAAATTAGTTAAAGTCTTTTGAGAAATCCACTGAACAACATGCAGTGCAGATTTCTCCATTAATCTTCATGTGCGGAGGGGTAGAATGCTCATCAGGTTTCCGTTTATGGTATCCTATACAAAAACAAATTCACATGATACTGGGATGAAGTTTTGGTGTGTCATAGTTAAGCCCATAACAATTTAGTTAAATAGAGTTTTTCGGATCAGTTTCTAACCAATTGTTTTAAGTCGAGCCCGCCGCAGTCGCCGCAGTTGCCCGTGGCTCTCTGGCTTGTTTTGCTAATCCATTGCTGATTTTGAGCACCCAGGCACAATGGAAGTAGGTACCATTTTAACTAATTGCAGCCCATTAACTAAACACAACCTACCAATGTTTTATTCCCATAATAATTTATACCTGCTCTAGAAAAGGGAACAAGCACAATGCCACGTCATCTTTTTCATTCCTTCTTTTCCCGTCCATTTTTATTTTCTCTCAAACAAATACAAAAACACACATTTTGTCAAAACATTATTTTGAACAACAGAGATCACATTTCTTAGACATCGTTAAAGCATTCACCGAATTTCAGAGACTTGAATTCGTCGCCTTCCTTTTTCCAAATATACTTTTCCTCTTTCAACTGAAAACGAAACTTGTTAAAAAAACCTCCGCCGTTGGTTAAAATTTATTGATCTTACAAGTGAAAAAAAACTTGGATATAGAATAACGAAAACTTGATTGGATTGTACTCATCACTGATAACACCAAAAAGAACGTCAAACTCAGAAAACATATTCCCCTCAATTAGTCAAGTTTGAATTACACTTTTCCAAAACAATTGGACATTAGTACAAGACTAAAATAAATGATTGATAGTTTTGTGTACAAAATGTACACAGACTGCTGGTAATTCCAATTCTATTGATATAATGATTGACACCTGTGAAACGATTAAATGCCTCGTCATCTGAAGATTAGTGTACTGATCGGCTACACGAATTTTGCCACTTAAAGTACAAACCATTCCTCATTTGCCTAATTCAAATTGCGCGAATTTCCGGTTCAATGTGAAAAGAGTTCTTTCAACAGGACGAGTAGCGATTCTTACTTTAACCATTGAAATAAGTGAACAGAAACAACATTTTCAACAAATAATAAATTTGTATTTTATTCAGATTTTGCTTGGCAATCAAATACAGTCCGAATGACTTTTGTTTTATTTGGGGATATTTAATCATATTTGGCTGTTTCAATTTCACTTTGCCTTGGTAATGTGATAACTTAATTGCTGATATCGTAAGTACAACTCATCTGAATTCAATCAGAAACTTCTATGAAGGACTTGACTTTTCTTGACTTCAACTTACGCCCGTCTTTAAAAACTTTTCCATATACAGAAATTTCCTCATATTATTATTATATGTCCGCATTATTATTATATTAAAATTTTTAAAGGAACGTTTTTTCTTTTTCTTTTTCTTTTCGTGCATATTCAGTAGATATGGTATTTGAAAAGCTTTCGACATTGAAGACATAACTTCAAAATGATCAGGACAAATGTCACTTTCACTTCCTGAGACTCATTTCATTAGTGGACATAACCACATATCCGTTATTGTGGTTGGTCAAATTTCCTGGTGATCACGTGACCACATTTCTTTCGTTCACTTTATTGGACGATTCACATCAAGAAACAAACCGATCTTTTGCGAAAAGATTCATACAGTAAAAGAGACGGAAATGTGTAAATGTGTGGAAATTGTCGCTAATTAAGAAATGCAGGAAATTTTCCTCAAATTTGCTTCATATAAATATGAAGTAGGTTAATAGCAATGTTAAAGGGCAGCCGCAGTCACCCCAACTTGAAGCAGCGCAGAAGGCTGTCCAGTTTCATGATTGGCTGTTGAGGGTCATGTGACAACATTTTTACACCTCAAATGTGAAATTTACTGGCAGTTACTGTTTGGTTTACCTTTCATATGTTATACTGAAGTAATAAAATATTTTGAAACGATTCCTTGAACACAAATGAGATGAGAACTGTGAAATTTAGCTGTCGCTTCAAAATAAGTTTAAGGGACTTTTCTTGACCTTTAAGTAAGCTAAGAAGCCATAGACTCTACATAGTCATGAAAGAGGGGTACTGTCCTACATTGGCGGTTGGTCTGTTTTTCTACGCTCTTTCTAAATCGTTGGCTGGTGTATCTTTACATTTTTCAACATTAATTTATTTAGAACCGTTTGGTCCCCAATCTTATTTCATATTCGATTTGTAGAGTGATGATAGAGACTTCCGTGGTAATTTGAAAAAATGGGTATGATAATATTTCTGACAAGTTCCTGGAATTTCGCAGCAGCAGTAGCATGAAGGCAGGTATAGTGCAAGTGCCGGGTACAGCGCGGGTTCGGAGCAACGTTAAGAGAAAACCAGTTTGTATATGGTACATTGCGATCAGCGTACAAGCTATGTCACCGCTTGAATGTAGTTTTCTAATGTGTTTACAGTACTTGTTTTAATAATTAAACAAAAAAGGTTTCACATAATTTCGCTCAAAAAGCAAGTGCTGTCAGACCTCAAGACCGAATTTAAGATGCAAATCTTGTATTGTACCATATGTATAAACCATTAGGTTTCCGACTGGAATAGGCCATTGCTAAGTGAGGGCAAACGTAAACGTATTATATTAATGGTACGAACATTCTCAGGCTCATTTTACTTATTCTAAATTAGAGCGAAAGCTATTAAACACTTGCTGCACTCCTCACTTGTCGGACAGGAGCGTCAATCCTGGGGAACAGGTGAGCCATTGCCTCCCATTTTATAAATTGGGGAAGCAAACATTTGTTTTCCCCCTCCAATATTTCAGGCAGGTTTAAAATAACAAAAGCAACAAGCAGAATAAACAAAACGTAGCAACATTGGGGGATACGGTGGACTTCCAGAAAACGTCACTTTGAGTGTATATGTGTGCCTACGTGAGTGGGTAAGTATTTTGGTTGTTTGCGTATCTACGTGTGTACTCGCTTTACTAGTGTATGTTGCATATAGATGATTCTAGTCATAGACACGATCCAGGGTTTGACAGGTTGTCGTAAATTTTTCGACCGCCAGTCCACATACCAGATGTACGTCACGGTTGTCGGATTAACTAGATAGTTCATCCATGCCTGCAAGTGAAATTTTCATCCGATTTGAAGGTTGTTAGATATCCGAGGTTTTTAACTCTTTGCATTTTAGAGAACACCAAAGTTCTGTTGGCTGACATAAGCATGATTTTTAGAAAAGGTATCAAAACTGGATTCAGCATTGAGGAATTCCCACAGTTTTTTGCGACCCTGGAGTTACGGGTACATTAAAAGTTTTTTAAACATCAAACTGACGAACCACTGGCTTTGGTGACCCTTAATACTGAGTCGCTGGAGGAAGTATTTTCTCGCTTCCTGTTTAAAAGGTGTCAATATTACCCACCTTTTGGGATGTTTCGGAACGAAATCAAAGGGAAGTAATGGAATTTATAAATTTTCTTATTTAAAATTGAAAGTTCTTAAGTAATGTCCTCTCGTCCGCAAATGGTATAGTACATGCTGTTCAGCGCTAGTTTTTCAACTAAGCGTATTGCAACATATGCCCTGGTCTTCATGAATTGTTCATAAAAATTTCATATTATCAGTCTGGCTTGTCGCTAGATTCTACTTTACGTTGTTTCCCTTTTCCAACAATTTTGACCATAGAGAGGGAGGGCGAAAGTGAGTGAACACACTTTACAACTGCAGTAACAAACCTATGTGGCCCTGGCCTCCCAATTGCCATCTGCTGAAGTAAGCAGACAGACACAGTAGTTTTGAGAAACGTCAACGGGTTTCAGTTCGGCAAACTGGATGGAACTGATCATGCGCAGCCCGTGTGTTACCAATACGCGGGCCCTAACAGCACCTTACTAACTATTGTTTTACAATGGACGCCTGGATGGAAAAATGACGAGACGCGCAACGCAGTGAAGTTCTTGCATAACCTCTATAGGGTCTATTTCAACAGTCAAATTTCGCACCACGTATAAATTTCCAGTTATTTCAGGAAGTTTAAAAGTTTTCAGAACAGTCCAAGACCTTTTAGTTAAGACGCCAGGGAAAATCAAACAAAATTTTTACGTAGTCACTCAGATTTACGGTGCTAACTACTCAACAGCTAAATGTAATCGCGTTCCTTTATTTGAAGAACAACTCCACCCCGAAAGTAAATGCGTGAGTGTGACATCACACAAGTGTTTGCGGCTTACATTTAAAGGGGAGTGATATTCAGGCTGTCAAGTACACAAAAAATTCTAATCGATACTTGTAAACTGAACAACACTTTCAAAATAAAAACTCTTGTTGAATATTGTTTTTTTGAAAGGTATGTGTTTATATAGCATCCACTATAACGTGGAGACGTGTAGTATTGACATAATTTTCTCATTTCTGGGGCAAAAATTGTTTCTTTGAAGACAGAAAACTAGAATTGTTCCCAAGGTGGTGCGACTTTTTGTGTACATCTGGACGGAAGGTGAACAATTTTAGACAATTTCAACGACTTTCTTTTGGCTCTATGTAAACTTGTATATTAGAAAATCGTACTCAGTGGAGTAGCTACTGGGGGTGGCAGGGGACACGTTGCCCCCTGGAAAATAATTTGGGAAAATTTGATTAAATTGGAAAAATTTGATGAAATGATATGCCCTTTTCCCATTTCCCAAATTTTTTGTTAGAATAAGAAATGCGAGACATTTCTCATACATAATTTGTATTTTTATGCAACAAATTAACTCAGATTTCGTCAGTGTCGCATAAACCGGCCCGACTCGGGCTCCACAGAAATGTCCTCTCCGCGCCGCAGAATGAATGTTTTATATCATGTTTACGCGCGGGTGTTACGATCAGTGCATTTCAGTGCACGGGAAACTGTTATTCAGGAACTTAAAAACAGCTGATCAACACTGTTGCGAAAGGTTGTAAACCCGATATGATCACCTTGTACACAATCTCTGCGTTGTACACTTTGGGAATACAGTGAAAGGATGTGAAAACTGACAAGTCACTAACGTAGACTCCCCGAAGGTTACATTGTCCTACAAGCTAGTAGCAGGAGGGGTTTAAACTATACCAATTTTACTCAGTGTATATAACGATGAATGGGGCTGAAACAATACATGGCTTACGATTAACATAACGTGAACATAATGTTAGTCTGGAAATTAGAATGGACGGGATTCATGGGGGTATTTAGATTTTGTTACTTAACCTAATCCTTGGAGGCTTATAGACTAGTTCGGGAAAAAGCATTCTGCTCACTTGGGGTGTAACAATAAACGAGTCTATGAATACCTTGTCCTAGGCTAGAACTTACTCGATGATCAGTGGAGTACGAAGGGGAACATTGGGTCATGGTCCCCCTCACGGATGCCATTTTTCTGTTCTTAAAAATACGTAGCCCTAATTAAGGAACCGAAGTTTTACTTCCAAAGATGGCATATGTGGCACCAGATTGCATGTAAGGACACCTAGATTTTCAAAAATTTTCAAAGGGGAAGGATTGATTCTGCAAAGGCCCCCAGTGATGCCAATTTTTTTAAATTCCTACAAATAGGCAAATTCTGTCAAATTCACATTTTTCCTTCAAAAGGTAGCCTCTGTATCCCACTGGTAGCACCGATTGCATAAGAACACCTACCCTTTTAAGAATTTTTAAGAGGGAGGGCCTATCCTAAAGACTCCTTTCTTGGCCGGCAGAGACGTCGACGTACAAGACGGGGACAGGGGAGCGGAAGGTGTTCAAGTGCGGTGAGAAGTAGTTTGCCATTTCTCACGCAAGAGATGTAAGGGTTTAAATCATTAACAGACGGTAATTTGATCAGTCACACACAATTTCATCAGTTCAGGGGATCTTTCGTTTAACCAAGTTAGTTAGCTAGTTAGATAGAGTTTTATGGCCCAGCTTCCAACCTTTTGGTTTAAGTCGAGCCGGCCACGGCCTTTTTCCAGTTTCCAGTTTTTCCAGTTTTCAGTTTTCAATTTAACCAAGAGTCACAATAGAGAGGCATTAGCATGCATATTTTCAATTGGTTGTATAGTTTCCCCGAAAGAAACAAGACCATTACGTATTACGTATTTTTGTGGTAATTTTCTGATCACTTAGCGTGTTCCTGATTTTTTTCATTTTGCAAACAAGATATTAAAATAAAGACCGTATGTTAAGATTCTCTTTACAAGCATGAATACGTATTTTCTGGCCATCTGAGGGGTCTTGTTTTTCGAAATTTTCTCTACGCTCCGCCGCAACCAATAGTGGCGCTTCGATCAGTATTCTTATGTCACTAGAGTATAGCGCTTCTACGAATGTTTAAACTAGACCATGTTCCTCAGTGTAATTATAATGTCTTTCTGATGCCATCGGTCATGGACGTACGATGTTATAACATTGTTCTATATTCCATTCATATTATTTCACTAATGGATAGGCTCTAAACAATTTCTATCGGATTATCAGAATGACATAATGCATCGGTTAAACTGAACTTGTCTACTTGTCTACTATTTTCCCGTTATCCATTGTAAATAATTTGTTTGTCGTAAACAAAACTTCATTTTTGATGAGTATTTGCCTTCAAAATCGGTTAAAATAACATCTACGAAAGTTGTTTGATTTAGATAAGAACAAACTTTTGATAGTTTGTGATTTGAATGATCAAGTGGGCTTAAGAAGCATAAGTAGGATCAGTGGCGTAGCTAGGATATTTTCCAGGGAGGACAAAGGCATGAAATTTCCCCAAAACCTTTCCCGGTCAGTGTGTATGTATTTCATATAAAATTTGCAAATTACAAGTATACCAACATTACCATGTTATTATGTAATATTGCCTGTATTTTAATCTTAAAGTTAAACATAGAACAATTGGAAATAACAACTCTTAGACCATATATTTATTTGGGCCAACAATATCTGTTTTATTTGTATGTACCAACGCAGTGGCGTACGCAGGATTTCCTTGAAGAAGGGGCATGCAGTTTGTTGAGTGATCGCAAGCCTGGGGGAGGACTCTAAGGAAATTTTTTGGAGTTTTTAAGGAGCCTAGATGCAAAATGGTGCAAGATTTTCGACTTTGACAGGAACAGTGTTAAAAGTTGAATTGTGGTGGTTCATGAGGATACAACTGAAACTTTTGTGTCTTTACATGCATTCTCATGTCTTTTACGCTACCTTACGAAGTAAAACTTGTCATAAAATTTGCATACTTTCAGGAGTCAGAATAAAAGAGCTTCGATCGTTATAGGCGGAAGGAAAAATTTTAGTTTGCGGTTTTTTTTCTTGGCCACAAACCGTTATTCTGTCATAAAGATTATCCAAGCGGAGCGTCACCATTGGTTGGCGCGGAGCGTAGCGACAATTTCGAAAAATCAGACCCGCCAGATGGCCGCAAGTAGCATTTTCCAGACTTATACGAAGAATATAACGAGTCGTTATCTTCTTTTGTCGTTTGCAATTTAATGTCCACTTGAAAATATGTTCGCAAATTGCAAAGTAATCAGAGAGTTAAGAGCTACTTTGACCACCAAAATGTAATTTTGCCCAAAATTGGAGAAGATATTATGTCATGGGTAAGCGGAGCAAACGGCATGATCCCAACAAGAAAATCACATCCCGTAGAAAAATGCCTGTCGGAATCTTCATTTGGTTAGAAGAGAAGTGTAATTCCCAAGGCAAAACGGACAGTTATACAGATTACTTGTGTCGAGAGGGCACTAAGGGCATTGCGCAATAATAAATTTTGGGGACCCGTGGGAAATAGTGGTTGCCCAAAAGGCTACGGTATCTTAGCGGAACGTCACTATACTGGTTGGCACGAGTTGCACCAAACATTGGAAACAAACGTGGCCACTTAATAGCCAGAAATGGCATTTCCAGTCTCGAAAATAGAATAGACGCACTCTGTTCTTTTGAATTTTGTTTGCAATAAAAAGATTAAAAAAAATTAGGCTTGCACTCAAAAAAATTTTTAAACAATTTTGTTTTAAAATGGAAAGTCTTAAGCTCAATTTTGTAAAATTTTGCACGATTTCAGTTGAGGTTCTCGCTTCTTTCGAGAAGGAATACTTCTTTCCGTGAGTATCATAGTTTTTTGTTTTTTAAATTGTTTGAAACTTTCTTAAGTGGTATCACAGATAACAAAAACGCTACGGTTGGATGATACGGTACCATTAAGCTAACTACTCATTGAAAAATAGGTCTGCGTGTAGCAGGAGCATAGAACCGGTTGGACGAGTTGGGGCCAAAATTTTCCAACAGCTAGACCCTTAGATTGTGTCCATGACTGGACTCCTCTTCAAGTAATCCAGCCACATAAACGCGAGGGTACACCTAGACACCCACAGGTGGCGTGTTAAAAAGGCAGTATTATTACCTCAAAATAGTGACAAATTGATGTTTTTGGAAACTCTAAAGGAACCTGCCACACTGTTATTGCCCCATGCCAACCCCAACCTCCCCCCGATCGACGCGCCTAGTATGTACGGGCATGACATCATATTAAAAACATTAGAGGACCACTTGTTAAGAGCCTAGGCCCTAAAGAGACTTGCTATGACCGTGAACATTGGTTCTCGGGGAGCGTTTCCGCCAGATTGCTGGAAATGACACTTCTTGTGCGTTATAACTACTTGTCCAAAATTGTAATTTTCAGATGTTTCATGCACCTCATACTTTAAGAAAACTATTTAGAGGTATATCGTCTAAAATGGAATATCAATAATGGACTTATGGATGTGTAAGGGAAGGGAGAAAAGCCAGGACAACCATGTGCAGCTTCAGATGGGTTTCCGATCTCTACCCTTACAAGAAACAAAACGCTCGTCCCTCTGTATGTTGTTTGATTTGATCTGATCTGATTTTTTTTTTTTTTTTTTTGCAAATTACGTACGACCGTAAAAAGAAGATAGACAAAAGTAACTGAAAGGTGAGAGAATAACAAGAAAATTTTCACACGAAAACGCATTTCTACTGTGATCCCTCAAAATAACTAAAATATTTGTACAAAAAATGAAGGCAAATGGATAAAAGCGGACAAAAATGGATAAAAGCGATAGAAATCAAAGTATCAAAACAGAAAAATAGCAAGATATAACAGAAAATATAGTAAAACATACAGTAAACATCAATGAAATATTAATGTGAAACTCTCTTGTTGTTCATCCTGGGGAAAAGACGCGTTAAATATGACAACCGGTTGATATTTTAATTTTTGTAAGTAAAGAGTTTCGTAAAATAAAACCAGTGTATTGGCAAGTCTTAAGTTGTTGACTTTGTACTGAATCTTATGGATAAAAGCGAAAACTCTAAATCTAGTACTGTGAAAGTGAGGCGCAGGTATAAAAATATGAGTTATAACTTTGGAACTATTGTATGGATTTAGGTAGTTAGTTGGCCAGTTAGTTGAGGTATTGCGGTCCATTTTCTAACCAATTTTGTGTACTGTTACTAAATTACTTTATTTTAAATAGGAAATTCTATATTTAAATGGAAGCTACTTCATTTTCATTTAAATTGTATCTCAAGTCAAAGAAATAAAAAATATGAATGAAGCAGTATAAAAATGGAAAATGAAAAATTCGAAAAGTAATTTCAGTACAGTTGTAGTCTCACCGTCCACGGTTCACTGGTTTGTTTTCCCTGCCTCCTTTGCCTAGATTGAAGTCATAATCTAACTGTCTAATGGAGTGATTGACCACGAACTTCACGTCTTCGTTTCGGTTCGCAAGTGAGGGATTGATTAGACGGTATTTCCAACAAACCTGTGAAAGGCATTGTAATGACACTGATCTTGTCGACCTTGGCTCCCAACGAATTTGTAAAAGCTTAGAAATCTCCAAACAAATGGCAAGATCGCCCCAAAAAATCAATTGTCTTAGTGTTGCGATAACAATACGAAAAAATGCCAATTTGTTGTTTATTTGTTTACTTCCACCTTACAGTGTGGCGTAGCAGCAGGGGGGTAAGAGGACATCACGACCACACTTCTGTTGCGGTCATCATGGCGGTGGGTTGGTTGGACGAGAAAGCACGAAATTGGGAACCTCACTGATTTTCCTGCTGACACATGCTTTTTATTTCACGGCACGAGCACGGAAAAAAGAATATATAGAACTGTGCATGTTCATACACATTTACACCGAGGGTGCATACGAATAATTTAGAAACTGAGCGGTTAAGTCCCATCCACTAAACTAGTCCTTGTTAACATTTCGTGTCACAATGAGCCGGCTGACTCTGCTCGATGTAAAGCCGCGGTCACACTACAACGAATTCGGATCGGATTCCGATCCATTTTTTTCGGGATTTAGATGAAGTCTATTCCACCTTTGTAAACATATGAATTGCACCTCAGGACAATGAAAATTAAACTAATGCGTGTTATTTTGTTGTGATTTCACATCAATAGACATGTTTTACCGGCAGTGGCGTCACCAAGGAGGGGCCAGGGGGCATGTGTGCCCCCCCCCCCGAAAAATCGTGTGCCCCCCCCCCCAAATGAGATTTGAGATTTTTAAAAAAACTATATGCCTTCTTTAGTCAGAGTGTGACTATGAAAATATTTATGATTGGATTCTTCTTTTGACCAGAAAAGGCAGTAATTTTCATACTTTGCAACTAAAAATATCGCAAAAACACCTGGAAAATGCCATTTCCGGTTGTCTGAGGGGTTTCGTTTTTCAAAAATTTCTGCACACTTCCAACTTCGCTAACTGAAGGCGGCGCATAGCTGGTAACCGTTCAAGCAGGATTATACAGGCGTACATTTTTTCCTTAAGAGGATCACACATCTAACTGCTTTCTCTTTCTCTTTCGAGTTCAGCTCTCCTTCTTCTAAATATCAGCCGGATCCGGTCTTGAAAGTTGTTTCACTAGTTTTGTTAGCAATAAATTCTTAATTCAAGTTGCACTGGAAGTTTTTTTTTTTGAGACCAGTGTAAAGACAACAGAATAACCGTAAATAACGACCTGAATACCTGACAAACCCCTTAACACCCTGGCGCTTCCGGGGGCTTCGCCCTCTGGACCCCAACCGAGACACACATTGAAATGCCCATCAAATTCTTTTCTCAATAGTTCATCTCGCCCTTTTCAAAATGTCAGCCGGATCTGCTCTTGGTAGTTGAATCACTTTCTTACCAAAAGTCTTACTGGAAGTTACCTTTTAGGTATTTTTGAGACCAGTGCTAAGTCAACAGAAGAACACTTAAATAGCGACTTTAACTAATACCTCACAAACACGCTAAAACCCAGGAGCTTCCGGGGGCTTCGCCCCCTGGACCCCCATCGAGACACACATTGAACTGCCCATCAATTCTTTTCTCAACTCGCCCTTTTTCAAAATGTCGGCCGGATCTGCACTTGGTAGTTGAATCACTTTTTTACCAAAACTTCTTACTGGAAGTTACTCTGGAGGTATTTTTGAGACAAGTGTTAAGTCAATAGAAGAACACTTAAATAGCGACTTAAGTGCCTCACAAACATGCTAAAACCCAGGAGCTTCCGGACCCCACCCGCTGAGCCTCGCGCTTCGCGCTCGGTGGTGCCTACGGCGCCATGTGTGGAGTTTAGCAGTACCCCCCTGGAATATTGTTGTGCCACCCCAGTGCCCCCCCCCCCCACCAGAATGAAAGGTCTGGTGACGCCACTGTTTACCGGACTACGGTGCCCGATATTTTACGTATTCTACGGTGTCCGATAAAAATATATATGTCGGTGTGACATCTCGAGAACCACAGCTGGCATTTTATTTTCATAGCCATCCAAAATTAAATCATACAAACCTAGCTGACAAATTTGTGGCTCTATCCTACGAGAAATGGAAAGGTTCTTACAAAAATCTCTGTAAATCGGATCGGAATCCGATCCGAATTCGTTGTATTGTGACGGCGGCTTAATACGTTGTGAATAGAGTTTACAATCTGTTGATGCAATACTACGGTTTGTATATATTCAGACGAACTTAACGCTTAGAGACCTAAAGAATGTTATTTAAGTTTAAACGAACTTTGAAGCCTAAGAAGGGAGTGAAATATAAGCTTGTATTTTATATCGTTTGAATAATAGACAGACTCAATGAAAAAGACAACTTTAATAGGTTTTTTCGTGTTTTGGCGTTATGTATCAGACTGGTGCGCTTACTCATAGACGGCGGAAGCGGGGTGCATGGGGACCTGCCCCCCCCCAATAATTATTTACGAGATTTTGGGGGTGCCCCCCCCCCCCCTCCAATAACTGAATGTCGCAAAATAAATTTTAAGTTGATTTTATTACATTTCGGCTATTCTGTGGCTCAATTATTTCTTTTCAGATCAGAGGGAAAAAGTTGCAAAGCTTCCCGGGGCTTCGCCACCAGGACTCCCACATTAACGATAACCTATAGGAGAATTTACTTTCGCCATTCAAGCAGTTAAAATAAAACTTTTTTGCAAGGTATCTTTCTTTTTTAAATTATCTTTCTTTACCTCAAATTATGGCCTTTTGAACACACTAAGCATTTCCCCAGTCCCGGTCTTTTTGACCGCAATGACTCACATTTACTCCAGTAATAAAATCCCTTGAGGATTAGTATTAATACCTATTCAAAGGCATTTGTTTTGCTTATTTCCCTGGAGGGCCTAAAATGTCAGAGCTTCCGGCCCTGCCGCGGGCCCCTGGACCTCAAGCATATTGCAAATTGTCAATCACATGTTCAATTTTGAGTAGCTTCAACATTTTGGCTTTGCCCTAAAAATTTACTGTAAAGTTTGTTCTCATTAATCAATGCCATTATAGGCCTACCTCCCGATGGCATTCTCGTTCATTACCTCACCCCACTCCTGAATTAAACACATAGTTTAAAATGCTTAATTTGAACATGATTTTCTACCATTTTGGAGCCTCTTAAATCACTAAAATCGCTGAGCTTCCTGGGGCTATGCCCTCTGGGCCTCTACCGGGTGTTTGCCCCTGGACCCCACCAAGGGTCCTTAAGGAGGCCCCTGGACCCCACCCCGATGGCCGACTGCCTAAGCGTAACCATTATTTCGGCTACCGAAAACTTGTGACGCCAATAAAAACCTCTTCCGCCGCTTATGCTTATTAGTGCAGTGGAATGTTGTAACTGTGTATATCCCCAAAATAAAATAGCTGGAATTGCCGTCGTACCTAAGACTTCCTTGAGCTTTCTGCTTAATTCAGGCCTTGAAGGGCAGTTGTTTTACGACGCTTAGTGACCACGAATTTAAGAGCAGCCAAGTTGGTATTTTGAGCAGCCAATTTGGTATTTTTTGAAAGGCCAGTTTACATGGACAAACCGTAGATTGCTCTTGGATGAAAACCCACCTTACTTTGACCCAGCCAGGAATCGAACTTCAGACCTCCCGGTTGCTAAGCTTCATCGCTTCAAATGCCACCGCCTTTATCCACTCGGCCATACACCGGCTTAGATAGTTTGCTAGGCAGAATAACAATTTTCGAGCTAAAAATTTCTGCTCCCTCCCCCTCCCCAAATGAAATGCTTCAGTACGTCTATGATTATAGTTGGCAAGTGGTTTCAAATTTCTTGAGCACTGACATGTTGACCAAAGATTTTAAATACCTGTTAATACGATTACTCCCGTGCAGGTCTCGTGATATGGGACCTTTTCTCCTTCCCCCTACCGTCAAGAAGATCCCCTCGAGAAGATGGTGGCGTGCGCCACACCTGAAATAGGCTGAGTCTTTTTAGCCGTTTTGCGAGAGCTTTGAATGAGGAAGGTATCACTAATATATGATAAGCGCTTCGAGATTTCAAGAGTATCTGCATTTAAATGTAAATATAAACATAAGGGTTTATCATAGCTGTGCTTGAGTTATTTCATGAGTCATGAAACCAAAAGAAGAAGATAGAATTGGATTGAGCAAGTACCACGTAAAGGGATTAACAGTGACACCTTGAGAGCCCTGGAGTGGAGACCAGAAGAAACCAGAGCCGTAGAAAGACCTAAAACAACATGAAGACAGGTTGTAGAAAAAGACAGAAATAGAGCAGAGGAGTTGGAAGGAAGCAAAGGTAGCAGGAGACGAAAGGACCAAATGGAAAGATGACGTTGCAGTCTTGCGTGCCTCTTGGCACAGAGAGCGAAACGTTAAGGAAAGGTACTTGAGTTATACATTATTAGCACGTTAGTGTAAGGTTGACTAAATATTGTGAAAGGAAAGTTTGTTCTTCATATTCAGTCTTTTATTCCTCCTTGTTTGCTTGAGGGCTTGCTTAGTAATTGGGATGAAAATATTTCACATACACATACCAGTTTCGTGCTCGCACTCTCATGGTAGTTTTTTTCATGACCTTGTAGATCGTCCAGTGACTTTTTGAATAAGATCTTTTGAATATGGTCAATTTTTTCATTACACGTAGAAGAAAAAACTCAATGTGTCAGCATCTAAGACTATTGACAGCCAGTTAAGCAGTTCTTTAGATAACACGGTATATGTGAATAGATACACAATTCTGTAAGCCGAGGTTTTCACTGACGTGTTAAATCAAATATCTCGACTTTTTGAATGAGCAAAACGGACTCTAGTCACACCTTAAATTCTAAAAGCTATTCCTTTTGTGAAATTTTAATAGTTTGTGAAAGTGGGGCACCAGTATATGAACAATAGTGCTGGGATATTTTGATATAGAAGTGAAAGCCCTTTATAACGCAGAATATTCGCTTGTTTGTCCATGTTGCAAAGATCAAGAGCTACGGTTAGCGGCAATTAAGTAATTAATGGAACATATTTTAAGATAAGGGTGAAGCCTTAACAGGTTGATAACTTCCGCAAAAGTATGTATGAAGTTGTTTAAGCTCTTGGCCCTCGGGAAAAGTATCCCGCAACGCAGAGTATAATGTGAGATGCTTATTTTAAAGTATTTATTGACGATCCTTTTTAAAGACAGGTTTATAGAAGATCCTCCTTTCATGACGGACTGGAGGACACGGCAAGCGCTAGACTATGCCCTATGGTGCGCGAACCCACGGTACCCGGAAAAGGAGGCAGCCGGCGGGTCTTCCACCCATGATGATACTTTGTTCCAATGGAACTTTGAGCAACTTCCTGCTTTGAGAAAGGAATCCTCCGATCCCCCCCCCCCCCCCCCGTTCATGGCATAGGATAAAATTTTTGACTATAACAAGCAAAGTGACGCTTTTGACATGAAGACCTATGTAGCTACGTATCGAAATGTCCGCTTCTAACGGTATAATGAAATCCCACTATGAATCGTGGAGCAGTGTAGAAACGTGTATGTCGAAAAGAAATGGTAGAAAGTGCTTAAATTTTTGCGGAAAACTTCATGAAGTTTCGTGTATAACTCTTCATCAGGTAGCAAAAACTAAAGTGAACAAGTTGTAAGTCGAAGTTGGTAGATCGAAGTTAGAATGTGCTGGTCGAAAGTGTCGTAGTTTTACATTGGATCATGAATTTTTAATTATAATAGATATACATAAGTAGTATATAGGGGGTCGTTTTAATATGACTCCGAGCTTCATCTGGAGCTTCACACCCCCCCCCCCTCCTCGGAGCTTCGACCTGAGCATCAACTGCGCTTATGTCTGAGCTTAGTGGTCAAAGTTGGAGCTTCGGTCTAGGTATCAACTGCTTAGCCTGCATGTCCGAGCTCAGTGGTCAAAGTTGGAGCTAATGGAGGTGAGAATCAAAGAAAGGGAACTTATCTGGCCCATGTGAGCTAATGCTTGTTTCCTTTTTTGCTGGTTGTCGGGTCTCTGTGGGGCTGTTAATGAGTCCTATTGTGATCAGGAGGATTAGAATGAGGCGGGTTCTTTGTGGGGGCTGCGCTAACCCTTTGTATAAAGGAATGAATTAATTTTGTGAATGTGGCTCTAATTTCTGGTGTAGTGTTGGTCTATTGTGTGACCCATGTGTGACATTAACTTCTAGCAAGCTGTTACATGTCTCTTATTTCTGCTGGGTCATTGTGTGAGTGATGAACCTCCTATACAAAATGAGGTCTTAGACCCCCACCATAAAAGGCGGCGGCTTTGTAGTACAAACCCTAAAACAATCAGCTAACCCAGAACCTAGGCCTACTGAAATGGAAAAACTGGAGCGTACTGGAAGTCAATGAAAAACGCTTAGGCTCAAGGCCCTCAAAAGTCATGTCTCTTGTATGACACTCTTGATGATTTTTTGATGAGGGCGCACGCAATTTATGGGTTGATTTTAATCTGCTTCGCGATGAAAATTAAAGGTTTTGAAAAGTGTACTTGGACAATACATGGGTGCTATGATAATTCATAAGGAATTCTTTGACGTATGGGAAGCGGGCCATTGTAATATCAGGGTACATGGTCAAATTTTGTGGCATTTAAAGTAAGGAAATGTATATGTCAGCTAAACTGCAGTACATAAAACCCCTTTCAGGTTCTTGTACGGTTTAAGTTTTCTTTTAGTTTTCTCCAACAATGAGCGGGAACTTTATTCCGTGGGGCACAACACCCTGTCCACAGGGGGCTTTTCATTTCATGAATAACGTTGTGGCAGGATCTGTAATGTCACTTTCAACTTTTCGGGTTTGACGCGTAGGCTTACGACTGGTAATGCACAAAGTCATGTAGCTATAGACCCCAAAATTATATCTGCTCGGGTGTCAAACGTTGCGACTTATGTTTTGCTAATTTTATGGATTGCATGATGCCTTGTCAATGTATGAACCACCGAACTTGCCCAATGTCAGTATTTTGAAATTGGTAAGGCATAGTTCTGATTAAAGTCAACCTAGACATGCACAGGGTTAATGGAAGGCTTCATGGTGCCTACAAAACTGCTCATCAAGCAAACTTTCATATCTGATGTAGCACAAGGGACTGAAAATGGTTCTTTTTGTGTCAAGCTATTGTGGGAATATTGTGACATGTTCCGAGAGTCTTATCCTATACAGGAAGCGGAGAGCCTTCATTCTAGAAGAACACACCTGTTCAGACATATGTAAACTCTACATCACTTCAGCTTTCTTTGTTGTGTACGTGTGTGTAAGTGTGTGTGAGATAGGTGCTTGGACAGGTGCATGCATGTTTTTCCCTTCCACCTAAGTATCATACTAATTGAGAAGTCCTTAAACTTTAAAGGGGTGTAAACGTAACAAGTATAGAATATTTTGCCACAGATCTTTGAGACGAGAATCATAACTATTGTTTTAAAGTGTAGTTTTTTTGTGTGTATGATCTTCAGTTTATCTTTCATAACAAGGTTGTACAGAGAGGGTGGGTCTTAAACTTTGTGAATATGTTGAAGACTATATACTGCTTGCCTTAATTGGGATAGGCTGAAATAATAAGCCCAAGAACGTTGCGTAAGCGGTTTCTTTCATGACATCCAATGAAAGGTTCCAGCATTATCTAGTAGCGGAGTACTTGATGAACATGACATCATTTTTAATTTAGTCGAATGTATTTTGTGAGAAATTGGTTCCCTTCATTCTCTTAAACCGGCCCCAAAGACAGTTCAAGAAAAAGAAAATGAGTGTGTGACAATGGTGAGTATATTCCTTATAAAAACGAGAAAAAAATGACGCATCTGATAAATTATAAAGGAACGCAAAGGTACGTTTTTTCAGTTTTAAAAATTTATTTTCATTCCGTGACATGACTTTTGCAAAAACGATCTTTCATCTTTCATGAAACGCACATCCAAACATATATTCGATTCGTGTCACATCTTATGCAGTGGCTAATTAGGTTGGCATTCAGATCTAAATTAACAGTGTTTCGTCAACAGTTAAAACCAGTCTTATCGCTAGAGAACGAAAACAGTGTCATAAACTCGGAAATAAGGTAGGGCAAAGCTTCAACAAAAGTCATTTGTTCATTGGGATGAGTAAGATATATAGACATTTTAAACATGTATGCGAGTATCAAACTCTAATCTTCAAGCAGATCATGTTGGATAAAACGGATATGTCGATGATCATGTCGAGCGGCAACTAAAACACAGGGTGCGTATAGAAAAGTAAAGACATACACAAAGGTAATCGTTCACATTTAACATACAGTAATAACGTTTGCAAACGGTAGCAATTTTGGTGTCCGTTCATGAGTTCTATCATACTTTCTAACTTTCACACATTTCGCAGGTGACCTCATAGCTTGTTCCCTTCTCTCCTTTCTTGGTTGTTGTCAGTGGCACCATATTTTTGTGGGATAGGTGATTCTACAGTTTAAAAGGAAACGTGGTCAGCATCTCACTTGTTCTTTACGTCATAGGGTCCAGTTTTCGATACATCTACGCCCCTGTCCCTGCTCCAGTGCTATGAGCGGCGCTCTGAAACGCTCCGATATTAGATAAGAAATAATTAAATAATTAATAAAATAATTAAATAAGAAAAACAGAGCACTGTTTGCTACGTAGGCAAAGTCTGCTCCACTGCTCATGGTGCGCCGGCGCATTGCTCCATTTACTCCACGGTTGGTTGGATACATTTGACCTAGCACTCCCATTGGACCATTGCATCAGTGGCTGTTGTCATTAGCTCTCTGTACCTGTTCCATTTGCTCTGTTATAAATTGCATTCAATCTCATCTTAACATATCATTTTAAGTGTAGACGGCCGTGAAAGTATAGCTAATAAAAATGCCTTATAAGTGTGATTTCTGTGATTTGTCTTTTACAAGAGGCTTTAATCTTCGTCGTCATGTAGAAAGAAAACATAAAGAGGAAGGTGGCTATCTATCCACGGGAAAACAAAACTCCCTCAGAGAGAAGGTTGGTGGTCACAAACAACGTAACCACCCCAACAACAACTCTACTGATGAAGATTCATCCCACAGTAACTCTGGGAGTGACACCAGCAGTGGCGGTGAATCAAATGAAGACAATGCAGAGACCGACGGCAGTGACAAAGGGGAGAACAGTGAAAAAGAGATGACTGATTCCAGTGATCAGGCGAATGACAGTAATGAGGAAGAAAGTCAGGTGACCTTGTTCAGCACAACCGAAACTTTGGCAGCTCTGGTCGAAATGAATAAGGCCACGGGAAAGATTTTGCAACGTGGCGTAAGGAATGAGGAAATGTCTACTCAATAAAAGAAATCGTAATTTTTCTAAAATTTGATGAAAAAGTATTAAAAACAGAATTAAACACAAAAGGTGATCAGAAGAGTGAGAAAGATCTAAAAGCCTTTCAAGGCTGGCAAATTTCCAAACTATTATTTTCTGCCAGGAATTTACAAGCATCAAAGGATCATTACACAGGCCCGACCAAGACAAGCAGATGAGCAAAAGAGTCATCAGAGCAAATGGAACAGGTACAGAGAGCTAATGACAACAGCCACTGATTGCAATGGTCCAATGGGAGTGCTAGGTCAAATGTATCCAACCAACCGTGGAGCAAATGGAGCAATGCGCCGGAGCACCATGAGCAGTGGAGCAGAGTTTGCCTACGTAGCAAACAGCGCTCTGTTTTTCTTATTAAATTATTTTATTAATTATTTAATTATTTCTTATCTAATATCGGAGCGTTTCAGAGCGCCGCTCATAGCACTGGAGCAGGGACAGGGGCGTGATGTATCGAAAACTGGACCCTATGACGTAAAGAACTAGTGAGATGCTGACCACGTTTCCTTTTAAACTGTAGAACCACCTATCCCACAAAAATATGGTGCCACTGACAACAACCAAGAAAGGAGAGAAGGGAACAAGCTATGAGGTCACCTGCGAAATGTGTGAAAGTTAGAAAGTATGATAGAACTCATGAACGGACACCAAAATTGCTACCGTATGCAACGTTATTACTGTATGTTAAATGTGAACGATTACCTTTGTGTATGTCTTTACTTTTCTATACGCACCCTGTGTTTTAGTTGCCGCTCGACATGATCATCGACATATCCGTTTTATCCAACATGATCTGCTTGAAGATTAGAGTTTGATACTCGCATACATGTTTAAAATGTCTATATATCTTACTCATCCCAATGAACAAATGACTTTTGTTGAAGCTTTGCCTACATTATTTCCGAGTTTATGACACTGTTTTCGTTCTCTAGCGATAAGACTGGTTTTAACTGTTGACGAAACACTGTTAATTTAGATCTGAATGCCAACCTAATTAGCCACTGCATAAGATGTGACACGAATCGAATATATGTTTGGATGTGCGTTTCATGAAAGATGAAAGATCGTTTTTGCAAAAGTCATGTCACGGAATGAAAATAAATTTTTAAAACTGAAAAAACGTACCTTTGCGTTCCTTTATAATTTATCAGATGCGTCATTTTTTCTCGTTTTTATAAGGAATATACTCACCATTGTCACACACTCATTTTCTTTTTCTTGAACTGTCTTTGGGGCCGGTTTGAGAGAATGAAGGGAACCAATTTCATTGGATGTCATGAAAGAAACCGCTTACGCAACGTTCTTGGGCTTATTATTTCAGCCTATCCCAATTAAGGCAAGCAGTATATAGTCTTCAACATATTCACAAAGTTTAAGACCCACCCTCTCTGTACAACCTTGTTATGAAAGATAAACTGAAGATCATACACACAAAGAAAACTACACTTTAAAACAATAGTTATGATTCTCGTCTCAAAGATCTGTGGCAAAATATTCTATACTTGTTACGTTTACACCCCTTTAAAGTTTAAGGACTTCTCAATTAGTATGATACTTAGGTGGAAGGGAAAAACATGCATGCACCTGTCCAAGCACCTATCTCACACACACTTACACACACGTACACAACAAAGAAAGCTGAAGTGATGTAGAGTTTACATATGTCTGAACAGGTGTGTTCTTCTAGAATGAGGGCTCTCCGCTTCCTGTATAGGATAAGACTCTCGGAACATGTCACAATATTCCCACAATAGCTTGACACAAAAAGAACCATTTTCAGTCCCTTGTGCTACATCAGATATGAAAGTTTGCTTGATGAGCAGTTTTGTAGGCATCATGAAGCCTTCCATTAACCCTGTGCATGTCTAGGTTGACTTTAATCAGAACTATGCCTTACCAATTTCAAAATACTGACATTGGGCAAGTTCGGTGGTTCATACATTGACAAGGCATCATGCAATCCATAAAATTAGCAAAACATAAGTCGCAACGTTTGACACCCGAGCAGATATAATTTTGGGGTCTATAGCTACATGACTTTGTGCATTACCAGTCGTAAGCCTACGCGTCAAACCCGAAAAGTTGAAAGTGACATTACAGATCCTGCCACGACGTTATTCATGAAATGAAAAGCCCCCTGTGGACAGGGTGTTGTGCCCCACGGAATAAAGTTCCCGCTCATTGTTGGAGAAAACTAAAAGAAAACTTAAACCGTACAAGAACCTGAAAGGGGTTTTATCTACTGCAGTTTAGCTGACATATACATTTCCTTACTTTAAATGCCACAAAATTTGACCATGTACCCTGATATTACAATGGCCCGCTTCCCATACGTCAAAGAATTCCTTATGAATTATCATAGCACCCATGTATTGTCCAAGTACACTTTTCAAAACCTTTAATTTTCATCGCGAAGCAGATTAAAATCAACCTATAAATTGCGTGCGCCCTCATCAAAAAATCATCAAGAGTGTCATACAAGAGACATGACTTTTGAGGGCCTTGAGCCTAAGCGTTTTTCATTGACTTCCAGTACGCTCCAGTTTTTCCATTTCAGTAGGCCTAGGTTCTGGGTTAGCTGATTGTTTTAGGGTTTGTACTACAAAGCCGCCGCCTTTTATGGTGGGGGTCTAAGACCTCATTTTGTATAGGAGGTTCATCACTCACACAATGACCCAGCAGAAATAAGAGACATGTAACAGCTTGCTAGAAGTTAATGTCACACATGGGTCACACAATAGACCAACACTACACCAGAAATTAGAGCCACATTCACAAAATTAATTCATTCCTTTATACAAAGGGTTAGCGCAGCCCCCACAAAGAACCCGCCTCATTCTAATCCTCCTGATCACAATAGGACTCATTAACAGCCCCACAGAGACCCGACAACCAGCAAAAAAGGAAACAAGCATTAGCTCACATGGGCCAGATAAGTTCCCTTTCTTTGATTCTCACCTCCATTAGCTCCAACTTTGACCACTAAGCTCGGACATGCAGGCTAAGCAGTTGATACCTAGACCGAAGCTCCAACTTTGACCACTAAGCTCAGACATAAGCGCAGTTGATGCTCAGGTCGAAGCTCCGAGAGGAGGGGTGAAGTTCCAAATGAAGCTCGGGGTCATATTGAAACGACCCCCTATATACTACTTACATATACATCTACAAATATATATATATATATAGATATAGATATACATATATATAAACATATATATACATATATATATATTTATATATATATATATATATATATATATATATAGATAGATAGATATATATATATACATATATAAACGATAACAAGAAACATGCACAAAACACACGGCATACTGTTAAAACAATCTGAAATTTTAATAAATTACTGAAGACAAAGATCGTGTCAAATCTTCTGGGGCAACAAGATATTAAAAACATACATAAAATACATATATATAGTTATATATTTATATATACATGTATATATATATATATATATAAATATATATATATATATATATATATATATATATATATATATATATATATAAATATATATATATATATATATATATATATATATATATATATATATATATATATATATATATATAAAAGTGAACCAGTGCGGTATTGAAAAGTCTCATGAAGACCTTAGACCATTTTTCCTCAAACATAGGCATTGCCTTTTACTGAAAGAGTATTTATTTATACGCCTCAATGGCTCAGTGGTCAGAGCATCCGCCTTGTAAGCGGGAGGTCGCTGGTTCGAATCCTGCTTGAGGCTAAGTTTTCCACTCATGCCACTTTTCAATACCGCACTGGTTCACTTATTCATATAAGGTCGCTACGTCACTCGACTTACTATATAAATATATATGCATATATATATATATATATATATATATATATATATATATATATATATATATATATATATATATATATATATATATATATATATATATATATATATATATATATATATATATATATATATATATATATATATATATATATATATATATATATATATATATATATATATATATATATATATATACTGTATTGAATAGTCACATAAACACCTAAGGCCATTGTTCTCCAAACATAGTCATAGCCTTATTTTCAGAGAGGATAATTTTAGCCTTAACCCATTAACTCAAGTCGTTGGGACTTGATGTGAATGAAGGAAGCAGTGCTTTAATGAATTCCTATTCCTCAAACATAGCCATAGAGGAATTTTTTTTGAGAATGGAAAATTTAGCCTCAAGCAGGAATCGAACCATGTCAAGAAAATGCCACCCCTGCAAGGAAATGGAAATATTTTATGGTGATAGAGCCCAGTAATGGCCGACTATAACCAGAAAATCACGTACTGTCCGGACTCGTAGGTAAACATGAGAAACGTGCTGTTGTGTTTCAGGGGTTGATGTAGGATTTCTTGATAGCGCGCTGACGGCTGATTAACAAGAGGCGCCATTTACTGGGGGGAAAAATATATACATCTGTATAACGCTAAACCTAATTAGCAATCGTTATTTTAAACTTCGTTTGCAAAACATTTTCAGTTCAAGAATCATTAGCAAATTGCCAATTGATGAGAAAATTACAGAATAAAATGTTCCAATACGTTTTTCTGGTAAAACTTTAGGCCCTAAACGTTACACACAGACGCCGCCATGGATTAATGAATACTGCTGTGATCGCCAATTGGCACATGTTTACCATCTCATTATGGACCTTCTCTATTTTTAATGATTTAACTAAACGTTTTTTTTTGGGGGGGGGGGGCAAGGACCGTAATTTTCCGTTTTCTTTTATGCAAGTGTAATCACCACTATAACGGCAACATAATTTGCGACGCGTGAACTTTTGCCCGGGTTTTTGACAGAAATCTGAAAGTATTTGGCTAGCATTGCAGACAACTTTAGACTCTGTATGTGGTACTTGTGAGAAAGTGTGAAATATGGGCGATCATTTAACAATTTGCATTCCCCATTAGCAAATCCGAGATTGCACGGAGACTTATCGCCTTTGTTTTTACATAATGTTGTCTAAATCATGCTGATCAATGCCTTCCGTCAACATTTATAAAGGTTTTGAAACCACGATGCCTTTTGTAGAGAAATATTTCAAAATGTAGACTTTCTATTGAAGACAATTTGGAATTTCATAGGTATTCATAAGAAAATTAAGAAAAATATCACAACAGTTGGCCGGTGTCATTTGATGATCTGGTGTCACAAAGGACATTTCCCTTTTATCTATTTCTTGAACTCAGAGAAGTGCCCATAGATGATTGATGACCGAATCGCACTACATTAGGTATTGCAATTTGCGGTTTGCGAAGATTACGGAAAATAATTTTTCTTTGAAACAAATAATGGAACTTTAGTTGGGGAGAATTCGGGATTTATTGAGACAAAATTTGAAAAGTAGTTATGTACTAGACCAGCGTTATTTGATTATGTGGTGTCACATAAGGCAAATTTGAGAGTTTGAACATACTGCCTTAAGCTTACACTTTGCACCGCGGCAAGGGCGTGGAATTTTTTTTAACACTGCAAATAGTTACAATCTTGTATTGGTGACAATGTGGAATATTCCGAAAAGGAAAGCTTGAACAATTGCACTGTAGTAGACTGGTGACACATACCGTTCGTCTACGGCAAATTTCCGAATTTTTCATTATTCAGAGCCAACGGGGTAATTGTCCCTCCTCCTCCTCCCCCCTCCCCCATAGCTACATGACTGACAATTCCAAAGATATTATAAACGTCTATACCAAACTCCTATCCTTACACTGTTAGACGCGCCCACTCCTTACGAAGGCTCAATCGGAGGGGCGGTAGTGTCCTTTTGACATGCGCACAATTCTGTTCAATGATCTGCGTGCATAATTATGGAATGCGCGAGAGAAATTCATTGTGACGAGCCGTCAGCGTTCATGTTTTTCTTTTTCAAAATGAGTGCTGCGTGCTTGGAAAACGAACGTATTAGTTGATTTGTCGTTGTTAGCGCGCTACAACGTAAAAAACGTGAAAAAACGTGAAAAGATGTGCGCTTGTAAAGATACCACAGAAACAAGTCAATCAGCAAAGTCCATGAACTTCAAAACCGTGAGTCGTTGTGCGTTAATTTTCAAGTGTTCTTAAGTAGAAAGTCTCGAAAAGCAAAAAAAACTGTTCCATGTAAATGGAATGTGTTAAAGAATCCCGTCCGTAAGATTTGAGATGTTTTTAAGCCACAAGTATTTATTTCACTCGAAGTTTTCAATTTACCTGTCGGCTTCCAAAATCAGTGATCAGCACTTCCGCCCCTCCGTATCGGCCTCCACGAGGAGTCACCGTGCCATTTTATGTTTGGTATCTATGTTTATAATATCTTTGGACTATCCTAAGTAAAACGCCACTATCACTGGAACTTAGGACGGCGGAGAAATCATTTACCGAAAATCTCCCCCCCCCCCACCTCCCCACCATTTAGCCGAAAATAACATATCCGAGCCGTTTTTAATTAATATTTCTACCACCTCTAGCTACCCGTTATTTGCGAATCGTGCATTCTGATTGGTTAAACACTGACCTGTTATTCTGCAACAAACAGTCAGTAGTTCTGGCGTCGGATTTACCATGAATTATTTCTACTCAACAAAGTGTGCGGGTAAGTCAAACCCACGCAGTGTATTTCCCAACAGGGGTGGCGCCAGCGGGGGGGGGGCGCGGGCCATGGCGCCCCCGTCGGGGAACACTGGCCCCCCGTCGGGGAAGGTCGACGGTTTCGTCGGGGAGGCCTAAAAAATAAAAAAAAAAATAATAAAAAATCCCACAAGGACTGAAGTTACTGGATGGGCGATCTAGAACATATTTTTTGTTTTGAAATGCTATTTTAATACATATCGGAATCGATTTTAAATCACTTCTTAACTCTGTTAAACACCATTCTATGTACCTTGTCCTATCTCTTCCCCCGTCGGTGAAGGACGGCAATTTTTCGGGAAGGCCTAAACATGAAAAAAGGATAGGACTGAAGTTACTGGGTGGATGACAATGATTTTGTTTTCTTTTTTGAACCATATTTTTCTTTTGCAACGCTATTTTAATGCATATCTGAATCGGTTTTAATCACTTCTTACTAGCTCTTCCATCCCTCATGCCATCTTCAATCCGTGCGCACAAGGTCATGCCTCCGTCGGGGACGGGCCACCCACCCCTGTTGTTGAGAAAATCCAATTTCGTCGGATAGCCTTCATCTACAAACCTACGATAAAAGATGTGGGTCTGAAGTCACTCGGATGACCTTCTTGATCTTGCTTTCTAGAAAACCACATTCTTCAAGGAAACTCACAATTACGAAGGGAGCATAGCCATTTATATTCTTTAGTTCGGGCAGTCACGTTAAAAATTTCATCTTTTTAGTGGAACTTGCAATTGAATTCAACGAAGAATCTTAAAACAGTCAAAAACATTCACATGTTTTCAATTATGTTGAATAGCCCCCCCCCCCCCCGAAAAAAGAGGGGACCATTACATCTAATGATAGCAGCACCTTTTATCTGGTACTTTTCTGATCACTAGTAAGTTGGGTTTTTTCTGTTGATATTTTAAAGAAAAGCTCAAAATAACATCTGCTTCATTTCTAGTTACAAGTCTGGGAAATGCCATTCCGGCTATCTTATGGGTTAGATTTCTTAACAATTTTCTGTACGCTCCATGGTAATTGATGTTGGCGCTTCGCATAGATAGTGTTTTATTCGAACAGATAACTGAACAGAACAATGCTTGTTTGTAAATAATTCTTCGTTTTGGACAGTACTATGAAGTAAAAATAATTTTATTGCGGACAGAAATATGAAAGTAAGGACTTCTTTAATTCTAGTTACGAGCCCAGGAAATGCCATTTGCTGCTGACCGGGGGTTGTCCATTTTTCAAAATATTCTGTGCGCTAGACTTAGATAATCTTTCGGGCAGGATAACATTTTAAGGACAAAAGAACAATTCTGCCCCTTCCAAACTCAACTGACACGCTCCCGTACGCCTATGACAATAAATAAAATATAAAACTTCAAATATATGCGAAGCCAAATTTTTTCCTCGGGATAATGCTCCAATATGGTCCGAGGGCCTAAATCTGCATGATGACATTCAGTAACCTAAACAAAACTACAAATCACCCCTACTTTATTTTCCTCATGAGAACGTCAGGTTCCTCCATTAAACCTCAAAACTGTCATAAAATTACAATTTTGCTCCAATATTAGCTTAAGATTGTTAAAATGGCAAAATTTTATAATTTCGATGGATACTCCGTACAATTAAGAACCAAAGCCAACACTGTTATTCACCCAGCATACTACCTAATTTTCCTCCTGAAAGGCATATCACTTAATAAAAAAAACCAAATTTTTCATTATAATCTTACCAAAAGACCAAAATTTTTTTCATTAAAATCCAAAAAATTTCCATCAAGATAAGCTCTTAATTTTGAAAGATTCGTTCAAAAAAGGGAAAAACTTTCCGGACAAACTTCTAATCTCGTCTAAAAGCCTTAGTAAGTTAGTAAGTAGGTCTTGTACGATTCAATGCGTAACCCCAAAAGAATTTCAGCTGTCACCCATATAACGTTTTGATTTTTTCCTTATGAAGGACAGATTTTTCAAATAACACCCAAAATTTTTTATAGTACCAATAAAAGCCAAATTTCTTTCATAAGTTTTAATTTTTACTTCAAATAAATTGCAGATTTTTAAGTATTTGTTAAAAAGAAAGCCCAACATTTCGGCGCGCTCAGGGCGCCTCAAATTCTGCAAATTCCCAAGGGGGAAAACCCTTAAATACTTTGTGTATCTTTAACTTAACGCAAAAAGAGCCATACCAGCCATGCCGAAGCGCGCAACACCAAATGTCTCTTTAAGGCATAGAACTGTGCGTGTAGCAACAGATGACCGCGCGCATCGTTTTAACAGTGTACAGTAATTGTGATTGGCTCAAAATGTGGCGAAGCAAAAAGCAATTGCTAAGACGATTGGTTCCCCTAAGCAATTACAGATAGTGCTCACGTGACGTCAAGACGCTTTCCACGTGTAGTATTTCAGCCATGTTTGACGGCAACCCAGGTATGTACAGACTTGCCCCCAAACATGGCGGTTGCTAACGCATATTTGCGACGTAAGTAATAGAGGAATCCTGACAGATTGTGATGGTCTGATTTTAGTCGGCCATTACTAGGGTCCATTACCTTTAATCTTTAAATTTACTTCCTAATCTGTTCCATGGATGATTGTACACTAAAGTGTATTTTGATTTTCTCAACTTCACTGAATATGAGGATTTGAAATTCAATAGACAATAAATGAAGACGATTTAAGGCTGATGGACCCCACTAATGGCTGCCTACAGTCCCTAAAAACGAACGCTGATCGGATTCGTCTATAGAAGTTTTCACTGACGTCACTGCAAAGCGCGTCTTTCAATTTTTTGATGGCCAGCCAACGCTTCCGCTGTGCAACAATTGTTACTAAGGTCCTGCGGTGCGCACTGATAGATAGAAAAACCTTCTGCGAATGAGCAGTGACGGCCATTATGCAAAACTGAAACAGACCGAAATCACTTGAAAAATTTCCATTGCATTAACGCAATGGCGCACATTTTTAGAAATTGCGCATTTTTTCTTGAATACCACAAATTCTTACGCAGTTTGATAAGGGCAAATGTTAGTTAATCCCGCCGTCTTAAACTGTCTCGACTCTAAATTTGGCAGAATAACGGACTCGGCTTCACCTCGTCCCTTATTTTGCCGAATTTTTAGTCTCGACGGTTTATTCACCAATAATAATCTGCCAAATGCGATTTATTCCTAAAATTTCGTCAAAACGTTGTTAAATACAAAGAATTGAGATTGAATCGGGGATGTTTTCCATGTAATCGTGTCATGTTTTCCGTTATGTATTGAATTTTTATCGTAACTTCACCGTGAATTTGTTTTTACTATTATCATTCTTAGAGCAAAATTTAAAAGAGTTGAAAATTGTTAGGATGTCTCTATGCAATTAAAATTCTATCAGTTGTGTTAAAATTGAAATAGTTGATCGAATGTGTTTCATACCCCGTGGCAAAGTCACGCCATGCGAAAGTTGTGCCCCTGCCTCGTACTACTATTGTTTACCCCTTCGGTATTAACTTATTGTAACTGAAATTATGGAACTGACAGACTTTAAAATTGCTATTATTTTGTAACAACGTGAAGGCAATATCGAATTATGTTCAAAAAAGGGAAAGTGATCCATCTACGAAAGGAGAAAAAGTCCATATCATTCTTCTTGCTAAAACTCTTTGATTCCATTAAAATATTGCATATTGGTCATGAACACAACTTTTGAAGTTTGAGAAAGGAAGCTGCTTATATCTTTGCTAATATCCGTTTCGAAATTTAATTAACTATAAAAGACCTACTCCATCTTAAGACAATGACTGGATAAACAAACGCTGTCATTGGTTTGGGGTCAGACCAGACAAGATAATCTCAAATAAGCAGTAGTGTGAAGCCAAGCGGAAGGTGGTTAACAACCAGAGAATTATGAAGGGAGGTCTAAAACGTTGACCAAAGCATTGGGGGAATTAGAAGTACCTCTTTTTCTATAAGGCTAAGGAATTCGTCGGCTATTCTTTTCATCTTCATTTTCAAGACAAAATGAACTCAAATGTTGTACGTTTTACGAACTACCGTATATCTTTCTGAAATTACCGTTTTTTGTCATTTGGGAGACCGCGAGACCGCTTCCACAAAACACGCTTCCACAAAACACACCCCCCCCCCCAAAAAAAAACCCCTTTGTTTAGTTCTTCCGAGATAATTGTTACATAGACTACGTCATACGTATAACCTGATTACTACATTGAACTCGAGTAAAAACCTAAGGTAGAATTGATTATAGCTTCTTCTTTCAGAAATGTTCAACCATTAAACATCTAAAAGAAGAAATGTTTGACCAAGTTATGAAGGCTGGTTCATAGGTGACGAATTTTCTCAATCTTGCGTCTAATCAATCGATTTCTTAAAATTTTGAGATTTGAATACATCGCATCTTATTTTAAGTTGGTAAAATTCTGTTCATTTCCTCTGATTATTTTTACATTTGATGGTAGGCTTTTTGTGATAAATTTCAAAATCTTGTCTGCAAAATTTATTGTATCTTTTTGACACAAACATCAGTGACCAAACTTAGGTGGTTCCAACAGCCCGAGATCTGCATTATGGCAAAGGTATTCTGAAATAGCCTCACAACCACAGTTTATATGGAGCGGTGGTCATTTTTCCCTCTTGTGTACTGGGGGTAATTTCCAGGGCTGTAGGACTCGAGTCCGGACTCGAGGTCGAGTCCGGACTTAAGTCCATTTTTTTTGGACTCGGACTTGGACTTGGACTCGGGGTCTCTGGACTTGGACTTGGACTTGGACTTGGACTCTGGCTCTCTGGACTTGGACTTTGGCTTGGACTCGAAGTCGAGTCCTTCAAGTCCGGCAGCCATTTTCTCTGATTCTTTAAATTTCTTTATAATTTCACGATCGATCCACCAAAAACCCCAGCACTCAACATATACTTGGGCTTTATTATCCTTAATGTAGTATACAGGACTATATTGGCCTGCATATCTTTATGTAACTTGATAATTTTCAAGTGTCACATGCCAGTTGTTAACATGATTCGCATGAAGTTTGTTTCTTGCATAATATTATGTAAACAGTGTTTAACATAAAACAGCTACAACATGGTACTCTTCTTTCGGTGCCATGCTCTGGGGAACAACCCTACAATTTTCCTTGTCCCACAAAAATTAGACAAATGCCATAAAAATGCTAGGGAAGGCATATGAGACTCCTAAAAATAGTTAAATTAGCAACAATGAACATGGTCTGGCTGTGCCTTGCGCCTTGCAGCATTGTCAGTAAATCTTCTGAAATCCTTTTCTTTGATGTTATGGATTACAAAGATGGGCCTGTATACTTTTTGCATCCTGTTTCTTTTTTTTTTTCATACAAATTTTACAAAAAGTTTGCATGGGTTTCACAGCTGCTCATTTTGCTACTTCTACAAAGGAAATTATTGCCTTTGTTAATTATTTTGGGATACTGTAACATAGGTCTTTAAATAACCTGTCAATTGGCTTCTGCTGAATCTTCATATGAAGTTTGCAATACTAACAATATGTAAGTCAGGTACATCCACAACAATAGAGTTTAAATTTTACAACATATAAGGCAAAAGCAGTCACCCCGACTTGAAGTAGTGTATACTGTCCTGTTTCACGAGATGACTCTTTGGAATTATATGTTATTATATGTTACAGTATTTTTTGTACTCAAATGTGAAATTTAGTAAGAGTAACTGCTTAGTTTACCTTGAGTATGCAATATGGAGCGGGTCCTAAAATGTTATAAAAGATGCTTTGAAAAGAAATAAGGGGATTATTGTGACATTTAAGTTGTTGCTTCAAAATAATATTTGCGGCAACTGCGCTTGCCCTTTATTTCTGGAACATTGTTTACCATAACAGTTTGATGAGGGTTTATAATCATATGCATTATGTGGGGTCATGGAGTGGCAGAGTGGTCAGGTGGTCTAGCTGTTCCAGAGCTGCTGTGTACCATACTGTGTTGTACATGCATGTGCATATTTACATGGAGACCTCCTGATCAATGTATGTGGGTATATCTATGGTAGTCCGGCTTTCCGCCTCCTAGTACTTGGAAATTAACAGGCTTGCTACTAAAATCAGTTGCCCAGCTGCACAAAGTTAGTTGCGCACTGGACTGAAGCACCTTTTGGTGGACCAGTTAACTAGGCAACTTTGGGCTTTTGCATCATGTGGGGATCAACACGGAGAGTTTGTAGCTAAAGGCCTAGGCCTACAGGAAGGTAATTGTCAATGTCACAAAATAAACCATCAAACTTCACAGACATTCTTCACATACATCTAACCCATTTCAAACAAATGTTAGACCTGCATGATCTGAATTAGTAATGGTAACCTTCCTAGGCCTTTTGCATCACACATTTACAGTGCTACTTAGATGCAGGTCACAGTATAGGGGGCACAACCAAAAAAAAAATTAATTACTGTGGTAGGTATAGCAATTACAGTTATGCCCCAGAGAGTTTGTACAGGTGGCACTAGTTCTGCGAGAAAATTGTGTGAGCGATCTATTGACAAGGCTTCCGAACAATTTACACTATATTTTTAACATACCTTATAATTGACCTGCAAGTTATGCATATTCGACTAAAGCCAAGTTGCCTTTGTGGCTTTGTTCATTGTCTGTTTTTTTTTTTTTGTTTTTTGGGGTTAAGTTCTAATGAGACCATCATACCTTTTAGAGCCACTAACACTATTGGACCGGCTGCCAAACCAACGCAGTTGTACATAGGCCTAGGCCTAGGCCTACTATGTTATTTCATTATCTAAATTACTACGTCATTACGTACATAGGCCTATTCGAATTTCTGCCTAGCCTGTTGACAAGTTGTATGGTTTTCATAATCATACCTCCTCCACCTTGCTGGAACAATTGCTCCACCTCATGCTTCCCATGGACTAGACACAGCCAGGTAAAAAACTAGCAAGTAAAGCTAATATGGTGGCCGGTAAATTTACCTAAATAACTTGTCAGGCCATCTGCGAGTCCGATCATTTACAGGTTGTATGTCAATACTGTATACATACAATGCTTTGAACAGTATAATGTACAGTACAGTGTGACAATGTTGTTTTGTTGTTGGTCCTAACAAGAAACATATGTGCAACTTTCATTAGCCTCTGTATATATATATGTGTGCTGTACTACATGATATTCATGAAGACAAATGGGCAATATGGCAGCTGGTTTTGCATGCATATATGGAATTGTCCAGAGATAGCTTTGTGGGCTTTATGCTAGTAGAGCAGCTACTAAGGGATTGTCCATACAACCAGATGTCTGCAGTATAGCTTTAGACAGGCTTGACTTGAAACAATAGGTTGGAAACTGGGCCGTAAAACTCTGTCTGACTAACAAACTAACTATAGACAGGCCGTATAATTAAAGCCCTGCTGATGCCTCTGTTATTTAAAAATATTTGATGTGCCCTCCCAAAATTGGTTTCAGGTTGCTTACAGCACTGAGTGCATTCCCACTGTTGGGAACCCTTCATGCAATTCCTGCATAATCACCAATAGCCTTTATATTGTACTATATTCTCAAACAGCTTGTCCTTTGGGTTACAAATTTAAGACCTGATTGTATTTTCACAGTGTTTCTCTAGCTAGACTGTAGTCCCAGGACAACTTAAAAAATCCATTATCCCAACAAAAAGACTTTGTCTACTTACAAAATTCCTGAGTATATTTGAGCATTCCCATCAGGACCCCATGCACTGCTGTAAACATCCCCAGGTTGGGGCATTTCTCCCAGACAATTGGCTGATTTTAAGTGAAAAATATGAGCTACTGTTTACTTAGTATGTAAGAGAGGCACAATTTTCATTTAGCCAGATAAGTGGACTCAGCTGCAGTGCATGGGCTCCGCTTTGATTTAAGGTCCAGTTGAAACCCATTCCGGGACAGTTCCAATTTCAGGACCATTCCAGGCCAATTCCAAGTACAGGAAAACCTAGCTTGAATCAGGAATTGAGTTCAAGTTTGTCCCTGTTCATACAGCTATAGCAACCATAGGCCTAGATCTTTACCAGAAAATACTATTGTTGTTTTACTACATTTGGACTTGGACTCGGACTTGGACTCGAGATCACTGGACTCGGACTTGGACTTGGACTCGAGCCCCTTGGACTTGGACTTGGACTCGGACTTGAGCTTTTGGACTTGGACTCGGACTTGGACTCGAGCTTGTTGGACTCGACTACAGCCCTGGTAATTTCAGTGCTCAATTTTTTTCTGAGACAAAACATCTAATCAATTTGGTCAGGTTGTTGAAATTTCTAACTCCCTGGCCCATACAGCCATGAAGTTTGATCGCATTTGGCGAGTAGCTTCTGGTTTCTCCCGAAAAGTGGACAATGGCAACGTCACGGGTTACTTCAGAAATATCTTTCCTTGGAAATAACACTTCACCATCTGGAAACATTCCTTACGTAAACCTCAGCTTTGTTAACCATGTACATGTAAGTTACTTAGTAGTTACAGCCTTGTGTGTAAGGGTAAATTGCCCTGAAAATACCTACAGAATTGCCAGAAGGGGTTGTACTCCTGCATCGCGGCAAAAAGAATTACCACAATTCGGTTGCGCAACGCAGGCTTAGATAGCCTGTGCACAGATTTTGCCCAAAACTTGACAAATTCTTCGCTACGCGCCTAACCGCCGATATTTATTACAAGTAAATTGACCCTTGATTCGGAGTTCCAATAGACTTCATTACGACTTTCCTTTGCATTCAATGGCGATTGCTGATTTCCTTCAGTTCTAAAGAGAGGCGGTTGCTAGTATAAGCGATATAAACTTTTATGACTAGCTTGGTGGCATTTAAAAAATCTTTCGTTTGCATTTCCGGGACCTTCTCAACGGTGTATTGCATTGAAACAGCTCGTCCAGCAATTAAAACCTGAATAGGCAATTGCCTTTAAAATAATGTGGGAGAAGTGAACAATATTCCATGACAATAAGGTTAGCTTTTCCTGAAGTAAAAACCAGTCTATACGAATTTTTGTGGTATAGGAAGCTGCGATTGCTCACAATAGTGCCCAATGCTTTCAAGTGTTGTCATTGTATGTGCAATTGGTTTAGGCAATCACGTCTTTGACCTTTTTTAAGCCAGAAGGCACACACCCCATGTTTCCTTGTCAAAAGTAAACCGTCAGAAACCGTCATTACTTGGAGTTTTTTCAGTCTCAGGGGTTACTCAGTTGTCGTGCCTGTGATGGCGGTCGTGAGAATGAGTCTGCAGCGTTAGGCGTTGAAAGTATAGGAGAAATAAGTTACAGCCTTTTTTTGTTCATAAAAAGCTTGCAACGTTATGAAGTGCTTTACTTATGTCACTTTACAACAACAACAAATTATTTTTTACTAAATATGACAATCAAGATGATGTATAAAACTCAGAAGTGAATCAAAATGACTCATACACACCATTTTTAATAAATAAATTAAAGTGGGCATGACACGGCCACAAAAAGTTTTGTGTATTGCAAGATTTGATACAGTGTTTTACAAATATCACCTCACACCCCATTAAAAATCTGTACTATTCGGCATAAATGATATTTAAAGGAAAACGTTCAAAATCCAAATTCGAAAAATGCCGCAACAGGTCACCGGACTTTTATGACGCAATTGGCCCCACAAAGCCCGCCCTATTTAAGAACGCGCAGCTACTGTGGACTCATGTAACGCCCGGTAAAGTTATCTTAGCAACTTCATGAAAACGATTTGCATCACAATACTCGTGCAACATACAGAGCGAAAGGCGCGAACCATGCTGGGGATTCGGAGAGAATCATTGGCCAATATTTTCACGTGCATATGCGAGAGGGTAAAAATAATTCTGTTTTTGTGCAAGAAAGACGCGGTTCGGGCGCTATAAAATAAGGAACAGCTTTGTACATGTATTGGCAGTCCAGAACAAGCGCGTCCCCACTATACGAGCGCGTCTTTACTGTATGAGTTGTTTGGTGAAGGTGATATTGCGAATACTAAGCAGTCACTGCGCAATGCACAATTCACAATGTAGTCAGTGGCAACGCTCACTGCTATCGCAGCACAGGTGTTTGCAATGATACTCGCTAACACGCGTTACCACGCACATGATTCGATGATTGTGAGCTCCCTGGTACAGTGTTGCTAACCGTTCCTCTAATGACCATCCATCACCATCTTGAGACACATACGTTTTTCGCTTCCGGATTTCAAAGAGGCTGAGCCTGGCCTGTAATTGGGGATTCACAACGTCGTATTCCTGTTCTTATTGACGTAATTTATTAGGGAAAACATTCGCTTTATGTCAAGATGTACCCGAAGAATGCATACCTGACGCTTACTTTGGCTGTGTCATGCCCACTTTAAGAACCAATTAAAGTGGGCATGTCACGGCCACAATAATTTTTGTGTATTTTGAGATTCAATAGAGAATTTTAAAAAATACCATCTCACACCTCACCTAAAACCGGTACAATTCGACTTAAATGATATTTAAACCAGAATGCAAGGCATTCATACTCGCGAATGGAGGCGGTCTTTACCGGTCCTAGTGATATTAACAAAAAGTTGCTAACTTAGCAACTTCCAGGCGGCAGTATGTTCCATTTTTAGATTCTTTGGTATGACTCGACCTGGGAATCGAACCCAGGCCCTCCACGTGTTAGGGGGTGCTCTACCGTTAGACCAAACACGTGAATTTTTTATAATGAGGAGGTTTGCGCATTTCAGAAAAATATATCAGTGTTGAAAATTTATACAGGTGAAACATTTGTGATGGTAGGCCAGGCAAAAAGAAATGTTCATGATACAAGCTCGTTTTTTATAAAAGTATATGTGAGTTATACTTGTATAATGATGTAAAAATTGACTGAATAAAACAAGCAGTGAATGATATTATCTCCTAGATGTGGAAAATAGACATGTTTAGATCGCAGACGAATTATTGTATTAATAATATCCGTCCGTAGCCAAAACTGTCAGAATTTCAAGCATATTATTGGTAGTTCAAAGTATCAAAATTTCCTTACGAATGACAATTTCAGTATTTTTAAACTTCCTTGGTGTTCCCAATATTGTTCGATGGCGGTGCTTGTTACGGTTCGGCAGCCTGTTCAACCGGATCACCTGTGAATGCATCGCATGATCACCAACAAAGCAAGCGTACGCTTCCAGATCAGAAGATATGTAACTTAGCTATCGTCTTGGCTAATGAAATGTAATAATAGAGAGAGGTAACTACGCAGTCTTTTATTTTGTTATTCCTCATCAGGGATCTCAGTCTCTTCCCATTCCTGAGCATAATTGTCAACAACAAAAAACAGTATAGAATTTCTCACCGGCCTCCTGTTTCTTTGGTTGGATTAGTGCGCAGCTATTGGTCTTTTCCCTTACAGTACGGTTGCTCAAAAAGGAACCTTTTAAAATTTGTCTTACAAGATGGCTAAATCTAATTAACCCATGCCGTCAAGTACAGCCACCAAAAAAATCTACCTGAAGCATGAGGGCAAAAACTCGAAATGGCTTTTTCAAGCCACGGTAGCAATTGATATCATCAACTGTATCATATGTCGTTCGGCTGATCATGTGGTCACCGGCAAAGCAAGAGCCTATTCGTAGGGGCGATTCATGTTTAGTTGAAACGTCTAATGTCGAAACAGGTCAGCTGACTATTATGACGCAATTGCCGGTACAAAACCCTCCCAATTTAAGAGCGCGCATCTAAGTGTGTACGAATGTGCCAATCGATAAAGTTGTCTTATCTTAGCAACTTCATGAAAAGGATTTCTTCACAATTGATAGTTTTCACTGAAGTCACAAATATGCGTTAGCAACCGCCTGAAATGCCTCTATAACGTCACGTGAGAACTATCTTTTCTCGTCCAACACACAGAGCGCAAGGCGCGGACCATGTTGGGGATTCGGAGCGTATCATTGGCCAATATGCATGTTCGCGTGCATATGCGCGCGTGTTAACACAGTCTGTTTTGTGCAAGAGAGGCGCGGTCCGAGAGCTATACAGAACAGCTATGAACTTGAAGGTCAACAGATTGGATGATAAAAAGTGCTAGAATTCGGATGAAAGCTCCGCAACGTTTCGGGTAAGTACCCTTCATCAGGCGGCAAAATAATAACTGATCAAGAAGAAGATATTCAAAAGAAACAACAAACGAGTGCCGATACAACTAGGCTAAATGGGCGCCCGTACAAAGGCCAAGCACCAACGTCACCGCGTTGTCCAAATTTCCACGTCACAAGTTGGTACCCTTACTCAACTAAACATCCATAGAGGTTTTTCATACGACGACATAATACTCGCAGGCGGTTATGTTGGAGTACACTTCTTAACTAGACCCGACGCGCCTGCTCCTTGAATGTATTCTCACAGCGCATATAACAGTGTACACCAGTACACTGTGCATTGCGTTCATTACAAAATCACGTGTATTTAGCATGATTGCGAACCGGCATGGCGGATCGGTGACGTTATTGCGAAGCCTCTGTAATACGTTGTATAGGACATCTACCTTTAATTGTGAGGTGTCGCCCATGTGCTTCCAGTTACCTTTTCAAAGATACTGTGCATGAGTTTGTCATAATTTGACTTCCAGAAACCTCAAATTACTTAGTAAAGATCTTCTTAAAGTTAAGTTAATGTAGGTATCCTCAGGTCTACATTGATATATGTTATTTACATTTTTTTAATGCCATCTGATGTGAATCTTCGCCTTCAAGTGTTATATTGGACAGAGAGTTGTTACAGAGAGTTGTTACAATTTGGACCAACGTTCGTATTTGTTACATTTTGGACAGAAAGTTGTTACATTTTGGGTCAAATGTTAAGTTTTGGTCAGTCCTTACAAAATTGGTACTAAAATACCACCCCTCACAGATACCTTTTCTTAGTTCCTTAAAATTCCTCAACAATTTGAAGCATATCTTAATTCAAAGATAGCTTAAACGGCAGTAACTATCATGTAAAGACACGTAATATTTGAAACATTTTCAAAGGGAGTGTGACAACCCCTAAATTTAGATTCCAGACACACGGGGCAAGAGGAAATTGCCTTCCAAATTCTCTTCTGAACTTGCTCGTTACGTGTTGAAGTGAACGTTTGGTTACAAACTTTCAATCTTGGAAAATGTCATTTCCAACAGTCTCAAGGGTCGCAATGTTAAAAAAATAAAATTCTCTGCTCTGCTCATCACTTTCACGGAATAATTACCTATTACGGCAAAGGAGCGATCGATCGACTTTTTCGTTTCACATATTTTATTGGCAAGACGGAGATGAAAAGGTTCTCCTCCTGGGCCTCATCCAAACCAATCGAACTTTGAACTGGTGTCTCAGACCGAATGTTCACCATACATTGAAAATGTGACGAAAGTATTTGGTTCATGCAGGACGTTTTCAATAATATTGGTAATAAGTTGATCAACTTGAGCGTAGCCTAAAGTTAGAGTTTGAGAATCAGGATGCCAATTGGCTTACGGTAAATTCTTTACCATAGTGAGCTTATAGATGAACACGCCCGAGATTCGCCATCACTTTTCTAGTAGTGTCCAGAGCTAACGGGGCAGTCGTGTATTTCCCAATCTTGTCCCGGGCCCGGACCTCTATTTAAGCCTTCATCATCTGCAGGAAGTCTTCACTCTTAAAAAGTTGGTTAAAAACATTCACCAACACTGGTCACGTTATGTCAAATGCCTGAAATTGGTTGAAGTTTACCCAATAATTGTTGATTAATGGGTTATCCAAGAGGTTTTGTACCACTTTATTGGGTAACCAGCCTGTGTGGTAACCAAATAAACAACAAATGTTGGGGAAAACTTAACCAATTTCAGGTATTTGACATACGTGACCAGTGTTGGTGAATGTTTTTAACCAACTTTTTAAGAGTGTTGGAGGGGTGGAGGGTACATTGTTCGGTACCTCTGCTCGACAGCTCGATTGAACAATTACCTGAACCGACAATGTCCTATGTTGGAAAACTTCCTGAACGCTCAATCAGATTCCCAAACTATAATTCACCAATTTAGTTAGTTAAATGGCTAGATTAGGTTTTACGGCTCAATTTCTTACCAATTTAGGATCATGAAGTCGGTTAACTTCTTCATCATTACTATGCACTGCTGAACAAGTGACATTTAGCACCAAGAAATTTTTTAAGTGATTCAAGCAGGATTTTTACCGGGAAACCATTACTGTGTAAGGCAGTTCCCTCAACCCTTAGGCCACCCCACTTAAGATGTGGAAACCTCAAGGAATCGCTGCTAAGACTCCCCCACAAACACACCATACTCATCCCATCCCATCGCAACCTAGCCCTCCAACCCATTGAAAAACGACACCCCTGACACTTGCTCCAAGTGGTAAGCGAGAGCGAAAATCTATCGCACTGGGAAGATATGAGAAAAAAGCCATCTAGGAGTCGGACGCAATGCTTGCCAAAAGCTACCGAACAACCATTACATCAGTACATGACAGTCCTTAAATAGTGCTTGTCTTGAAATCAGGCAGATCAGATGCTATCTTTTCTGTCTAAACGTCGCCTCTTACTTCTAAAACAAAAAGTAACTAGGTAATTGGTTATTCAGCATCACATGTGATTTCTTGTCATATCTTAGAGGAAAACAAATCCGTGAATCAACGTTAAAAATGAATTGAAAATTCCACTTACCAAGGACGTTTGGGATGACGAACACATAGACAAGAACAAAGAAGAATGAAGTTCGTTGGTGACACCCCATCATGGACCACGGGGGCCCCTTCTTGTCGGTGGCATTATCAGGAAGTGTTCCTTTATGTTCCTCCACTGTGTCGTTGGCCAGTGCAAAGTACTCAAAGTTATCAAGTCATTACAGGTACTTCGCAAATTAAACCTTCTAACCTACCCTACAAGTTGTCTGTTGGTCGCTGGCGATTCCCATAAACTGTTGTTACAACTTGCGTGACTATACTCAAATAAAGACGATTCTATTTCATGATTGACACTAAACTTGATATCACTAAGGTGTGGCCACAATTTGACTGTATAAAATAGATATCGGAGTGATATGCAATAGAAAATTATTGACCCGCAACTGATAAAATTAATGGCACAAAATTTACAATTGAATTGTCACAGTGAAACCACAAAAGACTTTAAACTTTGGGAAGAGATTCTTTAACTGAAAGTCGCCCATGCATGAACTTCATTTACAAGGTTGCTACCTTAACTTTTAACGATTACACGATTTTGTCATGTAGTCTCTCGGATTGTCGTTTTATAATTCCTGAAACCATCAACTGTTCAAGGTTAGGCCCCATACACACAAAAAACAACACATACACAAAACTTAATACTATGTAAATATACAGGTTGTACCCTTCACAGTACACCTTTGCAGATCATTGGACAAATCTGTTCCCAGAGAGGGCCAATCAGCCGGAGGTCCCGCTCTATTAGCTGAGATATCAAACCCATTGTATTCCCGATTTACAAAATTTGGGAATAATATGAATCCGTTCAAACGACGTTCAAACGGAAAATCCAAGTTTTGTACTAATTACTTTCTGTTATATCTCGTATAAAAGAGTCAGTTACCTGTAATTCAAGCTACTAGCTTTGGTATACAACGTATTTTCCCATTCGCTCTTTCTTTTCTCTTTTATCATTTGCTGGGTTTTTTTATGTTAAGGAGTTTTCTTTTCCTTTCCTTTTTTAGTGTTAGTTTTGGTTATGACACTCAAATATGTTAGGGGAGTAATTATTCTAAGTATTTTGGTAAAATTTCAAGACATGAACCCCTTGAAGTAGTCACATTTTCAATGAAAAGGGAGCTCCGTGATGGCTCTCTTTAGCCTTTTGGAGCTGACTGAACACTGACGACTGAACTTGAAGCAAGCGTAGACGACACCATATCCTCACATTTATAGAGACCGCGCGTTTGGTCTAACGGTAAGAGAACTGAACTTGAAGCAAGCGTAGATGACACCATATCCTCACATTTATAGAGACCGCGTGTTTGGTCTAACGGTAAGGGCATCCGCCTCTCACGCTGAAGGCCCGGGTTCGCTTCCCAGGTCGAGTCATACCAAAGACTCTAAAAAAGAAACCTACTGCCGTTGTGCGTGATGCTGCCATAAGCAATGGAGTAGGGGAAAAAAATCCATTGAGCCACAACTGGAGAAAAAGCCGTGGCCGGCTCGACTTGAACCAATAGGTTGGAAACTGGGTAGTAGAACTCTGTTTAACTAACTCACTAACTCACATTGATGGGGAGTCTTTTATTTATCTTAAAATTTTAAATGTAAAAATCCCATATTATCAGAAAATGATTGCATTTGTGACGTGATAACTTAACAAACTTTGCATTCATCACTGGGAGATCAAATTCCGCTTACCTTCAGTGTCAACACAACAGGCTGAAAAAAGAAAGGGAAAACACTCCTTGTCAATGATAGGAAGTGATAAAGCTCTGATGCCCTCAAGCCCACTTTTCTTTGAGAAATACGCATCCGGTTAAAATGGATGTTTCTCCACACTGTGCAGATTGGGTTAATTTTGCACAAATAAAAATGAAATTGTTGCCGAAACTTCCCCTTAAATGTTTTTGCTTTTGTTTGTTTGAAACTTCTGGCTTCCCATATTGCTTCTCCGTCTCTAATTAAACACACTAAAGAGAAGACCCTCGCTGAAACACAATTGATTCACGGAACAGGTTCATATATACACGGATTAAAAGGGAATTAAGCTATCTCAGTGGCAAACCTGACCTGAATTGTGAGCTCTTTGTTAGGTTTTCTTAACACCACGAAACACACTTTATTGCATTCAACCAGGTAGCTGTTTCCCAGGTCCCTGATTTAACTCGCAGGGCGTAACAGCCTAACTACAGTGCCAAAAATTCGGCGTATTTTGGGGCTCTGATTCGATTTTGGTTTCTTTCCAAATGACCATGATCCAACCGAAAAATATTTTTGAGTTCTCTAGGAATGTGGTTATTCGAAGTTTGTTACTACCATATAAATAGGCCCTGTTAGACTACAGTAACTATATACGGAAATCGGATGAGTATAGGGCGTAGCTAGTTTGAGCTGTGGCGTAGGAAGCACTATGAAAGTGGGGTTGAGGATTTGGGGGGTATGCACCCCGTCCTACCCTATTGCCTAAGAAGTATATGTCTATGCTAATTTTTTCTCTTTTTCTACGAGAAAGAACGATTTTTAAAATACAAAATTCAATTTTTTGTAATTAAAACTACCGTATGCACTGAAACCGTACAGTTTGTCTCCCCATAAATCTGACTGAAAATTCATTTGAAGCCACCTTGTAACGCGAAATATTTTCAAATACGTTGAAAGTAAAATCATTTTTAGTCTGGAGTTCGGGCAGTCGCTTAGACAATTTCATCTATTTAGAATATTTTACAACTGAACCCAACGGAAGATTCCTAGTAGTGTCAAAAACAGTTATGGTTTCAATTCCGTTGCACAGACCCCCCCCCCCCGAAAAGAGACAAGATCATTTTATCTCAGTAACTGTGGCAATACCTTTTATCTGGTAATTTTCTGATCACTTGCATTTAAGGACAACTAATTTCTCAAAAATTTGCGGACTGTTTCTCCATGGCCCGCTCACTGATGCCAACTGTAATTTTAGTTCATGATACGCAAATTTTGTGACACTCCAAGTTTTGCTTCAAAAGGTAGCATAGGCCTATGAGGCACAAGATTGCATACGAGGACACCTAATTTTTCAAAAAAAAATTCAAATAGAACTGGTACGAAAATTTCGCTATCACGTATCAGTAAGGCTGGCCAATGCGACGTACCTGAACGATTTACCCAATGAAAACATTGTCCAGTGTTTAAACAGTGTATAAAGTTAGACTTATCATTTTATGTCTCAGCTTTAACATCAGAAGAATTCTGATAACTTTTTCAATTGTGTTAAATCATGGAAGCACTTCCATGGTTAAACCCAAACCAAATATACAGCTGGACTTTCTCTGGCAAAAGTTGTTGTTCGTAACTAAGGGGATTGTTTACAACAACAAAAGTTTTTGCAAAACGTATTGACGCAGAAGAACTATGCATCCAACCTTGACCTGGTACTTCTGCTTTTGTTTCTTAAGTTTACTCAGAAATGTTGCTGTAAATTTTGTTCAAGTTCCCTCCAACTTACAAAAGGAATATATGCCTGTGACGTCTCTAAAGGTCATGCAAGTAGCAAGCTTCAATTATTTGTCAAGTAGCTTACATTTGGTTTGTGGGTGGTGCTTTGTGTTGGCTTATAGCTTCCTAAATATAATCTTTCGTCTCACAGAGATACAATGAAAGCTGTTTAACGGATAATATTAGTAATATATAGCGTAGAAGAAAATGCTTCAAATCGCAGAATCCAAGCAGTCTTAAATTCAAGCTTTCATTTGTGAAAAAAGTTTCCCGTCAATAAAAAGAAAATGAGAAAACTGAAAATATTAAGAGAATTATACTACTTAGATTTTACCAATACTTTTGGACAAAATGGTGATGTAGGGTAAGCAGAGTAAACTACTACAGTTGATGTTACAACGTACTGGATCCAGGATTTGCAAGGATGGGGACTACTTTGTGGAAGAATGGAAATAATATTGGGGTCGAATGCTAGTAATACTATCTAAGCGGAGTGAAAAATATGAAATATGGTGCAATTACTTTTGATTTTTAAAATTTAACGACTAAAAAGAAACGTCACATTATCAGACTATCACTTTTTTAATTGTCACTAAGCTTGAAAAGAAAAGTTTCACGGTTTTCTAACATATAATTATGTCTCACGTGATCAAAAATAAATCAATAACTTTGTCTTTACTCCCAGTTTAATTTTGTGCATGTTGACATTAAAGGGTTTAAACAGAAAAGGGGGAAGGGATCATATCAATTTGGTGGAAGAGGATAAAGATTCTCTGCCCAAAAATGCAATCCTGTACGAGAGAATATCTAAGCGGAGCTCCACCATCGATCGGAGCGGGGCGTATGGAATACCGTTTTAACATTTATTCGGGAATATCAGATATCTCTATTTAATTTCAGATATCTCTAACTATGCACCAACTTAGATGTCTGAAATTGAATAAAAGATATCTAAAATTGAATTAGAGATATCTGAAATAGAATTAGAGATATGTGAAATTGAATTAAAGATATCTGAAATTGAATTAGAGATATCTGAAAATAAATTAGAGATATCTTAAATTAAATTAGAGATATCTGAAATTAAATTAGAGATATCTGAAAATAAATTAGAGACATCTTAAATTGAATTAGAGATATCTGAAATAAAATAAGAGATATCTGAAATTGAATTAGAGATATCTGAAATTAATTAGAGATATTTTAAATTTCCGAATAAATATTAAAACGGTATTCCAAAGGGGCGTAAAGGAAATTTGGAAAACTTGAAACTCCTCACACAACCAGAAATGACATTGCACGAAAGAGTCTCCAACGGAGCTAGCAAGTTAAGTGTTCAGAAAGTTTTGGTAATTGCAACCCCTTAGACAGTATGAAATGGCATTCACCAGACTGGTAAACAGAATCGAAGCAGTCGTTTTTTTTTTTTTGTTTTGTTTTTTTTTTGTAATCCTGCCCGAAAGATTAAGGTGGATATGAAACTTTTGAAAGATCATAGGTTATTCATAACGCTCAAACAGTAGGAAATGCTACTCCCGGGCTTGTTAGCAGAATTTAAAGGGTCAATCCTCTCACCCAGACTTCTTGTACGGGGGTACAGAAACTCTCCATTGGCCCAGCTTTTTGATTGACTGTTAATTCAAACAATGCAGATTAACAACGCTTGTATCACACAGCATGAACTGTACTAACAGTGTTTTGATTGTGAAAAAGAGCTTTTCTATACTCACCCTGAAGCAATAAACTGAGATTGTGACTGGATAAGGATGAATTTCAGACAATTGTGGAAGGGGCTTAAGTAAGAAGTTTAGGAGAATTGGTACAGTTTGGGGTGAGAGAACTGGGCCTTTAAGTACTCGTTAATTTTGAGATTTTCATTTGTAATGAAAATTTTAAATCAATGAATATAAAGAAAAGTGCAATATGATCAGAAATGTACTTATCAAAGTGCAAGAATACCCACATTTGGTGTGAAAAAAGGGAATTACGTCGAGGAGTCGAGGAATATAAGGGTAAAGTCATGTCGTAACTATGAAACATCACAAAGGTCTATTTTCAGTTGAACTAAGACCTTGTAACTGTTTTGTGAGGTAAGAAAGAGACCATTCAACCCACCCACCCCCACCCCCCGCCCCCAACGTCTCCCCAGATTATGCACACGTGAACTAACTTGCTGCCGTGCGAACGTTGCTCGCACGGAAGTAACGCTAATAGCATTTTTTACCTCTATTCACATCCTTAAAGTCGACTCGATTCTACCCCCCCCCCCACCCCTTCCCATAGGGGAATGTTCTGGGTTGTAGAGAATATGCTCAAGGCATATACAGCGTGTGGTAAGGGAAGGATTTGCACTGATATTTGAGCTGCATTTGAAAGAGAACTTGTGCCGTACTCGAAACCGCATTGAATCTGTAGCTTTTTTATCCAGTTCTCCCTGTAATACACTTCAGTTCAGTTCAGTGTATTTCGTTTATAAACACATCAACCCTCCTCCCCCTACAACCCCCCTACAACCTATCTACGAACCTGCCTTGTTTTCATTTCCTCCTGAACGGCCCTGCCAAATAGTCTCTATATTCTTCCTTATATGACCGTACCGACCACTGTCAGGAAAGTGATCAAAGGTGCCTTTATTTGGTTTATTGTTCATTTTGTTTAATGTCAAATCAATAGCCAATTCATTTCTTATGGACCTTTTTTCAGTAGGTCTGAAACCCTTGGATTCATTTAGGAACATCTATGGTAGTCTGAATTTTGGTTTAAACGTTTTGATATTATTTGACAAAAGTCCTATGCCTAAACCGGGCGCGCGGTACGGAAATGTATGCAGGCAAGAATTTGTCACACATGATGGCCTAATATGCCTTAATTCATTGGCAGAGGATCTTGCGTAGCGCCATCCTTTTGTCTTTAATTGAGCTCAACCGAGTTAACGAAGGACAACTCTGTGGGTGTATACGCTGCATATAGTCTGTATACAACCTCTATCTAAACTAGAGCTTCGAGAGAATCATGTCATCTGTTTTGTATTAATACAAGATATAACTTCGAAGCCTCATTTGGCACCGTGTCTGTTCGGTCTAAATGTAATGTATAACTATGTATGTCAACTGGCACTTACAGACAAGGGCCATAAATTGTTGAGAATATATTCAACTAAAAACAACGGCGTAGCCAAGGGTTAATGGGGTGGTCCATCCCCCCCCCCCCCCCTTCCAAAAAATGAGGTGAAATGGAAGAAGAAGAAAAAGGTAAAACAATATCTGTTTTTAGAAAATATTTTTTTTAGGAGAAAAATTTTTAGAAAATATCCAGCTTTGTGTAGAGAGTATCTCTTTTAGTCAATCAGTTATTTACTTTACCAATTTTACCCTTTATTCAAAATTTCACTCTGCATATAGACGTAATCATAGTACTGAAACTGCTCTGTTATGGGTGAGAAATGAGATCCTGGTTTCTACAGACGATCATAAAAAATGCATTCTTATACTTTTAGGCCTTACTGTCCATCTTGACACAATTTACCTCAATTTTGTATTCCAGCGTCTAGAACATCGACTTGGTATTAATGCTATGGCTTTAAAATGGTTTGAATCGTGTCTCCGTGGTCGTACCCAAAGTGTTCGTATTTTAAGCCACAACTCAGTTCCACCGAGTAGCGTCCTCGGTCCTTTACGTTTCACCTTGTATTCTTCTCCTCATGATGATTTTATTTTAGCTAATGATTTAGATTTTATGCTTTTAACTGATGATATGCAGCTTTACTTTTCTTGTAAACATCTCTCTGATTGGTTACTCATACCTGAAAAATGCATTGATACTATTCGTACCTGGATAACCGAGAACAGATTACTTCTGAATGATAGTAAGACGGAAATAGTTTATTTCCACAGCAAATTTGCAAGGAATCAAACAAGTATTGTTGCTAATGTTAGGGTTAGTATTACTCATGTTAAACCTGCCCCGTACGGTGTGTACTTCGATGAGCTTTGTTCCATGCCAAGTAATGTGTCAAAAATTTGTAAATCTGCCTCTAATTCTTTGTACCGTTATATTCGTAAGTTTTAGACGGTACTATATAGCACTGAAAGATTAATCCATGCGTTTATTAATTACACTTTGATTATTGTATTAGTTTATTATATGGTATGGAGTGCAACCAACTTTTGCTCTGCCCGCATAATCAAACGCTCAAAGAAGCAAGAACTTGTCACAGTCATTTTGATTGATCTTCATTGGTTGCCTGTTTCTGAACGTATTTTTAAATGTTTAAATATCTTTTACAAAATTTTAAACAGTACCGTTCCTCATTTTCTTTGTTCCCAGGTCAGTCATCCATCTCCTTCTCTAACTTCCCATGTTGCCAACTGTACACGGAAGTTTTATTCAACAAACTTTTGTTTTAAGGGCCTTCTCATATTTTGCTCCCAATCTCTAGAATTCTTTTCCCAATTCCATAAAAAAATGCACGTACTTTTAGTTTCAAATCGCTTCTTAAGATTTACTTTTTTCAAAATTGTTTTCAGTTTGATGACCATTGTTTTTTTTAAGTTGCTATGTTTTGCATTGTTCAAATTGTTTTACTGATTTAATTTTGTTTATATCGCATTGGTATATTCCTTTTCTATTCTGCTCTGTTTTACTTTTTTTAATTGCAAGGCGCTTTGAGGTCTTCTGTTGATGTAAGGCGGTATATAAAAATAAATTACAATTATTTACTTATTATTATTAAAGGGAAATATTGTGTTTGTTGTGCAAGAAAAATCCATTCTTTTAAAACTAATATTTATTGACACAGGGTGAGAGATTATATGGAAGCCTTTATTTAAAAGAAATAAGTTTCCCACATTCAGACAGAAATTCAGTTGTCTGTTGCTCAAGCTGTCAAGAATAATTTTTTCACCCAAACCTTCACTATTTCAAAAGATGCAACATCCATGGCTCTTCTTGTGCATAGTAATGTGAAGAGATGTAGCTATTGCTGGGGTTTATGATTTAGACTGAATTGCTGGATTGTGTCAGAGCCATTTTCTTTGTACTCTTTGTTGAAGCAAGTTAAACACAATATTTCCCTTTAATATCATCCACCGCCACCGCCACCGGCACCGTCACCGTCATCGTCATCATTATTATCATAAAATATGGGGGAAAAGAGGGAAAAGAGGTGGGCAGTGACGTTGCCCCTAGCATCACATGTAGCACCCTTTGGCATCCAGGCCTACCTCCGTAAGGCACCCTCTCCTGTATACGTCCTCTTCCTTTAGGACAGGTTGGAAATGGGCCGTAAAACTCCATCCAACTAACTAACTACCTAACTAACTCCTTCAGGACGGCTATCAATCGTAGTTTCACCCCCTTCAAGATGAACTCTTAGGGAATATTTTGAATGAAAAAAGGCCTATTATTGTACATTATTATTAACAAATATTGCAATAGAGGTATTGAGGGTCGCTGCAAATTTTACTTAAGGCCATCCAGAAATTTCCTTATGCTTACGATAGCGCTAATCCCTAAGCAAACCTCTGACCCAGACGAAGGATACAATCGGTACAATGCAATGACAACAGCCAACACTGTAAAAAATAGCACGTGCCACTGAATTAACATTTAAATGTGATAATAGCTCATTTTAGTACAGTGGAGGTAGCCTACATGGTTTGTTAATGAATGGACACATTAACACGTTAAAGTACAAATGTTTTAACGTCACATAGTGTTAAAGCGTGGGATTTACATCAATAACACGTCAACATGTAACTTGTCTCACCAATGACGCATTTACGTGTGAATAAAGCAACAAGCCCTTTACCCTCACTGTACAAAGGTTAGCAATTACCACTTTCAATTCAGTGGTACGTGTCACTTTTTTGGAGTGACACAAGAAATTACTTGTTAAGCAGTCGTATCAGCTGACTTTCTCCGTATCCGCTTTGTGTTTCTTTCCTCTTTTTCTTTAATTCTACACAAAACATAAGATTGAAATGGGGTAGAAGTGCGCTATACTTTTTAGAGATGTCAACGACAACATATAGACGAATCCGGACAGATTGTGATGGTCTGATTTTAGTCCGCCATTACCGGGGTCGATCACCTTTAATCTTTACATTTCCTCCCTTACCTGTTCCATGGATGGTTGTACACTAAAGTGTATCTTGATTTTTTTTTCAATTTCACTGAATATGAGGATTTGAAATCCACGTAGACAATAAATGAAGACGATTAAAGGCTGATGGACCCCCACTAATGGATGCATGCAGTCACTAAAAACAAGGGGTAATCGGATTTGCCTATATACTGTCAAAGGCAGGATTTGACCAATTGTAGCAAGGCCTGATTGCACCAGGAATATGAATGCGCCGAGAGTTGAGAGAAAAAAATGAACGTATTCTTAAAAGGGTTAGTTAGATAATATTTAACGACACACCAGCACAAAGCTGTTATATAGTGTTACACTATTTTAATACTGTCCAAGTCCTCCCGCTTAGTCGCCTCTTAAGACTGACGGAGAATACCGTGGGCATGTTCTACAACCCCCAGTCCAGAGGGGGATTTTTTTTTTCAAAAGGGATGAAAGATGAACCTGTAGAGCGTAGATTGTCATATTTAGCTGGAATATGAAAAAGAAAGCAGGCCAAAAATGGAAAGGAGTTGGACGGATACTTCCATCCATAGCCATGTGAAATATGTTTACATTTGTACCGGCATTTGTACTCATACAGGACATAGCTAAAACAGTTTTTGATAAGAACGAGTTTTCAAAAGGCTTGGTTAATTTGTAGCCTACTCTTTTGAGTAAAGTTTTCTTAAAGGGTCTGTAGCTCCCGACCCCCATATATTTAGACGTATAGGGATGGTATAAATCACAAGAGATTAAACTTCTGTGATGAACAAGTCAGTGGCGTAGCCACAGGGGAGGGGGCATGGGGAGCCTAGCCCCCCCCCCCAGATGTTTTTTGTTTGCCTCCTGATAAATTTATTGAGAAAAAATAAAACGTTTTCAACGGAAATACACTTTGAAGTATTTCTTTAAAAAGAGTAAATAAAGAAAATGTGTAACAATTAAGAAAACATACATGAATGTGTGTAAAACACATTTTGTGTGCACGTACAAAATCAAGTACACTGTAATAACTTCAAAATGATTATTTTCACTAAATTAAACACCGTATATAATATGTACTGTCGTTTATTGCATTACACTTCGAAGATGAAACGAAAGTTTCGACGGCAAACTCGAATTTGACTTTGTTAGGTCAAGACCTTTTCTGCCTTTCGGATGGCTGGTTGATTTACTGAAAACGAGGTAATCATACACTGGAAACCATTCTGACAAGACCATTCCTTTACTTTATCATCCACAAAATATACCTTAAAGCCCTGTTCTCTCACCCCAGACAGTGCCAACTCTTCTAGCCTTCTTTCTTAAGCTCCTCCCACAATTGTCTGATATTCATCCTCATCCAGAGACAATCTTAGTTGATTGCTTCGAGTCGAGTATAGAAAAGATCAATGTTTATAAACAAAACACTCTCAGTACAGTTCATGCTCATTCATGCTCACTCCTTCCCATGACAAGTGCCACTTTAGAACGATTTTTCGACAAGTCTTCATTTTACTCGTTGGCACTGGCGTCGGGGCGGATTTTTAAATGTCCACAAGTTCCGCATTTCTGCGTTTCCAGCATGATCCATACTTCTGCTTTGCGGATTAAATATTTTGAGAGATTTTCTCGAAGTATTTTAATTTTCATTACGTGATGTACCCATGGCTGAACAAATACAGCACCATTTTGCATCTAAACGCCACCGGAAAACCGGAAAACATTGTTTCTTTGGTAGTATGTGTGTCACTTGTAAAATCTCTACAAAGACTAAAAAAAAGAGTATTCTGAAAAATTTTCATGCTCCCCAAATAGGAAAATCCTAAAACGTAGGCCTATAACCAGTTCAAAGCTTTGCCAACATAGCACCATTTTCCACTTAGCAAATCTAACGCAAAAAAGTTTCTCAGATGGGGCACAACTAATTTTGATTTTCCTATTGAAGCTGAGATCTATTCAAACATTGCCGCATTTGCGACCTACGTTCTCCTGAATTTCACAATTTTTCGTAAGAGAAAGGTAGATACCGGTTCCCTTTAGTTTCATCCCCCAGGCCCAGGCACAGATCAGAAATGCCCAGATTTTGGGGTCCCTTAAAAGTGTATGTATTATCATTTTTCATAGATTGATTTTTTAATCACACTATTTGAGAAGTTTCAGACATGAGCTTCGTATTTCAAGGCTGGGTACATCCAGCTTAAAACACGTGGGAAGTGCCGTTTCCAGCCATCTGGAGGGTTTGTAAACTTAAACCCAAAATTTTCTTGTACGCTCCGCGCCATCTGATGGTGGCGCTCCGCTTAGAGAGTCTTGCCGCGCCCGACCCTTGTAGGTACCAGGCCCCCACTTGTTACCTAGCCCCCCCCCCCCCAAAAAAAAAAAATCCATCCAGGCTACGCCACTGCAACAAGTGGACATGTTCAAACTCTGGCATGTGACATAATGTAATTTGATTGTTTTAAAAAACACACGCACGATATACACAGTGACTAACTTACAGAACACTGTGTGTAGTAGCCATGTATATACTCTACATTTACTCGTAGCTAACGTACAGTAAACAGTACATAGTACGTTCCAGTCTGATAATATCGTTGCATTAACTTTTTATAATCTGAAACAATGTTGGCGTTATAGTGATACAGTGTAGCCACGGGTTGCCCTATCGCTATGCAGTATGAACAATACATATGGGTTATATCATAAATAAATTATAAGGGAGCCAATCGCTTTTGGTGTCTCATTTAAATGTGATATTTTCTTACAACATAAATTGTATATAAGGTTTACTTTTAGTCTTCCATGCATCATATATGTGTCAATCTGCAGGTACATTTCAAACAATATACAACCGACAAAACATTTTAACTTTCTGCATCTGGGTTTTATCTTACTATGTTATGTCATGTCACGTCACGTGGTCCCGTGTAAGCGGGCCCCAAAACTCTGACATTAAAACAATCAACTGGCACGTTTTTTTCTCTCTCTTTTGTTTTTGTTTTCAAGTTCATGAAAGTTTTAACATGCTTTCATTTCACACAACAACCTGAAAATTACAATAACCAAAATGGACGTAATTTTTACAACTGATTTGATTTTGTTCACGGTGATGAACAAAATAGAAGCCTTAAAGGACGTGCATCCCGGGAGCTGCATGTGATATGACATAAAATACTAAAAAATGGCGTTGGTGTCCCTGTTAACAAGGGAAACACATAATGCCATTTTCATTAAATATTATATTTTCGTGATGCAATTAGGCTTTTATTTCAATGTATTTACTGAGGGGTGATATTATCTTTTAGTTGGCACATAACAACATAACTTCTTTTTCCTTTCCCTTTAAATGCAATATCCAAGTTTTACCCAAAATGTCATTAATTGGGCCCTTCTTTTTGGAGTAGCCACAGGGGCGCAAATTCCGGGGGGCAAGGGGGCCTTCGCCCCTCAAGTGAAAAAGTAGGGGCCAAATCGTAATCCCCCCCCCCCCCAAAAAAAAAAAAAAAAAAAAAACTTGAGTAGACCTAAAAATACGGTCACCTTTTTTCGGTTTTTTTCGGTCAAAAAAGTTTTTTCTGAAGCTTCGGAAATGTTAGAACACAAGAGCTTCCGAGGGCTTCGCTCCCTGGACCCCCACTGGGGATTTTCCCCTGGATCCCACCAGAGACCCTTTGGGGCTTCGCGCTGGCGGTGCCCACCGCGCGTGCACAGTTTAATACTCATGGGCACATCATAAGCATTTTCTCCCCGCCCCCCACCTCCCACAGAGATTTGCGCCCCTGAGTAGCCATAAATATATGACGTTTTAACTGCCACATCCCACGCGTTTTTATAAAGATTATCTAGTTTTCATCATGTGATCGTAGGCGTCCGACGATGTAACCACTCAATCATTTGCCGAAGTTAAGCCGAATTCCAGTTTAATTGCCGATACAGATTTGCTAACATTTACTACTTCAATTACTACTTAGTAGATGGCATCGCCTTATAAACTTTGCGTGTATGTTACCCTACTTTACGGATAAGCTGATTTCATACTTTATCCACCTTTCTTTTTTATAACAGGAAGGTTAATCCCTCATTAACAGCCCCACGTTCAGTTACGTTTAATTTCTTTCGAAACCATGAAAAGCTGCAAAGAGGAAAAGCAACACAACAATTGTCCCTAATTACCTGATAAATCCCCTTACAAATTAAGGGCCTTTTGTTGTGTTGCCAATTACTCCGCCCATATTCAATCAAACTAGCAGTAAACCAGGACTGTATTGTATATTTAGGCACAATTAAAGTCGCGTGCACTCTATATAGTTCATTAGGTTGGATAAAAAGACACAACTGACTAAGGAAACCCGTCCTTGTGTCGAGACATGTTTGAAAATTTAAAATTGGCTTTTTAAAAATGTTGGTGCCCATGAGCAGGGATTCCCCCTCCTCCCCCCCCCCCCCCCCGGATCCGCGAATGGAGCGATGAGGGGAGAGATGCCCACCTTTTTGCGAAAACTTTCAAAAACTTCTATCAGAAGTGAAGTCAAAATGGAGTGCTAATTTGGAAACAATTTGAAGATTATTTCAACAAGCATGACGGCCAAAATGGGGTACCGCCTATTGCTTGATCAGACTCCGTCGATCGGTGAGTCTATAGGCTAACGGGTATTATTCCCAGACAAGCTGATATCACACGAATACGTGCAGATGTGGGTTCCACGGTCACCACCAGTGGCGGCGCTATGGACAGACAAGAGAAGGGATTTGGCCTCCACATATTGTTCTTTCCCCACTTGTCCCCTCCCCCAAATTAGGTCACTTAAGAGTTGGGTTAACTGAAAAAAATTGATGGTATACCTTCCTGAAGCTTTATTTTTTTATCCAGATGTATGCTTAAATCTCAGAGCTTCCAGGTGGTTCTCCCTTGCATTACACCTCCAGAAATGGGTGCTTCAGATTCAATTTCTCTCTGTGCCCGAAAATTTACGCCACTAACGTTATCCTTTGCCCTAGTTCCTCATCCCCAAATTTTGACATTCTGGTGCCGCTACTGGTTAACCTTCCTTCCGCCAAGTTTATGCGCAAGCTTACTGTCTATCTCATCAACATTATATTTCTGCTTTCTAAACGCCATAGTAGCATATAATCTTTTGGCAGACACTCTATCATATGGGCTGCAGTGATGATCGCTCTTGTAAAATTGTACACAGTCTTCCTTTGTTCGAAGGTGGGCTACAACGAAGCTTCTACAAATACCACAGTACTTGCAGATACAGAACAAACCTTCCAATATCTGTTTTGTGAATATATTGGTAAAATTAGCATAACATGTGGCTGGCTTAATTCATGCGGTGCTTGTATAATTCTTGCGGCAATTAAATGGGCTTTTTTCGGAAAGTAATTGAGTGGTCATTATTGTCGGAGGCTTATGATGAGAACCTAGAAAATCTTTATCACAAAACTTGGAGTGTGGCAGTTAACGTCAAGGGTGATAGCTGTTACCCTTACGTCCCCGAAAAAAGTCAGAATATTCGGATGCTTGCCCTCTTCCCCTGAAAAAGTCTGTTTAACCCCCTCCTGTTTAGCTGCAATACTAACAAACCGAGAAACGCCATTTATGGCTGTCTGAGTGGTAGCGATTTTTAAAAATTGACTGTACGTTCTGCACCAACTGGAGGTGGCGCTCTGCTTTGTCTTTCGAACAAGACTTCATTTTCCGGCCAGGAAATCATTGGTCTACTTTCCTCGAATGCTCTCATAATTCACCTACCATCAGATACCGTACCTTTCAAAACATGTCTGTGTGAATGTTATCAATGTTCAACGTTTGTAGAGGGCATAGATATACTGGAATTGTTTCTAGTGTAGAATGACTGGTAAAGAATGAAGACACCATCGTTTTCAGTACGCTGTTTCATTTCAGAAAAGTAATCATACCATTCCCCTTTTTTATTTAGAAAAATCGAAGAATGTACCTTTTGGTCAATAGGTTAGTGTGAGGTGCAAATTCAACCTCCCCCTCCCACACACACACACACACACACACACACACACACACATTGTCATATTGCTTCCCACGCCAGTTATGTATACGTCGCAGTACTTTGTTTATTTTTGGCCAGTGCAGGTTGTCCAAGAGAGAAATGAGTGAGTGGGAGTGCTTACGTTTTTTAAAAGTAGGGGAGCTCAAACAGTTCAATACATTTCTCTATTTCTTTAACCATGGCCCGTCATATATAGTAACAGATATCCCCATCAAAGTCGTAGCCCAAATATAAGGAAATCAAGATAAATAAAAAATATTACAAGAAGTCACAGTGGCGTCAATTTGATTTTCAAAGTGGGGGTCATCTGGCCTAAATTTTTCTTCTGTCCTCGTAAGGTGTCTACAGCGGCGCAGCTAGACATTTTTGTGGGAATCGGGGTGGCGGGCAAGCATCCAAATTTAACGATTTTTGTAAGTGTGAACACCACTGTGCCCGAGGCGCGCTGGAGTTTTTGCCCTTTTCAAATATTTGAAAATATGGAGCTTGTATTGCAGATATATTTTATTTCTGGGTTTTCTGTAAGGAAAATTGAAAAGTTGGGGGATCACTTTTGCATTTCCTATTGGCAAATCTGAGTTTGAGCGGCGACCAAAGATCGTTGTTGCTACATAACTTGTACCCAACCCCTGGGTAAAATTTTTTGAGTCAAGAACTTATAGCCTGATGGAGAAAATTCGGAATTTTATGGAAGGAAATTTATGAAAATAGCAATGTAGTTACTGGTGTCACTTGATAATCTGGTGTCACATATAGCAAATTTCCGATTTTTTCACTTCTGAAGTCCAGAGCTCGGAAAAGTTTACCAAACTAAAGGTCCGAACGAGCACTTCTGCTTAGTAATCGCAATTTGTGGCGCACGAAGCGCGTGGAAAAATTTGCCTTTTGAAACAAATAATTACGATTGTGAAACTTTTGTTGGAGAGATTTCGGAATTTCATGATTTGTCAAAACCACACAGTAGACTGGTTTCACAAATGGCTGGTTTCCGAATTCTTCATTTTTTAGAGCCGCCTGTCCCCTGAAGCTACACCACTGGGTGTCTAAGAGAAGGGCCCAGATTGAAAATGGTGCTAAATGTTGCAATATTTAATAAAATATAACTCCAAAGTTGTCAAAACATGATCTTGAAAGTATGGGTAATTACTTCAACGGTATGTACGATCAATATGAATTTACTGTAAATACCGGGTGTACTCTTTAAGTACCGGTAATTAGAATCACAACAAGAATTTTCATAGTTTGCGAAGGATTAATGCAAAAGTTATGATAATATTGAACCATTTGTAATGGGAAGAAGGTAAGATAAATCCATGGACTGACCAAAAGCACACTTCAACCTACTACGGGTAAATCACAGATCGGGGGGCCGGTGGGAGTGGTATCCACTTGTGATACTGAGACACCGTTGCATTAGCCTACTGGTGGTGGTTTTGATACAAAAGACATTAAAATACGTTCTTTCGAACGACACCTCATCATACACTATCTGTAGACAGACGATTGAGGTGTATCTCTAATTCCAGATTGATGTCTCTAATCTGGCAAACGCCAGTATGATTTAACAATCGCTAAACGATTGTGGGATGTGCGCGTGCCGAAATTTCGCATTAGCAATCGCATATTTTTCTGTCTGAAAACGTTGCATGCAGACTGTGCACCGAGACATTTTCAGTTTCCCTAAAACGTGTTTGCCAATTTCAGCCTGCCAGGCTGGTCATACATGTAAACATGTGGAATTATTGATACCGAAAGTCCTTCGTAATCGCTGGAGAACACCTTTTATAGCCTATATGTCTGGTATTTTTGGTATTACCTAACTTGAAGTTTAAGGCCACAAAAAGTGGGGGTACTTTAAAGTTAGTTTCCTTCCACTTAAAAAAGTGGGGCACATTCCCCCCCCCCCCCTCCCATCCCACCAAATCGACGCCCATGAGAAGTTGCCCTGTATAAAGGCCTATTTCCCTTTTATGAGACAGCTAATACCACTTAAATAGCTTAATAAGTTTTGGGAGCGAACCGGCACACTGCGACACCTTTAAGTAACACCTTAACTATCCAGGCAAAATCCAGTCTCCTTCAAACAGTAACACCTTTCAGTAACACCTTCCACCCAGCCCAAATCTCATTACGAGACCATGGTGAGATCTACAGTTACGGTGGCAGTTGATAGGCCCCAGCATGCTTTCGTGTTACTCTTTGTATATATGATATAGACTTTGGGAATAGCTGATTTGGATAACTTTTTCATCTACTCCTGGGGCCCGTTCCACAAAGAGTTACGCACGACTTTAAGTTTGATTTACTGTTGGCTTATGTATGGTGAATCAAACTTAAGATTGTACGTAACTCTTTGTGGAACGGACCCCTGGTGTTTTCACTTACTCTTGTTTCGACATCTCTTTGTTCCGACTTCTCTGACATGTATAAAAGTCTATCGTAAGGTCAGTGGTAGGATAAGGGTTCGGTTGCGGGTAGAATGGTGTATATGAACGTAACTTGTGTCGTGTGTAGAGTAATGCAGTTCTATCTCTGCTCTTGTTTTCCCACGAAATCATCAATTCTATTAATCGCCCTCCCCCCCCCCCCCCCCCATTATATGTATATGTAAAATATCTTTTAATATGAATAATGTCGTCCTCACCATAGAAATCATATTTTCTCGGGATTTACTCAAGTGCTAAGGTACATGAGCATCAGTTACATAAATCCATAAGAGTTTCGCGTATAGGAACAGCCAAAATTTCCTCAAAGTTGATTGAAAATCTCAAAAAACACACATTGAATCACGTGTGTGGTATCCGGTCTGCCAATGTGGTCCATTAATTTTAATCAAGGCATTAATATGTTGCATATATTTCAAAATTGAAAACAAAATCTTTCAAAAGCCCGATTTTAACACAAACACTAGAAGAACAAATGTTTAGCTATTGCTGCATATGTTTTATTAACAATACACCAAACAAATAATAAAAATATATTAAAATTAAATTCCACGTCAGGCAGTACTTCGCAAGTCCTTATGGGCTACTAGATTTTTTCAAAATCAAGAAGATCAAACGTAGCAAGTAAATACTATACCGGATATACTTGATGGTTATACTTAGAGATAATTCCGACCTGGCAGATTTTGGAAGAATCACGATGACATTATAACCATTAAATACATTCCTGAAAATAAATAGTTTACAATCACTTAAAACTAGCGTATACCTGTCTGAAAAAAGAGATGAAAACAAGATCACGACTTGTTATTGATATTTGTAACCAATCTATTGCTGAAGATCAGTGACGACTTGATCGCTAACCATGACTTCAAGTTAAAATGGAGACATAAGTCAGTAATTCAAGGAAAAGATGCCAACCTGTGGAGACAGCGACTGTGAAAAAGTAAACCGTATTCCAAGTGCAATTCAGAGTAACATGAACCTCAGAAAAACTGACCAGTTTTTTTTATGAGAAATTTGGTCATTCTAAATATGCAATGTTATTAATTAAAGGTAAAAAGCAGTCCCCGCAAACTTATTTTGAAGAAAAAGCTAAATAGCACAATTTTCGTCTTATTTCTCCTCAAAGTATTTTCATTACATTTTATGATTTAACTATTCCATATTCAAGGTAAACCAAGTAGTTATTTGCAGTAAATTTCACGTTTGAAGAGAAAAAACATTGTCACGTGACTCTCAACAGCCAATCATGAAACTGGACATTCTACTAAACTACTTCATTTTGGGATGACTGCTCCTGCCCTTAAACATGCTTGAATGTATCACAGCTGGTTAAAGTATTACTTAACTAAATTAAGGCAAACAAAATATAATGCTGATTTAAGGCATTTAAAATGTAACTGTTCCACCACCACATAAGGTATTCGTTCATTTGACTTCTAGTTGTAATTCAGACCTGGCAGATTTTGGAAGAATTCATTCAAAGTCATTTCATCAAATACAAAGGCGTATTGGTGGTATTTTTGCAAGAGAAAACAGATTAACTCGTGACTAATCATTACTACTGTACATGCTTTTTAAAAATATTTGTTCTTGTTTCAAGTTAAATCTCCCGCCGTGATACACTCAAGATGTTATGACTAGAAGAGGAATAAATTTTATATCATTAGCAATTCACTGTTGAAATTGGAGAATATGTTTAGTTCAAAGATATGAAAAGGAATTCTGCGACCAAAAAGCATTTGCATAAAGGAAAAAGTGTAAACAAAACACTATTAAAGATCAACGGTACTGATTCTAAAAATTTGCTTCTATATACTTGGCCTTATGGAAAGTCACAACCCTTGTTGCCCCAAATCTGGTAGATTTACGGTTTACTTTTCATTTTGTTGGTATCACTATCATTTTTTCTAGTTGGGTAGTCAACTAGGCAGCTGAGCGTCTACAGCGAAGCGGTTACAGCTAACACACCAACTTGACATTTCGTGGTTATTAAAGACTTGCAGCTTCCAATTCATTTGCTCGCTTACACTTTGAAGAGTTTCTCTTCTCTGCTGACAGCCATGCTAGTTTTAAAGATCTAACAAAGGAGAAAAGATTATTCAGTTAGTTATATAGATGGAGTTTTACGGCTCAGTTTCTAACCAATTGATTTAAATCGAGCCGTTCACGCCCTCATTCAAGTTGTGTCTCACTGGCTTGCATTGCTTATACTGAGCAACGAGCAAAACGTTTCATTTGAAAGTTCGGTACGACCCGGTCAGGACTTTAGCTCCCGAACTCCAGACTCCCGATCTCCCAGAAAATTTGCGTAGCACTACTTTGTACAAAAAGTTTATTTTGTTCCAAGAAATAAAGAAGAGGGTAGTTTTTATTTTGATTTGTCGGTCATAGTTTATCATGACAGGCTTCAAAGATTTCAAAGACAGTAAACTCTATTACTGTAAGATATCGTGCATAGTAAATGTACTTATAAATTGTAAGACGCTCCCTCTACTTATAAATTGTAAGACGCTCCCTTTGATTCTCTGACCGTGAGTGGTAAGTCAATTATGCGTAATGTTTGTCGAATTGTAACGCTGGGGTGTGTCAAAGTTTCCACATTTTGCGTCAATTCAACGTAATATAAGTGCCGCTTTGATGCTTCATATTCATCTTCAAACGTTTGTTTGAGTCTGTGAAATTTGGATTAAACTGAATGGTGCGTCAATGGACGAAAAATTTTTATGCCCCAAACAAACATTAACACAACTTGCCCGGGGGTCAGGGAGTGTGTTATAAAATTGATAAGTGCGTAATGATAAAGTTCTCACTTAAATATTTTCTGTTCCATCCACGGTATACGGCCTGTCAAACTCATGCCTTTCTTCGATTGTCTCGAGTATGTCAGATAGTGGACGTTTTATGATAGAAGTACCCGAAGTCACAGAACTTGCTGAATCTCCTCTCGACGACATACGTGCCTGGTAAAAATATAAAGAATAAAATTTTCGTAGTAATTTCGACTATGGGCATGATGACTTATAATTTACCTGTTAAGTGCAAACTTGAATATAAAAGAAATGAGGTTTGTTAAAATTCCTCTCTCCGGTCTTTAAAGGTTTGGGTGTCTTTCCTGTAGTTCAAATTGACGAGACCGTAAACTGCACAAAATTCAGTATCATGTATTTAGAGGCCAACGACAGGCTTAATTCACTTTACCCTTAATATGCAGTCCAGTAGCCAAGCAGCTCACTCAAAGGGGAGCGATGATTTCCAGGCAGTTGTGGGACTTTCACTTTCAGCATGACGCTAGAAGTGAATAGCAAGTTTTAGCCTTCTCAGGCTGGTAACTAATAATCCAGAATCTATCATAGAACTTCCTGGTCAGGTATCTTGAGATCAATTAAGTTAAAGATGTTTGCCCCTTCCAAGACTATTTGCTCAATAAAGCAACAAATTTGGTTTAAACGTAGTTAACTGCCGCAATAACAGAGACAAGCTTCAACCAAGAAAAGGCATTTTTCTTGGGTAACATTGGCTAAAACATCCTATTCCATTCTACTGTAGCAGCATGGGGAACAAACATTTTCAACAGTTCAAATGTATAAATATGTAATACGTCACAGGTATCGTTAAACTGAAGAAAAATCATATCGCCCTCTTGACCACCTATTGTCGGCTACTATTAACATAAAAATCAGTTTAATCTTATGAGAAATATCTTCCTTTGCGGTAACATACGTTTAGTTGACTTGCGTTGAAGAAGACCTTCTTAAAATGATCCATTCGTTTGTCGTCAATTGACGATTCTAAGTCATAATCTTCCGCTTCAACTCCATGGTTGTCATACTCGTACTCCTGCATCTCCACCCCACGATCAACCGCCCTGTTTCTAACCACTCGGGGGAAATTGACAGAACGTCTGAACTCTTCATCAGCACCGGACGCAGCATCCATGTATTTCCTTTGCAAACCGTACTCTTTGGAGAGAGCTGCTGGCATGATGAGGCTTTCTGGCATTGTCGCCGGGGGTTGATATTTGAAAATCTTCTGATTCTCCTTTTGACGTTTCGATAAAACGCAGACACAACAGAAGCAACACGTAAACACAACAGCTAAAACGACGGCCAGGAGAGCTAATGCTACCAGTATTACCACGTTGTTCGATTCTGAAAACAGAATTGTAACTCAAGTCATGCAAGTTCTACGTAATGGTTTTACGATCAAATGACGTTTAGTTTAATGGTTACACGTTAGGCTGTCATGCTTAGGTCACATTTTAGTGAAAAGATTCATTTTGATTTTCATAAAAAATAATACCTTGGCGTAAAAGCAAGCTTGTGAGACATAATGTTGTTGTGTAGGGTCCTCTATACGCACAGTATCTTCCACTTATGACACTGGTCCTCTGATTATTGAAACCTTTCAGTAAATCCAGTGCTCTCAACACCCTGATAACAATGTGTAAGAGAAAGAAACTGTATTTCGAACCTACATAACTACCTAAAACTTCCTTTGAAGCTAGCAGAAGCTCTGTTTAAAGCTATTCAAATCTCTCTTTGAAGATTAGCAAAACTCTCTTTGAAGCTGGTCCAAACTTTCTCGGAAAAACAGGCTTTGCTGGATAAAGACCTTGGCTGGTTAGTTATCACCAAGACTATATTACATTGCGTTGTGGGTGTTAAGTCTCAATTTTGTGCCCTAAAATGGAAACCTACCAATTTTTAAAATACTCTGTCTAGGTGTTCAAATGTTGAAGAAATTGGAGTTGTACTAATAAAAGTATTATTTGTGCCTCACCTTTGATGGTCTCACATCTTGTTCCCTGAAAACCGTCCATGCACCTTTGAAAAATATAGATAAATTATTCAAACATGTAAGAACGCCTTTTGTCCCAAGAATACAATAGGATTAAGATTCCACTTTGTTATCTGAACACCTTCTTTCACAGGACGTCAAACATCAATAATCCGTCCGTAATTTTCATATCCTATCATACGTGGATTTCCTGCGCATCATTTTAATTATTGTTTCTGGATTTTTTGCCTCTTAAATTTCGTTTTTTTATTACTTTTGTGCAACCTTGTCCAATGCCCTTTGGTGGCGAGCAGCGAACAGGGTGCTTTCCCTTCCTGATAAATCTTCAAAGAGAACTTTTTTTATTATCTATCGATATGATTATAATTAGTGAAGTTTCAAAAAACGTTAACACACAAATTGAAAGGCGCGAATGCCATTTTGGGGTGAAATTTTTATGTCGGGAAATTTTCTGGTTTTGAAGCAACACAAGCACTTACTGCTTCAGAATACTCATAACTATACGATTTGCTAAACTGTAAAAGCTGGTATTTACTATTGACATGATAAAATTCTCTGAGTGTAAAGATATCATCTCTAATTCATATATTTTCTGTTCTAAGGCCCTTCATAAAACCACAGAAATAATTTCCAATCTTCTTAAGTCTTTGCATTACTGAATACATACCCGGTCGACTCTGACTCACATTAGAGTGAGAATATGAGTAAAATTGTCCAGAATGTTATTTTTTTTATGTCAATTAAGAGGCTGCTTCGAATAGTTACAGTTCCGTCAGTGTGCTATAGCTTCCCCAAGATTCGCATGTGCACAGGTATTTTCAGCCGTTTAAATAATTGCCATGGACTCATGACTATTAATGAGATGGAATATAATATAATCCACACCCCGATTAACATATGCTAGCCAAGAATCATGCGCCGTAGAACGTTTGTAGGCCATACTATAAATTTATCATTTTTAAAAAATTCTAAGTCATAGATCATTAATGAAGGGTTCAAACACAGTAAACATTACACTGTTTGCGTTTAGCATGAATGTACTATGAGACCACGTAACAATTATTCATTTTTGAAGAAAATATTTGTTTCGAAGTCATTCCATGTTCTTATGAAAATTCCATCTCCCAATCGTTCGTTCATTTAAGAAACAGGAAAATACCTTGACACAAGTCTCAGCTGTCTAGTGCTCAAGAGGTGTACTTTGAAGTTTGAGTCTGTAACCCAACATTACCTATACACCCATCAGAGTGACTTCAAAATATCTTAAATAACAAAATACAAAACTTAAGAAAATTAAACAGTGAGAATCCGAAGTTATAAATTCAGAATTCAGAGTTATATGTTGAATTGTGTGTCCGCATGGGCAGTAGCCTAAAAATCAACTAAAAAGTTCCATGGAATCCCACCCTACTCACTTGCCCCACCCCACTCACTTGCCCCACCCCACTCACTTGCCCCAAGTTGGGTTAGTTAGGAGATGGGTTAATCAAAAATATAAATAAAATACCTCTCCATAGACTAAATTTCCACCCAGAGATGTGCTAAAGCCTTAAGGCTTCCAGAGGATTCTTCCCGTGGACCACTTACCACAAGAGACGTTCTATCTGGGCTCGGGTCCGTGCTGCACGAAAACATTGACCTTTGTCTTTAGTTTTCTCCTACCCCTACCTCCAAAATGTGACTTACACGGCGCCGGCACTGATCAAATCTAAGTGCTTCAAAAGTAGACCGATACAAATATGAAAGCACTTGGTAGTTCGGATCATGGAAATGGTTTATCAGCTAGAATATTAGATCATGTTAAGTTTACAAATAGTGTTATACTTACTGACAATTAGTCTCTATGAAGCTACTATCGTAAATACAAGTTCCTCCATTTTGACAGGTTGAAGGTCTGCATTGATGATTGGCTAAATCTGGGAAAATTAAAGCAGGTCTCTTATGTTTTCTCAGATAACATGTTTGTGAACCAAAATTTAAAGCAATGCCTAAGTTATGTTGCGGAGTTTCATTGCACAAGGTCTACGTGTAAAACTGATCATAATGCAATTGCTTACCATGTCATCTTCTCATTTTATGCACGAACTGTTTGATGGCAATCTCTTAATAATTTTTAATAATTTTTCCTTCCAGAGATATGATCAAACCTCAATTCTTCCGGTGGCTTCGCCCCCTGTACACCACACCCCCATTTGGGCTGCTCCCGAAAGGTTTTCCCCCAGATTATCTTTTGCCCGAAACCCCCCCCCCCCCCCCCGCCCATAATTTTGACATTCTGGAGCCGCCAATGTATGTAGCTTATGAAGAATGATTTGCTGACGAAAACGTAACGTTATTCAATAGACCTCTGCCTTGGAAATTGCCACATCTCTAACTCTAAAATAGCAGCTTTCTGATCCTCTGTTTTGTAATCGTTAAATCACATCAAGGAAGAACAGTTCATATATTTCTATTCGTAATCCCAATGGAAACAACTCTCTTAAAAAATCGAATGTTTTTTCATCCTGATAATACAAAATTATCGGACTGTTATGACACTTGAAGTGTCGCAAAGCAATGCTGTCTAAAATTTTGATCGGTATATGTTTAAAAAAAATAAACTTTTTAGATCAGCCAACAAGCTCTTCAGACTTGCAATGAAACCAGCGAGGTCTTATCTGAAGTTACTCTTAGGATCTGTCATAACAGTCTATGATTTTGCTCAAAAGGTGAACCTGCATGTTTTGTTTGCTGTATTGGATTGCAATGCAAATGGTTCGTAGGTTAACGATAAAATATCATAATTAACTGTACTTTATAAAATTTATCATATTTAGATGCATTCAGTGGTGCAAAATGTATGTTTTATATCACTTTAATGGTAGCTTAGCCGGAATTGTGCCATACGGTGGTTTGGAGCACGACATGAGGAAGAAACTCTAAGGGGAGGGAGAATAACAGCTACAGTTGGTGGTTTCGCAATTCCTGTTTTTATGAAGGCTGGGTCATGGCCTATTTTAACACCTCCACCACCCCCGTGCCCACAACTACGCCACTGACTTTAATATAGGAGGTGGGTTTGGTAAACACTCGTCATACCACCTGGGGTTAACCAATTGTCAGGTTAATTAAGTTTGGTGACTCAAAGGTGATTAACTGAACGCAATCTATGGGTAGGCATAGGTAAGTTTAGTGTGGCTTGGTTTTCTAGAGAATTACGCCTCGACGCAGATAATTTTTGGTTGAAGTACTGTCTTAAATAAAATTCCCTGTCCAAAGTACTTAGGCCTTACCTTAAATTATACTTTATCTTAGAATTTAAAAATAACTGTCTAATGTGACTCTTTAATCGGGTGTAATGTAATCTTCTATTTCACTAGTGGTATCTTTTAATGAAATCTGTTGTCCAAATATATGAAAACTCCAAGCAAAATGACCCACTTGAAATGTAACCTGAAAGTGCATTCTCATTGACGGAAGTGACGCAATGCTGACAGAATTTTTCTTTGTTAGAAAACGAAAGCTGATTATGAAGGTTTCGGATAGTATAAGAACCATCTACATTTTACATTTTTCACAAAACATGATTAATGACGGAATCCGACAGGTACTGCAGTTCTTAACCAATACATTTTTTCATAGAAGGTATATTGACACTGAAAATTGAATCTAAATACATTCAAAGAGAAAAGTTATTTACCGTCTACATCAATGCCATTTGGATCAATAGCTATCTTTGTTCCATCGTATGTGTAAAATATCACGTCACCATTTTCGTCACGTGATTTTCTGAGGGCGTGCTTTATCTGGTCATTACTTCGTCTTAAGAGTGGTTGAGGGATCACCACTTTGAGGATAGCAATAATTGATCCGTTTTTTATAGCTGTTAAGTTGCAGTGCATTTGCTCCTTCAATGCTTCTCGTATCTTTGAAATAGAGAAAAATCGAGTGCAAGTATGATTAGTGGGAATCGTACATACATCGATGACAAGTCTACACTTCACGATGAGATAATTGTTCATTCTTGCAGTTTACCTTGGATCCCACGTTTGTGTTCCAACACACGTATTGTGTGTATTTTTGGTTGTCTTGAAGAGTGTACTAGTTTTGCAAATTGCTGACACTTTCGTTTATTATAGACTCTCCGTAATACACACGAATCGGGTATGCATGAAGTCGGCTAAAAGGGCTAATAGTCGACAGGTTTAGAGCTCAACTCCAAGAGGGTCATACCGAGGACTTTAAAAACTGAACCTACTGCCATTGTGTTTAGTGCTCAGCATACGCAATGCAGTAGGGAAAACAAGCTAGTGAGCCACAACTGGAAAAGAGGTCGTTGCTGGCCCGACTTGAATCAATTGGTTAGAAAGTGGGATGTAAAATTAAATCATACCAAACCAAACCTTACCTCTGGTAACCTCGAATATTCTTTGACCTCCAACAGAAGCAATAAACCTCTTCTTTTTTACATGACAAGATGACAAATAAGTATACCAAATATGAAAGAATTCGACCCTTTTACCGCTGGTGACTTTCAATGACCTTTGATATCCACCAAGGACCCGTGTTTCTTCCCTTTTTTTAAAAAAAGACAAGTCTTTATATCAAATATCAAAAATGTCACTCGTTCCCATCTTGGGATATCCCGTTTTAGTTTTTGCCCCCTTGTGACCTCAAATGACATTTGATCATTAGAATTATCATTAGAATTTTCCCTTAAAGCCATAAACAGAGTGTCTTTTAACACTTTTCTACACAATAACTGTGCTCTACTTTTGTGCCTTGATAGTTTGACCAACCAGAGAGCCAAAAGGCTTAGTAATTCCTTGAAAAGGGGGAAATTTTGCTTTTGACCTCTGGTGACCTCAGATGGTAAAGTTGAAAGTTTTGGGGAAATTCAAGTTCCTTTTGATGATTGTCGACCCCGCTTAATTCTTACCTCTCTTTAACAATTGCGATTTTTTTTTATTTAACATAAGACATCCACATACCAATTATACTAAGTTGAACCCGACATCATCAGCAGATCACCGTCCCCTGAAATGACTCTTTCTCGTTGTTTCTGTTGCTGTTTTTAGTCGCTTAGAATAAAGGCATGGTCACGATAGCTTCCAAAACATGTGGCCCTCGACATTAGCAACTTCGTGCACAAATACTTTGTTGTAAAAAAAAAAAATCCGGTTTTCAACTTTTTTGCAGCTTGCTGAGTACTTACCCCATTACACATATCGTTTGAGAATTCCGTTAGTGAAGAAACTTGGGAAGGTTTTGCTTTGGTGCCATTTATTTTGGTTACTCGTATCAAAAGCCTTGAGGATAACGCTGCAAAAAGTAATATCAGTTTATGTGTAAATGTATCCATTCATACACTCAATAAAGTTAAGCAATACCGTATACCTTCATACGAAATATTGTGTTAATCTACAAATATTTTGTTGAGGTTTTCAATTAACCGTATACGTTTATCTACACAAGCACTTAACTTTAACTTACTAATTTGACAAATACTTAAAACTTATTGCAAACAATATCTAGAGAACGATAGCAAACCTGTATCAACGCAAGAGCCCTTTTCGTTATTGAAAGCAACTATTGCGCAGCACTACCTGTAGATTAGATGTACTTGCCGTATTTTTCCGGCTGTGTCTTATCCAGGACTTTTCCGTGTGTGCGCAAGCAAAACACCGGTTGCCCGGATCCGAGTTTTAACCATTCGTAAACCTTGGCACTGGTAACTTTCATGCGTTTGCCGCAGAAGTCCTGGCAGAACACAGTGGCTGCTAGTCACAAGCAGGCAACTCACAAGTATCATACATAACACACGCTAGTTACGACCGAAACTACCCCGAATCTTTGACTGTCGCTTGCGTGCAACAAATCCTTTCCTGTAAATTGCACTCAGTGCTTACGCGCAATCATGTCATAGGGTCTTTAAAATTAGAATTGAAAATGACTTTAAAGCCTGTTATATTGGACCATTTTATCAACGGCAATGGCAACATTTTGCTTTAAAACACCCCTATTAAAAGTAGTAAGAAATAGTATCTTTGTAAAGTAGTATCAGAACGTGGCCACGCCAAATGTTACCCCCAATCGGTAATTATTAACGAGAATTGAGAAATTGTATTTTTGATATACAACAGAGTTAATACTAGGTAGTCACTAACGTGAAAGTAGGCTGCTGTTTTTAAACCTAAACTTGTTCCGGTCTGTTAGGGGAATGGTATTTTTCGTATTAGTACAAATATTTTCGAAAAAATTCTTGCCACGGCGTTTCACTTTTTAACTTTTAGATTAAACAATTTTGCGTCTCTTTTGCAAACTACAATAGATTTCGGTTTTGTGTAAGCGAACTTTAAAAGAAGGATTGACGGTCACAACAGGAATTGGCATGTTAAAGGGGTACTTATTCTAAGCATTTTGGTGAAATTTGCATGAAAATCCGATATGTGGTTCACAAGATGTGGGTTCGTAGAGTTTTTACATTTCCAACAAAGAGTGAACTCAGTTAAAGCAAGTACATATGACATTACATTCACACATTAGTGCACAGTCTTGTGCTTTCCTTTAAATTTTAGATTCGATTTTCTCCTCAACAATCCCATTTTATTAAAATGTGATTGCATAAGATGCATGAAATCTTACAAACTTTGCATCCCCTAAGTGGGGTCCTATTGCTATTACTCTCAAGGTCAACACACCAGTTTGGTGAAACAAAGGGAAACAAAGCATTCCTTGTCAATGTCACGAAGTGATATAAGCTCTGCTGCCCTCAATTTCACTTTTGAGCACAAACCAAATGATTTCATTACTTGACATCTCGAGAAGTATAAGTTTTGTATGAATGGAACTGTCACCACACTGTGCAGATTTGGTTCCTCTTTCTTATATGAGAATTAAATTTTTGCTTAAACTTCCCCTTTAAGGTAAAATGACTCCTATGTATCTCATAAAGAAGTCGTCTTTCCCGAAAAGATATGGTGTAGTATCACAGTGTAGATCAAGGCAAATTTAACCAAGGTGTCAAACACACATGGACACCCACTTTATATTGTGTTCCTTTAATTCGTAAAGGGGCCATATGGGGAAGCCTTTACCATGTTGGGTGTTATGTGTGGTCATCCATGCTTTACACACAAAGCCTAGTTGTTGTCATTGCGGCGGCAACCGGAACAACTTCATACGGGGATATGGATCATGCCGACTGGACCAACATCCGTGACACTTAAATTTGGAGTAAAACTATACATGGATCCGCTGTCAGCTACCATATGCACGTTTTAGGTCGGATAAAATGACGTAAAGCCAGTGCATAATGTCTACATTTCTCAAGCCTGTCGCTTAAAAAACAACTTATCTTCAGCCTGTTTTTAAAAAGCTACATATGTTCAAAGTACAATTTTCATGGAAAATAAAACTGACAAGAAATTGATTTGTAACACATTTGAGTATAGCTTGTAAGAAAATCTACTCCTACTCGGCCCCACTTTCTACTGGATAGTCTTCAAAAACTTTGCCCGAAATGATTAAATTTTCGGATGAAGGTTGAAAAAGGTGGAAAATTTTCAATTGCCAAAATAATATCCGACGGATGGGAGAATAGTCAGGCGCCGTGCCCAATAGTTTACCATCTGTCCTGCCCCTGAAAAAGAATTCGGGCAATGGTTTTGAAAATCGGGTAATTTGTTCCCAATACTTTAATGATTCAGTGTCAGAATATCTTATCATAAGTCTGTCTGTATCGTTTAAAAAAACCTTGTAGCAGAAGTAATATCATTTATATGTGGGAGTTGGGAAGCACAGACAATTCCATCTATTCAATATATATTGAATTAAGGCAAGAGTAGCAATCGAGTAAAAAATTAGCATGTTTCAATTTCGTGTGTAGTTTTCCCCTGAAAAGATATATACAAGAATATTTTATTCAATTTAGGGGTACATTTTACTCACAAATTTTCTACATAATAACCGATAACAAGAAATGATTTTTTCCTATCTTGTCAATGAATAACTTGAAACAGCGACTGCTTTGATCCACCTTATAAGCCTGGAAAATGCCATTTAAGGCTGTCAAGGGGGGTCGAACGTTAACAATTTTCTGTACGCGTTCCGCCAACCTATGTTGGCTCTCCCCGTTTTCTGCAAACGAAAACTGAAAGTATAGACTGCTCAGATCCCCCTTATTAGCCTGGGATATGTTATTTCCAGCTGTCTGAGGGCTACAATTTCTCAAAATTCTCTGTTCGTTCCGCGCCAAACCAAGGGTGGCGCTTCCTTTCGGGAAGAAATACATTTTTCGGGCAGAAAATCTTCTATCACAAACTGAAATGCTCCTATACGCCTATGGCAAAGATTATGCCCTGGTTAGGAATCCGGAGTTGGGCAAAAAGTCATAGTCCCCCTGGGGGAACGGGTCAAGAAAGGCCATAGAAATGCAATGCTTTAAATCATCTTGAAGTATGTGGATTATGTTCTACCAACTGTTTTAAATTTCCACATATTTTTCATACTAGCCGCAAATGGTACTTCGCCCGAATGTACGAGATGAAAGGATCTCTTCTCACTTACAGGTAACCCACTAGTCATGAAAATTCCTGTTGGATAACTATTATAACAGATTATGGAACAGTCTTCCAAACAGCTTAAAACAACAAAACTCAATCAAATCTTTCAGAAACAAATACAAATATTTCCTCGTGACAAATATTCAGTTTTTCTACTCCGGTGATGTTTGTTCCTGTTATCCTCTCTACCTCTCGTCTTCTGTCTCTTCTTATCTGTCTGTTCCCTTTCACTGTTTTCGTTAGCAGACTAATTTAGTTTGTCCTGCTAAGGTTGCTAGCTTTCTTAGACAAGTATTTGCCTATTATGATACCTTGTTTCATGCCTTATGCTACCTTTTTATATTTGTATGTGTATAGACAAAATAAATGAAATGAAGTTACATGAAATATATGCTCCATTCTTTGATTTCGAGTAATGGTAAACAGCGTACAGCTTCATTTGACCCTGTGGTCAAATCGAAAGTGTAACATTTCCCAATTTGCCTATTTGCAGTCATTAGCAATTTTTATATTGGTATTTCGGTCGGTGAAGCACGAACTTTCCCATTATAATACCCCATAATAATAACAATGTTGGTTACAAAACAAATACATTGCGCGTATTCGACAGGTGTGTAGTGCAGAGATAGTTTTCACTCCAGCTGCGAAGGGTATTAACTGGTACAAGATGGCCACATTTTTGTCATAGTTGCAAGGCTGGATTTAAGGCGGGACCCGGGGCCATCCTTCTACAGCCTTACAAAAAATGGTGAACTACTTAACTTTATAAGACAATAACAAAGCCGTACATCAACTTAAAAGGTACATGTGCAGGGGTGGCGCCAAAACGGGGACCGGGAGTCATGCTCTCCGTAGGAGAACACTGCCTCCTCTCTCCCTCCTCGGGGAAGATCGGGGAGAGGCCTAAAAATAATAACAAATAACAATTAAAAAACCGTCAAGAACTGAAGGTAATTGACGGGTGATCTTAAAAATAATTCTTGTTTTGAAATGCTATTTTAATACACATCGGAATCGATTTTCAATCACTGCTTCTTAGCTGTGTTATACCTTATTCCATGTACCTAGTCGCATCTCCTCCCCGTCGGGGAAGGATGACAATTTTCTCCGGGGAGGGCTAAAAGGAAAAACGTAAAGGACTGAAGTTACTGGATGGATGATCATGAACTGTTTTATTTTTTCTTTTTGAACTTTTTTTCTTTTGGAACGCTATTTTAGGGCACACCTTAGTCTGTTTTATCAATGCTTACTAACTCTGCTTTTCCTCATTCCATCTTCATTCCACAAGCTAATGCCCTCGTCGAGGATGGCTGCCCTCCCTCTGTTGTTAAGAAAATTCAACTTCGTCGGGGAGCATTCATCTACAGGCCCACGATAAAAGATGTGGGCCTGATAAACTTCAGTCACCCGGACGATATTCTTTCTGGTCATTTTGCACTTTCGTGATAAATCCTTCTTTATATAAGTTGGCACCGAAAAGCTCAAAATTTCGAGAGCTCAAATTCGGCTAGCAAACCTGGGGATTGCCGTTTATGGCTGCCTGACGACTTGCGAATTAACAAAACTTTCTACAACAAGGGCCAACCGATTACATTCTTCGGGGGGGATAACAAAAAAGCGGCTGTTTTAAGAATCTGCTAAGAGAGTTCTGAATGTAATTTCCTGTTGTCTGAGTGACACGGATGTTTCAGATTTTTTCTGGGTTACTCGCTCGCCAAGAAATGGTGGCGCTCTTCTGAAAAATTGTAGTATCTTAGGTGAGATTGCATGTTTATGGTAGAAAATCTTCTGCCCCTAAAAAATTGAATTGTTCCTGTATGTCTATTCCTGTTTACACCCTTGACATACAAAGAAAGAAACAAGTGATAAATTTCTGAAGGCATCATTAAACACCTGCGATTTAACTATGTGTCTTAGACATCAGAGGCATTTTTCGTTTTGAACTAAGTCACAATAAATTATAAGTGCTAGTTTCAAATTAAGGCATCGCACATCACCAAAATTAACCTGAAAATCAATGCACCATTCCTCATACTTTTCAATGCTGGAAGCGCCGTTTCCGGCCATCTGGAGGATTTGTAAAGCATGCCAAGCATTTTCTTGTGCGCTCCCCAATAACTAATGGTGGTGCTCCGTCTAGATCGTCTTGCTGGTGTTCTAAACACTCCCCCCACGTTTTGTCCATTCCTCCTTAACCTTTTGGCCTCCCCTTCTGGCAAATCCGTGATCTGTCACTGTGTTTTGTTTTTACTCCACTTTTGCTGGAAACAAAAACGCTGAATGACCAACCGAGTCCGTGCCCTAACTTCTTTTAGTTTCCTTGTGACGTAAAACTAGTTATACTTAATGTCTACCAACTCTCTTAAATCGATAGAGTTAAAACAAATCTAAAAGAATGGAATTAGTGACCAATCGAACGTCCGATTGGTCACTAATTCCACTCTTTTAGATTTAAACTACAATATTTTAAATCTTACGTTTTAAGAGAGAAAATATGACTTACCACTTGTACAGGAAACAGGATTGACACCACAGAAAGCCGACCTGGGAATATTGCAGGCGACGTTGATATACCCTATGTCGGAGTTGATGTTTGTTAAGGTAGTGACTGCACCGCAATTCAAACTATTATCGGAAGAAGGCCTGTTAGCAACCCATAAACTGCAAAAAAGACGAAAAGAATGTAAGCACATGAAGAATCTGTCCTTCATATGGGCAAAATCAAACACATTATATAGACGACAGTTGAAAATCTTGTGGGGTTACGCATTTAATCGTTCTAGGCCTGCTGTGCGTAATAAAGTTTGCCCTGATATTTTTTTTCCGTTTTTGAAAGAAGATTTGAAAATTAAGAGCTTATATATTGGAGGAATTTTGGAATTTAATGAAAGAAACGCTTGTAACGAAAAAATTGGAGCTTTGGGGTTTTTCAGTTAGTTATGTGCCTTTTATGAGCAAACTTAGGTAGACTAATGGCTGATCAATAGACTTGGAGTTGGTTATTTATTGTACGGAGTTTCCATCAAATTGTAAGATTTTGTTAATTTGAATAATCTGAAGGTAATATTGGAGAAAAATTGTAATTTTATGACAGATTTGGGGGTTTATGGAAGAATCCAATCTCTTTATAAGAAAAATCAAACAGTGGTGATCTGAAAGTTTTGGGGAAATACTGAATATCATCATGCAGATTAAGGCCCTCGGACCCTATTGGAAAATCTCACCGTGGTAAAAGTTTGGCCTCCCCGACGAAACCGCCGACCTTCATCGGCGGGAGGGACAGTGTTCCCCGACGGGGGACAATGTCTCCCTCACCCCCTGCCGCTGGCAGAATCCCTGGATACAGATCAATACCACATAGGAGACCATATGAAATTTCATATTGAATACGAATTTCTGTACTGAATCAATTCAACCTGATATTTTTAGTAAACTCTTAATAGAATTCTCAAACATTCCCTCATAATGATGAATTTCTCAATGATGATTATTGAATAAAAGTTGCAAATATGATTCTAAAGTAAAGCAGATATTTTTCAGACATGGACCGTGCAGCCAAGAACCAATCCTGTTATAATGTAAAGAAGCCGGATTCGGACCAGATATGTCCATGTACGGTACTAGTATTCTGCCGATAAAACGACCATATCTGGTCCAGATAAAATCTTATCAGAACCATATAATGATTCCACCCAGGCAAAACTTTATCAAGCCATATGTGGCTTAGATCTGGCCCAAGTTTAGATCTGGATTATATCTACCCATTTTCTATCTGGTCAGATATAATACCCGTAGCATTTATGGACCACATCTGAAATATATATCTGGATTCCACACACCTCCCTGTCTCGAGTTAGAGTGACTTAAGCCGATTGGTTAGCTACTCAGCTGTAAAACCCTATCCAATTGACTTCAAACACATTTCCATAAAAGCACCGAGATGTATTGCTTCTGATATGCACTTCTCAAGGTTGGTCTGTAGTGGCTGCTCTGCGACAGTGGGTTTCCTCAAAGTTATACGTTTAGCAATAATTTTGTATTGAAACATTCAGGTTCTTTGCGAAAATCACAATATTCTTGATCTAAATTTTTAAACGATCACACCCAATAAACATTAAAACTGAAAGGGAAATAGAAAAACGGAGATCACAATAACTTTGTACCCGTCAAAAAAGACTGTGTACACTGTGGAATCAACTTGTCTTGTTACCAGAGCATGCAGCAATAGTTTAAAGAATTGGTAGCACAGCTGGAGTTCGAGAATAACATGGGACAGTTCTTAAGTAAAGACAGAGAAACTAACGAACGTAGGTTTGAGTGTAACATTATTCGAAATTTAAGATGAAAGGTATATAGTCCTCAAGTCTCTGTTGCTACCTTAGGTACTTTAGAACATATTTTTTCCATATGAGTATCAATTTTGAAAAACAGGCCTATTTTATTTCCTTAAAGTACTGCAAACCTTCCCCTCACTACTGTAAAAAAAATGAACTTTTACAACCAATATTCCGAGATCAATTGCCTTCTTGGGTTCTTAAATTTTGAGCTAGGTTGGTAAAAAAAAATAAAAAACAAAAACGTAAGTAACTGGAAGCATATCCTTGATTGGAATAGACCTTGTGCATTGACGACATACTAATGTCTTCCTTTGAGCAGAACCATGGAACAAGTTGCCCACACGCATAAGAATTCGCCCTGCACGTGAGCAGACTATGAGCGCATTCGAAAGCCAGCAAAGAAGTTCGAAGGTAAAATTTATAAAGGGCAAAGTATTTTTATGAAGCAAAACTTCAAAAAAATCCTTGGAAGTATGGATTTATTTTACAAAGTAAGATTTTGGAATTTCATTCCCTGCAGTTTGAGACATGGTACAATCTGTGGATTGGAAACAAATATTGCGAAGAAATGTAAAACGCAATTTACAATTTCCGACATTTTTTCGAGGAAGAGAAACTTTTAATGTTAATTCATGCCACGACCTCGCATACAAGATCGTTTTTCAAATGCAACAGTTGCTTTATGCAAAGGCAGTGCTACATTTTATGTGTTAATTTTTTCACCATTTTACAATTCGTTCATTTTTATTGTTGAAGTGGAAATTAAATTGCAAACAAAAGTCCCAAATAACGACTGCTTACATTCTACTTTCGATCCTGAAAAATGCCATTTCCGCCCGAATAAGGTGTCGCGCTTTTTCGAAATTTCTGTATGCTCCATGCCAACCGTTGTTGGTGCTCCGCTTAGATAATTAATAACAGAAACATGAATTCCTAAATTCTAGCAAACAGCGGCGTAGCAAGTGGGTGGAGTGGACTAAAAGCATCTTCGAATAGAGATTGGTTTGGGTCATGGGAGGAAAAAAGTGAGATTGGATGCCCTTCGCTGTCTCTTCTCCCATCGTTCCGATACCCAGCGTCGTGCTGCTGGTATTTATAAAACATACTTACTCATCAGTACTGGACAAAACCGTTTGGCTAGTGTCACCCCATCGGAAAGGAGAGCTGGCTGATGCTCGCATTAAATCAACGAAAATCCCCTGAGGAAATGGAAACGTCCCCAACTGACTTCGCACAAATTCCTGAAAATAAAAACAAATGTTAGTGTAACCTGTATGTACCTGTAACTTTGCCAGCACACCATAATGGGTACTTATTGGGGCCAAAGTGGGATCCCGATTGGGGTCTAATCAATTCTGTCTGGAGGTTTTTATTAGGCTCCAGTTGGGCTGAAATAAGTCCCATTAGGTTTACAGAATCTCTCCCATTTCTCTGGCAAGCCCAATCGAAACCAAATCTGGGCCTATATTATATATATATATATATATATATATATATATATATATATATATATATATATATATCAATCAATCCGATTCGCGGCAAAACTCCCACCAAGAAAGACTTAGGCGAACTCATGCATCTGATTTTGACCAACAACAATCTCATTTTTGGTGACCACCACTACCTCCAAATTCATGGTACAGCCATGGGAACCAAAATGGCTCCCTCATTTGCTAACTTGTTTATGGGCAACTTCGAGCAAAAATTTCTGTCTCGACAAAATTTGAAACCACAAATTTGGTTACGCTTCATAGACGACATCTTCATGATCTGGCCCCACGGTGAAGACTGTCTAAAAATTTTTATTGAAAACATCAATTCGTTCCATCCCACCATCAAATTTACGGCCGACCATTCCAGGTCCAGTGTCCACTTCCTGGACACCACTGTAACCATAGAAAATGGTTCACTCAAAACAGACTTGTTTAACAAACCAACGGACAAGCACAACTACCTCCTACCCAGCAGTTGCCATCCTCCGCACTGCACCAAAAACATTCCGTACAGTCAAGCACTCCGCATAAAACGCATCTGTTCCTCTGAAACAGATTTTGACACTCGGGCAAAGGAACTATCCGGCTACCTCCGTAACCGGCAGTATTTTCGGGGTTCAATTGAAAATGCCATCAAAAAGGCAAAAGAAACCCCTCGCTCGCAAACTCTGACGTACAAAACTCGTCAGCGCAATTCCGACAGAGTGCCGTTGGTAACTGAGTACCATCCCGGTCTACCACCACTAGCCAAATTCATCAAAAAGCATATGCCCACACTTCAGAGCACCGATCGCCTAAGGTCTATCTTTCCCCAACCCCCGTTGTTGCCTTCAAGCGGCCCTCAAATTTACGGGACATTTTGGTTCGGGCAAAATTCCAGGACAAAGCCTCAGTCGAGGAAAACAACGAAAATTTTGGTTGTTCACCTTGCCCTTCCAACTGCAAGACGTGCGCCCTGGTTGATTCCACAAAAGGCTTCCAGAGCAATCAAAATGCACGCACCTTCCAAATTAGACAAGAAATTAATTGTCTTTCCAAAAATGTCATTTATCTCATATACTGCAATTTATGTGGGGTGCAGTATGTCGGAGAATCTAAAAATACTCTTCGAATGAGAATGACACAGCACAGGTCAGCAATTAAAACCAAAAAGGTTGAACAACCTGTTGCAAACCATTTCAATTTGCCTCATCATTCTATCAAAAACTTACGGGTCATTGCTATCGACCAAAACGATACATGGACCGACAAAGCTAGAAAAGCTAAAGAAAATTTCTGGGAACTCAATCTCAAAACCACATCGCCTTTCGGCTTGAACATCAGGAGCGATTTACCAGCTTGCTGATAACACCAACCCAAATAATCCGATCAGGCCATTCCGGCCTAACAATTTCTCTAATTACTTTGAAGAGGATTTTCCTATTGTTGATGGGTTACACCCGAGTAATCCGATCAGACCCTCCCGGTCAATCAACCTGCTCAATTGCCTTAAGAAGGATTATCCTGTCACAATAGAGGTGAGACCATTGTCCACACCTTTAAAAGCTTCCAAAATTTCTCACTCCTTGTCATTCTCTGACCAAGTATTGACAAAGAGGTAGTATTCCTCGAAAGCTCCACTTCAAACCTTTTGGCTGTTTAATTTATCTAAATTCTAGCCTTCCGCTATTTGTATCTCCTCGGAGATCCAGCCTTTCAATTCTGTAGCACCGTTGTTTTACAGTTTCTCCGTCATGTATATATATATATATATATATATATATATATATATATATATATATATATATATATATATATATATATATATATATATATATATATATATATATATATATATAAAACCAAATAACAAAAGAACACAAAAAATGGATACATTCATTTCCAACTAAATTATAATATAAATCCGTGAATACAAAATATTTCGGGCTTAAATTACACAGCCCTTCGTCAGTTGTACAAAAACACTTTCAGTTTAATGACATTAATTATTTACAGGTAAATGGGACGGCTATGGGTACAAAAATGGCACCGTCATATGCCAATATATTTATGTATCATGTGGAAGAGGGAATTTTGATGCAATCTTCAAACAAACCCTTATTCTATGTACGATATATAGACGACGTTTTTATGATCTGGGACAAAGGGCTGGATAATCTAAAACAATTCTTCTATGTTGCTAACAGTTTTCATCCTTCCATCAAATTTACTTTTGATTATTCCTTTAAGACTCTGCCCTTCTTAGATGTTCTGGTAATGATTGGAGACGGTAAGATCACCACGTCCGTCTACACTAAACCTACAGACAGACATACGTATCTCCACTTCAATAGTTTCCACCCCCGTCATACCAAACACTCTATTGTGTACAGCCAGTTCCTTCGGTACCGCCGTTTATGCTCCACTTACAGCTTTTTTGTCGAAAAGGCCACTAAAGTGGTTAAATTTTTCCTCAACAGAGGATATCCCTATAAACTCCTCAACAGTTACTTGAATAAAGTTCTTGCCATACCGAGGCATAATCTCCTTCGGTATCGCACAAAATTGAACTGTGACCGAATTCTCTTAGTCATGACATACCACCCATCCAGTCGTACCCTTACCCACAATACCAAGAAATCTTGGGAAATACTCAAATCTGACAACTCGATTTCTGAAATTTTTAGGGACCCCCAGATGATTGCTTATAAACAGCCACGTAATTTTAGAGCCATGTTAGTTCGCAAAACCCTTCCCACTGTAGACAATCCCAAAACAGGCAACAGGAAGTGTAATAAACCCCGGTGCCAAGTTTGCAATCATTTAGAGCTTTCCCCCACCATTTACCACCATGCTTCAGGTATAACTCTAAAACCGGGAGACTTCGATTGTGACTCATGTAATGTAGTTTATTTACTTTTCTGCACCCAATGTCCCTTAGCTACGTACATAGGCGAAACAAGCACAAAATTCCGACTTCGTTTCAATAATCACAAGCTCAGCATAAGAAAGAATAACCCTGGATTCCCGGTTGCCGAACACTTTAATCTCCCTCAGCATAACCTTTCCCATTTAAAGTGTGCCTTGTTGTACGGCAATTTTAAAAGCGCTCAGCAGAGATGCAACCGTGAGTTACAAACCATCATCTCACTTAACAATCATAAATCGGGTCTGAATAGGGATTTGGCGTTCATGGGCACCCAAGCAGTTGATACCTAAGCGAGGAAGCAGAACGAGTACGTGTATACAGTCTTTTTTTGCACTATAGTGTTTTTGTACAACTGACGAAGGGCTGTGTAATTTAAGCCCGAAATATTTTGTATTCACGGATTTATATTATAATTTAGTTGGAAATGAATGTATCCATTTTTTGTGTTCTTTTGTTATTTGGTTTCTTTACTTTCCAACACACGCCACCTATCATGTTATATATATATATATATATATAGAAAGTATAAACAAAAAACACAAATAGCAAGAAACACAACTTTTGCAGCTCCGCTTGATAATATTTCAAAACGTTTCGGTCTTCGACCTTCCTCAGTTGAATCTAACAGCTACAACAATAAACACATAAAACTACTTGTACCATACCTAACCGTCTAAGGGGCAAAATTTATACGCTTTTTGGACGCAAGCTCGTTTCTTTTGTTAAGGCCGTAAGGGTATATTGTGCGTATTTGAGCAGTCCAGTAGATTTCACGGATGAGGAGTTTTTTGTTGGTTTCCATGGTATCAGTGATGCTTTCAATGGGAAGGAAGACAAATTGATCAATTGATGGGGACTTTGATTGTAATGGGTAGCTACAACGCAAGTTTGCTTATTAGTTAGCATGTGAGATTTATGATTACGGAATCTTACCTTAAATTGGGTAGAGGTAGAGCCAACATATTGAACATTACATCTCGTACAAGTTAACAAATAAATGACGTTCTTAGTAATACAAGACATGTTCTGCTTAATTGAATAAGTACGCCCGGTGGCGGTGCAGAAAAAAGTGCGAGAACTTGAAGAATAGTTTTGACAAAGGTCACACTTCTTTCTGCATGTGAAAAAGCCAGGGGAGGGAAGATTAGTCAAAGAACCACCAGTCTTGAATTTGGAGGGCGCCACTAACTCTTTTAAGTTTTTAGTTCTTCTATACGCTGGTAGAATGGAATCATCTGGGAAAATTTCTCTAAGGATGGGATGGGTAGAAAGTAACTTCCTGTGTCTCCGAAGTATTTTGGAAATATTAGGGAGGATGGGGTTAAAATCGAGCACGAGGGGATATACCTTTCTGGTGGTTTTGGGTTTGGGTTTGAGTAGATCGTCTTGAGTTAGATTAGAAGCACGACGAAATTGTTTGTCGATAAGTTTAGGGTTATAATTTTGACATAAGAGGTAATGTTTATACTCTTTACATCTCTCGGTAAGGGTTTCGTTCATAGAACAAATTCTACGTAAACGTAATCCAACACTGTAAGGTATTGCATTTTTTGAGTGGATTGGGTGAGAGCTACTATGTGGAAGGTAAAGATGACTATCGGTAGGTTTAGCATAGACATCTGTAGTTAAAAAACCTTCTATCAAATGGATGGAAACATCTAAGACATTTAGCTTACTGGTAGAATATACAAGTTCAAACTTGATAGTAGGGTACAGGGAATTAAGGAAATCAGTAAATTCATGGAGTTTGGTTAAACCATGCGTCCAAATATCAACAATGTCGTCTCTGTAACGCCACCAATATCTAGGGCTGACAGGACCTTGGGTTCTAGCTTTTTCATCAATAATGCCCATGGCTAGATCGGCATAACTACAAGCGTTTTTTGGGCCCATAGCAGTGCCATGTTTTTGGACATAATTCACGCCATTAAAGTGGCTGTTGTTGGACGTTAGGCAGAGAGTCACAGCCTCAACAATACAATCAGTGGAAGGGAATTGGTTCTCTCTGGTGTTGAGGTATTTAGAGACAGCGCGAATGCCTAAATTGTTGTCGATATTGGGGAACATGGCTACCACATCCCATGATACAAGAATAAACAGTTTTCTTAATTCCTCAATGGTTTTCTCAGATGTAGTGGAATCCATTATGATTACCTCTGACATTTACTATATGCATCAACTACAACTAGATACATGTTATTCATGAAAAGACCAGCGAAATCTATGTGAATGCGCTACCACTTATCTCTTGCAGGCATCCAATGGTGTGTTGGGACAAGTGCTGGTTTACCCTGAATACGCGACATGCATCACATGATTTTGCCAATCGTTCAATCTGAGCATCTATACCTGGCCATCAAATGTATGACCTTGCAATACTTTTTATTTTTACGAGTCCCACGCATTCACAATTTAACTCTTTTAGCACTTAACTTTGCAATTTTGGCGGTACAACAACTCTAATACCCCTCATGATACACCCATTTTCTATTGATAATTCACAAAATTCACGAAATACACAAGTCCGACTGTACACGTTTAGTTTCGATTAAAAAGGTGTTACTGACTCACCCTGCTGTTGTTTGAGCTTTCTGAACTTGTGCCGTTCATATGCCTCATTGTACTGTCCACGACGCCATTGACAGTACCCTAGGCACGGGTCTCATTGTACTGTCCATGACGTCATGGACAGTAGCCTACCTTAGACACGCTTCTCATTTTCGAGGGACAGTTCTTTCGTTCAGTGTTTCTTGATTCTCAGTGAGTGGTTTGCTCTATAATAGAGCTCATTATGTAGAGTAAGTCATGCAATTTTTGCAGATGGAAACGAATTAGAATTTGACGTTAGCTCCCTTGTTACATTACTCTCTTGGAAGCAGTTACGTTAGGCTTAACTTAGGCTTGCCAAACACTAGATATATCCTGAGAAGTAATAAGAACTTATCCTTCTTTACCCACAAAACCAGCAGGTAGCCATCTCGCTATAATCACACGTACCGTAGCGACAATCTACGCATAGGACGTTACTGCAGTCTGCTCTGTCAATGTATATAGGAAAATAGAGTTATTCATAGCTTATATTGGGTCTAGCCTACAGCTCCCTGGTCTAGCAGTAGGTGACATCTTGCCAGTCTTTTTGGTTCGAACGGTTGCGACCAATTTCCCCATGATCCTCCGTCCATGTTTATATAGGAAATCCGCGGATATAACATACACCCAAAGGTCCACCGCTGCATGTGTATATTATCATTCTCAGAGTGATGGCCATTCTCAGAATTAGCAGGTCTATACTGTTCTTTTTGTCTGCACTTACGGTTACCCGAAGGCCCATTTATTTTCTCGAAAGGAGGACATGCATCGCCACCCTGGTGAAGGGTCTAAGAAGAGGGGAGGGGTTGGGTGTTTGGAAATTTTGTTGGTTTTCAGTGGGGTCTAGAGATGCAAAATGGTGCAATATTTGTTACTTTTACTAGAATTTCTTATAACTTGATTGGAGCAAAATTAGGGAAAACCTGTCAGATCATGAGAGAAATACATGAAATCCGGACACATTGGCGGTAATTTCACAAACCCGCCCGGACACCAGCACGAAACAATAAAAAGAGGACGTGTCCTGGTAAAACCGAACGTCTAGTAACCCTACCTGCTGTGCCACTGTAAGCACTATAGGCATACTGTGCGACTGCCGGTAAATCACTGCCGTTACATCGGCATTGCATGAAAAGGCTATAGGCCTACAGGCGCGGATCCAGACATTTCCAAAAGGGGAGGCTGAACTTAAAGCGGGTAATGGGGATGTACCAGTGGCTTACGCCGGATTTCTCTGAAGGGGGGCATGCAGAAAATTTGTGGCGTTTTCAAGGAGCCTAGATGCAAAATGGTGCAATATTTTTTTTACTTCAACGGGAATAGTGTTAAAGTTTAATTGCGGTGGTTCATGAGGATAAAACTGAAACTTCTGTGTATTTACATGCAGTCTTATTCCATTTACGCTACCTTTTGAAGTAAAACTTTCCATTAAATTTGCTTACTTTTAGGATTCAAAATACAGAGCATCGATAGGCGAAGGGGAGTTTTTAAATTTGCGTTTTTTTTTCTTGTACACAAGACGTTTTTCTGCCATAAAGATTATCTAAGCGGAGCGCAACCATTGGTTGGAGCGGATGCGTAGAGAAAATTTTGAAAAATCATACCCTCAGATGGCCCGAAATAGCATTTTCCAGACCCGATCATACGAAGAATCTAAGCAGTCGCTATCTTCGCTTAATGAAATGCTCACTTCAAAATAAGTTCGCAAACTGCAAAGTGATTACAAAGTTATTAAAAAAGAATACTTTTGACCCGAAAAATTTTAATTTTGCCCGAAAGACTATCTAAGCGCAGCGTCACCATTAGTTGGTGCGGAACGTAGAGAACATTTTGAAAATGATCGCGACCCCTCAGATTGCCTAAAATTGCGTTTTCATGCTAATAAAAAGAATCTAAACATGCAGTCTATAAGTTTAGCTTTTGTTTGCAATAAGAAAACAAGAGGGCAATCCACGGAGTTGCATATCTCATCGCTAACACGTGCGCAAGTTGGTTACAGAACTTGAACTATTTATGTGCTAGAAGTTTTATCTGTGCTGTTTTTATGCTACAGTAGAATGTCATTGGCAAAAATTACCACACTAAAACTCCATGCCACAATCCTTTGAAATTCCTATTTGAAGTCCAAGGGAAGCGATTAATTTTCGTTCCAAGGAATGGAAGTTTTTTTTTTCGTAAGATAGCGAGGGGAAAGAATATGGCACCGACCAACCAAGTTCTTGGAACTATAGGCGAACCCCTTATTCCAAAAAACATCATTTGGATATTTAAATTCTGACACCAGAAGAACTGGAGAAATAGGCTACCCAATCTTTGAAACGCTTGCCCTTTTAATCCAGTAGGCCTATCTAAGATTTTGGAACAAATTTATTTTTTAAGATGCTGTTATCCCCTTGCAACACTATGAAAAAACAACGAGCTTGGCTGTTACACTAAACTGATACGGATATGGACGCAACGAGTATAAAAGTAGGACGCTTTCGGGGACGCTTTAGACAAGTGCGTAATTGTTATTATTCAGGCGCTAGCTGGGCGTATTCTCCATTTTGACACGACGGCAAACTTCATGTGTGTCGAGCTGATATGCACATCAAGTGCGTCTCAATTAAAAATCCGGGCGTGTGCGCCATGTTGAACGCGTTGGGTTAGAAGATTTCCCGCCGACGCACAAACCTTTTCTGCGTACTGGCCTGTGGCGAATCCTAGCCCGTGGCAAGGAAATTGTCACATGCGTTTTTTTTTAGCGATGCTTCAGAACCGCCAAGTTTTAAGGGCACTAATATGTAAGATAGGTAGGCCCTATGCATAACCTAATGTTAATCACCCACATTTTAATATCTTGGGTTATAACTCAAGATTATGAATGGCGTAGGTCTCAGAGCCATGCCTTAGCCCCAGACATAGCCTACATACCGTTAACCAGCTTCAGATTTCAAGTCTAGCTCTAGGTTAGACTTTAACTTTCATACTACTAGGACTAACAGTTACAGCAACTTCGGATTGAAAACAACTGCCTGCATAGACCTTATGAGAACACTCTAGATATAAGGGCTATCAAAGTGAAGTGCGAGCAGGAACTTAAAAATCTCACTGCAGCATACAAGTTAGTGAATAAAGAATTTGAGTTGTGAAGACGAGACTGCTACTACGAAGTATTAACCTAGGCCTGAGGCTCAGTCTAGCTTATTTAGGCCTATATTAATTGATGAAAAATAGGCTAGTTACAAAACATTAAAGTGGTAATGACACGGCCAAAGTAAGTTTCTCGGTAAGTTTGGGTACACCTTGACATAAAGTGAGAGATTTCCCTACTAAATTATGTCCATAAATACCGAAAAACGACGTTTTGAATTCCCAATTACAGGCCAGGTTCAGCCTATTTTAAATTCGCAAGCGAAGAAACGTATGTGAACGCGTCTCAAAATGGTGACGTCTTTGGAGGCACGGTTAGCAACACTGTACCAGAGAGCTCACAATCATCGAATCATGTGCATGGTAACGCGTGTTTGCGCATACATAATTGCAAACACCGGTGCTAGGATAGCAGTGAGCGTGGCCTCTGACTACATTGTGAATTGTGCATGTCACGGTTACTGCTTAGTATTCGCAATAGCATCTTCACCAAACTGCTCATACAGTAAAGACGCGCTCGTAGTGGGGATGCGCTTGTTGTGGTCTGTTCATACATGTTCATAGCTGTTCTTTATAGCGCCCAAACCGCGTCTTTCTTGCACAAAAACAGAACTATTTTTACCCGCGCGCATATGCACGGGAACATATTGGCCAATGATTTGCTCCGATTCCCCACCATGGTCCGCGCCTTCCACTCTGTATGTTGGACTCTGTATTGTGATACAATCGTTTTCATGAGGTTGCTAAGTAGCGTGTTCGATTACTCGCCCGAGTTAACTCGTGTCTGGCACGACTACGTTCGATTAGCTAATGACGTCAGTGTTCGCGCTTACTCGCGCCAGGCCCAAGTGAGCGACCCTTCGAGTCGGTTACTTAGGTAAATATCCCATCGTGCTTTGGGAGAACATGGCAGCTAAACGAACAACATGCATTCGTGAACAATTTCTGAGCATGTAAATACAGTGGGGTAAACATGAAACTTCTGACTTGTGAAAAGTGGTTGGTGTCGGAATTAGTGAAGTCACTCAAGTGTTATTTCTCGAGAATTTTCTAAATGGGCATTGTTTCGAGTCTACGTTCATCGTACAAGCGAACCGCATGTAATACGTACGTACCAGAGTTCGCTCTGCCATCCAGCTACGGGCTCTGTCATTGGCTATTGTGAACCAACTTCTCCAATAATTACCGTAAAACGTTCGTTTATTTCACCCAACTGCGCATGACCATCGTAGCCCTAGCTCGAGGCTCGAGTAAGTCAAGGGAAGCAAATCGAACACGCTAAAGATAAGATAACTTTACCGAGCGTTACATTAGTTCCACACCTAGATGCGCGCCGTAGGGCGGGGTTTGTGTCGCCAATTGCGTCATAACAGTCAGGTGAGCTGTTGCGGCATTTTTCGAAATTGAATTTCGAACGCAGTTTTCCTTCAGTCGAATATCATTTATGCCGAATTGTACGGGTTTTTAATGGGGTGTGAGATAACATTTGTAAAATTCGAATCTAATCTTGCAATAGCCTACACAAAAGTTTTTGTGGCCGTGTCATGTCCACTTTAACCTTTGACAATCGGTAACGTGAACTATCCCAGCCAACATGCCCAGCTGGGCCCCAACTGGGTTTCAGCTGGGCTACTTGCTGGGCCCCAGCTGGGGCCCATCCGTGTTTGTCAGGTGTTCCCACGTGGGGCCCAACTGGGCTAGCCTTTCCCAGCTGAAGCCCAGCTGAAGCCCAGCTGTGCCCCGCTTCAATAACTGAAGCCTAGCTGGGCTTCAGATGGGAAAGGCTAGCCCAGTTGGGCACCACGTGGGAACACCTGACAGACACAGATGGGCCTCAGCTGGGGCCCAGCAAGTAGCCCAGCTGAAACCCAGTTGGGGCCCAGCTGGGCATGTTGGCTGGGATGTTCTTGGTTGCCATGACAACCATACATATCGGTACAACTTATCATGCCTAGGCTATTACACTTAAACTTTCAGATTTGTGGGATGCTTCCGTTAAGAGTTAAAGTGAATACAAAAAAGTATTTGACCCCCTTTCACCTTTGACCTTGGTTACCATGGAAACTACATATTTTGGTAGAACTAGTCTACCCTATTATACTTGTGAAGTTTCATGTAAAATGAAGGTTTTCTTTTGAAGTTTTAGTACAAAATAGTAAAAAAAGGTGTTTTTTGCCAAATGTGACCTTTGACCTCTGACCTTTGACCTTTACTTCTGAGGGTCTGGGAGACATAAGTTCCTACCCTGGGGTTCCCATCTACCAATTTTGAAAAGAATCGGTCCAGCCCACTAGGAGGAAATTAAAAGACAAAAAGGTTGTTTTACGAACAAATTATCACTTGAAAATTTTTTGTTGCACTCTATCACTTGACCTTTGCCCTCTGTTGCCATGGCAACCACATATTTTGGTAGGTCTAGATGCAATCATCATATGTGTGAAGTTTCGTGTCAGCAGGACGTTTTGTCTTGGAAATATAGCAGGAAAGGTGATTTCACTAAATTTGACCTTTGACCTGTAACCTTTGACCTTCACTTCCGGTTGTGTATTAAAATGCAATTGTCCCACCTAAGGTACCATCCCACCAAGTTTGAAGAAAATCGGCCCAGCCGTTTACAAGATATTAGGAAAACAAAATTACACATACACACACACACACACTCACCCACCTACACACACACCTACACACACGGACAGGTTTTGACCCCTCCCTCAGCCCTGGACCTTCAGTCACCCCGGGGTACCTCACCATGGGTTAGACCTCGAGACTAGTAACCTGGGAAAATTTACCGTTACCATGGCAACCATTGCGATTTAAGCTGGCATTGCCATATATAGCTCCACAGGCAAAGTGACTACAATATCTCATCCTCCTCACGGAGCGATGAGATAAAAATCAGGAACATGCTAAGTGATCAGAAAATTACTACCACTATTATATTAACTGGTCTTGATTCTTTCGAGGAAACTAAACAACGGAATTGAAAATATGCTAATACTTCTCTATTGTGACTCTTGACTAAATTAAAGATCAGCTGAATTGATGAAATTGTTTGTGACTGCTCGAACTCATGTCTGTTAATTATTTTTCCCCTTACATCTCTTGCCGACCCAGGGAGGAGCCTATAAGGGATGGGCCCCTCCTTTTGATTATTCACCGAGACTTAATTATATCATACGGGGTTCGTGTATTTGGATTTGTGTTGTGAGGTAAAGGATGAGCCTGAAATAGCCCCCCTTGAATATTCTCGTAGATAAGCATTATGCTTATTGTAATGTATTTGTTATTGGTGATGTGACGAAAAAGGGGGTGGAGACTGAGACCGTACCCCCCCCCCCCTCTAGGATCCGCGACTGGCCTAGGTGTTGATTCTTCACTTAGCCTGATAAGCATTATGGGTGTCACGAAATAGCGAGTCGAAAGCAACGAAGGATCGATATGTACAACAAGCAACCAATACAGTACTGCATTGATTATATTCAGGTATATCACATCGGCGAAAAAACGTGAAAGAACGATATTCTAAGCTTTAGTACGTACCAAAGTCTTCGAAGCAATTACGTAACGCTTAACTTCGGCTTGCCAAACGCTAGGTGCATCTTGAGAAGTCATAGGAACTTATCCTTTTCTATGCAAAAACACCATAGCATCGCCCATCTTGCTATAATCACACCTACGGCAGCGCCAATCTACGCATAGGACATAAGGCAGTCTGGTCTAGATCTGTCAATGTATATGCAATAGGAGTTATACATAGCTTTTATTGGGTCTAGCAGTCGGTGACAATAGATTATCACCTTCTTTGGTTTTGTATAAGAAATTGGACTTTGTCTGTGGCTAAAATCGACAGGTTTTGCAAGAAAGTTGTAACATTTTGGAAATAATGTTAGTTAGGGTCAAAATTACGGAAGAATTGAAAGATATGATATTGTTTCCCATTCACGTATAAAATTTGTAATATTGCATGTTCGTCGCCAAATCATGCAAAAGTTGAAGCTTCTCGGCGGCCGTGCCATCCTTCTAGGTCTTTTTGGTTCGAACGGTGGCTACCCACTTTCCCATGATCCCCTGTACATGTATATATATATATATATATATATATATATATATATATATATATATATATATATATATATATATATATATATATATATATATATATATATATATATATATATATATATATATATATATATATATATATCTATCTATATGGAAGTCCGTGGGCATAACATACACCCAAATGCCCACCGCTGCTTGTGTATATTCTCATTCTCAGAATTGGCATAGGGGTATATACTGTTCTTTTTGTCTGCACTAGTTCTTACTTAGGGTCCATTTATTTTCTCGCAAGGAGGACATGCATCGCTACCCTGGTGAAGAGGTCTAAGAGGAGGGGAAGGGTGGGGGAGTTTGGAATTTTTGTCGGTTTTCAATGGTGTCTAGATGCAAAATGGTGCAATATTTGTTGCTTTTATTAGAGTTTCTCCTAACCTGATTGAAGTAAAATTAGGGAAAACCTGTCAGATCATGTGAGAAATACGTGAAATCCGGATATAGTGGCGGTAATTTTACAAAACCTCTCAGATACCAGCACGAAACAATAAAAAGGGGACGTGTCCTGGCCGTAACACCGAACGTCTAGTGACGCTAGCTGCAGTGCCACTGTTAGCACTGTAAGCACACTTTGCGACTTCCGGTTGATCTCTGACGTTACATCGGCATTGCATGAATAGCCTGTAGGTGGAGATTCTTCAATTAGCCTGATAAGCATTTTGAGAAATAGTGCAGTCCAGCATCATTCATGTGTATCACGAGATTGCGAGTCGAAAGTAAAGAAGGATTGATATCTACAACAAGCAACCAACACAGTACTGCATTGATTATATTCAGGTATATAACATCGGCCAAAAACGTGAAAGGACGATATTCTCCTGAAGCTTTAGTACATACCAAAGTACGTTGGCAAACATGGACAGGGAGTGGTTACGATTTTCGTTACCACATTTTCTAGTTCACTTTTGGCGCAAAGTATGCATCCAGTTTTTAACGGCTTTTTCTTATTTGTCGAGGTCAGACCCTCCGTCTTGGGTTACGTCTGGAAGTGTAAAATAGATCAATTGGAGTCTCATGCCTCCAGCATATAGTATGGCTTCTTTCTGTTTTGGGTCTCTCACACCTTTCGCCGTAATCAGTAATTGTATTGACTGCTTCAATGTACAGCATCTTGAAGCTCGCGTCGTTGGGTCACCTTCGAATTGAAATTGGTTCAATGGACCCTTTCCTAGGGAAATCTTGATCATATTAGCCGAAAGTGACAAAGGAACTGTTGCAAATAACAAATATTTGGATTTCAACTACCCTCGTCGCCAGATTGTGGTGTATTTCACCGATAGAGAAGACACTGAAAAGAAGGCTTGCACAATTGTTCCGGAGACCCTGGCACGGATTCATCAAATGCCTCGTGAAGACAGACAAATGCTTCGTTCTAATACCCCTAGTTATGTAAATATCGTGGAGTTCCCCCTGGACCCCCGTCGGGGCATTGCCCTGGACCCCACCAGAATCTCTGTGACACCACGCGGTAAGTGAAAGTGGGAAGCGCATCCCATGGCGCCTTCGGCGCGGTTAGTTTATTCTGACCAATAGCATTTTGCCCCTCCACGTATTTAGGCCACAAGCCGCCACTGGTGATACCACATCATCAAAAGACACCGGCAGCTATATTGTTATTTTTGTCTTTTATAGAATTCCAAAATTTCTCTTGATTTGGATATATTTTGCCTAAATTAAAAAAGGACCACAAAATTTGGGAAACTTTTGAAATGTCATGGTAGAGTAGGCCTTAGATAACATTTTATAGCAACAACGATTCCGTCGTCGTGCAATCATTCTCAGATGTACCACCAGTATATGAAGAAAGTGCAGATTTTCATTAATCCACTAACCCTATAAATTTCCTTACAGGGAACCAAGAGTCCAAAGCTTTCTGCAACACAAGATCAATATCTACATTTTACTTGTTTGAAAGGGGCAAAAATGTCTGCGCGCATCATGCACCCCAATACGTCCACGATACAGTGCTGTTCACACTTGGAAGAAAAATCGGAAAACTTCCCTACTACTTACAATCCCGAGACATGCTATTTCCGGCTGTCTGAAGGGTCGCGATTTTTCAAAAATTTTCTGTACGCTTCGCGCCGACTGAAAATAGTCTTTCAAGCAATATTTCATATTTCAGACAGGGAACCATTGGCCTAGTGTACTCAACGCTCTTACACACCTTTCATCATATACCTTTCAACCCTGTCAGTTGAGTTGTCTGTGAAGATGGATTCTTTAGTTATTGAAGTGTCAAATTGTTATCAATGTTCAATGTTAAAAGTGAAAATTCGGAAACTTACCATTTGAGACACCAGTCATACAGTGGGGTTTTCCAAACTTTTCCTTTATAAAAGTCCTTTTAGCTCCATGCATATTTGTAATTATTAGTTTACAAAGGCAAAATTTTACGCGCCCTTCGCTCGCCCTAAATTTCAACCCTTCAAATTCAGTAAGTGGACCCTCATAAAGTAGTCAGTGGTAAACTTTCCGAGGCGCTATAGTGCCGTTTCCCAAAAATTTTCTTTAATATAGGCTTTTAATATTTGAATATTTTGTCTAAAAAAAGGCAACGAAGTTTCGGGAGCTTTCTGAATGCCACTGAGAGGCCTCAATCTGCAATACCTCAAATAACATTATGTAGCAACAACGACCTTCAGTCGACATGTTATTTCAGATATATGCTAATGGGAAACGCAGATTCTTCGATAGTCCCACAATAATTCAAATTTCCTTTCAAGAAACCCGCGCCATTACGTTCCTAAAACAGTAGTGTTCTCACTTAAGGAAAGTCAGATAATTGTACCTATTGGTCAATGGGGTAGGTTGAGTTGCTTCCTACGACACTGTGTGGGCAAATTTATTTGTTGCAGCTGCTGGGGGTCTCATTCCAGGGGTGGCGTCAGGATTTGCCCGACAGGGGGCAAAGCTCCCCGACAGGAATGCCAGAATTTCAAGGCACGACAAGCTGATGTTATGTCCCGGTGGGACGTGACTTTGTAAAATTTGAGGCGAAATTTGGGGATCTCTTTTTAACAGATACTTAAAAATCTGGAGTTTTTGAAAAGAAATTTGGCTGTTGTTAGTACCATCAAAAATTTTGGGTCGCTATATGAGAATCTGTCCTTCATATGGCAAAACTGAAAACGTTATATAGGCGACAGCTGAAATTCTTTTGAGGTTACGAGTTAAATCGAGGCGAGACTACAAGTTTGTCCGGGAAGTTTTTCCCTTCTTGAACGAAAATTTGAAAAGTAAGGGCTTATTAAAATGGAGAAGTTTTGGAACTTATAGGTTATAATGAATATTTGGCTTTTTTAAATTATATGACTTTCAAGAGCAAAATTAGGCAGTATGCTGGGTGATTAACAGAGTTGGCTTTGGTTATTAATTGTATGGAGTATCCATTGGAAACGGCAAATTTTGACACTTTTAACAATATGAAGCTTATATGAGGAAACAATTGTAAAGCTTATGATAGTTTGGGCGTTTTATGGAAGAATCTTACCTTCTCATGAGAAAAATTCAAGTAGGGGGTGATCTGTGGTTTTGTGGGGTTACTGAGTATCATCATGCAGATTCAGGCCCTCAGACCATGCTGGAACATTCTCCCGAGGAAAAAGTTTGGCTTCGCATATATTCGAAGTTTCATATTTTATGTTATTGCCATAGGCGTACGGGAGCGTTTCAGTTTGGGAGGGAGCAGAATTGTTTTTTGTCCGAAAAGTGTAATCCCCAAACGACCATCTAAGTCGAGCGCAAAGAAATTTTGAAAAATTGAGAACCCCCAGACAGCAGAAATGGCATTTCTGTGTTCGAAACTAGAATTTAAGAAGTCAGCTTTCGAGCTTTCTTTCGCAATACAATTTGCACTTCATGATGCTCCCCAGACGAAGAATAATTTACAAGCATGCTGTGTTCTGTTAAGTGATCTGTTCAAGTAGTAGAATGAGTCCAGCCAAGAGAGTTCATTGTTGCAAATTAACCGACCAAATTTTTAATCATGGCATGAGTGCTGTCACCTCAAAACACAATAAAATACGTTAAACACTTTTACTAATAACAGAACGGAAAAACATAACTAGGATGCTGTTGTCACCATGGAATGATTACGATTTTCTAAGGCAGTAAAGGCGACAGTTGAGTTTTGACATGATATGATCGGTATTTTCTGTCCGTGCAAATTAGTTAGATGAGGTTTTACGACCCAGTTTCCAACCTATTGGTCCAGGTCGAGAGTGTCATTAAAAACACTGCCTAGGGGATCAGTCTTTCCCTGAAATCAAATATCGTTTCTTTTCTTTTATTGACCTGTTACTCCAGCAAATTAACTCAACAATGCTGAACAAAGCTGCTAATTTCATCAGCATAATTGCGTTACTGGCAGGAAAACTCCACAAACTTTACATTCCCCACAGGGAAGGAGATATTATCCCAACTAACTTCAAGGTCAACATAACCGTTTGGAAAGCGGAGGGAAACCAAGCATTTCTTGTCAAAATGAGGAGATGATATAACCTTTGCTGCCCTCAAATCCACTTTTAAACACAAATCTTGCCACTCCCTTGACTGATATCTCAAGTTATACATTTCCGATTTGGAAAGAAGTTTTACCACATTGTGTAGATTTGGTTCCTCTTTCACATATGAAAAAATGTTTGCCCAAATTCCCCCTATAAGAAACTTTAAGGACTTCGTAGAAATTTCTCGACCGTACTTTGGCAAAAAGTGAAGTAAATTAAATGAGAACTTTAAAGATAAGAACGCACGAATAGCCGTCAACTCCATGTAACTTAAAATAGATGTATAGTTTATCATTTCACCTTTTAAAATCAAGCAAGGGGTTTTCAAAAATCTAGAATAGACTATATATTTAATAAAAAATGCACAACACCAATAAAAATCAGCAACAATTTTATTCTTGAATTCATAGAAAAGAAAAAAGTAAAAAAATAAATTCAGACCGATAATTAGCATTCTAATAACATACCCCTAAGGCTTCGCGATCTATTGTTTCGACCCCGGCCAATTCCAAGAGTCTTCCTCCTGCTTGGTTTATGCCGCTCACCAAAGATGCGCAATTCGTTGAGTCGAAGGTACTGAAGTTGGCGAGCGCAGAGTTACTTGCATTGAAATAAACACATCTGTTCGCTAAAGGTAGTATATAGTCAATGCCATTTGCATTAAAGGCAGGGCAGCATACAGCTGTAAGAGAAAAGTTAACTTAATGATTAAGGAGAATGCCTCATGGAGAAATTTTGCTGTTCTTTCGAAGGCTGTTTCAAAGCTAGGTGAGATTTTCAGTTTTACTGCAAGCTTTGTATTAAAGTTTGCTTTTCTGAATCTTTTGGAAATAACCGAATTTACCGTTTGATAGTCTTTGTCACAAATGCAGTGTTTAAAATGGTTTGCGGAATTAACTATTTGATGAAGGTCTCATGAAGGCCCAGCTTCACTGTAAAACTTTACATAAATTTCGTACAGTTCCCTATACATTTTAGTTTTTTGAGTAGCAACTCATTTTTAGTGGAAGAGACCGTACTTTCACACCGCAGGTCCCTCAAAAAAATCTCCAAGGATACATGAGACGTCACATTCCAAGCTCCCTCTACCACGTTTAACTAACACAGAACTTAGCCATTACGTCAACCATAATGTGAAGCTCTCACCGTGACCGATGGATCTACGAAAACCGGCTGATTATGTGATTCGAATCGTGCTTCCTTTCCACACGTTATCAATGCTAGGATAGATCTGATTTTTGTACTTTGCCCACCATTTTCAGATGGTCTTCTTACTAATCGAAACAAACCATTCATCTCTGGACTTCTCGACTGATTTTTCAGTGATCCTACAGAGGTTAATTTAATGCCTTGGACCTTTCTGCTACAAAACGGCGTTTTTATTTTTTTTTTTTTTTTTTTTTGTGTGTGGTTATTTTTGTTAATTTTATTTTTCACAAGTAGCACTCGTTTTTGCAAACGCAGACGCTAGTCTGCCTCTCGGTGTTTTGGGGCGAGTCATGCTGTTTTCAGTTTTTGTGTGTTATTCATATCCAATTATCCTTTGGTTGCTACTTTCAACAAACCTTCAAGCACTTAGCACTCTTTTTCACATATACGCTGGTGTAAATTGGGTTAGTTTTTTATTTAGGTGGAGTTTTACGGCCCAGTTTCCAACCTATTTGTTCAAGTCGAACCGGCCACGGCCTTTTTTCCAGTTATGGCTCACTGGCTTGTTTTCCTACTCCATTGCTTACATGCGGAGCACCTCGCACGACGGCAGTAGGTTCCAATTTTAGAGTAACTCGACCTGGAAAGGGAACCCGGACCTTCCGCGTAAGAGGTGGATGCTCTACCGCTAGACCAAACACGAGGTGTACATGGTTGATGGATTAATCGTTTATTCAAACTGGTTTCTTAATTTGAGGAGTAGACCTCCGGTGATATGAGCTGATGGATATTACAATTAACCCTGTACCGTTGTGCTCGGATCGGGGCATATTTGCGCGCCTCGGGAGTGGGCGGAAAAGCAGACGTAAGCACGCCCCGCATCAGCTTCCGTGGGCTATTGATCCCGTTACCTTAAACTATTGTCTCTCTCGTTGTTGTGGCCGAATTTTCGGGTAGCTACTCGCAGTTTCTAGCTCCGCGTGAATAGTAAAGATGGGTGGAAGCCGCGCTCTTCGTCTGGGTCCATAAGGACCCAAACAACGGTAAAGGGTTAAAATAAGCCTGTGGAGTGTGTTTACTGCAAAGCTGATGCCGCTGTCTCTGTGTGTGCACAGCCCCGTGGTGCAGATACTTTAGATTTACTCTGTACCGTTGTGTTCCATCGGGGCATGTTTCCGCCCCTCGGGAGTAGGTGGAAAAGCAGACCTAAGCACGCCCCTCATCAGCTTCCGTGGGCTTTTGATCCCGTGGCCTTAAACTATTGTCTCTCTCGTTATTGTGACCGAAGTTTCGGGTAACTACTCGCAGTTTCGAGTTCCGCGTGAAATAGCAAAGATGGATGACAGTCGCGCTCTCCGCCTGAGTCCAAAAGGACCCAAACAACGGTGAAGGGTTAAACACATGTTTCTTCGAAAAGAGCTGTTCAAGGGAGTGTTGTAATGACTCGAGTCAAAGATGTGACTCGGGTCTTATTTGAGTACTCGATTCTGACTCGATTCCCAAACTCACGGGGCTTCACTCTACTCAAGTCACCACTTGCCAAAGACTCAACGTGACTCGAGTCAACATAAAATAAAATTTGAAAGACTCGACCTGACTCGAGTCTTTGTTCACAATGACTCGAGTCACACCCGAGAGTAATAAACGAGAAACTAAAATTTGTTTTCATCATGGGACGCAAATCATTTTATTACTTCTTTATCCATATGCGCTCCTATCTGTACATAGGGTGATCCTAACCTACAGCTCTGGTAAGCATGTGTAGCGCCGTAAATTTCACGGGATAGCTCGTACAACAAACTTCTCTCAGCTGAGTGTCCTGAGCCTAGTACTCGTGGTAGGGTGCCAGTTTCCCTAGACCTCAGTGTCTAGCCTCAGCTAGTGACTGACTTCGTGAGCCTAGTATACTACGCTCCACAGATATATGACTGATTTCCCTCGCCCCTGTAATAGTATGTGATATTTTGACTTGAAGTAGCTGAAGGTGTGACGACAAAATTTCATTTACATAAATGCCTATTCAGTTGGTAATATCTGTTATTCGTATCCAGGATTTAGCTTGGCGAAATCAGTTTGTTTACGGGAACACTTATGTGGCTGCTGATGAACCACAATTTAGGCCTATAATAATTATCACTTGTTTACGTAACATTGGGGTCTTGGTGTCGTGTAACTCGTAGCAATGGTGTTTATATGTTCGCAGCAAGATTAATTAATAGGGGGTGTAGGGTGTATCATAGGTCTTTATGATGAGGTGATGTGCGAAAGCATACTGCCTGGTTTGTGTTGTACATGTATGGCTTGAGACTCGATGAAGGCTTCATAGTGTGGCGTAGGCGTTTAGGTTTCTCAGCTCAGTGTTCTTGTATGACAAACATATTATTAGATGAATTATGTTACTGCTCAATGTGTAAAGTTTAATATAGTGCTTACTTACAGATAATATGTTCATTTTTCTTCTCATTTAGGGTTGTGAAGTCATATTTCACTTCAAAGTACAAGTGTGGACATCAGTCACCTTCTTAACCCCCATCCCCCATAAGCGCATGAGGCGGGGTTTCAGGGGGCACTCGCCCTCCCCATTCGGGTGAAAGGAGTTGGTCTATTTGGGCAAGGCATGGGCAAAACATGATAGACAGTGACATTGTTCGGGCAAAAATGCTCTTGCCCCCTCATAGATAATTACCCCTGTACGCCTATCCCCCTCCCCTCCTCGAAAAAAGTGTGCAAAGGACTGCTTTTGAAAATGATCAACTTATCACACCATGGACTCGAGGATAACTCAACATGGAAGAGATCAGGTGACCTGGAGTGACACAAAGGAAATAAACACATTCTGACTAAGGTACATGAGTCACAAGACCACTCGAAGCTTTCGAAAGACTTGAAGTGACTGGACTCGAGCTGAGGGAAGACTTGACATGATTCAACTTGACAGGAAACGACTCGCAATAAACTTAAATAGCTGAGTCAATCACAAGATGATTACCTGTACTTATTTCCTGACATGCAGTTGTATTTCCTGCAATAGATTCAAATCCAGCACGACAATTACATACGGCTGCCCCATCAGAGTTGGCTGTGCAAGTTGTGCTTGCATCGTCACAACCGTCTACGTTTGCAGTGCATTGATCTAGAAAAAGAAGAAAATCAAATGTTATCCAAACGAAAAACGTCTGTGAGATAGGCATACAAATTCCCAAAAAGATATTAAACGTTGGTACCCAATTGTTCGCATTTAGCATTATCAGTCCGGGTAGTATTACAAATATTAACATTTATGACGCCGTCGTGCACCCTCGTAACAGGTTACAGATGTACAAAAGGGGTGGGTTTATTTATAAAAATGTTGCATAGCCTCCTTTTTATACTCAATGGAACCACCAACGACTATTACCTTTTCGCGACCTTCGTCATCGACTGGCCCCTTTCCCCTTTCCCGCTACTAATCTTCTAGAGAGGTTGATCCTGCAGAACATACAGTCGTACGGTCTAAATATCTAGTCATAAATCTACTTGAAAAGGTACACAGTTATTGTGATTTTTTGTTTACTTTTCCCCTTACAGTTAAAATTTTCATTAAACTCAAACTTGACAAACCTTATATCAAGAAAGGTTTCAATTTTCCAAAGAATCTGAAATTATTGATAAAATTGTTACTTAAAGCATCGTTCTGAAGAAAACACCGCATCAAAATATTCCCAGTACACGCACCCTTCAGAAATATATAAAATAAATTGGCACTGAAGGACATATCTCCCAAATCGTTTCCATACGTTTCCAATTCATTGCCAACTAAAACTAATAATTCACCAGTCAATTGGTATCTTGAAGCTGAATTATAAATTTTCATAAACTGTACCAGTGCACAACTAGTAATGACAAAATACGACCAACAATCACTTTACGTATGACGTCACATAAAACTATGTAGGTAGCTTTATACATTGTGTCAAGTTTTATATGGCCATATCGAGCAACATATATCTTGGTGAAATGTCATTCCAAGTATGCAAATAAAGTTTTATATGGCAAGTTCGAGCCAGATATAGCCTAATTACGTGGTGAAATGCCTCTCCAGATAATCAAATAAAGTTTTATATAGCCATTTCAAGCCAGATATTACTTCATGGAATGTCACTCCAGATATGTGAGTAAAGTTTTATATGGCCATATTAACTCAGATATAAATTGATGAAATGCTAATGCAGATATATAAGTACAGTTTTACATGGCCATAACAAGCCAGATATAAATTGAAGAAATGCCGGTTCAGACATGTAAATAAAGTTTAAGATGGTCATATCAAGCCATATATAACTTGATGAAATGTTTGTGCAGATATGTGAGTAACTTTTTATATGGCTATATCAATCCAGAAATAACTTGAGGAAATGCCGGTCCAGATATGTAAATAAAGTTTCATATGGCCATATAAAGTCAAATATAACTTGATGAAATGCTGGTCCAGATATGTTAGTAAAGTTTTACATGGCCATAAAAAGCCAGATATAACTTTATGGATTACCAGTTCAGATATGTAAATATAGTTTTAGATGGCCATATGAGGCCACAAAGTTGTTGAATATTTTGTACTGATATATCAATTCAAATAAAACGAGATGAAATGCCAGTCAAGATATGTAAATAAAGTTTTAGATTGCCATATCAATTCAGATATAACTTCATGAAATGCCAGTTGAGATATGTAAGTCAAGTTTTACATGGCAATAAAAAGCCAGATATAACTTGATGAAATGCAGTTCCAGACATGTAAAAAAAAGGTTTATATTGCCACATCAAGTTAAATGATACTTGAAGAAATGCCAGTTTAGATATATAAGTTAAGTTTAATATGGCCAGAACGAGCCAGATTTAACTTGACGACATGCTGGTCCAGATATGTGAATAAAGTTTTAGATTGCCATATCAAGCCAGATAAAACTCTATAAAATTCCAGTCCAGATATATAAGTAAAGTTTTACATGGCCATAACAAGCCAGATATAGCTTGATGAAATGCAGTTCCAGATATGTAAAAAACTTTTAGTTTTCAATATCAAGTACGATATAACTTGATGAAATGCAAGTCCAGATATGTAAGTAAAGTTTAACATGGCCATAACAAGCCAGATGTAACTTGATGAAATTCAGTTCCAGATATGTAAAATAGTTTTAGATTGCCATATCAAGCCGGATATTACTTGGAAAAATGTTTATCCAGATATGCAAATAAAGTTTTAAATGGCCATATCAAGTCAGATATTACTTGATGAAATGCTTGATATGTGAGCAAAGTTTAACATGGCTATTACAAGCCAGATATAACTTCATGCAATGCAGTTCCAGATATGAAAAAAAAAATTTAGATTGCCATATCAAGTCAAATATTACTTTATGAAATGCCAGTTTAGATATGTAAGTAAAGCTTTACATGGCCAGATGTAACTTGATGAAATATTTGTACAGATATCTAAGTAAAGTTTTATATGGCTATATTAAGTCAGATATAACTTGATGAAATGCCAATCAAGATATGTAAATAAAGATTTAGATTGCCATAACTAGCCAGATATAACTTGATGAAGTATCAGTTCAGGTATGTAAATAAAGTTTTATATGGCCATAACAAGCCACATTTTACCAATTAAAACACCATGTTAGATATGGAAATCAACTTTTATATGGCCATGTTAATATTTATTGGTTTAATTTGTGTACATTTCCTACAAAAAGACCTTCTTTGGAAGCTGAATAAGTATCAGAAAACAAAACTCATAACATTCAAACCATATTCAGCCACAGTATATTAACATATGCAACTAAGAGCCCTGATTTTCTTTTTTATAATTAAGGAAGTAAAATGTGAATAGTCATAGAACCTTCAACAAAATTTATGCTAGAAAATTGCCCCATACGGTAATTTAAACCAACAATGCAGTGTAAACATTTAAAAGTAGGAATTTCAAAGCAGTTTCGTTCTCGATTTTTAAGCTATTTAACAATTTCAAATACTTAAGTCAGTGTAATGCGATGGACACTTCGCTAAACTTTGTTACAGATGTTAAGATAGTCCCGAACATTTTACTGGCTAAGCAAGGTGTGCGATACGCTTTACGAAAAGGTAGCACACAAAGAGGTAGACATATTTGGTCCAGAAATTGCTTGGACATAATCCCTATTTAGGACATATATGCACCATGTCCGTCCCATGTAAAATTTCAGCCATATCAAACTTGATATGGGCCATATATTCCTTTATGTTATTTCAAGTTATATCTGTCCAACCTTTTTAAAAGCCAAATGAAAATTCCATATCTGGACCAGATATGGGCCAGATATTTATTTACATATATGGCCCATATATTCATTCTGGGTAAGGGCAAACAAAACCCTTTATCGTCAGGTACCTGCTTTGCTACGTAAAACTTAACGGAACTTTTTTTAGATGAGTTAAACTAAAAAGTACCACACACCCAAATGTTGAATTATGTTGCATTGTAATTGGTTTCAATTCTTCTCAAGATCACTGATGTATAGATAAGTCTTAACTCTCAAGATACCGGCAACCAAAGTATCGACCTGTTTTGCATTTTGTGGCAAAGACACAATATTGCTTACAAACAGTAACCTTAAAATGCAGCCCAAATAAGAAAAGTAATGTCTGAAAAATATGTTTTGATTTTAGAGACATTCTTTTCTTTAAAATGTTGAAAAGTTTTCAAATCCTCCCTTATTGGACTGTTACTCTAATTTCATGTTCCTGTATATATACTTACCAATGCAATTAGTGTCAGTGTCTTGAACACGTGAGCCTAAACATTCACAAGTGAAACTTCCAAAATTATCCTCGCACTCGGTCGTGGCACTATTGCAATCATCAGTTCCAGCTGTACACTCGTCTATGTCTTTAGAAAAGAAAATAGGAACACACATTCATCCTTCCCAATCCATTCACTCATGTTCTGAAATATTTTTACCATATACCTATCGAAACAATTTGTTAAAATTACTTTATTCTTTTCATAGGAAAGTCTTTTCCAAGTGTCCATCATTAGACTACTCGCTTATAAACAAATAAAAACTAAAACGTTAGCAGATCCCTAGAACGGCCTAAGATGAGAACCAAACGTTACTCATGGAGGAGTTCTACTTTCCCAAAGAACACAGAACGATATGGCCACTCTCTTTTCTTTCTGAACTTCAAGACATTAGTCCTTCATTCGCGACCGCGTGCCCCGCCTGCTAAACTGACCTAAAAAACAGATATAACACACATTTTAGATAAATTCCCTACTTCTAAATTTTTGTCCCATATTTAACTCTCGCTCTTTAGTCAAATTGTAGCACCAAACATTTCCTAGAGGAGATTTGGTCCCCCAAAAAGGTTCGAAGCCGAAAAATATTAACATAACCATTTCTTTTGCTCAAGACCTCTTCGGCGGTGGTTTATCTGCAGATACCTATCCACATTAGATTACTGACTTTCTAAAAAAAAGTCGTGAAGACCTCGAGGCCAATTTTGTTTATGACCTACTAGTTTGTTCAAGGAAAACTACAAGTCGAAGGGCCAGATTTTCCAAGTGTAGAAAAGTTCGTTATGGGGAGTTTCCACGGGTAATAAATGTTAATCAACATTTTCCAAGACCGTCATCTTGAGGTCACCACAGGTGAAAAGGGATTTCCCTAGAATTCCCATCATCTTTATCTGAGGTAACCAGAGGTCGAATAGGGAAAGTACCTAGAAATTCTCCAATCCGCCATCTTTGGGTCACCAGGGGTCAAAAGGCATATATCTCTAGAACTGACAAGAGTGACAAAGAATCAAAATTTTTCTGTTTTTAATACTCAAATGCGAAAAATTCAAAGGGAGTAACTAAACATTACTAAGAGTTACTTCCTTAAAGAAGCCACTTCTACCGAACATCGACAAAATAACTGGCCAACCTCTTTACTCTCAACTCTCTTGAGGTTTATCATAGACCATTTTCCAAATAGCAATCACAAAGAATTGTGGAATAGCGTTTTAGTAACTGAAATTGCAAAAAGTGACATTTGAAAGAAGACAAAATGTTTATCCCATAATCCATTGTAATTGCTATTTGGATAAAATTCTTTTTCCAGTCTGTTCTTCACTGCTCGAAAGAAACAAATGCTACACACTTTCTTAGCAAAAACAACATGATGTGCTTTTGGTATCAAATTCATACTCTGACGAAGTTAGTGATCAATTTTGCCCTAAAAGTAATGTGAATGAAGTTGCAAGCAAGACTTCAAACATCTTGAAACAACTTTAGCTTTTTCATAGTTATGGTAATAGAGCTACTTGATAGTCGTGCGAAGAAGTGGTTTGACGCGGGGCGACACAGGAAAAGGTGTGACTAATAAATTGTTACATATTTTAAAACAGTGTTATATACCAATTAATTGCATAGTGAGTCTAACGTCACTTCGTTTTATCTGTCAAATGTTTTTTCAAGGATTATTTTCTAAAAGAAGAGTTCCATACCGTTAACCATCTTGATTAGTAAACAGCTTTTGCAAACTACATGATGAAAGGTTGTACCATCTAGGTAACTAGAGATACCAAAAATGGTTCACGAGAATACATTAAGAGCGCTGCCAAGTTTTGGGTACTCTGTATCTACTCAGGAAATGAAATGATCTTGAAACTTCTCTCAGTTCCATTACAAAATATACACAGCTTTGTAAAGATTTGTATCAATTTGCGTTTGGTAAATAACTAGCGCTAGAAAAGGCTGTAATTAAACAGAAGACTGATTTGCTTTAACCAATGGTTAATTTTTATACAAATATTTGCGTAATTGCAGTTATGCGCAACAAGAGTGGCAACAGCCGCGACAAAGGCGCTGTTTAACGCTAGTTTAAACCAGAGTACTTAGTCTCTTGGTTGTCCACTTTTTCACAGAATCTCTCAGAAAACATATCATGTCAATCGTACAATTTATTTAAGTTCAATTACTTAGGACTTCAAAAAGGACTTCTTAAAGGTCGCCGGAAAATACAATTTCACAAATAGTCTACGGAAATTCTCTATTGGCAAGGCTCTTTGATTGACATTAAATTAAAAAAACATAAAGCTCTTATGACATCATTTGCAGAAAGGGTGTCCGGAATAAAAGGATGAGTTTTAGACAGTTGTGAGCGGGCCTAGAAATAGAAGATTGGGAGAATTGTAACTACGGGGTGATGAATAACTGCTTTTAATGGTCCTCTTGAATGGTAAACACTGGAGGTGATACTTAACGAAAGTTCACAAAACAGCTTTATGTTTCATTTAAACGAATGTACTTCGAATTGCATCTAATTCTGTTATGGGGGGTATTTAACTAAACACCACTGCAAATAAAGTGTTTATCTAATTTCTGGGCATACACAATACAGTTTTCCTTTCAAAGAACTCTAAAAGTGCTTTGATGTCTCACTAGTTTCGCAAAGTCGAGAGTATGAAATCTGAAACTATTATTTAGTACAATTGAACTTTCTTTTTATTAAAACGAACAATAATGATTTGGAAAAATGAGTAAAATAACACTGAACATGTGTTGTCTGATTCTCATTTATTTTCGCATACAAGAGCTTCATTTATATTGAACAGTTATATGAGACTTAACGAGCATATGTTAAAAAGAGTTGAAACCCTGAAATTTTTTAAAAATATTTAGGTAAGAGAAAAACTTCGAGACTGTTCGAAAGCATTACGTCTTCCTGAAAACCAAACCTGATGCAGAAGACCTACAACAACAGAATTTTTAGTTTTTCTCAGTTTACCCAATCCGTTTTGATACCAACTCTTATCAACAGAAATAGAGGTATCGTCCAATTTTTTCCAGGCGTCCGAAAGGAGACTACTTTTACATTTTCTGTTGACTGACAATGATGTGGCAGTATCGAAAAAAAGCTTACTGCCGAATGTAGCTAGTGGCAAATCTCTTTTGTCTGAACTATCTAACCGCCCCTCCTACGACTAACCTTATTCCATTCATATAACTTCACGTGGATGCAATAACTGGTGAGAATCATGTTATTTAACAAGGAGGCGAAAGGGGGAAAGGTCCCCTTCAAAAAAATCATCTGTGTAGGAAATTTAAAGTTTGGAAAAAAATCTTTGTACCCTGCAAAGCTTTTGGCTTGCCCCATTACCGTGTCTGCCTACGGGTCAGGTGAAGATGTAAAAACAAAACAGAATCTCTGCACTTCTGGTACGGAGGTTACCATTTTGAGACAAAGTAATTGAGTGACAAAGTCCCTTCCACTAAAATTAAAATAGGGTACTGAATTTTCGGTTGGGCAAAGTAAGAAATAATTTTAAATGAGGGAGTTACAATTGTAATCATGTTTCTTTTTAGCATAGAAATGTTTGAAAGAACGTAACCCCCTTCCCCTGCACATTACCACGAGGCATCTGGTGATGTAAACCTATTAATGAAAGAATGGATGTGATGTCTCAGTTAAAATTCTTCTTTTGAAAAAGTAGTACTTTTCAAATCGATTGGGAGGCAGAACTTTATCTACTTAATCGGACATATATAAGAATAATTCGCACAGGATTAAAGATGAAAACTATTTTATGGATGCAGTACACTTACTTGAGCATTGGTTCGGAAGCCCCAAATTCTCGAAGCCATCTCTGCATGGACACGTAAAACTTCCGACGTTGTCTAAACAAGTGGTTGTACTGACATCACAATTATTTGTAGCAGTACTCAAACATTCGTTTATATCTGTGAATAAGGCAAAGAAAAGACTATGAAAGGTTTGCGGACATGTGAGCTCATTTAAAAGTTTTTTCATCAGGCGACTTATCCTGATCAACTTTAATACATGCCGTGATTTTGCCTCTAACGAATTGGACAAAGACAGCCCAGAAGGTCAAATATAGGATAATGTGAAATCTGACTTTGTCATATATTCTGTGCCTTCAAGGGATAAATGCTTGCCTTTTGGACACATGGTACAAAATGCAATTATTGCCAATTAGCACATACGTGACTGTTCTGCAAGCTTACATCAAATGAGGCATTACTTTTGTTTATTTTTTGGTATATCTGGTACTGTAAATCATTTTATAAGATGTTAAAGCTGAATGCAACAAAAGTGAAAGTATGGCATTTGATTTCCTCCTTGATGCAATACGATGTAATCAGGCAGGGACTTGAGACTTTAAAAAGTAGGAAGGAAAGTTTCGTCATGACAAATGAGTGACACCTTCATTGATCACTGACACAGACGCTCGACATATCTCATATCCATACACTCAGACTGAATCACCCCAAAACAGGAAATATTTCCAAATTATTTTAAAACAATCTCATATAAGTTTGTTTGAATTTTTTGAGTATTTGCTAAATGCTATTAAAATATATTTCTAACATTTCTAGGATTGCAAATATATTTCAATTTTTATGGAAAATTTAATAATCTGAAAAAAAAAATAGGGAAATTTTTGCAACTCAACATTAAATACATATAATAAACTACAGGAACCGTTATAAAAATATTTTTGTTTTTACTGAACATTGATTTGTTCACAAAAATTTTTCTTAATCATGAGCTATACCACATTTTCACAGCAGAGATTACCACCTCAGTGCATGTTCTTCTTTGAGGAATCTACAGCTTTCCATCAATAGGGAGACACGTTTGAAGTAAGAATCGCCATGTGTCTGAACTTTACCCAATTCCAAAGTGTTCCATGGGTTCATTTTCTAAAAAAAACTGGTTCTCGAAAGGTTCTTGAAAACTTTAAGGGTCTAATATTTCGTAATTGAAATCACATCCCGTGTAAGTGTCGCCTTAACTACCAGACCAAAAACCACTTCATCTTTTATTTTACAGGCTGTTTTCTTGTGAAATTCGGTGAGATTAGGAAAGGCAGATTCAAGTTGTTCTGTTTTCTTTTTTCCTCAAATTATGTCATAATTATGTAGAAAGACAAAAGCACCTCTACTGTGCTAGTGTTTTTTGGCAATTTTTTTTTTCGATTTAAATTTCAATAGACATTAAACATTGACGCTACACTGACGTCATCCTTTGGCATGAAAATGGAACACTGGCTCACACAAACGAATTCGCCCTGCACGTGTAGCGGACTATGCGCGTATTAAACTGGTTGACAAATCAGCTGTTTGCATTTGTCGGTGTTGGCTTGTTTTGCCCAAGAAGACGAGCTTATATACTTTCCGCTCGGTTACTTCATATTTACCAAGTAAATTCTTTCACATTATATGCAAAATACTTTTGGCATATAATAATATAATATAATTTTAGACTGGTTGACAAATCAGCTGTCGGTGCATTTGTCGGTGTTGGCTTGTTTTGCCCAAGGAGACGGGCGTATATACTTTCCGCTCGGTTACATCATTAGCACAAGGTAAATTCTTTCATATCATATGCAAAATATATACATTTTAATTCTATTTTTCAGGGTTATTGCGTTGTCTTATTTTGGGATGATTCTGCCCGAGTTAGAAACTTTCTGATATTTTATTTATTATATTCATATTTGTATACTTATATATACTTTACTACTCGACTATATAGACTATATATATGATTTACTGAAAACCCTGTTCTCACTTCTGAGTACGATACATAGTAGACTCACTTGAGCAAGCAGTTACTAGTCCCTGTCTCTGAAAGCCAACCCTGCATGGACATGTCCTTGTTCCATTGGCGTTCAAACATGTCGTGGATGTTGTATCGCAGCCGCCATTGTTTCCATCAGCACACTCATTAACGTCTGTTTTAAAAAGTTATATTAAAATTAGCAAGTGCAAAAAGCAAGAAAGCATTTCTTTTACACTTTAAAGAAGACAGGGGTCCATAAGTTTTTCAGTATCCTATAGCTTGAGTACCCATTCTATTAAGTTCTGACTTTAATACATTCCTCGTCACCAGTCACAAAATGAAAGCACAGCTAGACTGGAGCAAAGTTAAAGAACGCACTCATCAAACAGTTATTTTGTTGTACTTGGTTGCACTTCAGGAAATAGCTCCATTTGGAATCATTAGCTGTAGGCTGCTTTCCATAACAGTTAAAAATGCATTTGACCCTTCGAATTTCCCAATTCAGATGTTACATACTTAGTAAAGAGCAAGGGCAATCGTCAAAAACATATTTTGAAACAATTGCGAAATTCAGTTTAACTTTGATGTCTATTGGTGTTCTTTCATGTTATATCAGGGCCAAATGACATTAACATTCTGTTAACAGATTCGTTGTGAACCAACCGATTTGTTCTATAGCTAACGCGGGTGTATGCAACTTGTCCGTTCAGGCTATAAACACCAGAGGATTGCCCATTCTATCAGTGTCATGCATTATAATCACTGTAATTTTATCTTTCAACGCACCAATTCTGAAAAGCTGATTTGTTTGTACAAATTACACAACACTTTGGCTACTACTTACAAAACTTCCTCACAGCTTGCCTAAAAGTAACTAAACACTCTCCTGCTAACCTACATTTTGTACATTTGGCATATTTAAGTACCTTGGGCTTGGTGTAACGGTTGCTAATTGCTGGGAGGAATTGAAGGTTACGATTCTTTTACAGGAATATTTACGTAATGTGATGTAGAATATTCAAAATAAACCTACCAAGCAGTTAATCCAAATGTTAATGTTACCGTGAAACGGTATTATCTACTACAATACTCCAAGTTGTGATAACTGAATCTTTCCTTTTAATTAATTTAAACGGTTCTCCTCTGTAGAGTTCAAGTCAAAAGATTTTTCAAATTGTTTTTTACTTAAAAATTCAACCTGAATGTCTAGGGTTTTCTTTCTATTGGGAACATGGTAATTATGCAGGCACACATCTTCGACAGTCTAAATGGTTCTCACTGACGTCACAAATATGCGTTACCAACCGCCATGTTTGAGGTCAAGCTTCTACAAACCGGGGTTGCACTCGAACATGGCTGAAATAATCCACTTGAAAAGCATCTTTGACGTCACATGAGAACTTTCTATTGTTGAAACAAAACAGAGAGTGGGAAGTGCTTCCGTGTGTTGTTGCTTACAACGTCCAATTGGTGTGGTTAAACACAGGCAAGTCACTGCAGCTTTTTTCATGCCTTTGCCCAGACACGTTTACAAATACCTCAAATGTAGAGATGAAAGCAAAGTGTTTTTGAAAAGAAAAAACGGTTAGAAAGAAAACTGAAGCCAAATTGGAACTAGCATATACCTTTTACACGCTGTTAACAGGATAACCTAGCTATTGTAAATTTAAGAGATCACTTAAACGATCAGTTTACTCACGCCGAGTTAATAACGCCCCTGTTTTAACCACCTTGAAATTCAACTTACCTACGCATGGTCCTGTGGTGCCTGAAAGAGTGTAACCAGATGGGCACTGACAATTGCCGTTGTTACATTGGATTACTTGAAGAGGGCCACTAGTGCATGGGTTTGGATTGCAAGCATCACCTAAAAAGACAACAAAAAACTCCAGATGCTGAGTGATTTCTTGCCGAAAGACAATGGGGTTTAAATCTTAGTATCTTGAGCAATTGCATTAACCATTCATTTTCAAAGCTTTCCTGTTTCATCTACCATGACCTCATGTAGCCTTTGAACATAACCCAAAACGAGAATGCAAACAAAATAATTTAGGTTTCCATGATAAAATAATGTTGACTGACACCTTCTAGTCATTCGTTAAATTCTATCTCAATGCGTCGATCTGAAAATGCCTCATTAGCTAGTTTTTTTTACCCTGAGGTGACCTTGAAGATCTGGTGACTCCCAAAAGTTACCTCAAATTTCTACAAAACAAAAAGCTCCTTTTGAGCTTCCTTTCATTTGAACAAGTCAGTTTCAAGGTTTTCGTACTTTTAATTCTAGTGACTCCAAATGACCATTTATCACCACAAGGGGCAATACGAATCTTTCTCTCGAAAAGAAAATCCATAAACCGAATAAGAAAACCACCGATAATTCCTGTATTGAGATACCGTGTTTACAAGGAGAATTCCAACACATGTACACTCACACTGCATTAATACGTATTTCTAACTTATAATGGGCCTTTATTCGTTTACTGGTCAGTGTTTCTACCTGAATCTTGTTTAGAAGTAAACATATTGTTACATCATCCTTCCTTCCAAAATGCTTTATCAGGATAAAAAGGGATTGGATTCTAATAACACTATTTTCCGTTCATGATGTACGGGTAACTTATGCAATCGAATCGGAAATAAAATAAGATACAGTTATGTTTAAAAAAAGATATGCTTTTCTTGACTACTTGGTGAAGCCGAATCGTTCTCTTGGAAATGTTATCATTAAAGGCAAGTAAACTCTTGTAATTGAATTGTCCTTAAGTGCAATGAAACAACAATAACCTCTGTAGGAAATGCCCTCAGACAGTCAAATGAGCATTGTAGCAGATGCTAGCATTGCTGTAGAATTAGTTTACTTTCAGATATTACTTCATATATTGCTTTCATGCCTACTTGCGTACGTATGAAAGGGAAGCATTGGACCATGCCCCCTCACAGATGCCAATTTTTAAAGATCCTAAAAATATGTACTTTGGTAACACAAATGTTACCTCCAAAGGTAGTGTGTTTATGTGACACCAAATTGCATGTAAGGACACCCAATTTCTAAAAACATTTCGAAGGGGAGGGATTTTCTCCCGAACGCGCACTCAGTAATGCCATTTTTTAAATTCTAAAAATACGCAAAATTGTTAAATTCCAAATTGTAAAAATGTAGCATCTGCGCATGGCATCAGATTGCATGTAAGGACACCTCTTTCACAATTTTCCTAAAGGAGGAGTCCATCACGTAGACTCGTTCCACGGCCGGCATAGACCAATTGAGAAGGGCAAGAGCAGGGGTCGGGTGCAGTGAACAGTAGTTTGCAATTCAACATGCAAAAGATGTTTCGATAAAAATCATGTATTATCGGGAGTACGGGCGGCCAAAAAGGCAATTTCATCAATTCAATGGATTTTCATTTAGAGTCACAATAGAGAACCATGAGTATATTTTCTATTTTGTTGTAGTTTTACCCCGAAAATATGTATGACCATTTAGTCAAATGGTAGTGGTACATTTTATGTGATACTCTTCTGATAACTTAGCTCGCTGCTAATTTTTTTAGTATTACAAAAGAAAGCTTTAAATATATACTATTTAAGTTTTCTTTATCGGTCTTTAGCGTAAAACGCAATTTTAGGCCATCTGAGCAGAACACTTTGCAGTTTGCGAACTCACCTAAAAGTGATAATTTTTTCAAACAACATTGAGAATGAAGCGACTGTTTCGTATTTGTATAAGTCTGGAAAATGTTATTTTCGGCCATCTGAGGGGTCTGAAATTTTGAAATTTTCTGCACGCTTTGTTAATCTGTATGGCAGAATTGTGTTTTGGGGGGAGCAAGAAAAAACACAATCTTCATTGTTCCCGTTCGCTCATGCTGACAGACGCTCTTTTATTTTTACTCCGCAAAGTATGCAAATTTTAAATAAATTTTACTTCGACAGATACATGGAATTATTTTCCTTCGACTGGTACATGGAATTAGATTGCATTTAAATAAAAAAATCTAGTTTTATCCGCATGAACCACCACATTTGAACATTCCACACTCTCTTTTCAAAGTCAAAAATTTTCAGAAAAATCCTCCATTTGCCACTGTCCATGACATTATGGTACATGGTTGTAAACAAAGTGGACACTGGCAACTCTTAGAAATACTAGCACTGACCAGGAGTGGCAAAAAAGGAAGCTGAACACTTCTCTTGATGGCTTTTTTCTTTAGGGTCTTCATTTAAGTTCATGAGTATGCCCTCCAGATAAAGCAAGTTTAGGCTGAGCATCATGTTATGTAACCAAATATCCGAAACTTGTTCCTCTAAGAGAGATGGATAATCAATTATCACAGCAATCTACCAGAAAATACAGATGATGAAAACTTATACAGCGACAGGCAGACATTTTACCCCCAAACTGAAAAAGTTCTATACATAATTCGTGAGTTGAGCTGTAAAGTAACCACTCAATTTAAACATTGGCATCCAGAGAAACGGGATTTCGCTATTAAAAACTATTACTGTACTAGTTTGCTTTTACAATACTAGTTTTCCTTTCTTGTGAGAAATGAAGTAATAACGGTTCTCGCCTATGAATGTTAATGAATAGGCCTGAAAGTTTTCAATCTGTGATCGTACTGTGCACATAGCATACATGCCATATCATGGTCATGCCCCAGTGTCGACCAAAAATGGTCTCTACTATGCCAAAGGCATTTCTTCCAAACTGTGTGCTTTCGTTGCCAAGGAATATCTTCCGTTTTCCAATCTTAATTTGTAAAGAACAAGAAAGCACAATAGCACGGTTGTAGTAACTTTTCTATTACCAATTTTCATTTTTGTATTTCACGTTTTGAAGGCTTCACGATTCAGGTCATCTAAATCATATGATACTCACCATTAGCAGGGATTACTATCGTAAATTGACTTAGGTCTGCATCCACATTAATATTCGTTGTAAGCGATTGCAGAGATATTTGAAACGTTTCTTGGGCTTCTGCTATTGAATCCTCCTCGGCCGTGAAAGTAACCGTTACACACAACTGATTCGCTGGAATATTTAAACCTGTGGGTGGACTTATTGTCACGTCACCAGTTTGTGGACTCACTACGAATTCTGAAAGAAAGGAAACACACCAAAGATAGCTTATAAATAGTACTTTATACAACTTGTGGAAAGTGTCAAAATGAGTAAGTAGAGGTTGGCCCTGAAAGCGGGAACTCTTTAACTACGTAAATTAGCAGTTTTGGCTGCTGGTTAACCAGTTCGTCAGTTCCGAATACCAGAGATAACAAAGTTCAAGCCATGGTTGATTTTTGTTTTCTTTAATATAGTGAACATTTCTTCAAAGAAATTTAATTTGAAACTTAACACAACGTAAATATGAGTAGTGCGGCAGTTCCTATAGGAAGTGTCCTCAATAGTGCTCGTTCATTTACTAAATGAAGATGCTGCAATGAGCCTGGGGGTGCACAAAAGCAAATAATATACCCTTTTCCTTATGCCAACTAAAGTTCAAACTTTATTTGTAACCATTACACTAATCATGGAAAGATCTTGTTTTGTAACACAAATTGGGTGACAATATGACGTGTCTCCTGATGGTACTGTGTACATGCTCGGTTGTACACCGGTAATGATGAAGACCAAAATTTAGAATCAAGAAACACTTTTTTGAGCAACAACTCATTTGACAGTGTTGAGGTTGTTGTCATTAATTGAACTTTGTTAAACTATAACAGCTTTTGACCTCACCTCACCATGTGGAGTATAACCTTCAATGCGGAGTTCTTGCTAGTTTTTTTTTTTTCAGTGTGTGCCATAAGATCTCTGGTAACGTTTAACCAATGTGCAAAATCCATAGTTATCCACAGTCAAAGGATTTGTGACATTTTTTGGTATGCTGTCATCCGTTTTCCACTCCACATTTGCTCAAGTAAACTTTCACTTATGGCATAAACAATAGTTTCCTGAATTTGAGCTCAGCATCACTTGTTTTTAATCAATACTTTTAACAATCAATATTTTCTTCTCGATCGAGCTACTGTATGATCAGATTTTGACTACATTGATTAAGGTAACGTTTAACTGCTTCCAGAATTGCTTGCATTCTGTAACAAAAAGAAAGGATCTTTATACCAAAAAATGAGTCTTCAGGTTTTCCTCCGAACCATAGCATCCCGTACACTGACAACGTTTGGTTTATGACCGCTTTTCCCTTCATTTGAACTTTGGTGTCCAAAAACATCACCGATCTCTTCAAACATTGATTTATCACTGGTTTTCATGAAGTTGCGCTTCCAACCATTACTTTATTGATCGCTCTATCATGTATAAACTTTTTCCTACACAAATAACAGTGCAGTTCCTCAAACTTTCGTACCTGATATTTTGAAAAGGATGCCTGTTTTCTAACTGTTATAATTTGTTCAAAAGGCTTCTTGCTCTCAGTTTGATAGACATACATGCAGTGAATGAAAAATATCCCTACTATCAGTTCGATGTAATGTTCACGATTGCTTTCTGGTGCACAAGTAAACAAATATTAAGTTAACGCAGTATCGCGCTTGCTTTTTATTCCTACCGAAATATAGTGGGGCAAAGACGGTCAATCTGTACACATTATTCCGTTAGAGAGATAGCCGCTTTCGGAGGAAATCAATTTTCATCCGAACTGGGGAATATTTTGCCACGGGTGGCGCCGTTACCTAGTATCTCCCATAATGCATTGCAATCCTACCGCGCAAATTCAGCGGAGGTAACGTTCGAAACAACCTTTCAATATTTATCGATTTTAGGAAAGAGAAACTCGGGCATTTTAAAATCTCTGTTGATAGGGGAATAATAAAGCCTCGTCGTCTTTGGTTGTTCACCCCGCCGATATTGAGATAACGAGTAATTTTGCTACGTTTTTTGTCCTATGCTGAATTAATAGACTCGACATAGTCGCAAGTTTCGTGCAATTTTTCCGCATAAAGATGTGAAAAAAACCGTGCCAGCTTTTGGGCTTGTACATTAATTGTTTTAGGTCCTTCATTGTTACGCCCTGTTTGTCTTAACGATGAACTCAAATTTGAATAAACACACATTAATTAAACAAATCGAAGACTGTGTAGAGGTAGGCATTAATAGCTCATAAATATTCATACTGTTGACACAAACAAAATATCCCCCCGCTCATCTAAGGATACCTCATTTTCCCCGAAAGCGGTTATCTCCCGATCTGAATACTCCACGGCTTTACTGTTCTTAGAAGCATGTACATTCTCATTCAATACACACATAACAACGAATGATGCAACTTGATACAATAGCAGGAAACTTTCAACCGTATACTTGATGAACGAAAATTACTCACGAAAGGAGATTGGCACAGAACGAGTGATAGACGTGTCCACGCAGATATCTCTGGTCACGCTGGTGCCTTCATTTATTTGTGACGTTGAAGCACCATTGAAACCTATCTGAACTGAAAAATGCAAAAAGAATCAAGCATTCCGTCTCAAAATACCAATAGCACTTTTGTACAATAAGTCGCTCTCTGGGTAAAACCTTCACCAAAATATACCTAATATGTGGAGAAACGTTTCATTCAGATTTTGGTTTTACAATACGTCTGTCACTCAAGAGAGTTTTTAACTAAAATATATTTAATGCAAACTTGTTTCATAAATTTTTAATGAAATATTTCTTCTGGCATTCCTTCAAGTATGGGTTTACTCCGTGGACAAATATTAAAAAAGAAAAAAATCCTAACACGTGTTTTTAATACGAAACCTTAACAAACGGCCAAGAGAGAAACATCGCAATGAATTTCATGAAATGATTCAGAACGATTTTTTGACGAACTTTGCTTTTCAGGACTTACTGACACTTTATTTCCATAGACGAATCAGAGAAGCCGTAGTGTTTAGTGACCTTAGTCAGCCTTAAGTGACGTTAAATCGTCTTCATTCATTGTCTACATGTAATCTCAAACCCTCATATTCAGTGAAATTGAGGAAAACAAGAAACTTTTCAGTGTGCAGCAAGCCATGATTCAGGTTAGCAAGGAAATTGAAAGATTAAAAGAAATAAGCTCTAGTTATGTCCCACTAACTCAGACCATCACTTGACTGCCCGGATTCAGCCACAGGAAAGAAATTTATCACATTCGAAGGATTAACTGAGACAAATAATTTCTAACGATTCGAATTCGATTAATTTTTATTTATTATTTTTGCTTTCTACCTTGAGAAAACATGTTCTCAAGTTTTTTTTTGTTTGTTTGTTTGTTTTTTAGTTTAGGACTTTGGTGATGACATATGACCCCCACAAAACACAATAGCATTCTCTTAAAATATGAATAATATATGAACCAGGCATGGTAAATAATCATCTTTCCTGTTTTCAGATATCAAGATTACAGGCAATTTGGGGTAATTTTATTTCTGGTTAATTCAGATAATTTAAACGTCTGCCAAAAAATGTAACGCCTGTTTTCCGAGAATGGAGCATCAACACCCAACGTATGAAAATTATCCACTCTTCCTACCTTGTGATACTTCTGCATGTTTTAGGGTGTTTTAGCCAGGTTATGAGATTCGTATACTACCTTCATGTTTATAAATACTACTGTTTAAAAGTTATTATATACCTCGCGGGTGAATCTCTTGTATCTCATACTTACTTGCCGTGGTACAGATGTTTCCATCAAAGAAAGTTGCTCTGCAATTACAGGAAAACGTACTGCCCTCGATACTGCAGACTCCGCCATTTTGACATGGGTTAGGATCACAAGGCGTTGTTGAAGCTAACAAATAAAATAATAAGTAATAGCAGAAAAACTATAACTCATCATTAAAGTTTATGTATAGCAACCCCCATCTCTCCCAACGCGTAGCTGAACAAAACAGAAACGTGAATTCTTCGGTGCTTCAACAGAAGAAGGCGGTTGAAATGGACATTACACAAACGTCATTTAGAAAGCCTTTTGTTTTACATTTAAACTCATTTAGACTCAGTGATCGATGAGGGTAAGGAACTGTCAACAACAACCTCACTAGTGAGGGAATAATTTGTCGTGAAAGGGACTCAGTGACTGATCTAGATTTCGATTTTCGTAAAATGGGCTCTCCAAAAACAGTATGATTTTCACATGCCGCATATTTTGACACCAAATCGCCTTTGGCCAGGGTTGGAAAGTAGTTATTTAACACAATCCATGTTGCGTGCAACGCCAACTCAAGGACCCTCTAATAAACATTGGTGCCCAAAATGTGATCACAAGAGGGGACGGTAAAAGGTTTCGAAGATCCAGTTCAATTAGGTATATTAATAGAACCGTTATGAAACAGAGTTTAAAGTGAGATTCGTTAGGAAAATCTTGATTGATAAGGAATACGTAGTACGCAATGTCATGTCTCCCCTATGTCAGCATGACAATACGTATCGTATGCTGTACCACATTGCATTGCACAAAATGTTATTATTTGTATTCTATTGTATTTCATTATGTTGTATTATCTGCGGAGTAAAATTTTACCTGACCGTTTTCAGAGCCATATGTGAAGAAAAAGTTTCTCGCAAAATTTTCTCACTTGGACCAAATATTGAAAAATTGACGTACGAATCACGGACCCATTGTTTCTGGGAAATTATTGGTAAAAATTAAGGCAATTTTTAATACTTATAAAAACCCAACATTGAAATACCTCAGCAGTGACCTACAGAAAAACATTCAACCTGTTCTAACATGAAAAATGCTAAATGAGGCTCCCATTCATGTGTAAGCGAACGCGGATGATAAAGTTTGAATTCTATGCGCAAAAGGAAACTTAAGTGAGAGCGCCCCATACAAAAATGTATCCAAGAAGAGTGATACGCTTTTACGCAGCTGCGTGATTTTGGGTCGTTTCGGTCTTACTTGCGAATGAGCAACCAAAAAATCCTGAGTGGTTGATAAAAGCAGGGAGCTTTTGAAAGACAAAATTTGGGCAATTTTCTAATGACAGGTTTAAAAATGTATCCGGGGATACATGGAAGCTATTGAATGATATTTGAAACGTCTCGCTTTGGTTATAAAATTCTAGTTACTCTTTAGATTACTAGTAAGTATAAACAAAAGAGGTCGAATTCATTTGGTAATTCGACCAACCTTTTTTCCTATCCCAAGTTGAAGTTTGGTTTTGAACAATGGAACAAAAGTATTCTAAGTAATTAATTATTCTTCTTCCCCCTGAGAACTGTAAAGAAAGGAAGTACTATTAGAACTGATAAGTACAATCTTTCACCTACCCTATTTAAAAAGAAGGCCTTTAAATCGGGTTTTGCTCAGAAAAGGTGTTTTATTTGAAATTTATGTATGCGTAGCTTTAATTTATTGTATTGAAAGTCTTAAAATGTTTTCCAGTTTTCATGTTACTGAAGACTTGAAAGATATATTCTAAAAGTGTTCATCGATTTCTTTGGTATTTTGATCTCCATTTTAATTGAGGGAAATACGTTTACCTTCTCAACGGTGTGAAAAGATGAATAATCTATCTTACCAATACATGGTCCAACTGTAGTCTGCAAAACGAAACCAGTTTCACACGAACATTCTGCCATACCAGAGCTCAGTATAGTGCTGCAAGTGATAGCCCCAGGTCCTGAATTATTACACGGGTTGGGGTCACATGGGTCATCTGCAAATAGCCAAATGTAGCGCTAACGGATTCAAACCATATTTAAAATTTAATCATTGAAATAACTTCAACAGCGTTAAAAAATTTTGCTTTTAACTATGTGTATGTTATGCGACAAAAAAAAACTGTTTGTTCCAGACTACCACGTTTTGTCCAAATGCACTTCAAGTGTGCCCCAGCTTGTTTGAAACAGTACCCAGATACCCTGCACCAGAGGTTAAAATGGCAAAATAATGTATGATTGAATTGATATATCATTTTATGAGATTATTCCTTTACCAATATGACCTTATTTGAAAATTTCAGTTTGGTCCAATAGGAAGGGTCATTTTACTTGTCATGCGTTATCATTGAGTAAATATATGATTCTACAACATTATTCCTTAACCAATGTAACATTAGTTACAAATTTCAGTTTGGCTTTGGGAATTCTAAGTGTTATGTTTCCTTAGACGTTTCCACAATGCTTGCTCTCATTAAGATACTGGTTACAACGTAGGCTTATAGGGTTAATTTTAGACTTAAAGACAGTTGACCATGCCATATTTTTTGAAAAGCTGTTCCACTATGGTTTGGGGGCAAGAACTGCTATATTCTTCCGGGTAACCTAATAAAAGAAAACCATGCACCTTTGTTAATGACACTCATTTACGTAATACCTATGTCATCACCGGGGTATCGCAAGGTCAGGATCTTTATGAGGGACACTTCTTTTTTTCTTTGTGTCAAATATATTCAGCGTGTTGCACCCAAAGTGTCAACCCACCTCTTTGCTCACTATATCAGCATTAGTATATTACATCCTCCTTCCATGTTTTAATTGATACTAGGACCTAAGTGCTACCTTGAAGAGGACTTTCTGTTAATAGTACCATGGAAATCAAAGCTTTCAACACATGCATGGCTGCAATGTTTTGTTGCATGAAAATTTTTCCTAGCCAAGAAACATTGCACAAAGTGGATCGGAATGGTTCTTGAAATTCTTAACAAATTGAAACTTTGGTTTGGGTCGAAAAGAAATATTCTTCAGATAGAGTTTACCACATCTACTATTTTTCATGCAACAAAATATTTAGCCATGCTTGTGTTTAAAGCTTTGATTTCCATGGTACTATCAATGGAAAGTCCTCTTCAACGTAGCACGTAGGTCCTACTATCGATAAAAACATGGGAGAAGCATGTCTTCTTCTTCTTCAATAAAGGTGACACATCCAAAGGACATTCTTTCACCACGCATGCGTCGAGATGCTAAATATGCCCAGTAATATAGGTGATAGGGTCCTTATGGACAGAGGCAACCCTCATTACATTCAGGGGGAGATGATTCCAATCCTTAATGGTTCGAGGCAAGAAGCTAAATTTATAACAGTTAGTACTAGTATGTGGGAGACAGACATGAAGGTCATGCATTAAACGGGTTCTACGAGTAGGCCGCTGGAGACAATCAACAGGTAACTGAGCCAGGCCAAACATACCTTTGGAAAAAAGGATCAATCTACTTTTCCTCCGTCTTTCAGTTAAGGGCAGAAGGTTTAGTTCCTTAAGGAGCCTGGTCATTGAGCCTGGCTCCCTTGAATAGTCAGAGGCAATAAATCTAGCAGACCGTTTTTGTATACTCTCAAGCTTGTCGCGCAGGTAAACCTGGTGGGGTACCCAAACACAACCGGCGTATTCCAGCACAGGCCGAAGGATTCCTTTATAAGCCATTAACTTGACATTACCAGGGCAGGAAGAAAGATTTCTATACAAAAATACCAAGAATCTTATTTCCCTTGTTACAGGTGTTTTGAATATGCTTCTCCCAGTTCAGATCTTTAGTGATGGTAATTCCAAGATACTTAATACTATCTACTCTCGGGAGCTCAATCCTATTTAGAACATACCTAAAAGTATGGGACTTTTTTTCCGAGCAAAAGTAATAACGCTACATTTAGTGGGCTGAAATCTCATTCCCATGTGGAAGCCCACAGCCCCAACTGCTTGATATCATTCTGAAGTTTATGACAATCCTCATCGGACTCAATAATACGGTAACAGACACAATCATCTGCAAAAGGCGAACCTTGGAAGAAACACCATCGACGATATCATTGATATGCACCAAGAAGAGAATCGGTCCAAGGACAGACCCCTGGGGAACTCCAGACAGAACTTGCATCGGGGGAGACCGGGTTCCATTGACAACAACAGATTGTTTACGATCAACAAGAAAGTCATCAACCCAACGAAGAATCTGATTTGAAACACCAAGTGTATACAGCTTGGTCTTCAGCAGTTCATGAGGAACAGTATCGAAGGCCTTCTCAAAATCCAAGATAAACACATCGATTTGTTTATGGGCATCAAGGGAGGAAGCCCAGTCCTCAATTATCGACACAAGTTGTGTTTCGCAACTATGAGACTTACGAAAGGCGTGCTGGGTGGGAGAGAGTAAGTTGTGTATTTCAAAATGATTCATAAGGTTTGAGGCAATAATATGTTCTAATAATTTACAGCAGACACATGTAAGAGAAACAGGCCTGTAATTACAAGGTAGGGAACTGTCACCTTTTTTTGAAAATAGGGCAAACATTTGCAGTCTTCCAATCCTCTGGAATGCATCCTTTTGTAAGGGATTGCTGAAAGAGATGGCTTAGAACAGGTGCAAAATCAGTGGCAGTCTCTCTCAGGACCCAAGGATGGATGCCATCTGGTCCCATGGCCTTATTGATTTTAAGACCATGTAGAAGCTTTTCAACGCCAAAGGTGGATATAGTTATATCACTCATTCTCTTACACGTGGGTCTGATGAGGGGAACAGTATGAAACACTGTTTTAGTAAATACACTACAGAACTGGTTATTGAGAGCACGAACTTTGTCCAAGACAGTGACAGCTAGCTTATCATCGTTCTTAAGAGGGGGGAGATTATGCCTATCTTTCTTCTGACCATTAATATATCTCCAGAAGGGTTTGGCATCAGCTTTGATATCGCCGATCATTCCATTGATGTACTTTTTATGGGAGGTGTGAATCTCTCTTTTGATTTTAGTTCGCAGATGAGCCCATCTCCCATAAATACCAGTCTTCCGGGTTTTTTTAAAAAGGGCATGCAATCTGTTCCTACGCCTAACTAGCCTACGAATACTGTCGGTTATCCATGGGAGAGATTTTCTGGATTTGGCCAATCTAGTTGGAATATTATCCTTCACAGTTCTTTCAAGAAAGGACTTAATGAGTTGCCAATTTTCTTCCACAGTACGATTATCTTGCCCCCCGTTAAAATAGGTAGATGAGAAACCCCGTGTGTCCTCCCTCATAGCAACAAAATTCCCCTTAGAGTACTGTAAAATGAGCCTACGAGGTTGCTTAGAATCAAGAAACAAACACTTCAATTTACAAGAGATACCCTCATGATCACTTGGAGAATCGATGGCACTAACATCAGTGTATTGACTAGGAATATTTGAGATAACCAAGTCAAGTGTACTATCCCCTCTAGTGGGAAAATTCACAAGTTGGTCAGCAGCAAAGTCATTAATTATGTCCAGAAGTAATTTACCTGAGCAATTGGATAAACAGCCACCACTTTCTTTGTGTAACCTACTGGTCCAGTCAATTTTGTTAAAGTTAAAATCACCCAGGACATGAAAACACGGCATCTTTGAATTCTTATGCCAGGTCATAATTTTGGTAAGTTGGTCCCGTAACAGAGATATATGCTCAGCATGGGCATCAGGATCTCTATACCACGAGGCAAAATAATGCCAGGTCCCATTAATGGAGACCTTAGCCCAGACAGATTCAGACCCATCCCCAGAAAAGCAAACTTGGGTTGGAGCCAAGCAACTTTTGATTAATAACATGGTTCCGCCCCCCCCCCCTAAAGTGCGGTCATTCCGAAAGATATCATAGCCTAAACAAACAGGAATAAGTTCAGAGCTGGTGACAGAATTGTCAATGTAAATGAGTTGCAGAATTCTCTTCCTAATTAAAATGGTATTTTTGTGTCTTACTAGCTACATTCCTCCAACGCAAAATTTCTATTCTTAAATTTACCCCAGACTTTCTTGTGCTATTGAAAATCATGGAACAGTGTGTGCCACTGTCCTCAAACCTTCTTAGACTCGTAATACGTAAGGTTCCCACAGGTAACAGAGACTGTACACAGCTAACCAGCTGAACTTAGTTTACAATCTGTAAAAATGAAACATATTCATACGTATTGCATGCGCATAATTTTAATGATTTTTATGATTTAAACAACATGTTGTAACCCAAAATTTAAATGCATATCCGAAAAAATACTCCTTTAGAATTATTGACAGAACAATTCGAATATTTTTCCCCTGATGTTAAAGTGAATGCGTCTATTCAAACTTTTGAGAAGTGCCTAAAATCATTTCTTCTTTGCAGTTTTCACTTCCAAGTTCAAGGGATATTTATCAACCTGCTGTGCTACTTGACAAGTACTTTTCCCTTCTACATTCAGTGTCTTTGTTTTAATTTTTTGAATTAAAATTGTATTGAAATCTTTGCCGATACTTTTGTCGGTTCGTTTTCAACATATGTGTTAGTAGTTTTACAGCTTAGTTTGTATCTAATTGCAAATATGAGAAATAAATTGAACTGAAGTTGGAAAACGGAGAGCCAAAATCTGTCCAAACTTGTGCACAGAAGATCGAAGATTCTTGAAAATACCAAACATTTTCCAGTTATGAGATAAGTAAACATAGTGTATTTCTACCATTGTTTTCTTCTCGAGTCCCGCTTATTCCTTCCTAAAAATGTGAAACAAACATCTTACCAATGCATGGTCCATTTGTTGTTTGCAATAGAAAGCCAGCAGCACATGAACACTCTGCCATGCCGGAATCAGTTTCAGTGCAGGTTATTGTCCCAGATCCTGTGCTATTACAGGGGTTAGGGTCACAAGGGTCATCTACAAATAGATACAACACAAATATCAATAATGTATTGATAGAATTAGATTGTGAGTCTTAACACCAGTTTCAAAACCACTGGGATAATTAAATAATGATTTGCCTTAAATATACCAAAAGCCTGTGTTAACAATATCAGATATTTGGAATGGTTAGAAAATGATTTTTTCTTCAATTCGCATTGTCATAGATTGTGTTATTTTATTAATATAAAAAAGAAGAATTTGATCCACTTTGAGTAAAGTTTTCATTGTGCGAATATTTGTGGTCCTGTATGTACAGCTCAGACTATTTGCGTAAATTTTCATCAGGTACCATAAGAGTACTTCATGGAAACCAAAATGTAAGAAGGAGTTGAGGTTTCGATGATACATAAATGTTCCATTTCGAAAATTCCACCATGTATTACATCTTGTCACTCAAATGTTTTATTAGAATGTTCAAAAATAACTTTGTTTTTCAAAACGACCAAATGGATGGAGAAAGGAAGGATTCAATGCTTCGATCAACCAATATTACTATTAGCATTAAAATTCAATAAAGAGATATTCCTTACACTATATTCGTTTACATTTTGTTGTCTGTCGTCAAGCAAAATTGTGAAATTTGAGTCATTCAGCGCTAAGCACGAAATGATGTAATATATCATTCGTAGACAGTAATTTTTTTTTCGAATTAAGTAAACAATTTTGTTTTTAAAGGAAGACAAAATTATAAAAATCTGGGGGATATGTTGGCTTGATCGATGCTCTCAACCTCTGACAAACGGGACACAATTGAAGAATAAACCTATAGATTAAACGTTCCAGTTCAAAGCATATCCAGCAGACAGGTTGCAGACAATAGTCTTGTTTAGGGATTGGTTTGAAAAAAAGTAGAAAATACCCTCATGCAAGTTCTAAAATCTTCGAATTTAGTTGCACTTTAGCATGTCAAAATGTAAATGCTCATATCATTCCATACCAATGCATGGTCCGTTTGTAGATTCCAACACAAATCCATCTTCACATGAACACTGAGAATTTCCAAACCCCAGTACAGTGCAAGTAATGTTTCCGGATCCTGTGGTATCACATGGGCTAGGGTCACAAGGATCATCTACACATACGTAAATATAAAAACAACAATAAAAATGAGTTGGAGACTTCCACATTGTTATGTAAAAAGTTTTGCATGAATGTCTTGAAACTAGCGTATATTCTTGGGGAGCAGAAAGATTCAAATTCTTACTAGAACACGCCATATATCAGTTTGGATTTTTCTTTCACTTTTTCTTGATAACTGGTGATATTTTAAAAGTCAGGTAGCATTTACCAACCGCTGGACACTTAGTTGTCTGAAATTTAGTTAATTCAGCTCCTGTCACCACTGGCAGCTTCTAAAAATCTGAAAACTTAACCACCCATTTCGGGAACAGTTCGCTTTAAAGGCGGCATTTGATGTGTTGCATGGTAAGAAAGGGATTTTGCTTAGTTTTGCTTGGCTTGATTTGACCACATTAAACTTTTAATAGCTCCTCCTGCTCTGTCCATTCTCAATAGGTTCCTGGGCAAAAATACCTTACATGTACATATACAGCTTTTATTCTACATATTGCAAACTTTATAACGACTAGGCGAGACCATATAAAACTCTAAGTTGCATCTGGGGTGGAATTTAATAATGTCTTGTGAAGCTTGATAGATGTCTCTGATCGAGTAACACTGGCCTTACGCAACCCTTCTGAAAGTTAACAATTCGTCTGGTATAAATTTTGTCAACTTTTTAATGTAATGTTGGAAGTTATAAAGGCTTAAAATTGCCATGCAGAGCTTGATATGTAGATCAATGAAATGGATTAAACCGGGAAGATAACTTAGCTCAAACTGCTATGGTTAAAACGCGACATACTTTCACTGTTCTCACTGGACAAGACATTTCCATAGTATGCAGACCGCTGAGATCCCCTTTCATTGAAATGATCCATCCTATCTATTCTGGTGAATACAACTTTTGCTTTTGGAATAATTTAACTGGATGAATTAGGTTTATGATTTACACAACGCCCTCACAATTTGGAGAACATTACTACATTAGTTACAATCTTACCGTCACATTCTGTTTGCATATCAAACTGGCAGATATACTCAAACTGGGCAGCGCAGTTGGTCAGAAACCAATCTCCTTGGGCATTCGCAACGTTAACAGCATAGACACAGTCAAATCCAGCAGCCCCTGAAGGTTGCTGGAATCCCCAAAATCTGTAAAAGGATTGGAAAAGACATTAATCTGCTTGAAGCAACGAAAAGAAATTTTTGAATTGTTGTAGAGACGTAAAGTCGGAAACCAAAAATGATTGGCATGTTTTAATATACTCGTTCACAAGGAGGTGTTATATTTTTTTCTAAAAGGAAGATTGCCTCAAAAAGTTCAAGAGCATTGTGTCTGTTTTAGACACACCATATAATTTACCGGGTTAGCAGGTAGGCTAAGGTTAACCACTGTGGTTTTCAAGAACTGGCAATTGTAGAGAACGCGACAAGTGCATGTTATACCCGCAGACGAGAAGTTTAGATACTCTTGCATGGTTCTATGGTGGTTCCTAAACAGAAGTACACAAACTTGGTGGGATATGCAGTTGTATATATACTATGTTTCTGTGTGTGACCTAGATAGTCTTCCTAATCAAAATGAATCTGTCTTGGGATATATGTCATGGGATCTAAGCAAAAATATTCCTCGATAACAATATAAAATATACTCAATTGAGTAAGAAAAAGGTAGTAGGTGCTATATGGGTTACATGCTAGTTCTCTCTTAAAATGGATACCCTTCATTTTTACACAATTTGTCGTACAGTCATATTCCAGAATATTAATCACGGAGGTCTGCATGAACTTTGATTCCCGGCCATGCGTTCGTAGGGTTTTTATTTACAGACGGACGCCATAACATGTGTAGGGCGACTGGGCTGCAATCCATATACTGAACTTTGTATGATTTTCAGGAGTTAGCATGTCTGATGAAGAAACGGCAGATTGATGATGACATCAACAACAGACGAGAGGAGGGCGAAGGTGTGCTGACTCAGTGTCGTAGGCAGTAATTTTTTGGGTGCGGGTAGAATGATAAATTCCCCGATTTTTTTTTTTTTTTTTTTGAAAGTGTGTGCTTTTGGAGAGAAGTGAGTTTTTGTCTTTTGAAAATGTGTGCTTTTTGAAGAGGAATGAGATATATCATAATGTCTCTTGATGTAAAATACTGCTGAAGGTAAAATTGTCTCCTAAAATGATATCGAGAGTCTCAGAGTAGTAGAAGTAATTTTCCGCTGTTGTGAGGGAAGGAGAACTTTTGAATTTTGAAAGAAACTGATATGAAAAAATGCTATATTTGAAGTAATTTTAAAATCAGATTTTAACTCATCTTACAGTCAAAAAAGGGCGCGCATCTGTTTGATTTTTCCTACTCATATTTTTCCCCCTTAGTTACCCCCATATACTCCGGCTACGATTAAGATGGGAGGATCGACCGAAAAATTAAATGATATAACTCTCCTCATATCTTATCTTTCACCCAAACGTCCTCACTCCTGCACCTCATCGGAATTTTTTCCATGGACCCTACCTGAAAAAAAGGTGCGCTTCCCGTTAGGTTTTGCTCTGCGCGAGGTATGTTGCGCCTCCAACACTCTCTTTGTACATAGTTCTCCCCCCCCCCCCCCGATTTTGATATTCTGGAGGAGCCACCAATGCCAACCACTTACCAAATTAAAGTACTTTGCATGAAAACAGAAGAAGTTGTTTTGGTTGTGGACCATGAACATTTAATGAATGCATTCAGGGCCATGACTTGTTATAACTTTTGAAACATTTACTTAAAATTACATGATTCATTCACGGATTATTCTAATGATGACGCATTTGCATTTAATGAATGCAGATCTATATGATGAAAACTAACGAAGCAGTTACGAGACAAACAAACTTTGATAAAATGGTGCTTATTAAATCAGACAAACTAAGATAATGAAGGCACGACTTGATACGATAATGGCACAATTTACCAGGGAGGTGTGGTTAAAACACCTCCCTGGTTTCACTTAATGGCAAAAACTTACATGACGATGACAAACAAAACGGTGACGACGGAAACTTTCATAATGAGGACATGCATTAATATTATGATGGCGAAAGCAACTTAACACGACTAACTATGGCAATCCGTGTCGGAAAACACTGCTTAATTAATGGCGGGATAAAATCGAATGAATACTTAAGTATTTCGAAAAATAGCAGCATTAAATCGAATCTATCCAAAGATAAATTTCAGACAACGACGGGCTGTTTTAACATTCGTTGCCGTATGGAATTATGGGGCACAGTGGGAGATTTACAAACCGAGCTCAGCGCGTAGCGTGCGTGCACACAACACTATCTAAGTGTCTAGCAAGTAGAACGAAGATAGGTGTCTCAGTGCTACTTTACGGCAGAATGAACGCAAATTGTACACGAAAAAGACTATGTAGTTATAATCAACTGCATTAAACCACAATTGAGATCCAGGCTCCTAATGTAATGGCCACCAAAACGAATTACCGACTAACTGGCTATTTATAATTAACATTAAATCGAATTTATGTTAATATTAAACGAATGCATTCTCCTAGCATTAGATGGATCACTTTATCCTAAGATTAAATCGAATTTATCCGAGTATAGATTCGAATGAATATCAGCATTAAATCTATGGAGGGCAAATGGTGCAAAGTTGATGATGACGAACACCATATTGTGAAAAAGATAAACTTTTGGTAATGTCGTCCATTATTTTCATGACGATGGTCACTTTTACATAGCAAAAAGTATACTGGCAAAAACGCCACTATAAATGTTCTTCAAAACAAAATTAAGGCACCTGCCCGTGACGTGACAGCATAAAATCTATAGAATAATGGGTGCTTCATAAAACAAAACGTTCATATTTTTACTTAAAATACTTACGCTTCTGAATCTACAAGTTCCGTGTCATCAGATTCCCAAAAATACATATCTGGATTACCAGCAACCCTACGCAGTCCAATCCAAAGGGAACCTACCCCGGAACCATCTCCGTTGAAGTAATCGACGATAAATTGCTGTGTACAAATGGGAAATAGTTCCGAAAATCCTAGCTAGACATTTTTGCTGATAATGATATGTGACAACATGGACGGTAACTACCTCAACATATCGATGCTTGTAAGACTAGAAATTATTGACAAAAGCTCATTTGTATGTACGAATATTCCAATTATATTGATGGTTGATTGTATGTGAGGCGCAAATCCCTGGGGCAAGGGGAGCCTTCTCCCCCTCAAGTTAAAATCGTAATTCCCCCCCCCCCCCAAAAAAAAATGAGTAGACCTAAAAATACGGTTACCTTTTTCGTTTTTTTTTTTTCTCGTTCGAAACAGTTTTTCTGAAGCTTCGGAAATGCTAGAACACAAGAGGGGGTTTCGCCCACTGGACCCCCACAGGAACTTTGCCCCTGGATCCCACCAGGGGCCCTTTGGGGCCTCACGCTTCGCGCTCCTGGTGCCCGCCACGCGTGCGAAGTTTAATACTCATGGGCACATCACAAGCATTTTCGCCCCCCACTCTCAAACTTAACAGCTCCAATTATGACTGCAGCCCAACATTTTTATTTCACAGATTGTAAACCAGCATATCAACGACATCCCTAACGTACACTCTCCGAAAATACTTCATTCATGTTAGCGCCTAAAATTGGAAGATATGTTACATAGCCTGTCTCAGAAATGTTGAACGAAATCCATAATTAATTCCCCCTGTTATTACGTATGGTTATATTGAATTAGAATTGTTATATTTACAGGAGTAGCTCTTAGCTGCTAATAAATCATATCATTTCAATATATTCGTCATACTATTGTGTAAAGTTTGCTCTAGAAATAAACATTGTAAGTGCAAGGTAAGAGATGTAACTCCTAGGCAGGTTCATTTGCCAAATCATTCGTCCAGGTCTATTTTTGCTGTATGGTTTAACTGTACCTTAAATGAAAGAAATTAAAAAATAGATGCTTCACGGCATGAAAAATGAATTCTTAAATTCAATACTATCATCTACATACGACATTCTTGATCGAAAAATATAAAACGTCAAAATTTATTCAATCTAGTTAAAATGGTACATTGTGCAATAATCTGTGATATCACTGCTGTACTACTCAAATTACAAGCTTTGTATTTCTTTTTTTCTGAAAGTTACTGCACCTTGTACCTGAGAGTGATAGCCCTCTTACTCTTATGGGTTGATGTAATTACATAAGCCCTCTCTAAGCAACATTCCATGCAAGCAAACAGGAAGTGTTCAGAATCATGAAAACATTTATTTTTATTTTAAGGGGAAACAAAGCAGATGGTGTGAGTTGAACATAAATTATTTCCCAGTTTACTAATTTGTTTTTAGTGAATAAATTTTGATTTTTTTGACTTGAGGTACACTTTAACCCGGAAGTTGTTCTGAACCTGCTAATGTTTTGAAAAGTCACCTTCTTAATTGAAATGACTAACATACTCTGAACGCTGAAATTTTCATTTTTGCAAATGTTTTTTTGGAAAATAATGCAACATACGTTTACTTCTGATGGTGGATCAACCCTGGCCAAACTTCCACCCAATTGAGAGCAGGAAGAAACTGCATCGTCGTATACTTCCATAGTTCTTATAATTACAAAACAATTGTCTCCTATAGCAGTGGTGTTTTCTGGGCAGCATAAACCTGCAAGATAAAATTTACACCAGAAATTGCTGTCTACACAAGAGACAAAAGGAGGTATACAAGAAAAGGCTTCTAAACAGATAGCGACACATCTGACCGCCTTAGGGAATACAAAACATAATGAAAACGATCGAAATTACAAGAGAAAGATTCAAATAAAGACAGTAAAAAAACAATAGAAAACGAAAGCTAAAAATTTACAACAGCTCTTGGATACTATAATTAAGTTATCTCACCGCATGCCAACGGACATGACCTACGTACACACTGCCCACATGCTACTTAAGTATTAATGGTTTCAGTAAGGAGCTTTTAAGGAGGGTAGTGTAACTTACCTTTTGGTTTATGTGAGCAAGGCGTATCCAGGCGCCCCAAAAAATCACAAAGGTCCCGTTAGGTCAAAGTTGGCCATCACATGCACTTCGCTTAGATGAACACAATTTTCCATTACACAACCCCATAATTTTTAAGAGCTAGTTGCGAGATATCAGTACATAACCTTCTTGCCTTTCGACCCTTCCAGCTTTATTTGGGTCGATTTTGCAACCTCCCACCAATCTACCTTATCCTAAAGTTATGTCACAGCTTCAGCAACAGACACTGAATTACAGCTACTTATGGTGGTTCACCGGGTGATTCTCGGTCACCTTTGACCGCCACCAAAACAATAGGGCACATCAACTTAGCAAAGTACATATGCAATCTAGGTTAAAGAGAAAACTAATCACCCGATTATTGAGTTATCGCTCCTCACACCTTGCATTCAAATCCGTCACATACATTCTCACAAACGCGCACACATACACAACAAATACGCTCACTCTATGTCTTTAATTACCTGTGCATGGCTAAAGTCCCTGTAAGGAAATCATCGGATCCCCCCTCCCCCTTTTTTTTGTTGGCTTGTGAGCACATGCAAAACGTGAATGCCAGGAGGGAAGGGGAGCTCTCGGTAACCACGCGACAGACCCCATCGGAGTGACAGAATATTTCCGTGTAGCTACACCAGTTAGGAGTGACATGGGCGAAGAAAGACGTGCTCGCCTCCAGCTCTCGTCAGCGACTGTGTCCCAATAAGGCAGTGAATTTTGGTGCGCGCACGTACATACATACAGATTATATAGGTTCCTTTGTTCCATAAGGAACTAAAAGGGCACATGCAAGAAGGCTACACATTGGTCAATGTACACAACGCATCATTAGCTTGATACATGATTTTTACTATTGATATGCTAAGCCTTTATAGAGAAGGACTAATATAGCTGCAGGCGCGTAGCCACGATTTCACATGGGGAGGGTGTTGGTGTTATAGGGGGTTGGGTGCATGATATGAGGGAAAAGTCTAAGGATAGAACGAATAAAACCGCTGTTTTAGATGTTTTTGCATTGTAAGGTTGGGTCATGGGGGGTTCTAACCCCCAAAAAATCTTCCCGTGGCTACGCCACTGATTAGCTGGTATCCCTCAAGTTCCCTATCACAAAATTCAGTATTTTCACTTTATATTAGTCTAGTTGTTTACCCTATTTCATGAAAGGTTCTTCGGAAACATGTGACAACATTTTTCCTTAAAGAATTGTAAAATTTACGAGCAGAATCGCTTTAAAGACCTTGAATGTGCAACATTTAAATCGATGAATATAATAAAAGGTAATTGGAACGAGTTGGTTGTTCCGATAACCATTAACTCTGCAGTCGGAATCTGCCCCTGTAGCCTGTATTACTGCTATGAGACAGAAAAATGATCCGACAATGCCTGAATAAGGCGCGGATAAAAGGGAGGGGCTTTTACGGCCTCATCCCTCCCTTTTTCACCGGCATGAACAATAAAACATATGGGAAATTAGAGGTGCAACTCCCTCGCACTCCCTGCTTTCTCTTTAGTTAGCCAACCTTTTCTCTTACGTCAGCCCCACTCCCCCTACATTTTGTAATGTCTGGATGTGCCTGGAAATTAATTCTGTCTCTTCATGGAAGTGGAACTGAATCTCACTTTAATTAAATCCTTCCACTTAAGTGAAATTACTTCGAGTTAATTGTGAAAGAGGCGAATGGGACGATATAAGATGAGGACCTCGACTGCCCATCTACTCTAAAGTCCCTCTCTTTGTTTTTGACAAAAATTGTCTCACGATATTCTCTTGGCGATTATTTTACCACTGAGTTCCTACGTTGAAAGAAAGATCTGTCTTTTATCTTCCACGTTCCTATAACACGTATCCTAACACGTGAGTTTATCCAAGAAATACGTCCAATCTTTTCAAATCCATCAGGAATGAAAAGACTGTTCTTTCATGTGTTTTGCTTTGTGTCATAGAGTGTGTATTAACCACAACGCTCAATTTCAGTTTTTTGAGTGTTTTTTGCTTCCATTTTAAGATTGGGTCATGGGGGTGTTCAACCCTAAAAACCACCCAGTGGCTTCACTACTGACATAATGTACGATATACACGTTATTTAGGATCGATTTCAAGTGACATTTCATTTTAGGCTACGAATATGATCCTCAAACTTCTTTTCCACACAAAATTAAGTATTACGTATCTAAAATTTCTGGTACCTGGAAACCAAGGATTTAAAATTGTTTCTACGTTTTGCATATGCAAAAATGTTTATTCCCCGTTTTTCGCGAAGTGGGCATGCTCAGTCGAGATTACAAAAGAGGGAAAAGTGCCAAAATTTGTTTTAATGACGCCCTCATCCTCCCTACTGGCGAACGATTGCTCGTAAAGTTTACGCAACATTTTATGTACAAACATATATGCTACAATTTTTAAAATATGAATCAATATGTCCACTTTGCAAGGATAATTCCTAAGCTGAGAAATATATTACAAGTTTTGTAACTCAATTGAAAAATGAAGATTGCGCAAAACTGTGCGGAGTCTTTTTACTATCCGTATGGCTGTTTTTCTTTTTTTTTTAATTTGTTTTTTTTTTATTTGTTTGTTTTTTCTTACTTTGTTTTTTGTTTGCTTGTTGTTTCTTTTTTCTTTTGTTTCTGTAGCTACAGAACCTTACTCCAACCTGAAAATCACTGTTTTACAAAGTGAAGTGGCTTATAGCTGACTTCACTTGCTTCACAAACCCAGCACTGATCTTTTAATGGGCAAAATTGGTGTAGTATTTGTTTATCTAGCTGAGATGCAGCTGACGACCCACCAGCGACTGTTGCATAGAAACCCTGTTGATTTTTGCCCGGAAGTGGGCTGGCTTATCAGTTGTGACGTTACGTGAAAGCACTCTATACAAGAAACCTCTGTTAAACGAATGCTATGGAAGGATCAGATTCCTTTTTAGAGGTCCATAGGCGTACGGGGGTAATTTGCCATGAAAGGGCACGAGCAGTTTTTGCCAGAATAATTTCACTGTTTATCATCTTTTGCCATCTTTTGCCCGAATAGACAACCTGCTTTTGCCCGAATTAGGAGGACGAGTGACCACCCCCACCCCCCCCCCCACCCCCACCCCCGTCTGTGCCCCCGCCTCGTACGCCTATGTGGAGGTTTTATACACACGTAAATCTTACAATTCAGCTACAAAACCAAGTTATATAAAAATAGCACAAGACAAACGTCACAAAATGGTAAAAGAACAAATTTTAACCGTTTATAGGACAGCGATCGACTGGAAAGCTAAGAACTGAAGAAATGAAGAGTTGAATGAGAAGTATTTGCTCACTTCTAGAATAAATTGTTGGTATTTAAAACTTAAATGCATCCTTCTTTCGTATTTTTTACCCAAAGACACCTGCTACTGCAAATAATTAGGGAGGACAACTGCTTGGAAGATGTTAACTAGTTTATTAGGATCAAAGAGACAAATAGGTGAGTATTCTTTGAGCAGTTGCATGCGTCACTGAATTCTAATTCAAATCTCTTCCTGGCAATACTTTGGTTATCGCGTTGCACGGGTGTAAAATGCTTGTTTTGTTCTTTATTTGCTGGTATTCCTTGTATTACTACTAATATAATTTAATATGAGTAACTATAAAACACAACACAGTCTATTTTTACATACCTGCGTCTGTTGTTACGTCCACATCAGCTGGTGTTGTCACAGTTACATCCCTCCCGGTAGTCGCACTTACATCTCCCCCAGTTGTGACTTCATCTGTTGGTACACCTGTAGCTGTTGCTCCAGGGGCCCCGGTAGTCGCTGCGCCCCCGGTAGTTCCTATAATTCCTTCAGTGGTAACCACATCTTCTCCGGCCGTTGTTTCCATCACCACAGTTGTTTCAAACGTGTTGCCTGAGGGTTTAAAAATAAAGAGATATCAATCAATCAATCAATCAAATTTGAAGGGCGCCAAAATAATAAATATTCTCTAAGGCGCTTCCACACGAATATTACTGCTGACAAGCCTCGTAAAACAAGTGGGTGCCTCAAGAGAGACTTGAAAATTTCATAACTGATGTCCTTAATATATTCAGGAAGTTTGTCCCATATTTTAGGAGCGTACACTGAAAATGATCTATCAACAAATAGAAAACAGTATGAGGTAGGAGGCTCAACCAGACGATGGGAAGAGGAGTTTGAGGAAGGGAGACGTCACTGTCGAATGTTTATTTGAAGCATGTTGGTTATTTCTCCGGGAGTCTGGTTATGGAGAGCTTTGTACACGACCAAAAGAAGTCAAGCAGTTGTTTTATGGGAAAGGGTGAGGTTGGATAATGAGTTCAGAAGTGATGGAATCAAATTTACGCCGGTTAGTTATCAGTCTAGCAGAAGTCCGCTGGATATTTTGAAGCTGAGTGAGGAGGCATTTCTACATATCTTGAAGGATACCATTATAATAGTCAAGCCGCGATGTAACCAAGGCATGTACAGCGAGTTTTGCAGCTCCAGTAGTCAGAAATCTACGTGCTCTACTGATGTTGATGAGATGAAAATTTGAAGCCTTGACCATGTTGTTTTTAAGCGTTCAAACTCATTCCAAGATCGAACATAACCCCGAGATTTTTGATGGGGTCAGATCGAATGGTCACATTCACCCGGCAATGTTTATGGACGGCAGATTGAATTTCAATAGTTGTGCCCTGAACCCAATAACTAGGACTTTAGTTTTATCAGCATTGACCTTTAGAAAATTTTGTGCCATCCAATCTTGCACTTCACTTGTACATGCTTCAATTTTAGAAGAGCCTCCTATTTAGATAGAGACGATGGTACATGAACAGTTATATCGAGTCCAAATGGAGAAAGGCTATTTCGTATGATCTCAATCTTGATTTTGAAGAACAGATAGAAACCAGGAGCGAATCCGGGGAGGGGGGGGGCTTTTACGGCTTCATCCCCCCTCCTTTTCGTTACATCAACAATACCAAATGCACTAAAATAAGCATAATGCTTATTTTCGAGAATATTCAAGGGGGCTATTTCAGGCTCATCCTTTCCCTTACAACATTACGTCCGGGTCAATAGGTTATCTATTTAGTTTCCTGCCTCTTGCCTTCGTTCCACAACAGGGAGCTGCAACTCCCTGGCCACAACAACAAGATTCAAATAATGTGAATAGCTGCTGGACAATATGTCATCAGGTGATGATCAGGTGATACCAACTGAACTATGTTCACACAGTCTCACGTCAGCCCATGTCTGAAATGTATAGAGTGGCTGTGGACGGTCAGCACGTTAGTCTTGTCTCAGTTGCCAACGGTGGTGCATTATGGTGTAGAGCAGGGGTGTGCACACTTTTGGACGTAATCATATTGCTGTGTCCATCTGGATGATCCCAGTGGAGCGGATATAGATGTATATTAGGTGGCGTCTTACCGTCATCCCTTTGCCCAATCCTTCCCCCGTTAGATTTACCACTGTGCCAAGACCCACGTACCCGCATACCCCTGGTATAGAGGGACAGCGATCAAAAACAACCATGTCGGAGAAACACAACACATCTTAAGATTTCCGGTATGTTTAAAGTGTTAACTATGATGCGACACCTAATAATTGGAGCCCTAGTATACTTGTTCATGTGTGGATTTTGATATCTATTTCGCCTTGCACCGATATGTATTTATTTGATGCGTACGGTCTGTATGAGGGATCATGTGTGCAGAAACCATTGATATGCATGGACTGGTTGTTTGTTGGCTAGAAAATAACTTGTCCTCTTTGTATATACAGGCTTCTACCTTGCGCGGTAAACGCGCGAAAATTATGTCGGTTTTGTAAGCCTGAGAGCCAATTATTCTCATGCGATTTCCCACTCAGGTAAACTTCGGGCATGTAAGCCTCTGAGACTGAACTAATCAGACTGCTCAAACACATGAGATCCTTGTTAAGTTCGACAAAACTTGTAAAGGTTAGGTAGCCGGTATGCCATGCATTTCCATCCTCCCTTGAAGTTCAGAAGGGTTTTTTGCCGGTCAATGAAGTTGCTCGAATTTTAAATGTTATACTCATCATAATCTTATGTCGGAAGGTTGTCAAATAGCTCGTAAAATGAGCATAAAAGCTTATTTTTCAAAGATTTTTTTTTACATTACCATTTCACCAAATTGAAGTGGTACCTTTTAGGCTATCTGGTAATTTTCTGGTCATGTTACAATTCACTCATTTTTTTTATTGAAGTATTAATTTTATTGCAAACGAAAGCTCAAAATAATGATTGCTTAGATTCTACTAACAAATCGGTGGGACACTGACACTGCGCTCAACCAGTGGCGGAGCTGCTATATGGTCAGGGGGGCGGTCGCCCATCCCCCCCCCCCGGCTCCCGACGGACCAAAATCGTCTGTTGACGCCCTTTTTTGGTTTTCAAAATGCTTACTCTTGCGCCATTTTTGGCAAAAGACATAAATTAATAGCGTTTTTTAAGGCCTAGATAACAAAATGCTCAAACAGCCACCAGTAACTGTACTATCTGCACTTTATTCTGATGAAAATGGTCATCTTCTGAAATATAGGGATAGGTTTTGCCGAAACGTATCTTCATGCTTTATACGCACTAATTAATGTATTTGGTGTGCTAAGTTCATTGCTTCCACACCAAGCGTGCTTATAGGCTTACAAAATACGCAGGCTGGCTTTAAATTAACCCTCCCGGCTAATACAAGATGTTGCAAAGGGCGAATCAAATATTGTAGCGCAAATAGCCCTCTTGTTGTCGGGGATAATTGTCATCAAAGACGATAAAAAAGAGTTTACAAAGATACCAGAATAGATTCCACAACACTTTCAAAATCATTTGAAGAGAAAATTCAGGTTAAACTAAAATAAAACTGTTATCATAGTGGGTAATGGTTTAAGACCAGAATACTGATGGGCAGTTTCCATTTTGCTTCTCTTTATGTGACTATTCTCACGGTAAATGGCTATTTCTGACACTGCACGATAATCCCATGAAAATGCTGATTTCTGTACTTCGGTGGTCTCACTAAGCCACAACACAAAATTGCATCAAATAGGCTTAAGTTTATAGCTACTTTTATTTATTATGAATTCGGTATCTAGAGAGCCAAGCAGACCTCTTGTCTTGGCTATTTCTTTAAATGTTCTTAATTAATGGCTATTTTAGAGTGGCCACATGATGTAAATTACGTCAATTAATGTTCCTTTGTGTACTTATCTTGATTTCCAGATGCCAAAAATGTGCAACTAACGGTGATTAATTTCCATAACTTTTTCCCTCTGTAAGACTTCTTTCTATTTAGCTCTAGCACCTTTAATCTTTATCTTCACAATGCAGCCTATTATTAAATAAAAGTCTTAAATCGAGACCTGACAATAACACAAAAAATATAATGACTGCATTCATACTAGAATGTGAAAGAGAGGGAAAGAAACATGCGCGTCCGCAGGTAGAGGCAAGGGGGGGGGGAACTTGCCCTCCCCTGGAAAATAAAAAACAACTGACAAAACGAAGAAAACATAACAAAAAGACGAAGAAAAATTAACATCAATATTTCTTAACAGTTCACTGGGTGTTTTCCCTATTTATATGCTTTAGAAATGTCATTGCCAGCGACCTGAGAGGCATTTAGAGCCAAAATTTTCTTGCCACCATAAGTTGGCTTTTCCCCCTAAGTTGGCTTTCCCCCTAAAAGAATGTAGTCCCCCCCCCACCCCCTCGAATTTTCTTCCGCGGAGGCACATGGATAGAAAATTTAAACATGCTTTAATAGAAAAACTTGCTGAGGAGAAATGTCAAAGTAGTCTCATCTACCAGGTGCGGAAAATCAAATGGAGTCTGAAAAGCCGTGGCTTCGATCGTACCGACAGACTGAGGCTCAGGATATTTACTCCTTTGAAGCTCCCCTGCAGACCATTTTCGCCCCCTCTGACCGAAATCACTAGCTCCGCCACTGCGTTCAACACAAAGTTAGTTACTAAGTTAGATGGATTTTTACGGCCCAGTTTCCAAACTATTGGTTCAAGTCGAGCCGACCAGGGCCTTTTTCCAGTTTTGGCTCACTGACTTGAGTTCCCTAATTCATTGCTTATGCGGAGCATCGCACACAACGGCAGTAGGTTCCTTTTTTAGATTCTCTGGTGTGTTGGTATGACTCGACCTGTGAATAGAACCCGGACCTTCCGCGTGAGCGGCGGATGCTCTTACCGTTAGACAAAGCACGCAGACATGCGTACTTGGCATGTGTGTCCTCCATCGTGGCGGATCCGTGACGTAAGTTTTAAAGCCTTTATTGCAAGGATGTCTTATTAATCTCTTTGTAACAATTGATAACACCTTTACAAGTAGAATTCCCTTTGATTACCATGTAGTTTGTTTGATTATTACGTATGGCATTGTGTGCCATACATGGCCCTCGTAAAGTACAGATGAATTGTCTATATTGTTTATCGGTGGAAACGTATGGTCAGTGAAACGTTTTGAGAGGTCGACTATTTTGTTCAAAGAAATGAAATACAATAAAAAATAAAGTACATTAATTAAAGCTATGGTTCAATCGAGGCAAGTGAATAAGACAGTGATCTGAGATATTGGTTATACTGTTGAAACCAAGGTCGGTCTGGTTCCGTCAGATGGGGGAAAAGAGGACCTGCCCCCCCCCCCCCTTTAGAAGGTGGGTATAATCGTCCAAGCAACCAACCCGCTTTTTTATTTACATAAAAATTAGAAAATTGTTTATATCTTGGTTTCTTACTTAAAAGAGAACACTTTTGCAGCAATTTTTGTTCTACCATAGGTAAATGGTCTTTAAACCTGTCAAATTGCGTCTTTTAGGAACCCTAAAGCAAGCTTTTGTCCCCCTAAACCCACACTTATCTTTAGCATAGGACAGCATCAGTTTGGAATTGTGCTTTAGCAGTAATTAATCGCGAACCCCTTTCTATAGTTTCTGGCGAAATTCCTGAATGTATGGAAAATGAGATGACATCTACGTAAACGCTAAAAATGATAGGCTGAAATTTCATTTGTCAGAAGAGAGAGTAACGTTCATCCCAAAAGCGCGGAGATTCACTTCAAGAGGAGTGATATTCACTCCAAAAGAGTGGTTCCCCTCTAAGAGTTAATTTTCACTCTTCCTTATGTGAATTTCACTATTCTTGGAGTGAAGTAACACTCCAAAGGAGTAAATCAATACTTTCACTCTATTAGAGAGAAACTTAGCTCACTCTTTTGGTTTTTAGACTGTATATCCTATACGTGGTATATTGCAAGGTCACCATTGTAGGTCTAGCCTGGTAGTCATTCAAACGTTCCAAAGAATGAATATTAATGATAAACCAGTCGGTGGATGTAATTTATACAATTATCACTAGGCAAGAACACTTCTTCTCATCACGTTTTTAAGACTTTCTAAAAACTTAATCTCTATTACCAATCTACATCCAAATTAAAAGAAGATAAAAGGGAAAATTTATTTAAAATTAAATCAGATTTTATAGTAGCATGAACGTACAGAAACAGAGCCACCAAACATAAGTTTCCGGAACTCTTCTGAATGTACCTCTAGTCTTACACAGGGGTTCATCTGCAGTGTTTTCCTTTTACACGCTTTGCGTCATACTCTAAAAGTTGGCTAGATTTTGCTATCAAATCATTTACCACATCCTCCATTTTAAATGATTAATTTAACTTATTCCAAATTTAAGTAATTTCAAACTAGAAAGTCTACTTTCCGAGGGATTCATTGTCGAAAGGAACTTTTTCACACTGAGAGTCGTGTACCTCAAACTTATCCTTCTTGAGATATCATGTTTTCTTAAGATAGGCTATCACCTTTTACAATGTTTTTACAGCTCTGGTAACCACGTATGCCCATTGTTCTCCGCAACAAATAATTTGGTTCTTTGATACAGCATTTTACCCTAAGGAAATTCAAGCTTTAACAAAAGTAATTCAATTATTGAACGCAATATCTGTGCATCCTCATGTAAACGTTAAGGTCGGTAGGAGGTCCTGGTCCGAAGCCTGTCTAGCAAATAGGGTCAACTTCGGTCCCCTCAAGATTTCCAAATCGTTTATATACCACGTGCTAAAAATGATCTAAGATTTTTTTGTCCAGATATACCATCCTGCACTCTTAAAAATATCTTGTCCGTCGGAGCACGATCCGGATTCTTATCAAATATTTGATAAGATTCGTCTCATATATGACCAAAAATGGTTAAATTGAAACTATTCGTTTCATTTATGAGTCTATTCTAATAAAGGTTTGGGCAAGATTCCGGTTCATGCCCCTGGTGATTAGATTTTATTTAAATTTAACTTTTTTAGAGTGTGACATTACGTGACTCCAAACACGTGAGTGTTTTCTTATACGTATGCGACTTCCACGTGTGAGACCTGTTCTGTTCTTTTTATTTTTTTTTTTTCACCTCGTCAGAGGTATACAAGTCAATAACAAAATCAACGGATATATAAAGCGAAGACACGTCTGTGAATGCGTTTTCGTAGTTAAACCTTTACTATCTCATATGGCCACAAACTTTATATCTCTTTTAGCTACAGCGCGACTTCATAATTATGTAAAACATAAATAATTCTTAACATCATCACATCATTATGTGCATCATTACGTAAATAAAAGTAGAATTACTGATGAATTTATGTTTGTGTAAAGATATAACCTTAGCTGTTACTCGGTAAGTAATAATCATTTAAGAAAGCTTCATTTGATTGATTATTTAATCAATCAATTAATGGAGAAATTGATATTATTGTTGAACTATTACGATAAAAAACAAACTTGCTATGTTTCCAGAAAATGCACTTACTCCTCTCGCAAATAAAATTATTTGGTTGAATACTGCACGCCGTTGGTTGCAACCGACCCATCACAGTGTCATCCCCCAGAAGGAAGCAGTCCTCGGTACCGGTTATTCTAAATCTTTAAAGAAAGAAAGATTAACCAGATATTAGTTAAAAAGTAAATGTAACAACTAGTATAATGGATCGATGGGAGATGTTAACCAGTTTCGGAGTAAACCAAAGTTCCCCTTAATGTGGAAAGGATATTCAACTCAGTATGTAGGCTTGATAGTCTTTTATTTAAAGTTTCGAAATGCTTAACATTTTTTCGTTTCCTACAAAGGGGGAGTGGTGAGATATCAATAAGTCCGTACTTTTTAATAGGTACATACACTTTGCTAATGAACCGTTAGTTCATTCCTTTGTACCGACTATCTTCTCGCAAAAGTTTCTAAAGATATACTTGCCATTAAATCCAGTGGCATCGTATTCATTGGTTTCCCAAGACTGCCAGATTAACCGCAACACGCGTCATATTATCCTAACTTTCAACCGAATGAGGGGTCCTTTTAAGAGGGGGCATCAAGGGGGCATGATACATTTGTTCCCCACTTAGGATTTTGGTCCCCCATATGCCCCAATCCTCAAATAAGCATCCCTATCCTAAGATTGAATTCCAGAGGTATGCCCAAACCTGAACGTTTTCGGTTGCTTTACCTCCTGGATACTCACCAACGCTTTGTCCCACGTATCCAACCGAAACTGGGGGCCCAGTAGCGGGTACCTGGACCCTATCAACAGTGGTTTCAAACTACACCGGAAGTCTTTCTTCTAAAAATTTCTTTTGTGCTCAGTACCTCCCACACACATACAACCATTTTGGTGTCCCTGTGTCGCCACTGTCTATTTTAATCATGTTTTATAACAGCATGATTTTCCTCATATCCCTCAATTTTCAAAGTGCTCACTTTTTAATGACCATGCACTCATCAAACCTGGCATCAATGTTATCTCATCAATGTCACCTTAACTATCAATACATTCTTATAAAAACTCCCAGAAGCAAATTGAAAGGTTTTCAACAACTATTAGAAGGGTACTTATCACCAGACGTCTTGATGTTATAATGGTGAGTCGGAGTGCAAGGTTTACAATGGAAGTGATATGTACAATACAAAATTCCGGTACTCAATCTAACGACATTTATTTACGTCATTTAACACGATTTCTCCCAACCTTCCATCTTTAATCAAAATAAATCGTAGGTCAGTCCCTCCCCTTGGTTGTCTTTTAGGTAATGACCCCCCTCCCGTATTGAGAACGAACCACCTGTAAAGGATGTAAAATTAGGGGACTGTAAGAACTCACTAGTGAAATACGGTAACCATTCTGCAAGTAATTTTTTGTTTATTTTTTACTCCTTTTTTCTCAGACTTTTCAAGTCTAACAGTTCAAATGGGCTGTCCGCCAAACATTCTATTCCGATGTAGATCAACACAGGCAGATATTATTCATGCGATAACTTCAACGCAAACGGATCTAGCGTTTCGGAGCTCTGAAAGCTTTTGGAACCGCACACTTTATTGCCTGCTGTCTAAAACCAGACCTCCACATTTAGTTTGCCCGGAAACAAGTGCGGTTTCGTAATTTGTGTCACAACTTAAAGGTAGTGTGACACGTCAGCAAAAGCCCTGAATTTACTTGGTAGTTATAGAGCAAGGTCTCCTAAGGAAGAATCCGTTGGAATTATGTCAATATCTTTTACCGTTCTTAAGATATACCTCTTCAAAGTTTGAATGTTTCTGAAGCAACTTGTTGGTTATGCAAAAATAGTGATGTTGAGTGTTGCACAGTGTTGACATTTCTTTTGTTAACCCTACATTAATTATCTCTTAATTACTCATCAGATAGTTTACAGTTAGGTTATTGACACTGATGACTTTCAAGGACACAATTTCAACTTTCAAAATAAACCCATCAGGAAACACTAATTTTACAACTGCCCTTGATATGAATATTGCAAAAACAAAGGATAACATTAGCCGTATATGATATGTCCCTCCCATGACATCACAAGATTTATCTATTGAGCTCATATTTATGCATTATTAGGTGCAAAACAGAAATAAACTTGTAAAATGGTCAATTTTTAACCGATTTTGATGGGAATTGCAGCAATTTTCTTGAGTGTTTAATACTTTTTACATCAAATACCCGACTCTGTCATTTTGGCGTCACACTACCTTTGATCAAAGGCCGATTTCGCTGTAGAAGGCCTATGCTCAGTGTTGAGTTTGGGACATAAACCGTCATTGTAATCGTTGACCATCAACGCACGAAAGGAAACCGTGTCTAATGACTCCATTTTGGACACCAAAATTTGAGGGCCCCTCGATGTGAGTCTCGGGGTATGGGCCCTGTCGTAAATGCGTCCCTAATGTCAATTATATATTGCAAATTACCTCACTTAAATAATGCAGCTTCGATGAAGTTTCAGAAGGATTGAATCCGGCTTACGTTTATTTGGGTTTTTACCTTAATTTTCTTGTAACACCCATGTTTCATTATCTGTAATTGCCATGGTGATTTTTTTCTGTACAATCATTCAATAGCGGTACTTATGGCCCCATTCACACAATGCCCTAACCATGGTCATTATCGGCATTTTTTTCCAGTGGAAAATCCAACCCCTTTCAGAGGGTTCCAAAAAAAGATGTTGTGAGTTTCTATTAATTTATTAATTGGTTAAATTTGCTTAGGGAAAAAGAATAAGATTTTTAATACAACTTTTCTTGGTCATTAAGATGTGGCCATAATCGTTTTTACTGGGTATAGACTAACAGATCACTGTTAAGGTTTTTCCAATGGTTTGTTTATACCGCTCTACTTGAGCAGATGACGATTGATAGCAGAAACTGTTTGCCCTAACAACTTTCGGTTCTCAACAAGCAGAATTTACAAAATTTTACCACTCATAACTCGTGAACCAGCACAGCCAAAGTGATAAAATGGTGACAAGAGTGATGATTTGGAATTTGAAAAAAGAGCGTTTACAATCACACACTTTATTTTAAATTCGAGTGTCCTTTGCCATTAATAAAATTGCGCTGGCTCTGGTCATTTTAAGACTTAAACAAATCTAGACTGCAAGAAAAAGATTTTATACAGACAATTGAACGTGACTTGCCCAACAAAGATGAAAAAACTTAACTCTTATTAATGGAACTATACCTTGGCTTTTAAGGGCAGCTTATCAAACCTACAACAAACTGACCATGCTAATCAACTACAGAAACACCTCATTCAGTCATTGAATAGTTCACAGATAACTCATTACATGAATTGTAAAAAAGGAATAAGGAAGAGAATTAAACAACGAAAAATTCTAACACATTTTAAAAGAACGATCCAGAACCAAATTTATGCTTGATATGTTGAAGCGGACCGTGGCGTAGGATACAATATGAAATTGGGAGCGATGCAATTTTTGGACTATGCACCTCACCCTACCCCATTAACCATAGGGTAATTTTTTTATGATAAGCTTTTCGTTTTTCTCTGCGAGGAAGAAGGAATTTTTTTCAAATAAAATAATTAAATGCCATAAATGATTTTTTTTTTTTAAATAAAAATGCTCGCTTAAAATAGTCGTTTTATGCCAGGCATGCTACACAAGACAACAATTTGACAATGTGCCCTTCGCAAACATTGCACATTGATAACATTTTGACACTTCAATAACTAAAGAATGCATCAATACAGACAAATCAACTGACAGGGTTGGAAGGTATCTGTTAATAGGTGTATATGAGTGCATTAAAGTGCGGTAAGCCTGTCTAAAATATCAAGATTTGCTCGAAGACTATATAAGCCGAGCGCCACCTTAAGTTGGAGCACAGCGTACAGTAAATTTTTGAGAAATCGTTACCCCTTACACAGCCGGAAATGGCTCTTCTTGGGCTTGTTATTAGTAGGTCATTTTCCGATTTTTCCTTTCAAGTGTGAACATAATTGCATTTGTGGTGTAATATGAGGCGCTCGAAGAGGGTCGAAGATATTTGTAGATGTGGAGCTTGTATTGCAGAAAGTTTGGGATTCTGGGCCTTCCTGTATTAAATTTTAAAAAATTGGGGGAATATTGAAGAATCTGCACTTCGTACGTTCAGAAATTGGTGGCAAATATGGGAATGATTGCACGACGACTGAACATCGTTGTTGCTACAAATGTTACATAAGGCCTACCAACTGACATGCACTCTCCGATGACATTTCAAGTTTCCCAAACTTTGCTGTACTTTTTTGGCAAATTATTTCAAACTCAAGAGCTTACATTGGAAAAAATTTGGAATTTTATGAAAGAAACTTTGAATCAATTGCAATACAGAGCTGCCGGTGTCTCTTAATGATGTGGTGTCACAAATCGTCAATATTCGACTTTGTCATTTCCAGAGCTCGGAAAGTTTACCAAACTAATTTATTAGCGATTAATACTACATTCAACACTGCGCTTTGCGGTCCGCGAAGCGCGCCGACGATTTTGCTTTTTGAAAATTGGAGAAATAAAAAAGGGGTTTTCTGACGCGGGAAGTGAAGGCGGAATCATGCTTCCGCCCCTAATTTTTACTGGGGTCCATCCCCCATCCCCTCCCCTTTTCCTACGCCTGTTTAAGGAGTAACACACTCTAAGCATTCTGGTAAAATTTTCATTCATTTCACATGTGTGGTACTCGAGATATTAGCAGTTGAAGTTGCCACATTTTCTATAAGAAGAGAAAGCAAGCAAGTGTGAAGTCATGCTTTCTCATTGTTGGTCAATGTTTTGTTTTTCTTTAAACTTTACCCTATTACTTTGACCTTGAATTAATTAAGGATGCTATCTTGCCCCTAAGCAAAAAAAGTTTTTAAAATTCCATCGCTCAGCATGTATCTGACATCACACCCTGCTTGTTTTAAGTTCATTCATGTAAAATAAAAATGCCCCTTTCAATTGCTAATATCTCCAGAGACAAACATGAGAAATTTATATTTCACCAGAGCGCTTAGAATATGTTCCTCTTTAACCTATCAAAAATAAATGTGACTGTGGACTGTTCTTTTAAAAAGACTCTTGTGTGCTCCAGTGTGTAGATCTGATCAAGGATTAAAGATAGTTATCACCTGACGTCATAAGAGCATTTTACCTGAAGTATGTCAGCCATGTTTGAGGGCAAACCCCAAATGTTCGCACAGGCTTGCCCTCAGACATGGCAGATACTATTGCCAAATTTTGACGTTATTGAGAACTATTTATGCTTACATTTCAGAGGGAGTAGTCCCATCTCGCCATTGTCCTGATCCAGTGGTACCGTTACCCCTCAGACCAACTAAATAACTTTTTGTCGTGTTTGGTCGTCCTGCTAAGATGGCAGCCTGTAATAATAAGGAAAGTAGCTTAATTTTCAAATGCTCTATTTTGCTTTGAATCATACTCTAGCACATCAAATCTTCGTTTGAATAGAACTTTTTGATATAATGCATACCACCTATCAGAGCGGATGTATTGATTAGAACCTATCATCACAACTTCAAATGACTGCTGATTTAGGCACCAGTCGCATAATTAAAAGATCTACTCAAAAATGATTACGGCGAAACATCAGTTAGTGAGAATGTTTTCTCTTAAACATACCTTGACATTAAACGTTGTTATGCATGGGCGTCGACTCAGGGGATGGAGGACATTCCTCCTTTTTTGAGTGAAGAGAACACTAATGTAAACGTCTCACACACACACACACATTAAACACAGACAAACAACCACACTTTGTGTTACCTGAAACTTTAAACTCGGGAACTATAAAAAAAACCTCTACAAGTAGGTTATGAAAGGTGTCTTCTATCGATTACGATCGATTTCAATAGTGGATCATTTTTGACCATAGATGTGGTTAAGTTTAGGTTGTTGCATAGTTGACCAAATTAGTGGTCAAATTGACCATAGTCTTTTTAGAGTGTGACATCGTATGTGCTAACTCTTGTTTTACTCTGAGGTGGAAAAGGAAAAATTAAGGTATAAAAGTTAAGGTATCAGTAATCCAATGTGTGGGCAATAAAGAAGAATCCGAGCAGCTAGAGGAGTCGGGGTGTGTCAGCCTTAAATCGCCTCAATTTAATTCCCTACATACAGTTCTAAACCCTCATATTTACTGAAATTGAGAGAATCTAGAGGGGTTTTAGTGCAGAAACATCCATGATACAGATTTGAAAGATTAAAACAGATGGACTCCAGCTTTGGCCGACTAAATCAGACCATCACTGGGGCGATGCGCACTGTTTAACAAGAAATTTGGCTGCTCGGATTCGTATATAGATACCGCATGCGTCGTACCCAATTCAATTAAAATGACAATTTGTCATGACATTTTGCTTTAATTTTGTAGAGTGACCCATGTATCTGGTTATGCAACTGCATGGATAAGGAATAAAAAGGATCGGGAATTAATGAAAAGACAATTCTCTACTAAAAACTTTTACAATAAAAGAAGAATATGAAAACGAACTGTATATGCTTCTTTGATGGATGAGATGATGTAAAGTACGTAACGTAAATTTCAATAAATTCATAGAAAAACTCACATAATTACAATCATAAAAGTTAGCTCTTGCCAAATCTCCACCTTCAGCTGCGCAAACAGCTTGAGCTGCATCAAAATCTGCAGCATCGTTCCCTTCATAGTACCGGTAGCATCTATCCCTTATAAACCTCCAATTAGTAGGGCACGATAATTCAGGAAAATCTGTGAAAGAAACGATTACATTAGAACTCACAACGAGTAAAACAAGCGAAGTACGACAAAACTCTACCTTATGTGAATATTTCTTTTTTGTTGTTTTCTTACATAACTTAAAAGATTAATCTTTCCGAAGTCCCTTACTTCGTCTCTTTAACGAAAAGTCAAACAACGATATCTTCGCAGGTTTACTTCCAGAGGGAGTATCCTTTTGAAAGAAGATACGTACCAAGACCCTACTACACAGGTTAAATGCCCATGAAGGACACTTACGGGACCCATTTAATGACCCAATGGATCTATATGGTTTAGCACACAGAATTACCGAGGGGGCTATATGGGTACTTTATTGACCCATGTGGGATAGCTCTAGGATCCATTTGGAAAATATTGGTCAACCCTGGAACACTGAGTAGTGTGCAGAGGCGGCCGAGAGATCTTTTCCCCTGCACCTAAACGAAGTCGGGGTAAAATCAAATTCACGGGGAAAATTACTCGGAAGTAGTCTGATAGTCTGATTTAGCAACAGGTGCGAGCCACCTATCGGTTGTAATGTATTCTCAAATATGTTTCACTTTTTTCAAAAATAGCACCATTTTGAATTTCATGCAGTCCTTGAGTGGATTTGAAGGGATCACACCAGGTGCCCCAACTAGAATTTCCCAACAATCATTTTTCTTTCAGAATAGATCACTCCATTCCTACCTGTTTCTGCACCATGTTGTACCTTTGTGTAATTTCGGCAAATTAATGGACGTGTACAGTATATACAAATTATGCTTAGTCGTAAGGGTTAGCTCTGCTAGTCATACTAATAGTTTCACCAAATCAGTTAAGCTTAAAATTGAACACGAGTTTCAAGATAGTCTCAGGTACAAATATATTTTCAATTCTGTTGCAGGCCCTATAGTTTTCTCCCAAAATGGTACAAAACCACCACTCCACCATGAAATGTCATAAAATTCAATACACGCTATTGCCTTATATTATGATTTTTCATATCAGAATATTTTAAGGACCAACTTAGGTTACCTACGATTGCGGGATTGGGGAGGAATATTGTAACAGTGCTTTGAGTGTCACAACAACCCTTACCCTTTCTTTCACTTCTACTAAGCAACTCTACGGTAACATTGCACTTCCCCTCCAACTTACAGCTCTCTCGTGAGAACACTCAACGAGACATATTAGCGGCAGATGATTGGCAATGATGGACGAGGGCCTGGCTCAGCGGATTAGTCATCCGCAATTCATTAAGAGGAAAAATGCCCTCATTTATTTTCTGTCGGTATGTAGGCTTACTGTGATCAGGGAGGTGTTACTTGAATTACACCTCCCTGCTGTACGGAAGCCGAGAGCCGCGCGGCAGGAAGAAAACTCAAATCGATTTCTCTGTACCATCAGTCCAACAAAAAGAGGAGAGCGTACTTCAAGACCGTCTTCTTACAGCATATAATGTACTGCATACATACCCAATATTAATGGACGAGTCTCAATGCTATAAGAAAACGGAGCCTTTCAGACAAGAATAATGTTATTGGTTTCGTTTATTTCTACCGTTTATGGAACAAACAAGATACCAGATAGTTATTGTTAGCAGATGACCCTTGGAAAAGAGTATATGAGCAAAAACGTGGTTAAGTTGATACTTCGCGCATGTTTTCAATACCTGCTGTTATTTTTGGCCTTTGAGAGCCTTTGAGACTTGGTGTTCTTGCACTTAGTTACGAATATCGAAACACTAAATCCTTTATTTTCATGTTCTTTTCATTTTGTTGAAAACAAAAAATGGGTACTCTCTGTTCTTGTCTAAACGGCTATGTTTTCTAATAGCATTCAAACTTGTCCATTAATATTGCGGATGTATGCAATATATTACATGGTCTTACAAGAAGTTCTTGAAGTACGCCCTCTTTTTTTGCTGGACTGATGGTTCAGAGAAATCGATTTGCGTTTTCTCCCTACCGCGACGTTCTCGGTTTCCGTACTACTGTGATTAAATGGGTCGTTCTTCGCCGGAAAAATTTCCAGCATGTGTTTGAGTTTTGTGAAAAGCTTAAAATAATCAGATGTGGTAAAAAAAAATCTGGCATGTAAGTTAGCCGAATTAGGGCTACGGTATTTCGAAATTTCTACAGTAAGGCTAAAGGCTGAATTCAACAGGCTGCTCGAACACATGTAGTCAGTATAAGTTTCGATAAAACTTAAAGAGAAAGCAGTTAAGTAAATACTATCCTCTCTCAACGTTGAGAAGTCTTGGATTGCTGAAGTTACTTGGTATTTAGAAACAACTTTACGTTCATAATTTTATGCAAATGTTGTAAGTTAGTAAAATAGTTCATGCAAGTTCATCTCCCAGTGGTTGATGTTCCATCCCATGATAGTAATACATTTTATATGGTAATTTTGTGATTATTCTGCAATTTGACCATTCGTTATTACGGTGAATATTTCATGCAAAGAAAACAGCTCTAAATGGTTACTGCTTAGATTTTACTTCTTTTTCAAGCTTAGGAAATACAATTCACGTCTTTCTGGAGGGTTAAGAATTTTCACTTAAATGTACACTGCCAGCCATTTAATTGTGGTCCCTGGCTTATATTGCCTCCTATTATTTAACTTTGATAGTTGCTCTCAAGCTATACTCAAAATAACTGGGATAAAAAGGGCCATTTGAGCTCATTTGAAGTAAAGTATATTTATACGCTCGGGGGGGGGGGGGGGACAACGATTGCACCACGCAAATCGAGCTCTAAGCACATGCTTCTCATCGGACATCATCTCCCCTTCCAAAAGAAGTCCTCGAGCCTTTCCTGTTTCAGCCTTTCTAAAAAGCAAATATTTTTCACAGAGAAGCGGAAAAGGCCTCCTCCCCTTACACCCCTCATCCAGGACAGCGGAAAAAAAAGTTTTGGAAACCCTCATTTCATTTCTCAGATACTTTAATTTTTAATGAATTGATTACCACTAAATAAACAGAAGGTCCTGACATTCCCAGTACACCATCTACCTTCATATTGGCCATTGGAAGATGAACTACCGTCTGATCCCCAGCAGAGCTCTAACTTTATCAATCGGGAAACTCCATCGTTTTCCCCTCCCCGCCCCGTCATCTCACAATTTCTGCGTACGTTATTGATGATATTCCTTTTGCATGTTGGCTACCCACATGAATTGTTAATCCCGGGTGCAAAATTAACTGGTATGGGTACCACATGAAACCCATAAAGGTTCTCCCTGGAATAAAAACTCATCAGGCATCTACATCATGGGTATGACCCACTTAACCTCTTTCTAACAACAGACTTTAAGAAACAGATACACCACACGAGCTGAAGACTTACGATAACGGGTCTCCAGTAAATAATTGTTGGGAAATTCGGCACTTTCGGCTCGGTCACAAGTTCAACTGTACCTTGCTGACAGTTTGCCTGTGTGCGATTGCGCACAACTACATGGGGCATGTCTACTATCACATTAGTTACATTGGTAATAACGGTGTCCAAATTCCAGATTGTTGACACTGTAAGCGTGCAACCCTCTGGTGACTTATCCCCAAGGTTCATTGTCTGTTAACATTTCCCAGCTGGCCTTTTAGATATTACAGCAAGCTTCATTCCAAATTTTGTACGTTTTCATTATTTTTCGTACGGTATTTTTTTTCAACATCGCATTGCAAATGTATTCACTTGTTGCAATACTTGTGAAACACGCACATGGAGCTATAATACAAGGAGCTGAAAACGGCGAAGCCAGGATTGTAGATTAGGGGTAGTCAACCGAAGACTTCCAAAGACATTTTTACTACTTAATAAACCAAGCACATAGGATTACGGGGGGAACAAGAAGGGGCACTCGTCCACTCCACTTTCTTTCTAGAGGTTAATAAGTATAAATAATAAACAGAAAATGAAGGAAAGAAGGCTAGACCGGAAAAATTTAAAGAAAATGTACAAATGACTACTATGTTTAGAATTGCAAAATTGAATGAAGAAATATTATAGATCAAAACACACGAAATACCGGTACCTTTTCTTTACAAATCACACTATAATGAATTAAAACTCTAAAATATAGTCATAGCAGGAAATGTTCAAGATAATTCTTTCTCCTCCCTCTCTATCAGGTAAGGAATAAGCTGTAAATGTTGTTAGCTAGTTAAGAAATTACATGTTCAACAGTGCTCATCGGCCCTCACTTGACTGCTTGAAAGTCAGTTTTCTTCTTCATAACAGAAAAAGTGTCATTTTTAGAATTCCATTCGATTGGAGCCATTGCATATTGTAGCCCCCACCCTTACCACACCTAGCTCTGGCTACTCAAGCGCTCGGTGAGATATCTTGCATTAAAAACTCAAAACTTAATCCATGGTGAATTCGTCGCTCACATTTGATGGTCATAAACTAATGATAGTCCTGGACTAATACGGTCATTTGACAATCTCTGTGAATATTTGGTGATTGTTTGTAGCAACAAAGTGCACATTCATCATTTTTCAGAGTCCATGTTCAATATTTGCACAATTTAATATAACTTGAATGATAAATTGATAAATATCAGCGAAGCATTACGACAGACTTACCGTCAAATATTCCACATATGAATCGATTAGTGTCTATCAGGCAATTTTGTTGATCTAGTTGACCCACTAGTGCATTATACGCCCAGCAATCGCAGGTTCCTGTACACGCAACAGGTGACATCTGACTGTTTGATAGTGATGAAAAGAGAAAGTCGAGGGTCACCCTTGGGATATGAGTGTGGGATAGCCTACATTTTGAGCAAAATGTATCGGTCTTGTTTTAAAACTTATTTCATAACTTTCAAAGCCTCCATTCATTCAATACACGTTTCTAACCACTGCTACAAATGAATAACCGGACGAGGAAGCCGAATAAAGAAATTTTGAAAAGACTTTTGGAGACAAGGTTTTGCAATTCTCTATAGCTTTCCTACTTCAAATTTCAAGTCAGATGGTCCGTTTATATCAAACAGCATCAAGCACTGCTATTACATCATTATGTGCTAATGTACAGCGTAAACAGACCAAATTCGTTATATCACGCCTCTCTTCGACCTCTTACACAATAGGTCTTCGATTCCCAAAGCTGAATCGGGAGATAAAAACTAATGAGGTCCACGCCCCGTCTAAGGTGGGAGGAGCCTTGGGTTTAAAGTGCATTTGTTAAAATCAATGGTGTCAAATAAAACAGCACAGATAAAATGTCTTTATCCTTTAGTGAATTATTTAATACATTTCAGAGTAACGTTTCTGGTTGATGGAACTGAAACTGTAATTTTTTCTCTAATAATGACCATAAAGTTCGAACCGTGATGAAAACGGGACAAGCAAGTCAAGTTATTGTTTAGAAATCATTTATTTCAAAGATGCATGAAGACCTTGTTTTTATAAATCTCCAGTTAGTTAATTGGAGGTTTTTACGGTCCTGTTCCTAAGCAACTTGTTTACGTCGAATCGGCCACGACCTTTCTTGCAGTTGTGGCTCACTAACCTTTTTTCCCTACTCCATTGCTGATGCTGGATACCAGGGATAGTGGCAGTAGATTCCATTTTGAAAGCCTCCGATATGACAGTATGATCCGGCCAGGACTAGAACTCCAGACGTCCCGACTGCAAGTCGGATGCCCCAACCACTTGACCATGCAGTTGATATATATTCATATCCTAACAAATGCGTTTGCAAATTAAATTATAAGATCAACCTGCTGACTGATCATCCAATATGGTTTTCAGTCTCAATTGAAACTTGACTTTTAAAGCAAAAATGTAAGACGAACTGCCCTCTTTTGCACTATTGAACGTTGAATGTGGTTTTCCCATGTTGTTCATGGCTAGATTAGCATAGTCAACTCCTTCATGAATTGCTCACTGATAACTCCATGTACACAGTAAGAGTGGCAGAGAAGTGTTATAATGTATTGTGTGAAAGCCTTTTTGTGGAACATTAACTACTCACGCATGCAACTGGGAATCATAATCTGAGCAGTCCTGTACATTTACAGATGTACCTGGAGTGAATGCGTCCGTCAAACCAACGTAGTAGTTCTGTGATGTCTCATAGGATGCGTCATTTGACTGTTAAAAATAAAGGACAAGAAATATTGTGAAATTCAATTGATATTTAATATGTAGTTGTCCATTTTCAAAAGACAAAACAATTTAATTAAACCAGAATGCAAAAATGCATTGAGGTTTCGATGAAACATAAATGTTCCGTTTCAAAGAGTACCATCATGCACCATTATCTTCTCATCCAAATGTTATACTAGCATGTTCAAAAAAATAATTTTGTCATTCCAGATGACCTTTTGACCTCAATAAAAGCCATACATAGCTAGACAGGCAAACAACAGACAGACAAATGGACAAACAACTGTCTTGAAAGATCGTACTTAAAAAGGTTCCTAGACTTTGACCCCTTGAGACCCCAGATGACCTTTCGTTTCTTCCAAAAGCAATGGGGCTAAATCGAGGGTGGAAAATCGCAATTATTCCGCCTAAATTGGGATACTTGTCCCCTCTGCCTTTGACCTCCACCAAAAACAGCATAGACCATTCCCTGACCATAACCCATCCACATACCAAATATGAATTCTATTCAAGTTTGCTACTTTCAGATATCGCATGAAAAATGTCACACTTTGACCCCCAGTGACCCCAGATGACCCTTGACCTCTGCCACAAATAACAGGAGCATCTATCCACATGAGAAACCGCTTAAGGATTCCACCACAGAATGAAGTAATTTTAAATACGGTCTTCTTGTTTTTAGATTGAAATAAGTTTTGGATCTTGAAAGTATTAGGATATTTATAATAATAAGGAGCAATACATTTTTTTCTTAAATGGGAAAAGAGCTGGCACTCGAACAGATAGTGAAACTCATCACCTAGTTTTTCTTTATTGCAAAGAGTGCAAAATCGCTCATGAAAAACAATGTTGTCATACCTTCCAGTGACAGTGGGAATTCTACTGTTACTGCAACGAAACCGACAAAATTAAGCCTATTGCACAATGGGAGATTAATTAAATATTTTTCAAAAGTAAGGGTTGCTTAAAAGATACGATAAATTTTACATTGGGAATTATTATTTACTTCAGTACACCATTCTTTCATATAAATATCACTAATAGTCTAAGATCAATAGTCTTCTTTAAGCACGTTTGGCTTAAGAAATCGGTATAACACATTTCACTTCCTGCTTTAGAGTTCTTACTATCCAAAATGAATGGCACACCTATCTTTTCAAAAACGTTTTTAATTTTTAAAATCCAAGGAGATGAGAAGATATCCTTATCGTTTAGAACCCTTAAAAACTTGTACAAAACATACGACAATTTATTACTATCTCCATTTACAATCCTGCCCCAGAAAGTTATCATTCTACTCTCAATTGTCTTAATTAATATATATCTGCCAAGTTCACCGTATATCATACAATTTGGAGTGCTCTTTTTAAGTTTGAGGATCTGCTTACAAAAATTCAAGTGATATGATTCAAATACCTTCAGATCTTCAAAACCCCACACTTCACACCCGTAAAGAAGCACTGGTATAATTAACTGGTCAAAAAGTTTCAACATTAAATCTAGGGGTAATTGCAGGTTATAAGATTTATTCAAAAGACCAAACATGGCATTCTTGGCTTGGTTAAGTTCCTTAATTTTATTCTTATTAAATTTATTGTTGAAATTAAACATTACACCGAGGTAAGTATAATTATCGGTTACCTCGATTTTCTTATTTCCAAGATAAAAATCTGGCCTCCGCCTTATCTTACCCCTTGAAAAAACCACCACTTTAGTTTTGCTAGCATTAACTGACATGTTCCACGTTTCACAGTAATCCTTAACGCCATTTAGAGCAGATTGCAAGTCTGTGGCATTCTCAGATAGAACTATAGTATCGTCGGCATAAAGGAGAGTAAACAATTTGAAATAAATTTCAATATCATTGTTACCTAGGTGATCTCGCATTGATTGTGATAAACTGCTTAGGCCATCATAATACTTACTAATAAAGCGCCCAGAGTCATTCAGGAAAATTGAAAATAAAATCGGAGAAAGGCTCTCACCCTGTCGCACTCCAACATTGCACTTAAACATTTCAGATTTAACCATATTGCTTACAACACATGACTTAGCATTACTGTAAATAGCTTGAATAACTTTTAGAACTTTACCGTTTATGTTATGAGCCATTAATTTACTCCAGAGGTGGGTTCTGTCTACCAGATCAAACGCTTTTTGATAATCAATGAATGCACAATAAACACGTTTCTTCATACTTAAATACAAGTCAATCACAGCATGTAACACAAAAATGTGATCTATTGTAGAATGCCCTTCTCTAAAACCTGCCTGCTCATCAACAAGAAGCCCGGTATAACAAAGGTAATTTCTAATACGGTCATTGAGGATTGAGGTAAAAAGTTTTCCAATACTGCTCAGCAAAGTAATTCCACGATAATTGTCAACTTCTTTTGGGGATCCCTTACCTTTGTAAATTGGATGAAAAAGACCAATGGTCCAGTCCTTGGGGACTATACTGGAGGAGAGAACCAAGTTAAAAAACTTGGTTATAATTTCGATAAGAGGTGCTGGACTGTTCTTGAGAAATTCATTGACGATCCCATCCTCTCCAGAGGCCTTACTATTTTTTAACTTCTTTAATTGAAAAATAACTTCACTTACGCTTATATCACTATTCAGGTAATCATTTGAGGAAACCAAATACTTTTCGGGTAATTTTTCAACAGTATTCTCTGATTTACAAAGATTCTCAAAGTGAGTCTTAAAGTCGTCAATTCTAATATCGTGCACAGGATTATTTCTAGGATTAGCCCTATTAATTATATTCCAATAGTGCTTGGGATCTGATGTATTCGCTTTGCGGATTTCCCTATGCAATTTGCTGAAATAATCCCTTTTAGCATTTTTCATTTCCCTTTTGTATTGTTTAGACTTCTTACAAACATCTGTCCTTGTGAGGTTGTTCGAATTAAATTTGCAAACTTTTTTCGCTTTAACATAGTCAGATTTCAGTTTCTTACATCTTGCATTGAACCAAGGCTTAGAGCCTTCTGTTGCATATCTATGAGAATTCATTGGTTTTTTCTAGTAACCATTCCAATTTTGAAAGCAATACCAGTGAACATATTTTTCAACATACTAGAGATCATGTCTATACCATCATGAGAGACATTGACCTGGTCAATGGCCCTTGATATGTCTTCAAAATAATCTGCACTAAATGAGGCAAGAAAGTCATTTTTCTTTTTTCCATCCCACTTTAATTTACAGCCATAGACATTTGAAGATGCCTCGGCCCGGTCGTTTATAATAGGGGTATTAATTCGGTTCCGCGAAGGCAGGATGAAGACTACAGTGATCGGTAAATGGCGACACAATTACAACGTTAAACGGCGAAGCAGGCGTCTGGTCTCTGTATTATCTGTGTATCTTGTTCTCCTCTCTTCTCTGTCACAGTTCTTGCATGACCGTTTATACGCCTGGTAGTTCTTCCAGAAAAGTCCGGAACTTACTCTTACGGAAACGTCTCGTTTGATCTCGTACAAAACAAACAGCGAAAGTTCTGGGCACAGTAACCCATAAACACAAGCGAGACAGAAAGTTCTCCAAACAGCAAGAAATGAATGTTTTGGGTTTCTGAAAAATCTACAGTAGCCGACAGTTGCCATAGTTGGCTATTATTAGGCCATTACATCATACAGTACTTTCCAGTAGGTGATCGCACATTCTCTAATTGTGCGAATGTTCTCTGGGGTCACCCGTTGTCGAATATGCTAGAGAGATAGCACCGAAGTTAGCACTTTCTAGAGCTCTTCACTCGCTCGTCGATGGATTCAATCTGGTGACTGGTGAGCTGATGTCGTCCCGTAACAATTCCTTTAACATACGCCCATAAACATAGTAACTAAAGAGTACCTTGTGTCTTTAAATTACAAAGGGATGCACGAGATGAAGTGTACATAAGTTTGTAGTCCCGCGGGCTTAAGAACGATGGTAGGAATTTTCTTTATAGTAGAGGGAAGGAGAGCCACCGTTGGTTGGGGGGAAGCCAACAGAAAATTTTGAAATGACTTGTGCTTTAAAATTTGTTGTTGGGTCAATGTAGACGTCATTAGATGTATTCTATCACAAATTGAATGTTTTCACCATTTTAGAGAATTTCCTCTCTCGCAAGTTCTTTTTATGCTCATAACCACAAATGAGCTATACACAACAAATTAATTCAACAAAACAACAGCGAATCCAGTAAATATTCAATGTCTCCACAAAAGCAAAAACGTAAGGCTTTCAAGACTCTTATAGCTGAAAACCAGGCTATACCAATTTTGACAAGCTTTTCACCTTACCAGGTTTACCTTCCCGGAAAAAGTCTAAAAATCGTTTTGAATTTCCTTTAATCGAATAAATGACAAATTTGTCAAGACTAAAAATAATAATCCTGATAAGGAGATTTTTGAATAGTTTTTGTGTAGGAATATTGTCTTTACACGATCAATATCACTAAATACAGTTCATGCGACACTTGTCAAGTAACGCTTTGAAGATTCTGCCGTTTTCTTTATGTGTCTTACGTTCGTACGTGTTTTCAGTTCAGAAAAACACAAATGAAGGACTAATATGTACTAAAATGCAAACATATTCAGGGTCTGGGACAGCTTACGCAACTATTGGAAAATAAGTATCGATACAAAGTTATTTATTAAAAGATTTGCCTCACTCCATCCAAACATTTTACCACATACCACTTGAATCCACGTCCCCAAAAGTCGATACGTAAAGGTCGAGAGCAGTCCCCCAAACTTATTTTGAAGCAACAGCTGAACATCACAATTTTTCCTTATTTCTCTTCAGAGTATCTTTTAGCCTTCAGTAATGCATATTCAGGGTAAACCAAGCAGTATATTTCACATTTGAAGGGAAATAATGTTGTCACATGACTCTAGACAGCAAATCATGAGACAGGTCGGTCTGCTAGACTGCTTCAAGTTGGGGTAACTGCTCTTGCCCTTTATGTATGGTACAAAAGGGTAGTTGTTCGCAACCTTTACAAACATATTTCACTTTCAGATACAAAGTCGGATCTCAAGCCAGGAATCTGTAAACGCAAGAACTTAAATTAAATGATTACAAAGAAGCAAGATTGACTTACGAGCACGTCTGATGAGCGAAGTGTGATTAGATCACTACTGGGATTTAAGCTCTGACAAAGAAAGCGCGCCACAGGGAATGATACATCAGTAGCAACGCCTTGAGATACAGAGGCACATCGTGGCGTTGAACCACCACTGACATCAACAAAATCGGTAGGACATTGTGCTATATTACAGAAAAGAGACGTAGAATAATATTTCTTGCCTTTTCCTCATTCGTTACACAAAGAACAAAAAGGGTTATGTTGATTGGTAAAAAGTAAAATTTGATAATTAATCGGTACAATTATTAGAATAAGATTTTCGTTCGATTGCATTTTTTAATATCAGCACTCAAGAAAACCAAAGAGATGCTACATACACTTCCGGAACAGCATGCATTTATGTGCGTTTACCTTAAATACCATCTGTCAAAGTTTTCAGCTGTACTGATGAAATATCACTTCTGGCTTATGCCTTTCAGTTTAGTTTGTCTAGTTGTTCGCCTAGGATTAGGATTTCTAGTTGCCAGGAACCCAAGAATCACGGTTTATGTAGACGAATCTGAACAGCCACGTGATGGTCTGATTTAGTCGGGTATAACTGGGGTCCATCGGCTTTAATCTTGTACCTTCTTCAGTTAACTTTGCTATGGATGGTTGTACAATAAAGCCTTTTGATTTCCTGGTTCCTTCAATTGCACTGCATACTATGGGGGTTTAAGACTGCGTGTAAACAGTAAAACTGAGATTCAGTAATTCAAGGCTGATGGACCCCACTAATGGCCGACGGGATTTGTTTATATATAGATAGAACCATCTGTCTCCGTGGCTTGTACAGTGATTATCGTGAATTGTGTATCATTTGCAGTAATCACAGATTCCTGCTATAATATCTAAGCATACTATGCTATACCTTGTACAGTAATTAGGCCTACTTACTAATGGAGAGATAGCCTAATGGTACGATTGACTGATTTACATGTAAATAATTAATTCAGGACATGAGTTTTTGAGTCAGTGCGCAAGTGGTATAGGTATAGGCTAAATACTGTGGACTTTTTGATACTTTTGAGGTTCTTGGTTAGGTTCCCTCTTTAATCTCTTCATATTTTCTAGGGTTGTTAGTATTGCAGAACTAGGGCTAGATTCCATGGGGTTGTGATGTCTACACTAAGCTTCACAACCTGCATCTTTACCTATATTTATGATTCATACCATAGTGCATGTACCAGAAACATTGTTTTCAGCCAAAGTTTGAGGATAAGCCTACAAATGTTCTGCTCTGACACCGTAGACCCAAAGAGTTGGGGCCGAAAGCCTCAGTCTATTTTCCATGGCTGGGGTTACACATTCATCACGATCCCTGGATTCAACATGGTATAACTATTGTCAAAGAGAGCCTTCTGCAGTTGGAAAACTGACCTCGGGGTCAGCGTAATATATTAAGCTCTGATGACGTCACACAGTTTTGAATTGTAGCCGCTTATGGAAATGCACACGTGGAAAAAAAATAACTTATTTCTTCTGTATAGTTTCAATAACGATTAAGAAAATTAGGAAACTATGAAACGTACTAGCATAATTTTGCATGTTATCATATACCACAATTTCAGACAAAATTGTTGGCCAAAAGGCCCTAGAATCATTGGGAGATTTTAGTTCAAATTTGTCCCGAAATCATCCCCAAAGTCGCACAACAAGCACTAAATGCTCCAAATTAGTCACGAAATATATTTTCCTCCATAGTTTCGTCGATATAAACTGTTCCAATTTTCCCGAAGACTGTTAACGTTAATTAATCCCGCTTTGTTTATGCTACAAATGTGTCTGCAGTACACCTGTACACAGGCAGCCATTTTGAAAGCGCATTGAATATAGCAGCACTTCGAAACAAGATCCAACACAATGCAATTGGGCGGACACATTCGTATTTAAGCAATGCAAAATTATGTACAGAATAATGCATACATAAGCAGAACAAACACTGTGATTGATGTATAGCATGTTTAGTGAAGATAGAAGGATATCATGAAAAGTACCACTGTATTTTGGGAATATTATTTGTTCTCTCTATTTACAATATTTCAACTTCCACATATTCTCACCTTGTAGGCGGGAAATTTGCAGTTTGAAACTTCGAGGGTGAGCTTTCCCTCCTTCGGTTTTATCGGAAAGCTTATGACGGAGACTCAAGCCAAAGTTCACTCCCTGACAACCTCTATCTACTAAAAACGAGTTTCTTTCTGTCTTTTGAATATTAAACTTTCCGGGGTTTTTTTTTTTTTTCCTTAATTTGCCAAAAATAGCCTGCTCAGTTACGGAAGGCTATGAATATGAATATTTACATTTTCAACGGGTGTCCGATTTCGCTCTACGTAGACACGCTCGAGTCTCACTCAGTACACACCACGAAGAGTGCCAAGGGTTTGAAGATTGCGCAATAAAGGTCACAAATACAAGGTCTGCGCGTGCTTCCCAACTGCTGGCGGTCAGGAAAAGAAAACCACGATCCGTGTTGGGGCTACCCTTGTAGTAAGTAACTCTTAGTCCGAGACTTCCAACCTTACAGCTATCATATCTTTATGCAAAATCCCGACACCATAGGCTATGTGGTCAACTGGGTCGCAAAACTCTAACTAACTAACTAACACGGCCATAGGCTATGTGTCCACCCTGAGAAATTTATCAATGATTTCAAATGAAATATTCAAGGTTTTCCACTAAAGTTGGCTTACCGTGCAGCCTCAGAACGAAAGATAAATTTTACTTCAATTCTGTCTTAGATTTTAAATACCCATGAGATATTACATGTTGGCTTGGGACGACGGACGGAGATCTAGCCTGTTAAGGATAGTTTTATTAATGACATTTAAGTTACAGGATGTAGAGACTTTTCATATTACGTCATAGTACTCCCGGCGGCCATGTTAGAATACATGCGACTCAGACGTACAAACGTAACTTACTGTAGACCACACACGACGCGCTTGCTCGGAGAATGTGCACACACCGTTCATGCCATGGTAGTACTTCCATGTTCATACCACAGTGCACACGTACTGTTCAGTGCGTTTATTGCACAAAGCGGCGTGCATTTGGCATTATTCGTTATTGAATGTGTATCTACACTTGTCTCAGTCTATGTCCTTGGAATTTCCAGGGCAAAATTGGTAAGTTGCTGTAGGATATATAGTATAAACCAGGCTGTATAATAAAAACCAGGGTATTCAGTTGCGACCATTCGGTCATCCCGCCAATCCTTTTCCGTACAACTTTTTCAAACCAACCAAAACTTCTTTTTTTTCAGTTTAGGTCTTTACCTCTCAATACAAAATTACTGGATGAGAAGTATTTTATTTTCATTTTTATTTTTTACCTAGAACCTCTCTTAGCAACAACTGTGACATCTAGGAAAAATACTCGAATCGCATTTCACAGCATTAACTGAATGCAGTCTGCCACTGTAAAGAGTTGGATAGGCTACATTGCGTGTTGCGTACACTAAATTACTGCAAGTGTTCTGCAAGTTTTGTGTTCACTGCAAGTGAACACAAAACCACACAGATTATGTAAAGCTTCGGGAAATTTACATTTCATCAGAGGAATATTGCATACTCTCAAAATCAATCGAAATAACACAGCCGTCTTGCAAGAATAATGTATTTTATTCTTTTCATTCTGTTAGGCAGGGGTCATGAAGTTTTAGTTGCAATGAACCTGAGCTAAGTCTGAACGATCTATGTGAAATTCAGGTAATATAAACAAGTGAAACATCCGGAAAATATGTTGGCTTGCTTTATTGCTCATGTCCTTGCTTTCGAGAGTCATCTCAGCTGAAAATTTATAGCTACGTTGAAATTTAAACAAGACTTGCCCATATTTGACCTGTACTTAAAAGGATTTTAACGAGGGAATTGTTTGCAACTGCAGCTGCTTCAACTTTACAGAACTGGGCCTAATTGATTGTAATGGAACCTGTTTTATGACTCAAGACTGCATGGCGGGATTTCCATGAAGATTTAAGGGGCTTTCGTTGGAACAACCTACATCTTTTCCTTTCCTTCAAATAAAACGTCACTTCCACTCTAGTAAATTTTGCAATTTGCGACTCTTAGGGCCTCACATCATGACCCTCAAAGGACCTGTATAGGTTTGAACACGGAATTAAAAATGGGCAAAACTGGATCAGCCCAGATGACCCATGCAGCTGATATGGGGTAGCTTTTGGGCCCGTGTCAACAACTGATTCGGGGAAAATATGGGTAAACCGCACCATATCCCTCATGCATACTATGAGCTACCCGTATGTGCCTCATTTTAGTCTCAGGGTGAAAATTTAATGGGCCCCTTTTAACTAGATGGGGCCCATATATTTTGGCTACCTTGGAGGTATCTAGAATCATTTGAATGGAGTCTATATCTAACCCATTCATTTGCTGAACTGCAAAGGACATAACAAGGATTTCATCTTAGGGGAGGGGTTAAACGATGACTCTTCGCCGTCCTGGGTGAGAGGTCTGACCCTCTTCCCCTTTAAAAAATTTGACTACACCTTTTTACGATAATTCGGTTGAACTGATTATATGAACTGATTATATGATTTCTTACAGAACTGGTTTAATAAAGCGCAGTTGAGCAGATCATACTGAAGTCAACTGATCACATACAATGAGTTAATAAAGTTGAATTAAATTGATCCAGTAAAATCCAATACAACTTTCCACATTAGGTCTCGTTGAGCTGGTTTAGCACAGTGGAGTGGAGTTGAACAGGTAAAAATTCTATTCGGAGAGGTCCTGGAAAGTGAAGTTGACGTAAATTTACTGAGAGTAAAATGTTACTGGACTTCACCATGCACTTTCTGACTAAATTTACTGAGATTAGGTACCTAATCTCAGTAAATTTAGTCAGAAAGGGCATGGCTTATCTCAATTAATTTAGTCAGAAAGTGCATGGTGAAGTCCAGTAACATTTTACGTAATGTTAAGACTTCCAACTAAATGCTCTAGTTCATGGCAGATTAACCAATTAAAATGCAGTCCAATTGAACAGTAATTTTGTTGAACTGGAGGAAATATACGCCAACTGAACTAGCCAAGTGACCTTCAGTTCGTTCGACAGGGCCCGCCGAGCAAATTTTGAAGTGGGGGCTAATCACTATTCCTGAATTGTATATGTTACATAGTCAAAGCACGTATGGTCAAAGTCACAAAGCGTGTGCAATACAAGATTTCCTCCCTCATTCGAATTTGTTTCAACAAATCTGTACATGAATGAACTCGTGATGAATTAGATGCATTTCGTGTCTGTTCCGTCCTTTGCATGGTAAGTTTGTCGTCCATGTGAAAGATAGTTGATGTCACTTATGTTTGTCCGAATAACCTTTGTCGGCTATGTATTGCATGGTCTCCTTTCTTCAATTGGGCACTATGGTAAGGCCTGTTTTAGATGTGTGCACTGAAACCATAAAGCAGCATAATTAGAACTAAAGAGGGCGGACTCTTCGAATGAGTGTAACCACATATAGGGACCTCGCCGCAATTGTAGATAGAGGTAAGAAGAGGTGATGGTGCTGTTGAGTCTCCCGTTAGTTTGTAACCAGCACGAATTGCACGGATATTTCGTGTCAAAATATACGCAAGCTGTCTTGCCTTGTAAATTATGCACATCCACCCTTGAAGAGGATGGGGTAAATATCTTCTTTGACACTTATAACTTAGCATTTCTTGCAACGAAGTTGTGTTTGAGGCTCCCTGAGGATGAACAAGCGCATTTTTTCTGGGAATTTTGGCATTAGCTTGGTCCTACTGTGCAGGGAGTCTTTTCGCGACGTTCAATAGTAATAGGTACGCGTGACGCGTTACTAACCCTGCTCTGTGTAGGCTGCATGCTTACTAAAAACTGGTTTACATTCCATATGAAAAATTTACGTTAGCATGTGGAGGTATGGAAATTTTCTTGTAATATACTTTTGGGACTTTGGTCATTTCTCTATGGCATTTCAGGGGATATACGCCATAGAATTCTTCCTAAACAAGTTCTGCTATACAGTTTGAACAAAAGTGTTCTCACTTAACATGACTTTTGGCCTCCTCAGTGTAATGTCGAACACGAACATTTTTACTTACAGCGTAGTATGTACGCTACTCGTCTTTGGAGTCCACACACTAGTTCTATTATCCTCATTTATCACTAAAACTCCTTTTTTCTACAACAAGTGGAATATAATTGTTCCTAAATAATATTCATATAAACAATATATCCTACCCTGAATACAATACGTTTTGGACTTACATTGAGTTAGAGCATAGTCTCACAAGTCCTACACCAAACTATTTCCTGTTAGAACAAGAAACAAGCGCACGAGCACTAAAGAAAAACGTACGTCTATTTTTGACTACCTTACTAAGTAGGATATAACAACTCTCTGTTAACAATGCGTCTTTATCAACGTCCTACTATTACAACGTATAATTAAGGGTGACGGGCTCCCTTAAAATGATTAATTACTACAGCTAAATTTTTCCCGGTGATAGAACCGGTATGGCATCAAACCTTTTCTACCAGACCTGAAGATGAAATTTTCATTTTGATACCATTTACAACTTTGAAACAGTTTATACGACTCTAAGAATACAACTATTACTTTATACTATAAACACCATTTTGAGATATTTCAGTTTTGTATTTTTTCTCAACTGATCACAATATTGAGGAGAAGGAAAGTTGAACAAGAACGTTTTAACTTTTTTATTTAAAATAATCATCAAAAAGATTTTCCTTTTCAAATTAGGATTTAGCCTAGTTTCATCAAGGGTAAGCGCAGAGAGTGGAGAAACTGGACCACCGCCCACACTTTTCCAGGGGTGGGCTTTCCAAGGGGGCTTTTCCAAGGGGGACGAAGATATGTTTTCGTACCCACTTTTTCACTCTACTAAAAGAAATAAAATGTGATAACCACAACTGATTATGTAGAGGGCATTTTGCCACCCATGGAGAGTTAGGTATTTTAATTGTAGTACATCACCATTATGACTTTTATAAATGTTTACCCCCAAAAAATTAGTCAAATTCATTGTCAAAAATTTCACCCCCACCCCTTTCCATAATATTTCGGGGTGAATTTAAACCACAGAAACGTTACAAAATCAATTTTATCTCAGTTGTAAGTTACAAGCTCGGAATTTCAAAGTTCACCGCTGTTTGGTGCCAACGAACATGCACCGATTTTTATGGGTTATGAGCAGTTTTGAACAAATCTTCAACGAGAAGTAATTACACAAAATTTATGGAGCTGATATTGGAGCTTATGTCTTTTCACCCCTATCCCACCAGCGTTTTTTGTTAATGAATAGTGCCTGATTAACTTATGTAGGCCTTTAAATTATAGGGATAGACTCTAACACCAATTGAACGAAATGGTGGCATAGCATCTTCTGCATCTCTTTAAGATACTCAGCAATTTCAACTATTCATTTTATTAATGATAGATCGTTGTCAAGTTAGGCCCGTAGCCAGACAAGGCTCCGAAGGGGGCAAAATCTTTCAATATTTCAGTTTTACAGGGGGAGCCAAACGTATATAAAATTGATTACATCAATGGCAAAATTCAAAGACTCTAGGGACGAGAAAGACATTTTCAGGAGGCCTCTACCCCCCACCCTGCCTTCCCCCTTCTTTGGTCTGTTCAATGAACTATTAAATGTTTGCGTTGGAAAGTTGAAGAAAGTACTCCAAGAAGTTATTTTGCGCCCATCAAAAGTGTTGTTAAAATTGTAATACCCCCAGTTTTCACCAAATTTTATGTAGGTTGTTCATTACAGTACTGTTACATACAGATATTTTCGTATTGTACTGGTTAAAAGGATTTGTTGAGCGTTGGCAAACATCTTCTAAAATATCATATACGAAGTCCAATTTTGTAATGATAGCTGAATTTGTAATGAACAACAAATGAAATATCTTTCCAGGCAACCTAAGCATGCATGCCGGCGCAGAAAATTCTGCACCCCTACAACACCCTTTTTTTTTTTCTTTTTTTTAACTTACCGTGAGCTGTCTGGACGAAGAACAGGATGAAGAGCATTAAAATTTTCCATTTCACCCGGTGGCAGCCCGTTTTAAACCACGGGGGGCTCATCTTAGCGATGACATTATCAGAACAGAGTCGGACTGACCCCTCCACTGTGTCTTCTTCCAGATGGCAATGAATAAAATTTTATTTTTTTCATAACAATGAACCAATCAATCCAGAAGTCACCGGAATCAAACCAGGAGTCACCTGAATCGCAACCTAGTCGTGTATTCTTCTAGGTCCCGACAACCTGATCTGTACACTGACGGATGTCACGGATGAGTGATTACAGTAGCTTGGGCAAGGAAGGACATTTTAAGGTAACCCAAACAGTGTATATGATCGGTAAGGGCGTGTTCTTTCAACCGCATATGCAGTATCTATAAAGCAAAGTCAATGGAAAACCTAGTGGCCTGTGCAGTCCCTGACATAAACTCTTTCCGGTACAGAGAGTTTCAATACCTTATTGTAATGTGTAAGCAGAAATTGTACTACAGCTTTTGTCTTAATAAAAGGTCAAGTCGAAGCTGGGGCTAAACTCCCTTACCGCAACCTGTGATTCGTGAGCACGGTGTGAAAAATGAATTTTGTTACTTCCATTGTATAGATACTTCAGCTTGATCAATATGGTACTCCTAATATGCCGATATCTTGCAATGAACTTTTCATGAGTTTCTCTTTATTTTCATTGTTCGTCGGTATGTAGCATTGACAATGTTTGTTGTGCAGATTTTTGTATATTTCATGTAGGGTGTGTTTAGCTTTATGGAGTTTTGGAGCTTGGTCACGTGTAGAGTGTAGTCTAGTGAAGCTGCAAAAAGCCTAGCTTGGGAAGAAGCAAGAATGCCTATCTCTAGTAAGTGACGGCTCCAGAATGAAAAAATTGACGCCGGGGCAAACTAGGGGCAAAGGAAAACGTTGCGGCAAAAATTGTCCCACGCAGAGGGAAACAAAACACGAGTTACGCTCTACTCCGGGTCAAGGGACAAAGTCCCGGTTGGGGCCATGGCTTCCCTGCAGTGAAGATCCGCCGAAAGCTCTGAAGCTTTAGCATATGAAAGATGTTTCTCAGGAGAGCTAAATTACTTATTTTTTCGGTTCACCATGAGTTACCTCACGTGCGGGCAAGAGGAGCAAAGGAAAATTTTGAGAGACAAATGCCCCGTAATACCCCTCATGCCAAGTGTCGAAGCGGCCGTTGTCTACAGTTAAAAACGTTTGGTCTATTTATTATCTACAACTTGTTGGTGAATTTTCCCAACATAAGCGCGAATAATATCAAAGACCACATTGAGAGCATTCGGCTCACTTTCCCAGTAAGAGGCTCCTAAACGATTTAAGACTAGCTCCGTGTGTTCAAATGACATTCATACGGAGTTTAAAGCGAAAGAATACATTCGTGCCTCCAGAGTTACCGTGGTCTTCTCCCAGTGGTGCCATAAAATTGGAACCTGCCCCCTGTGAGCAACAAATGAGAGTACCTTTTCCAACGTCCTCCCGATTCCCTGGTAAAGAGCCGTTAGGCGAAACCAACCTATAAACTGCTTCTTAATGAAGCTACGTCCACTGAGTGACAACAATTGAAACGTGTGAGTGTTATAAAGTGGGCAGCAGGACATTGTTATATTTCAAGAAAATTGCTCTCCAAACAACAAAGATATAGGCTAACTGTTAATATAACTCTGCAGTGAATGTAGCACAAACGGGAGGAAAAAACAGCTACCCATCCTTCTTTTTTCTACTGCAGTTTGGGACAGGAATTCAGCATCATACGTATGATATCCCTGTCATCAAGCAGAGAGTTAAGTATAAACTATGGCGTAGCTACGGGGCTGGTAATTTGGGGGTTAGAACCCCCTCCTCATAACCCAACCTCGAAATGTAAAACACATCTAAAAAAGCGGTTTTTCCCTCTCCACTCAGACTTTTCCCCCATGTCGTTCACCAAACCCTGCATGACACAATCCTGGATACGCAATGGGTATACACCTCGCTGATTTAAGGATTTAAGGACCATAGGGTCTTCTTCAAGAAGGGCCTCGTGTGATGAAGGGCCTCGTGTGCTGGTTTGGTTTGGTTTGGTTAATTTAAACCTTTTGCTTCAATACATCGACGCCTACGGTTTGTTTCCAGTTGTTGGTCCCTGGATTGATTTCCCTGTCCCATTAGCCTACTAATGAATTCCCCCCCCCCCCCCAGGCTGTGCTTGTGGGGAGCATCAAGCTTAACGGCATCAGGTTCCATTTTGTTGAAGTCGTTCGGTAGGAATCTTTCTTGGAATCAAACTCGGAACTCTAGGGTCAGTGGCAGATGTTCTGCTTCGTAACTAAACACACGGCCCGCCCTCGAATGTACTCGAAAACTGCATTTACCAAAAGCCCGTGGTTTGTGGCCCTGTTTTTAATTTTTTGACAATATAAAGGAAAGAAACTGTGTCTGAATTGCTGTTAAAACTTTTACATAATCGATTAGGTCAAATTAAACACTCTAATAGTTGACCAGGAACTAACTTCATAAATTTGAAGTAGAATTATTCATGCTGTGTATTTAGCTGTAACAGGTCGGTGGACACATTTTGTTAGAAAGTCGCAGAGGTCAACCGAAAATAAAGCACAAGATGGACAACAGACCGAGAAATATTGAAATAGCTTGACAATTTCGTTGCTATTTCCAGACAAATGGATTCGTCTTGTCGTTGGTACTTCTTTGCGTATTTGACTACCAAACGAGGGGTATCTGTTGTAAAGTACTACAATAAACATTTTGTTCAGACTATCATACAATTAACCTATAACATTGAGAGCAACTGCATTAGTCAGTAAGCCAAGTCAAGCCAAAGAAAGTTAATCAGTCAGTAGTTAGTTTTACGGCCCAACCGATTGGTTCAAGTCGAGCCGGCCTTTTTTCCAGTTGTATCTCACTGGCTTGTTTTCCGTACTCCATTGCTTGAACTAAGCACCAAGCACAATGGCAATAGGTTCCGTTGCAAAGTCTTCGTTATGACCCGGCCGGGACTCGATCTCACAACCTCCCGGTGCAAGTCGTATGCTTGACCATGCAGTCCGAGACAGTGAAACAGAGAGCTATTATCTATTATCTATATAAACACTAAATTGTGGTAACTCGATATTAGATGATCCACTATTACGTCAGTGGTTGACTCTCGTTGGGTTAGAGCATGCGCAGGAACGTATGCGTGCATGTAAGGTTTTGCGCGTGGAGTGAACTCGCGATTGTAGAATGTAGACGAATTGTAATCTCCGTTTCCTTGTGACGAAAATTTCAGCGCACCTCATCACCTCTGTTGCCACTCACCCTTGGTGCCATTTGTCATGAGAGTCAATTTGGATGGCTTGAACAAACTGAGATAACTTTCTGCTATAGAAACTTTCAAAGTTTGACTGAGTTCCTTCACATACGCATACAAAATGATGAGAAGAACACCAGTTGACTGAAATGCATTCAGTACCGTAAGTTCTCAAATGTTGTAAACTTTGTTGTCAGTTCTTCAAGTTATATCTTCTGTACATCTGTTTTTTTTTTTTTTTAAATCATCAGGAGAAACTACCTCAACACTATTGGTTTGATTTAATCACTACAGTTTTTAAATGTCATAGAATGAAACCTTATGTGAACAACGTGAGAAAAAACTGATATAAAATTTGCAAATAATGGGAAGTTGAACGGCAGTGGTGGGAACCGTTCCTTTTTGCAAAACCATCGAAAGTAACTTGAAGCATTCAGTAACGTCTCCCAGGATTTATACATACCATGCCTTTTAACACAAGCATCCCAACTCTCAAACATCTCCATTAAGTCTCATGTTAGAGCGTTGCAAATATGCTTGGGAATTAGGTCGGAATATAAGATTAATTACTGCAAGTCGAAAGGGTGATCGAATACTTTAAATTAGTGACTTGACTGCTTGTGAAACGAGTATATAGCGGACAAAGTAAATAGCCGATGGCCAAATTCATTCGATATGTATCAACTAGTTGAGGATAAATTGAAGTCTAAGTTAAATGCAAAGTTGGTTACAAAAAATTATTTAATAACTTGAATAGAACCGACAATATTTTATAACACGGAAAGCCTTTTCTATAACGATTCGTGGAATATTTTAACGATAAGAACATGGAATAAGTGGTTTTGTTCTCAACCCCTTGACTAGAGAACGTATTTTGTTTGCCTAAACTTGCGGTTCAACGGAATTAATTTACCTTGTGTTTACTGAGTCCTTTCAGCAGTAACACAGGAAAGGGTTCAAGCTTTTACGGGTCACCAATGACCAATGACTATTTACACAGAAGTAAAGTAGGATACGTGTCAGCAGACTACAATACAAATAATCCCTGTTTTTCTTCCTATCTTTTTTAATTTCTATTTCTACTTTCTCAGTTTTTATATTGGCATATCCGTCGCTGGTTTTAAGAGGGTCTAGGTTAAATCAGTAAATTTAATACGAGAAAACTTTAGTGAACTTGTTAAGTTGAACGGACCGTACAAAATACTGCTATTGATACTTCTTAAATTAGTCTGAACAAATTGAGATTTGGCAAGCATAACGCTTCAACCAGGTTTGAGTTTTAGCTATCCGTGATATGACTGTACAGTACGGCGCAGAAACGTTTGTCTTCGCAGAACGTACAATGCTAAGAATGTGAAGCGACAAAACGTAAAATGTGAAAGGATACCGTCCTGGGGCCCATTCCACAAAGAGTTACCCACAATCTTAAGTTTGATTCCCCATACTTAAGTCAACAGTAAATCACACTTAAGGTTGTGCGTAACTCTTTGTGGAACGGGCCCCTGGTCACAAGTAGAATAACTAAATCATCGATGTCTTCTCTACATCCTCTAAGACATAATGCTGAATTCAGTACGTATATGAACTATAAAAACGGTTGAGTAAGCTTTTTACTCATTTTTGGATCAGTATGCTACCAAAATTAACTGTTGGTCAAGAGGTATCAATATAAAAACAATAAAATACATTAGAGTATCGAGGTACCGTAACTTTCAGAAAAACAAAGGAATGAAAAGATTTGAAATTGGATTGTTCAACAATCACATCAGAAATCATGACTCAATATACCATTTAAAGTTTTAAGTTGAGTAAATAAAATTCAACATTTTATATCTCAGCTCAAGAGTGTTCTAAGAAGATGGAAGTTAAAATGTTAGAATTCATTTTGAGTGCTTTTTTAAATATATATTTTTACTTAAAGACACAGTATCGTGGCGCGAAACGGGGGCGACATTTGGACAGCCTTCAAAAAAATTGTTATCCCACCGAAAATCCCGGATGTAGCCCATATACACCGTATGATAACAGTACATACGATTGCGTGGGATAGCGTACTGCTACATATGCTTGTATTGTGAGCGTTAACAGGCCTAGTACTAAGTAGTATTTGTGTTCATTTGTATGTAGCAGGGAGTTGTTTCCCTGATACAAGTGGGTGCCTTGCTCAGTGACAACAGAGAGACCCTTGGGACTTTTCCCAATATCTTGGGAATTTTGAAACGGCTCGATCATTCTTTCCCTTCCCACTTGAAAAAAAAAAATATTGTGTGATTGTTTCTATTTTTTTACTTTTTAAGTGACTTATTAATATAGTTATGAAATATGTGAATAAGTTCTAATAAGACTGCCAAGGTGGCTTATTTGTATTAAATTTCCGGCTTAATTGTTTTTGTGTTTTAATCATCAGTTTGACTTCGATGCTCTTATAGGCTATTATTACTGTAGTTCAACGTTGAGGGACTATACGTTGTTATTCGGGACATGATCTTGGGAATTTCTAAAAAGACGAACTTGCCTAGGAAACTGCATTGAACTTGAGAGATTGGTCGAAGCGAAGGGGCTAGTCTTAGTCTTACGACAGCAAAATGTCTTCCTGTTCAGAAAAAAAAGAAAATCGAAGGACAGCGTTTGCACCAGGCTATAGCAATGGCGCCGGAGGACCATTGAATGTTGTCACGAGAAGGAGAAATCAAACGAGAAAAATACAGTAGCAAACGAAAGTCGGAGTTCCATTTCCCATTCTCACGCGGAATAGGCCCTAACTAGATCGCCGCAGAAAAAGCAGGTTGATTGATTGGGAATGGCAAGTCTCCAGTCCTGTTTATAATATATATATAACGGCGATTTTGGGAAACATCTTCTCACAGATCATGCCCAAAGGTAAGTGAAATGTGTTTGTTCAGTTACTGATGGTAAAAAGTAGACAGGATTGCCGTCTCGTTAGTGATCCACATACCCATCCCACACGCGTTCAGCATGTGTACATGCATAGGCCTAACGTTAGGACACAATTAGCTCTATGCCTAGTAAAACTTTTGACGAGCTAGCACAGATTTCAGCAGAAGTGATCAGCACTTCATTTGCCAATTCATCAAAATCGTAACCTCAGAATAAGCCGCACAACTCTTGAAAAATCTGACTATGTCCTCGGTTTGCTCATATACATGCCCCCATCTTAGTTTACACTATGATCTCTCAGAAGGCCTGACACGGAGTTTGCACTTTCCCCAATGTTGTCTTCACAAAACTTTCTAATCAAGCATAGGCCTACAATAAGCTATCACTTAGATAATCCTAGCTGTTTCATTAGCCTACAGTCCACTTGACAATGAGTAAGCTTTGCTGGATCAGTTGCCAAAGAGACTTGATGAGAACAACAGTTCTGTAAGCCTGAGCATGTCGGATTTGTAATATAAATGAAGATTATCTGGTGCAACCAGGTGGGCAGGATCAAGGCGCCATTATCTAGTAACTGATTTCTGTAACTTTGTTTATGCTTGGGTGACCTCCAGCTGCATTTATAGTAATTGATGTATGCTTTGCAAAAAAAGGAAATGAAGGCTTTGATAAGCATTCATATATCTGAAGACTTAATGAAGCATTCACATTCATGTGTGAATGCATTCCAAAACATTAAAAAACTAATGAATGCATTCAAACAGTAACTGAAGGCTTGGTAGACTTCAAAGGAAATTATGAAGGCTTATTCAGAGTGCAAGGAAGACTTCATTTGAGGAAGAAAATGAGCATTCAACTCACTGACTGCTTAATTTAGGCTTTCGAATGATAAAAGATTCATTCAGAGGGCATGAATGCTTATTGAATGGTATATAAGCATTCATTCATAGTAAGGGTAAGGGTCCCCATCCAAATGCCAGTGGTTTGCCAGGTATGTGGTTAAAAGAGTTGTAAGGCAACTGCCTTCCTATTAATGTAAGGTAATCCCCCATATATAGGCCTCTAGCTTTCAAGTACATCATATTGCCCCCCACGTGTGGAACAATGCTATAGCTAGTTAGCTAGGCCTACATCAGTCGCCTAAGAAGACCTGGATCTGCAGATTTTGGGCTCAGTCGCAGATCCAGGATTTTTTTGAGAAAGAGGGGAATTAACACTCCGTCAACAAACCATACACCGGGGCACTGGGGGTCACCTCCAATAAAATTTGAATTCTGCTTGTATGCTCATATACAATTTGCCATCAACTGAGAAGCATATTTTCTGCATATTTTCCTTGGTAAAAAAAATAGTTTGTCATTGAAAAACTTAGGGGAACCCTGAGCACCGCCAATGCCCCCTCCTGGTCAGGGCACAGGTATTGTCAAGATATTCAAGTCTAAGCTTGCTCTCTGTGCACACTGTTTGATCCTGCACATTGCAGACCATACCCTTCAAGCCAAGTTTTAAAATTCTCAGTTAATGACATTTGAAATGTTACATCCAATTCACCCTCATACTTTGTAAAAATTATTTAGGGATAATTACCAACATATTTAACCATTGGTTGTACCTGTATGCAATGAAAACTGATGCTGCATCTCCTTCTCCTCAATCACCACCACCCCACAACCCCCCTTCTCACAATTAAGGGAAATAAGAAATCTGCATTCTAAATTCAGTTCATGCCAAAGTACTGTAGGCCTACTACCAGTAACCAGTTGGGCTACAGGAATCAATTTTCATGGTTGTCTGAATATCTGGGACAACAAAAATTCCATACGGACAACCAATAAATTAAAGGTTGGTTGTCCCATGGACAACCATTTTCCTCTCGGGTTGAAAAAGTATACTGCTGATTGATAAACTCTTTCAACATTTTCCATAATAGTTTCATAACCATATTTCAGACTTGGAGTGTTTCTGTCTCTCAAACATCACATATCTTTTTATTCTTCAAGACCAATAATACATGAACATAATTAGTCTTCTGTTTTGTAATTGTGTGAAAAATATTTTGGACAACCAAATTTCCTTCTGGACAAATAAAATGAGCGAAATGGTTGCCCCAAGACAACCCTAAACTTTTTAAAAATCGAGGCGTGGGCTATGAAGGGTACTGTAAGGTAGGCTAAGCATAGTATAGCTGTACCTGTACACACAGTCTGAAAAGTTGTTTACCCCAAGATCTAGGCAGGAACGACATTTAAATGCTTTTACTGGGTAAGGTTTTCGTATGTTAGATGTGCTGTAGTTTTACGGCCCAGTTTCCAACCAAGTAGTTCAAGTCAAGCTAGCCTTGACCTTTTTTCCTGTTTTGGCTCACAGGCTTGTTTTCCCTACGTACTCCATTGCTTTTGCTGAGCATCAAGCACAATGGCAGTAGATTCCATTTTTTAAGTCTTCAGTGAGATCGGTGGGGAATCTGTATGTTGAGTGTACATGAAATGCCGAATGCAATAAAAATTAGTGCCTATAAGCAAAATTTATGTCCTCGGTTATTGATAGTGGCATTACCGGACTTTTTCATTGGGAGAGGGAAACAGCTGAAGTGGTTGGGCAAACGAAAATGCTCCTACTGTATTTGGAGTGCCACTATTGACCAGCACATTGCGTACAGAGAACACTTTGCCTGAAATGTGTTTCGATCAGTTTGCATAAAATGGTACTTCCCAGCTGGTGTTTTTACCATACTAAAAAGTGCTGCTTTCAAGAGGTGTTTGTGAAGTTCTTACACATTTTGCCCAATATACTTTTTACATGGGAAGGGGGGGGGTATGCAAGAGCCACTTCTGATGCCACTAGTAATTGGTAGGTTGATTTAAAATTCCCTTTAGACAGAATAGATTGCAATCCACCCCCCTGTCCCTTTCTGTTTTAATGGGGCCTATGTGTTCACATCATCATTAACCATCATTATTATGACTCTTATAACAACCAATTTTGACACCACCCCTTAATGATTGAGGGACATGTGATTTGAAATAATGGAAGTCTGATATACTTGCACTCTTCCCTAAAATTAAATACTGTTTCATTGCAAATAGCCTTGGTTTACTTTTCAGGTGTTCTTCAAAGTACTGTACATGCAGTGGGCCACACAGACAGAGCCAAGTGAATGACCAACCTCACTCAGTTGCTAGCTGTTACACCCATAGGTGAGTGAAAATAACTGCAGGATGTATTAAAACAAGTCTTTCAATTTCCAAAAGCATGTTTTCCCAGCCAACTTCCAGGTAGTACTTCCATGGTTTCACAATACTATAGCACAGAAAAGTCTACCTTGTGCTGTTCAGAATTGCATGTAACGTTTTAGCGGCTTTAATTAGTACCATGAGTGGTGGCTCTATGATGAGGCAAGAGGGGGCATTTGCCCTCCCTAGATTTTGTCCTTGGCCCCCCTCACTCCCCCCTTCTCCCAAATGTTAGCTGGTCAGAAAGGAGTTGGGTTTGGGTTTACTGAAAAGAATTTAAATAACATACCCCTTCAGAGACTACATTTTCATTCAGAGATACAGTATGCTAAAACCTCAGAGCTTCCAGGGGTGAAGCCTGCCTGTTTCCAGCCTACTGTAAGAGGTGACTTAAGGGAAAGCTAACTTGCACTTGAACTGTACTTGAAAGTAAATTTAAACTTTGAAGTTTTTATTGAGTTGACTGACACAATACTGTATGACATGTTCATGTTGGGTATATAGTTAAATCTCATTCTTTACTAGAAACTTTATATCTACTATCTACTAAAATATTGCACAGTTTATGAGCATTGCTAGGTCTTTATCCAATATCTTGTTTGATAATGATATAGAGTTGCAGTATCAATTAGTTGACCACAAAGCCTGAGTGAATATTATTTTCTTCCAATAGCACAATGTTAGATAGTATACCCACAATGGTAATGTTTTGACATTGCCAACATTTCAGAATTATAAGGTTGAATGTCATGTGCTTGAATAGTTTACATTTACATATTGGGCTGTACGCTGCTATGTTGATATGATGTGCTCCCTTCCTTGAAGACAAAAGCAGTCACCCCAGTATAAAGTACAGTAGTGTACAGTAGTTACACTGCGCCCTGTTTCATGATTGGCTATCCTTAAATGTGAAATTTACTTGCTTGGTTTGCCTGAATATCCAATATTATGGAATGAGAAGAAAATTGTGAGATACCTCCTTGTAGTTAGAAGTGTGGTTAAAATAATTGAACATCATCCATATTCATCCTGTGCTGCAAACTTGCATCACCAGCAGTAAATATGATATTCCATTGAATTGCAGCATTGACATCTACTCCTGTCAAGGGCCACTATGACAGTATTTTAGAGCCAGTTTGTCCCTCATCAGCAACTACAGGTAATTATGGAAGCCAACTACAGGGAGGATTGCAACTGGCTGTTCAACTTCAAACCAATAGTTATTGCCAAGACTAGCTGCACTTTCATTGAGTTCAGACAAACATCATACATGTTCTATGCACGATTCCCTTATACAACATGTATTACACAGACAGTGTGTTTGGTCTAACGGTAGAGCATGACACTGAAGGCCTGGGTTCACTTCCCAGGTCAAGTCATACCAAAGACTCTAAAAAAGGAACCTACTGCTGTTTTGCATGATCCCGATGTTCCGTATAAGCAGTGGGGTAGGGAAAACAAGCCAGTAAGCCACAACTGGAAAAAAAGGCCGTGGCCGGTTCGACTTGAACCAATAGGTTGGAAACTGGGCCATAAAACTCCATCTAACTAACTACAACATGTATTACAGCCAGGGCTGGAAAAAAGTTTATTTCCCAGGAAGAAAGGTGCATTATTCCCAGGAAGATAGTAAAATTTCCCACAATTCTCCCTGCATTTTCATGTACAGAAAAGGGAAATTTCCCTCCAGATATCCAAATTTCCTGGGAAGGAGCTTCTCAGCTTCACAACTCTTTTCACCCATGATTATAGCATTGTAGTACATGCTGTAAGAAGTCACAACATCCTGCATGGTGGCATGCAGGTCTCTTTCCAAGGGAATGATAAAATCCTTCATAAGAGGTACAAGCAACCCAAATCTATGGCCAAACCCAGAGATTTGTCTGGGAATTATTTTGAATAAAATGTTATGAAAGAAAAGTTGAAAACTTGGATTTTAAATTCAATGTTGATTTGGATTTGAAAATTAAATTTCAAGTTTTGTGGTTTTTATTAAAGGACAATTGCATTTCCTTCAAGAATTAGAAGGAAGTACACCACTGGAGTTACTTGTCAGTTGTCACTTTCTGGACAATAAATAACATACCCATCTATGCTCCCTTGAAAAGAATGGAAAATATTTCCTATATACAGTGGGACCATCCATCATAGCTGGGAGATGCATCCCCTGTCCCACCTCGCTCCCCTTAGCACCTCTCTGGCACTCCAGGTTTAACTGAACACTTATGGCAAAATAAATTGCCAAAACACAAAGGGTCATTCAAGATTTAAGCATGGAATTGTTTTGCCTTTTACCCAAACAAAAAGGGATGGGGGTATTGGATGCCAGTCTTCCCTTGTCTTTCTGCAGTGGAAGTGTGATGTCTTTGTCACAGTGTGATAGGAGGGTGCTATATTTACTGTCACAAAGTTCTAAAGCTTTGACTTTTTTCATGACAGTAAGCATTTCTTCTGAAGTACAGTACAGTAGCTTGACTGTCAGATACATGCATCTCTCTTCTACTCACAGTAGTTATATTTCCTTTTATTTTGTAACCTAGCAAGGCTATTCTAATCATTTTAAAATGGATTTATGAGGTCCTATGTTTTTGTATTATTACTTATTTTATCTATTATTCCAACAAGATACTACCCAATCTGTTTCTTTGGGTGTTAACTCTGAAAATGCAAGTTTTTTCTAGTGATAACTGATTGACCATTTTCAAATGCAGTCACATGCTTGCAAAACATATATATGTGCTTTCCAACGTGCTTTCGAAATGTCAGATATTAACATCAAAAAGCTGACCAGGAAAGAAAAAAAACCTTTGCTAAACAGAATTTGTTTTGTAATTTTTTAATGTGGTAAATAGGCTCAGTCCTGGCAGATGCAGTTACTGGGTCTTCCCATATATTTTAACCATACTACTCCAAGGTACATGACTGCTGTTGTCAGTTTTACACATTGAAAGGCAAGAACAGTCATCCCAAACTTACTGTATTTTGAAGCAAAGGCTAAAGCTCACAATTTTCTATTCAATTCTCTTAATTTCTTAAAAGTATCTTTAATAATTTTTTAGGACTTCAATATTACATATTCAAGGAAACCAAGCAGTGACTCCCAAAAAAAGCACATGACCGTGAAGAGCCAATCATGAAACAGGGACGGTGTATACGTACTACACTACTTCAAGTTGGGGAGACTGCTCTTGCCCTTTGAGCTTTTCATTAATCATGCTTTGATATCAAAGGGCAGAGAAGAGGATCTGAGATTTCTCTAGATTGAAACAGTATCATGAAACTGCATGGTAGGAACATTCACCATTTGCATTTGGCATGAACATATCCATGGATAAAAATACCTTTACACAAGTTGCAAATTTTTTGGCCATTTGTCAGTTTGTTCAAGTTCATCATTCATTTATCTTCAAAATATGATATAAAGGATAAAATGTAGTTTCCAAACTTTGCTAATTGCTCCATTATTGTTGCCTGCTTGGACAAGAGGTGACTTGAAGTACAGGTCTAAGTGCATTACAATCTATTTTGTCAACAGTTCAGTTGAAGATTTCCTGGATTGCCAAAATGAAAATGAAACTGATGAGGCAGAGGCAGACAATATAATGTGGGAGGAAGCAGTCAAGTCTAAACATGAAAGTAGACTATCTAGGTAAATTTACTATGCATTGGTTTCAGTTTCTTTGAAAAGGAGACCTTGTACCTCATGGAAAAATATCAAGTTTTTGTTACATCTTTTGAATTTCCATTCTGATCTGGATTCTGCTCAAAATATTTCTGGAATGATAGTATGCCTATCCCTAGTTCCAAGACCTAGTGACAGTAGTATCAACCTCACCTCTGGCCTTGTCCAGTTAAGCAAGTTTTGGCACCACAAGTTTGAAAGAAATCTTTTATGAGTAGCTCTCTCTTCAAGAGAGTGAGAAATATGAGAACAATTTCATCTTTTTGGAATTTGTGACAAGGAGAATGAAGAAAAAGAATTATAAGTATTTTTCATACATTTCTAGTTCCAGCTGAGGCCTGCTTATTACATTTAATTTGGAGAAGTACCAATGCAGATTATTAAGCAATCCAGAAAAGCAAGGAAACAAAACTCAGACAGAGCAAAAATATTTCTGTGGGCATTTCATATATTATTCTGTTTTTTTTTTAGCACAGGAGGACCAGCCCAAGGATCCACCCAAAGTTGTGAAGTTCACCTTTGCATATGCCAGTCATGTACAGTGTCACGGTCAACTGGACTGAAGATTCAAAATCTCAGCTACAATTGGGATGTAAAAGGCACCTCATTGATGCTTCCCAACCAGGATGGATTTATGCATGATTTTGAGTACCCTGGCAAAACCCAGAAAACCAGATCAATACCGGAAAGATTGCTTGCCATTTTTATGGTTTACATCACAAAAGCAATTTTTATAGGCCAAATGTGTTTTGTGTATGAAGTTTTGTGAAAAGGAAGATGGTGTGATACCTGAACAGTATTGCCAACCAGCTTGTAACTGTATTGAAGCCTTTCATTTATATGTTATAACATCAGCTATACCTGAAACTTTAGGTCTGAATTTTATCCCAGTTACTAAACAGCATGAAAGAACTAATGGGACTATCATACCACGCGCAATAAAGATGACAAGAATATAGGAACAATTTTGGGTGCACTCATGTGTCTTTTGTAAGCTTCAAATGAATCGTAAGTTGAAGCGGGGTTCCCACATTTCTGGAAAATAAATTTTTACTTTTCCAGGACCAAATATTCAAAGAATTTGCACGACTTTTGGGGGGCTGTTTCCTCAGATTATGAAAATTTTATGAAAGTTTGTGAAAATTTCCATGAATTTTTCATGACTTAGTTAACACAATTTTTTGAATTGGAAACCTTTACCAGGCCCTGGAAAATATTTTTTCAAATTTCATGACTTTTCAGGTTTTCAATGATGGCAGGAACCCTTCTAAAGGTGTTTAAGTCATTTGTTTAATAGAGAAGTTGGTATGCCAAAGGAAGTGGAAGTTTGAAACTGCATGTTCAGGATATTCAGATTGATAATTATAGTTTATTTTGTAGTAACTGTACTGTGTAAGAAATACCCATACATCATTCTGATCTGTGATATCAAATTCAAGAATGCAGAGTGGCTCATATTCCGACAGAGAATGCAGTCTGATTCAACAGGGTTTTGTATGCTCACTATGATGATATACCCTTCAAACAGTAGACCAGGATTGTGTCTGCACAATGAAAAGTTTTAAACAGCTGTGGGTGGCTAGAATAAAACAGGTTGGGAGAATGTATGAAGTAGTGAGAGGACTTGGCCTAGCTTGAATATGCTACCCCCAGAAGTAGACCCTAATTCTCATTTAAAAGATATCCTGTAAAAGAATGTTTCAAATAATTTATATTTAATAGGACGGTGAAGTAGAATGTTGCGCATAAAATTCAAAACTCAATTCTTCGGATGCTCAAAATATATGCAAGTAAAGTTATCAGATTTTTAATTCAATTTTTGTAAACTTGGAGCAAGCTTGTGTTACATATCCTACACTTGCACTGATCAAATGTGTTTTCTAGCTAAAACTTCTTTTAAAAATGATCGAAATATTTCTTTTCTTAGATTTGAATATGCCATGAGCAAGGGTGGAAAAACCAGCAAAATGGGAAGCTCCTTGCCAAGAATTGTTGAAAATTTGGAAGAATTTTTTTTTTTTTTTATAGAAGAACATTTAATTTCCAGTGTAAATTTTATTTGTGCCGAAAATACTCATTTCCTAGCTATTGTCATGTTTGAAGCCCTCGCCATGGTAAGTGGGACACAGAAATTTTTCAATCTTGACATTTTCTATTAATGGGTCAAACCAAATCCCTGTGTTTCATTTTGAATAAGAGCAATTTTAAAATCAGGACTTGCTACTGTAAGCATTGCCCATCTGTGCTGAAACATTGACATCACTCCTTGATCAGTACTTCCTTCAGGTTCAGTCATGACATGCTTTGGTTTGTGTTGCCACATTCATGTACGTTATGCCAACATCCCAAGGACCAAAAATGACTTGAATAAAAATTTTGAGTACATTTAATTCTAGCATTGAGCATTCCATGAGAACTCTTTATCAGCTCTCTTCTACTAATTTGGTTTAACCCTACACCCTCCACAAGTTGTTTATTTGTGATATTGTGCAGTACTTTTTGTTTCCCCACTTGAGTGCCATTAAGAAACCAGCCTGGTAAAGGTGCATGCTGGTGCATGGTGCCTCTTTAATTGGAGACTGTGGTACTGCTTCGATGGGTCTCATATACAGTATGTCCTAGTATCCATCATTTTTTGCTGTTAGTTACGGAGGGACTTGTACATTTAGAAATAGAATGATTTTGCTATGATGCAGAATCAAGTTACAAGAAGGAGAAATATATTTGTGCAAATTGCATGCATACAGTATGTGCACTTGCTATAGCACCGCTATACTTGAAGGGAATGTAGCATATCCACAAAGATAGGAATATATAGTACTTTATACATGAAGATCAGTACCCGTTGGTTAAATTTTGATATGAATTGCAACAATAACTCCACTCTTGTTGATCAGTGTTTTTTGGGTACTGGTAATTGTGTACTCAATGGCATAACAAGACCTTCTAAATGCATGGGGAAGCTAGACCGCAAGGGGGTGCCCAAATTCATTTATCTAAAAGTCTCTAGCTCCAATATTCATGGGTGGGGGGTGAGGGTTATGGGATAGGAATGAAACCTTGCACACACAAGCTCTGAGGTGTTTGAATTCTCCATGGACCCCTGTGCATTGTCCACCCAGGTCCACCCTACTGCTATCCAGAAGTCCCCAATAAGAATGAAGTTGTATGTAATTGTAGACTTTTGAATCTCAATTCAGCTTTGCTGAAGTTCTACTGCAGAGGTGCACTAGGCTGGTGTTCTTGTTTAAATTGGAGAAGGTACTAGAGTGTGTAGAACACAGCTTTTAAAATAGGGCTTCATTGTGATCCTTTTTGAAGTCTGAAAAATATGTAAAAACTTGCTGCCCTTCGGAAAAAAGCAGAATGTGAATTATGTGATCTATTGAAAGTTTGACAATACATTTTCTAGGGATGGATTTGTAAACTACAAAAAGGAGGTGGGCTAGTTCTTGTCATCCTTATCAACCTGCAGGACAGTGTGCATGGTAAGTATGACCCCCTCCTTTATCCCCCTCCCCCCTCATTTTGGTCCAAAATGCTAATAAAATACACTAGGTGCATGCTTGATTCTATATGAGAATGAACAGCTCATTAATTGCAAACTCACAATTATCAAAACTGCCATTGTCATTAACAGACATTATTCTCATTCAAAAGAAATGGTAGGAAGGCTATACATCTGTGCTACAAGGTCCTTGCTCCAGTGAATGCAATTTATAACACTACCATTACTGCTGTAAACCACTGGAAATAGATTCTTCTACATCCTGTAATACCCCATCATTTTTCTGATCTACCTCTGTAAGTGAATAGCCTGACCCAACTAGTCTTCAAGGCATACATAAAGGTATAGGAAAAATGTAATTCACTCATACCTCATAGTAATATTAAATGATTTTTGACAAAATTATGATAATTCCTGGAATTCCTAAAAGGCCAACTGACAGAAATATTACATAAAAGAAAAGATGAAAATCAGGTAGAGTACCATATTCTTACTGGAATCTTGTACCAGCTGTTTCACTTTATTGTTTTACACTTAAAATTTCCCATCAACATGCTATAATACATTTCTTGATCAACAAGCATGACAGTGGAAAGCTCTTATTCTTTTTTTATAATAATAGACACTATGATTAATTCCCAAACAAAACATAACGCTTCTGTTTTGCATGCAGTTGTAAATTCACTTCAAAAATGGTACAAAAATTTGTGTTTTTCTAAAAAAAAAAAGGTTGTATTGCAAGTGATATGAAAACTACTACCATCTTTGTAAATGAAGTTTTTAAAATGTAGGAATTCGAGGCTTCCATGCAACTTTCATAATATATCTTGCAGGATAGTTTGGGTCTACAAGTACATTTCTTGTCACTGATATCATGATATGCAATTCCCATCTCAATGTACTTCAGGGTGGCCTTTCCACCCCTCTACTTGCACTCCTGTCGCTGTATCCTAACATGATGACACCGGCCGTCCTCCCCAGTCTCGGAATATTTCATTAAGTATATGTCATACGAAGCAAGTTTCAATAGTTGAATTCTCTAGGCAATCAGCTGGCAGTGGAGATGTAGTTCTCAAAGCCACCATACAGACCTGGCCTGCACTTTCTTCTTTAAAGAGACATTTTCCTTCCAGCCTAACAAGAAGATGATGGTAGGTTCCCGTGCATGAGTTCTGCCATATAGTAGGTATTGTAGGTGATTCTTTTTCCAGAAAAGTTGATGCAGTTCCTGTAGTGCTAGTGCCTTCAAGGATACAAAGAAGAGCATAATATAACTAAGTTATGTGACAAGTGCCACTGACATGTAGTAACAACCTTTTAGTTTCAGTAGACTGTTTAAGGAAAATGTTGTACACTTGAAGGTTAGTTTACTCTGGTATGGTACAGTATTTTAATTTACTTCATGCTCTGTACATGTTGAAGAAACTTTGTCATGTGGGGTAGCAAGAACCTTTTTTTTCGTAATTGGGAGGGTAAGGGGGGGGGGGGCTTTAAATGATTGATAGACTTATATTCAGTTACACTTCGGGTATCAGTGAAGCAAAGTTCTTATTGCCACCTCCCCGCTCCCCCGCCTCGTCCTCCCTCCGGTCCTTATCCCAACTCTGAAGCAATGCAATTACCTAGCTATTACACAGGGCTGCATGTGTATTCCGTTACATGTACAGCATTTCATTAGGCCATTTAACTGACGACATAGCCCTGTCTGAAGGCTAGTTATTACCCTGTGATACTTTAAAATGAGGTTACGTTATGGATTATGGCAAGCACCTTGAAAAGTCTTAAAATCTTTGGTCTAGTAAACTACTAGGTTCTCCTGGGGTCGGGTGTGGAAGAATTGTTTCAGGCAACCATCCTGGCCTGACTATCCCTAGATGTAATTTGCTGTCACATGTCAATTAAGTATTCAGTGGAAATTGTTGGCATTATTACAACAGTACTGAGCTGGTTGGATAGCATTCTTATCCTTTGAAGGTGGTCAGTCCAATTTATTTCTAATCATACCGTATATAATGCTTTCATCCAGCAAACCCTTCCTAGACTTTTGTGCATCACACTACTATTCTTTTTTGATTTTGTCCTAATTTAGGGGGTGAAAAGCCAATTGTTGAGCTAGCTAGGCCATCATATGTGATCAGAGTGTAGTCTGAAATCTGTCAACTCACATACATAGTCTTTCTAATAGTGGGATATATTTTACTAAAACACTATGTAACTGTAGGACAAAGAGTGTACATGTGCTTGAAGTAATTTCATACTGGCAATGACTAACGTTTTGTCCCTTTTCACACTAGTATAAGATATATCAGCCTTAATTTGAAGGTGTATCCTTTTTTCTAAAAGTCGAAGAGCCAAGGGGCGAAAACCAACCGATCACTCCCGGAGGAGTTCTGCTCCCTTAAGGAGCTTAACGTCCCACATTTGAATGTGTATCCTGGTAGCAACTACTGTACGTAGCATCAATTATACACTCAATAAAATAACAAGGGCCCACATGCAACGTTATGGCAGTTGAATTTGTTTCTTGCTGTATTGTATCAGACCTTGGGAATTTGTGCCCATAATCTTGGGAAAATTGCTCCCTTGTTCAATTTTATATGGCATATGCACGTACGTAATACTACGCATCGTCAAGCAAGGATCTTTCGCAGAATTACTGTCAATGTCTTCTAATAGCCATCTTATTTGTTCTTGTCTACTTTCCTTACCTTCTCGCAGTTTTAACCATCACAAGTTACTCGTTAATTAACGTTGATAAAGCGTTCCATGGAAGCCGAGCCTCAATGTCTTGTTCATTTTGGGAAAAGTTGTCCTCGCCGACTGACTTTTCTTATTGCCGACGATTGTTCGTTGTATGTGGTATTTGCAAATGTCTTGCAGAAATCTACGTCAGCACGAACGAGTACCGTGTAGTACTTCCATGCTTCAACTTCCCTCGATTGTACGAACATTTTTCACGGTCAAGGAAGGTGATGGCGCTGTAACAGTTTTTGATGCGGGAAGGAGAAAAGAACAATTTTCAAAACATGGTGCCGCCCCCGTTTCCTGCCACGATACATTGTCTTTAAAGTACCGGCTTTGAAATACAAATGATAACAACCACAGACAAAACATCAACTAGACCAACACAAATTATGCAACATGGTATCACACCATGGAGCACACCAAACACCTAAATTGACCTCAACCTGACCCAACCATACGATGCGAAGTGAGCCAAAGTAGAACAACTCTAAATATAATTAGAAATAAAAATTTCGTCCGTCTATCGACAGAAATAGGATTTTTATCCGTCCAATTTCAAGTTGTTTAAGCCTCCTTGAGAAACCCAAAAAGAGAAGGAAAGGCTATGAGTCATTCACAATACCCATTATACCATGTTAGTATATGACGTCTAAGTAAGTTTGGGGGATTGCTCTTTACCTTTAATATTTTTTCCTTTAATATAATTTTTCACCTTTAAAGTTGTAATAAAAGAAAACAGCGCTGGCAAATGACAGTTGGATGTTCCATAACTCCCTGCACGGATGGAGTAACAGTACGAGGTTCAGCATGCAGCTTGAAAAAATGGCTACTGCATTCAAAAGTGATTGCTTTGCTTTCATTTGAGGAGAAAGGGTCTTTTCTTTCTCAGATAATTAACGTATGACCCCCGATAATCAGAAAAGACTATTATAAAACTTATTCAATTAACGTATAAAAGAAGCTGGAAACTGAGGAAAATGAAATAGACAAACACAAATCGTAGCTCGGTCGTTAGTGTATTGTTGGTCGTTGGTATATCGTTAACCGTTCAGGTCCACGGAGTTTCCAGGGCAGATTGTCGGTAGGTCACATTATGTCAGTGTCTTACCAGGGAGTTGTTATTTGGCCACATAACAGCTACCTGGTCTGATCATACAACACAATTTGGTGTTACATTGATAATTTGAATACACAGTGAACTGCCAGTCTTCATCCTGAAACCGCATATAACGAACCGTTCTACAGAACCTGCTGAAAGCTGGCTCGAGGTTAAAAGCGAAAGGGTCAGTCTTAAAGTTTATGAAAACGATCACTTTCGCACAACGATACCTCACTCTCATTGAATAAACACACACTGAAACATCCCCCCCCCCCCCACACACACACAACCACCTATAAATGCGTTTACCTCAACAACTTGTTTAGCGCCCTTTCATCTGCTCATGTTATACATAGCAAAATCTGAATTCCCAGAGTCTATGGTATCGTTCTTCGACTTGAAAAGAGACAATATTGAAAGCACCTATTGGGGGTACTTTGAGGACATTTTCTAGACTGGCTGAGGAGGGCTGGTCAATTCCTACTCTATTTTAGCTTAATGCAAAAATGTCACTTACATAGAATTCGTTGCTAATAATTAAATCAACTTCTAACGTTATCAGCGTGTCTGTATGCCTAGTGCAGGACATATTGTTTGTGAGGAAACCAATTTTCCAACTTATCATGAAACGAGAATTTTGCAATCTGGGTGCGAAGTCAGCATACAGTCATGAGACAAAGTCGTGCGTTATTAAAGAAGGCGGTTTACGAGGCTTTATACTTTGAGTTCAGAAAAAGGTTCCTTTCGAATAATCTCAAGCAGACCAGGGTATCATTACGCATAAACAGATCTGGAGGGGTCGCATATAGTGACTTGGTGATTGTATCAGATGCCCTGTGTCAAAAACATTTGCAAGTTAAAATTCGTAAAAAGTAGCTCAACCTAGGAAAAGGGCCTGTGGCATTTTTCATATTACTTTGGATTGTGGAAGGTTTAAAACTCATCTTCATACAAGACTGTATCACCTTTAAAAAGTTTAAAAAATGTCCAAGACACCACTGTTCTGGAACATTTCATTATGAAAAGCAGCATATTAATGTACCACTTCGTAGTCACATTGTACAATTAATCCCACGTTGTCCTGCCTTTTTTTTTTTTTTTTTTTTTTTTTTTTTGTTCTGTGCCATATTTTACTTAAGCTACATCACATTTATTATGATTCCCTAAGTAATTTTAAGAAAAAGTTGGGGATCCCCTACAAAATAAAAAGAAAACGCGTTGACTCTCGGTCGAAGAAGGGGCCCACGGGCGAAACAAAAGAAATGCTCCCGAATGAGTTCTGGTTCCTGAAGCAGTAGTTATGTCCCCTAAAGGACACAAACTAAGCCATCATTCTGTCCACTTTCAGACCTGCAGAAAGTGCCAGTGCGTAGTCCCATTTTGCCTTTCACCCGGTACACCCTCGCACGTATAGTACATGTTAAAGTTTCATAAATCGAATTGCTGAAACGTCTGCTTCTCTAAATGACAATCACGTCGATAATATGAGATAGTTTACACAGACTGCATGTGATTATTTAAATCGCAAGAGTGCTTAGTCATAAACAAGGTAATGATATCCCTGCATTGTAAATTCTGTTCCGAGACCGTTAGTAGATATCCTCGAGCATTGAAAAGCTTTGTAAAGGTCGAATCATTTCACCCAAAACGGCTTCAATTCTTCTGACCTACTTATTGAGTCCCCTTACACTACTGTCTAAATCTCATGCTCATTCAAGCTCAATCTCAGTTCACTGGGGGGATTCAGGGTACCCATACAAGATCCCGGTGTGTAATCGAAACACTTTCAGTTAAGTACATGTTCTGCAACATGTAGCACGCCTTTTTTTGTATAACTCACCGTCAACCAAAGAGCCGTGCCAATTGAGAATTTCTGTATAGCCTATTGCAAAAGTTTTAGTTTGGGTGAGAATAACTGCTTTTAACATGTCATTCTTATACTCAAATTTCGTCGCGAACGCTGTGGTAGGCAATTCCCACAGAATTACGAATACATGCATTCTTGTGCATATATACCAACAGGTTATGTACCACAAAGCGCGTAAAGGTTAAACAATATTATATCCTGACACCTTTTCAAAAGGTCTTTTGTACTTCTTGGTATAAAAGAAGTTCGGTGTACTTGTATACTAATCGTGATATGCCAAACACTTGTGCTTCATATAATTGTATAGGCAGTGACTTGCTAAGTGTACTGTAGGCATTGACTTCGCAAATCTCAGTCAAGGGGTAGACCATACTTTGGTCCCCCCCCCCCTCCTTCCAAGAGGTTTGGAGTCATGAACAATGGATTTGTGCTGTCAATGTTTTAACTATAACCATAGTCTAATTTGCTCAATCTCATCTCGAACTGCATAAAACCTATTGCTGAGCGTATACCGGTAGTTTTGATACCCTTTTTAAGCAGTCTTGCTGCAAAAAATATTCCAGAGTTGGCATTTCCATGTCTGTTTGTAGAGCTAATTGACCACTGCTTCAGTGGTATTATTCCATTGAACAATTGTATACAACTCCCTTGCGGTTATTCTTTAGAACAATTCTATGCTAGAAAACTTTTACTAGATGTTCAAATAAACAACATCCTCTAACACAAGAGGGTAGTTAAAAAGATTTTCAAGAAAGGTTTCCCCTGGTCCTTCGACGAAGTATCACACCTACAAAATGCTGATCTCTCCATGAAAAGAAAATGAACTTTCACAATTTCTTATAAGATTCAGTCCGTGCGCATCTAACGGGGACGAACACAACAGGGACTAGCTACCACATTCTCTCATCTATTGCTGAAAAATACACGAAAGTGAAAGTTAGTCATAGTGATATTTTAAAGACAATCAGAAGTACTTATCAGGCTACGCACAATGGTTTCTTTGTTCCATATTTCCCCTGAGGCCCCTTTCCCGGATCGGTAAATGTTCGTTAGGTACTCCAACCTCGCTCTTGGCCACCGATTGGCACAATATTTATTACGGTTATTGGTCAGCAAGGGCAAATTAAAACAAAAAAATTTATCGGAGCACAATGCAGTCATATCAATTTTGATAAGTGAAATAGCCTGTCTGTTTCATGATTGGCTCTTGAGAGTCACGTGACAATATTGTTCTTAATGACGTATGGAATTTATGAGGGCAATTTAACGGTTCACCTTGAAAATGCACTGTTAAAGTCCTCATATGATGGGAAAAAGTACTTGGAAGCTAGATAAGCAGAAAGTTGTAGAATCTGGCTGTTGTTTCAAAACAACTTTGAGGCGACTGCTTTGGCCCACTTTCATTCAGCCTCCACACTAAAGACCCGTCCCCCACTCATATCACTGAATCAATAATTCAATTGTGGATTTCAAAAGTGTAATTTGACACCCAATTCTATAAGATGATTGGCTTAAACTAATACGTGTTATAATTCCTGTTTCACATAAAAAGTGTTGAGTACTGACTATACATGCTATGATAAAAGGCTGGACTTGAAATTGTAAAATAAAATTTTTATTTTGAGAATATGTAATATTTATTTTCGTTTTCTGTGTATTGGTGGAATCAATTGCAATCAATTCTACTGGTGTGCGTGTATCCTATTGATGTGCTTAACACCCCGGCTTTCCTACTACCAAACAATTCGCCAAAAATTTACAACCCCATTAATTTGAATGTAGTCGGTTGGGAACTTACTAAACGCCCTTTGAAAACCAGTTAATTAGCTGACATCGCACATGATTATCTTTGATGACCTCTTTCTCTTGAATTATACTTTTGCAAGTTTAAATCAGCTGCTCGGGTATCACGATATTATGTCCCAATATGGTTTCAATGACCTGTCACTACATTCTGTAATTAAAATTGCCTGGACTAAGATCATCCAATTTTGGTAGTTTGGTAGAGTTGCCCTTGATTTGAAAAATCCATCGTACTTGCTCTCCTGTTGTATGGTAAACTTTGCCAAGTTTCTTTTCACTAACTATCGTTATATTGATCCCTTACGATGACTCAGATCACCAGGAAGAAGCTTCCCTACTAATCCAATGGTTTTGCCTTTTTCATTTATACTTACTACCGAATCCTGATGCCTGATATTCAACACGACTACGGTGAAGCTGGAAACAAAATAATGTGCAATATGCCTAAATGAGTTACAGGGTTAAATTAAGACAGTATTGCATATTTCATAACTTGGTTTATTGAAGAACGTCCGTATAATAAGCCTGGGTCGGCTCATTTTTGTATGCATGCATAGCCTTCGAAAGAACACTTTAGGTACAACTCCATCATGATCTTATAGAGATGAACAGTCACTTTGAGTTGAAAGCTCCAGTAAATACGTTAAAATGCAGTGCAAAATTATGGTATATCCTTATCCACGCAGTAACAAATCCTTTTCTGTGTTTATCTTTTTGAGGGCACTCATGAAAGATCTCAACATGGAGGTATTACACGATAGCTCCTTGAACTCATCAATAATTACTGAGTATTGTTGACTTCATTCTCGTCAATACACCTTACGCACTTACCACACTGAACAATAGAACACGTGAAAGTACGCATAAGAATTTGCCGTGCCCCTATGCGTGAATTCGACTGGTTGGCTATACTGTCTGTTGGGGTTTTTTGACCCCAAAGGAGGGCGTACGTTTTGTGCGCCATTTGCTAGTCTGCCCGAATTTGCCCCCCCCCCCCCAATTTCAGAGATCAAATCCCGCCGCTTTACTCATGTTTTCAATTCCCTCTACAGTTTTCCCCGGAAAGGTACAAGACCAGGTAATGTTTTATACACACCCAGATGCGGTATATCATTGTACCATGTTTTTCACATCTCAAATGTTTTTCAGGACGAACCTCAGTTACCGATTGCTGGATCGGGGAAGAATATATGAATAGTCCCTTGTCAACACCCTTTCCCCTTGGTTTTTATACGTAGGTTGGCTTATGTGGTATATTTGAATTGTTATTCTGTTATACGAAGTCAATTCGCCCAAGTGTAAGAATAAATGTTAAGGGAATGAATACAAAACTCCCTAATTGCGTAATATACCGCTGTGCTGGTGTACGTATAGCCTAACATACGGCTAGTCCTCCCTAGTAGTAACGTTAGGTCAAAGTAAACTGTTCTTTGCTAAGCACTAATTACTTATTATAGCTTAATGTAGTCATCCAGTGGTAGTGGTACATTTCATCTGGGAGTTTTGTGACCTTTTTGTAGATTTGCTCATTTTTGGTGAAAATGTTATTGCAAACGAAAGTTCAAAATATCGACGGCTTTGATTCTGCTTACAAGCCTGGGAAAGGCCATTTCCGGCTGTCTGAGGGGTTGCGATTTTTCAAAATTTTCTGTACGCTCCGCGCCAACCGATGGTGGTGCTCCGCTTAGATAGTCTTCCGGGCAGAATTACATTTTTCGGGCAGAGAACCCTCTGCCCCCCCCCCCCGCAAACTGAAATGCTCCCGTGCGCCTATGTCTGTGACATCATATGCATGAGGTCTGTATCTTATAAGTCCATCCCTGATATTTCTAAATGGAGATAACTCATAAAAATATGTGTTTGTTTGATTTATTTTGTTTTTTATCGCGTATACGTTGTAATAACTGTGTTCCAGCAAGATGTGGCTTTTTGGATGGATTGCTTAAACAACATCACAGTTTATAATGAAATCTGAAGAAACAAATTAATGGAATAGAACGAAATTAATGAAAAGGTGTTATTACACAGTTAGTTTTTGTTTTGTGTTGTTTTGTGTGTGTGTGTGTGTGATTTGCTTTGTATCTCTTTGAGCCCTGCATGCGCCAAAGCGCTTTTTGCGGATGTGTGCGCATTATAAATATCCATTATTATTATTAAAAGGTGAACCCACATGTTCATGAATACCTGTTGTATCACTTTACGATGTGTTTTTTTTTTTTTTTTTTTTTTGTCTTTGTTTTTTCTTCCATGTTAAATATATGTATTGTTCATCAGTTCGTGTAGAATAACCAGTAGTGTACCTCCACTATAATGTGTGTTTTTGTTCGAATAATCTTGACAGATATTTATACAGGAAATTAAACGTGATTGAGAAGATCGGTGGCCTGTTCTTCCGCAATAAAAATCAGTGGTTAGTCCTCAATTGTCTTCAAGCCATTGTTATATCATTGTCATATTTATATTATAAACTTCTTAATACGATGGTATTTTTACAATCTCAGATCAGGTATTCTGATTTACTTCATGCAAATTTATTGTTTGCTAGAGTATATAAAAATATGTTTACTGTGTTCGGCTAGGATGCTTCCTTATAAACCACTGCAAGTTCTGCGAAGTAGAACGTTGTACTCAAAACAGGAGATTGGCAAGTGCTTTGCGAAATCACATTCTCGGAGTACTTAGTGTAACTCATAATCGCAGATTTAAGAAGGAGATATCTTACAAATATGAGGGTAATCAACCGCAGCATTTGGCTTAACAATATTCATGAATTGACGATTATCCTCCATCACAAGGGCCTTTCTGTATTTATTCAAGTATGTTTAAAACAATCAATTCTGAAATAAGTTTTAAATGACATTTGTGACCCAGGAGCGGTTCTAGACTTTGTTATTGAGGGAGGGGGCTAACAGGGGAAACGGTAGGATATAATTTTGCTAAATATGAAAATCGGCACTGAGAGGCTATAGAAAATCATGATAAATGCAGCACCATATGATACATAATAAGTTTAACATTTAGTTTATAGACGAATCCGGACAGGAAGTGATGGTCTGATTTTAGTCGGCCAATTGGGGTCTATCACCTTTTAATCTTTCAATTTCTTTGCTTACCTGTACCATGGATGGTTGTAAACAAAATTGCCATTTCATTCCCTCAATTTCATTGTAAATGAGGGTTTAAAATTACACTTAGACAATAAGTGAAGTCAATTTAAGGCTGATGGACCCAACAAATGGCTTCCTGCAGTAACTGAACACTAGCTCTGATCGGATTCGTCTATGTGCCTACATTCATTTAATAAAAATCTGCACTGATGTACATCTGACTAAAGGGACGATCAGTAAAACTATTCTTTTTTTACTCTCGTATCAGTAGAAGATTTACTACACACTACAACGAACGATCTGCCATCCGTTCTCTAAAAACAATTAGCAACATAATTATAAAGCAAGCTGATAAAGGAGGTGTTGTCACTGTTTTAAACCGGGTTGATTACATCGAGGAGGCGGAATCTCATCTTAACAAACATAACTTTTATAGGAAGCTTGCCTCTAATCTGTGTGCAATATTTGAAAAGGAACTGCACAATCTCGTTAACTCTTTTTCCTCTGAACTAGCTGTTAAGGTAAATCTGTACATTCCTGAGTCACCTATTCCAGGTACATTTTATACAATACCAAAATTACATAAAGTTTCGACACTAGTTGAGGCCGAATTGTCCTCTCAGAATGCCCCTACTGATAACGAAAGTCTCATTAATTCGTCAATTATTTAACTTGACCAAATCTCTAAATGTTTCCCCGCCCGGTTGGCCTATTGTTTCTTGTATCGGTACGCTTACTGAGCACTTAAGTGGGTTTGTCGACAGTATTCTTACTCCCCTTTTACCTTCACTCAGAAGTTACATTCAAGATACTACTCATTTTCTTAGAATTCTCAACGACATCATGATTAACCCACTCCCGCCCGATTCCCTTCTTGTCACTATGGATGTCAGTGCGTTATACACCAATATACCACATGAAGATGGTATCCTAGCCTGTAAAAAGATTTTGTCTTTTAACAGTTACTCTCAACCATTCATTAAGGATAAGAAGTTTGTCGGTGGGAAGCCCGAACTAAATGGTTGGCTAAATTTTTCTCACCTCTAAAAGCAGTGATGGGGGATTCCGGGAAAATTATGGTAAAAATCAGAAGTGCGCAACAATATTGAAGGACAAATCGAAGTATACGAGGATGTATTTAATGTGTAGTTGCTGAAATGTCGCATATGACCAGTTTTAGAACGTGAAAGTTTTAGTACTGGGAATTTTGACATTGCCACAGATACCCTGGATCTGGACAAGAAATACAGTGACTCTTTTTCGTGGCAGCTCTTATATGACTAACATGACTGTCCTGAGCTTGGTTGGATTCCACACCAACAGTCAGTCTAGCTTATGTACACAGCCTATTGATTACCGTATACTACGTCTCGTTCCATCGTATAGAAAAGGGTTACCAATATTAATTGAACTATCAGTCACGGTGAGACTTCCATTATTGTATGAAGGTCTGTAGATATAAAAGAATTGACTCATGCTTCCTTTTCTGTAACAAAAAGGTAACACTTTCGCCACCGCCCTTTTTGTGTAAAAAAAACTTGAAGGAGAAAGCACAACACCTGAGTTTTTGACTCAAACACTATGGTTTAAGTTTGCTGGGTGACATTATCACAGATTAAGAGCATAGCTATTATTACATGAAATAAAGTGTGCCACATTTAGTATGCAGGGTATTCCCATAAAGCTGGAAAATTTTGAGTGACTTTGAGTTTGGGACTTTGGGGTACATCATCTTCAGTTTAGGACTATTAAATTCCCAAGAGATATTTTCTTAGATTCCCATAAGTTCTCAATTCTTGTAAGAAGGTATGAACAGTTCATGGGTATGGGAATTTCCAATAGAAGTGAATGGGCCAAATAAAAATGTATGGGACTTGGTTTAATTCTATGGGACCAAGCCTAGCAAGGGTCCCATAAGCTGTACGACTGAAAGTGCCCAACTCCCATATTGGTTAACGTTGAATTGAATAGGATTCCATTAAATCCCTTTGCAATGGGACTCAATGGGAACTTTTTCCTACGTTTCCATAAAACTATTGATTCATTATTAAACCAAGGAGTTGCTAGGATGATTTAAACATGGCACTTTCTTAGAGTAAGCAATTCAAGCCTGTTCGGTTAAGTGATTGTCTGGTGAAGTTCCGTGGATTTCCTTTCCTATCGACAGAATATTATCCAAAAGAATATAATCCAAAAAGGAAATACCTGTCGTTTGCAAAGAAGCAATTTCACCATATCAAGCCAGATACAACTTGAAAAATGCCAGTCCAGGTATGTTAATAAAGTTTATATGGCCATATCAAGCCAGATATAACTTGATGAAATGCCTTTCCAGATATGCAAAGAAAGTTTTATATAGCCATACCAAGCCAGATATAACTCGATGAATTTGAAATGTCTTTCCAAATATGTAAATGAAGTTTTATATATCCATATCAAACCAGATATAACTTGATGAAATGCCAGTCCATATATGTAAATATAGGTTTATGTGGTCATAATAAGCCATATATAACTGATGAAATACCATTCCAGATATGTAAGTAAAGTTTCATATGGCCATAATAAGCCCTGTATGACTTGATGAAAAGCCGGTCCAGATATGTAAATAAAGTTTTTCATGGCCATAACAAGCCGGATACAACTGATTAAAATACCATGCCAGATATACCTGTATACATATAAACTTTTATGTGACCATATTAATAGTTATTAGTCTAATTTCTGTACCTGTCCCTAACAAAGGCTATCTTTGGAAGCTGAATATGTATCAATAAACTTAAATCATAACATTCAAACAATTTTCCTAATTTTCAGTCATATTTTACTAACATAGGCAAATGACTTTCCAATGCCGGCATGGTCATTAAGTAAGAGCAATGATATTCTTTTTTCATTCTTTTTTTTTTCTTATTTGTGACTAAGGAAGCAAAAAGTAAAAAGGTGAAAATAGTAAGCCTTAAACAAAAATTTTATTTGAATATTGCCCCATAAGGTAATTTAAAGCAACAATGTTAACATTTAAAATTTTACAGTACTTTTGTTCTTCACTATTAAGTAATTTAACAACCTAAAATACTTAAGTAAAAGTAATACAATGGGAATTAAAATTTGTTACAGATGCTCAGATAGTCCTTACATTATGCTAGGGCTGGACGGCCCTTTGCCAAAAGGTCGGGAGGACTTTAGAAAAAGTATTCTAGGGTCGTGATGTTTGTCAAGTGTGGTCCTTCAGCTTCTTTGGGAAGCAGTTTATAGTTTGATTTCCCCGCATGATACTTTGCCAGAGGGTCGGGAGGACTTTAGAAAAAGATGCTGGCTAATATACATGACAGACCAATGATATAAGTGGTCTAAGGCCTTGAGTTTGGTCAGGTGCTGTCCCTCAGTGGACGTATAGCTTCTTCGAGAAGCAGTTCATAGCGTGCTTTCGCCGAAAGTCCCTTTGCCAGATGGTCGGAAGTACTTTAGAAAAAGTATGCTGGCTAAGCAAGGCTTCTGATTCGCTTTACACAAAAGTAGTGCAGTAATTAATTTTGATCAAGACGCATATGGTCCAGATATGGGACATATATGCACCTTATCTGTCCCATATAAACTTTAATCCATATCAAATTTTATAAGGGTCATACATTCCCTTATGTATATCAATTTATATCTGACTTGAAACTTGACTTGAGACAAAAGAACTTGGTGACAAATCTAAAACTAATATACAACCTACAAACTACACAGGTAGACCAAGTCCTTATTGAATCTTATCAAATATTCCGATCACTAGATGTCAAACGTAAGTCAAACGTAAATGCTGATGACACATAAAATTTTAAAGCACATCAGGTAGAGGTGATAAAAACAAGTTGGGTGGACCCTTCATTGTGGTTCGCATGAAAAAAACTAAAGCCTGATCACGACCACGCAGGTTTGTGTGTAGCATTCGAAAGAGTGTTAACTTAACACCAAGGACCTATCAGCATGAAACAGGCTTGGATACGTTACTTCCTTTCCTTTGTAGCTATTTTACAGACTGTACAATGTCATGACATGAAATAAGCCTTCACATTCGGATTTTATTCCTTTGACCTATTTGCTTGTTCACCCTTGATGAAACAAAGAACACATAGTGTTTGTTCTATCGTGCGAGGCGGAGTCGATTCGTGGTCTATTTTGCAAAGTCCCGACTATACCACTCGATTGTTTGTTGGTCTTTGTAGATGTATACACAAGTATGATGTGTGAGTGTGGTCTTCTTATGTTCTGTTTTGTGTTGCGAAGAAATACTTAACCGCCCTTGGAGACGAACATTAAAAACAATAACCGCTATTCACCATCAAGGGCGACACCAGCGGGGGCCGAGGGGGTCATCCCTCCGTCGGGGAAGTCTGTCCGGGATCAGATCCAGTTTCATCGGGGAACCTTCATCCAAACTTCAGTCTACCCACCTATCCCCCACCCCCGACCCCTCCCCAATCTTCTCGACCCTGCTCACCAGATGACCATATTCTTCAAGAAAACTCAAAATTCTCAGAATTCCGAAAATTTTGTTACAACATCGGATTTTTTTTTCAATATTATCCGAAGATTTCCAAACATTCTGAAGAAAAAGTAAAAAAAAAAAGATGTTTCCATTTTCACCGTACGACAAAATATGAAACCTCAACCAACTAAAGTCTTGATTTATGGAAAATTAAATTGGAAAGAAGCATCATCAATAAAGACTTCTCATCTACAAATAATACCGTTTTTTGTCAAATTTTCTGTCATAGGCGTAGAAGGCGGTTCTGGTGGACTTTTTTTCAAAAGGTGTGAGAAGAAAAATCGTTTAAGGTGGGGAGTTTGGTCAGTCTCAAACTGTAGACAACGTCATCAATTCAGTAGATATTAAATTTAGCCAAGAGTCGCAATGGAGTAAAAAAACATTGGCATGTTTTCAATTTCACTGCAAAGTTTTTCCTTAAGAGGTACAACACCATTTCCTGCATCCATGATGATGGCATACACTATTTTATCTGGTAATTTTCTGATCACTTAACAAGTTGCTGATTTTTATCAATTGGAGTGAAACTTTTATTGCAAACAAAAGTTCAAAATATGACTGCTTCACTTTTAGTGACAAGCCTGGGAAATCCCATTTCCAGCTGTCTGAATGGTCCAGTTTTTCAAAAAAATTTCTGTATGCTCCGCGCCAACCAGCGGTTTAGATAGTGCTTCAATCGAACAGTTTACTGAACATAACATAACAGGCTGGCACATCTTATATCGTTTTGTATCCATATCAAAGTAATTTCTGATCCCTTTGCTAATTTATTTCAAACGAACCATTTAATTGCAAACGAAAGCTGGGAACAGCGATTGCTTAGATCCTACTTACAAGCCTGGAAAATGTCTGTTTCAGCTATTTGAGGGGTGGCGATTTTCTCTGTGCTCCGCTCGAACCAATGGGCAGGTTTATATTTTTCGTGTAGAACTTCCTTACCCCCCCCACTGAAATGCATTCATATGCCTAAGTCTTTTGCCATGAAATTTCTTTAATTTCTGAGCTCCATATTTCCAAATATATCTTAGTAGGAAGCCAAACTCTTCCGGTAAATTTATCATGTCGTCCGTGGGTCTTAACCCCCATGATAATATTCATTAACCCCTACAAACTAGAAGTCACCCTGGTGACCTAATTGTCGGGAAATTGTCAAATTCCGTTGGATACACCTATCAATGAAAAACCAAAACCAATTTCGACCTCCGACATTTTGCTTAGTTTTGCTCTTTAAAGGCAGATCGGTTAATAAACCCCAATTTTTCTTCAATTTCACCCTACCAAAAGCCACATTCTGACATTTTCTTTCGTTGAATTCAGAAATTTCTCCAATATAAACCCTTATCATCAAACCTATGTTCAAGGTAAAACGCGTTTTGCAAATTGAAGTTCCAGTTCCGTCTAAGAGCATAGGCCTACAATAAAATACATAATCCCTAACTAATTCCTGTCGCCCACAAAACGTTTCAGATTTTTACCATATGAAGGACAGACCTTTTCAAAAAACACCCAGTTTTTATTAATGGTCTTTACAAAAAGCCAAATTTCTCCCAAAATTTCAAATTCACTTCAAAACAAGCTCAGGATTTTTAAAGCCCCAACGCACCGAAAAGTCTGTCAGTAACGTCCCATTGGGAACTCATCACCTTTGTAGGAGCTTCGATATAATGCCCCCCCCCCCCCGTCGGTAAAAATTCTGGCGCCCCCCCCCCCTCTTCACCACAAGGACACGAGGAGTGGCGGGACATACTCCCAAGTCAGGCAAAAATATGGATCCATTCCATCAAATTAGACAGCCAAGGATATAAACTATGTCCGATTTGGGGAACAACTCGATTCAAAATTCGAAACCCTGGCAAGACTCGTTTACGTGTATAAAACTCCCTGTTGCCTTTGAATAACCCAGTTATTATTCAAATGTATTAGTCAAATGTATCATTCTGTGTTGCACATTTCACTGATGGCAACTTAGGGACGGATGACAAAAGAAGATAGAAGGTATAAGCAAATTTTTAGCAGACATAGCAAACATTTCTATGAATGTTTTCATTTTAGTGCACAACAAAAAGGTGTGCCACAAACCGGACAGCTAGAGTGCACAGAAGAGGTGTCCAGGGTACAGGCGACGAAACCATTGAAGTTTCGATAATTATTATATGATGTGACGGCTGGATTCAACAAGCTATCCTTTATTGATCCATGCATCGGAGCTTTAAATCTGTTCGAAAAGCAATGAATCGGTTAAAGATATCTGCGCTTATCAACGAAAGCAAGGAAAACTCTCAATGAATGCATTGTTTGTTATTGACACCAGGATTTATTTCAAAAATATTGTTCTTATTTTTAATCAGTTTTTCTTTGCACATTTATGTATTTCATTGTGGAATCAATTGTTTTACTTTAAATATCCCATGTCAAATATTAAGCTGGGATCCGTACTGGCATCCGCAGGCTCTGTGACTGACCACCCTTTAGTTGACTGCCGCCCCTCATTGAGATTTTCGCAGCAATCAGCTCAGACTAAACGAAAGAATCGTCCCCTCCGCGGGATAAACTACAACAGTGGCGTAGCTAGGATTTTTTCCAAAGGCGGCAAAGGTATGAAATTTCCCCATAATTTTTCCCGGTCAATGTGTATGTGTTTCATATAAAATAAGCAAATTTACAAGTATAACAACATTACCATGTCATCATGTAATATTACTTGAATTTAAACTTTAAGTATGACATAGAGCAATCGGAATTAACAAAGTAAATTATTTTGGTCAACAATATCTGGTTTATTTGTATGTACTAACCCAGTAGCGTACGCAGAATTTCTCTGAAGGGGTAGTGGGGATGCAGTATGGTATAAGGGGAGGGGTGTCCGGAAATTTTTTGACGTTTGCAAGGAGCCTAGATGCAAAATGGTGCAAGATTTTCGACTTTGACAGGAACAGTGTTAAAAGTTAAATCGTGGTGTTTCATGAGGATAAAACTGAAACTTTTGTGTCTTATCATGCATTCTTATGCCATTTATGCCACCTTACGAAGTAAAAAACACTTTTAGGAGTCAAAATAAAAGAGCATTGATTGGTATAGAATTCGTGGTTTTTCTTGGCCACAAAACGTTACTTTGTCATGAAGATTATCTAAGCGGAGCACCACCATTGGTTGGCGCGGAGCGTAGAGAAAATTTCGAAAAATCAGTCCCCTCAGGTGGCCAGAAATAGCATTTTCCAGACTTATACGAAGAATCTAACGATTCGCTATCTTCTTTTGTCGTTTTCTATAAAATGCTCACTTCAAAAAATGTTCAAAACTGCAAAGTGATAAGAGAGTGAAGAGCTTATTTGACCCCAAATATGTAATTTTGCCCAAAAAACTCAGCGAATCGCCACCATTGGTTGGCACGGAAGGTAAAGAAAGTTTCCAAAAATCAGACCCCTCAGATGGACAAAAATAGCGTATTCATGCTTGTAAAGAGAATCTAAACATGTTGTCTAATCGATTCCACTGGTGGGATACAGAGTCTACCTTTTTAAGTAAAAATTGGAATTTGACAGAATTTGCCTAAAAAAATTGGCATTACTGAGGGGCCGGCCTTGCAGAGGCAATCCTTCCCGCTTTTGAAAATTTTTGAAAATTGGATGTCCTTATATGCAATCTGGTGCCACGTATGCTATCTTTTGAAGTAAAATCTGTGTTACTAAAGTTTGACTACGTATTTTTAAGAACAAAGAAAAAATGGCATCGGTGGAGGGGGCATGACCCAAAGCCCCCTCCCCCCTTCGTACGCCACTGAAAGGAGGCCTAACAGTGGCTCGATCAGGATATCCTGTTAGAACAGCAGTCTGTTAAGTGTAGAAGGCTGCAAGGTACTCATGAGCCCGTTTATTGTTACAACCCAAGTGAGCAGAAAGCTATTTTCCCGAATTAACCTACATGTAAGCCTACAAGGATTAGACTTAGTAACAAAGTTAGTATGCCCATCCATCCCGTTCATTCTAATTTCTAGACTAACGTTAAGTTTATCGTTGGCCATGGATTGTTTCAGCCCCATCCATCGTTATGTACACAGAGCCTAAAGTTGGTATAGTTTTAACCCCTCCCGCTATTAGCTTGAAGGACAATATAACTTCGGAGGGGGTCTACGTTAGTGACTTGTCAGTTTTCACATCCCTTTACTGAATCCCCAAAGTGTACAACGCAGAGACTGCGTACAACGGGATAATTTCGGGTTAACAGCCTTTTAGTGTTAGTTCCACTGTATCTGCTGTTAAATTCCTGAATATAACAGCTTCATGTGCACTGAAATACACTGATCATAACACCCTCGCGTATACAAGAGAACATTCAATCTGCTACGCGGCGAGGACGTTTCTGTGGAACGTGAGTAGGGCCGGTTCATGCGACACTGACGAAATCTGGGTTAATTTGTTGCATGAAAATACGAATTATGTATGAGCAATGTCTCACAATTTCTTATTCTAACAAAAATTTTGAGAAATTTTTGTAAGAATAAAAAAATTCATCAAATTTCCCCAAATTATTTTCCGGGGAGCAACTTGCCACCCTCCCCCCCCCCCCAACCCCATAGCTACGCCACTGAACTACAACTCATCCCAAATCCACTCCCAATACCAAAAGATCAAAATTCCCGCCAAAAAGGAAATATCATGCTGGAAGGTTATTGATTCAAAGGAGTATGAATAAAACCTGCAGTCAGGAGACATAATTTAAAATAAAACCCAAAGTATCGACATGGTTCTGCTAACGTTGCGACTGGGTTTCTAAATCTGACCTAAAATTCTGAACTTAACATCTCTTTCATCGAGTTTGGCATTGTTTACCGAGTGCTTGAAATATTTCGAGGCCATTATTCGTAATTGTCAGAGAAAAATAAAAGGTAGGCTAACTGTTTTGATTTGTCTGAAAAGTTCACACCGGGATTACTTGTAGTTAATATACGGCCACCGTTTTGGCAAAGTTTCCACTCAGCTTATTTCCACTGAAATGACAATACAACACCTTGTTTGAACAAAAACCACTGTCATTCAGGCGGGAACGTTAGTTGGCTCTATCACTATGCGATTGGTTGGATAAAGGCAATTATATATTTATTGCAAAGGGAAATAGAATCATCTTCAGTCTCTCCCGCATTAAACTAATTTTACAACCAGTGGGTCTTTGATACCTATTCACACATTCATACATCACAAGCTCGTTTTAGCCCAGGCTCAAGCTTATTTCCGTACATTCTTCAAATTTTATATTTTGTATGGTACACTTTTATAAATTTTCACCCAAAAGTTCGGGTGGGATCCCTTGTGGAAAGTGGTCTCACCAATGATATGAGACATTTTCCCCCGTCAGAGCCTCCCTTCTAGATGTCCTCTCACCTTGAACCAAGTATACCTTCAATGAAACATAAATGTCCCATACTGCTTTGCTTCCTGGATCCCAGCCAGGGCTTTTCCCCGTGGAATCTATCATGGACATTAGCGTACAGAGATATTTTGGGAGATGTTGGGAGGGCAAGAGCAAAATTGCCTGAATAATGGCACCTTTTACCATATTTTGCCCGAACGGACCAACTGTTTTGTCCAAATTGGGAGGGCGAGTGCCCCCCCCCCCCCCCCGCACCCCGCCTCTTACGTCTATGAAAATTCCATGGTCCATGGAATTCACATAATACGTTAGAAGGTCCTTTCCCCAATCTGATAAATCAAATCACTCAATTTATCACTCACGGATACGAGGAAACTGCTGAGCTTCGAGAACGTAACCCCATGGATCCCCACCCAGGGTTTTGACCCCAAGGATCAATACACAATGGAATCAAGCAAAGGTCTACCCGATAATTATAAGGTTTTTATTCAGAAAAAGCAATGTTAAAAAAGTTCTCTAGTCATATGGTTTATTTTCCATATGGTTTGTTATTCATAAGAGTCTATAAAGATCTTTGTTCATAACAGGAAAGGAGTGTTTTTTTTTTTTTTTATTTATTTATTTTTATCGAGTAATCGATAATATGGAAAGGGGTTCGTTATTCAATATAAAAAGATGGGTTCAATATTCATAATCTAAAAAAGGTTAAACATTCATAAGAGAAGAGGGTTCAATGTTCAATGTTTGGAATAGGTTGTTTTCTTGCTTTAAATATTTCCTGTAGTTGCGGGCGCGCGTACTTAAAATGCTCAGGGATGATAGGTAAATATTTGTCTACAACATGTTGACAGCGTTTTATATGTACTGTCTAGATTGTTGGTAATTGCTCTTTCAACTGTTCAAGAGACAATTATATTTTGAGGGAATAATAAATAGCAAACTTTATTCTTGATGCTGGACTCACAGGATGAAATGCGAACCTTTTTGATAATTAATAGCAAACCTTTTCGATTATGAGTATTGAATCTTTCCCTGAATTGTGAATAACGAACCCTTGTTTATATTTTTTATGAATAATCAACCTTATCGACAATGAAACTTATGAATATCGGGCTGTAGACAAGTAGTGAAGCTTATCAGTATTTGGATGCCAACCAATGGCATAGCAACGGGGTGGTTTGGGGGTTTGAGCCCCCCTCCCCCCCCCCTCCCCCAACCTCCCACCATGGCCCGACCTTGCGATGCAAAAAAAACCCCTTATATACCGGTTTTCTCTCTCCCTTAGACTTTTTCCTTCTGCCGTGCCCCTAACCACCCCCCACCCCCCCCAATAAGGAAACCCTGGCTACGCTACTGATCCTATCTGATAAGGCAAAACATACCAATATGCTCAAACTCAATTTTTCACCCAAAGATGCGCTTTAACCTCTGAGAATCCGGAGACTTTTCCCCCTGATATTAGCCGTTGTGGCTTAAGGAATGTATTATTCTCGACTCTACTAAGCTATGTAAAAAGAATGCGTTTCCTATCCTAGGAACTGGGCCGGTGATTTAATAACGTTCTTTATTCATAATGTTTATCGTTGATGGGGATCTCTATTTAAAAAATTGGCGTTGTTCATAAGGTTCATTATTCATAACAGAAAAACAGGATGAATATTCATAACCAGGAAAGTGGTTGGAGATTTGAATTTACGAGGTAATGTTTTAAAACTATTTCATACGGTGTCGGATTGAAAGAGAACAATTTTCCATATTATGTGTGGTGCACGCAAGTAACGCCAAAGCCGGCGGTAGATATAATCTTATCTGTTGAAGAGGAATTTAAAGTAAATCATCAATTTTCATATGTGAAAGAAGAACCAAATCTGCACAGTGAGGTGAAACTTCCATTCTAATCTGAAATGTACTTATCGAGATGGCAGTAAATGAAGTCACTAGATTTGTTTCACTAAGTGATCTTCAGGGCAGGAGATTTTATCACTTCCTCACATTGACAAAGCCTGCTTTGTCTCCCTTTGCTTTTTTCAGAGTATTGTGTTGGCCTTGGAGTTAAAAGGGGTAGTAACTTTGTTTTGGATTACAGTTCCTATGCTACTAAAGCACTCCCATTCTGATAATATGAGATTGCATAGGAGAAAATTGTTTTTGAAGTTTAAAGAGGAAAAAAGGATGTCCCTTTGTGTAAGGATACTTTTCATGTCATATGTGCTTGCTTCAAGACCGCATTTTGTTAGCAATGTGACAACTTTACCTGTTCATGTCCTGAAAACACACATCGGATTTCGATGCGAGTTTTACCGAAATGAGTACCCTTCCATCATATCAAAACTTGACTCACCGGAAGTACAGCAACATTTATCGCGTCTGGGCGTGACGCATCCACGGTTAAAAAGTTGAGCGACAACTACGGTTCCCGGCTGACCCCCTAAACCAAAAAGAATGGTATTGTATTGTTCCCCATGAAGCACCCTTTACAGTCCTATTTTTGAATGGTAAGGTTGGCTTAGCGGTATACCATATGCCATACTGTTTGTATTCAAGTAGGTACACGGATCAAGTCCGTTTAAAACCGCTTGACGGTTTCCTGGTAGCTCAACACTCACATTCCTTGTTGGCAATGAAACAAAGTGTAGTTCTCTCTTAGTTTCCTGGTTTGGTTGTTGGACTAAGAAGGACGTTGTATGATTCCGTCGAGTCAGTCCCTCAGCTGTCCGGGAAAGGTGTGCGTCGGTTCTAATTTTAAATGTCAAAATCGGCAGTGACTCGTCGATTTCGAGAATACGAGGACCATCCGATACCGATGAGTTAACCATACCATGAACTTTCAGGGCACAAGTGTCTGCACATGTTGCCGACACAACTGGACACAGAAATTTGTTCCCAAGTGTACTCGACAAATGTTGCGGACACGTTGCGACACAAATTGTAACATGCCCAAAATGATCGGGGCGATGCGCACTGTTGAACAAAAAATTTCCCAACTGGCTAACGATAGCAAAGAATACAATCGATACTACAATGGCAACAACCAATCAAGAAACACCTTAAACAGTGCGCATCTACCCAAATGATCTGAAGAAAGCATTATGGAAGAACCATGCGGAAAGAAATTTGCCTTGGAGGAGAAAACGACCCCTCCCACCTTAAACCACTCGATCACCCACATGATCACCCCAAAACGGATCTGCTTCCATCAGCCATAGAAGTCGCAAGACATGTCGAGGAATCTTCATTTTTGACCTTAAGTTATCGACAATTCACGTGGCAATTCTTTTTTACTTGTTACAAACTTCGAAAGCCTTAAAAATTCAGATAGACGGTAAGCTTTGCCCTGATTGTAGTGACCTTTGAAAAATACAGCTAAAATTCCGCCCGTATTATTAGTCAATGGGTTCACGACTCACGGTTAAAAAAATAGCAAAACCTCGATCCCATATTTGTCATTATTCAGTGAGCCTACGAAAGCGTAACGATTACTTCTTCACGCCAGACTTTGGAGATATCTAACTTGAACATATGAGCTGGCAGTGACAAAGGCATAGCCAATGACAGCCCAATGGAAGAGTTTTAAAACAGTTTTGCCCAATAGTGTTCTTATGATTACGTGTGCTTTTCAAGCAGCAAACACGGGTGAACAAAAGGCTATCGAACAAGGCCAGGAATTTGTAGTATGATAATTCTGTCGTTATTTCAATAGCAGAAACCGCTTAATGATATTAAACTGACGGGATTTACCCGGCTGTATCCGTATTTAAATGTTTTTATTTTTATGGTTTTGAATATGTAACAAATCTGTCGGTAAATTTCAGTTAAGATGCATGTTATTTGGAGTTTACTATGGAAATTGATTTGTCCCTCCATAGACCTTATCCATGTGACTCTATAGAATAGAAAGTGCGCCATCATTCAATTTACACCAATTGGTCAGTCCGGGAGAGTCTCCCTTTTCGGAGGCAAGTCTCCGTAAATGGGGACTTTTTGTACAACGTGAAATATAAATATTCAAGACCTTATTCTTGTAACAGCCGTTGTTTCTAACTCACCCACCCCAATGATTCGTCATGTACCAGTGTAGTTGTAACAAAGAGAACACACAGAACAATGTTTCGTAAGACGATTTGAAACCTTTCAATACCGACACGGTTTGGTGTGAAAAGATAATCAAAACCGGTTACAGATAATTTATCCTCAGTGAATGATTCTCATCATTGTCGTAAGTTTATCTCGTGTTTCCATTCAATGGACTTACACGTTCAGTTTAGGGTAACGTGAAACAAGTATGCCTATATACCCTGTTTAATGTGTAACGTTAACAATTCACACATCATCTGTGCTCCTTCAGTTGTTAGTAGGTCTGAGATTCTTCCGCTCAAACAAATTCGTAGAGGCTGAGTTTATCTGAATTTCGTAACTGTTCTTGGAGGTTTAAGGAAAAATTGGTAACCCCTCTCATGTAATTAAAAGGGTTGCCAAACAAAGACTTACGAGTGCACGCTTTATCGCCGCGGCAGTGCTAACACCAAATACCGATCATGCACAGTAAGGATGTGTGAGTTTAGGCGACTGTACAGCGTCAATTAATGAGGGTCATCGGTGAGTGTCATTACTTATGATCGATCACACGATGGACTATTAAAAAGTGCACGGAAAAGTTGTAGATAAAATTTTTGGCAACATGAACATCACAGTTTTGAAATGTTCTAAGCAGGAACTGATTTTCTAGAAAGGTTTCAAAGGTAAAGCCTTGTGATTTGTATTATGCACACAGTATAGCTTTGTGGGTACATTTAAAAAATGGCGCCAAATGAGTGAATGAATGGTGTTTGAGTGCTTTAATTTAGAAAAGTTTATTTTAAGTAGCAAGGGTCATACATGCCAATCCCCAGATATATACAAGCATCTGATTTGCACATTGAAGATGTGGCGTTTCTAACCATACAACTTGAAGGTAAAATGTAGTCACCTCTAAATGCATTTGTGTTTGTATAGTCCCAATTTCATGAACTCCGCTTGAGAATCATGTGACAATTTTTTCTCATATATGTGATATTTCTAGTATTCTTAAATATCATGAATTTTACAAGAAATAGGAGGACATCTACAGAGAGACTTAGTTAACAACATGATTAAATGTGGGACTGAGTGCGGCTTGTATGACTCGAAAGCAAAAATCGGCGGATTGAGGGCGCTGGTTTGAAAGGCTACCAAATGTTCCGTATAGACGAATCCGGACAGATTGTGATAGTATGATTTTAGTCGGCCATTACTGGGGTCCATCACCTTTAATCTTTGAATTTCCTTCCTAATCTGTTCCATGGATTACTGTACACTAAAGTGTATCTTGATTTTCTCAACTAGTGAATGTGAGGGTTTTTAATTCACGTAGACAATAAATGAAATAGATTTAAGGCCGATGGACCCCCACTTATGGCTGCCTACAATCACTAAAAACGAGCGCTATATCGGATTCGTGTATACAAAGGCAACTCGTGAATGTAAGCGAAAGGTCCTTACTCTTTAGTCTAACGGTCGTATAGCATAAGGGGTATTAAGTTTTTTGTGCTTTAACGAGCAGCATATTTTGAAATCAACGGTCTGAGGAGGTTTAGGTATGCCATAGCACGTTGCTTAAAGGACCAATCCTCTTGCCCCAAACTGCACTTCTTGTAGGGGGGTACAGAAACGCTCCATTGGCCCAGCTTTTTGAGCACATTACCAAAGCTTCTATTACACAACATGAACTATACTGAGAGTGTTTAGGTTATACATATAGAATTTTTCTATACTCACCCTGAAGCAATTAACTGTGATTGTGACTGGATAATGATGAATTTCAGACAGTTGTGGGAGGGCTTAATTAAGTAAGAAGGTTAGGAGAATTTGTACTGTTTGGGGTGAGAGAACTGGGCCTTTAATATTCCTTCTCATAACTGGTTGCTGGTGCATTGAATAGCTCAGTATTTATGCGGAGCGGTGCACTACTTGAAATTACATTAATATATTTTACACAAAATAATACGTTGCAATAACCATGGGCGATGGGGCTATATGCAGTAATTTAAAGGTAGGAAACCAGCAAATTAGAGATCACCAAAACATCGTAATGTTTTGACTTAAACAAGATGAGAACAAATTCAGTGTTTTAAACCTGTCCACAGCCGTATCAATTGGAATGTTGCCATGGCAATTTCACAGTCTTGAGAGCATCCAAAGCGCCCAGTAATACAGATTTACTCATAATCCACATATTTTTATCGCATTTATTTTTATAACATTTTTCTCACCAGAAACATGCGCATCGAGCAATTATGGCATCACACATTTTTTATCCAAATATACCTTGAGGATATTGCTGCTGTAGCATTTTGTAAATCACCTCAAATAATAAGTTATGCCGTATACGACATGCACTTTCGATACACTTTCTTCTCTTCTAAATATCCCTCTGGAGTTAAAGGGGCAATGAAAGTTTGACATAGAATGTTAACATTTTGTTTCAGCTTTTCGTCAGGGCCTTTTCTAAATTATTATATTTCAGAACCAATACACACTGAAGAGTTCTTCCTCTAAAATACGTTAAACGTTAAACGCTCAAAAACGTTGACCGGGAATGTTGTAATTTTGTTCGGGTAACAAAATTCCACATAGATGCAAGACAAGACAGTTTCCTTCACATTGTGACCACCCACTTATCGTCAGACCATGATGACATATCATTATTGTGTTACTTTTAACTCAGTGCATAATAGAGGCGTGTATATAGGACCCACATTTTACAAGAAAAATGAAGGTGGTACGCGATAAATTTTTTACGGTATTATTTCTCATGTACCAATTTGAATTGTTCTTGTTTTATTAAAGAGAAAATTTTATTGCGAACGAAGGTTAAAAAATAAAAATCCTACTGCTTAATTAAATTCTACGTTCAGCAGTAGCATAAGTACCGTGTCAAAAGTGAGGAGCGGGGATAAAAAATAAGGTAAATGCACAGACCCGACAGCAGATAGCCAAAGTACCAACACCATTAGCCGCCAACCGTCCCCTTCATCCACCCCTAACAAACCCGTAGCCAGAAATTCTCAGAGGGTACCAGCACAGTGAACAAGGCACCTTCTCGTGTTATGTTTGACTAAAGTCTGTCAGCGGTGACACCATGTAATAATCACTTGCGGGAACCACATTCTCAAGTCTATACCAAAGATAGCTTATCCGGAAACAGATGTACACGTACCGGGGAATCGCGCCAAAATTTCGCTTTTTTAGTTTAAAGTCTTCACTCAACATAAATTTTTCCTAATGTCCGAGCAATGGGAACACTAACATTGAAATGTTATCAGAAATATAAATTAAAGCTAGAATTCGGGTGGTAATTACAGTATTTTCCCTTTGAAATAAGTTTTCCATAGCGAGAAAAGATGAACTTTCTTTCTTCATAAATTTACGCATGTTACGAGTTAAAGTTAGCACCAAATTCATACAAGCCTAGTTACTTTTTTAAGTATGAAAATCAAGGATTTCAGTTAGTATACTGTAGGAAACCATTTGATGAGACGTCCCAACTAAATTTGAGCCTTTCCATAGCTTTAGCTAAAGTTCACTGAAACTTCTGTTCTCAAACTGTTGGTACAACTTCGATTGTGTCTATTGTGACTACTACACACGAAGAGTGCCGAAGTTGGGAAATGAGGAATATTTATTTGACCTTGTGAAATATGCCTGACCAGGATACAAAACTTCCGTTTAGGGATTCAGACACCCAAAGCCAGCCAGAGGCTACGGGTTGTCCGCAGAATGCAAAAGAAAAAGTTTAGTCGTGCGCCGAAAAAATGGGGTTTCTGTTGAAAAATTGAAAAATACTTAGTTCTTGTTTAGGAAAGTTTGAAAATTTGGGTTTTATGACAGAGAGTTTTTTCGTTTTCATCCCCCCAAATTTAATTTTCTCATGGGAGAAATTCCTAACCCTGAAAATTTTCTTGGCCCTACTTGTGCAGACGCAAACCCAATTACATTGATCATGTCCTGAGCTGGCAATGTACACAAAACTATAATATGTAGGCTAATCAGAACGCTACCTGTGCGTGCTGTATTATCGGTTATGTGACGGGACGTAGCACCTTATGGCTTTGATGCCAAAGCCATATGGTGAAAGGCGAACAAGTCCTATCCATGCATGGACTCGGCATAGAGACACTTAACGTTTGCAACAAAACATAATGTTGCATTTGTGTTGTGAATCTTCCACAGAGTAACAAACAGTGAGAAAACTTCTTATCCCTTCAAAATCATATTTCTTCACAATGATGCCCATACGAAGGAACAATCTTATAATTTTGAAAATTGTGGTTATCTTCAATCAAAGAGTAACTGAAGATGAATGCCTGCGAAGCGCGCAAAGGTTTTTGTACTTCGTTTTTTCAATTTCCATAGACGGTCATTATATATGCGATATACCAATAAGAGTATTTTTCTACAGTCCATCCCGGACGAATGTACCGACTAAATCAGCTAATGTACCGACAAAACATCCCAAAAGCACAAGGGGGAACGACCGACCTTCTCCCGTTACTTTACGCTAGTGACCGTATCGACCTGGGAAATGCCGTTTCTGGGTGTCTAAGGAGTCCCAATGAAAAATTCATTCTCTGCACTCTTCTCTCCAAAGATGAAATCTAGGCACCCCACAAAAATACGCAATCTTCCCTCAGCCCCTATCAAGAAAATCCTGGGGGAGGTAGGGATACTCTGCATGAAATATGAGTTAGTTAGTTGTTTCCAACCTATTGTCGAGCCGGCCACGGCCTTTTCGCCATGTGTGGCTCACTGGCTTGTTTTCCTTACTCCGTTGCTTTTGCGGAGCATTACGCACAAAGGCAGTAGGTTCCATCTTTAGAGTCTTTGGTATGACTCGGCCTGCGAATAAAACTCGGGCCTTCCGCGTGAGAGGCGGGTGCTCTTACCAGGGGGTTGTGATTAGTTACACCTCCCTGCTCTTACCGTTAGACCACACACGCGGTCGTTGCATGTAATATGAGGTACTATGCATGTTTTGAACATGAACAAAATGCAAAATCAATTGAAAAGTTTCCCCTTTCAAATTGTATTTGGGGTGACGAGTGTCTCTCTTTCCGACCCTGAGTATGGAGAAGAAACTACTTACCGGAAGTGAGGTTATATGCGGCATGAGAGGATTCATACCGAGCCTTGTAAGGGTTATGCGGCTTTTTTGGTACATAGCATGCAAAAAAGACTAAATTATTCCCGCTTGTTATTTCCCCCTTCACTTCGATTTACCCCCCCTTTACATTTTGCCAACCTGCCGGCCGAAGGAAAGAGTTGTGGGTAATCTGGTAATAAGCAGGTATAAATTAGACCGCATTGACTGCATTGTGTTACAAAGTGTCGAATAGCTCTAACAAGGGTCAATCAATATCGGGCTAATGAACTTCTAGCGTCATATCATTGTGGCAAGAGCGCCTCCTTCCTAAGAAAAGGTTTGAGTTCACATGGAGTTTTGATATGTTGGAGGTACTCATTCTAAGCAGGGCATTTCGGTGAAATTTGCATTAAAATCCGATGAGTGGTTGTCACGATATGAGCAGAACAAGTTGTCACATCGTTAACCAAAAGTGAACTTAGCGGAAACACATGATATGACATCATATCACATTAATGAACAGTCGTTTGTGTTTCTTTAAACTTTACAGTTAAATTCCCATGCTTTGACTTTTAGATTTTCCCTACGTCCTACTAATCACACTGCTCAGGAAACAAAAGAGTGTGGTGGGTGTGCTATTTTATTTAACTTAAACAGATTTTTAGGAGCTACCATTCTTCGTCTAGGTGTGAAAAAATCACATTCCTAGACGTGATTTGAGGTGAGTGATGGATGCGTGATCGGTGCTTGACCGCTCTCCATTACCTCATATTATCAGAATGTGATTTCATAAGTGGCATAAAAACTTTACAAACTTTGCATTGCCCAAATGGAGGTCGGAATCTTCCCATTAACTTTAAGGTCAACACAACAGTCTGTAAAGCAAAAAGGAAACAAAGCATTCATTTTCAATGTGAGTAAGTGATATAACCTCTGCTGCTCTCAAACTCATTTTGTGATACCAATGTAGTGATTTCGTTCACTGATAGCTCGAGAAATACACGTCCTATTAAAATCGAAGTTTCACCACATTGTGTAGATAAATGTCTGCTTAAACTTCCCCTTAAACTTGGCATACCACCCCAATAAATCCTTTATTGACTTACACACTAAATTAAAAAAGGAAATTGGCCTCTTCAATCTGCAATTTTATGCCATGCTCAAGTCACCCCTCTCAAGAAAGCTGACAAAGGGAAAATTCTTTTAGTATAACCAAACATACAATGAACGTAAGGACTTCGGGTGGGCTGTAAAGTTTCTTTTTATAACTTTCATTCAAAAATTTCACTTGAAACATAATTAACAACCTCCAGCTTCTTAAGACATAATTTTTTCAATAGAGCTTTAATTAACCCCATTACACGACACCAGTGATACTTCATTTTTGTTTGCTTTCATATTTAGGTCACATGTTTGGTCAGGTGGTATTGGGTCAGCATCTCACGCGAAAGGCTCGGGTGCCTTTCCCAATGTTTGATGCCCAAATAAACAACGGAGTATGAAAAAACATGCCCCACAACTGAGAAGAGGCCGCAGGCGCCTCTAGATTACACCAAAAGTTATACTTCGACACGTAAAAACCTACTTAAAGGCCCAGTTCTCTCAACCCAAACAGTACCAATTCTCCTAACCTTCTTACTTAAGCCCCTCCCACCATTGTCTGAAATTCATCCTCATCCAGATACAATCTCAGTTTATTCCTTCAAGGTGAGTATAGAAAAACTCAATTTATATAATCAAAACACTCTCAGTACTTTTCATGCTCTGTAATATAAGCTTTGGTACTCTGCATTGTTTGAATTAGCTGTCAATCAAACTGAAGAGCTGAGCCAATTGAGAATTTTGGTACCCCCGTACCAAAATTGTAGTTTGGGGTGAGAGGTTTGGCCCTTTAATGATTATTTTGTCGAGGCAAACAAATAGACTCAATGCGCAAGTATGTGCTGCAGCGGATACAGATGGGATTTGCCAGAAAGGGGGGGGGGGAAGCACAGTTGTGGAGGAAAGGATAAACATGAGAAGAGGCTGAACGCCAGCAGGACTATCTAAGCGGAGCGCGCTACCATTGGTTGGCGCGGATCGTAAAAGAAAATTTTTGACTTAACAAGCTTTCCAAATGGCCGGAGACGGCCTTCCCGAACTGCCAAATGAGAATAATACGAAAAATGGTGCACCTTTTTAATTTTCTTACGTGTCACGACTAAATCAAACTAAGACTTTTCCCTCATTTTCGTCCCCCCCCCACGACGCGGTCCTGGCTATGCTACTGGTCAAATTTAAATTCTTTTACGAATCAAAGCACCGTGAAACAAAGAAAATAGTTACCAATTGCTGGAAGGTGCTAAGGCTCACCCATGAGAGGACTAATTCATAGCAGCAAAAGAAAACGTATTTTTCAGTCAACGACTTGAAATCTACATTCGCTTTCATATCAAATTGGGAAGCCAAATAATATTACCATATTTCAACCGAAACTGAAAAGATTAGGGGTGGGACTTGTACTAGTTGGTCATGAAGGTTCTGTAAACTAGCGTATAGTTAACTGTTTCGAAAATTTACAGCATGACATGATTACCAGAATGAATCCTAAGTTGAAAAGGGAAATTGTGAAGGCATTTGAGTCATTTAAAGCTAGAACCAGCAAGGAGAAATAAAAATAAAAAGCGAGATGTTAGATTGATTGCATGGATTTTTACGGCCCAGTTTTCTACCAACTGGTTCAAGTCGAGCCCGCAACTGCCCTTTTTCCAGCATAAAAGGCAAGAGCTCAAGTGGGAAACAGTTCTGTCCTTCATGGCGCAAACTAAACTGTGTGTGATTAAAAGTCGGTACGATTTTCTTCGGTTCCTTGTTTTACAGTACGAGTTTGGTCTAAAATACGAACAAAACATACACAGTGTATAATTTATGCCTAATGATTATGATCTCACAATCAAACTGGGCCTCTATAAAGACATTTTAGGACACAGTACCGAACCCAGGTTTTCTCTCATGGGGTAGGGGGCTGTGGTGCAGTATTTTAAGTGATCGCCGGCCTGAAAAGGGGTTAACAAGATGATTTTTTATCTTTCCAAGGAGCCTAGATGCAAAATGGGTACGAAATTTTAGAAGTTGACAGCAATACTCTTGAAAGTTGAATTGTGTAATGGGGATAAAACTAAAAAGTTTTTTCTTTACATGCAAACTGGGGTCACGTAAGATATCTTTCGGAGTAAAACTTGCTTTTAGATTTTTTTCTTTCTTCTTTTTTATCTGTCCCCTCATGCATGTGTCCTGAAGGCTAGGAACCATCCTCCAAGACTTGTACAGTATTATTATGAATGTATGATGGACTAAACAGTAGCCTTTATGTACATACAGTGATATATAAATATATACAAGTTGGGACATTTTAACGAAAGGTGAGAAAAAAGGGTGGAAAAAAGTGCGAAAAAACATCCAAAATACAACGCAATTAGTGCCCATTATACAGTTAACTAGTGTCGATTTTACGAAGCATGTATTTTACGGCAAACTAAAGGATCATATACTAAGTGGGGGTGATGGAATGATATCAGAAAATGCATGGCCATTTTTTACGATTAACAGCACACCTAAGGAGAGAGACGTGGCATTCTGTTTCATATAGAGAACGTAATTTGTTTGGAAGGCTTGAAGTTGCAAGGTGTTTCCCTGGTACTTACTAGAGAAAAATGAAATACTTACATAGAACAATACTGTATTTAATAAAAGGAAATGCTTATTATCATTAAACAGCAACAGGATCTCGGAAGTTGATGGATCTCTACTTATAACGTTCTTTTGCTTTAACCAAGAGAGGACTTTCTTCCTAAAAGCACTTGCTACTTTACAAGTTGAATACATATGAATAATAGTTTGTTCGTCCCGTCACAAAAGTTACAGGCTGGGGAATTAATCAACTCAGCTTTACAAAGACAAGAATTAGTCGGAGAAATACGATGTAAAAACCTGAAATTAAAATTTCTTAGCACAGGGTCTAGTGTACATCTAAAAGAAGTATTAAAAGCTTTCTTCCACTCCACTGGAATGGAATTAATTATTCCAAAGTAAATTACAAAATCTGTATTAATGTCAAACGTTTCACAAAAATTTTGGAACCCCTTAAACGTTTTATCATTATTGCAAAGATCCGAGATAGTTTTAACCCCTTTGTCAAAACCAGCTTTTAATAAACATAACGTTATGATCTATGTTTAAAAATGAGTTGAACCAAATATTTTCAGCTAAGTACTCACTTTTACAATTGAGTTTACGAAATTTATACAAAAATCAAGCTTCCAAGACATACCTATAAAAATCATTTTAAATGTGTGCTAGAACTTTATACGTATAGCGTATATTACAGTCAGAGAAATAAAAACCACCTTTATCCCTTAATATTTACTTCAGGAAAGCCACTTATCTGCTTCCATTAGAAAACGCTTAACCCAGGATGCCTTTAAGGAGTCAAAAACTATTTTTACATGAGGAATCTGCAAACCACCCTCGTTGTAAGAATTAATTCACACATTTCTTTTGATACGGTCTGGTATACCCTCCCACAAAAACTCAAAAAGAATACTTTGAATGCAATGAAGAAAATCATCAGAAGGGTTTGGTTAGACAGAAAGACAATATGTTAATTTTGGCATAGCTAAACATTTTAAAATTATAGATTTACCCATAAGTTTCTAGCCTCCCACGGTTTCAAGCAATCATGGATAACTTTGGGTTTATTAGCAAAATTGATATTAATAACATTGTGGATTTCATTCGGAATTTTAATACCTAAATAGGTTATAGTATCATTGGTCCATACAACAGGAAGATAGTCACAGAGAATGGTATCAAGTAATAGACAAGGGCCAACACGTTTAACGAAACACTTACCATAGTTGGTCTTGAGTAAAGAATTAGAGAAGAAATCATTTAACAACTTGATAAAATTTGTATAGGACTCAATGCACATATCAATGAAGAACACCGTGTAGTCAGCATATTGACATATTCGGAACTCATGCAGGGCCGTCGGAAGCGGAGGGGCTGGGGAGGCTGCAGCCCCCCCCCCCCCCAATAATTTTGCCATATATAGTTTTTTTTTTTTTTTTTTTGAAGTGAACATTTTATTACAACGAAAGGTCAAAATAACGACTGCTTAGATAGTATTAACAAGCCCGGGAAATGTCATTTCCGGCTGTCTGAGGGGTTGCGATTTTTCAAAATTTTCTGTACGCTCCGCGCCAACCGATGGTGGCGCTCCGCTTAGATAGTCAGCCCGAGTCAGCCTCCCCCCCCCCCCCCCCAATCGAAAATACCTTCCGACGGCACTGTCACGATTTCAAATGTTAATACCCCTAAGATACTGATTCCCCCGGATAGCAATTGGAAGAATTTCAGAGCAAAGAATAAACAAATATGGTGATAGCGGACAACCTTGCCATACTCCTCTAAATATATCAAAATATTTTGTCCAAAAGCCGTTATTTATGACAGTGCTTTTAATATTATTGTAAATTAGGTCAATCCAATTGATAATATCAGGTCCAAAATTGAAACTTACAAGAGCTCTGAAAAGAAATTTTCTCTCTATTGAATCAAACGCTTCCTCTAAGTCGACAAAAAACAGAATCCCAGACTGGTTATTATCTTCACAATAGGATATTATGCCAAGTACTTTCCTGATACACTCACCAGTGTAACGACTATGTAAAAAACCACACTGGTCATGTGAATAATAGATGGCAATAGCAAAGCGGTTTGCTAAACAGCCAGTTAATATTTTGTAATCCGTATTTAAATGGATATTGGACGCCGGTTTTTTAAATATAGTGACGATTTATCTTTTTGGAATTAAAGTAATAACCCCTTGTCTCAAGGAGGAAGGCATTTCTCCCAATTGAAAAGAATAATGAAACACTTCTAAAATAATATCCGCAAGATCAGACCAAAATAATTTGCAGAATTCCCCAGGCAAACCATCATTTTCAGGGGTTTTGCCGTTTTTTTAAATTAGACACTACAGCGGAGCATTCATACTTACTTAAAACCAAGTCACAACTAATTTTATCGACCTCAGACAGATGTGCTTTTAAATTTGCGTACTTTTCGGTTTCAAAATGAAGACCATCAGTTATCGTCATAGGCGTAACGGAGCATTTCAGTTTGGTTTTCTTTGCCTGAAAAACATTATTCTGCCATAAATACCATACAAGCGGACGCCATCAACAGTCGGCACGGAGTGTACAGAAACTTGACAAATTTGTCCCTTCAGATGGCCATAAATAGTACTTCCCAGACTTATACATTGAATCTACGAAGTTGCTTCTCTTTTTCGTTTGCAATAAAATGCCCACTAAAAAGAAATTAGAAATCTGCAAAGCTATAAGAAAGGTATTAAATTCTTTGACATGAGAAATGTTATTTTCTCAAAAGAGGAGCGCCAACATTGGTTGACGAGGAGCAAAAAGAAAATTTTGAAACATAAATTTTTTTGCAATCTGGTGCCAAATACGCTACCTTTTGAAGTAAATTTGTGTAACGTTTTTGCATTTTGTAGGATCTAAAATGGCATCAGTTAGGGGTGTGACCATGGTCCAAATAGCCCCTCCCTGAGTACATCACTGTAACAGAACATTGATATTTGTTGCCCATTTTGTGTCACAAAAGAACTTTATACAAAAAAAACTTTTTGACTTTACTTTTGGGGGGGATAATTCAAGAACTTGTTATTTATCATGCACGTACATATTACAAATTAAACGCATGATAATCTCAGAGGCATGTACTAAAGTGTACCGTCAGAACTTTTTTCCATAGGGCTCAAAGTAGTTTGGCGACATCGTCAAGTGAAGTGGTGCGCTGCATCTGGACGACAGGAAAACACGGGAGAAGACTTGGTCAAGTTTAAACTCTTTTAAGAAGCAGAGCACCGTGAAACAAGGACAATAGTCACCTATTGCTGGAAGATGCTTAGGCCTACCCCTAAGAGGATTAATTCATTGTAGCAAAAGAAAACGTGTTTCTAAGTCGATAACTTTTGAATATTCATTCCAGAGTCGCTTTACTTTCGAAACAAGAGTTGCTTTGGAAATGCAAACAAGTTTCCGAGGCTTCTGTTTTTATCGAGACTTTGCGAATCGAATGCGAATTACTTGAAGTCTAGAATCGTTTCCATTTAAAATGGGAAACTATTAAAAAAGTTTTTACCAAATTGCAACGGAAAACAAAAAAGCTTAGGGGTGAGGTTTGGACGAGTTGATCATGCAGGCATTATACCGTAGCGCCTAGTGAACTGATTTGAAAATTTACAGTAAGGCATGATAACCAAAACGAAGCCTAAGTTGACAAGACAAATTGTGAAGGGGTATGAGTCATTAAAAGCTTCAATCAGCAAGGAGAAATAAAAATAAAACGGAAATGGTAGAGTGGGAAACAGGACTATTCTTAATGGCGCAAACGGGAAAAGCGTATCGCCACGTCTTCGGTAGCTTTTCAAGCCACTAATGCCATATTTACTCGTAGTCGAGCGCCGTCTTACCAACTGATCTTTATCACTAGTTTCCATATTATTTGGACTTTACGTATCCTAGTACTCTTGATTAAAGCCCAATGACATGCGAATTGAACTGCCGGAGAGATGAGACGGGGTTGGGGCTGGGAAATAGAGCAAACAACTTTTTTGCCTGCATCCTTAATTATCTGGACTGCATTTTAAATATTGGCTTCAACACGCCCAAATGACTTTCTTCCAATGCTTGATCGTTAACCGTTTCTACGGTAAACAGATAAAGTTTTAATAGGCGTGTCAGCAATGTCAATGAACACCGCGAAGTCTGAGGTGTGGCTGAAAAGTTCCGGTTATTGATCAGTTACAGATTTTTTTCCAAATATATTTTCACGACAAATCAGCAGGGCAAAGCTCCTCGACGCCCGGGCCTGCGATCGGTAACACCGACAAGGGACAAGGCTTGCTGTGAGAATGTCGAGAGCAGAACTTTTTAACGCATTTATTTGCTTTCCTTTCAGCATAACAGGGGATGGATTTTTTCGCCCTCGTTCTTTTTCTTTTAATATAATGGACTTACTTTAGTCTTAGATTCCTTGTCAGAGGAAGGTCTATACATCACCTTCGGGTTTACGAGTTGGCGGTTACTGGCGCATCGAAGTTTTCAAACCGCGACCAACGAATTTTTGGGCAAAAAGAGCCCAAATACAAAAACTGTGATCGGCCGCCCCTGCTGAAACTCAAACTGATAGCATATGTAAGAAAATGCTTGTATTTGTTCTCCTTCGAAATAAGCACTTTATTGTAAAAAAAAAAATGGGCAGAGGTTTAAGTCTATTACCAAATCAAATGGTGACTTTTGTAACGCTTACTGTCTGTTATAAATTGTACCAGATAAACTACAAGAGAGGATCAATTTGAGGAAAATTTGGGAAAATTATGTGCCGACAATCTGTAGGCGGCCGACATAAACCTTTCCGTGACAAATAAGTCCTAATCACTTATCTCGACTAGTTAAAAGATTGCCATAGTCTCATTAGACTGAAAACACCACTCACACATTAACATCTCCTCTTTCATATACACGAAAAATAAACAGCATATGATTATTCTAACATGAGCAATTCACACTCAAAGAAGACCTAAAATTGACGGTGCACTTTCTGAACTACCTTTCCCGGCAAAGGCCGGTCCGCGAATAGTGGGGTGCTTCCTGAACGTACTTCCTGTCTTACACTCCCAATAATTTCCCCATTGATTACACACTAAATTAGCTCCCTTTTGTGGCCCCTGCAGCCTTGTCAAAGTTCACAGCTATTTCAAGACGCCCATCACTTGATTGCTGACAAGTTTGCCCATCGTAGCTTTACAAAATTTTCATACCATGACCGTTTAGATTTTGAGCTAGAAGGACTTATAGTTTTTGTAGGGTACACCCACCTCTAGCCTCTTCACAAAAACGGAAAATCTCCGCCATTTGACAGCAATTTTTTAAACAGTCTACCTCACCATAAATCTTACCCAAATTTTCAACATCTACACTCTGGCAAGTCCTCTTCTATATTCATGGACTTTCATTACCCAGCTGGCAGGTTATCGTGACAGAATTCGGTCCAAACCAGAGTTAAAAGGACTACTTCTTTGAGGGTGTGCACTTGACGCCCTAGAACACTACTCTATATGGAGGAGTGAGACCTTCTGAATGACGATTTTGGAGCGTGAACAACTTGCACCGAATTTTGCCTGGCAAGTTATCTTCAAAAACCAAACTTTTCTGACTATGATATTTCTGTATCTAGGCCCTACTTGTTGTCTCCTATGTTTTAAGTGTTTTAATATTAGTCCAAGCTACTGAAGTAAACTTCATGCGGGGATTATGCTCGCGACAGGTGCTGAATACTAACGTAAGGGATTATCATTACATTCTACTAAGTCGCAAATTTTCTGCTGAATCTGATCAGTGGCGTCACCAGACATTTCATTCTGGGGGGAGGGGCACTGAGGGGGCACAACGATTTTATGGGGGGGCATATAGACTCCACTCATGGCGCCAGAGGCGCCACCGAGCGCAAAGCGCGAGGCTCAACGGGTGGGGTCCAGGGGTTTACTTTTTTCTCTTTAGATCATCTACCTCATTTTCAAAATGTCAGCCGGATCCGCTCTTGGTAGTTGAATCAGTGGGTTTTTTACCGAAAGTCTTACTTGAAAGTTACCCTGGAGGTGACTTTTACACCAGTGTTAAGTCAATAAAATTACCCTTAAATAACGTCTTTAATACCTCAAAAACACGTTAAAACCCAGGAGTTACCAGATGCTTCGCCCCCTGGACCCCCACCAAAATTCACATTGAAGTGCCCATCAACTTTTTTCTCTATAGATCATTTACCCCATTTTCAAAATGTCAGCCGGATAAGCTCTTGGTAGTTGAATCAGTAGTTTTTTTTACCGAGAGGCTTACTTGAAGTTACCCTGGAGGTAAATTTTAGACTGGTGTTAAGTCAGTAAAATTACCCTTAAAAAACGTCATTTATACCTCACAAACACGCTGAAACCCTGGACCCCACCCCACCCCACCCGTTGAGCCTCCGGCGCCATGAGTGGAGTCTATATGCCCCCCACAAAATCGTTGTGCCCCCTCAGTGCCCCCCTCCCCCAGAACGAAATGTCTGGTGACGCCACTGGCCTTCATCACGTTAGTGACCCTCTACCGGCTTCAACAAGCAAGTTAAAGTTACCGTAGCGTAGAATGATTTCTACTGATTGTCACACACCGGCTGATATATGTCCTACACAGAGATCACTAGTACAGTCCCGTGCAGAAAAATGACGTCAGTGGTGACGTCAGTATCTAAGGTCTAAGCCGGAGCAGTTCATGTACCGAAAAAAGGAAAAGAACTGGGCCTTGTAAGATTGCGTGTACTTGCGATGAAATCAGCAAATTCTGTGGATTGCCCTCGTTTTAACTTTTGTAGCTGAGAGCGCTGGTATAATAAGTTGTTGAATCGTACCTTTCGGCACTTTACCTCTACTTAACAATGTTATTTTGTATGACAAAATTTAATTATGCAAGAATAACTTGATATTCCTTCACTTTTCTTTCTTTTGGTTTATATAAGTTCTTCCTACCAGGTACATGTTACAAATTAAACACAATATAATCATGGGCGTCCGCAGAAAAAAAGTCAAGGGACAAAATTTCTAGGGGGGGGGGGGCAAAACCTCCAAGTCACCATGAGTTGACACAAAGCATGCGAAAATTTCAGCCCAAAATGCCTCCCAGAAGTGTGCCGTCAGATTTTTTCCATAGAGCTCAAAATATTACGGTGACATCATCTCCCGAAGTGAAGTGGTGCACTGCCTCTGGACGAAAGGAATGCACGGGGAAAGACTTGGTCACATTCAGTGGCCTAGCCACGGGAGTGGTTTGGGGGGTTAGAACCCCTGCCATGACCCAAGCTTGCAATGCAAACACACCTAAAATAGCGGTTTTTCTCTCTATGCTTAGACTTTACCCTCATGTAGTCCCCAACCCCCCCTCCCCCCTCCCCATGACACAACCCTGGCTACGCTACTGGTCAAATTTAAATTCTTTTACGAATCAAACACCGTGAAACAAGAAAAATAGTCACCCATTGCTGGAACGTGCTAAGGCTCACCCATGAGAGGACTAATTCATAGCAGCAAAAGAAAACGTATTTTTCAGTCAACGACTTGAAATCTACATTCGCTTTCATATCAAAATGGGAAACCAAATAATATTACCACATTTCAACCGAAACTAAAATGATTAGGGGTGGGACTTGTACTAGTTGCTCATGAAGGTTTTGTAAAGTAGCGTCTAGTGAATTGTTTTGAAAAATTTACAGCATGACATGATTACCAGAACGAATCCTAAGTTGAAAAGGGAAATTGTGAAGGCATATGAGTCATTAAAAGCTAGAACCAACAAGGAAAAATAAAAATAAAAAGCAAGATGTTAGATTGGTTGCACGGATTTTTACGGCCCAGTTTTCTACCAATTGGTTTAAGTCGAGCCGGCCACTGCCCCTTTTCCAGCATAAAAGGCAAGAGCTCGAGTGGGAAACAGCTCTATCCTTGTTGGCGCACACTAAACTGTGTGTGATTAAAAGTCGGTACGATTTTCCTTGGTTCCTTGTTTTACAGTACAAGTTTGGTCTAAAATACGAACAAAACATATACAGTGTATAATTTATGCCCAATGATTATGATCTCACAATTAAAATGGACCTTTATAGTGACCTTTCAGGACACAGTACCGAACCTAGGTTTTCTCTCATGGGGTAGAGGGGGCTGTGATGCAGCATTTTGAGTGATCGCCGGCCTGGAAAGGGGTTAAAAAGATGAAATTTTTTATCTTTCCAAGGAGCCTAGATGCAAAATGGGTGCAAAATTTTAGACTTCGACAGCAATACTCTTGCAGGTTGAATTGTGTAATGAGAATAAAACTAAAAAGTTTCGTGTCTTTACATGCAAACCGGGGTCACGTACGATATCTTTCGGAGTAAAACTTGCTTTTAAATTTGCGTACTTTAAGGATTCAAAATGAAGACCATCAGTTATCGTCATAGGCACACCGGGGCATTTAAGTTTGGTTTCTTTGCCTGAAAAAACGTTATTCTGCCATAAATACTATTCAAGCGGAGCGCCACCATCAGTCGGCACGGAGTGTACAGAAATTTGACAAATTTGTCCCTTCAGATGGCCAGAAATAGCACCTCCCAGACGTATAGGTTGAATCTAAGCAGTTGCAATCTTTTTTCGTTTGCAATAAAATGCTCCCCAAAAAGAATTTAGCAATCTGCAAAGCTATCAGAAAGTTATTACAATCTTAAACATGAGAAATGTTATTTTCCCCAAAGAGGAGCGCCGACAATGGTTGACGCGGAGCGGAAAAAAATTTTGAAAAATCAATCTTTTTGCAATCTGGTGCCAAATAAGCTACCTTTTGCAGTAAATTTGTGTTACCAAAGTACGTTTATTAGGATCTAAAAATGGCATCAGTTAGGGGTATGGGCATTGCCCAAATAGCCCCTCCCTTAGTACATCATTGTGGCAGATTATTGGGCAGTCAATTTATAGATTATTTATACGTTCAAGGAATTGAAAGTTAATAGAATATCGACATGAGTAAGAGGGTAAACACAAACAAAGGTGTGCAGACGGGAGTACTTCAGTTTGGGGAGAATTGAAAAGCGTCCAAAAGATTACCTAAGGGCAGCGCCACCATCAACGTTGAACGTTGAAAAATTTAAAAACCCATCTCCCCTTCCCCCTCATGGAGTGGAAAATGGCATTTCCAAGGTTTACCAGGAGTATCTAAGAACTCGCTATTTTGAGTTTTCGTTTGCAGAAAAACGCTCACAGCAGAACGTTCACTTTAAACTAAATTTTAGCTAGAAAGACTTTCAAAGAGGAGCGCAACCATCATCACTTTGGGCGGAGCGTTCAGAAAATTTTAAAAATCGCAACCCCTCAGACAGCCGAAAGAGGCATTCGCCATGATTTGTGAGCAGATTTTATGCAGTCGTTATTTTGAGCTTTCTTTCTTCAATGAAATCTTTAAATTATCAAAAAAAGGAAAAAGTGAAAAGTGATCCAGACAGTTGCCAAACAAACTGCAGGGGTCATTTGGTGTAAGGAAGGGAAAAATCGAGTTATAAAAGGGGAGGGTTGTCATTTAGCAATTATGACATATCACCTAAGGAGATTTTAGTTTGAATAGGGCACTTTTTTTGTTTTATGAAAAAAAGCTTTTGTGTTAAAATTTTCATGACAAAACAATGCAGTTATTTCTTGAAAAGGTGTTATTGTCGAGTGCTTCCAATATAGAACTGTCCATTTCATACAGTTGTTTTTCTTTGGCTTCTTTCTTTCTTCATCTACATTTAATTGACTCCTTTGCATTAAAACTTTCCTTCCACCTCTTTTTACTTCATGAGGCTTTCTTTTCTTAATCATGACCCTCTGTAAACTTTTAAATCATGTTAATATAGACATAATTGCACATAGCCTGCGTAATAAGGTCGGTTAGTCCCCCCCCCCCCCTCTCCTCCCTTTCAAAAAGTGTTTCGTCTGGCATTTGGAAATGATTTTTCGAATGATTTACACTTTTAAGATAAATACTATTCCATTTTCAGTGCAACTGACATTTGATTGGAAAGGCCTCAATATGATCAGAAGCACTGGCTACGAATGTAGCCGGGACTTCTGATCATATTGAGGCCAAATTTGATTATCCTTCATAAGCGACTCTCGGTGTTTTAGTGGAAAGCATTCTGGAATGAATATGCATAACTTGGTCGAATGCAAAAAGCTTTTTTTCCTAATGTTACGATTGACTAAGTCTCTTAGGGGTGTAGGCTTAAACCACTAGTTGTCCTCGTTGCATGATTTGCTAATTTGTAACAGAGAGAGCAGTTCTTCTAAACTTGACGAAGTCTTGACAAAGTCAAGTGTATTCATTGCCGACCCTAACTAATATACTCCACTACCCAAACAAAATATCATCAAGAGGGGAACATTAGAACAACTTTCGCAATATGTTACTTAATAGGACGGGCCTTTTGTCCATTTAATATCAAGATCGGTTAGTTCAAGTGTTTCTGATGCTAAATCTAGGTGGTCAATTTAAGCAATTTTGAGGAAATTATGGGACTGACAATTGCATGACGAGCATATATCAGTTAGAGTCGGGGAGCTATGCTGAGCTCCACTAGCAAAACTCTCTGGGGACATAGTTAAGATTAATCCAGTTGGTGTGGATGGATAACCTGTTAGCTTTTTGCGCGAGGTAACTTAGAGGCGCGGGTGTTTTAGAGGTCATTTTACTTATTCAAATTAGGGTGTAAGTCATTGAAGCCTTGCAAGTTGGCTTCCTTAAATATTTCGAAAAATCTTTCGAACGAAGTGGTAGCAAATTTTAATCTTCAGGTAGACCATAGAGCAGCTATCAGGCCCTCATTAATTGACGTATTTGAATGTGGTCCTTTGAAATCATTGGCGGATCCAGGATTTGCCAGAAGGGGCCCAGCTCAGTTGTAGCGTAAAGGATATGGACGGGCTGAACAAACCCTCCAGTATAATGCGAAGATGGTGCAATATTTTGGTTTTCTTACGTGTCACGACTGCATTAAACTAAATAGAAGTGTCACCTTTGAAACTAGCACTTACAATTGCCGCTGGTGTTAAATATATATTTATACGTTACAGGTATAGTTACGTTCAGAATATCGATGTGCACAAGAGGGTGAACACAAACAAAGGCGTACGGACGGGAGCATTTCAGTTAGGGAAGGGGGGTCGGATTTATCTTAATGAAATATGCAGAAGCGTCCGAAAGACTACATAAGGGAGCGCCGCCATCGGTTGTCGCGGAGCGTTTTAAAATTTGAAAAAGGCGACCCCCTCCCTCAGAGAGTGAAAATTGGCACTTCCCAGGTTAACAAAGAGGATCTAAGAACTCGCTATTTTGAGGGGGTTTTTTCAGAAAAACGTTCACAGCAGAACGTTCTTTTTAAACTAAATTTCAGCCAGAAAATTATCTAAGCCACTATTGGTTGGTGCGGAGCGTACAGAAAATTTAGAAAAATCGGAACCCCAAAACCTCCGGAAATGGTTGTTTCCATGCCTAGAAGGAGGATCTAAGCAATTGCTATTTTGATAAGAAAATTACCAGATAAAATGCAACACTACCATTGGATGAAATGGTCCTGTATCTTTTCGGGGGGAAACTATAGACAAAACCGTAAGCATGCTAATGTATTTACTCCCTTGAGACTCTTGGCTAAATCCAATACGTATTGAATGGGTGAAATTGTCTATGGACTGTTGATTCGTTCCAACTATAAATGAGTTTAATTCTATTAGTAACCTGTTTGACAAAATGTCACGAAGGTGGATTTCAATGAATTTTCGAGCAGTTTTTATGGAAAGAAATTCAAATTACACTGTATCATATAATAGAAAAAGCAACCAATGACCCAATTTTCATTACAGTTGACCGAGTTTCGGCTGTAGTGATAGGACAGATGGCAAACCAGTAGAAAATTTAACACCCTCCCGCCTGTTGTGTAATAATTTGGCAATTGTAAACATGCCAGAATTTTTTCCAACCTTTTCCTGGGTATTGTAGCATTTCAGCATTTCGGGCCAAGATTTTGCAAGACTATGAAGTGGGGCTGAGGAAAATATTTTCCATAAGCTGGCCGAATGAGATGAGTATCAAATCTTTGTCATCACACACACACGCGCGCGCGCGCACACACACACACACACACACACGACATCAACCATCTCATAGATTCCTTGCCTGCCTTTAGCAAGGAATTAAAAGTCACGCCGTTGTGTATGGCCAGGAACACAGGGCGTGGCCAGGTGTGTCCGCGCGCTATAGTAAGACCGTTTCCATGCACTTCCATGCACTAGATTGCTCATCACGTGACGTCACAATTAATAAGCCACAACCGGGCAAGAATCAACAGTGTTTTAGTACAACAGTCACACATGGGGGTCATCAGCTGCTTCTCAGCTAGCTGCAATAAATGAGTATTACACTAGATTTTGTCCAACAAAAAGGGCACGACTTATGACGTCAGTGAAAGCAGTTCCAGGGGTTTCACCTGTACCCCTCGTGGCTTTTCTTATCATTTTTTCTGGGGGGGGGGGCGTAGATACATCGTTTCTGGGACGTTACTACGTCCATGGGTTAGGAGGTACCTTAATCCCTAACGAAAGTAGTAAAGGTAGTTTTGGGTCAATACGAGCACCATGGTGATATCCTGATCTTTTACCGTACCACATTAAGGTGAGAAGGTTAACTTAAAACAGTCTCGGTTCAGTGTTGGCAGATTTTAAGGGTGGGGATAAATGAAAAAATGAGAGGACAAGTTCCCGGTTTCCTCTATATTTGCCAAGTGCTCCAATAAGTTTGGACCGGGATAATTTTGAAGTGGATGGGGTGCTTAAGTCTATCTACGAGCTGTTTGAAAGAAAGGTGCTTAAAGCTGTATTAGCTGTTCTAAAGAAAGCCTTCGGTGGATAGAGTTCAGCTATTGTGCATGCGATGGTTAGTCTAAAGGGATCGAAGTACTCAGAATAGACGTCTTGATTCCAGCTCAATAGAAAAGTGGGAACTGAGAGAACGCAACATCTTTACCGAGTACTCCAATATTATCAATATCTTACTGGACTCCAACACGGTTTCTAATCAGGCTAAGTTAGACCTAAGGACTCTACGACGTTATATATAAGTTCGCTTGTGATCCACCAGGGCCTGCCGCGTTGGGTGACGTGTTAGCTAGGTTTGCCGCACTTCCCCTTGTAGATATGAAATATCACCCGCAAAAATTTGGTTTCTATTCAGCTTTTCACGTCCACGATGTCGTTTGGAAATTTAATAAGTCTGTATTGTTTATAATACTTGACCCTTACACCTACATAAGTACATATTAGCCGACGCGTGATTATCTTGGCATTTCTGCACTTAAATGTCACCAAAATGTTGAACTAGTCAATAATTACAATAACAAATGTCTAAATTTTATTATCAAAATAATTTATTAGCGACAAGAAATGTGGCATGCAATAATTATGTACAAAATACTCCTAATTTACAGTGTTTTCAAACTTTCAGAATACTTTTTAACTGCACCATATTAAATTGTTTTAACAATACAATGTAGTTATACAATAATTTTGAAAGACTTAGATTCCTTACAAAACTGTATAGTTTGAGCCAACATACTTCGCTGTGCCTGTATGGGGAAAATATATAATACCAACATAACGAAGGAACATTCAAGTCTACAACATGAAATATTTCTTCACCAACATCCGTCGTTCTACAAATTAAAGAAGGCTCATTGATTTGGTTCATGAAGTTCACCTTTTTATAACCTGTTAATTTTTTTTCCAGATAGTAATGACAGGTGGTCAAACTTACACAAGCCCCATATCCTATATGCAACCTTAACAAGTCAGGACTCCACCAAAATTCAAAATTTTAACATTTTCCGTAACTAATTGAGATGAAACGTGACTTATTATGCTACTCTATAATCATTGTCATGTGGTAGTGACCCTTTAATACCATCATTAAATTATCGACATCAACTGAATGTGCCCCTTTAATGACTTATTTTTCTGGAAGGATGAAAATGTTCACGTTCATACATGTTGGTAGAACAGTCCACCGAAAAGACTACATTGCAACAAAGTACAAAATGGTAGCACATAAATCTTTCGATCGCTTAATTTTAGATCCCAGAAGGCGTTTTTTTTTTAAATGTGTTTGTCTAATACGACTAACTTCATGTGCCGTACTTAAAAAATATAATTAGGTTAATACTTTCTAGCTGTTTGAAAAGCAAACTAAAATATGACTTCTACGCCTTCTATGCCTACATTATGTACCATTTAATTAACCGCTTTCATAATACTTCAACCTCCCCAAGTCTCAAAACCTCAGTCGCTGTGTTCTAAAAAGGGTCACATAACCTTCCAAGAAAGTTTAGGCAGATACATCATACATTCAGACATAACAAGGTATCAAACGATAAACAAGCTACAATGAATGGGGTTTGCGTACCCCTTACCGTACATTAACAATGTCATATGAACTGCAATTATGCCCTCCCCCCCCCCCCTCCCGTTATCCCTGGAAGAATACATAGGTCTATCTCTATAACACTTTCCCCGAGAATTTTAATCGCATCTGCATACATTATGTACATACAACGGTTTCGATTTGTTGGCAATATCGCAGGACACAGACTTATTTTCCCCTAAATACTGAACCGAAAAATCGGTCAATGGGCCGTTTCTCAAATGTAGGGAAAATGTCCCATGCTCTCCCCACCGCCTTCCATGCGTGCATGTCTAGTAAACCTCTTCGACAGTTGGGCCATTGCTCTGCTGGCCTGAATACGAATTAGCTTGAGGGCCACATGATGACCCTGCCGCTGTGCTAGAAGAACCTGGACCGCTGGCACCGCTGGCACTGTGCATCTTGGTCATAATCGGTGACACCGTCTTCTGAAGTTCGTCTAGTTTGTGGTTGAATTCTTCCTTCGTAGCTAGTGAGTTGTTGTCGAGCCAGTTCAAAGTTTCCTCAGCCTGCTTCAAGACTTCCTGTCTATCTTCTTCGCTGATTTTCCCTTCGGGAGCATCGTTCACTGCACTCTTGACGCTAAATGCGTAGTTCTCCAGCTGGTTGCGTGCTGCAATGCGCTCCCTTTGCGCATCATCCTCCGCCTTGTACTTTTCTGCCTCTTCCACCATGCGATCGATTTCTTCTCTCGTCAGGCGCCCTTTGTCATTGGTAATGGTGACGTTGTTTGAACGGCCGGTACTTTCGTCTTTAGCTGAAACGTTCAAGATACCATTAGCGTCAATATCAAACGTCACCACTATCTTGGGAACGCCTCGTGGTGCAGGGGGAATTCCCGACAACTCGAACTGACCTAGGCGATTGTTATCTTTTGTCATGGCCCTCTCTCCTTCGAATACCTGAATGGACACACCTGGCTGGTTATCGGCGTACGTTGTAAATGTCTGTTCTTTCTTGCAAGGAATTCTACTGTTTCTTTCGATGAGTTTGGTCATCACACCACCGGCTGTTTCTAAACCAAGGGAAAGAGGAGCAACATCAACAAGTAAGATATCTTTTACTTCTGAACTCTGGTCACCAGACAAAATGGCTGCCTGCACTGCTGCCCCATACGCAACTGCCTCGTCTGGGTTGATAGACTTGTTGAGGTCTTTGCCATTAAAATACTCTTGAAGCATCTTTTGAATTTTAGGGATTCTTGTCGATCCGCCCACCAGAACCACGGTATCAATCTTACTCTTATCAATTTTGGCGTCGACGATGGCTTTCTCAACCGGTTCCAAACATCTTCTAAATTGGTTTGCGCACAACTCTTCAAAACGGGCGCGAGTGATGGAAGTATAGAAGTCGATTCCTTCAAACAATGAGTCGACCTCAATATTGGCTTGTGCACTGCTTGACAATGTTCTCTTTGCTCTCTCTGAGGCTGTTCTCAGCCGACGAAGCGACCTAGGGTTTCCTGAGATGTCTTTTTTGTGCTTTCTTTTGAATTCAGCGGCAAAATGATTGACGAGGATGTTGTCAAAGTCTTCACCTCCGAGATGGGTATCTCCTGCTGTGGACTTGACTTCAAACATCCCATCATCTATGCAAAGAATAGAAACGTCAAATGTTCCTCCACCGAGGTCAAAGATGAGGACGTGTTGTTCCCCTTTAAGCTTCTTGTCCAAACCATAGGCAAGGGCTGCCGCAGTTGGTTCATTGATGATACGCAGAACATTGAGTCCAGCGATGACACCGGCGTCTTTTGTTGCCTGTCTTTGGGAATCGTTAAAGTACGCTGGTACCGTTATGACAGCATCGGTGACCTTTTTACCCAAGTACGCCTCAGCCGTTTCTTTCATCTTTGTGAGGACCATGGAACTGATTTCTTCTGGATTAAATGTCTTCGTCTCCCCCATGTATTCTGCTTGTAGAACAGGCTTCCCGGCTCTGTTGATGACTTTAAAGGGCCAGTTTTTCATGTCCGATTGGACAGCGGAATCGTTGAAGAATCGACCAATCAGGCGTTTGGCGTCAAAAATTGTGTTTTGGGGGTTCCTGTTGAAAGGAGAAAAATATTGATTAATGATCGGAAATCATCACGGTAAATACAAGTGTAACTTGAAAACAATTTAGATTCAGATAGCTCAATCAAAAGTGGTAGAACAAATGTTAGGTACTTCAGAATAGCAAAGGCGTAGAAAGGTATATATATCCTTTACTAGTAATAGGGACTGAACTTTTGTTTGCCGTTCTGGGAGAGATTCTAAAGGGATGTGCCCCTCTCTTTTTTAACTTTTGACGATTTGGGGATCCTTAGTATTTGGGCACTTATTTCCTAAGGATCACCAATTATTCCTCCATTCGATATTAAGTAAATAGACCTATTTGACATACTGAGAGTTAAGTCCCCCTTGGAAATATTTTGAATAGTTCCTCTCCAGCTCGAGCTGTTAACCTCTCCCTGCCTGAACGTAGTTATTGCTCTTTCGACTTGCACAAGATGTACGTAATTTTTCTTTATTTCTTTTTGCTTTTTTTTATTTTATCTCACGAACAGGTGTGTCACTGAAGCTGGCAAGAAATATGAACTATAAATCTTTGAAAAGTATTTTATACGGTGTCGGCTTGAAAGAGAGCCGCGCATATTATGCACGGTGCACGCAAACAACGCCGAGCCGGTAACCTTCACTTTTTTAAGGAGAATTTCGAGCAAAAATTAAATTTGCATACGCAGTGAAAGTCACTAGATTTATGTTCCAAATAGCTTGAGGGCAGCAGAACTTCCTCACATTGACAAGGATTTTTTTTTTATTGAGTGTTGTGCTGACCTTGACGGCCTATGCGCCTTCCTGTGCAATCACATTTGTATAACATTGGATTGTTGAGGAAATTGTAAACGTCAAAGAGAAACAGGATGGTCTTTTAAATGTGAGGATACTTGCTTGTCATCAAGTTCATTGTTTCTTGAAAATGTGACAACTTCGTATCGCTGGTATCTAGAGAACCACACATCGGATTTCAATGCAAGGCTTTCACCGAAATGCTTAAAACAAGTACCCTATCCCACTACCATATCAAACCTTGACAATCGTACGTAAAAATCGGATTTGTATGCAAATTTCACCGAAATGCTTAGAAAAGGCCCGCCTTCCCTTCTAACATATCAAAATATGATGTGACCTTGACCCTTCCGTGAGGCCCTAAGACATCAACTAAGACTCTGATGCTTTTAAAAATTGTGATGTACAGCCATTGCTTAAAAATGAATTGGGGCGACTGTTCTAGCCCTTTAAACCAAATACAGGGCTCGCTTACAGACAGGATATGAGTTCGAGCCACTCTCCTCACTATTCTCGGGCTATTCTCCGAGGGACAAAAACCCCATTAGCAAAATTTTTGCCATTGCCATTGACACATTTTATACATTTGAAAAATTTGACCCCTCTACAGCCCTGCTTCAGGATGGGGGTCGTACGTGGTAGTTTAGACGCTCATGGCTTATCTTGCAGCTATGTGACAAAGATCTTATTGGAAGTAATTTGAATCATTATGGCTGGACTCTCATTACAGCCTTACTTCAAAGTGTCAGGGTGAACTTACAAGCTCATATCATCATGCACTGACTTGGTACGAAAATTTATATAAAAATTTAAACCTCCATGCGGTTGATTCCTATAGCTAGACCCTATTTTATGCTTAACATCCATCAAGTAACGGTATCCAAATTATAAAGAGTTCTAAAAAATTCGGTTTGCGGTGATGATATAACAGCCCTGCTAGCATGCAAAAACCGTCAGGCAAGTGAAAGGTCTATCAAAGATCAAAATACTTAAACACTACGTCGACCAGGGAAGTTAACATAACATAACATAACATAACAGGTTGAAGGGCAAAGGAGGGCCAAGGCCCCATAAGATGCCCTGAAGTCCAAGCCCTAAAAGTCAAACCACCAAAGCTTGACAACAGCCCCAAAAAATCAGATTCTACCAGAGCCATGGAAAAACCTGTCAATGTTAACCTTAAAGCAGTGAACTGAGGGGGAGTTAACTACCCAATCTGGTAGACAATTCCACTCGTTGACAACTCCATGGCAGAAACTAAACTTCCTAATGTCAAGCCTTGCAAAAGCCTTTTCAAGCTTTTTACAATGCCCACGCACCCGAGAATTACCTTGAACCCTTAAATAACTACAAGTCAGAAGGGGATTCCTTTCACAAAGGAACTTGAAAACCTGGAGCATGTCTCCCCTAATCCTAGTTATATTATTAAACCGTTTTATCCACTCGGTGCAATATATGGTTGACAGCCCGGATGAGACCCAAATAGTTAGAGGACCAATATATCTTTCATTTTAACGATTTTTTAAAATGATACAAAACCTCATCAGACAATCTCCTTTCACGTAAGCCTAGGCCTAGTTGCCAATCTCAACCATGCAATGGTTATACAAAAATTAAGAAAGTGAACTTGAAAACTTACATGGCGACTTGATTTTTAGCGGCATCACCAATGAGCCGTTCGGTATCTGTAAATGCGACATAACTTGGCGTTGTCCTATTTCCTTGATCGTTGGCAATAATTTCTACCTTCCCGTGCTGAAACACTCCTACACAGGAGTAGGTCGTGCCCAAGTCTATGCCAATCGCAGGTGCTTTTTCTCCAGACATGTTTTCAATTCAAACCGCTTCTCAGATACAGTGAATAGTAAAAAAAGATTCGAGTTGATTTGTATACGTTTACCGAAAAGACTCGCTGTTTTCTCGTCACTGAATTTGTGATGATCTCTCGATTGCTTTTGATGTTCTAATAGCCAACAGCGAAAACATCGAGCTTTTAAAGGAATCGACTACTCACCCATCGAAGTTTCCAGATTCATAAGCCCATCTTCAAAGTTCTAGAGAGTTCGTACATTTTTAACTCAAAGGCTCTGATTGGTCTCTCAACCAATATGATTATTCATTAACAGTAGGTTAAAACTATGACGTGATCAAGAAGATAGGATCATCGTGCAGCCCTTCCACTCCTAACAGCTTATATGTAATATCTAATCGAAATCTTTATGGATTAAAAAACTGTGATGTTTATTACTTTTCGAAGGATTGCTAATAAATTTTAATGTCTTTAAATCGTTTTGTGTGTACTCTTTTTTTAAACGACTTAGGTGCAAAAGTATACGAAAAGTATTTTGAAACCGCACAGTTTGTATGCTTCATAACTTCTTATGTGGAAGACCACAAAAGGTCTAAGACATGTTCGAAAGTTAAGCTTTCGCGAGAGTTCCAGAACGAAATAGAATGGTGGTTTTAACCTACGTAATTGTACTGTGAAATTTCAAGAAGTATGACGAAATTCTCGCTATTGTAAATATATTTACTAGAAGGATGTAGAACAATCCATCCTTGTGAAGAATTTCTCGGCTGGTTTGGGTTTAGACATTCTTTGAAGTTTGATGTTAGTTTGGTGAATGACTGTGTAGCACATTTGCTCCTAATACTAATGTAATACAACTTACTGTGGAGTAGCCTATAAGCAAAACGAAGTGGACATACCATATAGAGCCCTGTTCTAGGAACGGGGTATTCTAAAATCCGTGACGGCGTCACGGCCGTGATGCATACAATTTGTCACGGCTTACCGTCACGTTGCAAACTGTAAATTGCAATTACAGAAACGTTCAGCTATTCTTTTTTCAATGTAACCTAGCCTAGGTGAGAACTATATTAAAACATTTGCAGTCACAGGCTAACACTCACTAATGCGCAGGTCACACTACAGCAATTTCGGAAACCGTTTACGATTCGATTTTTTTTATTATTTTATTTTTATATTTTTAGGAAATATCTTCTCCGTCTCTGATCGGAAAGAACCAAAAATTTGCCAACTTGAGTAAATATATGATTTGTATCAAAGCATGGAAGTACTTCCTCGTACTTCCATGATCAAAGCAAAATCCCCTCGAACTCGAATGCACCGAGTGTAGGGTGATATCACGACCGGATGTACCAAAATCATATGGTTTGAAAACTGTGCCCCTACAAATACTGTACCGGCACGGACAAACACTTACCCTCACGTCGTCACGTCACGGCCATGTTTGAAAAACTTCATTTAATGTTTGTTTCTACCATAATTTTGGCTAAAAATCGTAACCATCACAGCAGCATTTTACTGTAAACAGTATTGCCACAGGCCCTAGACATTGCTTTCTGTGAAAAGAAAAGCCTCTTTCACACCAGGGTTGGCGTTTCGAGCGTCCAAAGCTGGAGCGGGACGCCTAGCTAACAGTTCGAGACGCTTTGCGCGTTGCTCACTCACGCTCAGACGGTGTGAAACCAACGCGCATTTGACTATTGTTTTCCAGAGGTATTTAATTCGTCACAGTTTCATCACGGATTTTAATTTTCGTCATGTCACGGAGTCGTCACGGGTTTAAGACGATCCCCTAGGAACAACTCACTTCAGCACAATCAAGGCCTAGCCTAAGTTAGCCTTACTTTTTTTAGTCAGTATGGCCAAGGCCTAACTTAACTAAGCCTAGGCTAGTCCCAGTGATTGTATCTTGAGACAGTCAGTACCCTGTCCTTCAGTTGGTCACTGCCTACCAAAAGTACCATTGGGGTTCTTTGGCCATTAAATAAAAAAAAAATCTACTTGAGAAACTCAGGAAGAAAGTGAGAACCAAAATGTGTCAAAAATAAAATTTAGCATAGCTTTTGAAGGAAATTTGATCAACGTAGGCCTAGCCTTACCGTATGTTATCAAAATGGGGTAAAATTTATTTTAAAAAATTCTCTGGCTCACTGATAATAATTAATAGCCATCCACAGCTTGATGATTTGGAGTAATTGTAGAACACAGAGTCACTGAAAGTCCTTTTTCCTGGCATCCCAATGTGCAGCTATACTCAGTGGCACAAAATTATGACAAAGTCCACAATCAACCTTTTTTGGGGGGTGTATGCTCAGATGCAGAGCCTTTTTTTTCTGTATTGTCTTTTCTGATCCAAGTCTTTTCCAAACATATGCTGAGTGGTTGCACATTGAAAGGTTATAAATGGGCATAACACTAGAGCAAATAAGTTAAATTTGAGGAGGAGTCTGTGATATCTATGCCTTCAACATCAAGCATATTCTGGAGTGGAAGCTTGGATGTGGAGTCAAATTATCCTCTGCGCATCTGGATGCCTAATGGTGTGCAAGAGTGTCCCTGTATTCTGTAATTCTACTGTACCACACCAATGATATTTTTTTGGATAACATTATTCATGTGTTTTTCTTTTAGTACTCATTGTGACAAGAACATTGTAGAAGTTTGAAAAAATTCTCCAAAAATTAAAAAATGTTAGTTTCATTTTTCTCAAAAGTTTCAGGCATCAAAATGTCTAGATACATTGGCATATTTTTTTCTACAATATTGGCTGACTTAAACCAGTTAATGATATTTAAGAATGCAAATTTTCTTGTTTGTCATTGTTTAATTGTTAGACTTAAAGGACCAAACCTCTCACCCCAAACGATAATTTTGGTACGGGGGTACTGAAATTCTTAATTGGCTCAGCTCTTTGATTGACAGCTAATTCAAACAATCCACAGTACCAAAGCTCATATTACACAGCATGAACGGTATTGAGGGTGTTTTGATTACATAAATTGAGTTTTCTTGTATTCACCTTGAAGCAATAAACCAAGATTCTATCTGGATGAGCATGAATTTCAGACAATTGTGGGAGGGGCTTAAGTAAGAAGGTTAGGAGAATTGGTACTGTTTGGGGTGAGAAAAACTGGGCCTTTAACATTTGAAATCTTACTTATTGTCCCTTTACATACATGCATGATAATATTTTAAAAAAAGATATTTGACTCCATTATATCTGCAACGTGATACTGATACAGGGACACCAAGAATTGGTGTCCCCATAATACCTGTCATTCAAAGTGCCAGTTTAATTTTAAAAAGTTAAGTTGAGCTGAAAACTTTCAAATACAACACAAACTACTGTTTGCAGATGTAAGATACAACAAAAAGATCCACTTTTTGATCAATTTTTTGTTTGTTTCAAAGGCATGTTCTGGAGACAAAATTTCGTTAACTTCAAAGTAAGCAGAAAAATTTTTTCTTACAGAAGGTGAAAATGGCATCTTGATAGCTTTTAGCATTCGGAACATACAAATTTTTAAAGTAATGCAAATTTTTTTTTGGATTTGATGCATCATGGGAAATCTGTGATGTCATTGTGTCACATTAATTCAACATTGCATTCAATTTATTTATTATTATGATGCCGCTGCAGGCAATACTAAGCAATGTTGTTGGTTGTACTCTATGTATGATGAAGGGTAATGCTAGATATACAGGAAAAGATATTCAAACATTCCAACAGTATCAAATTTCAAGGACAAACAGGACCTTCAATTATAAAGAAAAAGAAAAGGAATTTGAAGCAATGTGCCCACATTACATACCTTTTTGTGGCTTTGTTGCAAAGCAGAGGTATTTCTCAACTAAAATAACCAATCTTTAAAGTAAGATATCTTGAGTTAAGAGAATGGTATTGTGATAGGGTTCGAAGGACATGGTGTGAAATATTTTTGTTTCTCTTACAAGACAGCGACGAAAACCCACCAGAACATGCCTTTAAGTTCATGCCCAACATAACTCTGACAGGATGGGGGACACCAAAAGAAAAGCAAATTTTCATGAGGATAGAATACATGATTCTCAAACCATGGGATTTTAGCTTCTCTGGTAACCTCATGGGACCTTTTTATGTGACTTTGTTCAACAAAAAATTGAGTAGTTTGTGCAATTGGTGAAGTATCAAAGTAAAGCAACATAACTCACTAAGAAGGACACCAAATTCTGCCAATATTGAATTATGCCTAGAATCATGTTGGTTTTGATTTTTTTTTTTTTTTTTTTATGTTTTTTTTTTTTGACTTTCCAAATGAGCTACTATCTAAAAGGCTTTGATCTTATTTTTATATCAAGAAAACTATGGGCACCTAAGAATAACCGTATTTGTTTAAATGATGAAATACACATTTGGAAACCAACATAACTATGTAGGGGGGTAAATCTAGAAGTTATGCCCATCAGGTTGTTTTCAATAGTCTTGTTTGGAAATTTGGGTGAAGCACCAATGCTAATATTTATAGAAATGTTGACTTTTGGTGATATCCTTACCATGATACGTAAGCAAAGTAATTCAATCTGTGATGAATGTTTTTCTGATAATTCAAATATGTATGTTTGTATGTCACAGCCATTACTCTAAAACCAGGGGACACCAAAGCAGTCAATTTTTAAAAAAATACTCAACACCAGATATTCAGTTTTTATATCTTAAGATAGCCTGTTTGGTAAGGCATAATAAAATACCTGAGGCACTGGCTTGTTGTATTCCCTGTTTTTGAAATAGCATTGTATTGGCAAAATCAGTAAATCAGTAATCTCCTCTTGCCCAGTTTAAGTTGTGTTTAAAGACTCTTTTTTTTCAATTTGGCTTTTCGTTAGGGTTGTGCAGCGCTATTGGTTTAGTTAGTTACAGTAGTTAGGTAGATAGTTGAAGTTTAACGGCCCAGTTCCCAACCTGTTGGTTCAAGTCGAGCCAGCCACGGCCTTTTTTCCAGTTGTGGCTCACTTTTCCCGACTCCATAGTAGCCTACAACAGTACTATAAAATAGCATGTCGTAACATATTAGCCTATTAAGTTAGTAACAGGTTTTGGGTAAGAGCAGTCGTCCCAATGTTTTCTTGATGTTACATTAGACCAAAATTTATATTCAGACCTTGAATTTTGAAGCGCACCAGTGTGATCACATACCACCACTCACTTCAAATCACTGTGAGAAGTGCAATTGTTTGAATACCTACAGTATATGCTGTACAGGTACAGTTGATAGCTCAGATGAATACATTATAATCAAAACAGAACATTTAAAAAAATTCTATTGTGATTTCTAGCACACCTAGAAGATCTAAACTTGAGGCCTGTAATTTGACAATTCTCTTCCCATTCCTAAACAAAGTGCCTTTCATACTATTTTGGGACTTCAGTATTGCATGTTGGTAAACCAAGCAGTTATTCCCAGTTAATTTTACAAGTGCATTTGCAGAGTGAAAAAATGGCACCATTGTATACCACTTACAATATGTTAAGGATTCCTGTAATGTCAGCTTAGTAAGCTGGCCCACTCTTGCTAACAATGTGCTAGGGTAAATGTAGACTTTGCAAAGTCGTTCTTGTTGATATCTTTTCTTGGCTAATGTTTTTAAGGCTTCTTCCAGTCCAGTAAATCCTTCCACCGTGTATTAGCATATCACACTTTTTCACGTCCAACTTTTCAAACTATAAACAAGAAAATGTGACAAAGTTTAAGGAAATCCTGAAATTTGTCTTTGGAAAGCAAACTTCAAAATTGGCAATGGCTACAAAGTCATAATGTTTTGACCTTTAAGGCAGTGTGGCCAAGGACTCTAATTAGGAGCAAAACAAATTGGATGTAGTTAGTTAGAGGGAGTTAACAGCCCAGTTTTCAACCTATTGGTTCATGTAGAGCAAGCTGCAGCCTTTTTTCCAGTTGTGGCTCACTGGCTCATTTTCTCTACTCCATTGCTCATGCGGAGTAGGTTGAAAACCGCAGTATATTCTATTTTTAAAGTCTTCGGTATGACGGGACCTGGGGATTAAACCCAGGTCTTCCACATGAGAGGCAGATGCTCTACAGTTATACCAAACATACAGAGTTGGATGTAGCTGTAGCAAAGAGTTCAAGGAATAGTACACCTTAAAGTAGTCTGGCACAAGATCAGCAGGGTCAATCAGGCCTAACTCAGTTCTCTGATGTTTTAAAAGTCATCTTGCTTTCAAGCTAAGCCTAGGCTGAGGTAGTGTTATCTTGTGCTGTTTTGGATATTCTTGATAGTTTTGTGAAAAGGAAAAACGTGTCTGAAAGATGTCTGATGTTATTTTCATTTGAAGGTACTACTCAGTACCTATTTAGCCACCGTGACTTAGTGAATAGTGTAACCTCAAAAAATTTTCCCAAAAATTTGTATCAAATTGCAGGAAGTGGCATTTGTTAGACCTTCATATTATCTAAACATTCTACATTTTGAGGTCTAATGGAGATATTCACATTTTCTGTAACCCTACAAAAATTAGATTTTAAAGTTAAAAAAAATTTACCAACATATAGTAAGGGTAGCCATGAACCTCATGTAGCTAACTTCATTGTAGCTAACATAAGATTCTCATGACATAAATGGGAAAGATTATAACAAGTATGAATAGTACTACTCCTTAACCAAAAATGCTTTATTTTGTTGGTTCCTTACACCTTAATACTGAGGATAGCCTATGCCAGTTAAAACAATCAACACCTTCAAATTGTTTTCAATTTTATCATTCAGGTGCTGAAACTTCATGTTAAGTTTTTTCAGAAATGGTGAGGAAGAAGGAATTTGGTTTGAAGGAAGCAAGTGAGGATGTTTGGAAAGAGGTGCAGAAGACACTTCGAGAACGACTTTGTCGAAATTCCCTGCCAGAGGTCACAGGTGACAGCTTTGCTAATCAGAGGAAGTAAGTACTCAAGAGGCAAAATAGAGTTGTTGCTCTAAATTAATTATCAATTATTACTAATTAATCAGGCCATGATTTTCATAAAATGTCACATTTGTCCCTTGGGCAACCATTTGAACATTTCAGTATTTTTAATTGTCCACAAGGACATTTGGTTGTCAAAAACATTTTTCACATAACTGCAAATTGGTGTGTTTTGCAAGCACTCATTGTGATATTTGTTGCTGGAATTCAATATAAGTGGATGTGTCTATGTATTATCAGTCTCAGACTTTACAGAATAAATACATGTGTTGTGTGGAAGACCACTATTTAATTTGTTCTAAAGATATAAGATTTTTTTTCTTTTTTTCTTAAGATATAAGATGCAAGAGTCAATCAGTAAGCAGAAGTGTTGTAGTTTTGTATCCAATAAATGCAAGCTGCATTTAATTTGCATTCTCACCTCAAAAAAATGGTTGTCTGTCTGGCAGCCAACTTTTTACTTTTGGTTGTCCATATATATGAAATTTAAGTTGTCCTTGACTACCATGAAAATCTGGCTAATTCACATCCAAATTATTTTGCAATTTTTTCATCTTGGGTAGCATGTTTTAAAAGGAGTTTTTATTTTGGATGTCAGCAGTGCTTTAGTTCTGTTGCAAACTCAAATACTCATTCATGGAAATTCACCAATAAAGAGAACAGAGAAATGATAAGCTATGTCCAAGTTGAAACTCAGACATAGCTTGACAAAATATTTATTTGCAACTTTGCTGAGGCCAGTTTGAAAATGATTGGCGACCATGTCGTTCTTGGTTAGCAAATTGTTGTTTGAACCCAGTTATTTTTGTACCTTGGTTCTGCAGTTATCCAAGTGTCTCATACATTAGATGCAGTCCTGAACATTCATGTTTGTGTTTTTTCATCTTTTTTGTGTCAATCAATTTCTAACAAGCATCTGTACAAAGGAGAAAGGCAAGAAATTAAATTTATGTCTTATGTGTGATAGAAATATAAACTTTTATGTAAAGTTATATTAATTGTTCCATGTGCAAGGGGTCTGCATTAGAACAATATTTGATTTCTTTCTGGGAATTGATTTTAGGTTTTATTAAAATATTTTTGTATAAAGTAAAGCCTATCAAAAAGTGCTATAGGGTTTATCCAAATTTTGTTTTCCTGCAGCAAGATTTATGGTTGGACTTCAGTACAGATTTAACAATTTATGCTTCTAAATTAGACAATAAGTTTTCAAATTTTTCAACAGCATTCTCCAATGAAAAAGACAGGGCACTGTAATGTAAATCCTTCTTTAGGCCTAAGAAAAAAATTCTTGTTTCATATATATTTCATCATCTGGCATATCCTAAACTTCATTTTGTGCAAACTTTTAACAAATGAAAATTACTTATTGTTGATACAAAGTGTGGTGCATGTTAGAAGTTGTTGAATGTAGTGCATGTTCAGCAGTGAAAAAAAGCATCACCTATTAGTTCTGCTGGTTACAGTATGTGCAGCCCTCTCCGTATTGAACAAAAAAATAAATATAGATGTGACTGTGGAATCCATGTTCTGTGTATAAAATGGTTTACTAAAAAATGGTTCTACACGAGAGGAAAGTTGAAGTTGGAAAAATATTTTACAGTACAAAATATATTTATCGTTCTCAGTGATGTCACAGCTAGGTTAGGAACTCCCATGTCAAAAGGCAAGTCTTTATCTATATTTTGGGGGCTACGATATGAAATGGTTGAAATAATGTTCAATGTGAAAAACTCCTCTGACACAACATCAGATGAGAACTATTTATAGCTTTCATTTATAAAGCTGTTGAGTTCAGCTCTTTGCTACAGCTTCAAATTTGTGGGGATATGGGAATCTCATGACCCCAAGTAAACATTTGTTTGAGGGCAATATAAAATTTAAACCTGTAATTGCTCTATAATTGATATTGGATGTAAAATATTCAGAGTAGCTCACGTGACTCAGCATCTTGTGGTGAAATCACCAAATTTGAATTACAAAAATTTTGTTATCCCTTTGTGATTAATTGCCATGTATGTGGAAATATCTCCAACCAGTATCATTACATTGGTAACAACCAATGTATACATATATTGGATATCAATGTTGTTAATTAACATTACAATGGAATTTAGTTTTAAAATAGCGTACAGTGCATCAAGAAGATGAATGATTTCAGTTATATTTCAATAGAGTGGACAAGATAGCAGGGACAGAGGGCTGTTTCTAAAAGAGGGGTTTACGAGAGAAACCATCTGAGAACAATTCCAAGTAACGTTGTATAAACTATTTATTCCCTCATTAGATTGTTGAATGCACATTAATCTGTACACATCACAGCCCTTGTGTGTTGCCAAGTTTCTCAAATTAAAAGAGAATCAGTTTTTCATGTCATTTTTCTTTCTTTTGGTGAAGACACCTAACAGATCTGATACAAAGATGTGTCACAATAGGAGAAAGCAACAGTGCTTTAGTCATTGGACCTAACGGTTCTGGAAAAACAATGGTAGGTAATCAATGCTAAGCTTTAAATAACTTATAATATTAATAGTCCTGTGTCTAAAAACACAAAAAATTTGTTGGGAGATTTGCAACATCTGTGAGATATTTATAATGATACTTTCAATAGTAGTGTATATCAGTGCTTAAATTTCCCTATTGGTGTAGCTAAATTTTGTTTTTGGCTCTGTCACATGTGACTGTTGCTTTAAAAAAATTAGATTCTTAACAACATTATCATACAAAACAGAAGGAATTAGTTTTTAGCTCATGTGGGAGTGGGACTCATTTTGACTGATTAACCAATATTTGCCTTCAAAATGCCCTGCCCTACACTAATTCACACGGCAGACCTATACTTACCCTTTGCTACGTCTAAACTGCTGATCAGGGCGCTCGTGTCATAATAATCGATCACTAGCAGTTTGTCTTCATTACTCTTCCACTGCCACACAGAAGTTTTGAGTCTGGAATTTACCCTGGCATACAGTATCTCCATTTAGGGATATTACACATGTTTTGGAGGCTTATCACCCAGAGCCCTTGCTTTAATCCTATCCTGTTATCTAACATATATTTAAAATAAAATAATAATTTAGTTAGTAATTTTTCAAAACTTGGAAATGTTTCATTCTATTGGAAGTTTTCATTCCCTTGAAGCTTCATATGGAAAAAGTTTAATTTGACTTAGTACATCTCTTCAACTTTGTTCCCTGGAAATGAGTTGGAATTCCATTGACACCTTCTCTGGCCTCAAGGGGCTTTGCTGTTGCATTTACAGGCAAATGTACAGTAATCACAAATTCATTTGTGAATTCCCCAGCTTGGGGGAACCCATGTTCGTGGAAATTCAAAGTGAATTCCAGATTTTGACCTACTGCAATTGTGTTTAATTCTTAGCATAAACAATGGAGCTGGAAAATGAGCCAGTAAGCCACAGCTGCAAGAAAAGCCTTGCCTGGCTTGAATTAAACCATTTGATTACTGATTAGAAACTGAGCCGTAAAAGCCCATCTAAACCTGGACCTTCCAGATTTTCATGATCCATCGGAAGATAGAGTGAGAAAAGGCAATGAAGGAAAACTTTGCCTAAAGAATGGGTTTAGGGTAGTGCAGGGCTGAGATAACACTTTATATGCTTATGGAAAATGCCATTGGACATTTGATTTTCTCTTTGATCTTCTCTAATGCAAGGGTAGACAGTGTTTCTGTCCAAAGGGGGGATTCGTCCCTCCCCTCTTCTCAGAAGAAGGTGAAGAAAATCCCCCCTCCTTTTTTTATTTTCTTAAAAAACTAAAAAATTGTCAATATCTTTGTTTCTTAATGAAAAAGAAGATGGTTTTGCAGCAATGTTTGCATTACATAAACAAATGGCCTTTAAAACTTTTCAAATTTTATCTTACAGGGGCCTTGAAGCAAGTTTTTGCCCCACTGAACGCACTCATATCCGTAACTTAGGACTGCATCAATTTGGACTTGGTGTTGAGTAGTTATAACCCCCCCCCCCCCCTCAGTTTTTTCCATTCTTGGCAAAATTCCTGGTAAATAATACTTTTAACAGACCACATCATAGCCGCAGCAAGGAAGAGAATCAAAACGTTGTAAAAATCCATTTAAGAAGTGGTGTCGAGATGAGGGTGGGGACTGGTGTTAATGGTCTTCTACCATAGAAAACATGGAAAAATGTAGAATTTAAAATAAGTGTTTGTTTTCTGGAGATTGCAGAGACAGGAGATGCAATTGTTCATCTTTTGTTTTTCAATTTTTTTGAAATTTTATAACCGTCATAATATGCACATAACTTTAAATATTTGACAACAATGTCCTTCCTTATTTCATTCCTAGTTAATTTCCAGTATTCTTGCTGAGCTGGGCAAAGATCAAAAAATTTCTGGTAACCTCCTTCAAGTACACCTACATGGACATTTGCAGACGGATGACAGGATTGCTGTCCAAGAAATCACTCGACAGCTGAAACTTGAAAATGTGGTCAAAGATAAAGTGTTTGTAAGTCTCTTGTTTAATGAAACCATTTTGTGTAAGTAATCTAAGTTTCCACACGTGAGTAATTCCTCATAAGCAGTCAAGAAAAAAACACTTGCATTTAAGTTGCCCGGCGAGTTCTCACTGTAAATCTTTTTAGAGATGTGTGAGTATATGCACTCGGGTGTTTCTTGGAGTTATTTTGTGTGTCATGACGATTTATATCACGCAATTATCTCATTTGATGTTGTCTATTATAGAGGTTTTTGGTGTACTTTGGATGGTCTTTGGCCATTGGGTTATAGGCGTATTAGTGACTACGTATAGTCTACCTTTTCCTTTGAAGGCTATGAGATCTGTGCATGTTCTTTAAACGAACTTTTGAGTCGGGTGAACATGCGCCTTTTAATAGACTGGTTTGTTCACAGTAAGGAGAGGGAAAAGGTTGATATTTCTATTGGAAAATCGACAGTTTTTTACATGAAGTGGACTTGAAGCAAGTAGAAGTGACTTTGTTCTTCATTTAAAGTCAATAGGCAATCACACATAGCTTTGGAAGTCAGTGGACTCTTGCAGGTCTCTTCCTACAGTTTGCCATCAGATACCTCAGGAGAAATTTGTAGTATAATTGCTACAAGCAAGAGGTTACTCTCCATGAAATAATGGTTCAAAACGATTGTTGATCAAGTGATACTTTGACTGATTTAGTATGTACAGTAGTATACACAAGGCATGCTGTGGATGCAAAGTACAAACTGATTGCCATGCAATCAGAGATGTAAGAGTTCAGCAAATTTTGTGATTTCAGAAAACTCAGTGGAAGTTTTGAGCAAAATTTTCAGGGAATTCATTTTGCTTGAAAATAAATTTTGTGCTGGTCACTGTGGTGAAATGACTAAGGGTTGGAGAGTTGGAATCTTTAACATAAATGCAAGTTTTACAGCACATAAATACTTGAAAAACAGAAAAAAGATTTCAATTGTACCTCCACTGTGAAAATTTTTCTCAAAGCAGAACCCTCCTAATAGACATGGCTTTCTTCAGGCCAATAACCCTCATTAACAAAATTTCAGGAAATCTACTCTACTTTACTCAAATCTCTGTTCAATGAATGTTGGAAGGAATGTAACAAAAAAAATTTCTCACTACTGCAGGGCTCCATGGCTGAAAAGTTAACATTCCTCCTAGAGGCTCTTAAAAGTGGTAAGTTCTTTGTTACTCTAATAGAGGGTTTTTACATCTTGATAAACAAAAGTAAAAAATCTGGCTGTCATCATTTGTGTCAAACACCATTTTCCTGCCCTTTCAATTGTGAAAAAAATGGGTAAAATAACACGTCATAATTTTTGGTGTATGTTACCGAAGGTTAGTTGAAATAGATTTATGTACCTTAACATACTCGCTTGCATAGTCTAGCAGCAACTGCAGATTCTTCTTCCAGTTGTGGCTCACTGGATTGCTTATGCTGAGCATCACGCAGAATGACTGTAGAATCTGCTTTGAAAGTCTTTGGTATGACCTGCAGGCCTGGGAATTAAATTCCAGTTTTTGGTTTCGATGATAAGAGAAACCAATGCAATCATGATGGCGTGTGTGTGTATGTATGTATGTATGTGTGTGTGTGTGCATGTGTGTGTGTGTATGTGTGTTCGTTGTGACACTTTGCTCGTTAACACCATATCTCAAGATAGGAATGTGTGACAGTTTTCAAACTTGGTACATAGATGCGCCATATTGAGAGGAAGAACCCTATTGTTTTTGGTGGAGGTCAAAGGTCACCTGGGGTCACCAGGGGTCAAAGTCTGAAAACATTGTTAACACAATATCTCAAGATAGGAAGCTTGGATAGATTTCATATTTAAAATGTGGATGCTTTATAGTCAGTAGATGGTCCCTATTGTTTTTGGGGTAGGTCAAAGGTCATCTGGGGCCACCAGGGGTCAACGTCTGAAAATCTCGTTAACACGATATCTCAAGGTAGAAAGCTTGAATAGATTTCATATTTAGTATGTGGATGTGTTATGGTCAGGGGATGGTCCCTATTGTTTTTGATGGAGGTCAAAGGTCATCTGGGGTCACCAGGGGTCAAAGTATGAAAACCTTGTTAACGTGATATGTCAAGTTAGGAAACTTGGATAGATTTCATATTTGGTATGTGGATGCATTATAATCAGTAAATGGTCCCTATCGTTTTTGGCGGAGGTCAAAGGTCATCTGGGGTCACCAGGGGTCAAAGCCTGAAAACCTTGTTAACACAATATCTCAAGATAGGAAGCTTTGATAGATTTCATATTTGGTATGTGGATGCGTTATAGTCAGTAGATGGTACCTTTTGTTTTTGGGGTGGGTCAAAGGTCATCTGGGGTCACCAGGGGTCAACGTCTAAAAATCTTGTTAACAGGATATCTCAAGATAGGAAACTTCGATAGATTTCATATTTGGTGTGTGGATGCGTTATAGTCAGTAGATGGCCCCTTTTGTTTTTGGCGTAGGTCTAACGCCATCTGGGGTCATGCACCGGGGTCAAAGTCTGAAAATGTTGTTAATACGATATCTCAAGGTAGAAAGCTTGAATAAATTTCATATTTAGTATGTGGATGTGTTATGGTCAGGAGATGGTCCCTTTTGTTTTTGGCGGAGGTCAAAGGTCATCTGGGGTCACCAGGGGTCAACGTCTGAAAATGTCGTTAACACGATATCTCAAATTAGGAAGCTTTGATAGATTTCATATTTGGTATGTGGATGCCTTATGGTCAGGAAATGGTACCTAATGTTTTTGATGGAGGTCAAAGGTCATCTGGGGTCACTGCTGGTCCAAGTCTGAAAATCTTGCTTATGCAATATCTCAAGATAGGAAACTTGGATAGATTTCATATTTAGGTATGTGGATGCATTGTGGTCAGAAGATGGTCCCCATTGTTTTTTGGCAGAGATGAAAGGTCATCTGGGGTCCCCAGGGGTCAAAGCCTGGAAACCTTTTTAAATGTGATCTGTCAAGATAGCTGTTTGTCCATTTGTCTGTCTGTTGTTTGTCATTCTAGCTATGTGTGGCTTTTATGGAGGTCAAAAGGTCATCTGGAATGACAAAATTATTTTTTGAACATGCTAGTATGACATTTGAATGAGAAGATAATGGTGCATGATGGCACTCTTTGAAACGGAACATTTACGTATCATCGTAACCTCAATGCATTTTTGCATTCTGGTTGGTGTAAAAAAGTCTTGTTCAACCATGTCCTGACTTTAGAAACCAGACGACAAAACCAAACTTCAAATAAAACACCTTGTCCAATAATATAAATGTTGATGGACTGACCTAACATTAAGCAGTGATATTGTAACAGTGTTGCAGTGTTGCCATCTTATAGACGAATCCGGACAGATTGTGATGGTTTGATTTTAGTCGGCCATTACTGGGGTCCATCACCTTAATCTTTGAAGTTCCTTCCTTACCTGTTCCATGGATGGTTGTACACTATAATGTATCTTGATTTTCTCCACTTCACTGAATATGAGGATTTAAATTTCACATAGACAATAAATGAAGATGATTAAAGACTGATGGACCCCACTAATGGCTGCCCACAGTCACTAAAACAAGCTCTAATCAGATTTGTCTATAGTGCTAGAGTTAGATGAGATTTAATGACACACCAACAGGAATTTATTGTATAGTATCAGCTAGATAAAGAGATTAAGTTGAACTATGGTTTCAAGAACAGTGTAAATGGTTTGATCTAAAATTCAGTTCAAATACTGCACAAGCCCTCCCCTTTAGTCCCCTCTACAAACAGGAGGGTTTTATCATTCCCAGGTCGAGTCATATCAAAGACTCAAAAAATGGAACCTACTGCCGTAGTGTGTAATGCTTCGCAATGGAGCAGGAAAAGCAAGCCAGTGAGCCACAAATGAAAAAAGGCTGTGGCTGGCTCGACTTGAACCAATAGGTCAGAATCTGGGCAGTAAAACTCTAACTAGCTGAAACAGGAAGAAAATACTGTTAACATATTCGACAACCCCAGTCGACACTGGCATACAGTTCTTGAGAACACAGGTTTGTGACTATTTGCCCCCTCCTTCCCCAAATGAATTATATTTTATGATTCACAATGCAATGCAGTGTTTGCTTTTTCCTGTACAACTTTATTCAACACTTCAAAGAAGCAAGCATAGTTTGTTTTTGTAATTTTTTCACAACTTTAAGTCTGCACATTTGTACTTTGACTTGAAACTAACAAAATTATCAGTGACCGTGGTTTAATGTCTAGATTGGTTACAGTGTAGTGGAGAATATCCAGTCTTGCACTTCTGTGAAATTTTTTCACCGAACAAATATTCAGAAACTTAAAGTGAGCATGACACAGCCACGTAAACTTTTGTGTATTGCAAGATTCCATACAGTATTTTACAAATATCATCTCACATCCCTTTAAAACCTGTGCAATTCGACATAAATGATATTTGAAGGAAAACATTCAAAATCCAATTTGGAAAAATGCCGCAACAAGGTCCACTGACTTTTATGACGCTTCTGGTGGCACAAACCCGCCCTAATTAAGAACCCACATCTAGGTGTGGAACTAATGTAACACTCGGTAAACTTATCTTAGCAACTTCATGAAAACGATTGCAATATTTGTCCAATATACAGAGCCAAAGGCGCAGACCATGGTGGGGATTCGGAGAAAATCATTGGCCAATATGTTTGCATGCACATGCCTGCATGTAAAAATTACAGTTCTGTTTTGTGAAAGAAAGAGGCGGTTCGGGCGCTATACAGAATAGCTATAAATGTATAGCGCCCAAACCGCAAACCCATGTATGGACAGTCCACAACAAGCCCGTCTTTACTGTATGAGATGTTTGGTGAAGGTGCTATTGGAGGAGTGGGCGGAAAAGCGGACGTAGCACGCCCCGCATCAGCTTCCGTAGGCCATTGACCCTGTGACCTTAAACTATTGTCCCTCTCGTTCTTGTGGCCGAATTTTTGGGTAGCTACTCACAGTTTCAAGCTCTGCATGAAACAGTAAAGATGGGTGACAGCCGCACTCTCCGTATGGGTCCAAAAGGACCCAAACAACGGTAAAGGGTTAAAATAAGCCTGTGGAGTGTGTTTACTGCAAAGCTGATGCCACTGTCTCTACGAGTGTGCACAGCCCCGTGGTGCAGATACTTTAGATTAACCCAAACAATGGTACAGGGTTAAATTATGGAATTCCCTCCCTTTAAATATATGCAACTGCTTGTCCTTAGCATCATTCAAAGGAAAACTAGAAGATTACTTGATTGATATGCTGCTGTAATTCATCTATTGTCATATGCAGATTTATATACTTAAACCTCTTTTGTTCCTGCTTGTCATTTTATGTTTTTTTCTATGTTTGTTTTTTGCATTGTTTCCTTACTTAAGGGTGGGGACCAGACTTGAAAAGATAACTTTTTCTGGTTCTTTATCTTCTCTTGCTTAATAGTTATGCCAATCTAATATTTCAAATGTAATTTTTTTATGTTCTCTGCTACTTTTATGTGGATTTTTGGTTTGTTTATAATCATTTGGATTTTATGTTCTCTGCTACTTTTATGTGGATTTTTGGTTTGTTTATAATCATTTGGAAATTATTTGTGTAATGTAAATAAATCAAATGAAGTGCTAGGCATGATTCCTGGAAACAAAAATGTCTATGTTTTGTGTGGGGATTTTGGAAAATTGCAATAATTTCATTTTTAATCACAAAATTAATTGTTCTCCACACCTCAAACTTCATTTTATTATGTGAAACCATTTGGTCCAAGGAAAGTCATGGCAAAGTCATAACAATTGATACCAGAAGTTGCAGGAACTCTGTTTTGAATTTTTTTGTTTGAAGCACGCATACACTATTTCACACATTTTGAGACTTCAAGAAAGTAAAATGTTCACTAGTTTATGAGGGCTATTGGTCATTTTATTTTCTCCTGCAGATAAAGGCAAATCTCAGAGTATTTTGTTCGTGATGGAAGAATTTGATTTATTTGCTCACCATAAGAACCAGACTCTCCTTTACAATCTCTTTGACATCAGCCAATCAGCTCAAACACCCATCACTGTGATTGGAATCACATGTCGTCTGGTAAGTCATTGAATAGGGGTTGGAAAACTAATCCCAAGACCTCGAGACATGAACTTTTAGGAATGGTTCTCACAAAGTATTATTTTCAATCTGTTTTGCAAATCTTCTTGTATGCATTCTGATAAACTTTTCCTTTAATTCTTGTAATTCTTGTATATGCTCTGTAGATATCACAGGGCTTGAAATTAGGGTGAACACTCAGAGACAAGTAGTTAAAATATTTGGCTGTCCCCCCAAACGTTTAGGTTGTCCCACTATTAAATAGGAATGGTCTTCCAAATTCACAGTCTTGTTGAATTGTATAGTAAGTCATGGAGTTGCATACACAATTCACAGAACCCTGCAATAAAGGGGAATTTTGGCTTCAAACCAGAAGATTTAGTTCCATGAAGCTGGTTGACATGAAGTGTGTAGTTAAGTACAGGGGTAAGCGGTTGTTCAGTGGACAACCATAAGACAAATATAAGTTGGCCCAGGCTAAAATCACTTGTCTAGGACAAGTGGACATCTGCTTCTTTCAAGCCCTTTATTAGCACATGAAGGTGACACTTTCTGTCCCAAATGAATTTGAAGCAATATGGCCTTCTGTCATTGTTTTGTTACTCTAAGCACAATCTCTGTATTTCTTTGATTTTCCAAAAGCTCCTATGCCAAAATGTGATCTCCAATCTAACTGTGATGGTGTGACTAAAGTTAACAAGCCCTCTCTTCAAAACAAGCTAAGCAAGAAAACAGGAAGTGTATAAGGTCATATAAATATTTATAATTTCAAAGGGAAACAAAACTGGTAATGTGAGTTGTACAAGCCAAAGTAACCTTATTTATAGCACAACCATCCTGGACTATTTCTATTTAAGTGAAAAAATTCTAACATTTTATGATTCAGCAATGGTGCCAGCTGTGGCAGTTTGAGTTGCATGAATAAGATTTGTTTTGCAACTGCAAAAGAAAATTCCCAGAATTCTAGACTGAAGTTACACTTTAAAATGGAAATTGAAAGCACCATTTGGTTACCAGGTAGCAGATTCACTTTGCAATTTGCAAACACATGTTAGTGGACTGAGGGAATTTGAAATACAGGGTCAACATATGATTTTGGTCATGGAAATAAATTACTTTTACTGCAGCATGCATTTTGACTTGCTGCCATGCACTGGTGCAATCATGCCAATTAATTACCATTTTGAAGGTACAGTTTTCAGGTCACAGCAGTTATCTGAAAATTAGAGAAACATCCCCATTATTTTTCTGCAGGGAAATGCAAGATTCCATGAATTTATTTTAATTGTCTTTTATCAAAAGTCCTCAGATTACCCAAATTTTCTTGGTCAAGGCACAATTACATCTTTGTTCCCAGTCCTTGAATTTTGAGGAGTGGAAGTGCTGTCAGACACCATCACATCCCCTCCAATGGCTGTGAGGAGTTTCATTTTTTGCATACCTAGATATTAATCTACAGTATTCCAGTTTAATAAAACAGCACACCTACCACACATACTCCTTAGCTTCTGAGGAGTGCTATTTGTAGCACACCTGGAAATTAAAAGATCAAGGTGTGCATTCCCAATACCACTTCAATTGCATTCATATGTCATAGCAGGTTTCACAACTTTTGCAGACGTAACTGTTGTCAGAAAGAAATAGTTGCCAATAACGTAAAAGAAAAAGACATTTGCCAATAAGAAATTTTGTATTGAGTGTGCTGTCCAATCTTAACATTCAATTTTGTGTTCATCAGGTGATCCAACTCCACTTAGTCATTTGGATTTTGCCCTTTTGTCCTCATTCATTGTTACATTTTTTGTTTTCTTCTCATATTTCAGGATGTCGTGGAGTTGCTGGAGAAGAGAGTAAAGTCACGTTTCTCCCATCGACAGATTCATCTTTTCCATTCCCTGTCCTTTGAGCAGACTTGTGAGATCTGTCTGAATGCTCTGTCCTTACCAAAGACTTTTGCCAATAAGAAATTTAGTAATGAGTGGAATGATCATGTAAAGGTAAGCAAGAAAAACTTGGTGTAGAAAAATTATTCATTGAGAAGGTTTTCTGAGAACACTAACTTTCTCAATTTCTAAAATTTGTATATTTTTCTGTTTTCAAGTTTCCAAGATTAAGATCTAGTGTGTGAAATTATAAAGCATCATAAACACACTAGATCTTGGATAAAATGTAGTGCAGGGACCCATAGTTGGTACGCAATGCCAATCAGCCAAAAGATATCACTCATATTTGTCCGACCTAGATATGGGTACAAATTTATTGCATTTCCTAATACTACCCTACCAACAGGCATTTAGCCAAAACTTGATTTTGGGAGTCTTAGATGTTGTAAACAACAACAGCAGGCATTAGAGCAAGTGTTAAGTCCATAAGTGTGAGGTCCAGGGGCCAGTTCTAACACCATGTACCATACAATCATACCTGCAGCTTATGTATTCTGTAGCACAACAAACAACAAAAAATTTAAAGGATGCATAATTTAGAGTTTTATTCCAAGATTTAAATTTCCAGTCCCTTTTACTGTCTTCTTTTTATAACCTGTTCCTGAAAAAGCCCCTCATAATTTTGGCCATCTGCATTTTGTTTTGGCTGTCTTGGAAATTTCTAAATATATTGATCACTAAAGACCTGCCTACCAAAATTACAAAGCATCCAGACTGTGTGTTTGGTAGGAGCATTCCCCTCTCACAGGGGAAGGGGCAGGTTCTATTCCCAGGTGGAGCCATACCAAAAACTCTAAATATGGAACAAAATGGAACCTACTGCCATTGTGCATGATGCTCCACTTAAGCAATGGAGTAGTTAAAATAAGCCAGTGAGCCACAACTGGAAAAAAGGCTGTGACTGGCTCGACTTGAACCAATAGGGCCGTAAAACTCCATGTAACTAACTAACTGCAAAGCATCCCATCAAATATGAAGTTTCGTAATTTATGTGCTTGGCTGTAAGTGCTGGTAAGTATTTTGTTAGAAAAATGACACTTTTGTTGTATTGATAGCCATGTGCACCTTAAAACTCATTTTAGAATATTTCTATGGGGTCTGTATTGGCTGTATTTGACCATTGACCGGCTGTCAGTGAGTTTAAAGTGCCAGAATTATCCCTCAAATACTGGAAAGAAGTACCAGTGCAGCTTCCATCTAACCACAATTCATCTAAGAATTTGTATTTTGACTTTCATTGGCACTTTTAGCAGATAGTCACCTTACTTGGCAAACATTTTGTCAGCTGACATCTGTCATGCAGATATTTTTATGTACAAACTTTCACCCCATAACCGTTTTCCAACTAGCAAAAGACTTGTGGGATAGCATTTTGGTGTGTGCAGTATTTGGTCGCAGTAAAATGCTGTTTACAAAAACAACACATTCCGAAAATCTACCCCACTATCCTTTTGTGTTTGCAATTTGGAAAAAGGTCTATTAGTGACCGGTGCTACCTGTTTCCTTGTATCTCATGGCAAGAAGACAAATCCTGACCTACTGAGCTCTTATTTTTGTAAACATGTCTCTTTCTGATGACATCACACCCAAGATAAAGAACCAAGTAAGAGAACTTCTATCTGAGGAGTGTATTGAAGTCTATCAACATGATGGGATAGACCAGTGGTTCTCAAACTTTTTCAAAATACCGCCCCCATAGGGCACCCATGACTGATCCAACTCCCCCCTCCCGCCCAACGTGCCATCATATTTATATAAGTCTTTGACTGAGAAGGAGAAGAGCGTAACATTAGGCTTCATTACTATCCGCAGGTTAGTTCATTTCAACAAGAGTAGCAATTTTTCAGTTATGGAATCAAATTCAAACTCTCTTTAGGGAGAAGTGAACCCTTAAGGCTTCCGAGAAGATTCGATCAAGGAGTATGCGTGCGAGCAGCGGTTGCCAGAGAGATGGACGGGGACAAAACTAAAAGTCACCCGGCAGGCCGGCTACACCGTTGCGGTGCTGGGCCTAGCCAGCCTTTGCCCAGCCTCCAATTTCATCGAAAAGAAGAAATATTCATGGTAAACCAATTTACATGGCTGCCCACCCACAGATGAATTTTGGCATAAATGATGTTAACTTTGGCAAATCACATTTATGTCATAATAGTTTGTGTGTTGATGTAGCTTCCCATCTTTCTAGCTAGGTAACCCACGTTAATAAAGAACCACTGAAAAGTGTACATGCAAGGAAGAAAACAGGTGTTTTGGAGGTCATGGCGAATACCCTTCCTTTATTTTCTCACTAATTAAACAGGTAAGAGCAATGCACACTAGGCTTTTACACACTAGTTGAAAAGTGATAGCTCATCGTTTAGCTAAATGTGAAATGTTTAGGTTGAGCCTAGAAATTGTCAATACTACCCTGTATCAAAATAAGGGCCTAAACAGATTGAGTAAATTTGCAGATAAAGTAGCCTTAGAAAAAAATTTTTGGCAAATTTTCAGAAAGGATCAGTGAAGTCAATTTGTGGCAGCATATCTGTAGTCCAGTTGACTTATTTGGTGAAAAATCTGATCCTTGTGGTAGCAGCTCTGATGCTCGCTTGCCCCCTTAATCCAACATGTAAATTGGTTTAAATAAGCTATACGCAGATAAACACGACACTTGTTAACCAACTGTATACCGTACAATGCAGAAATATATGCACGCGTTTCATTATGCTCTGTATACAGACCGAGCGAATTCTTGTTTACAAATATTTTCCTGCCGATGCCTCTAGGCTCTACCAAGCATACGTGTTGTAAGATTGTATTTACGTCACATTTTTTTAGAAAAACACTTAAGGTCATGTTAACACTTCTCTTCACGTTCTGTTCATTTTTTTGAGGAAAAATTTTTTTAAATGAAGTATGCATCGAAAGAGGCATTCGTCATGATTTGCGAGCAGCTTTTATGCAGTCGTTATTTTGAGCTTTCTTTTTTCAATCAAAATCTTTAAATTATCAAAAAGAAGGAAAAATTGAAAAGTGATCCAGACAGTTGCCAAACAAACTGCTGGCGTCATTTGGTGTAAGGAAGGGAAAAATTGAGTTATAAAAGGGGAGGGTTGTCATTTAGCAATTATGACATATCACCTAAGGAGATTTTAGTTTGAATAGGGCACTATTTTTGTTTTATGAAAAAAAAGCTTTTGTGTTGAAATTTTCATGACAAAACAATGCAGTTATTTCTTGAAAAGGTGTTATTGCTGTGTCGAGTGCTTCCAACATAGAACTGTCCATTTCATACAGTTGTTTTTCTTTGGCTTGTTTCTTTCTTCATCTACATTTAATTGACTTCTTTGCATTAAAACTTTCCTTCTACCTCTTTTTACTTCATGAGACTTTCTTTTCTTAATCATGACCCTCTGTAAACTTTTAAATCATGTTAATATAGACATAATTGCACATAGCCTGCGTAATAAGGTTGGTTAGTCTCCCCCCCCTCCCTTTCAAAAAGTGTTTCGTCTGGAATTTGGAAATGATTTTTCAAATGATTTAGACTTTTAAGATAAATACTATTCCATTTTCAGTGCAATTGACTTTTGATTGGAAAGGCCTCAATATGATCAGAAGCCCCAGCTATATTGAGGCCAAATTTGATTATCTTTCATAAGCGACTCTCGGTGTTTTAGTGGAAAGCATTCTGGAATGATTATGCATAAGTTGGTTGAATGCAAAAAGTTTTTTTTCCTAATGTTACGATTGACTAAGTCTCTTAGGGGTGTAGGCTTAAACCACTTATTGTCCTCGTTGCATGATATGCTAATTTGCAACAGAGAGAGCAGTTCTTCTAAACTTGACGAAGTCTTGACAAAGTCAAGTGTATTCATTGCCGACCCTAACTAATATGCTCCACTACCCAAACAAAATATCATCAACAGGGGAACATTAGAACAACTTTTGCAATATGTTACTTAATAGGATGGGCCTTTTGTCCATTTAATATCAAGATTGGTTAGTTCAAGTGTTTCTGATGCTAAATCTAGGTGGTCAATTTAAGCAATTTTGAGGAAATTATGGGACTGACAATTGCATGACGAGCATATATCAGTTAGAGTCGGGGAGCTATGCTGAGCTCCACTAGCAAAACTCTCTGGGGACATAGTTAAGATTAATCCAGTTGGTGTGGATATATAACCTGTTAGCTTTTTGCGCGAGGTAACTTAGAGGCGCGGGTGTTTTAGAGGTCATTTTACTTATTCAAATTAGGGTGTAAGTCATTGAAGCCTTGCAAGTTGGCTTTTTTAAATATTTCGAAAAATCTTTCGAACCAAGTGGTAGCAAATTTTAATCTTCAGGTAGACCATAGAGCAGCTATCAGGCCCTCATTAATTGATGTATTTGAATGTGGTCCTTTGAAATCATTGGCGGATCCAGGATTTGCCAGAAGGGGCCCAACTCAGTTGTAGCGTAAAGGATATGGATGGGCTGAACAAACCCTCCAGTATAATGCGAAGATGGTGCAATATTTTGGTTTTCTTACGTGTCACGGCTGCATTAAACTAAATAGAAATGTCACCTTTGAAACTAGCACTTACAGTTGCCGCTGGTGTTAAATATATATTTATACGTTACAGGTATAGTTACATTCAGAATATCGATGTGCATAAGAGGGTGAACACAAACAAAGGCGAACGGACGGGAGCATTTCAGTTAGGGAAGGGGAGTCGGATTTCTCTTAACGAAATATGCAGAAGCGTCCGAAAGACTACCTAAGGGAGCACCGCCATCGGTTGTCGCGGAGCATTTTAAAATTTGAAAAAGGCGACCCCCTCCCTCAGAGAGTGAAAATTGGCACTTCCCAGGTTAATAAAGAGGATCTAAGAACTCGCTATTTTGAGGGTTGTTTTTTCAAAAAAACGTTCACAGCAGAACGTTCTTTTTAAACTAAATTTCAGCCAGAAAATTATCTAAGACACTATTGGTTGGTGCGGAGCGTACAGAAAATTTAGAAAAATGGGAACCCCAAAACCTCCGGAAATGGTTGTTTCCAAGCCAAGAAGGAGGATCTAAGCAATTGCTATTTTGATAAGAAAATTACCAGATAAAATGCAACACTACCATTGGATGAAATGGTCCTGTATCTTTTCGGGGGGAAACTATAGACAAAACCGAAAGCGTGCTAATGTATTTACTCCCTTGAGACTCTTGGCTAAATCCAATACATAGTAATCTGTTTGACAAAATGTCACGAAGGTGGATTTCAATGAATTTTCGGGCAGTTTTTATGGAAAGAAATTCAAATTACACTGTATCATATAATAGAAAAAGCAACCAATGACCCAATTTTCATTACAGTTGACCGAGTTTCGGCTGTAGTGATATGTCAAAATGGCAAACCAGTAGACAATTTAACAGTCTCCCGGCTGTTGTGTAATTAATTTGGCAATTGTAAACATGCCAGAATTTTTTCCAACCTGTTCCTGGGTATTGTAGCATTTCGGGCCAAGATTTTGCAAGACTATGAAGTGGGGCTGAGGAAAATATTTTCCATAAGCTGGCCGAATGAGATGAGTATCAAATCTTTGTCATCACACACACGCGCGCGCGCACACACACACACACACACGCACACACACACACGACATCACCATCGCATAGATTCCTTGCCTGCCTTTAGCAAGGAATTAAAAGTCACGACGTTGTGCATGGCCAGGAACACAGGGCGTGGCCAGGTGTGTACGCGCGCTATAGTAAGACCGTTTCCATGCACTTCCATGCACTAGATTGCTCATCACGTGACGTCACAATTAATAAGCCACAACCGGGCAAGAATCAACAGTGTTTTAGTACAACAGTCACACATGGGGTCATCAGCTGCTTCTCAGCTAGCTGCAATAAATGAGTATTACACTAGATTTTGTCCAACAAAAAGGGCACGACTTGTGACGTCAGTGAAAGCAGTTCCAGGGGTTTCACCTGTACCCCTCATGGCTTTTCTTATCATTTTTTCTGGGGGGGGGGGGGGCGGTGATACATCGTTTCTGGGACGTTACCACGCTCTCCATGGGTTAGGAGGTACCTTAATCCCTAACGAAAGTAGTAAAGGTAGTTTTGGGTCAATACGAGCACCATGGTGATATCCTGATCTTTTACCGTACCACATTAAGGTGAGAAGGTTAACTTAAAACAGTCTCGGTTCAGTGTTGGCAGATTTTAAGGGTGGGGATAAATGTAAAAATGAGAGGACAAGTTCCCGGTTTCCTCTTTATTTGCCAAGTGCTCCAATAAGTTTGGACCGGGATAATTTTGAAGTGGATGGGGTGCTTAAGTCTGTCTACGAGCTGATTGAAAGAAAGGTGCTTAAAGCTGTATTAGCTGCTCTAAAGAAAGCCTTCGGTGGATAGAGTTCAGCTATTGTGCATGCGATGGTTAGTGTAAAGGGATCAAAGTACTCAGAATAGACGTCTTGATTCCAGCTCAATAGAAAAGTGGGAACTGAGAGAACGCAACATCTTTACCGAGTACTCCAATATTATCAATATCTTACTGGACTCCAACAGGGTTTCTAATTAGGCTAAGTTAGACCTGAGGACTCTACGTTATTTATAAGTTCGCCTGTGATCCACCAGGGCCTGCCGCGTTGGGTGACGTGTTAGCTAGGTTTGCCGCACTTCCCCTTGTAGATATGAAATATCACCCGCAAAATTTGGTTTCTATTCAGCTTTTCACGTCCACGATGTCATTTGGAAAATTAATAAGTCTGTATTGTTTATAATACTTGACCCTTACCCCTACATTAGTACATATTAGCCGACGCGTGATTATCTTGGCATTTCTGCACTTAAATGTCGCCAAAATGTTGAACTATTCAATAAATAACAATAACAAATGTCTAAATTTTATTATCAAAATAATTTATTAGCGACAAGAAATGTGGCATGCAATAATTATGTACAAAATACTCCTAATTTACAGTGTTTTCAAACTTTCAGAATACTTTTTAACTGCACCATATTAAATTGTTTTAACAGTACAATGTAATTATACAATAATTTTGAAAGACTAAGTAAGATACCTTACAAAACTGTATAGTTTGAGCCAACATACTTCGCTGTGCCTGTATGGGGAAAATATATAATACCAACATAACGAAGGAACATTCAAGTCTACAACATGAAATATTTCTTCACCAACATCCGTCGTTCTACAAATTAAAGAAGGCTTATTGATTTGGTTCATGAAGTTCAACTTTTCCTAACCTGTTAAGTTTTTTCCAGATAGTAATGACAGGTGGTCAAACTTACACAAGCCCCATATCCTATATACAACCTTAACAAGTCAGGACTCCACAAAAATTCACAATTTTAACATTTTCCGTAACTAATTGAGATGAAACGTGACTTATGATGCTACTCTATAATCATTGTCATGTGGTAGTGACCCTTTAATACCATCATTAAATTATCGACATCAACTGAATGTGCCCCTTTAATGACTTATTTTTCTGGAAAGAAGAAAATGTTCATGTTCATACATGTTGGTAGAACAGTCCACCGAAAAGACTATATTGCAACAAAGTACAAAATGGTAGCACATAAATCTTTCGAACGCTTAATTTTAGATCCCAAAAGGCGTTTTTTTTTAAATGTGTTTGTCTAATACGACTTACTTCATGTGCCGTACTTAAAAAATATAATTAGTTTAATACTTTCTAGCTGTTTGAAAGGCAAACTAAAATTTGACTTCTACACCTTCTATGCCTACATTTTGTACCATTTAATTAACCGCTTTCATAATACTTCAACCTCCCCAAGTCTCAAAACCTCAGTCGCTGTGTTCTAAAAAGGGTCACATAACCTTCCAAGACAGTTTAGGCAGATACATCATACATTCAGACATAACAAGGTATCAAACGATAAACAAGCTACAATGAATGGGGTTTGCAATTATGCCCTGCCCCCCCCCCCCCCACCGTTATCCCTGGAAGAATACATAGGTTTATCTCTATAACACTTTCCCCGAGAATTTTAATCAAACGATAAACAAGCTACAATGAATGGGGTTTGCGTACCCCTTACCGTACATTAACAATGTCATATGAATTGCAATTATGCCCTGTCCCCCCCCCCCCTGTTATCCCTGGAAGAATACATAGGTCTATTTCTATAACACTTTCCCCGAGAATTTTAATCGCATCTGCATACATTATGTATATAAAATGGTTTCGATTTGTTGGCAATATCGCAGGACACAGACTTATTTTCCCCTAAATACTGAACCGAAAAATCGTTCAATGGGCCGTTTCTCAAATGTAGGGAAAATGTCCCATGCCCTCCCCACCGCCTTCCATGCGTGCATGTCTAGTAAACCTCTTCGACAGTTGGGCCATTGCTCTGCTGGCCTGAATACGAATTAGCTTGAGGGCCACATGATGACCCTGCCGCTGTGCTAGAAGAACCTGGACCGCTCGCACTGTGCATCTTGGTCATAATCGGTGACACCGTCTTCTGAAGTTCGTCTAGTTTGTGGTTGAATTCTTCCTTCGTAGCTAGTGAGTTGTTGTCGAGCCAGTTCAAAGTTTCCTCAGCCTGCTTCAAGACTTCCTGTCTATCTTCTTCGCTGATTTTCCCTTCGGGAGCATCGTTCACTGCACTCTTGACGCTAAATGCGTAGTTCTCCAGCTGGTTGCGTGCTGCAATGCGCTCCCTTTGCGCATCATCCTCCGCCTTGTACTTTTCTGCCTCTTCCACCATGCGATCGATTTCTTCTTTCGTCAGGCGCCCTTTGTCATTGGTAATGGTGACGTTGTTTGAACGGCCGGTACTTTCGTCTTTAGCTGAAACGTTCAAGATACCATTAGCGTCAATATCAAACGTCACCACTATCTTGGGAACGCCTCGTGGTGCAGGGGGAATTCCCGACAACTCGAACTGACCTAGGCGATTGTTATCTTTTGTCATGGCCCTCTCTCCTTCGAATACCTGAATGGACACACCTGGCTGGTTATCGGCGTACGTTGTAAACGTCTGTTCTTTCTTGCAAGGAATTCTACTGTTTCTTTCGATGAGTTTGGTCATCACACCACCGGCTGTTTCTAAACCAAGGGAAAGAGGAGCAACATCAACAAGTAAGATATCTTTTACTTCTGAACTCTGGTCACCAGACAAAATGGCTGCCTGCACTGCTGCCCCATAAGCAACTGCCTCGTCTGGGTTGATAGACTTGTTGAGGTCTTTGCCATTAAAATATTCTTGAAGCATCTTTTGAATTTTAGGGATTCTTGTCGATCCGCCCACCAGAACCACGGTATCAATCTTACTCTTATCAATTTTGGCGTCGACGATGGCTTTCTCAACCGGTTCCAAACATCTTCTAAATTGGTTTGCGCACAACTCTTCAAAACGGGCGCGAGTGATGGAAGTATAGAAGTCGATTCCTTCAAACAATGAGTCGACCTCAATATTGGCTTGTGCACTGCTTGACAATGTTCTCTTTGCTCTCTCTGAGGCTGTTCTCAGCCGACGAAGCGACCTAGGGTTTCCTGAGATGTCTTTTTTGTGCTTTCTTTTGAATTCAGCGGCAAAATGATTGACGAGGATGTTGTCAAAGTCTTCACCTCCGAGATGGGTATCTCCTGCTGTGGACTTGACTTCAAACATCCCATCATCTATGCAAAGAATAGAAACGTCAAATGTTCCTCCACCGAGGTCAAAGATGAGGACGTGTTGTTCCCCTTTAAGCTTCTTGTCCAAACCATAGGCAAGGGCTGCCGCAGTTGGTTCATTGATGATACGCAGAACATTGAGTCCAGCGATGACACCGGCGTCTTTTGTTGCCTGTCTTTGGGAATCGTTAAAGTACGCTGGTACCGTTATGACAGCATCGGTGACCTTTTTACCCAAGTACGCCTCAGCCGTTTCTTTCATCTTTGTGAGGACCATGGAACTGATTTCTTCTGGATTAAATGTCTTCGTCTCCCCCATGTATTCTGCTTGTAGAACAGGCTTCCCGGCTCTGTTGATGACTTTAAAGGGCCAGTTTTTCATGTCCGATTGGACAGCGGAATCGTTGAAGGATCGACCAATCAGGCGTTTGGCGTCAAAAATTGTGTTTTGGGGGTTCCTGTTGAAAGGAGAAAAATATTGATTAATGATCGGAAATCATCACGGTAAATACAAGTGTAACTTGAAAACAATTTAGATTCAGATAGCTCAATCAAAAGTGGTAGAACAAATGTTACGTACTTCAGAATAGCAAAGGCGTAGAAAGGTATATATATCCTTTACTAGTAATAGGGACTGAACTTTTGTCTGCCGTTCTGGGAGAGATTCTAAAGGGATGTGCCCCTCTCTTTTTTTAATTTTTGACGATTTGGGGATCCTTAGTATTTGGGCACTTATTTCCTAAGGATCACAAATTATTCCTCCATTCGATATTAAGCAAATAGACCTATTTGACATACTGAGAGTTAAGTCCCCCTTGGAAATATTTTGAATAGTTCCTCTCCAGCTCGAGCTGTTAACCTCTCCCTGCCTGAACGTAGTTATTGCTCTTTCGACTTGCACAAGATGAACGTAATTTTTCTTTATTTCTTTTTGCTTTTTTTTATTTTATCTCACGAACAGGTGTATCACTGAAGCTGGCAAGAAATATGAACTATAAATCTTTGAAAAGTATTTTATACGGTGTCGGCTTGAAAGAGGGCCGCGCATATTATGCACGGTGTACGCAAACAACGCCGAGCCGGTAACCTTCACTTTTTTTAAGGAGAATTTCGAGCAACAATTAAATTTGCATACGCAGTGAAAGTCACTAGATTTATGTTCCAAATAGCCTTGAGGGCAGCAGAACTTCCTCTCATTGACAAGGATTTTTTTTTTATTGAGTGTTGTGCTGACCTTGACGGCCTATGCGCCTTCCTGTGCAATCACATTTGTATAACATTGGATTATTGAGGAAATTGTAAACGTCAAAGAGAAACAGGATGGTCTTTTAAATGTGAGGATACTTGCTTGTCATCAAGTTCATTGTTTCTTGAAAATGTGACAACTTCGTATCGCTCGTATCTAGAGAACCACACATCGGATTTCAATGCAAGGCTTTCACCGAAATGCTTAAAACAAGTACCCTATCCCACTACTATATCAAACCTTGACAACCGTACGCAAAAATCGGATTTGTATGCAAATTTCACCGAAATGCTTAGAAAAGGCACGCCTTCCCTTCTAACATATCAAAATATGATGTGACCTTGACCCTTCTGTGAGGCCCTAAGACATCAACTTAGACTAGATGCTTTTAAAAATTGTGATGTACAGCCATTGCTTAAAAATGAATTGGGGCGACTGTTCTTGCCCTTTAAACCAAATACAGGGCTCGCTTACAGACAGGATATGAGTTCGAGCCACTCTCCTCACTATTCTCGGGCTAAGGGGGTTCCGAGGGACAAAAACCCCATTTGCAAAATTTTTGCCATTGCCATTGACACATTTTATACATTTGAAAAATTTGACCCCTCTACAGCCCTGCTTCAGGATGGGGGACGTACGTGGTAGTTTAGACGCTCATGGCTTATCCTGCAGCTATGTGACAAAGATCTTGTTGGAAGTAATTTGAATCACTATGGCTGGACTCTCATTACAGCCTTACTTCAAAGTTTCAGTGTGAAGTTACAAGCTCATATCATCATGCACTGACTTGGTACGAAAATTTATATAAAAATTTAAACCTCCATGCGGTTGATTCCTATAGCTAGACCCTATTTTATGGTTAACATCCATCAAGTAACGGTATCCAAATTATAAAGAGTTCTAAAAAATTCGGTTTGCGGTGATATAACAGCCCTGCTAGCATGCAAAAACCGTCAGGCAAATGAAAGGTCTATCAAAGATCAAAATACTTAAACACTACGTCGACCAGGGTAGTTAAAATTATTAAACCGTTTTATCCACTCGGTGCAAGATATGGTTGACAGCCCGGATGAGACCCAAATAGTTAGAGGACCAATATATCTTTCATTTTAACGATTTTTTAAAATGATGCAAAACCTGATCAGACAATCTCCTTTCACGTAAGCCTAGGCCTAGTTGCCAATCTCAACCATGCAATGGTTATACAAAAATAAAGAAAGTGAACTTGAAAACTTACATGGCGACTTGATTTTTAGCGGCATCACCAATGAGCCGTTCGGTATCTGTAAATGCGACATAACTTGGCGTTGTCCTATTTCCTTGATCGTTGGCAATAATTTCTACCTTCCCGTGCTGAAACACTCCTACACAGGAGTAGGTAGT